>JAZKJV010000853.1:0-1266313 GCA_037367405.1 Ottelia alismoides | reverse complement strand
TGGCTGCAAAAGGCAAAGGCTTTCCCTCTCTTCGCGCTTCGTCTAGAACGGAAAAGGTAAGTTTTCCGCCTCTCCACGTGTTTTTTTTCCTTCGTCTGCCGACACGTGCTTCTCATTTAACCCTAAATTGCGTAGGGTTTTCTCTGCGTGACCCGTCTTCCTTTTATGCCGAGTGTACCGCCGCTGTTCCTTTCTTGCGCGGATCCTTCCTCCATCTTACTTCGTCGAAGCCGCCTGTTCTCTTCTTCTTCTAATCGCATCATCTTCGTTTTGTGTTGGATCTGCCGCATGGTTTGTTCGTCGGTCGCAGCCTGAGGTCGTTTAATATCTTGCTGGTGTTCATCGTTCTTCAGGTGATCTCTTCTTCTTCTAATCGCATCGATCTCTTCTTCTTCTAATCGCATCGTTTTGATGTTGTGTTGGATCTGCCGCGCGCTTTGTTCGTCGGTGGCAGCCTGGGGTCGTTCAATATCTTGCTGGTGTTCGTCCTTTTCATGTGATGTTTTTTACCTTTCTTCCCTGTTTTCCGTGGTTTTATTTCTGCATGTATCAAATTAAAGATCTTGGAACCCTTCGTTTTGATCGTTCCCCATCGATCTTGCTGATAAAGATAGAATCCTATTCCTTATGTTCGTTTGCATTTTTATGGATCTGCTTTCTTCTACCCTCTCAACGTGTCGGCTGTGAATATCGACCTTGCTGTCGTTCTGGAGGTTCTACGATCCCTGTTGTGCGATATTTATCTGATCTGGAGGTTTTTTGATCCATGTTGTGCGATATTTATCTTCCTACTTCTATATGATCTGTTATTTTATCATCTAATGTCGGATGTTTTTTTCCTTTTGTTTTATTTTCTATGGTTAATATGTTGGAGCCTGATAACCTAAAAATCCCAAAGACCCGGGTGAAGGTAATAAGACAAGGGTCGTTGCGACCCGGATCTCAGAGGATAGGTATATCAAGAAAAAGATCGAACCGCTAAATCAATCAATGATCAAATCAAAACAAAGAAGAGCGGTCTAGCTATGAGATTAACCTGGTATAGCACCCAGGGTCGAACACAAGGAGCACGGGTTGGCCAGAGGCCTACGAAGTAGTAAAAATAAAATAAAAGAAAAGACAAGTATTTTTAGTGGTTTTTAATGCTTTTTATTTTTTTTTGGATTTTTAAATGTGAAGAAAATAAAAGAAAATAAACACAAGCACACTTTAGCAATTTATTTAATGTGTTAAAAATCAAACAAAAATTAAAACAAAAATGTTTTTATGTTTTTATGTTTTTTAGGTTTTTTAATGTTTTTGGTGAATTTTTGGGATTTTTATGAGGTGTATTTTATTTTCTAAAAATCAAACAGTACTGAAAATGCAAGGCACTGTCCAGCCAGGCCTAAAACCCAAGGATAAAATATCTAAGGATCTCAAAGGGACCTGGAGGTAATTTTCCTGTATACTAGATAAAACAAGGAAAATTTGAGCACCAAAATTATTGTTTTTAGGTTTTTAAATTATTTACTATAATTTTTATGAGTTTTTAGGTGTTTTTGAATTTTTAGGGTTTTTAAGCAATGAAAAATAGCCAAAATTGGCTAGAAAATCAAAACACACAAAAGAAACAGTACCTAATTTTTATGGAATTTTTGAGGGGGTTTTTATATTTTTTTGGGATTTTTAATCCTAAACAGTAGCTAAAATAGAGGTTTTTGAATTTTTAAAATAACAAATAAAATCAAAAATGTCCTCGAAAATTCTCAAAAATCCTACAACATGGCAGGAGCCATGTGTCAAATTTTCATCGAATTTGGAGGTGATTTGATATTTTATTTAAAAATCAAAAGGGGGCACTGTGCATAGGGACTGAAGTGCAAATACCCGAAGCTCTGGGGGTCCAGGTGCAATTTTCCCAGCAAGTCACGCGCGTGGCGCGTGCCTGGGGCACTCAGGGACCTTCTGGTAATAAAAACAAGTCCTAGGACCTTTTGGTAACTCGTACCAAAAAGTCCAGGGGCTGTTATGCAAATAACCCACTAAAAGACGCACATGCGCAAATAAAACACTCACAGGGGCATATATGCAATTACCAAAAAGTTTCTATTCATTAACAAACAACCAGAACTACAGGACTAATGTTGCAAATACACCAAATATACACGTGCGTGGCTCACACATACAGGGGCATAAATGCAAATACTATAAAGCACGAGGTCCAATGTGCAAATAACCCAACGTAAATAAAAAGCACAAAATATTTACAGGACTGAATCTAAAAACATAAACTAAGAGGGGGCCTACGGTAATTTACCCCTTTATTACGTCGACGGCTGGATGTGCGCCACGTAGCAGATCTGACGGTCCGGGACAGCGGGCGCTTCTCTCCTTCCGCACGTGGGCCTAATCGACGGCTCAGAGGAGGGCACGTGGAAGATCGGACGGCCTCGGGTGCTGGCGCCTCTCTCTCTGCGCTAACGGTCCGGATCGACCCTCGAGATGATCGACGGTGACTGGTCCTCCTGGAATAGATGGTCACGATGCGAACTGGGGAGCTGAGGGCGATCGGACGGTGCTCGAGGACCCTGGAAGAACAGGTGGCCGGCGAGTTTCGCCGGCCTCGTGCGCGTGCTATGGTCCTCCTCAGCTGCCGCTGAAGATCGGAGAAGGTTGGCGATGACGCTCCGCAGCTGTTGGCGGCCTCCGATGGCCCAGCCGAGCCCTGGAGGGGCTCCGGCGAGGTCGGCGGAGGGAAGCTCCTGGCCTGGATGTGAGGGTGCCTCAGATGGCCTCCTCTGGACCTGCAAAATAGCTCAAGAGCTTCGCGGGTCGAGGGCAAAATGCCTCGACCCGGTTAGGTGGTGTGGAGGTGGTCTGTGCGTCGGGGTGAGCGAGCTCCGGCGAGCGACGGACGGTGGAGCTCGAACCCCAGCTCCTGTGCGAGCTGGGTTGAATGGGTGTATGGAGAAGGTGCGCGGAGGGATGGCGAAGGTGACTGTGGGTTCCGATGATCGAGAAGATACGCGAGATGGTCGGAATCAACGGAATACAGCGGAGCTACGATTTGGGGCAAACTAAAAATTAAGCTAAATAAGAAAGCTAGAAGGTTACCTGGGCGGTGTGGAAGACTGTGCTGGAGCTGAGGTAGCTCCTGGTCGTGGCCTCGAAGGTCGTCAAGTCCTGAGGCTCGAGCTCCTGCACGGGCGGAGCACGGCGGCGCTACATCGCCGGATCAGTGGTCCGACCACCTCCTCCTTGCTGCAACACGGGCAATCGAGAGCTGTCACCTCAGGGACTGCGGTGGAGGGCACGGGACGAAGGGTGGAGAGCCAAAGATAGAAAAAGAATGCGGCGGAGCTCAGGCTATATACTGTGGAGGGTCCGGCAAGAATCGATCGGGTAGGGTAGCGTGAAGCGCGGATCCCAATGCACTCCCCCGGGCGAGGATCTCGGATGCAAGAAGAAGGATTAGGACCCGGGGTTTGCGCGAATGGCAGGCGGATCAGGCGGGGAAAAATCAGAGAAATCGGGTCGACAGCCCGATCCACGAGAGAAGAAGGTCCGCGGGGGGAGTTGACCGGGGGTCAACATCCCCCGTGGACCAATCAGGAGAGGCCACGCATTTTTATTTTTGTTTCTTTATTTTAGGCTAGAAAATGATGGAACTAGCAAAAACGTAAAACATAAAATATTTTTATTTTATTTTTCTCTATTTTTTGGTGATTTTTAATTAATTTTTCAAAATAAAAATAAGGTATTTACATATTAGGGCTATATATAGGTATATGTACAATATAGGGTTTTTAATTTTGATTTTTAATTAGTTATTTTTATACATTTTTATTCCTATTTTATATTTTATTTATTTATAGAATAAAATGAGGAATAAAAAGATATTTTTATTTTATTTTTATTATTTATATACATAAGGGAAATAAATAGTTATGTACACTATGTACATAGCATATATACAATGTATTTTTGTATTTTTAATTTTGTAATTTTTATTTGATTTTTGTTTTGTTTCTTTTTATTTATTTATTTACAAAATATAGAATAGAATATTTACAAGAAGTTTTGAAAATAAATAAATTTATTTACAAGGTTAAACACATGTAGAAGCATGGTCTATATACATGGTGAAGGGATATTTTTGAATTTTTGATTTTTAGCTTTTTGTTTTGTTTTTAATAGTTTCTAGATATATACAAAAATGTACAAGCATATTTTTGGGTGAGGAAAATATATTTATTTATTACAAAAATCTATACACATGAGCCCTATCTCCCTCTACTTGGCCTTTATGTATGCGGTCAGGCCCATGTTGAGCCCTCCCTTGGGTTAGGTTGCTCAATATTTATTCTAAATATTTCCCTCTTTTTCTTTTTTTAATCTTTATTCTTTTATTTTTGCACAAAAAACATGCTAATTATAGGTTTTTACAAAATGCATGCTTTTGCTAATTATTCCTATTTACAAGTATCTACATGCATTTGCATAGGTTTTTGTAGCTGATAACGAGCCTGATCACTAGGGTATAAGGTACAAAATCGGGTCGTTGTGACCCAAGCAATCAGACTATGTATATCAAGAAAAATATCGAACCGCGAAAGAAATCAGAGATCAAAACACGAAGTGCGGTCCTAGCTATGGGATTAAACCTGGTATAGCTCCCAGGGTCGAACACAAGGAGCACGGGTTGGCCTAGGGCCTACGAAGTAGTAAAAACAGTATAAAATAAAAGAAAGAGATTTTTAGGGTTTTTAATAATTTTTATAATTTTTTGGATTTTAAAATATGAACAAAATAAAAGAAAGCAAATATAAACACACTTTGGCAATTTATTTAACACACCAAAAATCAAGCAAAAATTCAAGAAAAATGGTTTTTATGTTTTTTAGGTTTTTAAGTGTTTTTGGTGAATTTTTGGGATTTTTATAAGGTATATTTTATTTTCTAAAAATCAAACAGTGCTCAAAAGAAAGGGTACTGTCCAGCAAGTCCCAAAACCCAAAGATAAAATATCTAAGGATCTCAGAGGGCCCTGGAGGTAATTTTCCTGTATTCTAGAGAAAATAAGGAAAATTTGGGCACCAAAATTATTGTTTTTGGATTTTTAGATTATTTATTATAATTTTTATGAGTTTTTAAGGGTTTTTAGATTTCTAGGGTTTGTAAGTGATGAAAAATAGCCAAAATTGGCTAGAAAATCAAACAACAAACAAGAAACAGTTTTAGAATTTTTGGGGGTGATTTTATTTTTTTTTGGGATTTTAAACCTAGACAGTAGCTAAAAAGAAGGTTTTTGAATTTTTAAAAATACTAAATAAAATCCAAAATGTCCTCAAAAATTCTCAAAAATCCAACAACATGGCAGGAGCCATGTGTCAAATTTTCATCTAATTTGGAGGTGGTTTGCTATTTATTCAAAAATCAAAAAGGGGGTACTGTGCACAGGGACTAAAGTGCAAATACCCGAAACTCTAGGGGTCCAGGTGCAATTTTCCCAGCAAGTCACGCGCGTGGCGCGTGCCTGGGGCACTCAGGGACCTTCTGGTAATAAAAACCAACTTCTTGGACCTTTTGGTAACTCGTACCAAAAAGTCCAAGGGTACGGTTGCAATTTACCCACTAAAATCCGCACATGTAGAAATAAAAGGCTCACAGGGGTATCGATGCAATTACCAAAAAATATTCATTCATTAAAGAACCCAACAGAACTACAGGGTAATAGATGCAAATATCCCAGACAAGGCACGTGGCGAAGCACGTGAGATCACATACACAGGGGCATAAAAGCAAATAAAAACAAGCACATGGTCCACAGTGCAATTTACCCTACGTAAATAAAGCTACTAAAATATTTACAGGACTAAGACGAAAAAGACAAACTAAGAGGGGGTCCTAAGTAATTTAACCCTTATTTCGCCGATGGCTAGATGAGTGCCACGTGGGTGATCGGACGGCTCTGGTATCGGGCGCTTCTCTCTCTGCTCTGACTTGGGCCGATCGACGGTGCTGAGGGCACCACGTGGAAGATCTAACGGGGATGGCCTCAGGTGCTTCTCTCCTCAGCGCTAACGATCCTGATCAGCCCCCTCGAGATGATCGACGGTCGCTGCTCCTCGATGAATGGACGGCTGTGATCGAGACTGGAGCGGAGGGGCTGATCGGACGGTGAAGGAGGATGCTGGAAGAACACTCCACCGGCGAACTTCGCCGGCCTCGTGCGCGTGCAGCAGTCCTCCTCAGCTGCCTCTAGGTATCGGAACAGATCCGCGGTGACGTCCCGCAGCTGGTGAAGGCCTCAGATGACCCGGCCGAGCCCTGGAGGGGCTCCGGCGAGGTCGGCGGCGCGGAGCTTTTGGCCTGAATGTGAGGGGGCCTCAGATGGCTCCCTCTTGACCTGCAAAGCGAACCAAAAGCTTCGCGGGTCGAGGGCAAAGTGCCTCGACCCGAAGAAGCGGCGTGAGGGTGAACAAGGGATCGGGGCGAACGAGCTCCGGCGAGCGGAGGATGGTGGAACTCGACTCCCAGCTCCGGGGTGAGCTGGGTTGGATGAATGGGCGAAGAACGTGCGTGAGGGAGTGGCGAAGGTGATAGTGTGCTCCGATGATCGAGATAGTACGCGATATGGCCGGAATCAGAGGAACACGTCGGAGAGTCGATTTGGGGGTAACTCCAAATTAAACGAAATGGCAAGGCTAGAGGGTTACCTGGGTGGAGCAAAAGACTGGGCTGGAGCTTGGCTAGCTCCTGGTCGTCGCCTCGAAGGGCGTCAAGGCCTGAGGCTCGAGCTCCGGTCGGGTGGCGGAGCACGGCGGCGCGAAGCAGCCGGATCGATGGTCGGCCACCTCCTCCTCGCTGCAACAGGTACAATCGCGAGCTGTCACCTCGGTGATTGCTCTGGAGGTCACGGGAGTGAGAATGGGGAGCCAAAGATGCGAGTGGAGTGCGGCGGAGCTCGGCTTTTATGTGGGTGCAGGTCCGGGAAGAGGAGCTCGGGTCCGGCTCGATGGAGCACGGATCCCTAGGATCGATGTCGGGCGAGATTCCCGGATACCTGGGGAGTAATTAGGACCAAGGATTAGGCTAAATGGAGGTCGGATCTGGTTAGAATAAATGGGAGAAGATGGGTCCGCGAACCAGATCCGGCTCTGGTGGTCCTGGGGGAGGTGTTGACCGGGGGTCAACAATCCCCCGTGGACCAATCAGAGCCCGCCAAGGCCTGAGTTTTTTATTTGATTTTTTTGGGCCTTTAAATGGCCGAATTTTCAAAAACTTAAAACACAAAATATTTTTATTTTATTTTTTTTCTATTTTTTTGTAATTTTTAATTAATTTTTTGAAATAAAAATAAGGTATATACAATATAGGTCTATACATAGGTATATATACAATATATGATTTTTGATTTTGATTTTTAATTAGTTATTTTTATACATTTTTATTCCTATTTTATATTTTATTTATTTATAGAATAAAATGAGGAATAAAAGGCTATTTTTATTTTATATTTATTAATTATATACATAGGTGAAATAAATAGTTATTTACAACTATATACATGGTATATATACAATATATTTTTGTGTTTTTAATTTTGTAATTTTTATTTGATTTTTGTTTTGTTTCTTTTTATTTATTTTATTTACAATATATACAACAGAATATTTACAAAAAGTTTTGAAAATAAATAAATTTATTTACAAGGTGAAATAGATGAGGATGATGGTCTTATGTACAAGGTGAAGGGTCATTTTTGGTCTTTTTGATTTTTAAATTTTTATTTTGTTTTTAATAGTGTATAAAGATATACAAAATATATACAAACATATTTTTGGATGAGGAAAATATTATTTAATTATTTACATAAAATATGTACACATGTGAGCCCCTATCTCCCTCTACTTGGCTTTTATGCGGTCAGGCCCATGCTGAGCCCTCCCTTGGGTTAGGTTGCTCAATATTTATTCTAAATATTTCCCTCTTTTTCTTTTTCATCTTTATTCTTTTATTTTTGCACAAAAACATGCTAATTATCTATATTTACAAACATGCATGCTTTTGCTAAATGACCCTATTTACACATATCTACATGCATTTGCATAGGTTTTTGTAGCTAAAATATAAGAATAAAGAGTGATGAATGGGTATTCATCACCCCCCTATACTATACTTTGCTAGTCCCTTAGCAAACACTTATTTGAAAAAGAAGTGAAAAAGAAAGAAAAAGAAAAAGAAAAAGAGAATGTACATGGATCAAGGTTGATTATTAAACTTGCCTTCATTAAATTGAGGTATGGAGCTCAATCAGATCTTTGGATTATTAATGTGTCGGAACCTTATTTAGACTTAAGCTTAAAACCTAACAGCCTCTAAGTTCCACTGTTCTATAACCAAGACTCCTCAATGCTCCAGATCAGAACAAGTCATCAATCACAAACCCTGAAGACCATGAATCTTTTTCTTGTCCTGTGAAAGTGAGGTCTAAGCTCTCCACCTCAGAAATGGCAACTTGACAACCCTCCCCAACAAGGTAACTCTATGACCTCAATCTGGCCACTCTTTCCTCGAGGAGCGGGGTATTCCCTTCTAAGTTCAAGTACAACCGGCTCAAGAAGAGGGGGAAGAAGAGAATGGGTCAAGGCCAGTGTAGCCAAGTACCCTTGGGAGCTTGACCAGTGTAGCCAAGTCTCCCTGCTGCAAGCTACAACAGGTGGATCATGAAACCAAGCTTTGCTTATTGCACTTATATACATACTCCGGTGGGATTATCATTTTCTCTCAGACCCACCACTTTTTCGGAGTTCTTTTCTTTTTTCACATTTTTTTTTCGAGTGCATCTATACAACATGTACATGTGCAGCATATATACAAGGAGTTTTTCCTCTTGAGCCAGTAGACTATCCCTCTTTGAAGCTTTATTGCAACCCACAACTCCCGTCGTTAGACCTCATGGCAACCAGACCAAGTTGAGACGCACTTCCTTCACTAAATGAAGAAGAGAGGTTCCGCCTAGAAGTACTACCCTCATATGCTACCCCAAGCCAAGGAAGACTGCCTCCTCACCACCTCATCCGTAGAGAGCTCGGTGCATAGTGCGGTTGTCCAAGTAAAGCCATAATCTATATGAGTCATGTGTTGTTGTTAAGTGCTCTACTTAGGCTCATTGAGATGACATGTGATCATAGCCTAGTGGACTCAAAGAATTAAGTCACCATGGACCTGAAAAGCCTTAAACCTAAGCCCTATAAGGTTCCTCTTAGAATTAGGTGGGTTAAGATCTTAATCAAGCTTCATTTCTCAATTTGATTCCAGGCTTAGTTTAAATGTCAACTATCATCCAGAAAAACTATATACATATGTACAAAAAGATGCATATTTACACACTATTTTACAATCATGCAAAATTTTTGAAAAATGTTTTGAAATCATGAATGATGATGCATGAAGTGCAAGTTTTTGCAAAAAGATATTTACATACATTTTACACAAGATTTTTGCAAACTTTTGATTTTCAAAACATTTTGGAAAAATTTTGTACTATATACATAATTTTGATACAGAAAATATTTACACAAGCTTTACACACAAAAGATTTTTTGAAATCATTTTTACAAAAATAATTTGTACACTAGCTATGTATGTGCAAATAAAAGAAGATTATGTACATGAAAATTTTTAATTTTTGTGGTTTTTAGCCATTTTTATTTATTAACACACTCACACAAAGTACGAGTTATGGCTAAAGTATATATGAAATATATACACACCCCCCTATACTTAGCTCGAACGATGTCCTCGGAGTCAAGAGCGATGAAGAAGACATAACTCGTGCTATGTATAGGGAAGTGAAAAGGAAGGCTATATAAAAGGAAAATGAAAAGTCAAGAAGGACTCGGGTCTTCCCCCTATACTTAGGATCAAGTAATCCTAAGTATAACAGGCTGTACACGAAGGGAAAACCGAGTGGAGAATGTACAGGGTCTACCCCCCCTATACTTAGGGTAAGATACCCCTAAGTATAGGCAGCAAAACAGGGGTAGACAGAAACAGAAGAAATACCCGAAATGTCGCACATCCCCCCTATACTTAGGGTAAAGTGCACCCTAAGTATAGCATAATCACAAGATGGAGAAAGGGATGTGGGACTAAAGAATGTGATGATATGGACAGCTGGATCTATGTACAGCGGAGGATCAGTAAAGCTCAGGCGTGAGATGCATTAGATGTGAGTCAAAGGCCACATCTCACGCAAAATGAATAGGGGCAAGATCAACGACCCGCGGCTCATGATCTAGAAATGGCTTGAGCCGCTGACCGTTCACTCGGAAGGTACTCTCAGAAGACAACTCAGATATGTCGATGCTACCATTGTCGTGTACCTTCCGAATCAGATAAGGTCCTTTCCATTTGCTCTGGAGCTTCCCTGGGAAATAATCTAAGCCTCGCATCAAACAGCCATACTCTCTGTCCAATCTCAAAATGCTTGTGGCTGATATGAGAATCATGCCACTCCTTGACTCTCTCCTTATAATGTAGGCTGCTTGAGAAAGCTGAATCTCTAAGCTCTTCCAGGGCAGCTAGCTCTGCCCTCCTCTGGTCTCCTATACCATCTGGATCCATGAGAATGTCTGTAACTGCCCAGAGTGACTTGTGCCTCAGCTCAACTGGTAGGTGACAGGGCTTGCCATATACGAGTCGAAAGGGAGATGTGCCCAAAGGTGTCTTGAAAGACGTCCTATATGCCCACAAGACCGAGTCCAAAAGCTGTGACCAATCCTTTCGGTCAGGGCGGACGACTTTCTGCAGAATAGTCTTGATCTCCCTATTCGACACTTCGGCTAGACCATTCGTCTGTGGATGGTATGGTGTAGCAACGCGATGGTCTATGCCGAACTCGCTAGCAAGTGCCTTCACCTGGTCGTTGATGAAGTGAGATCCCCCATCAGAAATAAGAACTCGTGGAACCCCGAACCGCGTGATGATATGCTTCCTCAAAAATCTGCAAACTGTCCTCGCATCAGCGGATCGGGCGGGGATAGCCTCCACCCAACGACTCACATAATCCACGGCCAACAGAATGTACTCAAATCCCTGACTCTTAGGGAATGGACCCATGAAATCGATGCCCCATGCGTCAAAAACCTCACAGAAGTGAATGGGCTGCATCGGCATCATATCACGCTGTCCACAAGTGCCCATCCTCTGACAGTCAGTACACCTCTTCACGAACTCATCTGAGTCCTTGAAGAGGGTAGGCCACCACAAGCCGGATTGGAGCACTTTCTGTGCCGTTCTCCTCCCAGAATGATGTCCTCCTGCCTCAAGCTTGTGGCAGTAAGTGAGGACGCTATGGTGTTCCTCCTGAGGAATACACCGACGCCAGACGCTATCCCCTCCTTCGTGGTAAAGGATGGGATCCTCCCAATGGTAAGACTTGGCTTTCGCTAGGAAGGTCTCAAGCCTCTGCCTGGGCCAATCTTGTGGGACTTTCCCAGCAACTAGAAAGTTCACAATATCGGCATACCATGGGAGTGAGGCGATAGCAAGGATCGCCTCATCTGGGAAGGTATCTCTAATAGGATCAATCTGCTCAGAATCCTCAGGCTGCTCTAATCGGGAGAGGTGATCAGCCACCACATTCTTGACTCCAGGCTTATCCTTAATCTCAATGTCGAACTCCTGGAGTAGAAGGATCCATCTAGTCAGTCTGGCCTTGGCATCCTTCTTTGCCATGAGGTACCTGATGGCGGTGTGATCTGTAAACAAAGTCACTCTAGATCCGATGATATATGATCTAAACTTATCCAGGGCAAACACTACGGCTAGCATCTCCTTCTCTGTGACTGTATAATTCCGCTGGGCGGAATCCAATGTGTGGCTAGCATAGTGTATAGCAAATGGTACTCCATCCCTCCTCTGTCCCAGCACTGCCCCTACGGCAAAATCGGAAGCGTCCGTCATGATCTCGAATGGGAGAGACCAATCAGGCGGCTGGAGGACAGGAGCCTCAATCACACACTGCTGGAGAGTAGCAAATGACGAAAGACACTTGTCATCGACAAGGAACTCGGTGTCTTTCGTCAAGAGGTCAGTCAACGGCCGGGCAATCCTGCTGAAATCCTGAATGAATCTCCTGTAAAATCCAACGTGCCCCAGAAATGACCGTAACTGCCTCAGATTGGACGGTGGTGTGAGTTTCCTAATGACATCAACCTTGGCTGGATCAACCTCCATGCCCCTGTCGGAGATGATGTGGCCAAGCACCGTCCCTTGAGTCACCATGAAGTGACTCTTCTCCCAAGATAGCACCAATTGATACTCAATACATCGCTGAAGTACTCGATCTAGGCAGTCAAGACAAGAATCAAATCCGTCGCCGTAGATCGAGAAATCATCCATGAAGACCTCTAAGCACTCCCCTACCATGTCCGAGAAGATCGACAGCATGCACCTCTGAAAAGTCGCAGGGGCATTGCATAGCCCAAATGGCATGCGTCGAAAAGCGTATGTGCCGAAGGGACAGGTAAATGTGGTCTTCTCCTGATCCTCAGGAGCGATGGCCACTTGGTTGTAGCCCGAGTACCCATCCAGGAAGCAATAATGGCTCTTCCCTGCCAGTCTCTCAATGATCTGGTCAATAAAAGGCAGGGGAAATGGTCCTTCTTGGTGGCTTGGTTGAGTCTCCTGTAGTCAACGCAAACCCTCCAAGAGGTGGGTACTCGTGTAGCAATCTCCTCTCCCGACTCACTGATCACAGTCGTGATGCCCGTCTTCTTGGGCACCACATGCAAGGGGCTGACCCACTTGGAGTCGGAAATGGGATAAATAAAACCTGCACCCACCACTTCGATATTTCCTTCATGACAACCTCTCTCAGGTTGGGGTTTAGACGCCGCTGGAACTCACGCGACGGCTTCGCCCCATCCTCGAGATAGATGTGGTGGGAGCACACTGATGGACTAATCCCATGGAGATCTGCTACGCTCCATCCGATCGCCTTGCGGTTCTTTTCAAGAACCCCCATCAAACGGGATTCCTGCTCTCCAGTCAACTCAGCGGAGATGATGACTGGGTACATCTCTGGATCGCCCGCAAGGAATCGATACTTCAGCGAAGTAGAGAGCGGCTTCAGCTCTGGAATGCTGGGTGCCGGCAAATCTGGCTGTGGAAGAAACTGAGTGAAAGCTGCAAGATCGGCCAAATCTGCCTGGGAAAGTGAAAGTGTACTCTCGCAAACTGGATCGGGAGAAGGCGGCTCTTTTGCACTGTCTCTGCTCGGCTCTGCATCTACCTCCTCCTCATCAATAGGCTCAACTGGACTCAAGTCTGGCATCTGATCATAGCAATCGGCCCAATCAGACTCTCAATCCGAGGGATCTGTATCAGAAACGGTGGCATCAGTACCACCGGAAAACAAGGTGGCCTCAGCACCACCACCACTAGTCATCGTGTTGCGATCGAGGACCGGCTCCGCTGCCGCAATGGTATCCTGAACCAGGTCTGTGCTCTCCAGACTCTCCTCTGCTATCATCTCTGCCTCAGCTGTGTCTGAAAGTGAGAGGGTAGTCTGTGCCTCAAGATCTGCCCAAGCTGCCTCATCATCTGTGATCACAAAATCACAGTCCTGGTGGATGTCTGGCTCTGCGTCTGTCAGCTGCTCTGAATAGGTACTCGCATCTGAGCGGGATCTGAATCTGTCTCTATAGTCCTCGACCGTCTCTATTTGTATACTCTCGCCCTGGACGCGAAAGTACACCTTCCTGCTATCATGATCAGTCACCGCCTTGGCTGTGGCCAAGAACGGACGACCAAGGATGATGGGGGTATCGGTCACTGACTCAGGGATCTCCATGTCCAACACTACGAAGTCCACGGGGAATTGCAGACCCTGAATCGTGACGATAACGTCTCGTAATAACTCCTTCGGCCTCTTGACAGATCGATCAGCGAACTGAAGGACTGTCCTGCTCTGTCGAAGAGTGCCCAACTCGAAGCGGTCGAGAAGGGCTGCCGGAAGTAGGTTGATCGACGATCCGCTATCTAGAAGAGTACGGTCGAACCACTGCTCACTAATCTGGCATCTGACATACGGGGCCCCTGATTCTGGCCTCTTGGCTGGCAGTCGGTTCTGGATCGCAAAGCACGTGGCTTTGGTCAGCACATGGATCTCTGAAGTGTTGTTCCTCCTCCTCCTCCTAACTGTAGTCCTCTCTCTCAAAGATCTCTAGAGGAGGGGGATGTGCTGCAAAGCCTCCTGGAGGGTCAGCTGAATGTGAAACCGATCTATCATGCTCTGGCTGAACTCCTCAAGCTCTCTCTTTTTTGGATCATTTTTCTTCCCCTTCCCCATCTGAAGGGCTCTAGGGAAGGGGATCACTGGGTCCTTCTCAGATGAAGGACTAGGAAAAGGTCTAGACGGTTCAAGGACCGGATCCACACATACATCACGTACCACAGTGGGACCAAAAGAAAGTAAACCTTTTCCTTTATTCATAGCAGAATTCTGAGATACATGGACACGAGGAAAAACACCAGATCTCTCTCTACAAACACCGGTGGCCTCAGTACCACCACGGGCTGGCTGCTCTGCTGCTGCTGAAGGAAGACGTCGCGCGGCATCAGTACCGCGGGCTGGCTCGGCTGCATGGGTGGCATCAGTACCATCTCCTAGCTCTGGTGAAGTGGCGGCCTCAGTACCGCCGGTGGGATCAGCATCCTTGGTGGCCTCAGTACCACCGTCATCATCTGGAGCGGCCTCAGTACCGCTCTCCTCCTCCTCCTGTGGCGCCTCGGGATGGTGCTCAGATGAGGCGTCGCCGCCTGCTGGGGTCCTATCGCTCCTAAGTGTGACAAAATCAGCATCAAATAAATCCGAAGATGTATCATCAAATGGGTCACTAGGAGTGGCTGACTCAGTATGTACTACCTGCTCAGATTTCCTCTTGAGGCTGTTCGGATTGGGCTCTATCTGGGCTGGTATGGCGGCCTTCCCTCTCACCAGGTCCCGCATCTCCTGGCGGAACTCGTCCATCTCCCGTCGGAATGTAGCCTGCTGATCCGTGAGGAGGCGGGCGATATCATCCAAAGCGGGGCTCTCGTGGGAGCCCGACGGGTGGCCTCTCTGTGGGTGAGGCTGTGGCTGCTGGTAAGGGTAAGAGGGGTAGGATGGAGGCTGCTGCTGGTGCTGGTATCCCTGGTGAGCCTGCTGCTCACGTCTCCAAGACTGTCCCTGCTGCTGATAGGGACGCGGACCGTAGGATGACCGCTGCTGATACGCTGGGGGCTGCTGCTGCGGCTGGTGCTGGTCTCTCTGATGGGAGTACTGCCCTCCCTGTCCTGACGGCTGCTGCTGGGGCTGGGCACCACCACTCCCCCACCTGAATCCGGGATGGTCTCGTCGGATCCCAGGCTGGGGACGGTCGTACCAGATCCCGTTGACATCCATCAACGGCTCGGCATCCAAGGGGGCTGGCGGGAATACTGCCAGAGGCTGATCCGGCTGGTAGACCACCATCTGCATCTCTGGAGATGGTGGAGACTGGTAGGTATGCTGCGGCTGCTGGTACGGCTCCGCCTGTACAAGGTGAACATGTCTAGGCTGCACTGGGGTGCTGGAGCGCTGGGACGAGCTGCTGCTGCTTGCCGGCGTCGCCTCGCGACTGAAGACGGGGCTGAGAAGCCGTCAGTGCCTCCTGGAGACACATGAGCTGTGTCTTCATGTCGCTCAAGACCTGTGCCATCTGATCCATCTGCGCTATGCCCTGGCACTGCTTCTTCTCTATCAGCTCCATGCGGTCCAACTTCTCGCCTGATGATGCCCATGTCCGCAGCTGACGACTCTAACTGTGCTGCTGCTGTGGCTGCGGACGAACTGGAAGGACCTGCATCTACCCGTGCTATCCTCTGGTACTGCACGGGTCCTGGCTGATGTGGCTGGGTCTTCTGAGTATAGAACCGGGTCTGGGACATCACCATGTAGTTCTCTGCCATCTCCTCGAAAATAGCCCAGACCTGGTCGTGGTCCTTGGCGAAGTAGGACCCGCCACAAGAAGCATTCACCAGGCCCTGTAGCTCTGGTGACAGTCCGCTGAAGAAGCTCTGAACTAGGTTCGGCTTCGTGATGTCATGGTGCGGGCATCTGTCCAAAAGCTCTCTGAACCTCTCCCAAGCCTCGTGGAACTGCTCGTTGGGGAACATGGAGAAGTTACTAATCAGGGCCCTCGCTGCATTCGTCCGCCCGAGTGGATAGTACTTATTCAAGTACTCGGTGCGGAGCTGCTCCCAGGTATAGACAAATCTCCCCAAATGCTTCAGCCAGGTGGCTGCTCTATCTGCCAGTGAAAAGGGGAATGCGATCATCCTGATCGTGTCCTGGTCCACATGTCTGTCGTGGACAGTGCTGCATATCATAAGAAACTCCTGGAGGTGGAGGTGGGGCTCCTCTGTAGCAAGTCCATGGAACCGAGGGAGCATCTGCAAGGTGTTCGGGGGGAAACTTGAAGTCCCCCACGATAGCTGGAACCACCACCCAATGGTGCATCAGTGTAGATCCGGGATTGTGTAAATCCCGCATCGGTCTCGGTGGTCCTGCTCCTCCTGCGGCTGCTACCGCTGCGGCGGCGGCCGCGGCTGCTGCTGCTGCTGCTGCGGCTCGTGCATGTGCATCTGCATCTGGGATCTCCTCGGGCTTGCTCTGCTGGTCTCTCTCTGCTCTAAGCCTCTCCAACTCACGCCTCATCTCCATCATGAACGCTCCCTGATCGCGGAGCTACTGCTGAACTGTATCAAGTGATGCGATCAGGGTGGAGTTGATCGCTCCCTGGTCTAGTACAATATGCTCTGGTCTACGGGAGTGATCATCAGAACTGCCTGCTCCGACCATCTCGACGTCTGCAAAATCAAATGAGCCCAACTCAGGTGCTGTCAAGTGTATCAATCTCTCCTCGGGCTCATGTCTCTCGGGAAGATCAGAAAGGGGATCGAGGGGGAACAGGGCGGAGTCGTACTCGGGCTCGGAGAGCGGGTCTGAGCTCTCGCGAACCAACCTAGATGATGAGGTAGACGCGCCCGAAAGCGGTGCAGCCAGAGGCTGCCTAAGAGAACGTCTACCCATCATCTTGATCTAGCGAGTAGGGCGGATGAGATCTGGAAAAACTATGATCTGAAAACAAACCCCCGGTTCACCAACGCAACGCGAGCTGAAGACCGTGAAAGTTCGGTCAAATTATCTTGTCAATTTTATTTTGGTGAACACACAAATATCAGAGCGCTTACGTGACCTGTTGGGATATCCGCTGCTAACCCCAACCGACTGTCCCGCACGGAAGAGTCGGTAGTCAGTCGAGTTTAGCAACGGGGGGCTCTACCTAGTGTTCGGGTCACTCTCTCGCGCATACAAACCAAGCAATGAGGGGGTTTCTCTCCCCAAGACAGAATTTTTAGGGTGAGCGAGTTTTAAGGTCAATAGTCTTAGCAGTCCCAATTTTATGGTTACACTTTTTAGGTATTTTTCAAAGCAAACAAAATCGCCTAACGAATTTTTCGATTCTCCTGGTTATTAAGTCCAAAACAGGGGGGAGAAGTCGAAAAAGCCGATGCATGAAAAATTAATGATGCATGCAAAGTCAGAAATGCGTACCTGCCTCCAGCTCTCTACATGCAAAATGATCCGCGCATAAAATAAAGACAGAAAGTAAACTAAGCTAAATGATGCAGCGGGAAGCCGAGTCCTAGACGAGCAACTTCAAGCAAAGAACCGTCTAACCGGTCACCGACCTCCAAGCCAAAGGGTCCGGTCTTGGCTCGTCCCTCCCCTGCCCGACAAATCGGGGGTAGGAGTAAGCGCTTTACAGGACGAGCTACGGCACGTAGGCTACAGAAGCTAGCGAGTCGGTTATTTTTATTATTTATTTTAAGTAGGTCCAATTACGGTCTATAAGAACAGATGGGCAATTAAGGTGTGTGGATCCTACTCAACTACGTCACAATCACCAGAAAGTCCTAAATCTAGGGTCTCGAGCAAAAACCGCGAAAATCCGGAAAATGACAGTAAGAAAGGAAAAAGAAATCCGCGAGAAAAGCCGCGAAAAAGCCGCAAGGCCTAATGGGTCCCCCGAGCACACCGGTGCTCGGCGAAACAGACCCGCTACGGTCTCAAGTCCAAACAGTCTCAGAAGTGTCCTGTCCCTGTATTATTACAATAATAATGAATAAATGAAAGAAAACTATCCTAATACCTCACCCACTCAACTCTCTCTCGCTCGCTCTCTCCTGCGGCTTCGTAGAGAAAGAAGCCGCCTCCGAACTCCGCGGCTGCACCGGCTCCTCGAAAGTAGCCTCCGCGGTCCTCGGGCCCTCGCAAGAAACAGAGAAGAGAGTGGTCAGACCAATAAAATAATCAAATAATAGAGAAAAATAAAAGAAAATACAAATGAGGGTATATATGCAAAAATGGAAAATAAAATAATCACACAAAATAAAACAAAAATAAAAAAATAAAAGAAAATAAAAATAAAACAAAATAAATCAAAAAGAAAATAGATACAAAAACCGCGAAAAGCCGCGAGCTCCGAAAAGCCGCGAAAATAAAAACGAAAATAAAAACAACACTACTAAGCCGTGCTCCCCGGCAACGGCGCCATTCTGATAACGAGCCTGATCACTAGGGTATAAGGTACAAAATCGGGTCGTTGTGACCCAAGCAATCAGACTATGTATATCAAGAAAAATATCGAACCGCGAAAGAAATCAGAGATCAAAACACGAAGTGCGGTCCTAGCTATGGGATTAACCTGGTATAGCTCCCAGGGTCGAACACAAGGAGCACGGGTTGGCCTAGGGCCTACGAAGTAGTAAAAACAATATAAAATAAAAGAAAGAGATTTTTAGGGGTTTTTAATAATTTTTATAATTTTTTGGATTTTAAAATATGAACAAAATAAAAGAAAGCAAATATAAACACACTTTGGCAATTTATTTAACACACCAAAAATCAAGCAAAAATTCAAGAAAAATGGTTTTTATGTTTTTTTAGGTTTTTAAGTGTTTTGGTGAATTTTTGGGATTTTTATAAGGTATATTTTATTTTCTAAAAATCAAACAGTGCTCAAAAGAAAGGGTACTGTCCAGCAAGTCCCAAAACCCAAAGATAAAATATCTAAGGATCTCAGAGGGCCCTGGAGGTAATTTTCCTGTATTCTAGAGAAAATAAAGAAAATTTGGGCACCAAAGTTATTGTTTTTGGATTTTTAGATTATTTATTATAATTTTTATGAGTTTTTAAGGATTTTTAGATTTTTAGGGTTTTTAAGTGATGAAAAATAGCCAAAATTGGTTAGAAAATCAAACAGCAAACAGGAAACAGTAACTAATTTTTTTAGAATTTTTGGGGGTGATTTTATATTTTTTTTGGGATTTTTAAACCTAGACAGTAGCTAAAAAGAAGGTTTTTGAATTTTTAAAAATACTAAATAAAATCCAAAATGTCCTCAAAAATTCTCAAAAATCCAACAACATGGCAGGAGCCATGTGTCGAATTTTCATCGAATTTGGAGGTGGTTTGCTATTTATTCAAAAATCAAAAAGGGGGTACTGTGCACAGGGACTAAAGTGCAAATACCCGAAACTCTGGGGGTCCAGGTGCAATTTTCCCAGCAAGTCACGCACGTGGCGCGTGCCTGGGACACTCAGGGACCTTCTGGTAATAAAAACCAACTTCTTGGACCTTTTGGTAACTCGTACCAAAAAGTCCAAGGGTACGGTTGCAATTTACCCACTAAAATCCGCACATGTAGAAATAAAAGGCTCACAGGAGTATCGATGCAATTACCAAAAAATATTCATTCATTAAAGAACCCAACAGAACTACAGGGTAATAGATGCAAATATCCCAGACAAGGCACGTGGCGAAGCACGTGAGATCACATACACAGGGGCATAAAAGCAAATAAAAACAAGCACATGGTCCACAGTGCAATTTACCCTACGTAAATAAAGCTACTAAAATATTTACAGGACTAATACGAAAAAGACAAACTAAGAGGGGTCCTAAGTAATTTACCCCTTATTTCGCCGATGGCTAGATGAGCGCCACGTGGGTGATCGGACGGCTCTGGTATCGGGCGCTTCTCTCTCTGCTCTGACTTGGGCCGATCGACGGTGCTGAGGGCACCACGTGGAAGATCTAACGGGGATGGCCTCAGGTGCTTCTCTCCTCAGCGCTAACGGTCCTGATCAGCCCCCTCGAGATGATCGACGGTCGCTGCTCCTCGATGAATGGACGGCTGTGATCGAGACTAGAGCGGAGGGGCTGATCGGACGGTGAAGGAGGATGCTGGAAGAACACTCCGCCGGTGAACTTCGCCGGCCTCGTGCGCGTGCAGCAGTCCTCCTCAGCTGCCTCTAGGTATCGGAACAGATCCGCGGTGACGTCCCGCAGCTGGTGAAGGCCTCAGATGACCCGGCCGAGCCCTGGAGGGGCTCCGGCGAGGTCGGCGGCGCGGAGCTCTTGGCCTGAATGTGAGGGGGCCTCAGATGGCTCCCTCTTGACCTGCAAAGCGAACCAAAAGCTTCGCGGGTCGAGGGCAAAGTGCCTCGACCCGAAGAAGCGGCGTGAGGGTGAACAAGGGATCGGGGCGAACGAGCTCCGGCGAGCGGAGGATGGTGGAACTCGACTCCCAGCTCCGGGGCGAGCTGGGTTGGATGAATGGGCGAAGAACGTGCGTGAGGGAGTGGCGAAGGTGATAGTGTGCTCCGATGATCGAGATAGTACGCGATATGGCCGGAATCAGAGGAACACGTCGGAGAGTCGATTTGGGGGTAACTCCAAATTAAACGAAATGGCAAGGCTAGAGGGTTACCTGGGTGGAGCGAAAGACTGGGCTGGAGCTTGGCTAGCTCCTGGTCGTCGCCTCGAAGGGCGTCAAGGCCTGAGGCTCGAGCTCCGGTCGGGTGGCGGAGCACGGCGGCGCGAAGCAGCCGGATCGATGGTCGGCCACCTCCTCCTCGCTGCAACAGGTACAATCGCGAGCTGTCACCTCGGTGATTGCTCTGGAGGTCACGGGAGTGAGAATGGGGAGCCAAAGATGCGAGTGGAGTGCGGCGGAGCTCGGCTTTTATGTGGGTGCAGGTCCGGGAAGAGGAGCTCGGGTCCGGCTCGATGGAGCACGGATCCCTAGGATCGATGTCGGGCGAGATTCCCGGATACCTGGGGAGTAATTAGGACCAAGGATTAGGCTAAATGGAGGTCGGATCTGGTTAGAATAAATGGGAGAAGATGGGTCCGCGAACCAGATCCGGCTCTGGTGGTCCTGGGGGAGGTGTTGACCGGGGGTCAACAATCCCCCGTGGACCAATCAGAGCCCGCCAAGGCCTGAGTGTTTATTTGATTTTTTTGGGCCTTTAAATGGCCGAATTTTCAAAAACTTAAAACACAAAATATTTTTATTTTATTTTTTCTATTTTTTGTAATTTTTAATTAATTTTTTGAAATAAAAATAAGGTATATACAATATAGGTCTATACATAGGTATATATACAATATATGATTTTTTATTTTGATTTGTAATTAGTTATTTTTATACATTTTTATTCCTATTTTATATTTTATTTATTTATAGAATAAAATGAGGAATAAAAGGCTATTTTTATTTTATTTTTATTAATTATATACATAGGTGAAATAAATAGTTATTTACAACTATATACATGGTATATATATACAATATATTTTTGTGTTTTTAATTTTGTAATTTTTATTTGATTTTTGTTTTGTTTCTTTTTATTTATTTTATTTACAATATATACAACAGAATATTTACAAAAAGTTTTGAAAATAAATAAATTTATTTACAAGGTGAAATAGATGAGGATGATGGTCTTATGTACAAGGTGAAGGGTCATTTTTGGTCTTTTTGATTTTTAAATTTTTATTTTGTTTTTAATAGTGTATAAAGATATACAAAATATATACAAACATATTTTTGGATGAGGAAAATATTATTTATTTATTTACATAAAATATGTACACATGTGAGCCCCTATCTCCCTCTACTTGGCTTTTATGCGGTCAGGCCCATGCTGAGCCCTCCCTTGGGTTAGGTTGCTCAATATTTATTCTAAATATTTCCCTCTTTTTCTTTTTCATCTTTATTCTTTTATTTTTGCACAAAAACATGCTAATTATCTATATTTACAAATATGCATGCTTTTGCTAAATGACCCTATTTACACATATCTACATGCATTTGCATAGGTTTTTGTAGCTAAAATATAAGAATAAAGAGTGATGAATGGGTATTCATCAGTAGCTAAAATATAAGAATAAAGAGTGATGAATGGGTATTCATCAGAGCCCATCTCATGTTGGTTATCTTGTATGTTTAGCTTTACATTTTTCCCTTTATCAGATATTTTATTTGATTGGGTTTTTTTTATCAAGTATGTTATCTTCTCCGTTTACATTTTTCCCTTTATTGTTGTCCAAAAATTTTCTCCGTCCCAAAATAGAAATGTTCTTTTTTTTATTTGGGGTTATCTGGAAGGTGATCTTGATCTTAATTATCTAACATAGTTTTAGATTTACTGTTTCTGTTTTTTTACTATGATGCATGTTGCTTTGTCTATGTATTGTCCTTTCATTCGTAGATGTATGAACGATACTTTATCTATTTTGGTTTTTTCTTTTCATCATAATAAAAATGCTTCTTTTTCTTAATGGAAGAAGATATAATATATATTGTTTACTTTTCTTTTGGCTTGCCGTTTAAATTTGTGATCTTGATGACTGTGATATTGATTCCATACCCAAATACATGGATAATAAATGGCATGCATCTTTTGTTTAATATATATGTATGATCTTTTGCTAGATTTTGTAGCAAAATTTTTTTTCTTTAATTTAAGTAGATTCATGAAATCATTATATATTTTACTATATAATAACATTACTTTTGATTTATATTTGTGAGAAAATATATTTATTCACAGATTTCCTTGATATGTAATGTATCTATTGTTGAATATGTAGTAATTGTATATATACTTTTGTTAATGATGCATGCTTTCAGAAATACTTCACTGCATGTACTTATTTATTAACATGATATAGTAGTAGAATATGGTTATAGATAATTTTTTTGTTGTACAGTGTTGTTATGATCTTTGTTTCACCATGTAAGTATATCTAAATTCTGTCAAAGTAATTTAACAAGCAGGTTTTTGCAACTCCACCTCAGATTATCTTTATTCATGTCTAACCAATTTCTCCTGCAGGTGCTTATTTATTAACATGATATAGTAGTAGAATATGGTTATAGTTAATTTTTTTGTTGTACAGTGTTGTTATAATCTTTGTTTCACCATGTAAGTATATCTAAATTCTGTCAAAGTAATTTAACAATTAGGTTTTTGCAATTCCACCTCAGATTATCTTTATTCAGGTCTAACCAATTTCTCCATGTTTTGATTTTTATCCAAGTATTTACTTCTGCAGACTATCTGTACAGGTAACTGTTTTTTTTATATTGTCACGTTTATTTCTACTAATGTTAACATTACTTTTGATTTACATTTTGTTATAAAATATATTTATTCTCAGATTTCCTTGATCTCTAACATATCTTTTGTTGAAGTTGCAGTAGATCAATACTGATAAGAAATCAGAACTGCGCATACGTAACAAGTTATCTCTTTTCAAGAAACTAGACTTTTATAGTATAGAAAATAAGTTATTGTGTTGGTTTCTGTCTTTGTTTTCTTACGTTAATGTTAAAATACTTTTATTTGATTTTCGTTTATGACATATAAAATAAATGTCAGTTCAGTGGAAAGAGTAAAGATTTTGTTTGTTTTTAGTGTATGTTTTTTGCTCAATTTTGCAACCAAGCTTATTTGTTTTGATTTAGGTAGATATATGAAATTGTTATATTTTTTTCTACATAATAACATTACCTTGATTTATATTTGTGATGAATTGTTTTTATTGTTAGATTTTAGTGATCTCTGATATATTTATTGTTTAATTTGCAGCTGATTAATAGTCACAGGAGATCAAAGCTGCTGATAGGTAATAAGTTCTCTCTTTCAGATTTATTGGATTTTTATAATATAGGAAATTAGTTATTGTATGTGCATTTATTTTATAGGAAATATGTTGCTTTATATGCATTTATCACATATTTCTGTCGTTTAAAGTATTTGTCTCCTTGGTTTCTATCTTTGTTCTTTTACCAATTTGCTTTTTTATTTTATTTTTTGAATATTTGGGATGTAGTGGCATTTTAGGATGCCTCGAAATAAAGTAAGTTGTGATTATATACATGCATATTAACAATTTTGGAAATGTTTTGAGGAACCAATTTTCATACTTCTATATATTTCTTTGTGATTTATTGTTCGGCGTTTTTTTACATGAGCCTCTATTGAATTGTAAACTTCCAAGGATGTTCTTACTGCTTAAAGTTTATGTGGTATCTATATACATTTGTTAACTTTGATTAAGAAATTAGTTTTTGCTGAATACATGTGGGCATATGTCGGTTTTGATTTCCTTTTTCTTTTCTTTTGTGGATTGAGTCTTTAGTTCAAGGCTTTTGCTTGATCGAGTAGATTAGGTCCAAACACCCTAATAACTATTGCATGTACCTATAGTGTGTATTTGAATTTAGTTAACTTAACAAGTTACTCACTATTTTTTGATCCGTCGCGCCGCGAGCTCATCCTGCCAAGCGCTTCTCCTGAACTCGATGTGTCGTTAGGAGGAGGGGTGAGCCTAGACCGGACTCTAGGATTGGAGAGTAGTAGTTGACTTGTGGTTTAGTGTTAAGATAAATTTTTACATGAGCATCTATGAAATCGTAAACTTCTAAGGATGTTCTTATCCTTTAAAATTTATGTTGTATCTATATAAATTTGTTAACTATTTTTCGATCCGCCGCGCCGCGAGCTCATCCCGCCAAGCGCTTCTCCTGAACTCGATGTGTCGTTAGGAGGAGGGGTGAGCCTAGACCGGACTCTAGGATTGGAGAGTAGTAGTTGACTTGTGGTTTAGTGTTAAGATAAATTTTTACATGAGCCTGTATTAAATTATAAACTTCTAAGGATGTTCTTACCCTTTAAAATTTATGTTGTATCTATATAAATTTGTTAACTCTGGGTAAGATGTAGGTCTTTTGTCCATTGAGTTTTTAGTTTTAGGCTTTTGCTTGATCTACCTCGAGGGTTTGTCTAAACTTTCAGAAATACATTGTAGATCCACAATCGTTACAAGCTTTATTCTCGCAGTTTAGTGATGTGAAGAAATCCGACAGTTAAAAGTTATAATTTTCCCTTCTTCCATGTGGTATTTTAATTTTCCATTGGATGTTGGGTTTTTTTACTCAGTTTTGATTTTGATCATATCATACCAACGTTGTTTTCAGTGTACTGGCATATTTATTGTTGAATTTGCAGTTGTTTGATAGTCAGAGAAAATCAAGACTGCAGCTAGGTAACAAGTTCTCTCTTTACATTGTAGGAAGATAGATTGTTTTATATGCGTTTGTTACATATTTATGTCGTTTAAAGTTTTTATTTGCTTGATTTCTTTCTTTGTTTTTTTACTTTAACATTAAAATAGAACTGTTTGTTATATATGCATGCTACATAGAAGGGAATGAGTTACAAAACTGCAGATAGGTTTTTTTTACATATTTCGCCCTCAAAAATTCAATTTGTAGTATTTTCTTCTGGTGTAGTGTGAATTTTTGATAACTGTTTATTATTGTTATAGGTGATGACGCGAAATAAAACAAAATTATCATCTGCTGTTGTTATTCCAAACCCAGATATCTGTAAAAGAAATAGAGCTATTCGTAAAGAAATTATGTGTAGAAAAAATAAGGAAAAAATTTTTTGGTCTAATGTTTCGTCCAGTTTAATGGTTGATAAGAATATGTATAGACCAGATGAAATTCTGTACACTAATGTAAATGATAATGACCAAGTTTTAACAGCTAGAGAATTATTTAAGATGAATAGACGTTTTCGCATGGATACAATACGTATGAAGAAGATGAGAAAAAATTCCACTTATGATTACGACACATCAGTTTTATTATCAAGAAGTTCTTCTACCTCATGTATGGTTAGAAATCTTGAAGAGCCTTCTGTTGATTGTTTGCTTGCGAAAGGTACAACATTCAATAATTCGCACGAGTTGCTTGAAGGTCAGTATTTAAATTTTGTTGATGTTGCTTTATATACTTTGTTAATATTAAATTTATTTTATGTAACCGTTGTTTTAATGCAGTGTTGGATATGGGTTTTCCAAGTTTTATCTGTCAATATTGTGGAGCAATATTTTGGTTAGATGAGTGCTTGAAGAAAACTAGAGCAACAAATAGACCTATATTTCCCTTATGTTGCAGTAGAGGGAAGATCATATTAAAACCACTACCCCCTACACCATCTTATCTTGAAAAGCTACTTAATCAAAAGAATGGAAATATTGCAAAAAAATTTAATGAAAAAATCAGAGTTTATAATTCTATGTTTGCTTTTACATCAATTGGTGTAAAGATTGATCACCGTATCAATGATCGACCTGGGCCTTATATTTATCGTGTTTCTGGTCAAAGTTATCATCGTATAGGATCTTTATTACCCACTGTTGGAGAAATTCCTAGATTTGCACAACTTTATATTTACGACACTGATAACGAGGTTTCAAATAGAATCAGATCATTGAGTAATAATGATGAAGTTCATGGTTTAGATTATAGTGTTGTTGAAGGATTAAAGAAAATGTTAGATGAAACAAATGCAATTGTCAAAGTTTTCCGCTTTATTAGGGACCGTTTGACTGATGTTGAAAGTGAGATGCTACATTTACGTATAAGTGCAGATAGAAATCAAACAAATTGGCAATATAATATACCAACGGCATCAGAAATTGCTGGGTTAGTTGTTGGAGATTTTGGAAGTTCGGGTAGGAATCGAGATATCATTGTTGAGAAAAGAACTCGAAATTTGAAGAGGATTAGCGAATTGCATCCATCTTTTATGGCAATGCAATATCCATTACTTTTTCCTTATGGTGAAGATGGTTTTTTTGTAGGTATGAAACACATGGTTGGTAGTAGTCAAAGCAGTAAACCTAGGGAGCGAGTAACAATGAGAGAATTTTATTGTTATCGGTTACAACAACGAAATGATGATGGTGGAACACTAATTAGAGGTGGGCGTCTATTACAACAATATATTGTGGATGCTTATTGTTGTATTGAAGAGGATCGATTGTTTTATATACGGCAAAATCAAAAGGAATTACGATCTGAAATTTATCAAGGAATAAGAGATGCTATTGATAAAGGTGATTCGGATGGACATTCAATTGGAAAAAGAATTATTTTGCCTGCAACTTTTACTGGAGGACCACGATATATGGCACAAAATTACCAGGATGCTATGGGAATTTGTAGAGTTTTTTGTCATCCTAATTTATTCATTACATTTACATGTAATGCAAAATGGATAGAAATTAATAAGAAGGGCTTTGGATATCATACCTGGACAAAAAGCGGGAGACCGACCTGATATTGTTAGTAGAGTATTCAAAATGAAGCTGAATGATTTGATAAGTTACATTAAGAAAATGAAAGAGTTTGAAAAAGTGATTGCTATTTTGTATACAATAGAATTTCAAAAAAGAGGTTTGCCTCACGCCCATATACTGATTTGGCAGGAAAGACATAATTTAGAGAATTGTAGATTGATAGACTCGATAATAACTGCTGAGATACCATCAAAAGATTGTGATCCTGTAGGGTATGATACTGTAGGACAATTTATGCTTCATGGTCCATGTGGTATACTCAATGTTAATTCTCCATGTATGCGAAACGGAAAATGTTCCAAGTTTTTTCCAAAAATGTTTACAAATGAAACAACTTTAGATGAAAATGGTTTTGTAACTTATAAAAGAAGAGATAATGGAGAAAAGATAGTAAAAAATGGAATTATTTTTGATAATAGATATGTAGTACCTTATAATAGAAATTTGATAGTTAGATATAATGCTCATATTAATGTTGAATGGTGTAATCAATCACGCGCTATTAAATATTTATTTAAATATATAAACAAAGGACCTGATAGAATTCGAGTTGTGCTTCAGAATTGTATAGGAACCAATAAGGAGGTAAAAATTGTCCAAGAAAATGTTGACGAAATAAATGACTATTTAGATTGTAGATATATATCACCTTATGAGGCAATGTGGAGAATTCTAGAATTTCCGATTCAATATAGGGATCCTGCTGTAGAAAGACTTACAATACATCTACCTTTTATGAATTCTATTACTTTTAAAGGACATGAGCAATTGGAAGATATTTTAAACAAAGATTGTGCTAAAGTCACTATGTTTACCTCTTGGATGAGTACAAATGAATGCTCCTCAGAAGCAAGACAACTTACTTATACAGAATTCCCTAAATATTGGGTATGGAATAATAGAGAGCGAATATGGACTCCAAGGAAAAGAGGTAGATGTGTAGGAAGAATTGTATATATCCATCCTAATTCTGGAGAATTATACTATATGAGGATGTTGCTGAATATTGTTAAAGGTCCAAGAAATTTTGAAGAAATCAAAACAATTAATGGTATTACTTATGAGAGTTATCAAGATGCATGCAATGCTTTAGGATTATTAGGAGATGATAAAGAATGGTATGCTTCGATTGAAGATGCATCACAATGGGCTACTGCTTCTGCAATGAGACATTTATTTGCAACGTTATTAATACATTCTAAAGTTGTTGATCCTTTTAAATTATGGAATAGTTGTTGGCGTTTACTCTCCGAAGATTTTGAATATATTCATAGAGATACATTTTATAAATTTGATCAGTTTACGTATGAAAAAGATTTGAAAATATTTGCACTGAGTGAGGTTGAAAAAATTCTAAATGAAAATTCTATGTCTATATTAGATTTTAACATTGAAATGATAGATAAATTAAGTGTTAATCATAATACCAATAGGTTAATAATAGAGGAAATGAGTTATAATCTAAGTATTCTTACAAATGAGTTGGTTGATAATATAAGTTGTCTTAATGGTGAACAACGTGAGATTTATGAATCAGTGGTTAATTCTGTTGAGAGCAATAAGGGTGGACTATATTTTGTTTATGGGCATGGAGGTACAGGGAAAACATTCTTATGGAAAACAATAATGTCAAAATTGCGTTCCGAAGGAAAAATAGTTCTTGCAGTAGCTTCATCGGGTATAGCTTCATTGCTTCTACCAGGTGGTAGAACTGCACATTCGCGTTTTAAGATTCCGTTAAATCTAAATGAAAATTCAACGTGTCAAATAAAGAAAGGAACAAATTTAGCTCAATTACTTGAAAAGACAAAACTAATTATTTGGGATGAAGCTCCTATGAATCATAGATATTGTTTTGAGGCATTAGATCGAACAATGAGAGATATTATTTCTTCTCGTACTGACCACGTAAATGAACGTTGTTTTGGAGGAATTCCTATTATATTAGGTGGTGATTTTAAACAAATTTTACCAGTGGTTAATAATGGAAGAAGATATGACATTGTCAATGCTTCAATTAGTAGATCTAAATTATGGGAGAATTGCAAAGTATTCAAATTATCTAAGAATATGCGTTTATCTGATAAACATTATTTAAACGAAGTAGAACGATCAAGAGAAATGGATTTTGAGCAGTGGATTCTAGATATTGGGAGTGGTACAACATCTATGATTAAGAGGTATGACGAAGAAGAAGAAGAGACATGGGTAAAGATTTCAGACGATCTTTTATATAGTAGTGATAATGCAAATTTAGAAAACTTTTCTTTGACTATATATGAAGATTTTGTTGTTAAATTTAATAATGAAGATTACTTAAGAGATCGTTGTGTTGTAGCACCGACAAATAATGCAGCTAATGACATTAATGATTATATGTTATCATTGGTACCAACTGAAGAAAAAATCTATATGAGTTGTGATTCATTAAGTAAAGCTTTTTAGAGTCAAATTGATGCTGATATACTTTATCCAATTGAATTTCTCAACTCCTTGACATTTAATGGTGTTCCAAATCATATATTAAAATTAAAGATAGGAACACCAATTATGTTACTGCGAAATATTGATCAAAGTAATGGTCTCTGTAATGGTACTAGATTAATTATTAATCAATTTACAACAAAAATAATAGAAGCTACAATAATTACTGGTAGTAATAAAGGCCAAAAAGTTTATATATCTCGAATTGTGTTTGAAATTAAAGATACAAAATGGCCATTTGTGTTACAACGAAAACAATTTCCAGTTAAGATTTGTTATGCCATTACAATTAATAAAAGTCAAGGTCAGACTCTAAAGAAAGTAGGATTATATCTTCCTATACCAGTTTTTTGTCATGGACAACTTTATGTTGCTATATCACGTGTTACATCTAGAAATGGTTTAAAGATTTATATAGTTGATGACGATTATAAATTTCGTGGTTATACGCGCAATATTGTTTATAGAGAAATTTTTGATAACATTTCCTGATACAGTTGTATAATGAATTGTTGCAAATTTAATTCTTCTGAAATACAGTATATATATGTTTGTGGTTTTCAATGGCATTGATGAAGTCTTTTTAATATTAGAAATTTTAAGCAACAGAAAGAAGAAAATAATGTGTTTTTTTTCCTATAAATACCCAAATATTCTAAAATGTTATAAGTTAAGGTTTGTGGTAAGTATGATCTATATTTCTTTTGTATGAAGTGCTTATATAAATTGATTTTTAAAAAATATAGTATAATTCACGTTGATTTTTTCTTTTATCTTCTTTACAGTATTTTTAAGTACGTATTCCTTCCAATTTTATTCGTTATATTCTTGTGTTATTTACAGATATGGAATACGAAAAGCTTTTGCAGTTAAAACTCTCTAAGGATCAGTTCAGAATAAGAGTTTGATTGTTGCGCATTTGGGATTCTTTGAATCCGAAACTTGATAATGAAGTGATGAGTGTGGATTTTATAGTTGCTGACGAGATGGTACATATGATTACGGCTGGATTAAATTTATCGAAATTTAACATATTTTTTTTGTAGTTTGCTTAAAATAACCTCAAAAAATATTTAGTTAGTCCTCTATATTAGTTGTTTGTAGATAAAATGTACTTCATTTCTTCAATCTTTATTGTAGTAATTATAATTGATACTTTTATTCTACATATGTTTTGCTCCATCTTCTTTACCATATATAATTTTTTTATTTTTTTTATGGTCTTCGTTTCACGTTTCAATCACTGTGACATATGCTGTATATAGGTTTCAACACAATTCTTCGTTGCAATTTATTATTATATTGTGTATTCCTCTGAATATGTTTTATTCATTGTAATAACTACAATCTACTGTTGCTGTTATAGAATATGATATTTGTTCTCCCTTATGTTTTAAGATTATTTGTATTTTTATAAAATTTATTTTATTTGTTTCCATATTATTCTTATCATTTTATTGACATCAATTTTATGAGTGACACTTATTATCTTAACATGTATAAACTTTTTTACAACTATTTCTGTCCTATTACGTTATCACATTACTCTAACAATGTTGAAGGTTGTATTTCTTATTCCTATTATTTTATGTTTGATAGGGTACGGCAATGCACGGAACTATAAGATCTCAGGATAGCGGTTATTTCCAAAATCGTCTGCATGAAGGTCACATTTATATCTTATCACATTTTATTGTGTGTCTAAGCAAACCAACTTTCAGAGTTGTTCCTAATGAATTAATGTTAAGATTTACAAGAACAACCATATTGACACACTACACACAAGAGATTGAAACTATCCCACATCATAAGTTTTTCTTCATTGATTTTGAGGAAGTGACCAAAAGAGTATACAAGGATGTTCAATTAACTGGTAAGTTATTTTATGTAGTGTTATATAGAACTGTTATTTTTTGAAATAAATGTAACTATCATTTTATTTCTTTAGATGTTATTGGCCATGTTCTATCTGTGAGTCGAATTGGTGATACATATGTAAAAGAAACATTGACTCAAAAGAAGAATTTAGAAATTCAAGATTTGAGGTTTGCTGCAACATTTTAAATTTTAAATTGTATGATCTTAATGTATTTAAATTTTTTAGTTTAGATAGTGAATACATTTATTTATTTCAAAACAATAGTGAGAAGAAGTTGTTGGTGACACTGTGGGGAAAAATAGCTCAAACCTTTCCAGAAAATATTGTTTTAAGCAAATCAAAGCCAGTAATCATAGTCTTTGCTGGAATGACGGTGCGAACATTTATGGGTATGTTTCTTTGAATTTAGCATATGTAACATAACATTTTTTTAAATGTTTGTTAACCAAAATGCTTTATAATTTTTTCAGGTAGAACGTGTCTCTGTTCTTCGTCGGCTACAAAATATTACATAGACCCTCAAATTCCCGAAGTTTTGGACTTCCAACAAAAGTAAAATTTACTCAAATTTTAAAGTATTTGTATGTTAACAATTATACTTATGTCTTTTGATTTGTACATCCAAGATATTTGTGTTACTTTTTTGTTTTTTTTGAAGAATTGATCCACTCGAGGTCACCACCTTGATGGCCGATCGACAATTCACAACACTGAGTCCTACCGACGAAATATCTGATAATAAAAAAGAAATTTCTGAACTCCACGATCTTGACCCCAGTTTACAACAAGTAACTTTCAGTCTTGCTAATTTTTCTATTTATCCTCTTGTATTTTTTTAATTGATCAAATATTTAGCATAAACAATGCTGAAAAATTTGTCAAAAACCAATTTACAATTACTATTTCTTCAGAATGTAAGATTCAGTTGTAGAGCTACAATAATTGAAGTGGATGTTTCCGATGGATGGTGGTATAATGCGTGTAATCAATGTAAAGGTGCTTTGAAAAAGTTCGAGGAACTTTCTGGTGTGACCGTTGTTGCCGTGTTGAAAACTTTGCCTTATCATGGTAAAATGAAAAATATTTGTATCAAGTAAAATTTTACATGTCTGTTTTATAATCTACTAACAAATGAACATTTAATAGGTATAAAGTGAATGTAATTGTCGAAGATGGAAGTGGACAAACATCTTTTATTATGTTTGGTTCTTTGGTTGCTGAACTTATAGGAATTGCATGTTCAATTCTTGCATCAAATCCAAATTATGATAGATTTTTACTTCCTCCAGTATTTAGTGAATTAATTGGACAAACCTACAATTTCAGAGTAGTTTTTGGATATCGTGATATTAGGAAAAAACCTCAGTTCAAGGTTGTGAAAATAATTTCTGAACCAGCAATATACACGCAGCATACACATGGTATTAATTTTTTTTTCAAATTTTGTATGTTTTAGTATTACTATAGATTTAAGAGAATAATCATTTATATTACTAAACAGGTAGTTTATCTGAAAAAATATCTTCTGAAACAGCTTCTATTGCATCAACGAAAAAAATGTATTTGCGGCGTGGCTCCCCTGAGAGGTTATAATCTTTAGACTATTTAAACTTTTGTATATAAATCTTTCTTCTATATACCATTATTGCTTTTCATTTTTTCCGTATTAAAATTATATTCGAATTCAGTTCTTCAATGAATGCTACTAAAAAGTTAAAAAGAAAAAAGGAACTTGAATCAAGTGATGAAGACCTTGAAGAAAAAACAAAGACAAGTTGAAAAATGTAAATTTTAACTTATAACATTTTCTCTCTGTTTATTTTGTATCGAATAATTTTCTTTGTTTATTTCATGCATGTATAGCTAAATGTGTATATAATCTAATAAAGAAGTATATATACCTATATCTGTAAATAATAATTTCTTTCTCTCATGTTATTGCAGGTAGCAAACCTAATGCAAAGAAAATACAAGGAAAACATTTTGTCTCTCACAATCTAAAAAAACTTCTCTTTTTTGGAAAATTATACTTCACTTTTCTTCTTATTGTATATATATTTTTGTTAATGATGCACTCTTTCAGAAATACTACACTGCAGGTACTTATTTATAAACATGATATAGTAGTAGAATATGGTTATAGATAATTTTTTTGTTGTCCAGTGTTGTTATAATCTTTGTTTCACCATGTAAGTATATCTAAATTCTGTGAAAGTAATTTAACAAGTAGGTTTTTGCAACTCCACCTCAGATTATCTTTATTCATGTCTAACCAATTTCTCCATGTTTTGATTTCTATCCAAGTATTTACTTTTGCAGTCTATCTGTACAGGTAACTATTTTTTTACATTGTCATGTTTATTTCTTCATGTTTTCTACTATTCTTAATTTCGTTAAGGCAATGTTTATATTTTACATCAGCTAATCATTTTACAATGGATGAAAATATGAAATATTTGGGATGTTCTGGTAATTTAGGGTGCTTAAAATGGAACCAAATTGTACTTTTTTGCTGTTTGTATATATATATATATATCTATATGTCTGCAATTTAGGAAGTTTTTTTATGGACCAACTTGCAGACTTTCATTTAATTCTCCATATGAAATATATTTTTTTGATATATATTTATAATATTTCAAATTTTATTACACGTGATAGCATATTTCTATTGATTGCTGTTGTTTACTGCCAATTGTTCTTGCTCCTTCATTACATGTATATTTATTATTCTGCGCCTGTTACATGCTGCACATTTACTACATATAGTATATTTTTTATCTCTCGCATTCCACACATTTACAGCATGTTATAGCTATATTTACTAGATGTTATATCTGCATTTATTATCAGTCATTTCGTGGAACTGTAGTGGAACATGCAAGGATGCTCACACATAATAATTTCCATCTGCCTTTTCCTGTATATTGCATAACAAATGATTATAGTGCATATCTTACAGCTTCTCAACTTTGTAGGCCTCTTAGTCTTCTCCATATTTTTTATTCAGGTACGTCTTCTTCACATTTAGACTGCTTGGAATCATCTTCCAATATCATGTTTTTTTTACCTTCGTATAATTATGCGACCTTCCCTCTATTTTTTCAAGCAAATGTTGTTTTTTTCCTGTCACTTGCAGCACATTTACTGCATGTTATATCTGCTTTTTTTATTTTTTAAGAAAGCTATTTGTTTTCTAACTTTTTGAATGTTCCTTCATTTGATATGTGTTTTTTACAATTCGGTTTTCCATTACATATGGCAAAACATTTATGTTGATTGTTGTTGTTTGTTGTCGTTTTTGAATTCTTCTGCATTTGATGTATATTTATTACTATTCATCTGCCACGTACTATACATTTTCTACATATCATATCTGCATGTATCTTTTATCTATTCATGTACATCATATTTCCCATTCGTTTAAACTTTCTGGGTAGAATCTGAGTTGATAAATAATAACTTCTTTTTGTTGATATTCAATATGTTTTTCATCTTTCACATCCTGCACATTTACTGCATATTAAATTTTATTTACAACGTGTCATATCTGCATGTATCTTTCGTCTTTTTTTATACACTGCATTAGCTATTTGTCAGAATTGTACTGAAACATGCACATATATTCACACATAGTAGCTTCCGTCGGCCTTTCTTTAAGTATTGCATAACATATGGTTGTAAAGCATATCTTACATCTTCTAAACTTTGTAGCTCTCTTTGTCTGCTTCGTATATTTCGTCACGTATGTTTTCGTTTAAATAAATGTGTGCATATAGAATATGTTCTCTGTTCTGAATGTGATTTTTAATATTATTTGTTATGGTTTTTTAATTAAGTCTTTATATTCATTATGTTTTTTTATTTGTCTTTTTCCTTATATTATCCGTTTATATTGCAATATAATTTTGATTGTGATAGAAATTTTATATTTATGTTGGGTATTTATTTGCATTTATGTGAAGTAACGATGTAAACTAGGTTTATTTCTCGAAATATTTGATAGCTTTTTACTCCTTGATGTAAATTGTTCTATTATGTGAAAATTTTTTTATGAGGAATATATCATGGATATAACGTAATTGGGTCATTTTAAAACTACTGTATACATGTTTGGTTCTATTTGTTTCTTCCTTATTAACCACAAGAGGCAATGATGATAGCAGCTGCTAAATGTATTACACAATAATTCATAAACGTAATTGTATCTGTTGGTAATACTTGCACATTGAAATTTTATCTATGAAATTTAAAAAAGACTTTTTACTTGATATACTGTAGTTGTAATGTCATACACGATTATAAATACTGACAATACCTGTATATTGAAATTTTATTTATGAATAAAAAAACCATTTTTAGTTAATAGCTTGCAACTATAATATCATAACTACTACTTTTGTATGGTTCCTTTTTTTAGTTCAATTTCGTTTAAATATTGTTATATTTTTTCCCACTTTTTTAACTGTGTATCATATTATTTCATTTTATAAGTGATAAGAACAAATATTTGCATTTTTTATAAGTTAATTATGATGTTAATGGTAATATCGTTTTGTTCCATTCTTTCTTTCTTTACTTTGATGATGTTAACTTCTATATACATTTCACTTTTCTGATTATAAATTTGTTTTGTTTCCTTTAGTTGTTCTTTCAATTTTGATAGTACATTTATTTTTTTACTTTGTGTTTGAAAATTCTTTTATAAATTTTTTAAATTGTTTATAATTTAACATTGTTTTCAATTCTTAAAGTAATTTTGCTATTTTTTTTCCAAATTTATGAACAAAAGTTGAATAACAGTGATCTGAGCCTCTCAACGTATTTAAAAATTTTTTTGTTTCGTCCTTTGCAGTCTCATCATTATAATTTATTTTTTTATTATTATTGATGTAACGAATTTTCTTATTTAATTTACATTCATATTTTTTCTTTACTCCACAACCAATACAAGCTTTTTTTTGTTGGTTTCCAGTATGTTTTAGTATGTTTTTCATCTGTCGCATTCCATACATTTACTGCATGTTATTGCTATATTTACTACATGTCCTATCTGCATTTATTGTTAGTTATTTCTCGGAGCAGTAGTGAAACATGCAAGGCTTCTCACACATAGTTATTTCCGTATGCTTTTTCCTATATATTACATATTAAATGATTATAATGCATATCTTATATCTTCTCAACTTTGTAGCCCTCTTTGTCTTCTTCATATTTTTCATCAAGATACGTTTTCTTTATATTTAGTCTGCCTGGAATCCTCTTCCAATATATGTATATATATATTTGGGCAATAAAGATGCTACAACATAGTGAGATCCAATTGTTGATTGGCGAGGCAAAATATTTAGATCAAATAAAAAATATTATGCAGCCATCAGCGAAAATAAGTTCTCACCTTCTGAGCCTATGTAGGGATATACATTTCGTTCTTTCCTAAATCTATGGAATGCGCGTATTCCTTAACTTTACTGACAAGTTATTTCTTTCTTTTAGTTTTAAAGTTTACCTGCTACAACCATTATATCTGACAATATTGTATTTGAACCTGCTACATTCCTACGAGCCATACAGTGTGAAATAGATATTCGTAAATTACGATGGTACATTAATTGCATGTACCAACCTCCTACCATTGTTTAATATTATGTTTGGTATATTGAAATATGTGATATTAACAGCAGATATTTATTGCCGTGTGTGTTTATCTACGTGTGCCTGTTTACGTGTCGTACATGCAGCATAAAGCTATATTGTTCTCCATAATTTATGGCTCACGGTTTTTTTTTGTCTTCTTGTGTTAATTGTTAACTTCTGTACACAACTGCTTATATAGCAGTGGTTCACAGCACATATTCTACGCATCTCTCCCTTTATACCTCCCTTGCTGTTTTGTGAGATCTAACGAAGGTATGCACTTCTTCATATCTTTACACAGAATTACTGTATATAGATTTTCAACCAAGATATTCTTCTGAATATATTCTTTTTCCATTTAGTATAAGAACATATAACAGACGCAATGTCATTTTTGTATTGTTTAGGACTGGTTCCTGCAAATTTCTTAAGTTTACTAGATCAATGGAAATATATTATCTTTTGTATTATATATTAACTGAATGTAAAGTTGCTTTACTGTTTTGCCTAAATCCTTTTAGAGCGTATACATATATATTTATATTCCTATAATTTTTTCAGTTACATCGTATTATACTTTGTACAATTTAATTAGTTTTCGTAGAATATATTGTCTCTGTGTGTATATATATATATTAGGGCAATGAAGATGATACAACATGGTAATATATAATTGTTGATTGGCGAGGCAAAATATTTACTGCAGGCAAAAATATATTATGCAGCCATCAAAGAACAAAAATTTCAAACTTCTGAGCCTATATAAGGATATACAATTCGTGGTTTAAGTAATCTACTAAATGTGTATATTACTTAAATTTAATGACAACTTATTTCGTTTTTTAAGGTACCTGCTACAAATATTAAATCTGACAATATTGTATTCGTTCTTCCTTCTATTTTTCTGATATTTTATGTAGAAACAAAGTACAATTTATATTAGTGTTATATTTCTTTGTCTTTTGTATTTCACTGTAACATGTATGCTAAGATTGTTGTTTGATGAGTCGAAGTTTAATTTTTTAAAATTTTATGCTGCCATAACAAAGATTTGATTTGCAGCAATGTGAACATACAAGTATATTTTTTATACTTTATCCAGTTTATATGTGTCATGTCTATATACTTATACTATCATGTAACGTTTTTTACTGTATTTTTTAGCTACATGAATTAGAATTAAATTAACAATCAGATGTTATATGATTTACTGTTTTACACAAATCATCTTTCACTGTTTATACATCTATATATAAACTTTATACAATTTATTTAGTTTTACTATATTATATTGCATATACCACTGTTTATACATATATATATATATAGACTTTATACAATTTATTTAGTTTTAATATACTAAATTGCTTATGTATATATATATATATATATTAGGGCAATGAAGATGCTACAACATGATGAGATCCAATTGTTGATTAGCGAGACAAAATATTTAGACAAATAAAGAACATTATGCAGCCGTCAGCAAAAATGAGTTCTCACCTTCTGAGCCTATGTAGGGATATACATTTCATGCTTCCGTAAATCTATGAAACGTGCGTATTCATTGACTTTACTGATAAGTTATTTCTTTCTTTTATTTTTAAAGTTTACCTGCTACAAACGTTAAATCTGAGAATATTGTATTTGCTACTCCTGTTCTTTGTCTGTTATTTTACGTAGACATAGAGTACATGCTGTTTTAATCTTATATTTATTCATCTTCTACGTTTCACTATACCGTGTATGATCAAATTGTTCATGTCGAAAAAAATATCACCTATTGTATTTTACTTTGCTTTTCAAATTAACAATTACTTTTTTTACAATCTACTTTTAATTCAACTCTTACAAAATCCTGTAGGTACTTTGGAAGAATGAATTATTCGTACATTTCCGATTTTGTAGAAGTGGGTGTGTTGCATACAGTTAAAGTCAGAGTTATTCGCTTGTGGGATTCCTCGCGTCTGGGATGTAATAACCCCCCATCATCTGCTATGTTCCTTGTTGTTGATTCGAAGGTTACAATGACAACATGAACATATTAAGTAAATTTTTTGAAATTCTTTTGTGCCATTCTATTTGTGGATTTCTTCATACCTTTCATGTAAGAATTTTTTTACTTAATGTTAACTGTTCCGTTTTATGTAGGCAGATGCAATCGAATGTGTGATTGAATTGGACAAAAACTATTGCTCCGGTCATAACCTAAGTGAAGGAAACATTTACACCATTGCAGATTGCATCACATATCCGAATAAATCATCGTTGAGAATAGTTCCTAATGAACTGGTTTTAAAGTTCATCGAGACTACTTATGTCATTCATCATATGGAACTAAATACATCAATTCCTGTGTACAAATTTTTTTGTTGACTTTGAAGATGTCGCGACACCTATTTTCAGCAACACATACGTTATTGGTATGCATGTTACTTCTGTATTTAATAAATAAATACAATTACAATTATATTCTATTATTTCATACTGTTTAACATAATCATTTTAATTTACATTATTTCAGATGTATTTGGTTGGCTTCTACCGAATACAAGTATTAGAGGATACTATCACGAAGAAGGTGCACCAACAAAGCAGAATATACACGTACAGAACAACAGGTTTTCTAACATGTTCTAAATATCATGATTTGTTTCGTTTATTGAATTGAAATTGTTTTCCATTTCATGAAGAGTAATGCTTTATCTTTTTACTAAACAGAGGTAAGATATTACCCGTTACTTTGTGGGGCAGAATAGCAGAGCTATTCCCAATAGAGCTTCTTCATGATAACATAAAAAGGACTGTTATAATCCTCACAGGATTAACTGTCAAGTATTACCGTGGTGAGTATGTTCGTCCGAAATCGCACAACTAATTGCTCTTTGAATACATATGTAGTGTATTATTTAATTTTTTTATAATAAAATCGCAGGTAAATGTGTGTTGTGCTCCACAACGTCGTCAAAATTCTATTTTGACTTGGATATTCCTGAAGTTTGCAGCATTCGTACAAGGTATAATATTGATGAGTATACAGACAACAATATAGTTTTTTTTCATATTCTAAAAAGCAAATCAAATCTAAATTGACTCTTTTTTTAACAATCATTAAAGTACCGGTGGAGCACAATGTGGACCATCAAACTCAGCAAGTGATTCAAACAGTTTATAGTGATGTCCGTAAGTATCGTGTATTGCATATATATATGTGTGTTGTGTGTGTGCGCGTGTATGCGCACGTTTGTATATGTGTGTATATATATATATAGACGCAATAGGAAATCTCATTAAAAATATTCTATTGTACGCATATTTTCTCCTTCTTTAATAATTTACTGACTTTATTAAATTACATTTCTTTTCAGGTGACAATGAGGTTCATGTTGCTTCAAGTCATTACGCAGAGATCTGAATATTTTTTAATGTCAGAAATTTGTAACTTAATGACTCTAGGTTTTAGTAGATATTTGTATTCTACTTTAATATTTGTACTATCGAACTTTGTCTATGCACATTTTATTTCTATGAGTATAAACAACGAATATAAGTAAGTCTATCATACACTCTCTGGTTATAATCATAATATTCCTTTTCTTCTGTTTTGTTGCCCTAATGTTACCTGAGCGGTAATTCATCCTTATTATGCCTCATTGTCCTTATCCCAAAATATATATATCTTCTAATGCCATGAATTTGTAACTTACTGCATGACTGTAAAGTTCATTACAACCTTCTATCTTATTTACTGTCTTTAACATCTAACTTTGTGTTTTAACATTTTACCTATACACAAAAAAACTTTGGCTACACTATTCTTTTAGGTACGTTTCTTCTCACATGAAGATATAGAATTGTTGCAAAATTTATGGAATTCTACTTTCAGACTTTTGCATATTTTTTATGGGTTCATTGTACTGTATATCTTAGTTATAGCATAGCAGAGAAGTATGTACAAACTGTTAAAGCTGGTAACGAGTCAATATTTATGTTTATAAGATTTAGAAAGATGTGAAATATGGCCTACCTTTATCATGAAAATAACAATTGTCTATGCATGTTTATGTTTTCATGTCAAAAGAATGTTCAGATGGTGGATATGGTGCATCCAGATGTGCAAACAAAAGGTACCCATGATGTAGAATGAATGCATTGTCAGGGAAGGTACAATCTACCCGTCTGTTTTTATTATTCTTCGGTTTCTAACACTTATATAACCACGTCTTCAATATAATAATAGTAAATATTAGTGAATCGAAAGATGTTATTGCATGAAAGAAACAACTGGTATTAGCTAATCGAAAAAAGTTATTGCATGAAAGAAACAACTGGTATTTAATGTTGGTTTCGTTAACATCATAGCTGAAGATCAAACTAACCAGGTATTCACACAGAGACATAGACACTATCTTTTCTGTTATTTATTGGTAATATTTTGGTTGATATTTCATATCAATGGTTAATGTTATTGCAGCCAGAATCAAACTGATGAAAAACGTTTTTGTTTGCTTCAGTTTTTAGATGTTTTGGAGAGGGAATTGGAGGCAACTGAGAAGGACAAGCAAGACTTCATTCACGACTTCTGAGAGGTGGATCATCTGTAGTCGCTACCTACTTCCGCATGCATGAATTATATTTAAGGGTGTATGTGAAACTTTTTTTGAAGTTTTCGTGGTCCAACAGAAAGCAAACGAAATTGAATTCTAGAAAGGAGTTTTACCCTTTTCTTTCGGTTTGCTTCTTTTTCGAATGTTTTCCGTTTCGTTTGCCGATCCCCTAAAAAGGTATTAAGCTTTCCAACATGTATGGAAATTTACTTTGTTCTACTTATTCCTCTTCAATTGTCTTTATGTATTTCCTGACTATTTTTCTTTCCAAATGTATTGACATTTTTTATTGGTGTTTAATCATTGCAGAAGGACACGTTTTTTCAGTTGTCCTTGCTTTGGCTCTTACCTTTTTTGCATGTGTCCCTACGAAATTACATCCGTTAGACACGTATGAATTTTTAGTTTGGTTTTCTTACTCTTCTCCAACTTCCTTAGTTGATTTTTCAATGTTCTACATTTCTAATGCTTTGTGTGTACGGGTGATTTCTAATTGTCTAATTTAAATCTGTATACTACTGATTTATATTGATAGAAGTTGATCTCTCTATATGTTGGTGTAATTGTTGGAATAACCATTGCTTACAATTCTATAATAATTAAAAGTTATGATGTTTTACATGATGATATTAGTTATCAAAAATTTCGTGTAAAAAAATAAATGTTAAAAAAAGAATAATTTAGATGTTTTTTTATATAGAGATTTGTGATTAAATAGACGGTACTCACTATTTCTTCATTTGATGAATATTCATTTTCAATGTCTGGTTTATAAATTATATATTTTGATCGTTGTTTTATCTGTTCAACATTTACATTTATTACTTCAATAAATAGCAGGCAATTCTTTTTAACATATATCTTCTTTTTTCCCGCCGCGAAGCGCGGGCATACTTACTAGTGTTAGAAAACATAGCATGTCTGTTGAGGTCCCTATTTAGTCTCCGAGATTAATTGGCACCCTTTTAAGATTTGACATTTTTACAATCATAGGCCTTTATATTTTTATAATTATTCTAGAAACCCTCCAAATTTCCAATCATGCGTAAAACAGTGACTTTCATTTACACGTAAGTCCCTGTCGGCAGGGGCGAAACTGAGAATTTCATCAAGAAGGGGTCAAGTATAGAGTTGTCATTTTTTAAATGCTGAGAAACTTACAATTTTTTAAATCTTACTTAAATATATCTATAAGATTATATTATGAAATATTTATTATTTTCGATGGTGATTTTAAAATTTTGATAAATCTAATATTTTAAATCATCCAAATCCATCACTAAGGCTATATTATCACGCAAGTTTTTTAAAAAAAATCATAGTTAAAAGGAAGTGAAAAAAATTATTTCATATATAAAGAGAGCTAAAAATAATGGAAGAATAAATAAACTCGAATCTCACCTTATACTAAATTATACTTATAACTTCAATATATTTTGAAAGTAATTAAAATGGAATTTTTTAACATGTTAAAATTGTAACAAGCAAGATTCAAACCTTGCTCCCTTTTATGAAAGACACTTCATTCTACCACTAGCCCAATAGACATGTTATACCATTGTTTTTAATATAATATATTTGAACTAGCCATATTAAAAATTAATAACATTATAAAGGTTAACGTAAGTATCAAGGAGGGGCCATGACCCCCCTATAATACATACTAGTTCCGCACGCTACTTTAAACACTAACCTAACCACCTCTCGAGATTACTCTCCCATGTAATGATCTAATGATCGATAACTTATTTATTTACTTTATTATTCTCTCGTCCCCCACAACTATCCACAGCTTAAGATGTAATTCAAAATTATGGAAAGATCAACATATAATTATGAAAGTATAAAAGTCCAAGGCCGTATAAATAATATCAACAAAAATTGAACTTGGGAGAACCCACGAGCGGACCCAATCTGGTTCCGTCAAGACCAGTATAAGTCTAAAGGCCGGACTTGGGTTGCTACTGCCCTAAGGCCGGGCTGGCTCAGGTCGTGTTGACGTGGGATCTGAAAAGTCTTCGAGCTGTAGTACCTAACATCATCAACTGCATCTAGAACCCAAAAAATCTAGTAAAAACATTCAAGAAAAAAGAGCCACACTTATCCAGTCAATCACCTTAATCCAGAAAGGTAATCTATCTACAGATCCGGTTCAGAAACTTTCAGTAAAGGAACTTATAATTTTAAAGAAAAAAAGAATATCATTGTGACAATCAAATTATTGAAAAAAAAAATACACCGCTTTGCTAAGCTGACATTTAGTCTCCTATGTAACTCTATCAGATACTGCAATTTTACATCAGAATGTTATTCCGACGGACAACAGCAATGAACTCGATACATTTCGCTGCCATACCCCCCCTCCTTTATCCAGTATATGTATTCAACTTCCCCAGACAGTGTGATGGTTGGATTAACATCTACGGATAAGGCCCGCAACGTTTTCCGCAACCTCCTGCTTTGCCTTGGCGGACACGGGAACTTCGCCTATGTACATGTCGAAGAAGGCCCCTGCTCGTGTTTTGAAGAAGTCAAGGCTTAAGAAAAGAGACAGTTTTAAAGTAGAAGAAACTAAATGGCAGCATAAATTGGAAGACTAGCAGTACTGCGCGCAGGTCATATAGTACAGAGCTAAAAGACTGAAAAAGACCTATCTATCTAAACCCCTATTAACATTATGTCCAAAGACATCCACGCCAACACAACATCGCCATTGTCGAGGTATACATAGTAGTTGTTGGGATATTTTAGTATAATCTACTGTAATCAAAACACGACCTTGCTGCATGTTCAAATACAGCGACAAAGTGACGAAGATCGTGAATCTTAATATCATCATGCAGTTCATTAAGTTAAAACCATAAATACATCAATCCCTCCCGGGGAAGACCAAAGGCTTGTGAAGGATAATGGGACTATTAACCTAGCCATTCCTTGGCTTTTAATAAAATCAAACCTCTGCTATAAAATCATATCCAGTTTGTTTTTGACTGTTTCATGAACGTGATGTACAAATAGATTACATCGAGTAGAGAAAAAGTATCTAGTAGACCCTATCTAGAAAAATTGAGTATAAGGCTCAAAAAAGAGAGGGGGCACTTACTGCATAGTTCTCTACTTTGCACTGAACCAATATGCTTTCCGCCAACTGCACAAGACCCAAGAAGCACAGTTAGCCACTATCGAGACACTAGGAAAAATGTACAAATAGATTAGTCAGTAACAATAGATGATTAACTTTAGTCAAGAGAATGAGGTCTCACTTTCTGTTATTAACTTCCCATCTGCTGTTTTTCGAAAATCAATCATCGTGCCCTGCAAATCACTCGCTGTTAGATGGTTACCGCCATCTGATGACAAGAAAAAGGAAATCCACAATACATATAAACTTCAATGTTACCACTGGTAGGGGAATGTCTCGAGTAAAATAAGAACCGAACGTATTAAGACAATGGTGGTCAGTTTCCGGGTTCATCTAATCAACCAGAAGATATAAGATCAGGTGTTATTCGTAGATAAAGGTATGTAAACTAAATATACGAGTCACTGTATTAATTCAAACCTTCTCCAATCTGGCACGAAGTGACTTCTCGAAAGCACTGCAGAATTCAAAAATCATGGTAAGCAATATGACTCAGGGTTCGCTACTGCTACCAGTTTTACATCAGATCCAAAACAAATTGTTCATGCTTTTTTTGGTACTGAAATGGGAAAAACAAGGGAACTTATATCTGCACACGAAATGCATATTTGGTGGTTACAACTTACAGATCATCATTGCAAAACAAACTGTTCCTCCTCTTTACAAAGTAATATGATATTTCTTGATATATTTTAGCTCATTCAGAAACATAGTGAAAATATCCATCTTGATGAGAAATATAAAATCCATGATGGTTTGTCAAGCAAGAAAAATCCATTGAATAGGATCAATAACATCAGAGGCTATGGAACTTGCTGGCAGTTGTAAGGCTGGATTGTTTTATAGTGGGTTATAGCCCTCGAACAGCTAAGAGTAATAAAAATCATATGTTATTTTTTTCCATACTTCTATTTTCAGATCCGAACTGTTTTGAGACAAATTCCTACATAGTGTTTTTAAAAGAATACTATTTAGGAATTTGTCTCTCTTGCGCTGATTGTCAACTACCTAACGCACAACCCTCTTCAATTTACCCAGGCTTGGGACCGGCCATGTCACAATATGAGTAGAAATTCATGGGAAAAAAAGAAATTCGTGAAGAAGTCTGATGGAACCTAAAGAGCTGGTCCATTGCTTTGAAATGTAGTACTTTCTTGTAATATAGTCCCAGGCTTCCAGCTGGAATGTGAATAACAAGATTATAAACTTCAAAAAAATTGGAAAACTTGTCTTTTAGATTATGATGGCAATTTAGTTTACCATATATAATCAATTACAAGGAAACCTCTGCAAATATATATTTTGCTTTTTAAAAAGTCTGAATCTAGATTAAAATAAACAATAACTTGCAGGAAGATGTTGACTGGACCCTCAAGTTGATGCCACTGGATTTTATATTTACCCCATTTAGTCATTCAAACACATAACACAATCGTCTTATTAATTGTTTCGAGTTTTCCTCAGGTGATTCTAGTTAACATCATTAACATTTTTTAACTTAAATGTGATGGTACATTTTTACCAAACATTGGCATTGATTTACATGGAAGGAGGGCGTGAATTTACTCCATTAAACCGCAATCCAAGTATGGGCAACATATTTTGACAGATTATATTATCTATTTCCAGGTGCTAAGCATCTATGCTAATAAATTTCGTTCTCTAGTGAGAATAATAAATTTAACAGAAAGGTAATGAAACTCGAACTTACTCTTTTACCGCGGTAATCTTAATGCCATTGCAATTAACAACCAGTCTGACTGTCATGTGGATGTCCGCCCTTCATCAAGAGAATGAACATCAGCTTATCCATAAAAATAACTAAATAAGAAGAAAATTTATTGAGATTGCAATGAAGTTAATGGAACTATCAGTCGTTCATGGCTCCTGTCATTTCATAATGGATCAAATTTCAGCCATTTCATATCAATCAATATGTTCTTCATTTGTTGGAAACAACATCCACCAACTTTATTCAAAAGCAGGACAAAGAAAGAAGGCAAGACTCTCTCATCACACGATGATATGGTGGATACAGATCACGATCACGGAACCATGCACTCATATAGTGAATGTGTTCTATGGAGATGTCTGTCACATAGAAATAATGCATGTTTGAAGCGGAGCTTCCAGCATGATTGTGACAAGAAGACCTCATCTAACCTAAAGGCATAAACTGTAGACAGCAACAAGACTTGTTATGCTATATGGCTTTAAGTGCTACTGCCATTGATCATAAGCATCTGTAGAGAATGGTTTAATGGAAAAAAACTATAAGCTAAGATAGTTATGGTGCTGTGCAATATCTACTTGGATGTATCATGTAAAGATTAAAAGATGTTGGAATTAACATCTGAAATGATTGGTTAGATTTGAGAAAGAAATGACTTGGAACTTGGTAAGTTCAAATTTCTTAATTAGAAGATATTGTGCCTAGAAATATATAGAGACGGTCAGATTTTAACCAAAATAAAAACAATAGATTATAATTATCAACTCAATGACTTGGTCCATATGAACCAAGTCATGTTAGGAATCTAACCCAGACTTCTTTTAAGAAGCATTGTTCTTTAACAAATAGCAAGGATTTACCCATCAAAAAATAGCAAGGATTCACCGGGGATTCACACGAATGATATTTTGGATTAATTCGTATGAACCCAAATTTATATACGTATGTATATATTATAAAGTTTATATGAACACCATTTTAGAACTCATAGTCATCAAGATAACTGACCTGAAGCAGATTTTTATTTATTGACTCGAGTCTGAACACTCCCAACAAACCCATGTACAAAAACTATCAGTTTACATTAGCAAGCCAAACCGATCCAATTTTCTTTGGGGAAAAGGGTCACCCGAAATGTGTTCAAGAAAAAACTACTAGAATATTTATTAGCATCAATATAAAGCAGATACGTTGACATCCTGAAGGCAATTGATGGAACACAAAAATACAAGTACATTAACTCTTTTCAATCATCATTCTATATGCATGTTTCATTTAGATTTTTTATTACTACCGTACTAAGCTGCTTGGAAACAAACTTGTGCTATATTACCCTTAAGATTTAAGAATAAAATGGGTGAACATCCAAAAAGGTGTGCACCCAACCTTTTATATTCCCAAAAACACAAACTACTTATACATTTACCCTTTACTTAATATCAATGTGATAGAAATATTAGCATATTTCGTTACACATACTTTCAATTTTCCATATTTAAAAAGCAATCCAACCCAAATACCATGATTTAGAATATAGATTTACTTCCAGAAAAGACTGATAAAAAGTATTGTTCTGTTCATCCTCGTGAAGCACTTCTTGCAGGATTAACCAACTTAATAGGGTGGTTTTAGAGTCCCCTGAAACTGGAGTACCAGACAATGACACCAAATATGAGAAGCATATTCAAAATGTTAACAACAGTGATGAAAATTATGCATCATCTTGTTTAACAGATCAATTATCATACAGATGCTAGCATAATTTCAGTAAATATAAAAGAACTACACATCTCATCAAGTAAAAAAGCAATAATGTGAAAAGGATGGATTTCCCATCCACCTTTTGTGCAAAAATGCATGCATTTACTTAAAGTGAAAGAGGAAGAGATACTAATCCGGAGTCTTCTTTCAATTTCATTTACATACTCATAGAGGAAATGTACCATTCAATTAGGAAAGAATCTAAAACCCATAAACACAAAAATATCAATGCAGTCATAGCAGGAAAAAAATACTTACTGTAGCCTCATGCAAAAGAAAAACTTGTAAATGGTTAAGCACACCCGAGTTACAAAAAAAAGCACAATATGGTGTAAATGCTGGTAGTCAATTTATTACCTTAGAAGATCCTCAAAAAATTCAGGTTGGTCTTTCAAGTCATTTACAGGAATTGAAGCATACTTAGAACCCAGTTGTTCACAAATCGAATCAGGTTGAACATCTATAAAAAAGATAGACATAATCAGCACAAGAACTGTATGGTGTTTAATTAAATGGTGAACAAATTTCTCTGATAAAAATTTAATCCAATTATTAAGGAACGGCATCACAAATTTTAAACACACAACAAAAAAAGATATTATAACAAAGTTGAATTGGTTTGATGGTTGAGCATGTGGGCTCCTATCCAAAAAACCATGGTTTAGATTTTATAATTTTCATTAAGAAACCCACAATTTTATTTAGTTTGAACTATTATATTAAAGAAATAAAATGACAAAATAGAATATATAGCTGTGTGATGCTACCTAAGGCCTATGTTGGCAACAAGCATAAAAGCAGATATGGCATTATGGACATATCCATTGCTACATTCTTTCTTTGAGATGATAAGCAATTGATAGCCCTGTGTACCTTTTTACCAAATAGATCCGAAGGTCAATGATATCCAGCGATATTTGACTTAATGCGGGCGGTGTCAACAAAAATAAAATGTGCCTTTTATAATTTTACCATGTAATAACCCTATATGGACATTATGGGTTCGAAATGATGCCAGACAATCCTCTTGCCAAGTTTGGGAGAGTTGGTAGTTATTAGTTATTTGGTATAAATCTTATATGTTGTTTATTTTAATGCATTCCATTCTGTTGCAAATGTGTGATCCACTTCTTGTATAATTTTTTTTCAAGAGGGGGAGATACGCACAGGTCTCCTCCCCAAGATTTGAACCATGGTCTCTCGGGTTGTAGGCACACAACACTACCATCAGACCATTAAGTGGGTTCCACTCCTTATGTACCTGATTTTACCTATACATACTATACTAATCCAGTCTCTTAATCCACCACCTTCACATTAGTGGATTACTTTATTAATTTAAAATTTATAGAGCCTCAATTTCTAAAAAAAACCCCACGATTTTAGCCATTTGCACAAATTTTCTGTAATCCACAATATATCAGCTACGTATCCCCAATGTATCCATTTATGGACTTGATGATTTGAGATCAACATCAACATCTAATATTATGGAAGCAAGAATGATGAGCACAATGTTCAGGTGGCTCACCTCTCCAGGAAAAGTGGATGTTTCGAGATCCAGGTTTGGGCTTGTCTGTGGGATAACTTCAATCTAATGGTGTGTTATACCAATTGTGATGTATGATTATTTGAAGTATGTGGTGGAGGACTAGTGAGATTTACATTTTTTACAAACTAAATGTACTGCAAATCAGTGAAAACGACTACAGGACAATTTCTTTTATTGTAAGCATTGCTTGTTTTTTTTAGAAAAAAAGAGGGTGGCTGATTTGCAGTACATTTAGTTCCACAGACCACAATTAAATAGTTTGATTATTTGTGTTGATTATCATTTCTGCTTATCTTTGGATATATATATATATATATATATATTTGTTATATACAATCACCTTAAATATCTCTTCTCTAACCTGAGTAACTTGGCTCGCTCTTTATTTGCAACCCAATTATGTAGCAAAGTTAGACTTGCAAGAGAAATCATATTGGAAAATGAAAGCAGCCCACAAGGTGACAAAATGACTTTATAATTGTACGCTGTTTAGTTATATTTTTTGTAAAAAAAATATGTTCTTACATAGTGTATTAATAAGACAGATGTTTAATTTGTGTATAATAAGATTGTACTTCGGTGATGTGGATTCATTTGTATGCATTGATTGTACTTGGGTTGGAAGGCATAAGGACGTGTTAAGTAATGACATCACCAGGAATGTTTAAACATATATTCTGAACCACTCCACAGCAGGGTGTTACAGAAGATCAGCGATGAATTAACAATTTTTGGTGGAGAAATAAACGGAGTGGTTGAGTATGTAGAGAATGTTGATCTAGGATCACCACTCTATTACCATGGTGGAAAAAAAATCAAGTCCTTATTCAACAAAATGGAACTCTAATCCTTATTTTAGAGAAAAAGGGTGCTGGGTAAATTACAAGAAGCATTCAAAGAAATAAGAAAACATAAAAGATCTACATAAACAAAAAGACTGATAATAATTCCTATGAAGCCATAAGGACCTAATAATTTTTGTAGATATGCTTGCCAAAATCAATTGTGTGTGTATGTGTTTGTGTGTGCATGAGCATGTATGTGTGTTCTTTCAAATGAGACTGGGTCTTTCCTACGCTAGTAGAAACCAACTACAATTTGGTAAAGTTAGTAAAAATTTGACAACTATATATGCATATTGAAAAATAAGGTAGAAACAAATTTGTAACAAAAGAGCTTACATTTGCAACTAATATGTATGCCCAAAAAAGGTAAAAATATGTTTTTTATTCGATTTTCATGTACATGTAATGCTGATGTTTATTAATTGAACGTACAACTAAACAACGGAATATAGGGAAAATTCAACAGTTTTTTTAACATAAGAACTTACATTTGCAACTGATATTTATGCCCCAAAAAAGGTAAAAATATGTTTTTTGATTGTATTTTCACGTACATGTAATGCTGATGCATATTTATTGAATGTACAATTAAACAACTTATAGAATATAGGGAAAATTCAACAGTTTCTTTAACACGGGAAAGACCTAGTCTCATATGAAGTGCCCCCCTTCACCCCTGCCCCTTCCACCGGAAGAACGAACGAATGCACCCACACACACAGACTCATTTCCAACATAAACTTCCCTTAAGCTCCTTCAAAAGGAGTGAAAGGACAGCAAGTTCCAACAGTAAGAACCCATAATCCCACCCAACCCCTTGATGTACATACTCAGAAGAAAAAGAAAACAAAACAAAAATGTGCACTGAACATCATATGCATGGACATAGAGACTGCCATATACATTCATAATAGGTATTTTCAGTCATATTTGTTACTTGACCTATAAAGGAATATTAACCTTTCAGTCATATTTGTTACTTGACCTATAAAGGAATATTAACCTTACATATCAACTGATAATAAATAGAAAATCTATATTCCATGTATACGAGTGTGTAACCCAGGCTCTGCAAACATCCAAATTAACAGTTTACTTGCCTAAAAACTTGAATTATCAAATCTAAAAACATGAAAGATCAACTTCCACCATCTATAGCCCCTCCCATCTCTGACTTCTACTTCGCTCCACACAACCCAATCACTATTGAAGAAACCAAGAATTCTGTGGAATTATAGTTGAATTGTTATATGATATGGAGCATTTCCATGCAAGAAATCCCCAGAGATGCGTTGGATAGTGGAGAGTGCAACATATGTGACTTCAAATGTTTGTTGCTCGTGTGTGCCGAAGAGAAGGGCACAGAGGAAGTTAGTTTAATGGTCGTGCACAATGGAGTGCTTTAGAGACTCCTCACATGTTAATGTCATCATTAGTGGGAAAGGGAGAAAGATACTTTCCTGCTCACCCAAAATACAAACCCGCTATGAACCACATCCCTCGGTTTCGCAGAACTTGCTAGAAAAATCTAAAAGTTTGAAATAATATAAAGCATGTAAAATGTTACTATTAGTTTTGGCAGAATGAGAGCTTGGGGATGCAAACACTAAATTCTCGGAGAAACAACTGTGACTCATAAAGATGTGGTTCATCCCATTACTAATAGAATGAGGAAATACCACATGTCTCTGCTCTCGTTTTCATAACGGAAGTAGTAGCACCAAAGCAAATTACAATGCCAAATTTGTTTAGGGGCATCCATTTAGGAACACTGAAGTATTTGACATCTGGTTTTGGTTTTATGTAAGCATAATGGTATAACATTATCAAATTGTGTGGTTTAACATATGGATAAAGCTTCCATTTATGATTCCTAGCTAACCAAAGATACCCATAGACTGGCTTAAGTAGCAACAAATTTGGCAGATAATACACCCTGATATGCCTTTCAAAAAAATGCTCTGCTATGTAAAAGACCAGTAGCCAGAGGTCATCAAAAAGGCACTACTTTTTTTTAGTTAACTACAAGCTTACTAAATACAATCCATATGCTGCAAATAAAGAAAGTCTAGACAATTCAATAAACAAAGCTAGGCATACTGTGTACCAAGAAAAGAAATACTTACACAAACCAAATGCATATATTTTCAGAGATTTAAATTTCACTATTTTCATGCTTCTGGCACCAGTACCAACAAGTATCTGAAAAAAATGATGAAGCTTTAGCCATTAATGCATTGAAAAACAAATCGAAGACATTTGGATAAGAAAATATTTCGGTGATGTTTATGTCAAAGCTTTAAAGCAATAGGTGCAAGAAACAAGTATGAGCCAGCACAGAAAAGGATCCTCAAATCTACAAGTGCACCATCTTAAACATGTGCTGGCAAGTATAAATGACACTTCAACATGTAGACAACTAAGTACATAAATAACCAGTGCAAAATCAATTTATTAGCATGACATCAGTGTACACACTAATATTGTGGCACGAGTGTTTAAAGAAATTTTAAGTAAAAAATACCAATGTTTTGGAATATGTTTAACCACAAGCACAAGCAAAAACTTATTAGCAACTTCAAATATTGTAGTCTACTCTCATGCATGAGTCCCTTTTTTACCCACACTAAACGGGAGTAGCTACATGAATTACTTTCCTCCATTCATGCACATCATCTACAAGATGTGACTTCCTTTCAGTGACGAGCTCAAGAAATCAGAACAAGTAGAAGTCAAACCTCAGTACTCTGGCGAAAACTATTCTCTCCACCAAAGCCACTCTCCAAAAATGTAGGGAATTCAATGCCAGTCATCGGCTCGACGCTGTCCCTCACCCAGCATGCGGGAGACACTGAGAAGCTACAGCATCCTTGGCAATCATTGCCGCTCGATGTCCGGCCCATCAATCTACCAATTGACTCATGGGAGTTCTCCAAGGGAAGGGCAAGTACTTTCGAGGTCCTTGATCCATCCAGAACAACAAAAAAGAACAATTAGACCAACAAGAAACACAACTGAATACTCAAGCACATACGCAACCATATATAACACAATCAACTAGAAAAAAGAACCTACAAATTGTCTATTGGCGGCACAAGCACGGCAGCTAACGAAAGCACCGGATGAGAATGGAAATGCCCGAATTCTTTCAAAAATTCTCTCACGGACAACACCGTCGCTCTCGTGAAAAACACCGGACCTGACGAACTCCGCAGTTTTCTACAAGATCCAATATCCGATCCCACGACATCCTTCCCACAAGAAGTAGCATCCTTAATTTGTGTACGTGGACGACCGCTCCCATTCATGCCACCGCATCGTTTGAAATTGGAACCGGCCCCGGTGGACAACCAGACGACGACGGCACCGGCGAACTTCGAAACGCAACCGAAAGCTTCGAGAATAGCCGAATTGCCGGGAACAGAGAGCCGCGATATCAGATGCAATCCGAAATCCAGAGGGATAATAGAGCCGGTGTGCCGAAACGCATCGTCAGGATTCATGTCGGAGAAGTAGATCAACTCCGGCGATCTAAAAAATCGAAAAATAAAAATAAAAATTTGACAGACAAATTAGATCCCTGCTGAGGTAATTAGATAAATATACGCCCTAAGATTCCTAATCAAATCAATCCGAAAGCAAATCGAACTCAAAAGGGATAGGAATCACGGATCAGAACCGCATCGGAATCTAATCCAAACCCTTTTCCAACAAGAGAATGCAACGCCGTACCGTCAAATCCGCCGGAATCGGGAGCGCAAAGGGAGCAGATCGAGCGCGCGGAGCCAAATGTGGGGGGGGGGGGGGGCGGAGCTCCAACGGTGTATATATGCGCGCGTGCGGACGGCGCCGAAAGCGCGAAGAAGACTCTTGCTGCGTAAATCTCCGGTGTCTTCGCGTTTGGTTGGCGGAGACGGTCCCTTTCCTTTCCCCTCCTCTCTGCGTCCCCACGTGACCGTGTGGCGATGGGGACGGGAGTGGACGCGTGGCGGGATCCGGAACCGTTGGAGGTGGGTTGGACGGCGGATCGAATGGTGCTGCGTTTGAGCCGCGTTGGCGTGGGGAAACGGCACGTGCTGGAACAGTTGGCGATCGGGCATTGGAAGCGGGTTGAAACGTGTAATGCATTGGTCAACAGTGGTACTTGTTGGTGTTGCGTAGATGGACCGGTGGTGAACTGGAGTCATTATTTATTAGGTTAAATTATAATTTGGGTTCTTCATCTATGGGTCCGATTTTAAAATGGGTTCCGATCTTTAAATTGTAACGATTCGGGTCTCAGTATCATTTAGAAAATGGAAATTTTGGGATTTATGATGAATATGCTTTTGTTGGGAAGGGAATGGGGGTTGGATTCCAACTTTTAAACAAGGGCATACTTGTCATTAGCCCCAAAAAGTTCCTTACCTTGGGACCCGAATCGTTACAATTTAAAGATCGGGACTCATTCTGAGATCGGACCCATAGATAGGGATCCAAATTGTAATTTATCCTATTTATTAAGCCCCGGATAAGAATTAGTATCTGAATATTTGATGAAATTTGATGAAGCTGTCCCTAGAATTGCTTAAGCAAGGCGGAAAATTTACATATAACCACCTGCAAAAATCTAATTATGCCAAAGTCAACCATGATTATCACGAGAATCTGTCTCTTATAATATGTTAGAAATAAGACGATTTGTGTGTGTCGGTACCCCTATCATTACGTTTATGTTTTGATAATGACTCCTATGGAAATATTGATATTTGGTCTTATAGTCTTTGCTGCAAGAAGGCATATTCTCTTACATATTCTCTATACATACTTTCTCCGTGAATCTACGACTTCAAGTTCAACAAAGGCTTGAGGCTCCATTTATCTCATCCATCTTCTAGTATGTTCTCGCATAGTCATACTCGGAGGTCTTTATGTTTTTTTAATCTTTATTTTTAATGTCCAATTGAGGAATATATGGGTTTTTTTATTTTTATAATGGTCGTCGTTGATATTTTTATGTATATAGGGATTATCGCTTTTGTATTAGATCATGTTTATGTAGTTATATCATTTTTAAGACATGTTGTAAGTGGAAGGATATTGTGTCATTGCACGGTTTTGGTAACGCGAAAATTACTGCTTTTGTTGTATATCTCTTTATGAATGTAATAATTGAAAATCAGTCTTTGCGTGTTCTTCATTCTTTATAATGTTACATGAAGTTTGAGATGTATTTTTTTATTTATAAAGTACGTGTTATTTTGATGAAACTAGATATTTTGCATGACGAGCTTACCGATTCTTGATGATCTTTACGATTTCTTATTGGTATTTTACATGTTTGCTGCATTGTATATCATTATTTAGATTCCAACCAATTCAAAGACATTAAAAATAACTTACGTAAGTTTTGGCTTTTTAAGTAAAATTTTATCTTTTATCTTAAATTCGAAAGTGCGTGTGCGATGAGAATGGTGGTAGTATTTGTTTGCAATTTCCACGCATTCATGTTGTTGGAAAATGTTCTTGCGTGTTTTTAGTTCTTTGTAATCTTGTATGAAGTCCGATATTTACTTTGTAACTGAGTACTTTGTTCCGTCCATCATGTCGGATTTGGATATAGATCTTCACATTTATTATTATAATATAGATATGTTGATTTTTGTGAGTTAATGCACATCTATTATTTTTTGATATTGTAATTAACCAAAAAATATTCTGATAAATTGATGTTGTATAATATTTGTAAATTGGTCATTTCATTATTTAGGACCCAATAAATTCAAAGATATCAAAAATAACTTCGGTAGGCTTTAGCTTTTTTTAATAAAGTTTTGATTTTTGACTTAAATTTGAAATTTCAAGTTCAATAAGAATTGGGATAGCATTTGTTTGCAATTTTCAAGTATTCATGTTGTTGAAAAATTGATCGAGAAATTTGTTCCATCTTTCATGTATTCCTGTCTAATAATCTTGATTTATGCATTTTCGGTGATTAAAAAACTTTGTGAATTGAACCTCCATGATTTGGATATATACATACACATATTCCCCAAATATTTTAATGTAGATCTGTTGATTTTTTTGAATGTATTTAGCCAAAAAAACTTGGGAATTTTTTCCAGTATTGTATTTATAACTTGGTAATTATGTTATTTAAGATCTGGAAAATTCGAAGGCATCAAAAAGAATTTTGTAAGTTTTATTTTTTTATAAAGCTTTATTTTGTCTTAAATGTGACAGTGCAAGTGTGATGAGAATGGAGACAATATTTGTTTGTAAGTTTTATATATTAATGTTGTTGGAAATTGGTCTTATATGCTTTTACTTCTTTATAATGTTATATAAAATTTGATGTATACTTTTTTATTGAATAGTTTGTTCCTTCCTTCATGTATTCCCATCTATTGTTGTCGGTTGATGTGTTTTCTGCATTGATGAAAATAGTTTTGTTTAGATTAAATCCCCGTGATTTAGATATAGATCTTTTCGTTCTATTATTCTAATGTAGATATGTTGATTCTTATGCTTTAGTGTAGATCTCTTGATTTTTGTAATTGTATTTAGCAAAAAAATTATTCTCGAAATTGTTGCGATATTGTATTTGTAAATTGATTTCATTATTTAGTACTAATAAATTAAAAAATAAAAAGGATTTTTGTGAGTTTTACATTTTTTTAATAAAGATTTGGTTTTCTACTTAAATCTGAAAGTCTAAGTGCAATGTGAATGGAGGTAATATTTGTTTAAAGATTGTGTATATTCATAATATAAGTTCTTTTGATGAAGTTGGAGATTTTACATGGTAATTGAGTGGTTTCTTTTTTCCATGTATTCTCATTTATTCCAACTGTTCTCGAGGCAAAGTGTTTATTAGTTACAATAGTAGTATTGTCTTGGTATAACATAAAATGTGGAAACCTAATACCATCATCTGAATCATGATGTAATGGGTAGTAAAATTTTCCATTGGAAAGATTATTTCTATAAAAAAATTACCTTCAACCATTTTAGGTTATGTTATGTATCTTATTAAGTGCTTCATAACTAGACTGCACATTTTTTATCCTTGGTATGTAAGTAGATTTGAATCTTAATTAATGGTCTTCATAACTAGTCCACACTTAGACTAGTTCCCTACCTCCACTGTGGATCAGTGATCCTCGTAGGAGGCTTCGCTGACCTCCTCTGTTCTTTTAGACCTCCCTCCACGCTGACCCCTTTCCTCCGTCTTAAAGGCAGGGCCCATCGGGCCTCCACCTTCTTCACACTCTCCCGACCTCCACTCGCCTTAGGCACGCATGATATCACTTTGGTTATGCTTCCGCTAAACATTTTGTAGGTAGAATCCTTCATTGCTCGGAGCTTCGGAGGAGTCTTTGATGAATACCCATTCATCACTCTTTATTCTTATATTTTAGCTACAAAAACCTTTGCAAATGCATGTAGATATGTGTAAATAGGAATAATTACCAAAAGCATGCATTGTGTAAAAACCTATAATTAGCATGTTTTTGTGCAAAAATAAAAGAATGAAGATTAAAAAGAAAAAGAAGGAAATATTTAGAATAAATATTGAGCAACCTAACCCAAGGGAGGGCTCAGCATGGGCCTGACCGCATAAAAGCCAAAGTGGAGGGAGATAGGGGATCTTGTGTATATATTTATGTAAATAAATAAAAATATTTTTCCTCACCAAAAATTTGCTTGTAAATACTTGTATATATATATATTTATATAAAAACAAAAGAAAAATTAAAAATCAAAAAGATTAAAAATACCCTTTCACCATGTACATAAACCATACCTATATATATATTTACTTAACCTTGTAAATAAATAAAGTTATTTTCTAAACTTTTTGTAAATATTCTATGCTATATATTGTAAATAAATAAAATAAAAAGAATCAAAACAAAAATCAAATAAAAAGAATAAAATGAAAAATACAAAAATACATTGTACACATACCTTGTATATAGTTGTACATAACTATTTATTTTACCTATGTAAATAAATAATAAAAATCAAATAAAAACATCCTTTTATTCCTTATTTTATACTATAAATAAATAAAATATAAAATAGGAATAAAATTGTACAAAAATAATAATTAAAAATCAAAAATCAAAAGCCTAAATATTGTATATATACCTATATATAGCTATATAATGTAAATACCTTATTTTTATTTCCAAAAATTAATTAAAAATCACAAAAAATAGAAAAAAATAAAATAAAAATATTTCATGTTTTAAGTTTTTGAAAATTCGGTCATTTTCTAACTCTAAATAATTAAATAAAAATTCAATGCTTGGCGGCCTCTGATTGGTCCACGGGGGATTGTTGACCCCCGGTCAACTCCCCCCCCCCCAGGACCACCAGAGCCGGGTCCGTCCTGCCCGACCCGTCTTCTCCTATTTTTATCCTGCTGACCCGAACGCCATTAACCCAAGCCCCGAGTCCGAATTATCCTCCTTGCATCCGGCATCCTCGCCGGAGCCGCTCCCTTGGGATCCGCGCGCTCCTGAGCTTGCCCGGACCCCCTCTTCTCGGACCCCTAGCCATATAAAGTTGGAGCTCAGCCACCTTCCCACGCTATCTTTGGTCATTCCCCCTCTTCCCTGTGAGCTCCAGAGTGACCGCAAGAGTGACAGCGAGCGTCTCCACCTGTTGCAGCGAGGCGAGGAGGAGGAAGCCATCGATCCGGCGATACACCCGCCGTAGCTCCGCCACCTGAGCGAGCTTCGAGCGTCGGGCAGAGACGACCCTCGAGGCGACGACCGGGAGCTTCCCCAGCTCCGCCACAGTCTATTCCTTCACCCAGGTAACCTCTTAGCTCAGCCATTTCGTCTAATTTCCATTTTCCCCCAAATCACGCCGCCGTCATCTTTCTTCGATTCACCCCAGTTCCGACCACCGTTAGACCATCGGACCCGACCCACATCTTCGCCTTCCTCCGCCGCACGTTCTCCACCCGCTCACGCAACCCAGCTCGCACAGGAGCTGGGAACCGGGCTCCTCCGTCCACCACCTTTGCCGGAGCCCGTCGCCCCGACGCACCAGTCACCTCCACATCGCCTAACCGGGTCGAGGCAGTTTGCCCTCGACCCGCGAGTCTTCTGAGCCCCTTTGCAGGTCCTACCGAGCCCATCTGAGGGCTTGGTCATCCAGGCCGGGAGACCCAGCTCCGCCGACCGTGCCGGAGCTCCTCCGAGCTCGGGTCGATCATCGGAGCATCATAGCAGACGCGGGAGCACTCCAGCATTCTTCTCCGACCTTCAGAGTGCTCCGAGGAGGAGCGCAGCACCCGCACGAGCCCGACGAAGTTCGCCGGGGCCCAGTTCTTCCAGCACCCTCCAGCGTCGTCGAATTAGCCCTCAGCTCCAGAACCCATCTTGACCGTTGGTTCCTGGAGCCCCCGTGGACGTCAGATCTGAGGCGACTGATCTGGACCGTTAGATCCACACGTGTCCTGGCCCAGACCGTTGGATCCACCAGAGCAGCACCAGCGTTGAGAGCCGCCCCCATTTGGACCATCCGATCTCCACGTGGCAGCCATCCAGCCGCTCCGGTTAATAAAGGGTAATTTACCCTTAGGCCCTTATCTTTGTTTTATTTCGCATTAGTCCTGTAAATGTTTAAATACGTTGTTTAGTTTTAGGTTTATTTGCATAGAGGACCCTGTGCTTTAGTGTAATTGCATATATACCCCTGCCTGTTGTGAGCCACGTGCTCCGTCACGTGTTGTTTTGGGTTATTTGCAGTCTACCCTTGTAGTTCTGGTTGTTATGAAATGAATGAAAGTTTTTAGATAATTGCATTTATACCCCTGTGCGTGATTGTTTTACACATGTGCGATATTTCTTGGGTTAATTGCAGATAGGCCCCTGGACTTTTGGTACGTGTTACCAATAAGTCCTCGGGACTTATTTTCCTTACATATAGGTCCCTGAGTGCCCCAGGCACGCGCTTGGCGCGTGATTTGCTGGATTAATTGCACCGGGACCCCAGAACTTTGGGTATTTGCATTCCAGTCCCTGTGCACAGTACCCTTTTGTTATTTTTGAATAAAATATCAAATCACCTCCAAATCCAATGAGAATTTGATACATGGCTCCTGCCATGGTGTAGGATTTTCAAGGAATTTTGAGGACATTTTTGGTTTTGTTTGATATTTTTAAAAATTCAAAAACCATCATTTTCGTTACTGTCTAATTTGAAAAATCACAAAAAATAAAAAAACCCCCTAAAAATTCTATAAAAATTAGCTACTGTTTAGTTTGTGTTCCTTGATTTTCTAGCCAATTTTGGCTATTTTTCATTGCTTAAAAACCTTAAAAACTTAAAAACACTAAAAAACCCATAAAAATTCTAGTAAATACATTAAAAAACCAAAAACAATAAATTTGGTACCTAAATTTTCCTTATTTTGTCTATTTTACAAGAAAATTACCTCTAGCCATTTTGAGGCCCTTAGGTATTTTATCTAGGGTTTCTTGGCTCGGCTGGACAGTACCTCTTATTTTTGCTACTGTTTGATTTTTAGAAAATAAAATAAACATCAGAAAATTATCAAAAATTCACCAAAAACATAAAAAAATATAAAACACATAAAAATATTTTTGTTTTGATTTTTGGTTGCATTTTGATGCATTAAATAAATTATTGAAGTGTGCTTATTTGTGATTTCCTTATTTTCTTTACATATTAAAAATCCAAAAAAATATAAAAACAATTAAAAACCACTAAAAAATATTTTGTCTTCTATTTTATTTGTTTTTACTACTTCGTAGGCCTTCGGCCAATCCGTGCTCCTTGAGTTCGACCCTGGGTGCTATACCAGGTTAAACATACAGCAGGACCGCTTCTCGTATTTTGATTGCTTGATTTGTCATTAGTGGTTTGATTTTTCTTGATATACACGGTCTGATCGCTTGGGTCGCAACGACCCTATTTCTGTACCTTATACCCGAGTGGTCAGGCCTGTTATCAGAATGGCACCGTTGCCGGGGAGCACGGCTCAGTAGTTGATTTTCTTTTCGTTTTTATTTTCGCGGCTTTTCGCGGCTCTTTCAGAGCTCGCGGCTTTTCGCGGTTTTTATTCATATTTTATTTTTGTTTTTGTTGTGTTTTGTTTTATTTTCTTTTTCTTTTATTTTTGATTTTATTTTTTATTTTTGTGTGTTTATTTTATTTTATTTTACATTTTTTGCATATATTTATTTCTTTTTCCTTTATTATTTGATTATTGGTTCTGATCACTCTATTTTCTCTTGCGAGGGCCCGAGGACCAAGGCGGCTGATTTCGAGAAGCCGGCGCAACCGCGGGATTCGGAGGCGGCTCCTTTCTTCGCGGAGCCGCAGGAGAGAGTGAGAGAGAGTTGAGTGGGCGAGGTCTTTTATTTTATTTCATTATTATTGTAATAATACAGGACACTCTTGGACTTGGACACTTGTGGATTGCTTAGCGGGTCTGTTTCGCCGAGCACCGGTGTGCTCGGGGGACCCTTAGGACTTGCGCGGTTTTTCGCAGTTTTGATTTTATTTTTCTTTTCTTTCTGCCTTTTCCGGTGTTTATACGGTTTTTGCTCGAGCCCCTAGACTTAGGAATTTCTGGTGAATGTGCCGTAATTAGTAGGATCCACACACCTAACTGCTTATCTGTTCCCATAGATCGTTAATTGGACCTACTTAAAAACCACTAATAAAAATAACCGACTCATTTGCCTTCGTAGCCTACGTGCCGCAGCCCGTCCTGTAAAGCGCTTTCTCCTACCCCCGATTTGTCGGACAGAGGAGGGACGGGCCAAGACCGGACTCTTTGGCTTGGAGGTCGGTGACCGGTTAGACGGTTCTTCGCTAGAAATTGCTCATCTAGGACTCGGCTTTCTCGTTGCATCATATAGGTAGTTTCCTTTCTGTCTTTACATTTATGCGCGGATCATATTGCATGTAGAGTGCTGGAGACAGGTACGCATTTCTTACTCAGCATGCATCATTGATTTATCGCGCATCGGCTTTTTCGTCTTCTCCCCCCTGTTTTGGACTTAATAACCAGGAGAACCGAAAAATTCGTTAGGACGTTTGTTTTGATTTGAAAAATACTAAAAAGAGAAACCATAAAATTGGGACTGGCTAATTCTATTGATCTTAAAAACCGCTCACCCTAAAAACTTTGTCTTGGGGAGAGCAACCCCCTCATTGTATGGTTTGGATGCGCGAGAGAGTGACCCGCACCCTAGGTAGAGCCCCCCGGTGCTAGACCTGACTGATTACTGACTTTTCCGTGCGGGCCAGTCGGTTGGGTTAGCATCGGATATCCTAACAGGTCACGTAAGCGCTCTGATATTTTGTGTGTTCACCAAATAAAATTGACAAGATAATTTGACCGAACTTTCACGGTCTTCAGCTCGCGTTGCGTTGGTGAACCGGGGGTTGGTTTGTGATCATAGTTGCTCCAGATCTCATCTGCCTTACTCGCCAAAACAAGATGATGGGTAGACGGTCTCTTAGGCAGCCTCTGGCTGCACCGCTTTCGGGCACGTTTACCTCATCATCTAGGTTGGCTCGCGAGAGCCCAGACCCACTCTCCGAGCCCGAGTACGATTCCACCCTATTCCCCCTCGACCCCCTTTCTGTTCTACCTGAGAGACACGAGCCCGAAGAGAGACTGATTGATTTGACAGCACCTGAGTTGGGCTCGTTTGATTTTGCAGACGTCGCTATGGCCGGAGCCGGCAGTTCAGATGATCACTCCCGTCAGCTCGAGCACTTTGTACTTGACCAGGGAGCGATCAACTCCACCCTGATCGCATCACTTGAGACAGTCCAGCAGCAGTTACGCGATCAGGGGGCATTCATGATAGAGATGAGGCGAGAGTTGGAGAGGCTCAGAGCAGAGCGAGACCAGCAGAGCGAGCCTGAGGAGATACCTGATGCAGAGGCACGAGCCGCCGCAGCAGCAGCAGCCGCAGCAGCCGCAGCCGCCGCAGCGGGAGACGCCGCGGCAGGAGGACCACCACGACCGATGCGGGATTTACACAATCCCGGATCTACTCTGATGCATCACTGGGTAGTGGTGCCGGCGATCGTGGGGGACTTCAAGTTCCCCCCAAACACCTTGCAGTTGTTATCCCGCTTCCACGGACTTGCCACTGAGGAGCCCCACCTCCACCTCCAGGAGTTCCTGATGATCTGCAGCAATGTCCACGATCGCCATGTGGACCAGGACACGATCCGGATGATAGCCTTCCTGTTTTCACTGGCAGATAGAGCAGCCACCTGGCTGAAGCATCTTGGGAGGTTTGTATACACCTGGGAGCAGCTCCGCACCAAGTACTTGAACAAGTACTATCCACTCGGGCGGACGAATGCAGCGAGGGCCCTGATCAGCAACTTCTCCATGTTCCCCAACGAGCAGTTTCACGAGGTATGGGAGAGGTTTCGAGAGCTCCTAGACCGATGCCCGCACCACGACATCTCCAAGCCGAACCTAGTTCAGAGCTTTTTCAGCGGGTTGACGCCAGAGCTTCAGGGTCTGGTGAACGCTTCTTGCGGTGGGTCCTACTTTGCCAAGGACCACGACCAGGTCTGGGCCATCTACGAGGAGATGGCCGAAAACTACATGGTGATGTCCCAGACCAGGTTGTATACTCAGAAGACCCAGCCACAGCAGCCAGGACCCGTGCAGTACCAACGGATAGCACGGGTAGATGCAGGTCCATCCAGTTCGTCCGCAGCCGCAGCAGCACAGGCAGAGTCGACAACTGCGGACATGGGCATTATCAACGAGAAGTTGGACCGCATGGAGCTGATTGAGAAGAAGCAGTGCCAGAGCATCACTCAGATGGAACAGATGGCACAGGTTCTGAGCGACATGAAGACACAGCTCATGTGTCTCCAGGAGGCACAGACGGCTTCTCAGCCCCGTCTTCAGTCGCGAGGCAACTCTGGCAGCAGCAGCAGCTCGTCCCAGCGCTCCAGCACCCCTGTGCAGCCTAGACAGGTTCACCTTGTACAGGCGGAGCCGTACCAGCAGTCGCAGCCCACCTACCAGTCCCCACCATCTCCAGAGATGCAGATGGTGGTTTACCAGCCGGACCAGCCTCTGGCAGTACTCCCGCCAGCCCCCTATGATGCCGAGCCGTTGATGGATGTCAACGGGATTTGGTATGACCGCCCCCAGCCTGGGATCCGACGAGACCATCCCGGATTCAGGTGGGGGAGTGGTGGTGCCCAGCCCCAGCAGCAGCCGTCAGGACAGGGAGGGCAGTACTCCCAGCAGAGAGATCACCAGCCGCAGCAGCAGCCCCCAGCATATCAGCAGCACCAGCCATCATCCTTCGGTCCTCGTCCCTATCAGCAGCAGGGATAGTCGTGGAGACGTGAGCAGCAGGCTCACCCAGTTCAGCAGCAGCACCCTTCCTCATACCCCTCTTACCACCAGCAGCAGTTCCATCAGCCTCACCCCCAGAGAGGCTACCCGTCGGGCTCCCACGAGAGCCCCGCTTTGGATGACATCGCCCGCCTCCTCACGGACCAGCAGGCCACATTCAGACGGGAGATGGACGAGTTCCGCCAGGAGATGCGGGACTTGGTGAGAGGGAAGGCCGCCATTCCAGTCCAGATTGAGCCGAATCCGAATAACCTCAAGAGGAAATCTGAGCAGGTAGTACACACTGAGTTTGCCACTCCTAGTGACCCATTTGTTGATACATCTTCGGATCTATTTGATGCTGATTTTGTCACACTTAGGAGCGGTAGGACCCCAGCAGGCGGCGACGCCTCATCTGAGCTTCACCACGAGGATACTTCAGAGGCGCCACATGAGGAGGAGGAGAGCGGTATTGAGGCCGCTCCAGATGATGACGGTGGCACTGAGGCCACCAAGGATGCTGATCCCACCGGCGGTACTGAGGCCGCCGCTTCACCAGATCGAGGAGGTGGTACGGACGCCACCAGGAAAGCCGAGCCAGCCCGCGGTACTGAGGCCGCGAGACGTCTACCAGCAGCAGCAGCAGAGCCAGACCATGGTGGTACTGAGGCCACCGGTGTTTGTATTGAGAGAGATGTTGTCTTTCCTCGCTTTGATGTATCTCAGGACTTTGGTTTGAATAAAGGAAAAGGTTTAGTTTCTTCTGGTCCCATTGTGGTGCATGATGTATGTGTGGATCCGGTCATCGAACCGTCTAGGCCTTTTCCTAGTCCTTCATCTGCGAAGGACCCTGTGATCCCCTTCCCTAGAGCCCTTCAGATGGGGAAGGGGGAGAAAAAAGAAAATCCAAAAAAGAGAGAGCTTGAGGAGTTCAGCCAGAGCATGATCGATCGATTCCACATCCAGCTGACCCTCCAGGAGGCTTTGCAGCACATCCCCCTTCTCCAGCGATCTTTGAGAGAGAGGACTACAGTCAGGAGGAGGAGGAACCACACTTCAGAGATACATGTGCTGACGAAAGCCACGTGTTTTGCGATCCAGAACCGACTGCCAGCCAAGAGGCCAGATTCAGGGGCCACGTATGTCAGATGCCAGATTAGCGAGCAGAGGTTCGACCGTACTCTACTAGATAGCGGATCGTCGATCAACCTTCTTCCGGCAGCCCTTTTCGACCGCTTAGAGTTGGGCACTCTTCGACAGAGCAGGACAGTCCTTCAGTTCGCTGATCGATCTGTCAAGAGGTCGAAGGGGTTATTACGAGACGTTATCGTCACGATTCAGGACCTGAAATTCCCCGTGGACTTCGTAGTGTTGGACATGGAGATCCCTGAGTCAGTGGCCGATACCCCCATCATCCTTGGTCATCCGTTCTTGGCCACAGCCAAGGCGGTGACTGATCATGATAGCGGGAAGGTGTACTTTCGCGTCGAGGGCGAGAGTATACAAATAGAGACGGTCGAGGACTACAGAGCTAGAGAGAGAACCCGCTCAGATGCGAGTACATATTCAGAGCAGCTGTCAGACGCAGAGCCAGACATCCACCAGGACTGTGATTTTGTGATCACAGACGATGAGGCAGCTTGGGCAGATCCTGCAGCACAGACCATCCTCTGATATTCAGATACAGCTGATGCCGAGATGATAGCAGAGGAGAGTCTGGAGAGCACAGTCTTGAGTCAGGATACCCCAGAGGCAGCAGAGTCGGTCCTTGATCGCAACACTAGTTTCAGTGATGGTGGTGCTGAGGCCACCTTGCTTTACGGTGGTACTGATGCCACCGCGGTTGATACAGATCCCTCGGATTCAGAGTCTGATTGGGCTGACTGTGATGATCAGATGCCAGACCTGGTTCCACCTGAGCCTACAGATGGGGAGGAGGCAGATGCAGAGCAGACCAGAGACAGTGCAGTTGAGCAGCCCTCTCCCGATCCAGTTTGCGAGAGTACGCTTTCACTTTCCCAGGCAGATTTGGCAGACTTAGCAGCTTTCACTCAGTGTCTTCCACAGCCAGATTTGCCAGCACCCAGCATTCCAGAGCTGAAGCCGCTCTCTACTTCGCTGAAGTATCGATTCCTTGTGGGCGAGCCAGAGATGTACCCAGTCATCATCTCCGTCGAGTTGACTGGAGAGCAAGAATCCCGTTTGATGGGGGTTCTTGAAAAGAACCGCAAGGCGATCGGATGGAGCGTAGCAGATCTCCATGGGATTAGTCCATCAGTGTGCTCCCACCATATCTATCTCGAAGAGGGGGCGAAGCCGTCGCGTGAGTTCCAGCGGCGACTGAACCCCAACCTGAGAGAGGTTGTGATGAAGGAAATATCAAAATAGTGGAGTGCAGATTTTATTTATCCCATTTCCGACTCCAAGTGGGTTAGCCCCTTGCATGTGGTGCCCAAGAAGACGGGCATCACGACTGTGATCAGTGAGTCGGGAGAGGAGATTGCTACACGAGTACCCACCTCTTGGAGGGTTTGTGTTGACTACAGGAGACTCAACCAAGCCACCAAGAAGGACCATTTCCCCCTACCTTTTATTGACCAGATCATTGAGAGACTGGCAGGGAAGAGCCATTATTGCTTCCTGGATGGGTACTCGGGCTACAACCAAGTGGCCATCGCTCCTGAGGATCAGGAGAAGACCACCTTTACCTGTCCCTTCGGCACATATGCTTTTCGACGCATGCCATTTGGGCTATGCAATGCCCCTGCGACTTTTCAGAGGTGCATGCTGTCGATCTTTTCGGACATGGTAGGGGAATGTTTGGAGGTCTTCATGGACGATTTCTCGGTCTACGGCGACGGATTCGATTCTTGTCTTGACTGCCTAGACCGAGTACTCCAGCGATGTATTGAGTTTCATTTGGTTTTATCTTGGGAGAAGAGTCACTTCATGGTGACTCAAGGGACGGTGCTTGGCCATATCATCTCCAACAGGGGCATGGAGGTTGATCCGGCCAAGGTTGATGTCATTAGGAAACTCGCACCGCCGTCCAATCTGAGGCAGCTACGGTCATTCCTGGGGCACGTTGGATTTTATAGGAGATTTATTCAGGATTTCAGCAGGATTGCCCGACCGTTGACTGACCTCTTGACGAAAGACACCGAGTTCCTTGTCGATGACAAGTGTCTTTCGTCGTTCGCGACTCTCCAGCAGTGTGTTATTGAGGCTCCTGTCCTCCAGCCGCCTGATTGGTCTCTCCCATTCGAGATCATGACGGATGCTTCCGATTTTACCGTAGGGGCAGTGCTGGGACAGAGGAGGGATGGAGTTCCATTTGCCATACACTATGCTAGCCGCACATTGGATTCCGCCTAGCGGAATTACACAGTCACAGAGAAGGAGATGCTAGCTGTAGTGTTCGCCCTAGATAAGTTCAGATCGTATATCATTGGATCTAGAGTGACTTTGTTTACAGATCACACCGCCATCAGGTACCTCATGGCAAAGAAGGATGCCAAGGCCAGACTGACTAGATGGATCCTTCTACTCCAGGAGTTCGACATTGAGATCAAGGATAAGCCTGGAGTCAAGAATGTGGTGGCGGATCATCTCTCCCGACTAGAGCAGCCTGAGGATTCTGAGCAGATTGACCCTATTAGAGATACCTTCCCAGATGAGGCGATCCTTGCTATCGCCTCACTCCCATGGTACGCCGATATTGTGAACTTTCTCGTTGCTGGGAAAGTCCCACAAGATTGGCCCAGGCAGAGGCTTGAGACCTTCCTCGCGAAGGCCAAGTCCTACCACTGGGAGGATCCCATCCTTTACCACGAAGGAGGGGATAGCGTCTGGCGTCGGTGTATTCCTCAGGAGGAACACCATAGAGTCCTCACTTACTGCCACAAGCTTGAGGCAGGAGGACATCATTCTGGGAGGAGAACGACACAGAAAGTGCTCCAATCCGGCTTGTGGTGGCCTACCCTCTTCAAGGATTCAGATGAGTTCATGAAGAGGTGTACTGACTGTCAGAGGATGGGCACTTGTGGACAGCGTGATATGATGCCGATGCAGCCCATTCACTTCTGTGAGGTTTTTGACGCATTGGGCATCGATTTCATGGGTCCATTCCCTAAGAGTCAGGGATTTGAGTACATTCTATTGGCCGTCGATTATGTGAGTCGTTGGGTGGAGGCTATCCCCGCCCGAGCCGCTGATGCGAGGACAGTTTGCAGATTTTTGAGGAAGCACATCATCACGCGGTTCGGGATTCCACGAGTTCTGATTTCTGATGGGGGGTCTCACTTCATCAATGACCATGCGAAGGCACTTGCTAGCGAGTTCGGCATAGACCATCGTGTTGCTACACCTTACCATCCACAGACGAATGGTCTAGCCGAAGTGTCGAATAGGGAGATCAAGACTATTCTGCAGAAAGTCGTCCGCCCTGACCGAAAGGATTGGTCACAGCTTTTGGACTCGGTCTTGTGGGCATATAGGACGTCTTTCAAGACACCTTTGGGCACATCTCCCTTTCGCCTCGTGTATGGCAAGCCATGCCATTTACCTGTTGAGCTGAGGCACAAGTCACTTTGGGCAGTTACAGATATTTTGATGGATCCAGATGGTATGGGAGACCAGAGGAGGGCAGAGCTAGCTGCCCTGGAGGAGCTTAGAGATGCAGCTTTCTCAAGCAGCCTACATTATAAGGAGAAAGTCAAGGAGTGGCATGATTCTCATATCAGCCACAAGCATTTTGAGATTGGACAGAGAGTATGGCTGTTTGATGCGAGGCTATGATTATTTCCAGGGAAGCTACAGAGCAAATGGAAGGGACCTTATCTGGTTAGAAAGGTACACGACAACGGTAGCATAGATATATCCGAGTTGTCTTCTGAGAGTACCTTTCGAGTGAACGGCCAGCGGCTCAAACCATTTCTAGATCATGAACCGCGGGTCGTTGATCTTGCCCCTATTCATTTTGCGTGAGATGTGGTCTTTGACTCATCTAATACATCTCACGCCTGAGTTTCACTGATCTTCCGCCTTGTATAGATCCAGATGTCCATATCACCATATTCTGTAGTCCCACATCCCTTCCTTCATCTTGTGATTATGCTATACTTAGGGTGCACTTTACCCTAAGTATAGGGGGGATGTGAGGCCTTTCGGATATTTCTTTTGTTTCTGTCTACCCCTGTTTTTGCTGCCTATACTTAGGGATATTTCACCCTAAGTATAGGGGGGGTAGACCCTGTACATTCTGCACTCAGGTTTTCCCTTAGTATACAGCCTGCTATACTTAGGATTACTTGATCCTAAGTATAGGGGGGAGACCTGGGTCCCTCTTGACTTTTCATTTCCTTTTTGTATAGCTTTCCTTTTCACTTTCCTATACCTAGCACGAGTTATGTCTTCCCCATCGCTCTTGACTCTGAGGACATCGTTCGAGCTAAGTATAGGGGGGTGTGTATATATTTCATATATACTTTAGCCATAACTCGTACTTTGTGTGAGTGTGTTAATAAATAAAATGGCTAAAAACCACAAAAATTAAAATTTTTTCATGTACATAATCCTCTTTTATTTGCACATACATAGCTAGTGTACAAATTATTTTTGTAAAAATGATTTCAAAAATCTTTTGTAAAGCTTGTGTAAATATTTTTGTATCAAAATTATGTATATAGTACAAAATTTTTCCAAAATGGTTTGAAAATCAAAAGTTTGCAAAAATCTTGTGTAAATGTGTGTAAATATCTTTTTGCAAAACTTGCACTTCATGCATCATTCATACATGATTTCAAAACATTTTTCAAAAATTTTGCATGATTGTAAAATTTGTGTAAATAAGCATCTTTTTGTACATATGTATGTAGTTTTTCTGGATGATAGTTGACATTTAAACTAGCCTGGAATCAAATTGAGAAATGGAGCTTGATTAAGATCTTAATCCACCTAATTTCTAAGAGGAACCTTATAGGACTTAGGTTTAAGGCTTTTCAGGTCCATGGTGACTTAATTCTTTGAGTCCACTAGGCTATGATCACATGTCATCTCAATGAGCCTAAGTAGAGCACTTAACAACAACACATGACTCATATAGATTATGGCTTTACTTGGACACCAGCACTATGCACCGAGCTCTCTACGGATGAGGTGGTAAGGAGGCAGTCTTCCTTGACTTGGGGTAGCATATGAGGGTAGTACTTCTAGGCGGAACCTCTCTTCTTCTTATAGTGAAGGAAGTGCGTCTCAACTTGGTCTGGTTGCCATGAGGTCTAACGACGGGAGTTGTGGGTTGCAATAAAGCTTCAAAAGAGGGATAGTCTACTGGCTCAAGAGGAAAAACTCCTTGTATATATGCTGCACATGTATATGTTGTACAGATGCACTTGAAAAAAAATGTGCAAAAAGAAAAGAACTCCAAAAAAGTGGTGGGTCTGAGAGAAAATGATAATCCCACCGGAGTATGTATATAGAGTGCAATAAGCAAAGCTTGGTTTCATGATCCACCTGTTGTAGCTTGCAGCAGGGAGACTTGGCTACACTGGTCAAGTTTCCAAGGGTACTTGGCTACACTGGCCTTGACCCATTCTCTTCTTCCCCCTCTTCTTGAGCCGGTTGAACTTGAACTTAGAAGGGAATACCCCGCTCCTTGAGGAAAGAGTGGCCAGATTGAGGTCATAGAGTTACCTTGTTGGGGAGGGTTGTCAAGTTGCCATTTCTGAGGTGGAGAGCTTAGACTTCACATTCACAGGACAAGAAAAGATTCATGATCTTCAGGGTTTGTGATTGATGACTTGTTCTGATCTGGAGCATCGAGGAGTCTTGGTTATAGATTAGTGGACTTAGAGGCTGTTAGGTTTTAGACTTAAGTCTAAATAAGGTTCCGACACATTAATGATCCAAAGATCTGATCGAGCTCCATACCCCAATTTAATAAAGGCAGGTTTAATAATCAACCTTGATCCATGTACATCCTCTTTTTCTTTTTCTTTCTTTCTTCTTCACTTCTTTTTCAAATAAGTGTTTGCTAAGGGACTAGCAAAGTTAAGTATAGGAGGGTGATGAATACCCATTCATCACTCTTTATTCTTATATTTTAGCTACAAAAACCTTTGAAAATGCATGTAGATATGTGTAAATAGGAATAATTACCAAAAGCATACATTGTGTAAAAACCTATAATTTGCATGTTTTGTGCAAAAATAAAAGAATGAAGATTAAAAAGAAAAAGAGGGAAATATTTAGAATAAATATTGAGCAACCTAACCCAAGGGAGGGCTCAGCATGGGCCTGACCGCATAAAAGCCAAAGTGGAGGGAGATAGGGGCTCTTGTGTATATATTTATGTAAATAAATAAAAATATTTTTCCTCACCAAAAATTTGCTTGTAAATACTTGTATATATATATATTTGTATAAAAACAAAAGAAAAATTAAAAATCAAAAAGATTAAAAATACTCTTTCACCATGTACATAAACCATACCTATATATATTTACTTAACCTTGTAAATAAATAAAGTTATTTTCTAAACTTTTTGTAAATATTCTATGCTATATATTGTAAATAAATAAAATAAAAAGAATCAAAACAAAAATCAAATAAAAAGAATAAAATGAAAAATACAAAAATACATTGTACACATACCTTGTATATAGTTGTACATAACTATTTATTTTACCTATGTAAATAAATAATAAAAATCAAATAAAAACATCCTTTTATTCCTTATTTTATACTATAAATAAATAAAATATAAAATAGGAATAAAATTGTACAAAAATAATAATTAAAAATCAAAAATCAAAAGCCTACATATTGTATATATACCTATATATAGCTATATAATGTAAATACCTTATTTTTATTTCCAAAAATTAATTAAAAATCACAAAAAAATAGAAAAAAATAAAATAAAAATATTTCATGTTTTAAGTTTTTGAAAATTCGGTCATTTTCTAACTCTAAATAATTAAATAAAAATTCAATGCTTGGCGGCCTCTGATTGGTCCACGGGGGATTGTTGACCCCCAGTCAACTCCCCCCCCCAGGACCACCAGAGCCGGGTCCGTCCTGCCCGACCCGTCTTCTCCTATTTTTATCCGGCTGACCCGACTGCCATTAACCCAAGCCCCGGGTCCGAATTATCCTCCTTGCATCCGGCATCCTCGCCGGAGCCGCTCCCTTGGGATCCGCGCGCTCCTGAGCTTGCCCGGACCCCCTCTTCTCGGACCCCTAGCCATATAAAGCTGGAGCTCAGCCACCTTCCCACGCTATCTTTGGTCATTCCCCCTCTTCCCTGTCAGCTCCAGAGTGACCGCAAGAGTGACAACGAGCGTCTCCACCTGTTGCAGCGAGGCGAGGAGGAGGAAGCCATCGATCCGGCGATACACCCGCCGTAGCTCCGCCACCTGAGCGAGCTTCGAGCCTCGGGCAGAGACGACCCTCGAGGCGACGACCGGGAGCTTCCCCAGCTCCTCCACAGTCTATTCCTTCACCCAGGTAACCTCTTAGCTCAGCCATTTCGTCTAATTTCCATTTTCCCCCAAATCGCGCCGCCGTCATCTTTCTTCGATTCACCCCGGTTCCGACCACCGTTCGACCATCGGACCCGACCCACATCTTCGCCTTCCTCCGTCGCACGTTCTCCACCCGCTCACGCAACCCAGCTCGCACAGGAGCTGGGAACCGGGCTCCTCCGTCCACCACCTTCGCCGGAGCCCGTCGCCTCGACGCACCAGTCACCTCCACATCGCCTAACCGGGTCGAGGCAGTTTGCCCTCGACCCGCGAGTCTTCTGAGCCCCTTTGCAGGTCCTACCGAGCCCATCTGAGGGCTTGGTCATCCAGGCCGGGAGACCCAGCTCCGCCGACTGTGCCTGAGCTCCTCCAAGCTCGGGTCGATCATCGGAGCATCGCAGCAGACGCGGGAGCACTCTAGCATTCTTCTCCGACCTTCAGAGTGCTCCGAGGAGGAGCGCAGCACCCGCACGAGCCCGACGAAGTTCGCCGGGGCCCAGTTCTACCAGCACCCTCCAGCGTCGTCGGATTAGCCCTCAGCTCCAGACACCATCTTGACCGTTGGTTCCTGGAGCCCCCGTGGACGTCAGATCTGAGGCGACTGATCTGGACCGTTAGATCCAAACGTGTCCTGGCCCAGACCGTTGGATCCACCAGAGCAGCACCAGCGTTGAGAGCCGCCCCCCATTTGGACAGTCCGATCTCCACGTGGCAGCCATCCAGCCGCTCCGGTTAATAAAGGGTAATTTACCCTTAGGCCCTTATCTTTATTTTATTTCGCATTAGTCCTGTAAATCTTTAAATACGTTGTTTAGTTTTAGGTTTATTTGCATAGAGGACCATGCGCTTTAGTGTAATTGCATATATACCCCTGCCTGTTGTGAGCCACGTGCTCCGTCACGTATTGTTTTAGGTTATTTGCAGTCTATGCCCTTGTAGTTCTGGTTGTTATGAAATGAATGAAAGTTTTTAGATAATTGCATTTATACCCCTGTGCGTGATTGTTTTACACATGTGCGATATTTCTTGGGTTAATTGCAGATAGGCCCCTGGATTTTTGGTACGTGTTACCAATAAGTCCTCGGGACTTATTTTCCTTACATATAGGTCCCTGAGTACCCCAGGCACGCGCTTGGCGCGTGATTTGCTGGGTTAATTGCACCGGGACCCCCAGAACTTTGGGTATTTGCATTCCAGTCCCTGTGCACAGTACCCTTTTGTTATTTTTGAATAAAATATCAAATCACCTCCAAATCCAATGAGAATTTGACGCATGGCTCCTGCCATGGTGTAGGATTTTCAAGGAATTTTGAGGACATTTTTGGTTTTGTTTGATATTTTTAATAATTCAAAAACCATCATTTTCGTTACTGTCTAATTTGAAAAATCACAAAAAAATAAAAAAAAACTCCATAAAAATTCTATAAAAATTATGTACTGTTTAGTTTGTGTTCCTTGATTTTCTAGCCAATTTTGGTTATTTTTCATTGCTTAAAAACCTTAAAAACTTAAAAACACTAAAAAACCCATAAAAATACTAGTAAATACATTAAAAAACCAAAAACAATAAATTTGGTACCTAAATTTTCCTTATTTTGTCTATTTTACAGGAAAATTACCTCCAGGCCATTTTGAGGCCCTTAGGTATTTTATCTAGGGTTTCTTGGCTCGGCTGGACAATACCTCTTATTTTTGCTACTGTTTGATTTTTAGAAAATAAAATAAACATCAGAAAATTATAAATAAATTCACCAAAAACATAAAAAAATATAAAACACATAAAAATATTTTTGTTTTGATTTTTGGTTGCATTTTGATGCATTAAATAAATTGTTGAAGTGTGCTTATTTGTGTTTTCCTTATTTTCTTTACATATTAAAAATCCAAAAAAATATAAAAACAATTAAAAACCACTAAAAAATATTTTGTCTTCTATTTTATTTGTTTTTACTACTTCGTAGGCCTTCGGCCAATCCATGCTCCTTGAGTTCGACCCTGGGTGCTATACCAGGTTAAACATACAGCAGGACCACTTCTCGTATTTTGATTGCTTGATTTGTCATTAGTGGTTCGATTTTTCTTGATATACACGGTCTGATCGCTTGGGTCGCAACGACCCTATTTCTGTACCTTATACCCGAGTGGTCAGGCCTGTTATCAGTCTTCATTCTAGAATATATGCTCTGACGAGGGGGTATTTCACCTTCACTCCGTGTACCTCCTTCAGACACTGACGCCTCGTGATCTTTGTCTGTAGTCAAGGGTGATTTCTAGATCTTCAGAATGCTCGAGGACAGTAAAGGAGATCAAGCTACCTCACCGAAGCACAAATATAGTCGTGTTGCGAAAGCATGGGAGGGGATGGAGTGATGCCACATGCACCATCTGATCATGATGATCGTATGTATTAGATGTGTCCTAAGCTGCCATTGCGGGACCAACTGGCTTGGTGGAACCACGCCTCTTCAGAAGCTACTTAGGCCACCCACGTGTCTGATATGCGATCCGAACGACTAAGGTAAAGGTACAAAAATGGTCGTTGCGACCTCGGTCGCTCAGATGCGCTAAATCAAGAAGAATGAACCACTCGCGAAAAATAAAATCAATCAGAACAAAGAAGCGGCCCTGCTATGTGTTTAACCTGGTATAGCACCTAGGGTCGAACTCAAGGAGCACGGATTGGCCGAAGGCCTACGAAGTAGTAAAAACAAATAAAATAAAAGAGGAGAATATTTTTAGTGGTTTTTAATTATTTTTATATTTTTTGGATTTTTAATATATAAAGAAAATAAGAAAATCAAGGAAGAACACAATTCAACAAATTATTTAAAGCAACAAAATTCAACCAAAAATTAAAACAAAAATATTTTTATGTATTTTATATTTTTTAGTGTTTTTGATGAATTTTTGATAATTTTCTGATGAGTATTTTATTTTCTAAAAATCAAACAGTGGCAAAAATAAAGGGTACTGTCCAGCCAGGCCAAAAGTCCCTAGATAAAATATCTAAAGGCCTCAAAATGGCCTGGAGGTAATTTCCCTGTAAAGTAGATGAAGTAAGGAAAATTTAGGTACCAAGTTTATTGTTTTTGGGTTTTTAATGTATTTACTAGAATTTTTATGGGCTTTTTGGTGTTTTTAAGTTTTTAAGGTTTTTAAGCAATGAAAAATAGCCAAAATTGGCTAGAAAATCAAACAAACTAAACTAAACAGTACCTAATTTTTATGGAATTTTTAGGGGAGTTTTTATATTTTTTTTATGATTTTTTCAATCTAGATAGTAACAAAAATTAAGGTTTCTGAATTTTTAAAAATAGCAAACAAAATCAGAAATGTCCTTAAAAATCCGTGAAAATCCTACACCATGGCAGGAGCCATGTATCAAATTCTCATTGGATTTAGAGGTGAGTTGATATTTTATTCAAAAATACAAAGAGGGTACTGTGCACAGGGACTGGAATGCAAATACCCAAAGTTCTGGGGGTCCCGATGCAATTAACCCAGCAAAACATGCACCTCGCGCGTGCCTGGGGCACTCAGGGACCTAAATGTAACAAAAATAAGTCCCGAGGACTTATTGGTAACACGTACCAAAAGTCCAGGGGCCTTAGTTGCAAATAACCCAAAAAATATCGCACATGCGGAAATAAACCACGCACAGGGGTATAAATGCAATTAACTAAAAACTTTCATTCATTTCATAACAACCAGAACTACAAGGGCATATGCTGCAAATAACCCAAAATATCACATGACGAAGCACGTGGCTCACAACAGGCAGGGGTATAAATGCAAATATCTAAAGCTCAGGGTCCTTTATGCAATTAAACCTAAAACTAAACAACGTACTTAAATATTTATAGGACTAATGCGAAATAAAACAAAGATAAGGGCCTAAGGGTAAATTACCCTTTATTAACCGGAGTGGCTGGATGACTGCCACGTGGTGATCGGACGGTCCAAACGGGGGCGGCTCTCAGCGCTGGAACTGCTCTGGTTGATCCAATGGTCTAGGCCAGGACACGTATGGATCTGACGGTCCGGATCAGTCGCCTCAGATCTGACGTCGAGGGGCGCTCCAGGAACCAACGGTCAGGATGGCGTCTGGAGCTGGGGGCTGATCCAACGACGCTGGAGGGTACTGGAAGAACTGGGCCCCAGCGAGCTTCGCCGGGCTCGTGCTGACGATGCCCTCCTCCTCGGAGCGCTCTGATGATCGGAGAAGAAAGCTGGTGCGCTCCTGCGTCTGCTGCAGCGCTCCGATGATCGACCCGAGCTCGGAAGCGCTCAGGGGCGGTCGGCGGAGCTGGTCTTCTGGCCGAATGACGGAGAGCCTAAGATGGCCCTCGTTCTGACCTGCAAAGTGCACCAAAAGACTCGCGGGTCGAGGGCAAATTGCCTCGACCCGGTTAGGCGATGTGAAGGTGGCTGGTGCGTCGGGGTGGCGGGCTCCGGCGAAGGTGGTGGACGGAGGAGCCCGGTTCCCAGCTCCTGTGCGAGCTGGGTTGCGTGTGTGGGTGGAGAACGTGCGGCGGAGGAAGGCGAACGTGAAGGTCGGGTTCGATGGTCGGATGGTGGTCGGAACCGGGGTGAATCGAAGAAAGACGACGGCAGCACAAATTGGGGGTAAACGAAAATCGAACGAAATGGTGGAGCTACGGGACTACCTGGATGAACGGTGAGACTGGGGAAGAGCAGGGGGTGCTCCTGGTCATCGCCTCGAGGGTCGTCTCGGCCCGAGGCTCGAAGCTCGCTCAGGTGGCGGAGCTACGGCGGCTACGTCGCCGGATCAATGGATTCGTCGGCTCTCCTCGCTGCAACAGGTCGGGGATGCGAGCTGTCACCTCACTCTCTCTCTGGAGCTCACTGGAGAACGAAGCAAATGGCCAAAGATGGATAGAGAAGGTGGCGGAGCTGCAGCTAAATACGATTAGGGGTCCGAGAAGGAAGGGTCCGGGCAAGCTCAGGAGCGCGCGGATCCCGAGGGAGCGGCTCCGGCGAGGATGTCGGATGCAAGGGGAATGATTCGGACCCGGGGTTCAAGGAGATGGGTGTCGGGTTGAACGGGTAATAATTGGAGAAATCGGGTCCGCTGCTCAGACCCGTGGGAAGTGGTCCTGGGTTTTTGGTGATTTTTAATTAATTTTTGGAAATAAAAATAGGCTATATACATAATATGTACTAGATATAGGTATATACAATATATATAGGGTTTTGATTTTTGATTTTTATATATTATTTTTATACAATTTTATTCCCATTTTATATTTTATTTATTTACATTATAAAATAAGGAATAAAAGGGTGTTTTTATTTTATTTTTATTATTTATATACATAGGTAAAATAAATAGATATGTACATCTATATACATGGTATATGTACAATGTATTTTTGTATTTTTGATTTTTCTATTTTTATTTTGTTTTGATTTTAATTGTTTTTATTTTATTTATTTACAAAATAGAATATTTACAAAAAGTTTGGAAAATAATTTACATAATTAAATAAATACCTAGATGTGGTGTATGCACATGATGAAAGGAGGTATTTTTGATCTTTTTGGATTTTTAACTTTTTATTTTGTTTTTATATTTTTGTAAATATATACAAGTGTTCACAAGCATATTTTTGGGTGAGGAAAATATAGTTTTATTTATTTACACCACTATTTACACATGAGCCCCTATCTCCCTCTACTTTGGCTTTTATGCGGTCAGGCCCATGCTGAGCCCTCCCTTGGGTTAGGTTGCTCAATATTTATTCTAAATATTTCCCTCTTTTTCTTTTTAATCTTTATTCTTTTATTTTTGCACAAAAACATGCTAATTATAGGTTTTTACACAATGCATGCTTTTGCTAATTATTCCTATTTACACATATCTACATGCATTTGCAAAGGTTTTTGTAGCTAAAATATAAGAATAAAGAGTGATGAATGGGTATTCATCACCCCCCTATACTTAACTTTGCTAGTCCCTTAGCAAACACTTATTTGAAAAAGAAGTGAGAAAGAAAGAAAGAAAAAGAAAAAGAGGATGTACATGGATCAAGGTTGATTATTAAACTTGCCTTCATTAAATTGAGGTATGGAGCTCGATCAGATCTTTGGATTATTAATGTGTCGGAACCTTATTCAGACTTAAGCTTAAAACTCAACAACCTCTAAGTTCCACTAATCTATAACCAAGACTCCTCAATGCTCCAGATCAGAACAAGTCATCAATCACAAACCCTGAAGACCATGAATCTTTTCTTGTCCTGTGAATGTGAAGTCTAAGCTCTCTACCTCAGAAATGGCAACTTGACAACCCTCCCCAACAAGGTAACTCTATGACCTCAATCTGGCCACTCTTTCCTCGAGGAGCGGGGTATTCCCTTCTAAGTTCAAGTTCAACCGGCTCAAGAAGAGGGGGAAGAAGAGAATGGGTCAAGGCCAATGTAGCCAAGTACCCTTGGGAGCTTGACCAGTGTAGCCAAGTCTCCCTGCTGCAAGCTACAACAGGTGGATCATGAAACCAAGCTTTGCTTATTTCACTTTATATACTTACTCCGGTGGGATTATCATTTTCTCTCAGACCACCACTTTTTTGGAGTTCTTTTCTTTTTGCACATTTTTTTTCGAGTGCATCTGTACAACATATACATGTGCAGCATATATACAAGGAATTTTTCTCTTGAGCCAGTAGACTATCCCTCTTTTGAAGCTTTATTGCAACCCACAACTCCCGTCGTTAGACCTCATGGCAACCAGACCAAGTTGAGACGCACTTCCTTCACTAAAAGAAGAAGAGAGGTTCTGCCTAGAAGTACTACCCTCATATGCTACCCCAAGTCAAGGAAGACTGCCTCCTCACCACCTCATCCGTAGAGAGCTCGGTGCATAGTGCTGGTGTCCAAGTAAAGCCATAATCTATATGAGTCATGTGTTGTTGTTAAGTGCTCTACTTAGGCTCATTGAGATGACATGTGATCATAGCCTAGTGAACTCAAAGAATTAAGTCACCGTGGACCTGAAAAGCCTTAAACCTAAGTCCTATAAGGTTCTTCTTAGAAATTAGGTGGATTAAGATCTTAATCAAGCTCCATTTCTCAATTTGATTCCAGGCTAGTTTAAATGTCAACTATCATCCAGAAAACTATATACATATGTACAAAAAGATGCTTATTTACACAAATTTTACAATCATGCAAAATTTTTGAAAAATATTTTGAAATCATGTATGAAAGATGCATGAAGTGCAAGTTTTGCAAAAAGATATTTACACACACACATTTACACAAGATTTTTGCAAACTTTTGATTTTCAAAACATTTTGGAAAAATTTTGTACTATATACATAATTTTGATACAAAAATATTTACACAAGATTTACACAAAAGATTTTTGAAATCATTTTTACAAAAATAATTTGTATACTAGCTATGTTTGTGCAAATAAAAGAAGATTATGTACATGAAAATTTTTTAATTTTTGTGGTTTTTAGCCATTTTACTTATTAACACACTCACACAAAGTACGAGTTATGGCTAAAGTATATATGAAATATATACACACCCCCCTATACTTAGCTCGAACGCTGTCCTCAGAGTCAAGAGCGATGAAGAAGACATAACTCGTGCTAGGTATAGGGAAGTGAAAAGAAAGGCTATACAAAAAGAAAAATGAAATAGAAAAGTCAAGAGGGACTCGGGTCTTCCCCCTATACTTAGGATCAAATAATCCTAAGTATAGCAGGCTGTATACTAAGGGAAAACCTGAGTGCAGAATGTACAGGGTCTACCCCCCCTATACTTAGGGTGAAATATCCCTAAGTATAGGCAGCAAATCAGGGGTAGACAGAAACAAAAGAAATACTCAGAAGGTCTCACATCCCCCCTATACTTAGGGTAAAGTGCACCCTAAGTATAGCATAATCACAAGATGAAGGAAGGGATGTGGGACTAAAGAATGTAGTGATATGGACATCTGGATCTATACAAAGCGAAAGATCAGTGAAACTCAGGCGTGAGATGCATTAGATGTGAGTCAAAGACCACATCTCACGCAAAATGAATAGGGGCAAGATCAGCGACCCGCGGCTCATGATCTAGAAATGGCTTGAGCCGCTGGCCGTTCACTCGAAAGGTACTCTCAGAAGACAACTCAGATATGTCAATGCTACCATTGTCGTGTACCTTTCTAACCAGATAAGGTCCCTTCCATTTGCTCTGTAGCTTCCCTGGAAATAATCGTAGCCTCGCATCAAACAGCCATACTCTCTGTCCAATCTCAAAATGCTTGTGGCCGATATGAGAATCATGCCACTCCTTGACTTTCTCCTTATAATGTAGGCTGTTTGAGAAAGCTGCATCTCTAAGCTCCTCCAGGGCAGCTAACTCTGCCCTCCTCTGGTCTCCCATACCATCTGGATCCATCAAAATATCTGTAACTGCCCAAAGTGACTTGTGCCTCAGCTCAACAGGTAAATGGCATGGCTTGCCATATACGAGGCGAAAGGGAGATGTGCCCAAAGGTGTCTTGAAAGACGTCCTATATGCCCACAAGACCGAGTCCAAAAGCTGTGACCAATCCTTTCGGTCAGGGCGGACGACTTTCTGCAGAATAGTCTTGATCTCCCTATTCGACACTTCGGCTAGACCATTCGTCTGTGGATGGTAAGGTGTAGCAACACGATGGTCTATGCCGAACTCGCTAGCAAGTGCCTTCACCTGGTCATTGATGAAGTGAGATCCCCCATCAGATATCAGAACTCGTGGAACCCCGAACCGCGTGATGATATGCTTCCTCAAAAATCTGCAAACTGTCCTCGCATCAGCGGCTCGGGTGGGGATAGCCTCCACCGAACGACTCACATAATCAACGGCCAACAGAATGTACTCAAATCCCTGACTCTTAGGGAATGGACCCATGAAATCGATGCCCCATGCGTCAAAAACCTCACAGAAGTGAATGGGCTGCATCGGCATCATATCACGCTGTCCACAAGTGCCCATCCTCTGACAGTCAGTACACCTCTTCACGAACTCATCTGAGTCCTTGAAGAGGGTAGGCCACCACAAGCCGGATTGGAGCACTTTCTGTGCCGTTCTCCTCCCAGAATGATGTCCCCCTGCCTCAAGCTTGTGGCAGTAAGTGAGGACGCTATGGTGTTCCTCCTGAGGAATACACCGACGCCAGACGCTGTCCCCTCCTTCGTGGTAAAGGATGGGATCCTCCCAATGGTAGGACTTGGCCTTCGCAAGGAAGGTCTCAAGCCTCTGCCTGGGCCAATCTTGTGGGACTTTCCCAGCAACGAGAAAGTTCACAATATCGGCGTACCATGGGAGTGAGGCGATAGCAAGGATCGCCTCATCTGGGAAGGTATCTCTAATAGGGTCAATCTGCTCAGAATCCTCAGGCTGCTCTAGTCGGGAGAGATGATCCGCCACCACATTCTTGACTCCAGGCTTATCCTTGATCTCAATGTCGAACTCCTGGAGTAGAAGGATCCATCTAGTCAGTCTGGCCTTGGCATCCTTCTTTGCCATGAGGTACCTGATGGCGGTGTGATCTGTAAACAAAGTCACTCTAGATCCGATGATATACGATCTGAACTTATCTAGGGCAAACACTACGGCTAGCATCTCCTTCTCTGTGACCGTGTAATTCCGCTGGGCGGAATCCAAAGTGCGGCTAGCGTAGTGTATGGCAAATGGAACTCCATCCCTCCTCTGTCCCAGCACTGCCACTATGGCAAAATCGGAGGCATCCGTCATGATCTCGAATGGGAGAGACCAATCAGGCGGCTGGAGGACAGGAGCCTCAATAACACACTGCTGGAGAGTCGCAAAGGACGAAAGACACTTGTCATCGACAAGGAACTCGGTGTCTTTCGTCAGGAGGTCAGTCAACGGTCGGGCAATCCTGCTGAAATCCTGAATAAATCTCCTATAAAATCCAACGTGCCCCAGGAATGACCGTAGCTGCCTCAGATTGGACGGCGGTGCGAGTTTCCTAATGACATCAACCTTAGCCGGATCAACCTCCATGCCCCTGTTGGAGATGATGTGGCCAAGCACCGTCCCTTGAGTCACCATGAAGTGACTCTTCTCCCAAGATAAAACCAAATGATACTCAATACATCGCTGGAGTACCCGGTCTAGGCAGTCAAGACAGGAGTCGAATCCGTCGCCGTAGACCGAGAAATCGTCCATGAAGACCTCCAAACACTCCCCTACCATGTCAGAGAAGATCGACAACATGCACCTCTGAAAAGTCGCAGGGGCATTTCATAGCCCAAATGGCATGCGTCGAAAAGCATATGTGCCAAAGGGACAGGTAAAGGTGGTCTTCTCCTGATCCTCAGGAGCGATGGCCACTTGGTTGTAGCCCGAGTACCCATCTAGGAAGCAATAATGGCTCTTCCCTGCCAGTCTCTCAATGATCTGGTCAATAAAAGGCAGGGGGAAATGGTACTTCTTGGTGGCCTGGTTGAGTCTCCTGTAGTCAACACAGACCCTCCAAGAGGTGGGTACTCGTGTAGCAATCTCCTCTCCCGACTCACTGATCATAGTCGTGATGCCCGTCTTCTTGGGCACCACATGCAAGGGGCTGACCCACTTGGAGTCGGAAATGGGATAAATAAAATCTGCACTCCACCATTTTGATATTTCCTTCATTACGACCTCTCTCAGGTTGGGGTTCAGTCGTCGCTGGAACTCACGCGACGGCTTCGCCCCCTCCTCGAGATAGATATGGTGGGAGCACACTGATGGACTAATCCCATGGAGATCTGCTACGCTCCATCCGATCGCCTTGCGGTTCTTTTCAAGAACCCCCATCAAACGGGATTCCTGCTCTCCAGTCAACTCGGCGGAGATGATGACTGGGTACATCTCTAGCTCGCCCGCAAGGAATCGATACTTCAGCGAAGTAGGGAGCAGCTTCAGCTCTGGAATGCTGGGTGCTGGCAAATCTGGCTGCGGAAGAAACTGAGTGAACGCTGCTAAGTCTGCCAAATCTGCCTGGGAGAAAGAAAGCGCACTCTCGCAAACTGGATCGGGAGAAGGCTGCTCAATTGAACTGTCTCTGGTCTGCTCTGCATCTGCCTCCTCCTCATCTGTAGGCTCAGGTGGAATCAGGTCTGGCATCTGATCATCACAATCGGCCCAATCAGACTCTGAATCCGAGGGATCTGTATCAACCGCGGTGGCATCCGTACCACCATAAAGCAAGGTGGCCTCAGTACCACCATCACTGAAACTAGTGTCGCGATCGAGGACCGGCTCTGCTGCCTCTGTGGTATCCTGAACCAGGGCTGTGCTCTCCAGACTCTCCTCTGCTATCATCTCAGCATCAGCTGTATCTGAATATGAGAGGATGGTCTGTGCTGCAGGATCTGCCCAAGCTGCTTCATCGTCTGTGATCACAAAATCACAGTCCTGGTGGATGTCTGGCTCTGCATCTGTCAGCTGCTCTGAATCTGTACTCGCATCTGAGCGGGCTCTCTCTCTAACTTTGTAGTCCTCGACCGTCTCTATTTGTATACTCTCGCCCTCGACGCAAAAGTACACCTTCCCGCTATCATGATCAATCACCGCCTTGGCTGTGGCCAAGAACGGACGACCAAGGATGATGGGGGTATCGGTCACTGATTCAGGGATCTCCATGTCCAACACTACGAAGTCCACGGGGAATTTCAGGCCCTGAATTGTGACGATAACGTCTCGTAATAACCCCTTCGGCCTCTTGACAGATCGATCAGCGAACTGAAGGACTGTCCTGCTCTGTCGAAGAGTGCCCAACTCGAAGCGGTCGAGAAGGGCTGCCGGAAGAAGGTTGATCGACGATCCGCTATCTAGAAGAGTACGGTCGAACCTCTGCTCACTGATCTGGCATCTGACATACGGGGCCTCTGAATCTGGCCTCTTGGCTGGCAGTCGGTTCTGTATCGCAAAACACGTGGCTTTCGTCAGCACATGGATCTCTGAAGTGTGGTTCCTCCTCCTCCTCCTGACTGTGGTCATGTCTCTCAAAGAACGCTGGAGAAGGGGGATGTGCTGCAAAGCCTCCTGGAGGGTCAGCGGGATGTGGAATCGATCGATCATGCTCTGGCTGAACTCCTCAAGCTCTCTCTTTTTTGGATTTTCTTTTTTCTTCCCCTTCCCCATCTGAAGGGCTCTAGGGAAGGGGATCACAGGGTCCTTCGCAGATGAAGGACTAGGAAAAGGTCTAGACGGTTCGACGACCGGATCCACACATACATCATGCACCACAGTGGGACCAGAAGAAACTAAACCTTTTCCTTTATTCAAACCAAAGTTCTGAGATACATCAAAGCGAGGAAAGACAACATCTCTCTCAACACAAACACCGGTGGCCTCAGTACCACCACGGGCTGGCTCTGCTGCTGCTGCTGGTAGACGTCTCGCGGCATCAGTACCGCGGGCTGGCTCGGCTATCCTGGTGGCGTCAGTACCACCTCCTCGATCTGGTGAAGCGGCGGCCTTAGTACCGCCGGTGGGATCAGCATCCTTGGTGGCCTCAGTGCCACCGTCATCATCTGGAGCGGCCTCAGTACCGCTCTCCTCCTCCTCATGTGGCGCCTCTGAAGTATCCTCGTGGTGAAGCTCAGATGAGGCGCCGCCGCCTGCTGGGGTCCTACCGCTCCTAAGTGTGACAAAATCAGTATCAAATAGATCCGAAGATGTATCAACAAATGGGTCACTAGGAGTGGCAAACTCAGTGTGTACTACCTGCTCAGATTTCCTCTTGAGGTTATTCGGATTCGGCTCAATCTGGGCTGGAATGACGGCCTTCCCTCTCACCAAGTCCCGCATCTCCTGGCGGAACTCGTCCATCTCCCGTCTGAATGTGGCCTGCTGGTCCGTGAGGAGGCGGGCAATGTCATCCAAAGCGGGGCTCTCGTGGGAGCCCGACGGGTAGCCTCTCTGGGGGTGAGGCTGCTGGAACTGCTGCCGGTGGTAAGAGGGATATGAGGAAGGGTGCTGCTGCTGAACTGGGTGAGCCTGCTGCTCACGTCTCCACGACTGTCCCTGCTGCTGATAGGGACGAGGAACGAAGGATGATGGCTGGTGTTGCTGGTATGCTGGGGGCTGCTGCTGCGACTGCTGGTGATCTCTCTGTTGGGAGTACTGCCCTCCCTGACCTGACCGCTGCTGCTGGGGCTGGGCACCACCACTCCCCCACCTGAATCCGGGATGGTCTCGTCGGATCCCAGGCTGGGGACGGTCATACCAAATCCCGTTGACATCCATCAACGGCTCGGCATCGTAGGGGGCTGGCGGGAGTACTGCCAGAGGCTGGTCCGGCTGGTATACCACCATCTGCATCTCTGGAGATGGTGGGGACTGGTAGGTGGGCTGCGGCTGCTGGTACGGCTCCGCCTATACAAGGTGAACCTGTCTAGGCTGCACAAGGGTGCTGGAGCGCTGGGACGAGTTGCTGCTGCTGCCGGAGTCGCCTCGCGACTGAAGACGAGGCTGAGGAGTCGTTTGTGCCTCCTGAAGACACATGAGCTGGGTCTTCATGTCGCTCAGAACCTGTGCCATCTGTTCCATCTGAGTGATGCTCTGGTACTGCTTCTTCTCAATCAGCTCCATACGGTCCAACTTCTCGCTGATAATGCCCATGTCCGCATCTGTCGACTCTGCCTGTGCTACTGCGACTGCGGACGAACTGGATGGACCTGCATCGACCCGTGCTATCCGCTGGTACTGCACGGGTCCTGGCTGTTGTGGCTGGGGTCTCTGAGAATACAACCGGGTCTAGGACATCACCATGTAATTCTCAGCCATCTCCTCATAGATGGCCCAGACCTGGTCGTGGTCCTTGGCAAAGTAGGACCCGCCGCAAGAAGCGTTCACCAGACCCTGAAGCTCTGGCGTCAACCCGCTGAAAAAGCTCTGAACTAGGTTCGGCTTGGAGATGTCGTGGTGCGGGCATCTGTCCAGGAGCTCTCGGAACCTCTCACATGCCTCGTGAAACTGCTCGTTGGGGAACATGGAGAAGTTGCTGATCAGGGCCCTCGCTGCATTCGTCCGCCCGAGTGGATAGTACTTGTTCAAGTACTCGGTGCGGAGCTGCTCCCAGGTGTAGACAAACCTCCCGAGTAGCTTCAGCCAGGTGGCTGCTCTATCTGCCAGTGAAAACGGGAAGGCTATCATCCGGATCGTGTCCTGGTCCACATGGTGATCGTGGACAGTGCTGCAGATCATAAGAAACTCCTGGAGGTGGAGGTGGGGCTCCTCAGTGGCAAGTCCGTAGAAACGGGGTAGTAACTGCAAAGTGTTCGGGGGGAACTTGAAGTCCCCCACGATAGCTGGCACTACTACCCAATGATGCATGAGTGTCGATTCAGGGTTGTGCAACTCCTGCATCGGTCGTGGTGGTCCTCCTGCCGCGGCGCCTCCCGCTGCGGCGGCTGCGGCTGCTGCTGTGGCTGCGGCTGCTGCGGCTCGTGCCTCCGCATCAGGTATCTCCTCAGGCTCGCTCTGCTGGTCTCGCTCTGCTCTGAGCCTCTCCAACTCTCGCCTCATCTCTATCATGAATGCCCCCTGATCGCGTAACTGCTGCTGGACTGTCTCAAGTGATGCGATCAGGGTGGAGTTGATCGCTCCCTGGTCAAGTACAAAATGCTCGGGCTGACGGGAGTGCTCATCTGAACTGCCGGCTCCGGCCATGACGTCTGCAAAACCAAACGAGCCCAACTCAGGTTCTGTCAAATCAATCAATCTCTCCTCGGTCTCGTATCTCTCAGGTCGGACAGAAAGGGGGTCAAGGGGGAACAGGGTGGAATCGTACTCGGGCTCGGAGAGCGGGTCTGAGCTCTCGCGAGCCAACCTAGATGATGAGGTAGACGTGCCCGAAAGCGGTGCAGCCAGAGGCTGCCTAAGAGACCGTCTACCCATCATCTCGATCTAGCGAGTAGTGCGGATGAGATCTGGAGAAACTATGATCAGAAAACAAACCCCCGGTTCACCAACGCAACGCGAGCTGAAGACCGTGAAAGTTCGGTCAAATTATCTTGTCAATTTTATTTGGTGAACACACAAAATATCAGAGCGCTTACGTGACCTTTTAGGATATCTGATGCTAACCCAACCGACTGGCCCGCACGGAAAAGTCGGTAATCAGTCAGGACTAGCACCGGAGGGCTCTACCTAGGGTGCGGGTCACTCTCTCGCGCATCCAAACCATACAATCAGGGGGTTGCTCTCCCCAAGACAAAATTTTTAGGGTGAGCGGATTTTAAGATCAATAGTATTAGCCAGTCCCAATTTTATGGTTTCTCTTTTTAGTATTTTTCAAATGAAAGCAAATGGCCTAACGAATTTTTCGGTTCTCCTGATTATTAAGTCCAAAACAGGGGGAGAAGACGAAAAAGCCGATGCACGATAAATCAATGATGCATGCTGAGTAAGAAATGCGTACCTGTCTCCAGCACTCTACATGCAATATGATCCGTGCATAAATGTAAAGACAGAAAGGAAACTACCTATATGATGCAACGGGAAAGCTGAGTCCTAGATGAGCAATTCTAGCGAAGAACCGTCTAACCGGTCACCGACCTCCAAGCCAAAGAGTCCGGTCTTGGCCCGTCCCTCCTCTGTCCGACAAATCGGGGGTAGGAGAAAGCGCTTTACAGGACGGGCTGCGGCACGTAGGCTACGAAGGCAAATGAGTCGGTTATTTTTATTAAATATTTTTAGTAGGTCCAATTAACGATCTATAGGAACAGATAAGCAGTTAGGTGTGTGGATCCTACTAATTACAGCACAATCACCAGAAATTCCTAAGTCTAGGGGCTCGAGCAAAAACCGCGTAAACACTGGAAAAGGCAGAAAGAAAATAAAATAAAACCGCGAAAAGCCGCGAAAAACCGCTAAGGTCCTAAGGGTCCCCCGAGCACACCGGTGCTCGGCGAAACAGACCCGCTAAGAAGAGTCCAAGTGTTCACGTCCAAAGTCCTGAATTATTACAATAATAATGAAATAGAATAAAAGTCTATCCTAATCCTCACCCACTCAACTCTCTCTCACTCTCTCCTGCAGCTCCGTACAGAAGGAAGCCACCTCTGAATCCTGCGGTTGCGCCGGCTTCTCGAGAGTAGCTGCCTCGGTCCTCGGGCCCTCGCAAGAGAAAACAGAGTGGTCAGAACCAATAATCAAATAATAATAAAGGAAAAAGAAATGAAAATAAAAATGACAGGGTATATATGCAAAAATGCAAAATAAAAATAAACACACAAAATAAAAATAAAATCAAAAATAAAAGAAAAACAAAATAAAATAAACAAAAAGAAAATATGGACAAAACCTGCGAAAAGCCGCGAGCTCTGGAAGAGCCGCGAAAAGCCGCGAAAATAAAAATGAAAAGAAAATCAACTACTAAGCTGTGCTCCCCGGCAACGGCGCCATTCTGATATGCGATCCAAACGACTAAGGTAAAGGTACAAAAATGGTCGTTGCGACCTCGGTCGCTCAGATGCGCTAAATCAAGAAGAATGAACCACTCGCGAAAAATAAAATCAATCAGAACAAAGAAGCGGTCCTGCTATGTGTTTAACCTGGTATAGCACCCAGGGTCGAACTCAAGGAGCACGGATTGGCCGAAGGCCTACGAAGTAGTAAAAACAAATAAAATAAAAGAGGAGAATATTTTTAGTGGTTTTTAATTATTTTTATATTTTTTTGGATTTTTAATATATAAAGAAAATAAGAAAATCAAGGAAGAACACAATTCAACAAATTATTTAAAGCAACAAAATTCAACCAAAAATTAAAACAAAAATATTTTTATGTATTTTATATTTTTTAGTGTTTTTGGTGAATTTTTGATAATTTTCTGATGAGTATTTTATTTTCTAAAGATCAAACAGTGGCAAAAATAAAGGGTACTGTCCAGCCAGGCCAAAAGTCCCTAGATAAAATATCTAAGGGCTTCAAAATAGCCTGGAGGTAATTTTCCTGTAAAGTAGGTGAAACAAGAAAAATTTAGGTACCAAGTTTATTGTTTTTGGGTTTTTAATGTATTTACTAGAATTTTTATGGGCTTTTTGGTGTTTTTAAGTTTTTAAGGTTTTTAAGCAATGAAAAATAGCCAAAATTGGCTAGAAAATCAAACAAACTAAACTAAACAGTAGCTAATTTTTATGGAATTTTTAGGGGAGTTTTTATATTTTTTTGTGATTTTTCAATCTAGACAGTAACAAAAATTAAGGTTTTTGAATTTTTAAAAATAGCAAACAAATACAGAAATGTCCTCAAAAATCCGTGAAAATCCTACACCATGGCAGGAGCCATGTGTCAAATTCTCATTGGATTTGGAGGTGAGTTGATATTTTATTCAAAATACAAAGAGGGTACTGTGCACAGGGACTAGAATGCAAATACCCAAAGTTCTGGGGGTCCCGGTGCAAATAACCCAGCAAAACAAGCGCCTCACGCGTGCCTGGGGCACTCAGGGACCTAAATGTAACAAAAATAAGTCCCGAGGACTTATTGGTAACACGTACCAAAAGTCCAGGGGCCTTAGTTGCAAATAACCCAAAAAATATCGCACATGCGGAAATAAACCACGCACAGGGGTATAAATGCAATTAACTAAAAACTTTCATTCATTTCATAACAACCAGAACTACAAGGGCATATGCTGCAAATAACCCAAAATATCACGTGGCGAAGCACGTGGCTCACAACAGACAGGGGTATAAATGCAAATATCTAAAGCTCAGGGTCCTCTATGCAATTAAACCTAAAACTAAACAACGTACTTAAATATTTACAGGACTAATGCGAAATAAAACAAAGATAAGGGTCTAAGGGTAAATTACCCTTTATTAACCGGAGCGGCTGGATGACTGCCACGTGGAGATCGGACGGTCCAAACGGGGGCGGCTCTCAGCGCTGGAACTGCTCTGGTTGATCCAACGGTCTAGGCCAGGACACGTGTCGATCTGACGGTCCGGATCAGTCGCCTCAGATCTGACGTCGAGGGGCGCTCCAGGAACCAACAGTCAGGATGGCGTCTGGAGCTGGGGGCTGATCCAACGACGCTGGAGGGTACTGGAAGAACTGGGCCCCGGCGAGCTTCATCGGGCTCGTGCTGACGCTGCCCTCCTCCTCGGAGCGCTCTGATGATTGGAGAAGAAAGCTGGTGTGCTCCTGCGTCTGCTGCGGCGCTCCGATGATCGACCCGAGCTCGGAAGCGCTCAGGGGCGGTCGGCGGAGCTGGTCTTTTGGCCGAATGACGGAGAGACTCAGATGGCCCTCGTTCTGACCTGCAAAGTGCACCAAAAGACTCGCGGGTCGAGGGCAAATTGCCTCGACCCGGTTAGGCGATGTGAAGGTGGCTGGTGCGTCGGGGTGGCGGGCTCCGGCGAAGGTGGTGGACGGAGGAGCCCGGTTCCCTGCTCCTGTGCGAGCTGGGTTGCGTGTGTGGGTGGAGAACGTGCGGCGGAGGAAGGCGAACGTGAAGGTCGGGTCCGATGGTCGGATGGTGGTCGGAACCGGGGTGAATCGAAGAAAGACGACGGTAGCACAAATTGGGGGTAAACGAAAATCGAACGAAATGGCGGAGCTACGGGACTACCTGGATGAACGGTGAGACTGGGGAAGAGCAGGGGGTGCTCCTGGTCGTCGCCTCGAGGGTCGTCTCGGCCCGAGGCTCGAAGCTCGCTCAGGTGGCGGAGCTACGGCGGCTACGTCGCCGGATCAATGGATTCGCCGGCTCTCCTCGCTGCAACAGGTCGGGGATGCGAGCTGTCACCTCACTCTCTCTCTCTGGAGCTCACTGGAGAACGAAGCAAATGGCCAAAGATGGAAAGAGAAGGTGGCGGAGCTGCAGCTAAATACGATTAGGGGTCCGAGAAGGAAGGGTCCGGGCAAGCTCAGGAGCGCGCGGATCCCGAGGGAGCGGCTCCGGCGAGGATGTCGGATGCAAGGGGAATGATTCGGACCCGGGGTTCAAGGAGATGGGTGTCGGGTTGAGCGGGTAATAATTGGAGAAATCGGGTCCGCTGCTCAGACCCGTGGGAAGTGGTCCTGGGGGGGGCTAGTTGACCAGGCGGTCAACATCCCCAGGACCCAATGGGCTTCGGCCACGTGGCTGGATCTTGAGGTGACAAATAGGGGTAGCTAGGGGCCGAATCTGCAAAAACTCCAAACATGAAATATTTTTATTTTATTTTTTTCTATTTTTTGGTGATTTTTAATTAATTTTTGGAAATAAAAATAGGCTATATACATAATATGTACTAGATATAGGTATATACAATATATATAGGGTTTTGATTTTTGATTTTTATATATTATTTTTATACAATGTTATTCCCATTTTATATTTTATTTATTTACATTATAAAATAAGGAATAAAAGGGTGTTTTTATTTTATTTTTATTATTTATATACATAGGTAAAATAAATAGATATGTACATCTATATACATGGTATATGTACAATGTATTTTTGTATTTTTGATTTTTCTATTTTTATTTTGTTTTGATTTTAATTGTTTTTATTTTATTTATTTACAAAATAGAATATTTACAAAAAGTTTGAAAAATAATTTACATAATTAAATAAATACCTAGATGTGGTGTATGCACATGATGAAAGGAGGTATTTTTGATCTTTTTGGATTTTTAACTTTTTATTTTGTTTTTATATTTTTGTAAATATATAAAAGTGTTCACAAGCATATTTTTGGGTGAGGAAAATATAGTTTTATTTATTTACACCACTATTTACACATGAGCCCCTATCTCCCTCTACTTTGGCTTTTATACGGTCAGGCCCATGCTGAGCCCTCCCTTGGGTTAGGTTGCTCAATATTTATTCTAAATATTTCCCTCTTTTTCTTTTTAATCTTTATTCTTTTATTTTTGCACAAAAACATGCTAATTATAGGTTTTTACACAATGCATGCTTTTGCTAATTATTCCTATTTACACATATCTACATGCATTTGCAAAGGTTTTTGTAGCTAAAATATAAGAATAAAGAGTGATGAATGGGTATTCATCACCGTCCCGAGCCACCTGCCTGGTCCACCCCACCCGAGCCTCTATGTGTGCGTGTGCATGGTACGTGCGGGTTGGGGAATTTGCAGCTGATGCGCACAATGACATTCAAATTATAGACAGGTTCTAGGTGTACGTGCCTCATGCGGTGCCACCGAGTATTTTCCACGGGGGACTTGTCGGTTCCACATAATTGTTTTTTGGTCCCCATACATTTGAGAAAATTATAGGGAAGGCCTTGCTACTTTTAGATATTGCAAAAAGCCCCCGACAAGACCTATTTGCGATAGTTATATATATTTCTCATGTTATTATTGCATTTTATGTCCTTTTTTATAACTTGAGCATATGGACTCCTTTTTCAATGATTTTAACTTCATTATTTTGCATATTTAATGCTTTAAACAATGGCATGATTTAGTTCTAGTTTTGACACTTTAAAATAGTATGGATTACTTAGAGATACTTAGTTTCATTTGCTATATTATATAAATGCCATTGAATGAACTTGGATTTAGTTTGATGCATCAATTGCTAGTTAAAATTGAATCTAACTATATTTATCACTCTATTGATCATTTATGGGCATATTAACATATATGATCTTGTTTTCATTGCATAACATTTGGTAGCATTGTGTCTCTAAATTTAACTTGCATAAAATTCCATAAAAATGCATTCTTTTCATGCATCATATTTTGTGTTGTATTGTTTATGCATTGATGACCTAAGTAGATAAATAATCACTTAAATTAGGTATTAAGATCTGATTAATCACATTAAGGTAGTTCGTCTCCCTGATTTCGACCCTAAACTTACCCTGGTTAAAATTAGGTATTAAGATCTGATTAATCACATTAAGGTTGTTCGTCTCCCTGATTTCGACCCTAAACTTACCCTAGTTAAAAAATATGTACTTAGATCGAGTCCCTCCTCACAGAGATATCAAAGGCTCGGTCTCTAATACTCGTTGAGTGGTTGTATTACAAGGAGACCACATTAAAACAACCACTCAACGGCTCATCAAGTATCATTTGTAGTATATACATCATATTTAGTTAGGCTTTATTGGCCAATATGTACATATATACATATGATATATTCTTCATTGAGTTCTTCATTTGTTTTAATATTTTGATTTTGATATTTTTATTTGATTTTTGGTTTTATTCACGTATTGATATTTATAAGAAGCGTGAACAATTTAGCTCAACATGACACTATCGAGTAGATAGATTTAGGATTCATCACAAGCCTGATAAGATAAAAAGAATGATTGTTCAATATGATTTTCTCTAATCTTATATTAACAAGTCAAGCATTAGTCTAGTTATTATTACGTACTTAAGGTTATATTGAGATGTGTTTCCTTCACTTGGCTCACCTCCTTCAATTAACATAATCCTACCTTAGTTAGCACACTGTCCTACTTACAACCTCAAAAAGATTTGTCCTTTGATTTTTGAGTATTTTTACTTCAGCTTTAAACTTATTTTATTTTTTTCTTTGTAATCACTGTGATCATCTTAACTAGACCCGCTACAACACTATGAGGTTTTCTTTCTATACTACTCTTTGATGGTGGCAGCTACTGTCAAGTCATCCAAGAAATTTTTTCCACTCTAATACTTTAAAGAATTTTCAAAATCATCTCATGTTTAAGAAACTTCTCTATAATGGACATAAATTATATTAAATAACGATGATCAAGATTCATTATCAAGAATATTAACTAGAAAATAAATAATAAATGTAGTTGTCATCTATTAAGTATAGGACACGTATATTAGAATATGTTCATGGCTATTTCTTATTATGCCAGCCTTGAATCATGCCATTATCGATGACATCTGGTTTTGATAACTTGTTGGATTTCGACGTAATTTAATCTATTGATAATCATTCAAAATGCTTAAACTAAGTTGTCAAGTAATCATCACTTCACACCCACTTCGTATGAGTATTCCATACAAGACTATGTTTATGATGTTATAATCGTTTAACCACCTCATTGTAACAAGACTTCACCATTTTCACAATAATAATAGCAATTGTGCACTTTGAATTAGCATTTTCCTTCTATTTATTTATGGAGTGGCTCCATCATTTGGCTATCCCTTTTCATAACTAGAGATAATTTATTTTGACACCATTGTAATATTTTAGACCATTGTTAAGTTATCATGTAAGACCTCAAACATAGTTCCACATAAAATACTTATGAGAAGTGAGCATGCGATGTAAGAGTGGACATCAGCTACTTGAAAAAATCTAGTTGTCGATGGACCTATTACTACAATGTTGCAATTATGAATATAAGTAGGGGAGGTTTAACACTCGAAAACATAATGGCATAAAGAATATTCACAAGAAGTGGGAGCAGTTTATAAGAGTAGATTCTACTAAATGCTAGGGCAGAGAGAAAAGAGGGTGGGTAGGCACCACGATTAGCATTGGATCAAGCCCGTCCGTTCTGACTGGAAGCCAAACCCACTTAGCTCGACCCGGGTTCAAGCCCACACTTAAAATGGATAGACCACATGTATCGTTTTAAGCTCCATCACAAGCAGCACACACCCTTGTGTGGATCGATGGTATCAAAAAATATACCTCAAAAGATAATAATTTTATTACCATCATAATATATCTTCTCAAATATTAGAATCACGTGAAGCATATCTTAAAACAAAAAAATAAAAAAATATGTTTAAATATCTCAAAATCATGATTAAAAATTAATGTACTCATTGATATGTTGTATCAATATATTTCAGTTTACAACGATACATACAACTTTTATTATATATATATATTTATTATATATATATATATATATGTTTGATATTAATATTTGAGACTTCTATTAATTGATTGGATTCATTTGATGGTTATACAATTAAATATCTAAATACATAATTACATCATAGAATGTTCAATGCAAACAAACTCGAACTTGTGCCTATAAGTCACTCTACTTTAATAAAATCCAAGTCTCAAATTTTAACCATGAATCTTTAAACAACATATTTAGTAGGAGAGGTGGTTGGGAGCCATATTGTCCCTCGAATGTCCTCGTTTGCTTTTAGAAGTGGATCACAATTTTGATTGTCCTCTCAGTGAAGTGCTCAAGTATGGTTTTATTGGAAGCGATGCAAATGGCAAATATTATGTATAAATATGAAGTTAACAACTTTAATTAAGGAGTACATAAAAGTACTTATATTACTATATAATTTAGGTAAGACAAAATTTGAAATTTTCTCTTTTATTTTTATTTTTATTTTCAAATACAAAAAGCATGAGAACCTTAATATTAGAGGGCTATTTGCATTTTTGTAAACTAAGAAATATTTTAACTACACAAATCCCCATGAAATCTAAAGAGAGATGTAGATTAATGTTAACATAGGCAATTGTTAGGAATACTGTAAAGATTTGTGCAAAATTTTAAAAAAACTGAGTAGAAATAGATACATTTCTCAGATATAAATTTATAAAAATATTATTTATAGCAAATATAATGAACATTTTTTTATAAATGTGAATATATAATATTATTTGTTGTATATTTATCATGATGGCTTTTTTGCAATTTTACACATCATAAAATATTTTGTTACAAGTATCCCATTCGATTGCTTTTTTACGTTGATTATGGATGAGTTGACTAGTTACAATCATGACGAAATACCTTGGTGTATATTGTTTGATGATGATATTGTGTTGATTGATGAGACAAGAGATGGAGTAAATGAGAAGTTAGAGGTTTGGAGACATGCCTTAGAGACTAAAGCATGTCGTATAAGTAGGTCTAATACTGAGTCTATGGAATTCACATTTAATGGAAAAAACAGTGAAGGACTCGAGTGAATATTGTAGATAATAACATTAAGAAGAAAGATTCTTTTAGATACTTGGATCTATTTTGCAACAAGATGGGAAAATTGATGGAGATGTTATTCATGGAATAAATGCAGGTTGGTTGAAGTGGAGAGGAAACTCTGTTGTTTTTTTGTGATGAGAGAATCCCTTTGAAAATCAAAAGAACTATTACAAGCAGTCATGAGACCTGATACACTCTATGGATCAGAATATTGGCATATGAACCATAGACATGTGCATAGAATGATAATAGTAGAAATGAAAATACTAAGGTGGATGTGTGGTCATACACAAAAAAGATCAAATTCGGAATGGTGTGGTCGGAAGGAAAGTTAGTGTAGCTCTGATAGATGATAAGATGAGAGAAAATCGCTTAAGATGGTTTGACCATTTGCAAAGGAGGTCGCTTGATGCACAACTTAGAAGATGCAAGATTTTGGATGTTGAGCAGGTTAAGAGAGGGCGGAGAAGGTCCAAGAGGTGTTGGAATGAGACTATCTGAAGTGATCTAAGTTATTTAGATTTAAGCCCGAGAATGACCTAAACTAGATTTGAATGGAGGCAAAACATCCATGTAGCTGGCCCTACTTATTTATGGGAAAAAGATTTATTGTTGTTGTTGTTGTTGTTAGTATCCCCTTCAAATTTATAGAGACGTGTAGGTTAGGAACATGCAAATGTAATATTGTAAACATATACACCCACGTGCAACCCCTTGAAATTTAGAGAGAGATTTGTACATGAATTCAAAAATAATAAAATAAAATAAAGTATATTTGTTACATCCTAATCGCTCCTAAGCTCCATACATTTTAAAAGCCTAGATGCTAAAGATTTCCTTATTACCCTCCGCTTTAGATCTCCTCATCCTCGAACTCAAATTTACACTATCAATACGAAGGAGGAAGACATGGGAGATGTGCTTGCCATGTGTTGGTGCTAAGTAGAGGGGAGGTGAGAGAACAAGAATTTTCGTATGGAGGGAGATCATGGGAGAGCCACATGTCCATTTGGGAGAGTGAGAAGGGAGAGACCCAAGATAGGTAGAGAGGAAAAAAAGATATGAAGATGTTCATGACACATCAACATAAATCAAGAGAGAAGGATGTGAATGGAGGATTATATTAGGTATAAGCAGTGTTTTGAAAACTAGAACAAAACGATTGGTTCGACCGGTGAACTGGGCTTGGACCTTTAATTACTTGCCCGGAAGTCCAAAGTCCTAACAATGCGATTGGAGAGTTGAAACATTTACCTTTAGTTACCCACCCCAAAATCCTAACTAACTACTCTAGCCTAATTTTTTGTATGTAATTGATTTTAAATATAATTAAACTATTGATGTTCTACGGTGAATTTAGTCCAGATATTATAAATATGTATATGTAAGAAATTTGATGATGCATATAAAAGAGATATTTTAAATATAATTAAACTATCGACTTTTGTCAAAATGTGAACAATACCCACTCTCTGGCTTTCATATACATTGTGGGATAGGAATAAATGGTGGTGTACGTAAAATAAGCATAAACTTTGTATGGAAGTGTATTAATATTATATAAATATACAGTGTGCATTTCATAAAATTATTTGTTTATTTCATTACGTAATTAGTATTAAATAGGGTAAATTACAAAAAGAGCATGAACTATACGTCGATTCCCAATAAAAGGCCTCATTTTTCAAATGTAACCAAGTGAGGTATGATGTTCTTTTTTTGTGTCAAATACATGCTCAGTAAGCTTCCACGGCCCTTATATGCCGATTTTAAACCTGAAGTTGGAAATTTCATACCCCTTTTTGTTACATTTGAAAATAGAGACCCTTGTTCAGGAATTGACGTATAGTTGAGGTCTTTTTTATAGTTTACCATATTAAATATGCAAGAATAAATTTTAAAAATATAAAAGTTCTCATAATTATTTATTTTTATTATGGAGATGAATTTTAACTATATATCATTATAGAAAAGCATGCTTGAATAATATAAATCAAATTTATAATATTAATTAGTTTATGCATTTATTCTCCATCTATTATATTTATAAAATTATACCAAAACAACTTTCTCCATTAATATATTATAAAGATGAAAGAGGTAAGGTATATTCTAACATATTATCTTTGAAAATTAAAAGTATTTTTTGCATAGGATATATCAAGGGATTTAACTTGATAGAGATATTTTCAAATAAATATGAAAGGAGGGGGAGAGATGATGAAGAGAAGATGTTAAATCATGGAATGTATCGCAATCTACCTCGGTGGTGATAATGAAAATAGAATGTCATATCGAAATATTTTTAAGAGAACGCCAATTTTATAAGATATTTTTATCATTGGTGAGAAAGATATACTGTTAATCACCCAACAATTGAAGTGGATCCGTTATTTGAATCTTGATTATATGACTTATCATATATACTTTCACCCTTTAATAAAACTTATCTTTTATTCTTGAAAATGATTTTTAGCATCCATAATAAATGGATATGTATCTTTTTTATTTCTCACTGATAATTTATGTGTCTTGACTTTCTAACTTTTAATCTGAAATCATTTTGCATTAAATTGTATACAATATATAATTACGCTATACCATTATAATATAATTTATGTATGATTACATTAGCATAGGGAGTTAGAGGATTGGATATAAATTTTTAATTAAAAATATATTTCGTATAAAGTAAAGGAGAGAGAGAAAGGGATTGCAGCTTTGGAACCCTTCTAGTGGTCTGATGGTAGAAACAGTGGTCTCCCACTCTAAGTAGGCGTTCGGTTCGAGAATAAGCAAGAATAAGGATGGGGAATAAGGAGAATAAGAGTATATTCTCCGTTTGGCTGGAGTATAGGAATAAGGAGAATAAACTGAAACAAGTGTTATTCTCTATTCTACTGGTTATTAAGGGTTTTAGAATATAGTTTGAAAGTTAGTTAAAGTTGTTGGTTGTTATTAGATTACGTGAGTTCATATATACCGTAAATTGCTAACATATAATCGTTACTTATATCCATCTGATTTTCAACCCGATAATTAAAATTCAAAAGCCACAATGACAAAGTTCAAAGTACATTATTGTTTACATTATCACATGCTTGACACACACTGGCTCGTCAACAATCTCATGCATCGAAGTTGACCCGCCCTTCATTTGTGCCATCAGTCTCTTCTTCTTCCATAGTTGTCTTCGGGTTTCCTCCATCTTCTCAACAAAGAATTCTTCTAAAAATTCCATCACGTTTAAGTCCGTCAGGAAAACCTTCTCTACAATTATGGACTCCAGTGTTGGGGTCAACATTGATGCTCTTACCTTATATCCGCAAGATCTCTGTACAAAATGAAATGAAATGATATATCTCTGTATTGGAATGCATAAATCGATTTAAAAATTTTAAAGCAAAAAAAACCTCCTGAAGAAAAATGTACCACAAACGATCCTCAGCGTCCTCGTGTCTGCACAAGTCCTCGAAGAAAAGGATGTCATTTTCTAGGTAGAAGCATCTACGCCCATGAGTCTTTGTCTGATAGTAACGAAATATTGGCACAATTAGGTTTTTTTTCCAATATATAATTCGAATACTGTTATATCAAAAAAAGAGTCATGAAAATTTTTCTGTTAATGGTTGTTAAGAATCCGGAGATTGCGATAAAATGTTTTGGTACAGTTTCTCAAACAAAACAACAAAAAATCAGCAAGAATTTTCTCTTAGATTGCATCTTCCTCATACAAGCTAGCGTTAGCGGATCCGTCGATTAAGCCACACCACCATAGTAGTTGTTCATCCAAGTCCGGTGTTGCATCGTCGATCATTTATTTAGAATGTGGTACATCATCATTGGGATTTGAAATCTTCATTGTAGCAAAAGTAACAATGCAGTTGCAATGAAAATCATCCGATCAGTTGCACATAAAGTGTTATCGACACAATTTGGGTATAACGAAAATGTAAGGACCTGGTAGGAATTCATAAAATATGAATACAACAAGAGTGCACAGCTAAGCATTCTCCCAAATGGTTGTTGCCAAACCGTTGTGCAGTACCTCTCCAGCTCGGAAATCGTCCTTGAAGACATGAATATCGCTCAATGCAAAGTTGTTATCGAAGTCCTCATCACCAGTCGTGGATACTGTAGGTACCCGACCTTGTGTTGAGTCTCAGGTAAAAGTGTTGGATATCCGATCCTTATTTTGAACCTCGGAGATAAAATTATTGATAGTGCAACGGGCCATGACAACCATTACCTGTTTTGAGAAGCTATAGAATGGTCGTTCATTGAAGGCCTTGAATCGAGCATTCATGATCCCCAATGTCTATTCGACGTAATGATCGGAACTGTCAGTGTCTGTGGTTGAATATCTCCTAGGGTCCGGAATACACACAACCCCTCCTAGCCCTAAACTGTGGCAGGTGCGCGGTGACTCCACGGTATGGTGTTAGGAAGGTGTCTGTGTTTGCGTATCCACAATCCACAAGGAACTTTTCGACCATTCGGTACCCAGAAACCTCTCTCGTCCAAGCCCCACCTCAACACCTTCATGTCATCGCCCCTCCTGCCTTGCCCCCACGTAAAGAAATATGTAGCTGAAGTCAACACACGCTATCGCGTTCTGTGCTAGGTTCTAGTGCATGATCCTAAACTTTGGTGCGATATTGGTCGGGACATTCGTAGGGATTAGCATCCTGTTAATCGCTCTAATGACATCTTGAAAATATCAGACATAGATATAATGTAGATACAAGCTACTATTCTGTGTTACTATACAGAAATGGTGTTGCGTAGATATAATCTATCATCTGTCAAGGGCTTACCTTGAAATATGGATAGAAGTTGCTATTATGGCGTATAACATCCGAGACCGGACAATCTTCCACCGTCATGTGGATGAAATGATCTTTGAGGGAGACGATACATGTTAGGAGATCATTGAGATGCCTTGATATAGTATCACCTGAGTGTTGAAAATGTTCACAAAGCACCCAATTCTTAGCATTATAACCTATGTAGTATAACAATAATAGAGTGATTCCTCAGCCTTTAGGTTTCTTGAATCCTTTATGTCTGCTCTTTCCATTACATAGACACATAGACATAAGACAGTGTCAAGATACATTCGAAAAACATCATACGATCGAATGGCGTGATCATGTAACATCTCTGGATCCATATATGGCTCGTACACATCGAGGTGTGCTTCGGCACTGGGAGGATGTAATCACAACATTTGTTGTCCCCATCCTCTTCTTCCTCTAAGACTGCACACAGATATATCATGTTGAGCATGATCAAGTTGTATTTCATCACGACGATAACCACCATGCCATCCATTTCATACGAGAGAGATTTTCAAAAAAAAATATGCAAAAAGCATAACACGTGCAACAACTCCAAACAAATGAAAAGTGCTAAGAGACATTGCGTAAAAGGTGCCATTAATAAGATGGATAGAAACCTACATATTATTCGAGAGGATGAAATAATATTACCTACCAGATAAGTTCCAGCAAAAGAGAAGTTCCTAATATTAGCAAGATATGATTAAAAAGTAGAGCTACATCTGCAAGTAACCACAATCCTCCAAGTTGTTAAGGTTAAGTGTCCCTAGGGCTTGCTAAGTTGAATGCCCACCCAGGTGACTAACTTAGTCAAGATGGACTTGGCATGGTTGAAAATGATACATTCATAAGGATCATGTAGGTTGTGTGAGAGCTTGATTTATGACTCTAGAGGGGTGCCCGAAAATAACACCTCCAACTTGTCCAGTATCTCCTCCACTCCTTCATGGGGATTCTTGGGGTCCATGCTCGGATATGCTCCATTTCTAGATCCGGCATTTGTGAGGTAAGGTGAACCACATCCTCTCCAACAACATGTGAGGCTTGGGGGCAGGGGGGCACCATTACTCTGAGAATGCTTGCTAGCCGATGATTATCCTTTAGAATCCCCGCATTACCATATATTGCTAGAAGTATGATTGGGTCTGGCTCCCTAGCTGGATGGGATCTAGCACCTTGGGCACATCTATTTCCTCTTCGAGCTCATCCTCAAAGGCCTGCTACATAACAATGTCATCCTCAAAAAAGGCGGCAAACGATTCTGGTGGTGCGATCTAGTATGAGAAGGCATAGGTCCTCCTAGTGGTGTACTCTCCAACCATTGCATCCACTAGGTTGTAACGAGGAAATGACTTCTACAGCTTGTAATTCTTGTTGTTCTAAAGGAAATAGTCATGTTAAATTGACAAAAACCTTTCATGGAAATGCCCCTTTGGACTATATTAGTTACATACCATAAGCCAAGCCGACTCATCTGGTACGACAACTGTACAGGATACTGGGTCCCAACCTCATCCGCTCTTAATCATCAGATGTACAAAGGAGGAATAGTCCTTCTTTATTATCTTTCATCAGTTATTGAGCTTCTCTCAGTCCAATTCTTCTCGGTTTGCATGTTGAAGTATGCTACGATGCTCTGCCAGGCGGGCTAATGTGAATGATCCTCCAACCCAGTCTCATCTATGTCAAAATGGTGCTTCAACAACTGAAGAAGACACTCATCCATTGCAGACATCCATTTCACTCAGTATCCATCAGAATCATCATCTGCGATGTGCACCCTCGAGGAGCTCGCACCTCCTGTGGCCATCATGTTTGGATGTGGCTAATGACCATAATCACATTCCAATGTAGATTCAAGCTCGAAATTCCAACCTCAAGTTATCATCACCCATCACAGCATAGAGCAAGAAGAATAATGTGTATTAAACAACACAACATCCTACACGATCCCAGATCAGCACAAAGCCAAATTATCTCCAAGCATGTATCATGGAATTCAACATCCAAACAAACCAAAAAAGCTTCAAACATACATCAAAGCAGAATGAAGGGACCCCAAAAAAACAAGTATCGCAAATAAGCTAAGCAGAGAGCTGCATATGTGCATCCCCATATTTGCGGACAAATAATCTCCATCTAGAAGACATGATTTGTGTAAATGGTCGTGCAAACAATCCTAAGACTATCATTAAAAGCATAGATCAGCATTTGTGTGTCATATACTAGAATGGAGCAGTATCAACAAATGCAAAGGGAGTTCTAGAATCATAAGGAACCCCAAGAATCAAGCAACACAAATCATGTAAGTAGATATATCAGCATATGAAATCAACAAATCCTCTCCCACGACAACAAAGATGATGAGAAATAAGAAGAAATAATCATCATAGCAGCCAATAATGTCAAGCTTAGATAAAGAAACATCATCACCATACATCCATCATAGCTGCATCCACAAAATAAGCCATGAAAATCCAATCAATCTTCCCCCAATGACAACATATTGCATTAGAAATAGGGAGAATAAACCATCATAGAAACCAACAATGGCAAGATCAAATAAACAAATACCATCACCATACATCCATCATAGATGCATCCACAAAAATAAGCCATGAAAACTCAATAAATCTTCTCACAATGACAACAAATTACATTAAAATAAGGAGAATAAGCCATCATAGCAACCAACAACGGCAAGCTTATATAAACAAATATCATCACCATACAAGCCACAAAAACCCAATTAATCTTCTCCCAATGACAACATGTTGCATTAGAAATAGGGAGAATAAGTCACTAGAACAACCAACAATGGGAAGCTCAGATAAATAAACATCATCACCATACATCTAGCATAGATGCATCCACAAAAATAAGCCACAAAAATCCAATTAATCTTCTCCTAATGACATCAGATTGCATTAAAAATATGGAGAATAAATCATCATAATAGCCATCAATGGTAATCTCAGATAACCAAGCATCATCACCATACATCCAACATATAGGCATCCACAAAAACAAGCCACCAAAACCCAATTAATCTCCTCCTATGACAACATAGAATATGAGAAATATGGAGAATTAATCATCATAGCAACGAATGATGCTTCAAGATCCAAATTTCAAGACCAAAATCCAAATGCTAAATAGAAGCAGAGGCAGAACTTTCTCAATAGCTGCAATTATGCAACATTATACGATCATCCAAAAGAGTTGAATCAGATAATAAATCAAGGCCAACAATTGCGAAACAACAAGAATCTGGGTTCCAAGTAGTGAATTTTGGAAGCAAATCAAAGTCCAAATCCCTAGCCCGATAAAAGATATAACATACTTATAGCAGTAGGTGTGCAATAAATAACAACATCATATGAAGTTTCCAAATTCCACCACAGATCAAAAGACAATGCCAATCCATTTGAGAAACCAGCAGAAGAATGCATCCAATAAAGCAAATATTGTAACCAAGGCAAGATCCGTATGCAAAACCTCATTAAAGATGTGAATTTTTTTCATAGCAGTAGATGTGCAGCAAGCATACCAAGATCTCAAAGGTCGATATGAGATGAAAACCTAATGTCATCTACCATGAAACCAGTAGAAGCAGGCATCCAACCAATAAGGTTTAGAAGCAACTCAAAACAAAACCAACCACTGATACAAAATCAGAACCAACCTTCGAACATTCCTCTAACTCTACATCGAGCTCCAGGAGGATTTGTTTTGACAATAGCCACAAGTGGCATGATAAAATAAATATAATGTGCAATACATGCATCATTTCAGTACTAAGTTAGTTTTAAACACACAGTCAAAGCATTCGGTCTCCTATATACATTCAAAATTTTTTAAGCAACATGTTTGCATATAAGGTAGGTTGCCAAAATTTTCTCTTCCAACAATATGAAAGTGGATCAAACATCACAAATCAGGTAACAAAGTAGGATCACAAATCTATGCATCACATATAAATCCAATTTTGTATATTATAGAAATCAACAGTAACCGAAGCTCATAATTACAATGAAACATCGAACTACACAACAACAAGCAAGTAAACGAGAGATTTGAAGTCATAGCAACAACAAGGACCATGCTTAGGTAGAAATTGTGTGTAAAACATGCATCAAAGGTGCAAATCACAAAGTTATGACATCCATCCCTAATATCAACATCCCAAAAACAATGTAACATAAGGATAATGCAATAATCATAGTCGACGATACTTGATAATCCAAAAGGCCAAAAGCTTCGCAACAAAAATACCTCAGATTCCGAATAGCCCATAACGTCAAAGAAATGTGAAAGCATAAGCACAATAAGCCAGATCAACAACAAGTTGAGATGGACGTAAGGAGCCATCCTTCCATGCCATCTTATAGACAAACGTATTGGAAATCCTAAATTCCATGTATGACGTCATGATTGAGAGGACTACATAGAGCCAACGACACCACGCTCCTATCACCAAGAGCTCTTGTATACATGGGAAGATCACCATCCACCTCTGTTGAAGGGGATTAAAGAACTCCGTGACAAGATTTATAGGTCACATGGAGCAAGGATAACCTGCAAAGCATGAAGCAAAAGCCGACAGCACACGATAATGGATGCTCCCTTTCGAGAGAGCATCACAAGAGAAGGGGATGAGAGATGGGAGGAGTGCGGAGGAGGGAAGGGGAAGAGAGGCGTTGGTGGGAAGAGAGTATGGGAGGGGAGGTGATGGGGGAATAGCGGAGAAGGCAAATGCTCGGACGAGCTTTCCAAAGAGCAAAGGACGAAGAATAGTCGTACCCGCGGCTTGGTGTCAAGAGGTGAATTGGCCCCTTATTCCAAAGTCAATTCTCTAATCAAACATGTCCAAAAGAACATGGTTCAACCCCACTCTCCCCCATAACTAGTAAAGAGTTTGCAGCTTTGGTTATATTTATAGATAAGATTTTGGGCCAAAAGTATGGGATTTGGAGAAGCAAAAATCCATGACAGGTTAATCGGACTCTGGAGTGATGACGTGGATCCGATTCCTTGAGGGCGATTTCGGGGGCCTAGTAATTGGATAAAAGGAGCGGTGGGATTCGAACGGTTGGGATCGAATCTAAGCCATTAAATGTCGCTGTTGGGAGTGCTTGTATGGGTCGTGAATTGTATAGATGGCCATCTCTCTCTCTCTCTCTCAATTATTTCACCAAACGCCATTTCGTGCATTAACTTTTCTTTTTCCTTTTTTTAATGATGTGTACGTCGGCGTTTTTTTTAAAAAATCATTGATCTATAAATTAGTCGGCCGGGACCGAGTTTCGGTTTGGGCTTGGACTTTTAAAAACTGGCCTAGACCGGGCCCATTAAGTGGGCTATTGGTCCAGTTACAGTAAGACCAGATCGACCCGCTTGATGCTCAACCCTAAGGGTGCGTTCGGTTCGGGAATAAGCAGAAATAAGGATGGGGAATAAGGAGAATAATGGTCTATTCTTTGTTCGGGTGGAGGATAGGAATAAAGGAGAATAAGGTGAAATAAAAGTAGGTAAGGTGGGATAAAGATAGAAATAAGAGTGAAATAAGATCGAATAATGGAGAGTAGTCGTACCACTGGGAACCGTGTCGGGAGGAGAATTGGCCCCTTATTCCATGACCTATTCTCCAACCAAACAAGGCCTAACTATATGCTCCATCCCAAAATAGAATAGGATAAATTTTTATTGGCTAACTTGTATTATCCTTCCTCTCAAAATAGAAAACAAGCTTACCCTTATGCCATATGAGTTTTTGCAAATATACTTATGGTCCTATCTTTTGCGCAATTTTTAATTCGATCAATATTGTGAATTATGTAAAAAAATAAAGACAAATGTTATTGAAAAAAATAATGGCGTAAATGTCTTTGCAAAAATTTGGAGGGGAACAACCAATTATTTTATATACATTGGTCTTCCTTAAAAAACCTTCCTTGATCTTGAGGTTTTTGATTGAACCCAAATCAACGGTATTGATGCGTAGTGGTGTCCTTATATTCATATGCATAGAGAGAGAGAGAGAGGAGAGGAGAAATCTATTCAAGTAATGGTTGGGTCATTTCCTAATCAATCAAAGTGTATGGCCATTAAGGAGTCGTCCTATAAATTAAAGTAACACCATTGAAGTTAAATGTCGCGTGAAATTCGAGTGACTCTCCGCAATTTGGCTAAATAATAAATATCAAAAACGATAACGTCGCCTGAGAGATTCGAACTCTCGCGGGGAAACCCCATGTACTTAGCAGGCACACGCCTTAACAACTCGGCCAAAGCAACGCTGTTGTTTAAAATAAATATCATAAACTAATAACATGATAATCTAGTACCTCCCACTTTTTATTAAAATTTTACCATTTCGTTAGGGTAAAATAAAAGTGTAATAACATAAGGGTAGTATTATAAATCTGGTAAAATACATGGACATAAGTGTTACTGAAAAAATGGCATAGGCATAACTATACTTGTAGAAACTTGAAGGAGTTCGAATTAAAAAAACCCAATAAACAATAATTGATATGAAAACCTTTTGTTTTAAATTACAAAATGTTTGCAATTTTATTGTATGAATATAGACGAACACTTAGAAATGCTTACTCACATCAAGATGCTAATGCAATTTCTTTTGGTCAAAATGGTTGCCAATATGCGATTAATCCAAGCATTATATCTTAAAAATACACTAAAAATATCTAAAGGATATTGTGCGGAGTATTGAGGTGAATTTTTTTAATCGAAATGATTGCATATAATTATTTCGACAATTAAATTTTAGGGTTTTTATCAATTGCGCCCCTCTGAGATATCGCAATTTCAGTTATGCCCCTATCTTTATGGTAATATCAGTTGTGCCCCTCACTTCTTTCTCCGTTATCACTTGTGCCCTTCCGTCAGATTGACCGTAAATGAGTTGACTTAACCATGATTTTTTCAAACCTTGGTGCAGTTAAGAGGGGTATTATTGTCCAGACTTCTTCTTCATCTTCTTCCTCCTCTATTTGTTCTTCTTCCTCTCTTCATAATTTCTCTCTCTTAGTTGCAGCTTCATGCATCCATCGAATCTTTAAAATTGTTGCATTTTCACGGATATATCACTCATTACAGATCAAATGATGAATTTTATTGAATTTTTGGTGAATTTTCATGAATCAATTAATCAAAATTTTATCTAAATGCTGAAAGCCATGAGTCTGACCTGGGAGCAGCGGGCTATAGGCGACCTGGGGGCACGGGGGCGACGAGGCTAGTGCGACCTGAGGGTGGGGAGGAGGCCGGCAGGGGGGCGACCTGAGGTGGCGGGGCTAGGGGGCGCGGGGGGAGACCGGGCAGGGGGCGCAAGGGTCTCGATTCTGTCGCCGCTCAGATGCAATGCAACTTGGATAAGTACCAGACAGCGCATCCATTTAAAAAACTCGTGCTATTGGACACAGAAAGCCGTTCGGTCCAGCTACGACGCTCCTGCTCACCTCACGGCGGCAGAAAGTGTACAACTACGACTGCGAGTGTGGAAGCGTACATTTTTGGAAGCGTACATTTTCCGCGGAAGAATACACACACCTTTTTACCTCATACAATAAAAGTCGTCGGTTGCCACCCTGAGAGCGTCACCCTCTCACTGACCTTCCCAGAAAATCTGGACCATCACTCCACTACAGAAGAACCACACAACAACCACCACACGGCTCTTCCCTCCCATCTCCCCCGTCTGCCCCACTAATCATGCTCCTCAACCTCCTCCTCTCCGTCGGCCTGCTGGTCTTCGCCCGCGCCGACGACGCAGCTTCCAAGCCCGGCGATTGCACGGCGAAGCATTGCGGGATGGGACCTAACATCACCTTTCCCTTCTGGATCTCCGACATCCATAACAGCTACTGCAGGCACCCACTCTTCACAATTAAGTGCAACGACAGCCGCCCCTTGATTAAACTCTCCGGTGAGAACTACAGCGTCAGCGACATCTCCTATTCCAACTCGATGTTCAACTCTCCAGAGATTCTCCCCTCCCTACCAACAACGGCAGTTGCTTGTCACCTCCAGAGAGATTTGTAGGGGATATTGGGGCGCAATCAACCCCAGGATATATCCCCTAATTCTATCCTACAGCAAAGATGGCACACACAAGAATATATGTTCCCCACACGAAAACTCAATAGCAACAATGATAAACAACCACAAGCACCACAACAAGCAACCACACGAGACACGGATTTTTTACGTAGAAACCCTTACTGAATGTGAGCAAGGGAAAAACCACGGGGCAAGGCCGGCAATGATTCCACTACGGTCAAAGTGAACCAAATGTTCTTCCCGGTTTTGTTGCCCACAAAACTGAGGTACAAGCCACTCACAATGGATAGTTCTTTAACAAGTATCTAACTATCCCTAGGTATCCAAAATACCAATATTGTGCTCAAAACAAGATGGGGTATCTTCCCTTGTGGGCTCCCGGATGGAGACCCAAACTCAGCTTCGGCTCCTTGAGGTCGTCCGCAACGACCTCCACGATGCTCCTCTCGAACTCGGCCAAAGAACCCGGCCTTCCTCTCAGCCCTAGCTGCAACCCGCGTCGACGGGGGAAGGGGAAGACCCTGCTGTGACCTCCTTCCCTCTCGACCTCTCTCTTCCTCTCACGCGTGGAGGAGAATGGCTTTCGACGAAGCCTTTCCGCTGCTCTCCTTTTTGCTGGAATCGGGGTTCCTGGAAAAATGGAATGGGCACAAAAGAGAGCTCCTGGAATCGGTTGGGGAGTACCCAACGAAATTGGCACTTCGTCCCTGGAAATGGGGCATCCAAGTGGGGCAAATAGCAAAGGAGCCCCTGAAAAAAGACTAATTATTGCTGCCCCCCAAGTTGGGGCTGGAAATATTTCAGGGATACCCAACAACCTCCCACTCCAGCCCCAACAGGGAGTTGTTGTCTTGTGATGGAGATCAAGAAGAGGTGACACCGCTCAGCTCTCTACAGAGCTGAAGCTTGTCAGGAGTGACTGCCTTGGTCAACATGTCTGAGGGATTCTCATCGGTGTGAATCTTCTTCAACATGAGCTGCTTCTGTTCAATTGCATCCCTCAGCCAATGGTATCTCACATCAATGTGTTTTGTGCGAGCATGGTGCTCTTGCTCAAGTCTATAGCACTCTGGCTATCACAAAACATGACCGGCTCACTGCCATCCAATCCAGACTCACCAAGAAAGCGTTGTAGCCACAACACTTCTTTCCCAGCCTCTGCTGCTGCAATGTGTTCTGCCTCGGTAGTTGAGAGAGCAACACATTTCTGTAGTTTGGATTGCCATGATATGGCTCCCCCTGCAAAAGTGAAAATGTAGCCTGAGGTGGACTTTCTCTGGTCCATATCTCCTGCGATATCTGCATCAGTGTAGCCACAAAGTTTGGGATCTGACCTCCCAAAGACAAGACACATACTTGAGATCCCTCTCAAGTATCTCAAGATCCACTTCACTGCCTCTCAATGGTCATTCCCCGGATTGGACATGAATATGCTCACCACGCCCACTACATGGGCTATGTCGGATCTAGTGCAAACCATTGCATACATGAGGCTCCCAACTGCTGACTGGTATGGGATCTTGGACATCTCTGCTTTCTCCTCAGAAGTAGAATGACATGACTCTTTGGTAAGCTTGAAATGAGAGGCTAAAGGCGTGCTGACAGGCTTGGCATTCTTCATATTGAACTGCTCCAACACACATTCAACATAGCTTTCTTGTGACAACCACAACATGTGCTCCTTCTTGTCCCTTGTAATCTGCATCCCAAGGATGTGACTGGCCTTGCCCAAATCTTTCATCTCAAATTCTTTGGAGAGTTCTTTCTTGAGCTTTGCAATGAGGTTGGAATCATGACTGACAATCAACATGTCATCCACGTAGATCAAAAGAATGACGAACTTGTCATTGGGAAGACGACGAACATATACACATCGGTCGGCTGTAGTCCTCTTGAAGCCCTGCTTTCCCATGAAAGCATCAAACTTCAAGTACCACTGTCTCGGAGCTTGCTTCAAGCCATAGAGACTCTTCCTCAACCTGCAAACCATGTGCTCTTTCCCTTTCTCTTGAAAACCCTATGGCTACTCCATGTAGATCTCTTCCTTTAAATCACCGTGAAGAAACGCCGTCTTCACATCCTTCTGCTCTAGCTCAAGGTCCATGCTAGCAACAAGTCCTAGCACCATTCTCACTGAGTTCATCTTCACCACTGGGGAGAAGATCTCATCATAGTCCACTCCTTCCTTCTGCCTGAACCCTTTCACTACCAACCTGGCCTTGTACTTCACCTGCTTGCCGTTGTCATCTGACTTCAGCTTGTAGACCCATTTGTTCTTCAAGGCTCTCTTCCCTTTAGGAAGCTCAACAAGGTCATAAGTGTCGTTCTTCTTGAGAGATGACATCTCTTCGTTCATTGCATTCTGCCAATGACCCTTGTCCTTATGCACATGTGCCTCCTCAAAGGTGTATGGCTCACCTGCATCTGTGAGCATCACATACCTGGAAGTGGGGTAACGGGATGATGGATGGCGTGTCCTCTCAGATCGCCTGACCTGAGGCTCTGCTGTGTATGCAACTGGATGATGTTGCTACCCCTGCCCTAGGTCCCCTGAACCTGCATCAATGGGGTCTGCATCTGGCTCATGCTGCTCTAGTTGCCCATGCTCTCCACCTGTAACTTGTACTGGAGAGGGCTCTGTGTCCTCATCACTGTCATCATCCATGGAGATCTCATCTCCATCACCACTCTCAGTGGTGTCCTCAGCCAATGTCTGGTTCTCATAAAAGATCACATCCATGTGCCTGGTGACTGTCTTCTTCCTTGGATCCCAAAGATGGTATCCAAACTCCTGATCTCCATAGCCAAGAAAAATACAAGGCACTGCCTTGTCATCCAACTTCTTCCGCTGCTCCTTGTGTACCAATGCATAAGCTTTGCATCCAAACACCCTCAAATGAGCATATGAGGGATCTTTCCCTATCCAAACACGCTCTGGAATCTGAAAACCCAAAGGAACCGATGGAGATCGGTTGACCAAGTAGCATGTGGTACGAACCGCCTCAGCCCAAAAAGTCTTGGGCAACTTCGCTGTCTTCAGCATACAACGAACTCTCTCAACAATGGTCCTGTTCATCCTCTCAGCTAGACCATTGTGCTGGGGTATACCTGGCTCTGTCCTCTCATGCATGATGCCGTGCTCTGCACAATATCCCTGAAAGCTATGGGAGGTGTACTCTCCCCCATTGTCCGTGCGTAGACACTTCAACAATTTTCCTGTCTCGCGCTCAACAATGGCATGGAACTTCTTGAAGCAATCAAACACTTGATCCTTCATCCTCAGCACATACACCCACACCTTCCTAGATGCATCATCAATGAAGGTGACAAAATACATGTTGCCTCCCAAAGAGGCTGTGTCCATAGGACCACAAACATCAGAATGAACCAACTGTAGAAGGTCTCCCTTCACCTTGGATCTGGCCCTGTATGGTGCACTCCTGCTCTTCCCAACCTCACATGCATCACAGGGAGACAAAGTGATGTCATTGTGGTAGGGGATCAACTCTCTCTTGCTAAGAAGCTGCAAGCCCTTGTGGCTCATGTGTCCAAGTCGACGGTGCCACAAATCTGAATTATCTGCCTCATTGGCATGCAAACTGACATCCATGACCTTCACTTAAGTCATATAGAGTGTGTGACACAAGTTGCCTCTAGCCATGATAAGAGAACCCTTGCTTATTTTGCATTTGCTGTCGCCAAACTTCAGATGGTAGCCTTCACTATCTAGTTGTGAACCAGATATAAGGCTAAGCCGCACATCAGGAACATGCCTCACATTCTGGAGTGTCACTGAGCACCCAACATCCGTCTGGATCAAGATGGTGCCTATACCAATGATCTTAGAGTAACTTTCGTTACCCATCAAGACTCTTCCATAATCACCCCTAGTGTAGGTGGTGAAGAACTCCCTGTGTGGAGTCACATGATAGGAGGCGGCCGTGTCAACGACCCACTCCAAATCACTCCCTGCATGCAAGCACTGGTCCTGGATGGTGAGAATCACCACTTCTACACTTTCATCTGCCACAACTGCAGCTAAATTCCCATCTTCATTTTTCTGATCTTTCTTCTTGGCTTCAGCTTGCTCTCTTTTCCAAACCCTACAATCTCTCTTCCAGTGACCGGGCTTCTGGCAATGGTGACACTTTTCTCTGCCCTTGGACTTGTCTCTGGATTTCTGCCTCTCCTGTGACACTCATCTGCTGCTGGATCTTCCTCTCCTCTCAACTGCATACACATGTGAAGAGGAGGATGCCTCTCCCGAAGAGTGACGTCTAATCTCCTCATTGAGGAGACTGCCCTTGACCATAGCCATGGTCAACTTGCTATCCTTCGCAGAGTTGCTCACGGTGACTACTAGAGTCTCCCAACTGTCTGGCAAAGAACCTAATAAGAGAAGTGCATGCAGTTCGTCATCAAGTACCAACCCCATTGAGGTCAACTTGTTGATAATGCTTTGGAAGTCATTCAGATGCTCTGCTACTTTGCATCCATCCTTGTACTTCAAATTCACAAGCTTTCTGATCAAGAAAGCCTTGTTGGTTGCGGTATTCTGGTCATAGAGCTCGGACAACTTGTCCCATAGCTCCTTCGCGTTCGTCTCCTCGGCAATATGATGGAACACGGACATGTCAAGCCACTTCCGAATGGTACCAATGGCCTTTCGGTTCAACTTTGTCCACTCTCCTGCGGACATGTTCTCCGACTTGGTGCTCTCCCCTTCAACGGGATCGTGAAGGTCCTTGCAATACAAGATATCTTCCATCTTGGCCTTCCAAATCTGCCAGTTGCTACTTGTGAGCTTGATCATTGTGCCTTCATCATCTTTGCCCATTGCTCAACCTAAGCTCTGATACCACTTGTTGGGGATAAGGAGGATGCAATCAACCCCAGGATATATCTCCTAATTCTGTCCTGCAGCAAAGATGGCACACACAAGAATATATGTTCCCCACACGGGAACTCAATAGCAACAATGATAAACAACCACAAGCACCACAACAAGCAACCACACGAGACACGGATTTTTTCAGTGGAAACCCTTACTCAATGTGAGCAAGGGAAAAACCACGGAGCAAGACCGGCAATGATTCCACTATGGTCAAAGTGAACCAAATGTTCTTCGTGGTTTTGTTGCCCACAAAACCGAGGTACAAGCCACACACAATGGATAGTTCTTTAACAAGTATCTAACTATCCCTAGGTATCCAAAATACCAATATTGTGCTCAAAACAAGAAGATGGAGTATCTTCCCTTGTGGGCTCCCGGATGGAGACCCAAACTCGGCTTCGGCTCCTTGAGGTCGTCCGCAACGACCTCCACGATGCTCCTCTCGAACTCGGCCAAAGAACCCGGCCTTCCTCTCAGCCCTAGCTGCAGCCCGCGTCGACGGGGGAAGGGGAGGACCCTACTGTGACCTCCTTCCCTCTCGACCTCTCTCTTCCTCTCACGCGTGGAGGAGAATGGCTTCCGACGAAGCCTTGTCGTTGCTCTCCTTTTTGCTGGAATCGGGGTTCCTGGAAAAATGGAATGGGCACAAAAGAGAGCTCCTGGAATCGGCTGGGGAGTACCCAATGAAATTGGCACTTCGTCCCTGGAAATGGGGCATCCAAGTGGGGCAAATAGCAAAGGAGCCCCTGAAAAAAAGACAAATTATTGCTGCCCCCAAGTTGGGGCTGGAAATACTTCAAGGATACCCAACAAGATTCACCCTCGTGGATGACTTCTTCGAGCCTTCTGATGGGTGGCTCTACTTCTCCAATTGCACGAAGGATCTACGAAATGGAAACTACAAATACTGCAGGAGGGTGGTATTGGAACAAAAAGGGGAAGGATTAACCAGAGCTGCAATCCATTTGAGAAGTATCCGGCTCCTATTGGATGGGGCCTCAATTACAGGGGTGAGGCCGGGCAGCGCGCGCAGGTGGCGGCTGCAGGAGAGCTCCAGGAGGAGGAGGGAGGAGCTGTGGAAGAGGAAGAGAATGGAGGAAGAGGAGGAGGAAGAGGAAGAAGATGGGAGAGGAGGAAGAGAAGGGAGGAAGAAAACGGGATGGAGGAGGACTTTTCAATTCTTTTTTTTTTAATTTAATTCCATCTGTATCCTTGAAGTTAACGGCCGTTTGAGTTGATTACGGACGGTCACTAACCCTAGGGGCACAAGTGATAGATTAGCAAGAAGTTAGGGGCACAACTGATATTACCAAAAAGATAGGGACATTACTGAAATTGCGATATCTCGGAGGGGCACAAGTGATAAAAACCCTAAATTTTAAGAATACAATAAAAATGTAATGATTAATTTATAACCACGAAAATAGTTGGCATAAAATTATTTGAAATTTGTGATTACTAACTTATTCATTGATACATCGTTGCTTATGAATTAGGCACCAACCATTTTATGTTTGGCGTTATCATGATTATTTTACTAATATTGCTACCTATTACAAATCCAAGAATAAAAAGACAACCATATATTATCATCGCTGCCAACACTAAGAGCAAATGTGTTATTTAGTGTAAAATGAAATTATAAAAAGTAACTTATAAACAATATGTGTTAATATTATGCAGGTGTCTTATTGAATGACTTTAGTGTAAAGTGAAATTAGGCTATAGTTGACTTTTGAGGTAAGAGAATTTATCGAGATTTAATTGCTCCTTAAATGAATTTTAAATACACACACACACACACACATATATATATATATATATATATATATATATATATATATATATATGGGAAAATGGGGCTGCCCATGGGTAGCTAACTTAACTCACCCGCTCCATTTTCCCCATATTTTTAATTTTTTTGAAAAATAAAATCGTGAAAATTCATCACTATATCCCTATATTATGTCATTCAAGTTTAGTGAGAAACAGAGACTCCTACAGCCTCCATTCAGACATGCATTTTTTAACGGTCGCAGGATTTTTTAAATCGGCCCTGTCTGGATGGAGGCCATAGAAGTCTCTATTTTTCACGAAACTAGAATGACATAATATATGGATATAATAATGAATTTTACATGATTTTATTTTTCAAAAAAATATGGGGAAAATGAGGCGGGGGAGCTAAGTTAGCTACTCCCTTGGGGCAGCCCCATTTTACCCTACATACATACATACATACATACATATATGTATGTATGAATTAGTTGCAATAAGGTGCACCGTTCCTGTGTGCAAGAAAAGCACATCATCTCATCCGTATATAACTAATCCAAGGGATCCGATTAGTTTCTTTTTAATCTTGATTTTTTTAAATATTGAAAATACATTTCAGTCTTTTTGTCTCATTCTAAAAATAGAAGGTGACAACACACATTCTATTTTTGGTTTATTCGTTGGGAGAATTCCTGCTAGGATTTTATCCTCCTATAACAATCGATGATGGCGGCGGTGGCATGCTCGAGGGTGCACGCGACGCAAAGGGAGGGTGACTGTGCTCGGAATGCTCGAGGGCGCACGCGGTGCATGGGGAGGGGGAGGGTGACGAAGCTTGAGGCCATGCACGGGAGGGGGAGGGCATGCACGGCGTACGAGGAGGGAGAGGGCGGCGATGGCTGCAAAGAGGTCGCGCACGGGGAGGGCACACACCTTGGAAGAAGGTGTTGGCATCTATCCTCCTCGGTTGATGCCAGCATGCATTTTTATTTTTTTTTAATTTTGATTCATTGATTATTCAATCATTTAATTTATTACACAAATTGATTATTTGAATTTACAATATATGCTCTAATTTTAAAATTGATGGACTAATTTTTACAAATCGACTCATTCATTTTTCTAATCCATTCACTGATTATACATTCGATTTTTACAATCTCGGATCATTTTTTACAATAATGGTTTTTTGCTACAAATCACAATGCATTGTATACAATCTTGAATTATTTTTTACATTTATCTCAGATCTTCTCTATCAAGTTTTTTTCGTTTTCATATATTTTTTACAATACGAGTTCGTTTACATTACGAATTATTTACAAGAATAATGTGAAAATTTAATCTAAGCTTGCTCTACACTATCTCTCTACTTAATTCAGCTCAGGTGATTTTCATTAGCAGTCCACTCCAAATGGTTCACCTTCATGTTGTTGCCATCTCCTCGGCTCATGTGGTCCTACCAACAACTGAGCTAGGTTTAGGATTCAATATGAGAGATAAATACATCAAAGATTAGCATACATTAAAGAGAAAATATCACAATACAAACAAGGAACAAAACGACAAAAACAGTGCTTAACCTAAATAGCACTAAAATCCCATAAAATGAATATTTAGACCTAATTAAATAACCTAAATACGGTGTGTCTCTGACAATGACGCCATCTGTTAAATCGCAAATTTGCTACTTTGAAATGGTCAAATTGTAGTATGAGCAAATAACGAGTTATTCAGAACCCTACTTAAATTTTCTTGATGAAAAGAGCATGGCTTAATTTATCCCAAGCAAATCTTGAGTCAAATATAGGAACACAAGCTATTAAGTTATCTAATCTAGATTAAATATTTCTTTAATTTGATTTAATGCAATTTGAATAAAGATGCAAATGCATGCATGAAATACTTTTTATCTTTTTTATGCAAAATGTAGTGCTATCAAATGTATGATATGCAACTTAAGACAAACACAATCAAATGCAAGGGGACTCCTGAGTTAAAATCCTAAGCACAAAATCCACTTAAATAAAACTTATTCCCAAATAATAATCAATTAAAACTCCAAATTCTTTTTAAAATCAATGAACCTAACTAATCACAGACTTAAATCATTAATTGCATGTTTAGCAATTAATTAGGGAACTAAAGATGTACAGTTAGGAACTATGTCACCTAATGGAATCTATATGTAATGAGCTATCTAGTGCCTATTTTATTTCACAAAATAGATTAAAGTGCTAAGTATGGTAAATAAAACAGTATTCGATATGTCACTAAGCTTCTATGATCAATGAAAAATTAAATGTCACGTTAAAGAACTAAATATGCCATTACAAAGACAATTACAGGGCTTTAAAACAAGACCAATTTGATAAAAAAATAACCTTGATATGCAAAATTAGTTAAACATACAATTCATGGGACTTTTTGCATTAAAAACATATATAAACTTAATTATAAACTATTCAAAAGGTCCAAATAGGATCTACCTGCAATATAAATAAGTTGTAGGTGATTATACACATTTACCCAAGCACATTATGGCTTCACTGCAAATAAAAGAAGTTGCGAGGTTCGGATGCAAAAAGCCCCAACGGGCACATGCTTGAGCGTGTGAGGGCAGAGGCTTAGGTGTAGCTTTAGTTTAGACTATGGTTTGATCCAGGTGGCAAGCGGGTTAGGCTCGACTGGACCCATAGCTGCAGGCATGGCAGGTGGCTTGAAACTAGAATTTGAACCATTGGATCAAGGGAATCTGGCTCGGATCGAATCTGAGGTGGACGGTTGTGATGCTCTTGTGGCTGGATCAGAAGGTGATGACGGCTCTATAGGAGGATCATTGGATGAAACTCAAGCCTTGATCCAATTGAGATTGTACCTCCTCCCTCCTCTGTGCATGGTGGCATCCAAGAGGAGCTCCGGTAGAGGTTGTGTTGTTCCTCCATTGACCTCCTTTCTCCCTGAATATCGGAGAAGCTCCGTGGATTGTTGGCGAAGGCTATGGACGGTATGCAATGAAGTTGTGGATGATGGAGCTCTAGATGAAGCTTCATCAGAGGTGAAATTAGAGATCGATGAGGCTTTGAAGCCTTCTACCATTGACACCTCAAGACATCTACAAGGGTTAGACTGATATAGCTGAAGTGAGGGGATCGATTTGAGGGTTAAATGGAAGAAATGGAGGGCTAAAGCAGAGTGAAGAAGGTAGAGCCCTAATTTGTTCGTCTTCCTTGCAGGAAGAGGACTGGATCGATGTAGGGGGAAGGTCCGCAGAAAGAGGAGGGGTAAACTGAGTGACTGACAAAGACGGCTAATGTGATGTGTTGGTGAGGAGATGATCAAATTGGAATGAGGATGTGCGTAAGCATGGAATTAAATAGGAGAAAATACAAAAGGGGTAGAATAGAGGATTACGTAGAGGTTGAGGAAGAAGTCAGAGATGAATCAGAAGCTCGATTGGAGCTTTTGAAGCTCCTGGTCGTCGCTCATACATGCACAGCATGTGTAGAGCTCGAGCGGCACCCGAATACGGGATTCGACACAATGGTCAAAATCGCGGATCTAAAAGGAGATGAAGCTCAATATTAACTCAACATCTCTCTCTCTCTCCATCATAAGAGGCAAGGAGGGGGCTCGAAGAAGTCTCATCTGAAGGCGAATAGTGCTAACTAATGACCTCCAAAGGATTTTGATCGAGACATCAGTTGGAAGAGGTGTTAGTTTCAATTGCCAGTTGGTGGTTGTGCTGAGGTGGAAAGTTACGATAGAGAAGTAGAATAGAGGTTGATGATAAGAGATGATCGTCAGATCGAGCGAGATCAGAAAGTTTGGATCACCCCACATGTAGAGGTGAGGTGTGAAACAGTGCATGATGTGCACCATATGATATGGAGATCAAACGGCTCTTAACAAGGTGCTAGAGGGTGACTAGAACCCTGTATGATCAACTAATCAGACGGTTCAAGTGGAGGCGAGACTGAACTAAAGATAGTCGTCTGATTAGTTGGTCAGATGACTAGGAAGAGAGGCGGACAGAGACAAGGGAATTTGCCGCATGGCATGCCCGAAGGCCGCCACGCGGTCCTATGAGAAATTTCCAAGTATAAAAATAAAAGAATAATAGGAAACGTGAAAAAGATGTCAAATCAAAATGCGTTCAACATGAAAGTTGTATCTTTCCAGGATCTGTAATTTTCATGTAGAACTCAAAATCAAAATACATCATATATAAATAGTAGAATTTTTATATACATTTTTAATTGTTTTGCTTATTTTTGATATTTTAAATAGGATTATATTTAGACTATATTATGTAAATTTTTATTCTAATTGTTATGGATTTTATAGATAAGTAGAAAAGACATTGGATAAAACGGATCACAAAGTTAATTGTGTACAATATTTACAAGATGATTTGGTCTTTTATTTATTTAAATTAATTGTATACATAGTGTATATTTCTAATTAACTCTAACTGAAGAGTTTATTTATGGATTTGGTTCAGATGGAGAGGTAAGATCTCAATAATAAGATGATAAATCTAGGATTCATCAAATATGGATATTGATACTGATATAAATCGAATATGGTTTATAAAAACATATTCACAAATATTTGAGAATGAATTTGGATCAAATATTCTTCGAATATGAATTTGGATCGAATAAAGAGTGAATACGAGTATTGATCGAATTAAAATACGATACCATTATAAAAATATTTAGCCAATCAAAATTATAATCATTGATATAGAAACCAATCAGTTGCAATGTTGTTACAATACTAATGAAGTTGTCGAAACAAAGAGTGTAGTGGTCATTGGAGGTCGATGGGATGCATGATTTGGGTAGGGGGAATATTAGTTTCGATTGACAATTGTTTACTAAACATAATAAATATTGATATATAATATTAAAATTATAGTATTTTCTATCCAAATGTTCAAATCAAAATTTGAATCTTTTTGTGGTTACCATATCTAGCCTATGACAACAACTAATTTGATTATTCTTTGCAATATCTTACAATGTAAAATATAAAACAACCAGTATTATTCCTTGCAAAATTAAGTTTTATTTTTGCAATCAGCAATGAAAGTCATATTTACTGATAAAGGTTCATATAATGATGCTTTATGAAATGACTTATTTGTTAAATTTTGTACTAATCGTTGCTAAATTTAACAACAATTAAAAGGAAACATCAACAGATAATTGTTATTATATGATTCATTGCTAGGAATGTAACAACAAATGCAATAATCATTGCAATCTAAATAATCAAGTAATAAATATTATTCAACATTATATCTATAACTATGGAAGATATTGCACGGATATTATATCATTTGTTACCTTATGTCAATTTTGTTGTAGTGTTCATATTCTAAAAAACTTACAATTAATATCCATATTCCATTCATATTCGACTAATATTTGAGTACAAATGTCCATATTCATACATTTTTCAAATATGGTAAGAGAATATCAAGATATATCTGTATTCGTTTTCATCCCTATATAAATCCTCCTAGTGCTATAAAAAATAACAAAAATTAAAAAATATGAATATGAAAAAGCAACTTAGCTCCCTCGGAGTAGCCCCATTTTACCGTTATAAAAAACAATCACATTTCTTTTTTGACTCCCATTGAATTATTTGATATTTCAAAATATCATCGATCTAGAGTAGGATGCAAACATGATTAATATTGTTAGTCCAGTATAGGTATACAAATGGATATGGTCGTTTGACATATCAATTTTATACATGTTTAGCATTCATATTATTTTTTAAATGGTAGTGGATACACATTATTTCGATATCCATAAATATCGGTATAACAATATTCCAGATCTTTTTTCATCATACTTGATATTAACTATTATGATAAAATTTTTAATATATATATGTTTTATGTGTAAGACTTCCAACAGCGTATACATTTAAGATAAAAATAAGAGAAAAGGGAAGCTGCTCCATGGAGCAGCTACGCTGGTTACTCCACGGGACGGCTTCCCCTCTCTTTTTTTTTTATTTTTTTTTCAAATTTTTTTCTTGTATATTCATCTATATATCCCTCCTACATGTCATTCAAATTTCATGAGAAATGGAGACTCATATGCCCTCCATCAAGAACAGGTAATTTTTAGCGGTCTGAATTTTGCTGTAAAGTACCTGTTCTAGATGGAGGGCATAGGAGTCTCCGTTTCTCACGAAATATGAATGACATGTAGGAGGGATATATAGATGAATATACATAAAAAATTTTCAAAAAAATTTAAAAAAAGAGGGGAAACTGCCCCGTGGAGCAGCCAGCATAGCTGCTCCATGGAGCAGCTTCCCCGTCCTCTAAAAATAAAAAAGTATTTATATGACTATATACATCTGATTCTAATATATCTTTAAAGATTTAACAGCATATTTTTCATATTTGTAAATATATGTATTTATATTCGTATAGATTATATAGATGTGATAAATCTTATAATATTCTTTATTGAGTATCGGTCGAATCAACTGCAAATTACTTTTCTTTTTGAAAAAAAAGTGTGCAAAGGCGTGCAGGCAAGCACCCAAAAACTTTATATTCACAAGTTATGTATCATAAGTACAAGGACCAAGAGTCCCGAAGGATCTTCGCATGTTCAAGAGCATTCTCAACATACATTCTCTCCCTTCGAAAGACTACATTACTTCTTGCAAGCCAAATTGCCCACAATGTGGTCACTGCATGAATCGTCGCTGAAGATTATAAATTGTGGTGAATACCAACTGAATCCCAAAAGGATCTAGAATTCTCCACATCAATCCCAGTGAGTGCAATCTCTTTCCAAATTTCTCTCAACGTTGAGCATGCAAAAAATATATGATCAATGCCCTCGATGTTCCTCGCAATGTTGGCATAAATCACTAGCTTCGAGGAATAATCTGGCCCCACGTGTGCCTGTCATGATTCGCTCCCTACCAAGTAACCACATGAATACTTTGACTCTACGAGGAATCTTTTAAGTCCAACACTGCCCCAAGGTTGGCATAGCTATGCCAGGATCAAAAACAAATGAAGCATAAAGAACTTTATATGCCTTCCTCACAGAAAACTGACCATATCTCCAAGTCCAATGGTCTCGTCCGATTGAGGGAATTCCCACCCGAGCGAGTAGCTCCCTCATTCTCAAGAGATCTACCGGCTGATGCTCCGAAAGCTTTACATGAAATCTTGGTGACCAGGCATTATCAATCCATGTCTCACCTATTCTCCCATGCTGGTTCACCGCCAAAGCAAATAAATTTGGAAATTTATCACAAAGAGCCACATGCCCAGACCAATCATCCAACCAAAAATGAAAGGCATCCCCAGCACCAAGACATGGTCACATAGATGATGAGATGTTAGGGAGGACACTACAAAAAAAGCGCGATTGGCGTGCACACTATGGCGTGCACTATGCAAGCACATGTGTTCGCTCAGAGCCTAGCGAGCACTTAGGCTGCACATGTGCTCGCCAGCCTGATCGCCCTTTTGAATATGGAGGCACACTTATGTTTTCGTAAATGGGTGAGCACTTTTGCTCGCCCCTGCCCCTCTGTGCTCGCCAAGTTGAAATTCAAGGCGCGGCGGAACATGCGTGTGCCAATTTTCGGGGCGAGCATTCAAAGAGCACGGGGCAAGCACATAAGTGTGCTCGCCCGCACCCGTAAACAGAACGTCGGGTGCCCCCTTTCCTCATTCCTGTGCGACTCCCCCTTTCTTTCATCCCCTCTGGCGACAAGAGCTTCACCATTACCGCGTCGAGGGAGTTCCGTTTGACCATTCAATCACACACACACACACCCCTTTTTAGGTATATCGTATCATCCTCTCTCTCTTTTTTGCGTATTTCATTCGATTTCATACTTGTTTTAGAGGTTTAGGGTTTTGATGTTGATTGTTTTATTCTTAAATTTAATATCACTAGTTGTTAATCTTGTTGCTTATGCTTCATATAGGTGTTTAATATGTAGTTGTATTTAGATTTGAGTAATTTTTTGTCTAATATAGATGAAATATTATAGGCATGTCAAGTATTTGATTAAATGATATAACAAGTAAAGTGCTTAAATAGTGATGTAGGTGAATGTTGTTATAGATGGGATGAGAGATACATTAGTTTCATAACATTAGTTTCATAATATGGAGTTCATTGAAAAGTGTCATAAGACTAGTTTACTAACATTAGGGAATGTTAATATAGAGAAATGCCATAACACTAGTTTCATAATACTAGGCCAAATGAACGAGGTGATGGGAGATACAAAGTCTTTAAGAATAAGAACTATATAATGGATGTAAAATTAGACATTTATTTAAGTTAAAATCGTTGGTGTGTGATAATAACTATAAATAGAAATATTTCTTCTGTGATAATTTACTATCACATTAAATTCTAGTTAATGTGATTAAGTATATCACATTAACTTATAGTTAGGTTGATGATAAGTCTAAAAGACTAACCATTAATTATTATAAAATCACACAAAATCATTCACGCACAGTGCGTCCCTCCACACCGGGTGGTGTGTGGCCCTGCACAACGGAAGGCGTGTGCAACACATTAGAGGATTTGATCACCTCTAACTATGTTATATTTTTTTATTGTTTCACAGCACTATTGGACTTACTTTGGGATGTTTATCTGAGACGAATGGTCGTGAATTTTGATGTTTGCATGTTTAAAATTCGGTTTTTTTGCAGGTACCCATCTAACATTATTTAGCCAATCCACTCTATTAGGCACTACATTAGGATCACACTTATCTCTATCTCCATCGTTAACCAACCAAATTTACGTAATTACCCGTCTAATATAAATGAATAAATATTTTAAGATTATTTTATAGTCTCATTTGTAGCACGCACAAATGTATGACGTAAAGTGATCTTAAAGTATTACATTTATGTTAGCTTTCCTTAGTTCGAAGATCCTGGACTAAGGGGGTCCGTAAGGATTCAAACTTACAAAAAGGTGATCATTGTCACAAGCTCTTTATTTCTTATGGAAATTCGGTTCATAACCCCTTCCTCTTTGATATACCAAATCAATCATATTTTACTATCAATTTATTTGCAATTGAAAGATATATTATAACTCATTTTTCTATATTTCATTTTGTATTTCAAGATCGTTATTTGGCACTATCTGCAGAAAAATGGAGTGGTGATCCAACTGGAGAGCAACCACCATTTGATAAACAATCTGGAAGCAGGTATAGATAAATATTTTCTTAATATACTCATTTCTTATATATAATTTCATTTTAAACAATGAAAATCTTATAAGGTGTTGGAGGAGAGGGGCGTTGTGACGAACAAGAAGCAGACGCTTGGTGGTCTTCCTCCATACTATGTGGAGGAACATCGTCATTCCTATTCTGCATACTCCCAGCCGTCGTACACACAACCACATTCGTCCCAATCATCAATTCCAATGGAGTCGCAGATGGCGATATTGGTGGAGCAGGTGACGAAGCTCCGAGAAGATTTCAAGGCGTACATGTAAGTATTCTACTTAGAATGATTAATAATTTTATATTCCTATATCTACAAAATGCAAGTAACAGGTATATATCTTCCATATATAATATAGGTCACAAGGGCGTGCATCTCAACCTCAGGAGATCGAATCCGATGACAAAGAGGAGGAGGAGAATGACCCTGAAGAAGAGGCACGCATGTATGCTAGGTTTAAAGAGAAGGAGAAGGAAAAAAGAAATCAAAGCATGATTTAATGTCTACATTTTTTAGATCAAAGAAGAAGTGTGACATTCGCATTAGACACATTTTTTTTAGACTATAATTAAGTGATGCAGTGGTGGGTTACAAATGCAAAGGTTATCATAATATTACATCTATTAACAGAATCATACTCATATAGATCAGATGTCAAAAAAAAAATTATATAAAACTTGTGAGGGTTAAAAATGAAATTAAAGGATTAGCTTGTTTCAAAAGCAACTTTAAATTTCGATGGGTCAAACTATTATTATAATGGTAAAAAGATTTAGTCTCATTTCCTCATTATCTAAAAGGGTAAGATGCTATGGGAGTATTGTGATAAGGTCACAAAGATATTAACTAATAGTTAATCTAACAAGGTATAGTGGTTGAAACAGCACTTGAGAGTAACCGACCCTACCATTTAGCTGTATAACTATTAGGAGCACCTCTACCATGTATCATGTTTTTTTAATGATAAGAATATATTTAGTCTGCATTCACGGATTATATATATATATAGTAATGGTATGGTATCCGTCACTATTAGAGGATGGACATTGTCCGTAAGTTAGAAAAAAATATAACGCTAAGGAATTAAAGCAATTAGAGGCATGTTGGACGTCTGGGATAGAAAGTAGAGGCCACGTGTACTGGAAAAAAAAAGGGGATTCTTAGACGGTGGGGTGATGAATAGTCCTTATAATCTGCTCGTTTACTGAAGAGGGCACCAGTTCTCACTTTCGTTTCATAGACAGTAGCTGCGAGACAGAAAAATATGACGAGGGATAAGATAGCGACATAGAAGGTATGTTTTGACACTAATCTCTTAAGATCTTCATCGGTTTTCATACTTTGCTCAATATAGTCTTGTCTATGGAGTGGAAAATTAATAAAAAGAAACTTTTAATGGAATTCTATCAGGAGAGGCGTGTTGCAGACATGCGATATTATGCAAGACCTGTGAAGTTGAAATCGTTATATACATATGGGTTGGATTCTGCTCATGCCTTAAAAAAAAAAAAGAGTAGCCAGAGAGGGTTCATAGTAATATCTGACCCCTTTAATATTTTCAATTTCCATTCGTAATAATATTTGAAATATGATGTATGATTATTGGAAACTACATATATTTTTATGCATTGAGTACAATATAAATAATAGTTTTAGAAAAGATAATATTGATGGTCATGTGTATGACATTCAAGATGCATGGAGTTTATCAAAGATATGTATACGTTTTGTACATGCAGGTTTGTCGAAGTAATAAAAATAGTGACTTTGTATATTCTATGCAATTTTAATATATTCAAGACATCTTAAAACCATGATGCACGTAGTGCTTATATCTTATGAGATGAATATTAATCGACTATATCATTATGGGGTAGAATTGGCTAAAGTTATAATTGTTGTTATCCTTTTAGTCATATGTACGACAAACGAAAATGCATACTGGTCATTAGCTATTGCATTACATGCTGAGTAACTATCTGTTAAACCTGATGTTTCAAATAGGTGCAACTTTCAAGTCCTAAAATGAACACCTGATGAAGCAGTAGCTGTTAGTTGAAACTAGATCTCAAGTGAGTGGTTTCAAGACATATTTTCTATGAAAACTAGTTAGTTTTTGCTAAATTTTATAGCTGTGATGTTTACAACATACATTTTTCATGCTTATGTAGATTTCTACAGAAATTAGTGAGTTTATCCTGATATTTTATTTGCCAAGTTCAATCATGATTTTCATATTGCAATACTGATGCAGGACTTTATAATTCATGAATGTCAGTTATATGGATGTTTATGATTATACAGTCAAGATTCTTCTCATGATATGATATAAGATCAATGCACACTATGGCCTACTCCCCCGAAAAGTCATGAACAAGTCACTACATGTTGGGGTAGGTATATCCTCGTGATATACCTATGGCCTACTCCTTGTGACTCAGGAGGGCTTTGGGCCCGCATTCTGTATACTAATGGGCTTTGGGCCGTATGCAAAATGTTTTCGGTCTTTGGGACCATTAACATGAAATGATAAGATTTTCAGGGTCTAGGGTTGAGTTTCTCTCCCTAGGCAATTTTTACACGGTTCATGACTTAGTACGACATGTTGGGGTAGTGTGACATTGAATTTGATATGGTAAGACTATTAAGATTTTTAAATGTTATTTCATGCTTAATTATTCAAGATACATGTCGATTCGTGCAGATATTATCTTTTTATGTTTTCTAGTAAATAATTAATTGGTGTCATGCAAATTATATTGATAAAGTAGTTTATCAAAAGCTTGAGATCCGCTCGCTGGGTCTAAGCTCATTCATGGGTTTAGACTCACCATTCTATTGTTATTATTATTACAGATAAATCTTGATCGGAAACTTGGGAGGAACGTGTACAGTTGCACATCACTAGCAGGAGGTTGCGCCATCAAAGACCATAGTTTTTGGTAACTTTTTGATGCCTTAGCAGATGTTTGATGAAAACAAAGTTGCGAATTTTTGTATGGATATGCAAGAATGGACAATGATGATGATGTAAATATGTAGATCTTGTTTGTATAGAAAGGTAGAATGTGATGTTTATATTTATGGTTGATGTGATCTTGATTGGATTATAAGGCTTTGTCATAGAATGAAAAGAAGTCGTTTTAGGTACAGATAGCGGTTAGGAGATCCATGTTATAGAGGAAACTCTGTCAAAATTTTGCGGAAAAAGAAAAAAAATTTGAATAGATTAATGATTTAATGGGAGGTTTATAAATAGGTTCCTGTCGCGCTCGTCTCGGATAGCGGGACGGGTCGTGACAACTTGTGGCATCAGAGCAAAGATTTTGGGATTCATGATTAACAATTGAATTTGGAGATTGAATTGTTATAAGGATTTGAATATGGAAGGGAATTGGATTATTGATTTTGTTTGAATATCGAGGATTCATTTTATTCTATCATATGAGCTTTTGGGGATTTTTTTTTATTCTATCAAAAGGACTAATTAGAGTACTATTTGTTATAGGACACGATGGCAGCAGAGCAACCTCCTAGGACTACACAAGAACTAGGCGACGGGAATGAGACGAATAATAATAACTTGCACGATACTCTAATGCTAATTTCACAAACATTGGGAAGTATGGCTGCCCAGTCCATGCGACCACATGATTTCGGACAGCAATTGCCCTTTGAGCATGTTCGCAAGTTAGGGGCACAATCATTCTATGGTACGGCCGATCCAAAAGTAGCCAAAGCATGGTTTGAGAATACAGAAAAAGTATTCAATCTAATGGACTGTACAGATGAACAACGTCTGAAATTCTCTGTTTTTCTACTAAAAGAAGATGCTTATGATTGGTGGAAGTCTATATTGGTAAAATATGCAGACCCTGCTACCACTCCGACGTGGCAGATCTTTCAGAAGGAATTTAATGAAAAATATTATCCAAGAGTTTATCAGGAAGAACGTCGTCGAGAATTTTTGTATTTAATTCAAGGAAGTATGTCAGTGGATGAGTATGAGAAGCGTTTCATTGAATTATCCAAGTATGTTCCTTCGCTAGTGGCTAAAGAGGAAGAAAAATGTCGTCGCTTTGAGGATGGTTTGCATATTGATATAAAGTCTATGGTAGCTGTTGCAGGATATACTGTTTATGCTGATCTAGTTGAGGCAGCTCGAAGAGCAGAGAAGGTAGTCCATGAACAAAGAAGAGCTAATGTATCGTCAAGGAAAAGAGGTGGAGAAATCTCTCACTGGAAAAGTGATGGCATCAAAACATTCAGAAATTTCAAAAATCCTAAGCAATTCCATGTTTATGCACGAGAACCAAGGGCAAAGGAAGTGACAATGAACACTTATCCGCGGTGCGGTTCTTGTGGACGGAATCATCCTGGGGAATGTCGTAAAGGCACACGAGATTGCTACCACTGTGGGCAGACTGGACATATACGCCGTGATTATCCTATTTGGGCCAGGAAACATAGAGATACTCAAGAATCAAACCAACGATGGAATAACGATGCTAGAAATCAAGTGCCCTTAAATAGAGGCAAAAAGAAGCACAATGAGCAAAATCGCCAAGTTCAGAAAGGACAAAATTCTGCCAAAGCCTTTAACATGACTCTTGAAGAAGCCATTGCCTCAGAAGATGTTGTCTCAGGTATTACAATAATTTTCGGCAAAGAGGCTTATACACTTTTTGATTCTGGAGCTAGTCATTCTTTTATTTCTCGAAGTTTTTGCATCCATGCTGATGTAGAAATGGAAAACCTTGATAACACTCTAGCAATTACAACTCCTAAAGGAGAACCTGAAATTGTTGGCCACATTTTCAAACATTGTATGATGTGGATAGGGGAACACCAGATCTATGTGGATCTAATTCCTATGCAGGTCAAAGAATTTGATATAATCATAGGAATGGATTGTCTTACCGCATACCATGCTCTATTGGACTATTATAAAAAGGAAGTCATTTTTCAAAGACCCGGGGAAGCTGAATTCATTTACTCAGGAGGTAGGAAAATATACCCTACTCCTGTAATTTCTAATATACTGACCCACAGATTAATAAGGAAAGGATGCTCTTTTTATGTTGCTCTTGTTTATAACACAAAGGTGGAAGCTATTAGGCTAGAGAACATCCCTATCGTACAAGACTTTCCTGAAGTATTTCCGAATGAATTACCAGGGCTTCCACCGGATAGAGAGATCGAGTTTAACATTGATCTAGTCCCTGGGACAACTCCGATAGCACTAGCAGCCTATCGGATGGCTCCGTCTGAACTCAAGGAACTGAAGATTCAGTTGCAAGAATTAACAGACAAGGGTTTCATACAGTCTAGTATATCACCCTGGGGAGCTCCTGTCCTTTTCGTCAAGAAGAAAGATGGTTCCTTTCGGCTTTGTATTGATTATAGAAGGCTAAATCAAGTGACTGTACGTAATAATTATCCTCTTCCTCGGATAGATGATTTATTTGATCAACTACAAGGGGCTTCTGTGTTCTCTAAGATAGACTTGAGATCTGGCTATCATCAACTGAAAATCAAAGCCGAAGATGTCCCTAAAACAGCCTTCCGAACCCGTTATGGGCATTATGAGTTTTTGGTGATGCCTTTTGGATTAACAAATGCCCCTGCTGCTTTTATGGATCTAATGAATCGCGTATTTCGTCTTTTCTTGGATAAATTTGTTATTGTATTTATCGATGATATTTTGGTCTATTCACGATCAGAGAAAGAGCATAAGGAACATCTGAGGATTGTATTGCAAACTTTAAAGGAACATCAATTATTTGCAAAGCTGGATAAATGTGAATTTTGGCTGAAAAAGGTGGCATTCTTAGGGCATATAATTTCAGGAGAAGGCATATCGGTAGATCCAAGCAAGATAGAAGCTATCTAAAATTGGGGACAACCGACAAATGTATCAGAAATCCGAAGTTTCCTTGGTTTGGCTGGATATTATAGAAGATTTGTTGAGAACTTTTCGAGAATCGCGGCACCCTTGACCAAGTTAACTAGGAAGGAGGTGAAATTTTTCTGGGATGATGCATGTGAGAAGAGTTTCGAAGAACTTAAGAATCGACTCACTTCAGCACCGATTCTAAGCCTTCCATCGGCAAATGAGCGATTTATAGTTTACAGTGATGCATCACATCAAGGATTAGGATGCGTACTCATGCAAAATGGAAAGGTGATTGCCTATGCATCTAGACAATTGAAACAACATGAGCTTAACTATCCTACACATGATCTAGAATTGGCAGCGGTAGTTTTTGCTTTGAAAATTTGGAGGCATTATCTGTATGGTGAGACTTGTCAAATATTCACCGACCATAAGAGCCTAAAATATATTTTTTCCCAGAAGGAACTGAATCTTAGGCAAAGAAGATGGCTAGAGCTGATTAAAGATTATGATTGTACCATTGAATATCATCCTGGAAAGGCAAATGTTGTCGCTGATGCTCTTAGCAGAAAGTCTAAGGGCCAATTATTATACATCAAAGGTGAACGCCTTCCTTTATTGTTACAAATGAGAGGATTACGTACTAGTTTGAGCATGGATGAATATGGAAATCTATTAGCCTCATTGCAGGTCAGGCCCATATTGTATGATAAAGTCCGAGATGCTCAATTACATGACCTAGAAATCAAAAGGATACTTGAAAAAGTAGAAAAAGGAGAATTGACAGAGTACACGATCAATGAACAAGGAGTACTATTTTTCAGACAAAGACTGTGTGTCCCAAAATCACCAGAAATCAGGACTGAAATTCTTGAAGAAGCACATAACTCCATGTATGTGATGCACCCAGGAAGTACAAAAATGTATAGAACATTGAAGACATCTTACTGGTGGTCAGGAATGAAGCGAGAAATTGCTGAATATGTTTCTCGATGTCTGATCTGTCAACAGACAAAGCCTGAGCATCTGCGAACAGCTGGTACCTTGCAACCACTTCCTATACCTGAATGGAAGTGGGAACACATTACTATGGATTTTATTACTGGATTACCCAGGACGCGTCGAAGCCATGATGCAATTTGGGTAATTGTTGATAGATTGACTAAATCCTCTCATTTTATAGCAGTCAATATGACGTATACATTAGATCGTCTGGGAAAAATTTTTGTGGATGAAATAATAAGGCTACATGGAGCACCAGTATCCATTGTATCTGATAGAGATCCTCGCTTTACTTCAAAATTTTGGCCAAGCTTGCATAAGGCGATGGGTACAAAGTTAGCGTTTAGCACTGCTTTCCACCCACAAACAGATGGTCAGTCTGAAAGAACCATTCAAACCTTAGAAGATATGCTCCGGGCATGCGCATTGAGTTTCAAAGACAGTTGGGATGACCACTTATCACTCATGGAATTTGCATATAATAATAGCTACCATGCTAGCATTGAAATGGCCCCCTATGAAGCTTTGTATGGCCGATCGTGTAGGACCCCGGTGTGTTGGAATGAGGTAGGGGAGCGTAAATTATTTAAGCCAGAATTCATACAAAACACCATGGAAAAGGTTGAAGAGATTAGAAGAAATTTGAAAGCAGCCCAAGATAGACAGAAAAGCTATGCAGATAAGAGAAGAAGGAATCTTGAATTTCAAGTTGGTGACAAGGTATTCCTGCGAGTATCCCCCTGGAAAGGACTCATTAGATTTGGAAAACGTGGAAAACTCAGTCCCAAATACATTGGTCCATATGAAATTGTAGGAAGAGTTGGTGAAGTGGCATATCGCCTTTTGCTCCCGTCAGAATTATCAAAAATACATAATGTTTTTCATGTCTCTACACTTCGAAAATATATCCCAGACCCTTCGCATGTTATAGAACCACAAGAGATACAATTGAAGGAAGACCTTTCCTATACAGAAGTTCCTATACAAATTTTGGATCATAAAGTTCAAGAACTTCGTACAAAGAAGATACCACTAGTAAAAGTTCTTTGGAGAAGTCAAGCTATAGAAGAAGCCACATGGGAGAGAGAAGAGGATATGCTAATCCAATACCCATATTTATTCCCAAATGGCCAAGGTACAAAATTTCGAGGACGAAATTTATTTCAAGTAGGGGAGTGTTGTGACATTCGCATTAGACACATTTTTTTTAGACTATAATTAAGTGATGCAGTGGTGGGTTACAAATGCAAAGGTTATCATAATATTACATCTATTAACAGAATCATACTCATATAGATCAGATGTCAAAAAAAAAATATATATAACTTGTGAGGGTTAAAAATGAAATTAAAGGATTAGCTTGTTTCAAAAGCAACTTTAAATTTCGATGGGTCAAACTATTATTATAATGGTAAAAAGATTTAGTCTCATTTCCTCATTATCTAAAAGGGTAAGATGCTATGGGAGTATTGTGATAAGGTCACAAAGATATTAACTAATAGTTAATCTAACAAGGTATAGTGGTTGAAACAGCACTTGAGAGTAACCGACCCTACCATTTAGCTGTATAACTATTAGGAGCACCTCTACCATGTATCATGTTTTTTTAATGATAAGAATATATTTAGTCTGCATTCACGGATTATATATATATATATATATATAGTAATGGTATGGTATCCGTCACTATTAGAGGATGGACATTGTCCGTAAGTTAGAAAAAAATATAACGCTAAGGAATTAAAGCAATTAGAGGCATGTTGGACGTCTGGGATAGAAAGTAGAGGCCACGTGTACTGGAAAAAAAAAGGGGATTCTTAGACGGTGGGGTGATGAATAGTCCTTATAATCTGCTCGTTTACTGAAGAGGGCACCAGTTCTCACTTTCGTTTCATAGACAGTAGCTGCGAGACAGAAAAATATGACGAGGGATAAGATAGCGACATAGAAGGTACGTTTTGACACTAATCTCTTAAGATCTTCATCGGTTTTCATACTTTGCTCAATATAGTCTTGTCTATGGAGTGGAAAATTAATAAAAAGAAACTTTTAATGGAATTCTATCAGGAGAGGCGTGTTGCAGACATGCGATATTATGCAAGACCTGTGAAGTTGAAATCGTTATATACATATGGGTTGGATTCTGCTCATGCCTTAAAAAAAAAAAAAGAGTAGCCAGAGAGGGTTCATAGTAATATCTGACCCCTTTAATATTTTCAATTTCCATTCGTAATAATATTTGAAATATGATGTATGATTATTGGAAACTACATATATTTTTATGCATTGAGTACAATATAAATAATAGTTTTAGAAAAGATAATATTGATGGTCATGTGTATGACATTCAAGATGCATGGAGTTTATCAAAGATATGTATACGTTTTGTACATGCAGGTTTGTCGAAGTAATAAAAATAGTGACTTTGTATATTCTATGCAATTTTAATATATTCAAGACATCTTAAAACCATGATGCACGTAGTGCTTATATCTTATGAGATGAATATTAATCGACTATATCATTATGGGGTAGAATTGGCTAAAGTTATAATTGTTGTTATCCTTTTAGTCATATGTACGACAAACGAAAATGCATACTGGTCATTAGCTATTGCATTACATGCTGAGTAACTATCTGTTAAACCTGATGTTTCAAATAGGTGCAACTTTCAAGTCCTAAAATGAACACCTGATGAAGCAGTAGCTGTTAGTTGAAACTAGATCTCAAGTGAGTGGTTTCAAGACATATTTTCTATGAAAACTAGTTAGTTTTTGCTAAATTTTATAGCTGTGATGTTTACAACATACATTTTTCATGCTTATGTAGATTTCTACAGAAATTAGTGAGTTTATCCTGATATTTTATTTGCCAAGTTCAATCATGATTTTCATATTGCAATACTGATGCAGGACTTTATAATTCATGAATGTCAGTTATATGGATGTTTATGATTATACAGTCAAGATTCTTCTCATGATATGATATAAGATCAATGCACACTATGGCCTACTCCCCCGAAAAGTCATGAACAAGTCACTACATGTTGGGGTAGGTATATCCTCGTGATATACCTATGGCCTACTCCTTGTGACTCAGGAGGGCTTTGGGCCCGCATTCTGTATACTAATGGGCTTTGGGCCGTATGCAAAATGTTTTCGGTCTTTGGGACCATTAACATGAAATGATAAGATTTTCACGGTCTAGGGTTGAGTTCCTCTCCCTAGGCAATTTTTACACGGTTCATGACTTAGTACGACAGGTTGGGGTAGTGTGACATTGAATTTGATATGGTAAGACTATTAAGATTTTTAAATGTTATTTCATGCTTAATTATTCAAGATACATGTCGATTCGTGCAGATATTATCTTTTTATGTTTTCTAGTAAATAATTAATTGATGTCATGCAAATTATATTGATAAAGTAGTTTATCAAAAGCTTGAGATCCGCTCGCTGGGTCTAAGCTCATTCATGGGTTTAGACTCACCATTCTATTGTTATTATTATTACAGATAAATCTTGATCGGAAACTTGGGAGGAACGTGTACAGTTGCACATCACTAGCAGGAGGTTGCGCCATCAAAGACCATAGTTTTTGGTAACTTTTTGATGCCTTAGCAGATGTTTGATGAAAACAAAGTTGCGAATTTTTGTATGGATATGCAAGAATGGACAATGATGATGATGTAAATATGTAGATCTTGTTTGTATAGAAAGGTAGAATGTGATGTTTATATTTATGGTTGATGTGATCTTGATTGGATTATAAGGCTTTGTCATAGAATGAAAAGAAGTCGTTTTAGGTACAGATAGCGGTTAGGAGATCCATGTTATAGAGGAAACTCTGTCAAAATTTTGCGGAAAAAGAAAAAAAAATTTGAATAGATTAATGATTTAATGGGAGGTTTATAAATAGGTTCCTGTCGCGCTCGTCTCGGATAGCGGGACGGGTCGTGACAAGAAGTGAATTGTTATTGGTATTGACTTGTATTGTTGTTAAACTTTTAGCGAGTCTTTTAATTTATATGAACTTTAATAGTATAATTTGTTGTAATTTTACTTGTCGTTGCTTAGAACATATATTTGTAGTATTTAGATGTTAAATTTGAATGTTAAGTTTCTAAGTTCATGTATATTACGTGACTTCGACTTGTCAGTGCTAGTTAGCTTAGTTGATGAATTTGTATACTATATATACGCTTAGCGAGCTCTGATAAGCACCTGCAATGGTTTATTGGCGGGCTATACAGGTTCGACGGAGCATCAAAACCCCGCCGAACCTGTATAATTATTTTCCTGGAAATCGGTTTGGGAGAGCACATGTGCTCGCCAGGTGCTCCGTGAATGATCGTCCTATTTTGTAGGGGTGATTATTACGGCGAACACATATGTGCATGCCAGCAAGCGGGCGAGCACATAGCGTCCCAATGTGCTCGCCCACCTGCCGGAGCAACTCTCGTAGAAGCGAGCACGCCTTGGACGAGTACATGTGCTCGCCCAACAGTCAGGCGTGCACATGGCGTGCACTTGGCATGCACATTACGAGCCATTATGTACACGTCAATCCCGTCTTTTTTGTAGTGGGATGGAGCAAATTCCCCTCCAAAAATTAGATGGCAAACACACCTGGTCCGATCTCCATGAGAGATTGTTTGAAACCCATAGATCTTTCGCACTAACGAACACAAAAGATCTGAACCACTACCCTAAATGTGTGTCACCCACTTTGTCAGGAGTGCCTTGTTCATCATATCCAGGTCTAGGACACCCAAACCACCATCCTTTTCAGAGAGAATAACCATTTGCCATCCAACCAATGGAATCCCAGCGGAGTTCCCTATACTCGACCAAAAGAATCACTGCATTAAGGTCTTCAAGCGTCTACGGACCCCTGTAGGAAGAAGTCTTAAGGATAAAAAGAAGATCGGAATGGCAGATAATACTGTCTTCAAAAGGATCAAGTGCCCCCCTCGTGATAGGCAAGAAGCACGCCGGCCTGCAAGTCTTCATTCAATCCCTTCAACCACTGGCATCCAATCTGTTTGTCGAAGACGTCCACCAACTAGTGGTAGCCCCTGATAGCTAATTGGAAGGACATCCCTCTGTGATCTGAGTGGGATCCCACACGCAATCACCTCCTCATTTATCAAACCAAAGGGGACAAACAATGACTTGTCGTAGTTGATGTTGAGCCCTGGGATCTCCCCAAATAGGTGAAGCACTGTAGTAATCCCCGCTACCTCCCTAGCTCCCCTTTCTATGAAAAAAATTGTGTCATTAGAATACTTTAGGATGGGAATCAACAAGTTATCAAATCGATACCCTTTGAAGAAATCTCCTTCAACCGCTCGAAAAACCATACGCGATAGTGCATCCGCAACCAAAACAAAGAGCAAGGGAGCCAACTAACATCCATGTCAAAGTCCTCTTTGTGGTTGGAAAAAACCACCTTCTTGTCGCTCATTCACCAAAACTGAGAAAGAGATCGTAGTCACACACCTCTTCATCCATATAATCCAAGCATCCGGAAAACCTCGTCGAGAAAGAGATGTCCATATGAAATTACAGGTAACACAATCATATGCTTTAGAGAAGTCAACTTTCCAAAGCATTCTCTTAGTCTTTCTTCTTTTCCAATCCGCAATAATCTCTTAGGCAATGACCACTCCATCCATCATGTGGTGTCCAGGAATAAAATCAGTCTGCGAAGTTGCAAAAATGGAGTCCAAAACCTCACGAAGTCGACTTGCCAAAATCTTAGCCACAATGAGATATATGGCATTTGATAAGGCAATGGGTCGAAAATCCTCAACATGACGGGCCACATCTTTCTTTGGGAGGAGAAATATGAGAGATCGATTAAGGCCCTCGAAGCCTTGATTTTCTAACATCAGTTCCTCCACCACAACCACCACATCATGTTCCACAAGATCCCAAAAATCTTGAAAAAAGAACACCGAAAACCATTTGGACCTGGAGATCCATCAGCATTTAACTGAAAGGTAGCCACATGAACCTCAGCTGGAGTAAAAGCACGAACCAGCCCAGCACTTTGGGCCTCAGATAGGCAGGGGATTTCCCTCCCCAACCATCTTGCACCCCCAGATCGAAACCTCCTGCTCATCTCTCGGAAATGGCTCACAATCGCATTCCCAATGGCCTACTCACCCTCAATATGGGTATCTCCTACCTCAGTAGATCTGATCAAATTACGACGTCTTCTCCATTGACAACTGCATAAAAGAAACAAGTGTTCGCGTACCCTTCCTTTAACCATGTTTGTCTGGATCTCTGTCTCTACTCCACCTCTCGTTTGTGATCTTCCTATGCAATTATCTCCATTTGCTCTTTCATTTCTTTCATCTATTTCTACCTCGTGGGAGTCCTCAAGAGTATCCAACCTCATAATCTCAGATTGAGCATATGCCCTCCTCTCTTCTCGATGAACACATATCTCCCTACGGAATGCTATTAACATGCTCCTCAATGATCTAAGATGAGCTACCATGTCTCTAGAAGCAGAACCACTTCTTGGCATTTCTCGCCAACATGCAGCAACTCGTTCATGACAACCCTCCTCTAAAAACCATGCACGTTCAAAATGAAACATGCTTCCAGGACGACAACTCTCTCCTGAATCCCAGTAGATGGGAGTGTGGTCTGAATGAGATTGTGGCACCGAGGTCACTGAAGCTAATGGGAAGGCCTCCAAAAGTTCCAGCGAACCAAGGAAGCGATCCGGCCTTGAATGCGACGAAGAGTTCCTCCAAGTGTACTTAAAGTTCGATGCATCAAGAATCTCCACGGATGAGATACTCACAAACTCCACAAAAGACGACTAACCAGGGTCTAACCCACCTCTTTCACGTGGTTGGTCTGCTTCTAGAAGAATGACACTAAAGTCACCCCAACAAGCCATGGAAGATCAGGAAATCTGGATCTCGCCAAAAGAAGTTCATCCCAACGGGGTGATCCGCTGCATGCACCAGATGGTCCATATATTGCTGATACGAGGAGATAGATATCGTCCAACCTTCGATGGAGCACAATAGACAATGAATGATATGCCTCAATCATGTCAACCACCTCTAGTAGGTCCCCATTCCAACTAGCAAGAATACCACCAGAAGCCCCAAGCGAAGGCACTGTTCTGAATTTTGAGAGCTTGCTTCCTGAAATTGATTTCTAGAGGAAGGTGTTCCACACCTCTAATTTTGTTTCTTGTAAGAATACCACGTCAGCTTGCCGCGTACCAAGGAGTGTTCCCACATTTCTCCGCTTCTGTAACTGCCCAAGCCCTTGGATTCCATGAGATGGTCTTCATTGAGTTACAAAGGGGGTCGCCCCTACCAAGTTCATACCTACACTTAGATACTAGTTCCCGGAGAGAGGTAGGATCCTGCTCAACTTCAAGAATAGGCGGTGTTTCCTCCATGGTCCCGACGAAATCCCCTGACCTTTGTGGCAATACCAACATCCCATTCACCTTATTAGAACCCATCTGTACGACGGACAAACCCCCACAAGATGAGCTGGCCCTCTCCACATCTTGGTTGACTCTTCAATGAAGTAGTCACCATCCATCATCTCCACCCGACGCATCTTCCTCGTGGGAATACCTAACCCCTCCACCAACTGTACCCCGAGATACGTGCCCTCACCTTCCTTCCTAACTCCAGCTCCCAACCTACCCCTTGCGATCTCTTTTAGCCGCCTATATCGCAAACTCTTTCTGGACTTCGCCCCCACTTTGAAAGAGAAAAAAGCATCCCTCCAGCACCTTCATTCCGGTCGCCAGGAACCTTGCATCAGAAATCTCCAGACCCATCGGGCAGCAAATATCTTGGGTTTGGCTTGATACTTGAGTAGAATCCAAAGTTCTTTCGTTTGCGGACTGCGTAATCAAAAAACCCATGTTCGATACTGGCTCCAAATGTTGCACAAGACAAGTATTAAATAGTTCTTGGATACTTTGAATTATTTCCATCAGGTGAAATAGTTGTCTCTGACTGCCCTCCACCAAATTTAGAAGATGAACGGAAAGAGAATTGCATTGAGCATCCAAATCCCGAGGGAAATGAACCACGTCATCAGTTGAAGAGATTTGATTGCCCTCAATGGGAATAGGAATTGGAACGACTTTAGATTCTTGGCATTGCATATCCTTCGTAATTAATTACATTGGATGTCCCTTAATTGTCTCCATTAAAGGCGCTTCGCTTTTGTCACCTCCATTCGTCATCATCTTTGACAGCACCGCCTCCTCGACGACCTCATCCTCTTGTTGAACAACGATCTTCTCTTCGATTCCCGTATCTGCATCCTCCTTTGTCCATGAGTTTATGAATGATACACCGATGCAAAAACGTGCATGACCAACACCTAATATTAGGAAACATGGTATCGGTAATGGCGGACTCGAGATCTCCACCTGCATGCCAAGGCTTGAACCTGGCTTCAGGCCATCACATACAATTACCAAAAGTTTCCCATATGGTAGCAACAAGTCTTTGATTGTCTCAAAGTTCTGGCATCTCAGGGGAACTCTCGCTAATGAAAAAATCCGTCGTATATCCCTCGGATTGGCACCATCCCGAAAGATGGGTCTCCCCCAGGAGGGTTGCAATAACGGTCCAACCTCCCCTTTGAGTAGGTGATCTTCCCCACTGGCTGAGAGACCACGAGCACAGACCAATCGGTCATCAAGCGCCACGACATTGCCTTCCAAAGCTGATCTCGGAAGGAGCCATAGGTCGTTGATCGCAAAAACAATATCTCCGGCATATCCCTCTGATACCAAACATCGGTTTCGCACCTCGACCATGTGTGTAGCCATATCTTTACTAGTTTTCACTTGCCAAACTCCTCTCCTCAAGCATTTGTGACACCGATGTCCAGGTGCATTGCATCAGAAGTAGACCACACTTCGTTCACAGGTACGGGCAAGGTGTCCCTCCTCACCACATCTAAAGCACCTAATGAGCAGCCTTTGATGTCGCCTATTTCTCATGTTAGCCACCGTAGACCACAGTCCATCTGGGCAGTCCACTACATCCTCCATAACCACATCATGAGCCTCTTCTATCGTAGCTCCTTCCTTTTCCTCCTCTACCACCCATTCTCCCTCCTTCCTACTCGCCGAAGGTGATGCTCTCTGACGATGGTGGTCATCGCCCCCAGATGGCGTGTAGGTTTGTCCGAAGAAAGTTATTATGCAACCGCAAATTACTTAAAAAGAACTAAAGTTATTAGAAAAAACGATAAATAAATGTGGGTTTTATTTATCATTATTATAATCCGATTATAGCTAATGAAATGTGGGTTTCAAAATATTCTGATTTATTTATCGTTTTTATTAAAAAACGATAAATAAATCAGAATATTTTGAAACCCACATTTCACTAGCTATAATCGGATGATAGTAGTGATAAATAAAAACGACGACGGCATATAAATATCAAATATCGTCGATCGGAATCTTGAATGACGTGGATTATATCCATAAGATGTAACGCCGTTGTTAAAATTTTATCGTTACAGCAAAATGTGTTCATAGTAACGTTTTTTTCACTCGTCACAATATCGTCTTGTTATATACATGGGGAAAATGGAACTGCTCCATCTTATTTTCTTACGATTTTTTTTGTTTTTTTTTCAAAAACACTATCATGTATTTTCATCACTATATCCATCTAATATGTCATTTTAATTTCGTCAGAAACAGATACTCCTATGCCTTACATCTAGAATATGTAGCTTTAACGATCTTATAATTGTTGTAATCGACATGTTCTACATGGAAAGCATATGAGTCTCCGTTTTTGACGAAACTGGAATGACATTTTAGAGGGATATAGTGACGAAAATGCATAACGGTATTTTTGAAAAAAAACAAAAAAATATCGTCAAAAAATAGGGGAGGGGCAACCCCATTTTTCCTTGTATATAGGGTAAAATGGGGTTGCCCCCTGAGGGGGAGCTAACTTTGCTCTCCCGTCCTATTTTTCCTATTTTTTTATTTTCTTAAAAAATAAATATGTGAAAATTCATCGCTATATCCATATATTATGTCATTCAAGTTTCATGCGAAATAGAGACTTCTACGACATCCATCTAGACACTTACTTTTTTAACGGTTGCAGAATTTTGTTGAAATCGACTCCGTCTGGATGGAGGTTGTAGGAGTCTTTGTTTCCCACAAAACTTGAATATCATAATATAGAGATATAGTAATGAAAATCTACGAAAGTATTTTCCAAAAAATAGTGTAGGAAGCCCCGAGTTTAGTAGGATACATTCTACTAAACTCGTCATGTTTTCTACAAAAAAAAGTAGATGGCCTTCCTGAAATCAGGAAGGATCAAGTCATATTTTAAAGAAATCCTATATAGAGGGGGGGGGGGGGGGGTTGGAGAGCCTGCACCAATGTGCATGTAACTTTGCATGCACCGGTGCTAAAAATGATCATTTTTTAAACAAAACCTTGGGCGATTTACTTAAAATTATTACTGGAATACGTGTTCAAATTTCGTGTAAAACAAGCATTCCTAACATGTCCGTGTAGAAAGGCTAAATTTCAATAATTCTAAGACCGTTAAAATTTCACAGTCTTGATGGATGGGTTAGAAGTTTCGAATTAAGTTGAATTTTTTATGACAATATTGTGATATATGATGATCTAAATCTCATATGATTTCAGTTCAAAAAAATAAAAAAATGCAGGCATTTATGGCACCGGTGCAAGTAAAGTTAAATGCATCTTGGTGCAAGCTCCCAAACCTTATATATATATATATATATATATATATATATATATATATATATATATATATATATATATATATATATATATGAGGAGTGATCCTATGAGAGTCAGAACCTATGAGAGCATGATAGCATGCATTCTAGATAGGGATGAGCATGGGCCGGGCTGGGCCGGGCTTTGAAGGGCCCAGGCCCAAGCCCGCTTAAAAAATTCGGGCCTTAGGCCGGGCTTAGGCCCGCAAAATTTTTTTTCGTTCGTCCCAAGCCCAGGCCCGGCCCAATTCCTTTGGGCCGGGCTTGGGCCGGGCCGGCCCATCTTCCAATTAGATATTATTAACTTTGACTCTTTTGTTTCAAGTTAATCTCAACTCAAGTTACACAAGCTAAAATTGATTAAAACATTTACCATAATACTTGTGAAACAATTAAAATTCAAGTCTACCAAATCCGAATTTACACGTGCCCTCAATGCTAGATACCATGAATGTCCCTCGTTTATAGAAATTGAAAGAATGAACCAAACTTACCCAGTTAACAATAACAGGTGCACCAGATCCTACATGTAGAAAAATGGACATAAGACCCATATTGGATAAATGTACAATAATAGAAAATGTTTTGATTGAAAAAAATAAATATTAACAAATTCAAGAATGACCAAAAGAATCTAAACCAAAAACTAATTAAGGAAAATTAATTCTTAATTAAAATACATTGATCATCAACTCATGTCACACGCTTGACTTTCTTGATTTATAAATATTGTATGAAGACATGATACAGGAAGAGAGTGCACATGAAATAGGTAGAAATTTTCATGCATGTAGGATGTGAGAAAGGATTCGGGCCCTTGAGTCGGGTCGGGCTGGGCCGAGCCAAGCCCGAGCCCGGCCCAAAAAATTTTGGGCCTAAATATTGGGCCCAAGCCCGGCCCGATATTCCTTTGGGTCTGGGCCGGGCCGGGCTTTTTGGGCTGAGCTTCAGGTTGGGCCGGGCCGGCCCAGCCCAATGCTCATCCCTAATTCTAGACCACTAGATTCAACGAGGAGAGAGAAGATCAGGAGAGAGAAAACAGAATCTAGTGGTTCAGAATACATGCTCTCATGCTCTCACATTTTTTTGCTCTCACAGGATCACTCCTCTATATATATATAGCTAAATAATTTTTCATATTATGAATTAATATGAAAATATTATATCTGTCGATATATCATTAGCGACAATTTATACATATAAATCTGAACTAATTGTTGCTAAACTTTGACGCAGGGCTCTATTTATTAATTGACTTATTTTGTTAATCATTTTGATTTAATGTTATTAGTTTTTGTTGCAAGGCATTATATACATAGTCAAATTAATAAGTGAGGGAGCAGTGCTGGCGTGAAGTGGATGGATAAGATTCCAAGTGTGAGTGTTCGTCCCCTGAGGAGCAATGTCATGAGGACCAAGATAAGGAACATTATTTTTGACAACTATTTATTCCATACAAATATATTTATCTACGGATCTTCGAAACGTATAATGAATTTCGGTGATTGGAATCCATGCATGCACGTTATGGGCAGCAAACAGTCTCAAGATCCCCCATATATATTGAGGTGGTGTATCGATATACATATCGTGTGTGTGTATATATACTGACCTCTTTTGGCTTGGAGAAGATAAAGCAGAAATGATTCTCATAAGCAAAAGCTAGCTACCAATGGTTGAAGAGCAAAGGAAAAAGTGGAAATGAAGTTTTCGATGATTAATTAATTAGCAAATTAATGATTACTCATTGATTAAGTTAAATCAATTTGAAATTTAAAAATTCAAATTCTTACTATTTTTAGTCAAAACCGAAAACGAGCACCCTTTTTATTTTTAAAAATACAAATTTGCCAATAATTCAAAGAGAATTCCATTCGAACATAACCAAACCGCTAGAAAAAAGGAATTCAATTGATTTCCACCATATCTGTCGTCATTAATAGAATATGATAATTTTCTATAAATAGAACATCATTAATAGATTCGTAGTGGTATCGACTCTGCAAAGGTGGTTTTTACTATAATCGTCGATGGTAATCGGACGGGTAAGAATATCTGTCGCACAGTGATTGAAATTAGGCGCCACCTCAATTCAAGTTTTTCCTATATATATATATATATGATATGTATATCGGGAGCTGATAGTCTACACTCGAGGGTGTAGGTAACTACCTATATTCGGGTTTCTTTTTCATTAATTTTGGGATTTTTTTTGAAGGAAACCTTAGGGGAATGCTTAATATATTGAGGGAAATGTGTGTTTCAACTTTCATGCAAAACAACCATTACTAACACGTTCATCTGGAAGTATTCAATTTCAGCAATTCTAAGACCATTAAATTTTGGTAGTCTTGATGAAGATGACAGAAGTTTCAAACTAAGTTGAATTTGGAATGACAACATGGTGATATATGGTGATCTAATTTCTCAAAAGTTTCATTTCAAAAAATCAAAAAATATCGAAAAAAAGATCCAGGTGTAGGTAGTTACCTACACTCTGGGTGTAGGCTCCTTTTTCCCATATGTATATAGAGAGAGAGAGAGAGAAAAGGGAAGATGTTTTGAGTAACATCCAAGATGGCTATTACACAAGGCAGTTTCCCCAATATTTTTTATTTTTTTCAAAAATTCCACCATGTATATTCATCTATACATCCCTCCTACATATCATTCAAATTTCGTGAGAAATAAAGACTCCTAAGCCCTCCATCTAGAACAAGTAATTTTTAACGGTCTGAAGTTTGTTGTAATCTACTTGTTCTAGATAGATGGCATAGGAGTCTCCGTTTCTCATGAAATTTGAATGACATGTAAGAGGTATATATAGATAAGTATACATGGTAGAATTTAAAAAAAAAATAAAAAATATTGGGGAAACTGCCTTGTGTAACAACCATCTTGGCTATTACTCAAAACAGCTTCCCCGGCCTCATATATATAGGGAAAAATGGGGCTGCCCCCACCCTATTTTTCACAATTTTTTTTATTTTTTGGAAAAATATCACCATGTATATTCATCCCTATATCCCTCCTATATGCCATTCGAATTTCGTTAGAAACAGAGACTCCTACGGCCTCCATCCAGATGTCATTTTTTTAACGGTCGCAGGATTTTTTTAAATCGACTATGTCTAGATGGAGGCCGTAGGAGTCTCTGTTTCTGACGAAATTCGAATGACATATATGAGGGATATATGAATGAATATACATAGTGATATTTTTCAAAAAAATTAAAAAAAATTGCCAAAAAAATAGAGTGGGGGCAGCCATGTTGGCTGCCTCTTGGGGGCAGCTCCATCAACCCTATATATATATATATAATTTAGTAAAAACTCTGTAACAGTTTTGTAAAAGTATAAACTGCACATTGTAAAAAAATGAATTTTGTAACATATAACATCCAAATTTAAATTAACATTTCCATCCAATATAGTAATATTTTCATAATTTTATATCGCTATACATGTTGTGTTAATATTTATTATTATATGTATGAAACAAGAAATTGTAAAATATATTGGAAAGATGCCTAAATTGAGGGTGGTTCACTATATATATGGTGAGACCCCGCCTCATTTGAAGTTTCTCCTATATATATATAGGATATCTTTCAAATGAGACATGGTCCTTCCATTCATAAGGAAGGCCAACGATCTCGGCCATCCATAATTGATCTGGTGGTTGTTATTAATGACATATTAATATTATTTATAAATTAAGCAAAAACCCATTTTGGTCTTTATACATTATCTAAATATAGTATGTAATCAACTCAATTATCTCCTCCATTAATGTCTTCTTAAATGTTTATTCAAATTTGGAAACGGTATGCCCTAACCAAAAGGGGACCGCCCCTTTTGTTTTTGCGTGGATCTGGTGCGGAGTGGATCAGCGGCGGTCGACGTTCGCGGTGGATAGGTGGTCGTCCTTCAGCCGTGGCTTGACCTCCGTGCTAACTGGTCTGCGGCTGACGAACTCGCCGGCTGTGCGATGAAGGTCTTCTCCTCCGCGCGGACGGAGGTCGTCCCTCAGGCAGATGTAGATGATGATCTGTATGGCGGAAGACTGCTGCGCGCGTGAGTAGCCATCGGAGGTCGGGGCACGTGGGAGAAGGCGAGGGGTGCGTCGCCTCCTTGTCTTCCGTCACAAGCAATGGAGGCAACCGCCCCTTGCTGTAGCAAGTCGCAGATGGTGTCGGGGTGAAGGGGCTCCGCGAACTCCAAGCGGCAGAGCACATCGGTGGCTATGGATCCGACGATGAAGCTTGGTCGGCGGGTGGAATGAGTTGCTGCTCCAGCGGATGGAGGTCTGCGACGGATACTGCTGTAAAGAAGTGCATATTGTATATTTGACATGTATTGCACATTTTGGATGTGCATTATACATTTTGAATGTGTATTATACATATTTCGGTTATATTTTACTCATCTATTGAGCGTGGATGACTACTGCATTTTTAAAAAGAACCACAAAATTGTTATTCTACAAAGGACCATACAACCATTACAAATAACCATACATTAATTGCTAATATGAATTGTATTCTACAAAAAACCATACAAAATTTACAAATGGTTCATTAATTTTGAAGGAAACACGGTAAATACAAAAAACATACACTTCATACAAAAAGAACCGCAGAATCTACAAAACAGCACAATAAGATACAAACATTTCCCCACCTAATGTCGCCCAGAACAAACTAGACATTTTTTTAAATTTGGTATTGCGAAAACTACCAAAAATAAAGCTATATAAATTTAGTATTTCAAAATATTAATTGGCGTGCATATTTAATTCAAAAGTTGATGACCAAAATGCCCTTTTGGGCATCACAATTGAAGGCGCCGTTGGATTTGAATCCGATGGCCCAGATCGTTGGCCTTCCATTGGGATGGAAGGACCACGTCTCATATGAAAGGCCCCCTATATATATATATATATATATTACATCTCTTATATTTTGGGGAAAAACTCTATTATAAAACTTACATACCTTCAAATATAGTTCCACATCTAAAACTTACAAAGTGTGAGAGTCGGTTATAAGTGGTGGAGATTACTACTTGACAATTTGATCTTAAGCATTTTGGATGGTTGTCAATATGTCTAATTCAGTCCGAGCTCAATAAGTTGTCAAAGTCAGTTTTCCTCGATAATGGATCGGGGACTTAATCATGGGTCTATAATATCAAGATAATGGGGAGGTCGAACATCGAACTACACCATTAGAGATAATACTTGCATCATAGAAGGGAGCATCTGACCTGAATACACATATTAATGCGACCACAAATATGATTCTGTGCTTAGAGAAGTTCACCTTCTCCCTAAATATTAGGTGACTTCTTATATTGCATGTTAGATAGTTGATGCATAACATTGGTTGTGATCCCTCCATCCTTATCATTTACAGTCTGTAGAAAATTAATGGGAGTTCTCAAGTAAAAGAAAAACATGGATTTCTAAAGATAAAATGAAAATATTTTTATTTTATATCAAGATATCAATTGGTATGTTGTTGGTTATTTTCATATTTTTTAAAAGTTGCATTCTTCACTTTTTATTATGTCAAAAAAGGGGAAAAGTACACAAAAAAATATTTTCAAATTTTTTAAGTTTTAAAAATGGTAGATGTTTTTTTTCTAAAATATTTTTAGTAGAGGCTACACTTGTATCTTTTGCTAAGCACTTAAAAATATGTTTATCACCGTAAAAAGGATGGAGGTTGTTATTAACATGCACATATGCATGCATATTTTAATGATGGCAAAAGATTTATTATACTAGATTATATTTTATATGAGAATCAAACCAAGGAACTTATATGGGCAATAAGATGCGTGGCGAAGCTAAAGAGTCATGCAAACATCAAGGAAGATTGATGGACTATGTTACTTACAAGAAGTTGCTCTATGAAGACAATGTTGTAATGAAGAAGTAGAAGACAAAGAGCTTAAAATTTAATCATCCGACTAATCTTACATTTAACTGACTAAAAAAAGTTTTAGTCAATTAATTCCTATCATCAACTACTTTGCCTAACCACCACACACTTTCGTTTTATAACACTTATTAACCACCACACCCTTTATAACATTTATTGACATTTGTCAACCTACAAAGTTGCAACCTTCACTTTTTTATTATGTCAAAAAAGGGAAGAAAAAAGTTCCTTATAAATAATATTATGTAATCTCTAGCGAAGAAGTAACAATTGCAATTGTTTCATTGAATATCGATTTCATTGGCCTAAAAAATCATGGTCATCTATGGACTTGGATCAAGATCTGCATAAACAAATAGCACATCAACAATGTCATCAACATTAACATCTATGTTGTTGAAGACAACAACATTGAATTTGGTTGAAGATTGATGAATCAGTGATTCATCGTCATAATTCTTTCATTTTGGTTAAAATCCTTGGTAAAATACATTTAAATAGTCGCTAATTCCAACTAATTATCATTCTAACCATAAATATTAATAGTATATACTTAGCACTTATTTTATCAGAATAAAAGGAAAAAATAAAAATAAAAGTAAAAGAAAAGAAGGCTAGAGATATGTAATACATACAGACTGATCCTGTCAATATTGACTTGGTCGACAAAATAAATAAGGGATATTTACACACATAACCCTGAGTAATCTCGTAATTACCCCAGGAACCCTGCGCAAACAGAATTACACTCAGAACCCCGAATAATGTTTAACCCTTACATTACATAACCCTGAGTCAACTTCCATCCATTTTACCATTAACTATTGACGGTATCCGTTATATATTTTATATTTATACCCTTTAAGTTTCTATTATTTACAAAAAAGTTCTTTTATCACCTTCCTCCTCCACCTTATCATCTTCCTCCTCCAAACAGCACCCATCTCCTCCTCCAAGCAGCAAGCTCCTCTGACAACCTCCTCCTCTCCCCTTCGACCTCCAAGCACCCCCCCCCCAATCGCCTCTGCAAATGCCCCCCAGGGAGCACCGATCCGCCTGCTCTTCTTCTCCATCGCCTGCTGCTTCCGCCGTTGAAGCCCCCCGCACATGTACACAGCCCCGCACCTGCGGTACCTGGAAGCCCCCCCCCTCCGTTGCCGCACCTTCCGCCTGCTGCCTGGAAGGGACCCGGCTCCCCCCGCGGCACCCTCCCCAACCCACGCCCCCCCCACCCGTACCTCCAGAAGGTCCCCCACCTTCCTCGACCCCCTTCCCCAAGGGCCTCCCGCACCTACTTCTCCCGCGGCACCCTCCCCCACCCGCTGGTGAACGCAAAATTCGCCTCGATAATAAATATATCTTTAGTCGTAGTATAGGAGGCGAATTTTGTTCAGCAAAAACCACAGTCTTTGAATGTTGTGGAACATTTATACTTGGCAAGTCTACCAAGGTCGAACACAGGGACACAGCTGCTTAATTATAGCTTTTGAATTTTGATTCGTGAAGTTCAATGTCAATTAATCTCAATTTCAGGTCCATATGCAAATTATGATGCACTATGATATTTTCAAGGCAATGCAAAAGGATGTTATGATGCATGTATTTTTATTGGTTTTTATGCAAGTTAAGAGATGCATGTGCGAATATGCAAGAGAAATTATACACAGATTAAATACTACAATTAAACCCTTTAAAAATTATGAGCAGCATGAGAAAACTGAAACTAGTGTCAATTTAATCGCAACAATAAAGAGTGTCATCAAATTCAAGCAAGGCAAGGAGGGCAGGGTCCATTTGCCACATAAAAATTCACTTTAATTAAACAAGAGCAAATAAGACAATTAAACATGCTAGAATGTAGAGAACAAAACAAGGATCAAAACGACACTAAAATCATGCAATTTGGACCTACGATGCTCAAGTTATGCTAAAAACAGTGCAAGGGCATAAATGTAATAAAAATGCAAAAAAATAAAGGATAAATATTACAAATGGGTCCCTGGAAGGACCCATTTGTAAATACCAAAAGCCGCCTGGGGTCCTCTGTAATTTCTCCATAAGCGCGGGGACATTTGTGCAAATAACGAAACCCGGCAGGGCCTCCCTGTAAATAACCCAGGCGCGCACGTGAGGCACGCGCCTGGGGACCTTTATGTAATTTCCAAAATATCCAGGGTCTGTCGTGTAAATTACCCAGGCCCTCACGCGCCATGCACGCGAGGGACTTAGGCTCGGGAGGACGCTCAGCTTCGGGTCCACGTGGCATCTGTCTGTGGTTCGGATTGAAGCTCGGATGACCCGAGCCTATTGGTCTGGAGGAGAGGCTCGGGCTGCCATGCGTCTATATCTCGACCGTCCGATCAGGAGGATCGGACAGAGGTTGTACCACCTTCTTCCTCCACGACCCACCGGAGTAGGCGGGGCTCCGGCGAGGTCGATAGAGCTCCGCCGCCTGCCGCAGACACGCCTGATGGTCGGAGAAGTTAGCTGGGGGCGCTGCGAAGACGATGGCACTCCGGCGATGTTCCAAGGATGATCGGAGCTGCGAGTTGAAGAAGCGTCGCCGGCGAAGAAGATCGTGAAGATGCTCCGGTCTGAACTCCGGCCAATGAACCTGCAATTTGTTAAAGAAATAGCCGAAGCGTGCGCGTGAGGGTTTGTGAGTGAGCTGAGGGCCGTGGGGTGGCTGGAAGCGGGGGCCCGGGGTCTCCTTCTCCGGTGAGGCGGCGAAGGAGGTGATCGGAGTGTTCGGGGTTCTGGAGAAGGGAAGGGGATCGGCGAGGGTCGGGGTGATTGGGCGAAGCTGCTGAGTTGGTCGGACGGAAGTGAAGGTGACTGTGGTATGCGGAGTAAATAGGAGAAAATTTAAAAGAAGACATCACCTCGCCGGAGCGAGGTGTTGGCGGAGGAGGTGGTCTGGGATTGAACTCCGGTGGAGCTCTGGGTCTTCGCACAACGGGGGCGACCATTCCCGGTGCTCGGCGGTGCCCGGAGGTCAACCGCTACGTGGCCGGAGGCCACGGATCTCACCGAGGCTTCGGCCGACTTCGCCTCCATTCAAGGGGCTCCTCCGCTGTCACCGGAGGGCCGGAGACTTGGCCGAAGCCCCAAGAGTGGTGGATAGGTTGATTGGCGATGGAGATCGGGTTAAATAGGCGGAGGTGGCGGGGGAGGTTACAGTGTCGGAGAGGCGTTTTTGAGTGGGGAATAATGGCGATGGAGTTAATGGTAGTGAGTGAGGTAGGTCTCGCGAGAATGGCGGAGGAACGGTGGTTGGGTAGGTGGTGTTACGACGAGGAGGTGATGGCTGGAACGTTGGCTGGAAATGGAAAGGGGGGAAGTCGTCGCGAGTCGTAACGCCTGGAGAAGGACACGGCCGGAGGAAGGAGACGATGGAGAGCCGTTGGATCTTGCGATCCAACGGCTGGGATTGAGGCGCGGACGGAGGGTTAGGATCAGATCAAAAGATCTGATCCGACAGTGGGGATTAGGTGCCATTGAGCGGTTTGGATGACTAGGAGAGGAAGATCGGACGGCAAAGCTTGAAGGGGTGTCGTGGAGGGCGGATATCCGTTTGATTCTAGTGAGATCAGACGGCTAAGGAGATAGGGTGACGTGGTGCGAGGATTGCCGTGGGATGGAAAGAGGATCGGAGGGCTAGTGTTTAGGTGCTAAGGGGCGGCTCAGATTTGATCCGGGGATTCAATCGTACGGTGGAAGATATAGCGGGTTATGGACGGTGAAGATCAGATCCTAAGATCTGATCGAGTGGCTAGGAAGTAGGCGGGGGCGGGTGGTTAGGATTGAGAGCTTGTTGAGATCTACGGCTAGGGTTGATGGGATGACGTGGGGAAACGAGAGGCGAAGGATGGGCGCGTGATCGAACGGTGGAGGTCGAAGGGAGACGTGGCGCGAGGATAGGTGTTGGATGATGGGAGGATCGGATGGCTGAGGTTGGGGCGGATGTGTGCGGTTATGATCAGATCTGAGAGTCAGATCTGATGGCTGTGAGCAGGACGCGGAGGGACGGTGAGGATGGAGGCGAGGATGGTGCGATCCAACGGCCCAGGAGAGGGCCGGGTGTCGCGAGAAGATGCGGGCCACGTGGGCGGCCCAGGGGGCGCCACGTGGCCCAATCAGAATAATTCAAAACATAAATACAAAGAAAAATAGAAAAGAAATAGTTAGAGGACGAATTTGGAAAAAGTCAAAACATGAAAGTTGCTAGTCTCGATGAGATCTACAACTTTCATGTAGGTCAAAAAGCCAAAAGAGGTCATCTGTACAAAAGCTATTTTTGGGGGTATTTTTAAGGGGATAAAAACACCGGTTTTGTGGTTTTGAGTTGTTTTTGTATTTTTTAGTCTTTTTAAGGGTCAGTGATTTATAGACAATTATTCTACCTAATTTTTAGGGGGTTTTGAGTGATAAAATAATTACAGAAAAATAAGGGCAATTAAATACAAATAATTAAGGTTAAATATAGACAATATAGTACATGATAAAAATAGAGAATTGGAGGATATTTTTATTGGTTTGTTTAAGCAGGGATTTTAATAAGGAGTTTTTAGCATGATGAATACGAGATTCATCATACCCCTATACTTAAACCATGCTCGTCCTCGAGCATCTAAAGAATGAAGGAGTTAGATTAATTCCTGACAGTGTGTGTGAAAATTTCAAGGCTTGATCTTTCGAAGACCCTTGACCTGAGTGATCCTAAAATTCTGGGTTTATCCAAGCCTTAGTCAGAAGGAATCCAACTTCTCTGATTATCAGACTCTCTTTTTGTACATATAATATAAGGATATGACATTTAGTGTACTGCATTTCATGAGAGCCGAGTCGATGCATCACCCAAAGTTCCAGTCCCAAAGATTCTCCTCTAGACCTAATCCTCAATACTAGGGAATAAGTATGTTCTTGCTCCAGTCCACCGTCTCATTAGTTTGTCAGACTTTGAAATGTTGATGGACGGCCAGATGATGGAGGTACTGGGATTGTGTCTAATTTTCTCACCCTCACATTGGAACAAGGGGCCTCTCGAGTGCCTTTTACTCAACACTTGTAAATTATTATCTTGTTGATCAATGTGTCCGTCAAGAGAGTTGGAGTCGTCTGCACTTGTTTTTCTGGGAGTACACCGGGGTATGTCTTTTCTGAGTATCTAAGATACCTTCGACACCCAGACTTGTATCGCTTACGATGCAGGGCCCTTTTTGTGGTGTCAGCCCGACTCCTTGGTCCTAATTAGCGCTTGGTCCAAGTGGACACTTTGAAAATGTTTGGGAGCGCTCGCCATTGGTGGAAGCTCATTTGGAATTTGTCTTTGGATTTAGAGCTTTTCTTTGACATTTCATTTCTTTTGTTGGCTAGCTCCACTGCTTTTACCAAGAGATTGGCGCACACTGATCAACAAGTCTCTTTAGGTTTCATCACACCCTGGCACTTTTAGGTAAATATCAAGAGATAGCATATGAATCTTGTTCACATACTGGCTAGGGTTTTGCTGACACTCAGGTTTTCTGAAGCCTTCATTAACTTTATCCCATCCTCGAATATCATAAGATCGGGTCTAATTTTAAATCTCTGATCCTAGTTCCTCAAATGATATCTCATCTCAGCTCATCAATCATGCAGTTGTGGAAGTGACTGTGCTGATCATATTTTCTTGAAAGTAGAGATAAAGAGTGCAATATAGCACTCAAATCTTTCAAACCAGAGGAGTGTGGATATTTAAGTCAGGAAAACCCTAATGACTAAGGCATGTTAACTCAGACTCTCAAGATCCCAGAGATCCAGTGTCCACAAAAAATCCTCAAGCCTTGCGTGAGCGTGAATGTGTCAGGAATACACCAACTCCAAGGATTAGTGATTTTTTTTCTATCTTTTGCAAATTTTTATGGGTTTTAATTTTATACTTTTTTTAATACAGGACTATTCACAAAAATTAAACCCTCAAATTTTAATTTTTACAGGATTTTACTCAGTTCACTAGTTTACCAAAACCCAGCCCGAAAAATAAAATTTAAAAAGTTTTAAAAACGCGAGCTAAGGCTAAGGTACTATACAATAATATACGGTATACCCCCCTATACTTAAAATTTGCTATGTCCTCATAGCACAAGTGCCATGAAGCCAAGGCTCGGTTCAAGTACAGGGAGATATAGCGGAACTGAGGAGGAGAGTCCCCCTATACTTAGGCCAAAATTGGCCTAAGTACAAGAAGACAGGACGAGGGATGGAAGAGCAGGCATGTCCCCCCTATACTTAGGCTACAAATAGCCTAAGTAAGGTCTGCGTTTAGGGGGGAGGGGGGGTTCTATGATACAAGGGAGAGGGGGAGGGGGTTCGTGAAGAGTAGATATACACAGAGAGAGAAAGATAGAGTGAAATATACAGGGGAAGGGTGGGGGTGAATATGTGCAGTGTAGGTGTGTGTGTGTGTGTGCGGGGGGGGGGGGATTTTTTTTTTGAATACAATATGCAAGATTGAAAAAGAAATATGCAGATGCAAGTTTTCTTTTTTTTTCTTTTTTTTTACAACATGCAATGCAAGTAGACTGATAAAAATCCTAGCATTTCTTCACGGCTTCTTTTGCGGCCTCTTCAGCGGAAGCTCCCGACTTCGCGCCTCCATGATGATCAGGCGTCCCCGATTTTCATGGGCCCTGCCACAAAAGAAAAAAGTTAGAAACTCAAAGAAATTAAATCAGCAAGAAATGATGCATGAAATGAGGACCTAAAAATTTTTGAAATAAATAATAAAAAAAATCAAATCCAAAAAATTAAGCAAAGCCGTATCCCCGGCAATGGCGCCATTTGGTGAACGCAAAATTCGCCTCGATAATAAATATATCTTTAATCGTAGTATAGGAGGTGAATTTTGTTCAGCAAAAACCACAGTCTTTGAATGCTGTGGAACATTTATACTTGGCAAGTCTACCAAGGTCGAACACAGGGACACAGCTACTTAATTATAGCTTTTGAATTTTGATTCGTGAAGTTCAATGTCAATTAATCTCAATTTCAGGTCCATATGCAAATTATGATGCACTATGATATTTTCAAGGCAATGCAAAGGGATGTTATGATGCGTGTATTTTTATTGGTTTTTATGCAAGTTAAGAGATGCATGTGCGAATATGCAAGAGAAATTATACACAGATTAAATACTACAATTATACCCTTTAAAATTATGAGCAGCATGAGAAAACTGAAACTAGTGTCAATTTAATCGCAACAATAAAGAGTGTCATCAAATTCAAGCAAGGCAAGGAGGGCAGGGTCCATTTGCCACATAAAAATTCACTTTAATTAAACAAGAGCAAATAAGACAATTAAACATGCTAGAATGTAGAGAACAAAACAAGGATCAAAACGACACTAAAATCATGCAATTTGGACCTACGATGCTCAAGTTATGCTAAAAACAGTGCAAGGGCATAAATGTAATAAAAATGCAAAAAAAAATAAAGGATAAATATTACAAATGGGTCCCTGGAAGGACCCATTTGTAAATACCAAAAGCCGCCTGGGGTCCTCTGTAATTTCTCCATAAGCGCGGGGACATTTGTGCAAATAACGAAACCCGGCAGGGCCTCCCTGTAAATAACCCAGGCGCGCACGTGAGGCACGCGCCTGGGGACCTTTATGTAATTTCCAAAATATCCAGGGTCTGTCATGTAAATTACCCAGGCCCTCACGCGCCATGCACGCGAGGGACTTAGGCTCGGGAGGACGCTCAGCTTCGGGTCCACGTGGCATCTGTCTGTGGTTCGGATTGAAGCTCGGATGACCCGAGCCTATTGGTCTGGAGGAGAGGCTCGGGCTGCCACGCGTCTATATCTCGACCGTCCGATCAGGAGGATCGGACGGAGGCTGTACCACCTTCTTCCTCCGTGACCCACCGGAGTAGGCGGGGCTCCGGCGAGGTCGATAGAGCTCCGCCGCCTGCCGCAGACACGCCTGATGGTCGGAGAAGTTAGCTGGGGGCGCTGCGAAGACGATGGCACTCCGGCGATGTTCCAAGGATGATCGGAGCTGCGAGTTGAAGAAGCGTCGCCGGCGAAGAAGATCGTGAAGATGCTCCGGTCTGAACTCCGACCAATGAACCTGCAATTTGTTAAAGAAATAGCCGAAGCGTGCGCGTGAGGGTTTGTGAGTGAGCTGAGGGCCGTGGGGTGGCTGGAAGCGGGGGCCCGGGGTCTCCTTCTCCGGCGAGGCGGCGAAGGAGGTGATCGGAGTGTTCGGGGTTCTGGAGAAGGGAAGGGGATCGGCGAGGGTCGGGGTGATTGGGCGAAGCTGCTGAGTTGGTCGGACGGAAGTGAAGGTGACTGTGGTATGCAGAGTAAATAGGAGAAAATTTAAAAGAAGACATCACCTCGCCGGAGCGAGGTGTTGGCGGAGGAGGTGGTCTGGGATTGAACTCCGGTGGAGCTCTGGGTCTTCGCACAACGGGGGCGACCATTCCCGGTGCTCGGCGGTGCCTGGAGGTCAACCGCTACGTGGCCGGAGGCCACGGATCTCACCGAGGCTTCGGCCGACTTCGCCTCCATTCAAGGGGCTCCTCCGCTGTCACCGGAGGGCCGGAGACTTGGCCGAAGCCCCAAGAGTGGTGGATAGGTTGATTGGCGATGGAGATCGGGTTAAATAGGCGGAGGTGGCGGGGGAGGTTACAGTGTCTGAGAGGCGTTTTCGAGTGGGGAATAATGGCGATGGAGTTAATGGTAGTGAGTGAGGTAGGTCTCGCGAGAATGGCGGAGGAATGGTGGTTGGGTAGGTGGTGTTACGACGAGGAGGTGATGGCTGGAACGTTGGCTGGAAATGGAAAGGGGGGAAGTCGTCGCGAGTCGTAACGCCTGGAGAAGGACACGGCCGGAGGAAGGAGACGATGGAGAGCCGTTGGATCTTGCGATCCAACGGCTGGGATTGAGGCGCGGACGGAGGGTTAGGATCAGATCAAAAGATCTGATCCGACAGTGGGGATTAGGCGCCATTGAGCGGTTTGGATGACTAGGAGAGGAAGATCGGACGGCAAAGCTTGAATGGGTGTCGTGGAGGGCGGATATCCGTTTGATTCTAGTGAGATCAGACGGCTAAGGAGATAGGGTGACGTGGCGCGAGGATTGCCGTGGGATGGAAAGAGGATCGGAGGGCTAGTGTTTAGGTGCTAAGGGGCGGCTCAGATTTGATCCGGGGATTCAATCGTACGGTGGAAGATAGAGCGGGTTATGGACGGTGAAGATCAGATCCTAAGATCTGATCGAGTGGCTAGGAAGTAGGCGGGGGCGGGTGGTTAGGATTGAGAGCTTGTTGAGATCTACGGCTAGGGTTGATGGGATGACGTGGGGAAACGAGAGGCGAAGGATGGGCGCGTGATCGAACGGTGGAGGTCGAAGGGAGACGTGGCGCGAGGATAGGTGTTGGATGATGGGAGGATCGGATGGCTGAGGTTGGGGCGGATGTGTGCGGTTATGATCAGATCTGAGAGTCAGATCTGATGGCTGTGAGCAGGACGCGGAGGGACGGTGAGGATGGAGGCGAGGATGGTGCGATCCAACGGCCCAGGAGAGGGCCGGGTGTCGCGAGAAGATGCGGGCCACGTGGGCGGCCCAGGGGGCGCCACGTGGCCCAATCAGAATAATTCAAAACATAAATACAAAGAAAAATAGAAAAGAAATAGTTAGAGGACGAATTTGGAAAAAGTCAAAACATGAAAGTTGCTAGTCTCGATGAGATCTACAACTTTCATGTAGGTCAAAAAGCCAAAAGAGGTCATCTGTACAAAAGTTATTTTTGGGGGTATTTTTAAGGGGATAAAAACACTGGTTTTGTGGTTTTGAGTTGTTTTTGTATTTTTTAGTATTTTTAAGGGTCAGTGATTTATAGACAATTATTCTACCTAATTTTTAGGGGTTTTTGAGTGATAAAATAATTACAGAAAAATAAGGGCAATTAAATACAAATAATTAAGGTTAAATATAGACAATATAGTACATGATAAAAATAGAGAATTGGAGGATATTTTTATTGGTTTGTTTAAGCAGGGATTTTAATAAGGAGTTTTTAGCATGATGAATACGGGATTCATCACCCGCCCGCACCTCCTGAAGGCCCGACCCCCACCTTCCCCGACCTCCTTCCCCAAGGCCCCCGCCCGACCCCACCTTCCCCGACCTCCTTCCCCAAGGCCCCCGCCCGACCCCACCTTCCCCGACCTCCTTCCCCAAGGCCCCCCCGCACCTGTACCCTCCCCCACCCTGCACCTGCGATACCTGGAAGGACCCCCGCTCGCCTGCTGCCTGGAAGGGCCTCCCGCACCTTCTTCCCCCGCGGCACCCTCCCCCACCCGCCCCCCACCCGGTCGCACCTCCTGAATGCCCGACCCCTACCTTCCCCGACCTCCTTCCCCAAGGCCCCCCCACCCGCGCGGGCCTCCGCCTGGAGATCCCCCCCTCCCCCACGCGCCTCCGCCTACAGGTCCCCTCCCCGCGCCTCCGCCTGTCGCGCGCCTCCACCAGCAGGTCCCCCCCTCCCCCGCGCGCCTCCGCCTGCAGGTCCCCCCTCCGCGCGCCTCCGCCTACAGGTGCCCCCCTCCCCCGTGCGCCTCCGCCTGCAGGTCCCCTGCGAACCTCCGCCTATAGCGCCCCTCCCCCGCACGCCTCCGCCTACAGGTCCCCACCCCCCGCGTCTCTGCCTGCAGTCCTCCCCCCCACATCCAGGTCGTGCTCTCCCCCCAGGTCAAGGTGCCTCCGTGAAAAGATCCCACGTGCTAGCCTTTAATTCCTTCTTTTCTTTTTTTTTCTTTTTGATTAATCTCAGCCGTTAGATCACAAATTGGGTTAGATTAACTCAGATATTGATGAATACCCATTCATCACTCTTTATTCTTATATTTTAGCTACAAAAACCTATGCAAATGCATGTAGATATGTGTAAATAGGGTCAATTAGCAAAAGCATGCATGTTTGTAAATATAGATAATTAGCATGTTTTTGTGCAAAAATAAAAGAATAAAGATGAAAAAGAAAAAGAGGGAAATATTTAGAATAAATATTGAGCAACCTAACCCAAGGGAGGGCTCAGCATGGGCCTGACCGCATAAAAGCCAAGTAGAGGGAGATAGGGGCTCTAGTGTAAATATTTGTAAATAAATAAATTATTTATATTTTCCTCACCCAAAAATATGTTGTAAATATTTGTATATAATTTGTATATATTGACAAACTATTAAAAACAAAATAAAAATCTAAAAATTAAAAACCCAAAAACACCCCTTCACCATGTACATAGATCACCCTTTCTTATCTATTTAACCTTATAACTAAATTTATTTATTTTTGAAACTTTTTGTAAATATTCTATGGTATATTTTGTAAATAAAATAAATAAAAAGAAACAAAACAAAAATCAAATAAAAATAGCAAAATTAAAATTACAAAAATATCTTGTATATATACCATGTATATAATTGTACATAACTAATTATTTCCCCTATGTATATAAATAATAAAAATAAAATAAAAATAGCCTTTTATTCCTCATTTTATTCTATAAATAAATAAAATATAAAATGGGAATAAAAATGTATAAAAATAACTAATTAAAAATCAAAAATCAAAAACCCTATATTGTATAAATACCTATGTATAGCTATACTATGTAAATACCTTATTTTAATTTTCAAAAATTAATTAAAAATCACAAAAAATAGAAAAAATTAAAACAAACATTTTTTATGTTTTGAGTTTTTCATGAATCGGCCATTTCCTATTTTATATTGAATTTCCAAGCTATTTATGACGTGGCTGATTCCCATTGGTCCACGGGGATTGTTGACCGCCCGGTCAACTCCCCCCTGTGGACCACTTCACACGGGTCGTGACGCCCGACCCGACTTCCCCGATTTATTGCGTCACGACCCGGTCTCCAAATCCGCTAACCCAGGGCTCCGATCATCCCCTGTGCATCCGGGAACTTCGCCCGACACCTTGCCTAGGGGTCCGTGCTCAATCGAGCCGGACCCAACCCCTTCTTTCCGGACCTGCACCCATATATAACCTGAGCTCAGCCGCCTCCTCTTTCCATCTTTGGCTCCCCACTCTCACTCCCGTGACCTCCATCGCATCCAGCGAGGTGACAGCTCCCGTTTGCCGGTGTTGCAGCGAGGAGGAGGTGGCCGGTCACTGATCCGGCAGCTTTGTGCCACCGTGCTCCGCCACTCGACCGGAGCTCGAGCCTCAGGCAGTGACACCCTTCGAGGCGACGACCAGGAGCAAGCCAAGCTCCAGCACAGTCTTTCGCTCCACCCAGGTACTCCTTTAGCCCTTCCATTTAGCGTAATTTCTTGTTTCGCCCAATTTGTATCTCCGACGTGTTCCTCTGATTCCGGCCATATCGTCCATCATCTCGATCATCGGAACGCACTGTCACCATCGCCTTTCCCCCACGCACGTTCTTCGCCCTTTCACTCAACCCAGCTCGCCCCGGAGCTGGGATTCGAGCTCCACCATCCCCAGCTCGCCGGAGCTCGCTCGTCCCGACCCACAGACCACCGTCACTCCGCTTCATCGGGTCGAGGCACTTTGCCCTCGACCCGCGAAGCTTTTGGTTCATTTTGCAGGTCAAAAGGGAGTCATCTGAGACCCCCTTACTTTCAGACCAGGAGCTTCTCGCCGACGACCTCGCCGGAGCCCCTCCAGGGCTCGGCTGGGCCATCGGACAGCACCACCAGCTGCGGGACTTCACCGCTGATCTTCTCCGATACTTGGAGGCAGCTGAGGAGGACCCTAGCACGCACGCGAGGCCGGCGAAGCTCGCCGGTTGAGTGTTCTTCCACCATCCTCCTTCACTGTCCGATCAGCCCCACCGCTCCAGTTTCAATCACGGTCGTCCATTCATCGAAGAGCAGTTGCCGTTGATTACTTTGGGGAGCTGATCTGGACCGTTCGCGCTGAGGAGAAAGGCACCTGAGCCCAACCCCGTTCGATCATCCACGTGTCCTCCTCCGCACCGTCGATCAGGCCCACGTGCTGCAGGAGAAAGAGGCGCCAGGCACCTGAACCGTTGGATTCGCCACGCGTCCGCCATCGAGCCGTCGACTTAATAAGGGGTAAATTACTTAGGCCCCCTCTTAGCTTTTTGTTTTACGTGTCAGTCCTGTAAATATTTTAGTAGTTTTATTTACGTAGGGTAATTTGCACCTCGGACCTCGTGCTTATTTGGTTTCGCATTTATACCCCTGTGTATGTGATCTCACGTGCTTCGCCACGTGTTTGTCTGGGTTATTTGCAACTATTTCCCTGTACTTCTGGTTGGTTAATGAATGGATAGAAACTTTCTGGTATTTACATTTGTGCCCCTGTGAGCCTTTTATTCACGCATGTGCGGATTTTAGTGGGTTATTTGCAACCGTACCCTTGGACTTTTTGGTACGAGTTACCAAAAGGTCCAAGAACTTGGTTTTTATTACCAGAAGGTCCCTGAGTGCCCCAGGCACGCGCCACGCGCGTGACTTGCTGGGAAAATTGCACCTGGACCCCCAGAGTTTCGGGTATTTGCACTTAAGTCCCTGTGCACAGTGCCCCCTTTTGATTTTTGAATAAATATCAAACCACCTCCAAATTCGATGAAAATTTGACACATGGCTCCTGCCATGTTGTTGGATTTTTGAGAATTTTTGAGGACATTTTTTATTTTATTTAGTATTTTTAAAAATTCAAAAACATCTATTTTAGCTACTGTCTAGGTTTAAAAATCCCAAAAAATATAAAATCACCCCCAAAAATTCTAAAAAAATTAGTTACTGTTCCTTGTGTGTTGTTTGATTTTCTAGCCAACTTTGGCTATTTTTCATTGAGTAAAAACCCTAAAAATCTAAAAACACCTAACAACTCATAAAAATTACAATAAATAATCTAAAAATCCAAAAACAATAATTTTGGTGCCCAAATTTTTCTTATTTTCTCTAGAATACAGGAAAATTACCTCTAGGGCCCTCTGAGATCCTTAGATATTTTATCTTTGGGTTTTGGGCCTTGCTGGACAGTACCCTTTCTTTAGAGCACTGTTTGATTTTTAGAAAATAAAATATACCTTAGAAAATTATCAAAAATTCACCAAAAACACTTAAAAACTTAAAAAACATAAAAACCATTTTTCTTGAATTTTTGCTTGATTTTTGGTGTGTTAAATAAATTGATCAAGTGTGTTTGCTTTTACTTTCTTTTACTTTCTTCATATTCTAAAATTCTAAAAAAATATAAAAATTATTAAAAACCACTAAAAAAATACTTTTCTTTGATTTTATTTTCTTTTTACTACTTCGTAGGCCCTAGGCCAACCCGTGCTCCTTGTTTTCGACCCTGGGAGCTATACCAGGTTAATCCCATAGCTAGGACCGCTTGCCTTGATTGATTGATTTTATTTCTATTTCGCGGTTCGATATTTTTCTTGATATACCCATTCTCTGAGATCCGGGCCGCAACGACCCTTGTTCCATTACCTTCACCCGGGTCTTGAGGTTTTTGGGGTCATCAGAATGGCGCCGTTGCCGGGGAGCACGGCTTAGTAGTGTTGTTTTTATTTTCGTTTTTTATTTTCGCGGCTTTTCGCGGCTCTTCAGAGCTCGCGGCTCTTCGCGGCTTTTGTTTATAGTTTCTTTTTGGTTTATTTTGTTTTATTTTTATTTTTATTTTCTTTTGTTTTTGTTTTTATTTTTGTGTGCTTATTTTCTTTACATTTTTGCACATATACCCTCACTTGTATTTTCTTTTATTTTTCTCTATTATTTGATTATTCTTTCTGGACTGACCACTCTTCTCTGTTTCTTGCGAGGGCCCGAGGACCGCGGAGGCGACTTTCGAGGAGCCGGTGCAGCCGCGGCACTTGGAGGCGGCTTCTTTCTATACGAAGCCGTGGGAGAGAGCGAGAGAGAGAGAGTTGAGTGGGTGAGGTATTAGGATAGTTTTATTTCATTTCATTCATTATTGATTGTAATAATACAGGACACTTCTGAGACTGCTTGGACACTACCGTAGCGGGTCTGTTTCGCCGAGCACCGGTGTGCTCGGGGGACCCATTAGGACCTCGCGGCTTTTTTGCGGCTTTTCTCGCGGATTTCTTTTTCCTTTTCCTTTCTTACTGTCATTTTCCGGTTTTTCGCGGTTTTTGCTCGAGCCCCTAGATTTAGGACTTTCTGGTGATTGTGACGTAATTGAGTAGGATCCACACACCTTAATTGCCTATCTGTTCCTATAGACCGTAATTGGACCTACTTAAAATAAATAATAAAAATAACCGACTCGCTAGCTTCCGTAGCCTACGTGCCGTAGCTCGTCCTGTAAAGCGCTTACTCCTACCCCCGATTTGTCGGGCAGGGGAGGGACGAGCCAAGACCGGACCCTTTGGCTTGGAGGTCGGTGACCGGTTAGACGGTTCTTCGCTAGAAGTTGCTCGTCTAGGACTCGGCTTTTTCCCGCTGCATCATTTAGCTTAGTTTAATTTCTGTCTTTTATTTTATGCGCGGATCATTTTGCATGTAGAGAGCTGGAGGCAGGTACGCATTTCTAACTTTGCATGCATCATTGATTTCTCGTGCATCGGCTTTTTCGACTTCTCCCCCCTGTTTTTGACTTAATAATCAGGAGAATCGAAAAATTCGTTAGGCGTTCTTGTTTGCTTTGAAAAATACCTAAAAAGTGTAACCATAACATTGGGACTGCTAAGACTATTGACCATAAAACTCGCTCACCCTAAAAATTCTGTCTTGGGGAGAGCAACCCCCTCATTGCTTGGTTTGTATGCGCGAGAGAGTGACCCGAACACTAGGTAGAGCCCCCCGTTGCTAAACTCAACTGACTACCGACTCTTCCGTGCGGGACAGTCGGTTGGGGTTAGCAGCGGATATCCCAACAGGTCACGTAAGCGCTCTGATATTTGTGTGTTCACCAAAATAAAATCGACAAGATAATTTGACCGAACTTTCACGGTCTTCAGCTCGCGTTGCGTTGGTGAATCGGGGGTTTGTTTTCAGATCATAGTTTTTCCAGATCTCATCCGCCCTACTCGCTAGATCAAGATGATGGGTAGACGGTCTCTTAGGCAGCCTCTGGCTGCACCGCTTTCGGGCGCGTCTAACTCATCATCTAGGTTGGCTCGTGAGAGCTCAGACCCGCTCTCCGAGCCCGAGTACGACTCCACCCTGTTCCCCCTCGATCCCCTTTCTGATCTTCCCGAGAGACATGAGCCCGAGGAGAGACTGATTCATTTGACGGCACCTGAGTTGGGCTCATTTGATTTTGCAGACGTCGAGATGGCCGGCGCAGGCAGTTCTGATGATCACTCCCGTAGACCAGAGCATATTGTACTAGACCAGGGAGCGATCAACTCCACCCTGATCGCATCACTTGATACAGTTCAGCAGCAGCTCCGCGATCAGGGAGCTTTCATGATTGAGATGAGGCGTGAGTTGGAGAGGCTCAGAGCAGAGAGAGACGCGCAGAGCGAGCCCGAGGAGATCCCGGATGCAGATGCACAGGCACGAGCCGCAGCAGCAGCAGCAGCCGCGGCCGCCGCCGCAGCGGCAGCAGCCGCAGGAGGAGCAGGACCACCGAGACCGATGCGGGATTTACATAATCCCGGATCTACATTGATGCACCATTGGGTGGTGGTTCCAGCTATCGTGGGGGACTTCAAGTTCCCCCCGAACACCTTGCAGATGCTCCCGCGGTTCCATGGACTTGCTACAAAGGAGCCCCACCTCCACCTCCAGGAGTTTCTTATGATATGCAACACTGTCCACGACAGACATGTGGACCAGGACACGATCAGGATGATCGCATTCCCCTTTTCACTGGCAGATAGAGCAGCCACCTGGCTGAAGCATTTGGGGAGATTTGTCTATACCTGGGAGCAGCTCCGCACCGAGTACTTGAACAAGTACTATCCACTCGGGCGGACGAATGCAGCGAGGGCCCTGATTAGTAACTTCTCCATGTTCCCCAACGAGAAGTTCCACGAGGCTTGGGAGAGGTTCAGAGAGCTTTTGGACAGATGCCCGCACCATGACATCACGAAGCCGAACCTAGTTCAGAGCTTCTTTAGCGGGTTGTCACCAGAGCTACAGGGCCTGGTGAATGCTTCTTGTGGCGGGTCCTACTTCGCCAAGGACCACGACCAGGTCTGGGCTATTTTTGAGGAGATGGCAGAGAACTACATGGTGATGTCCCAGACCCGGCTCTACACTCAGAAGACCCAACCACATCAGCCAGGACCCGTGCAGTACCAGAGGATAGCACGGGTAGATGCAGGTCCTTCCAGTTCGTCCGCAGTAGCAGCAGCAGCAGCAGAGTCATCAGCTGCGGACATGGGTATCATCAGCGAGAAGTTGGACCACATGGAGCTGATAGAGAAGAAGCAGTGCCAGAGCATAGCGCAGATGGATCAGATGGCACAGGTCTTGAGCGACATGAAGACACAGCTCATGTGTCTCCAGGAGGCACAGACGGCTTCTCAGCCCCGTCTTCAGTCGCGAGGTGACGCCGGCAGCAGCAGCAGCTCGTCCCAGCGCTCCAGCACCCCAGTGCAGCCTAGACAGGTTCACCTTGTACAGGCGGAGCCGTACCAGCAGCCGCAGCCCACCTACCAGTCTCCACCATCTCCAGAGATGCAGATGGTGGTCTACCAGCCGGACCAGCCTCTGGCAGTACTCCCGCCAGCCCCCTTTGATGCCGAGCCGTTGATGGATGTCAACGGGATCTGGTACGACCGTCCCCAGCCTGGGATCCGACGAGACCATCCCGGATTCAGGTGGGGGAGTGGTGGTGCCCAGCCCCAGCAGCAGCCGTCAGGACAGGGAGGGCAGTACTCCCATCAGAGAGACCAGCACCAGCCGCAGCAGCAGCCCCCAGCGTATCAGCAGCAGTCAGCCTACGGTCCTCGTCCCTATCAGCAGCAGGGACAGTCTTGGAGACGTGAGCAGCAGGCTCACCAGGGATACCAGCACCAGCAGCACCCTCCTTCCTACCCCTCTTACCCGTACCAGCAGCCACAACCTCATCCACAGAGAGGCCACCCGTCGGGCTCCCACGAGAGCCCCGCTTTGGATGATATCGCCCGCCTCCTCACGGACCAGCAGGCTACATTCCGACGGGAGATGGACGAGTTCCGCCAGGAGATGCGGGACCTGGTGAGAGGGAAGGCCGCCATACCATCCCAGATAGAGCCCAATCCGAACAGCCTCAAGAGGAAGTCTGAGCAGGTAGTACCTACTGAGTCAGCCACTCCTAGTGACCCATTTGATGATACATCTTCGGATTTATTTGATGCTGATTTTGTCACACTTAGGAGCGGTAGGACCCCAGCAGGCGGCGGCGCCTCATCTGAGCACCATCCTGAGGCGCCACAGGAGGAGGAGGAGAGCGGTACTGAGGCTGCTCCAGATGATGACGGTGGTACTGAGGCCACCAAGGATGCTGATCCCACCGGCGTTACTGAGGCCGCCACTTCACCAGAGCTAGGAGGTGGTACTGATGCCACCCATGCAGCCGAGCCAGCCCGCAGTACTGATGCCGCGCGACGTCTTCCTTCAGCAGCAGCAGAGCAGCCAGCCCGTGGTGGTACTGAGGCCACCGGTGTTTGTAGAGAGAGATCTGATGTTTTTCCTCGTGGTTATGTATCTCAGAATTCTGATATTAATAAAGGAAAAGGTTTACATTCTTTTGGTCCCACTGTGGTGCGTGATGTATGTGTGGATCCGGTCCTTGAACCGTCTAGACCTTTTCCTAGTCCTTCATCTGAGAAGGACCCAGTGATCCCCTTCCCTAGAGCCCTTCAGATGGGGAAGGGGAAGAAAAATGATCCAAAAAAGAGAGAGCTTGAGGAGTTCAGCCAGAGCATGATAGATCGGTTTCACATTCAGCTGACCCTCCAGGAGGCTTTGCAGCACATCCCCCTTCTCCAGAGATCTTTGAAAGAGAGGACTACAGTCAGGAGGAGGAGGAGGAACCACACTTCAGAGATACATGTGCTGACCAAAGCCACGTGCTTTGCGATCCAGAACCGACTGCCAGCCAAGAGGCCAGATGCAGGGGCCCCGTATGTTAGATGCCAGATTAGTGAGCAGTGGTTCGACCGTACTCTTTTAGATAGCGGATCGTCGATTAACCTTCTTCCGGCAGCCCTTCTCGACCGCTTCGAGTTGGGCACTCTTCGACAGAGCAGGACAGTCCTTCAGTTCGCTGATCGATCTGTCAAGAGGCCGAAGGGGTTATTACGAGACGTTATCGTCACGATTCAGGGTCTGCAATTCCCCGTGGACTTCGTAGTGCTGGACATGGAGATCCCTGAGTCAGTGACCGATACCCCCATCATCCTTGGTCGTCCGTTCTTGGCCACAGCCAAGGCGGTGACTGATCATGATAGCGGGAAGGTGTACTTTCGCGTCCAGGGCGAGAGTATACAAATAGAGACGGTCGAGGACTATAGAGCCAGATTTAGATCCCGCTCAGATGCGAGTACCGATTCAGAGCAGCTGACAGACGCAGAGCCAGACGTCCACCAGGACTGTGATTTTGTGATCACAGATGATGAGGCAGCTTGGGCAGACCTTGAGACACAGACCACCCTCTCACTTTCAGACACAGCTGAGGCAGAGATGATAGCAGAGGAGAGTCTGGAGAGCACAGACCTGGTTCAGGATACCATTGCGACAGCGGAGCCGGTCCTCGATCGCAGCACGATGACTAGTGGTGGTGGTGCTGATGCCACCTTGTTTCCCGGTGGTACTGATGCCACCGGTTCTGATACAGATCCCGCGGATTCAGAGTCTGATTGGGCCGATTGCTATGATCAGATGCCAGACTTGAGTCCAGTTGAGCCTACTGATGAGGAGGAGGTAGATGCAGAGCCGAGCAGAGACAGTGCAGTAGAGCCGCCTTCTCCCAATCCAGTTTACGAGAGTATGCTTTCACTTTCCCAGGCAGATTTGGCAGACCTTGCAGCGTTCACTCAGTTTCTTCCACAACCAGATTTGCCGGCACCCAGCATTCCAGAGCTGAAGCCGCTCCCTACTTCGCTGAAGTATCGATTCCTTGCGGGCGATCCAGAGATGTACCCAGTCATCATCTCCGCTGAGTTGACTGGAGAGCAGGAATCCCGTTTGATGGGGGTTCTTGAAAAGAACCGCAAGGCGATCGGATGGAGCGTAGCAGATCTCCATGGGATTAGTCCATCAGTGTGCTCCCACCACATCTATCTCGAGGATGGGGCGAAGCCGTCGCGTGAGTTCCAGCGGCGTCTGAACCCCAACATGAGAGAGGTTGTCATGAAGGAAATATCGAAGTGGTGGGGTGCAGGTTTTATTTATCCCATTTCCGACTCCAAGTGGGTCAGCCCCTTGCATGTGGTGCCCAAGAAGACGGGCATCACGACTGTGATCAGTGAGTCTGGAGAGGAGATTGCTACACGAGTACCCACCTCTTGGAGGGTTTGTGTTGACTACAGGAGACTCAACCAAGCCACCAAGAAGGACCATTTCCCCCTGCCTTTTATTGACCAGATCATTGAGAGACTGGCAGGGAAGAGCCATTATTGCTTCCTGGATGGGTACTCGGGCTACAACCAAGTGGCCATCGCTCCTGAGGACCAGGAGAAGACCACCTTTACCTGTCCCTTCGGCACATACGCTTTTCAACGCATGCCATTTGGGCTATGCAATGCCCCTGCGACTTTTCAGAGGTGCATGCTGTCGATCTTCTCGGACATGGTAGGGGAGTGCTTGGAGGTTTTCATGGATGATTTCTCGATCTACGGCGACGGATTTGATTCTTGTCTTGACTGCCTAGATCGAGTACTCCAGCGATGTATTGAGTATCACTTGGTGCTATCTTGGGAGAAGAGTCACTTCATGGTGACTCAAGGGACGGTGCTTGGCCATATCATCTCCAACAGGGGCATGGAGGTTGATCCGGCCAAGGTTGATGTCATTAGGAAACTCACACCGCCGTCCAATCTGAGGCAGTTACGGTCATTTCTGGGGCACGTTGGATTTTATAGGAGATTTATTCAGGATTTCAGCAGGATTGCCCGGCCGTTGACTGACCTCTTGACGAAAGACACCGAGTTCCTTGTCGATGACAAGTGCCTTTCGTCGTTTGCTACTCTCCAGCAGTGTGTGATTGAGGCTCCTGTCCTCCAGCCGCCTGATTGGTCTCTCCCATTCGAGATCATGACGGACGCCTCCGATTTTGCCGTAGGGGCAGTGCTGGGACAGAGGAGGGATGGAGTACCATTTGCGATACACTACGCTAGCCGCACATTGGATTCCGCCCAGCGGAATTATACAGTTACAGAGAAGGAGATGCTAGCCGTAGTGTTTGCCCTGGATAAGTTTAGATCATATATCATTGGATCTAGAGTGACTTTGTTTACAGATCACACCGCCATCAGGTACCTCATGGCAAAGAAGGATGCCAAGGCCAGACTGACTATATGGATCCTTCTACTCCAGGAGTTCGACATTGAGATCAAGGATAAGCCTGGAGTCAAGAATGTGGTGGCGGATCATCTCTCCCGATTAGAGCAGCCTGAGGAGACTGAGCAGATAGATCCTATCCGAGATACCTTCCCAGATGAGGCGATCCTTGCTATCGCCTCACTCCCATGGTACGCCGATATTGTGAACTTTCTCGTTGTTGGGAAAGTCCCACAAGATTGGCCCAGGCAGAGACTTGAGACCTTCCTAGCGAAGGCCAAGTCTTACCATTGGGAGGATCCCATCCTTTACCACGAAGGAGGGGATAGCGTCTGGCGTCGGTGTATTCCTCAGGAGGAACACCATAGCGTCCTCACTTACTGCCACAAGCTTGAGGCAGGAGGACATCATTCTGGGAGGAGAACGGCACAGAAAGTGCTCCAATCCGGCTTGTGGTGGCCTACCCTCTTCAAGGACTCAGATGAGTTCGTGAAGAGGTGTACTGACTGTCAGAGGATGGGCACTTGTGGACAGCGTGATATGATGCCGATGCAGCCCATTCACTTCTGTGAGGTTTTTGACGCATGGGGCATCGATTTCATGGGTCCATTCCCTAAGAGTCAGGGATTTGAGTACATTCTGTTGGCCGTGGATTATGTGAGTCGTTGGGTGGAGGCTATCCCCGCCCGAGCCGCTGATGCGAGGACAGTTTGCAGATTTTTGAGGAAGCATATCATCACGTGGTTCGGGGTTCCACGAGTTCTGATTTCCGATGGGGGATCTCACTTCATCAACGACCAGGTGAAGGCACTTGCTAGCGAGTTCGGCATAGATCATCGCGTTGCTACACCATACCATCCACAGACGAATGGTCTAGCCGAAGTGTCGAATAGGGAGATCAAGACTATTCTGCAGAAAGTCGTCCGCCCTGACCGAAAGGATTGGTCACAGCTTTTGGACTCGGTCTTGTGGGCATATAGGACGTCTTTCAAGACACCTTTGGGCACATCTCCCTTTCGCCTCGTATATGGCAAGCCCTGTCACCTACCAGTTGAGTTGAGGCACAAGTCACTCTGGGCAGTTACAGACATTCTCATGGATCCAGATGGTATAGGAGACCAGAGGAGGGCAGAGCTAGCTGCCCTGGAAGAGCTTAGAGATGCAGCTTTCTCAAGCAGCCTACATTATAAGGAGAGAGTCAAGGAGTGGCATGATTCTCATATCAGCCACAAGCATTTTGAGATTGGACAGAGAGTATGGCTGTTTGATGCGAGGCTTAGACTATTTCCAGGGAAGCTACAGAGCAAATGGAAAGGACCTTATCTGGTTCGGAAGGTACACGACAACGGTAGCATCGACATATCTGAGTTGTCTTCTGAGAGTACCTTCCGAGTGAACGGCCAACGGCTCAAGCCATTTCTAGATCATGAGCCGCGGGTCGTCGATATTGCCCCTATTCATTTTGCGTGAGATATGGTCTTTGACTCACATCTAATGCATCTCACGCCTGAGCTTTACTGATCCTCCGCTGTACATAGATCCAGATGTCCATATCACCACATTCCTTAGTCCCACATCCCTTTCTTCATCTTGTGATTATGCTATACTTAGGGTGCACTTTACCCTAAGTATAGGGGGGATGTGAGACCTTTCGGGTATTTCTTCTGTTTCTGACTACCCCTGTTTTGCTGCCTATACTTAGGGATATCTTACCCTAAGTATAGGGGGGGTAGACCCTGTACATTCTCCACTCGGTTTTCCCTTTGTGTACAGCCTGCTATACATAGGATTACTTGATCCTAAGTATAGGGGGAAGACCCGAGTCCTTCTTGACATTTCATCTCCTTTTGTATAGCCTTCCTTTTCACTTCCCTATACATAGCACGAGTTATGTCTTCTTCATCGCTCTTGACTCTGAGGACATCGTTCGAGCTAAGTATAGGGGGGTGTGTATATATTTCATATATACTTTAGCCATAACTCGTACTTTGTGTGAGTGTGTTAATAAATAAAAATGGCTAAAAACCACAAAAATTAAAAATTTTCATGTACATAATCTTCTTTTATTTGCACATACATAGCTAGTGTACAAATTATTTTTGTAAAAATGATTTCAAAAATCTTTTGTGTAAAGCTTGTGTAAATATTTTTGTATCAAAATTATGTATATAGTACAAAATTTTTCCAAAATGTTTTGAAAATCAAAAAGTTTGCGAAAATCTTGTGTAAATGTGTGTAAACATCTTTTTGCAAAACTTGCACTTCATGCATCATCATTCATGATTTCAAAACATTTTTCAAAAATTTTGCATGATTGTAAAATAGTGTGTAAATATGCATCTTTTTGTACATATGTATATAGTTTTCTGGATGATAGTTGACATTTAAACTAAGCCTGGAATCAAATTGAGAAATGGAGCTTGATTAAGATCTTAATCCACCTAACTTCTAAGAGGAACCTTATAAGGCTTAGGTTTAAGGCTTTTCAGGTCCATGGTGACTTAATTATTTGAGTCCACTAGGCTATGACCACATGTCATCTCAATGAGCCTAAGTAGAGCACTTAACAACAACACATGACTCATATAGATTATGACTTTACTTGGACACCAACACTATGCACCGAGCTCTCTACGGATGAGGTGGTGAGGAGGCAGTCTTCCTTGGCTTGGGGTAGCATATGAGGGTAGTACTTTTAGGCGGAACCTCTCTTCTTCTTATAGTGAAGGAAGTGCGTCTCAACTTGGTCTGGTTGCCATGAGGTCTAACGACGGGAGTTGTGGGTTGCAATAAAGCTTCAAAAGAGGGATAGTCTACTGGCTCAAGAGGAAAAACTCCTTGTATATATGCTGCACATGTATATGTTGTATAGATGCACTCGAAAAAAAATGTGCAAAAAGAAAAGAATACCAAAAAAGTGGTGGGTCTGAGAGAAAATGATAATCCCACCGGAGTATGTATATAAGTGCAATAAGCAAAGCTTGGTTTCATGATCCACCTGTTGTAGCTTGCAGCAGGGAGACTTGGCTACACTGGTCAAGCTCCCAAGGGTACTTGGCTACACTGGCCTTGACCCATTCTCTTCTTCCCCCTCTTCTTGAGCCGGTTGTACTTGAACTTAGAAGGGAATACCCCGCTCCTCGAGGAAAGAGTGGCCAGATTGAGGTCATAGAGTTACCTTGTTGGGGAGGGTTGTCAAGTTGCCATTTCTAAGGTGGAGAGCTTAGACCTCACTTTCACAGGATAAGAAAAGATTCATGGTCTTCAGGGTTTGTGATTGGTGACTTGTTCTGATCTGGAGCATTGAGGAGTCTTGGTTATAGAATAGTGGAACTTAGAGGCTGTTAGGTTTTAAGCTTAAGTCTAAATAAGGTTCCGACACATCAATACTCCAAAGATCTGATTAAGCTCCATACCTCAATTTAATGAAGGCAAGTTTAATAATCAACCTTGATCCATGTACATTCTCTTTTTCTTTTTCTTTTTCTTTCTTTTTCACTTCTTTTTCAAATAAGTGTTTGCTAAGGGACTAGCAAAGTATAGTATAGGGGGGTGATGAATACCCATTCATCACTCTTTATTCTTATATTTTAGCTACAAAAACCTATGCAAATGCATGTAGATATGTGTAAATAGGGTCAATTAGCAAAAGCATGCATGTTTGTAAATATAGATAATTAGCATGTTTTTGTGCAAAAATAAAAGAATAAAGATGAAAAAGAAAAGGAGGGAAATATTTAGAATAAATATTGAGCAACCTAACCCAAGGGAGGGCTCAGCATGGGCCTGACCGCATAAAAGCCAAGTAGAGGGAGATAGGGGCTCTAGTGTAAATATTTGTAAATAAATAAATTATTTATATTTTCCTCACCCAAAAATACGTTGTAAATATTTGTATATAATTTGTATATATTGACAAACTATTAAAAACAAAATAAAAATCTAAAAATTAAAAACCCAAAAACACCCCTTCACCATGTACATAGATCACCCTTTCTTATCTATTTAACCTTATAAATAAATTTATTTATTTTTGAAACTTTTTGTAAATATTCTATGGTATATTTTGTAAATAAAATAAATAAAAAGAAACAAAACAAAAATCAAATAAAAATAGCAAAATTAAAATTACAAAAATATCTTGTATATATACCATGTATATAATTGTACATAACTAATTATTTCCCCTATGTATATAAATAATAAAAATAAAATAAAAATAGCCTTTTATTCCTCATTTTATTCTATAAATAAATAAAATATAAAATGGGAATAAAAATGTATAAAAATAACTAATTAAAAATCAAAAATCAAAAACCCTATATTGTATAAATACCTATGTATAGCTATACTATGTAAATACCTTATTTTAATTTTCAAAATTAATTAAAAATCACAAAAAAATAGAAAAAAATAAAACAAACATTTTTTATGTTTTGAGTTTTTCATGAATCGGCCATTTCCTATTTTATATTGAATTTCCAAGCTATTTATGACGTGGCTGATTCCCATTGGTCCACGGGGATTGTTGACCGCCCGGTCAACTCCCCCCTGTGGACCACTTCACACGGGTCGTGACGCCCGACCCGACTTCCCCGATTTATTGCGTCACGACCCGGTCTCCAAATCCGCTAACCCAGGGCTCCGATCATCCCCTGTGCATCCGGGAACTTCGCCCGACACCTTGCCTAGGGGTCCGTGCTCAATCGAGCCGGACCCAACCCCTTCTTCCCGGACCTGCACCCATATATAACCTGAGCTCAGCCGCCTCCTCTTTCCATCTTTGGCTCCCCACTCTCACTCCCGTGACCTCCATCGCATCCAGCGAGGTGACAGCTCCCGTTTGCCAGTGTTGCAGCGAGGAGGAGGTGGCCGGTCACTGATCCGGCAGCTTTGCGCCGCCGTGCTCCGCCACTCGACCGGAGCTCGAGCCTCAGGCAGTGACACCCTTCGAGGCGACGACCAGGAGCAAGCCAAGCTCCAGCACAGTCTTTCACTCCACCCAGGTACTCCTTTAGCCCTTCCATTTAGCGTAATTTCTTGTTTCGCCCAATTTGTATCTCCGACGTGTTCCTCTGATTCCGGCCATATCGTCCATCATCTCGATCATCGGAACGCACTGTCACCATCGCCTTTCCCCCACGCACGTTCTTCGCCCTTTCACTCAACCCAGCTCGCCCCGGAGCTGGGATTCGAGCTCCACCATCCCCAGCTCGCCGGAGCTCGCTTGTCCCGACCCACAGACCACCGTCACTCCGCTTCATCGGGTCGAGGCACTTTGCCCTCGACCCGCGAAGCTTTTGGTTCATTTTGCAGGTCAAAAGGGAGTCATCTGAGACCCCCTTACTTTCAGACCAGGAGCTCCTCGCCGACGACCTCGCCGGAGCCCCTCCAGGGCTCGGCTGGGCCATCGGACAGCACCACCAGCTGCGGGACTTCACCGCCGATCTTCTCCGATACTTGGAGGCAGCTGAGGAGGACCCTAGCACGCACGCGAGGCCGGCGAAGCTCGCCGGTTGAGTGTTCTTCCACCATCCTCCTTCACCGTCCGATCAGCCCCACCGCTCCAGTTTCAATCACGGCCGTCCATTCATCGAAGAGCAGTTGCCGTTGATTACTTTGGGGAGCTGATCTGGACCGTTCGCGCTGAGGAGAGAGGCACCTGAGCCCAACCCCGTTCGATCATCCACGTGTCCTCCTCCGCACCGTCGATCAGGCCCACGTGCTGCAGGAGAAAGAGGCGCCAGGCACCTGAACCGTTGGATTCGCCACGCGTCCGCCATCGAGCCGTCGACTTAATAAGGGGTAAATTACTTAGGCCCCCTCTTAGCTTTTTGTTTTACGTGTCAGTCCTGTAAATATTTTAGTAGTTTTATTTACGTAGGGTAATTTGCACCTCGGACCTCGTGCTTATTTAGTTTCGCATTTATACCCCTGTGTATGTGATCTCACGTGCTTCGCCACGTGTTTGTCTGGGTTATTTGCAACTATTTCCCTGTACTTCTGGTTGGTTAATGAATGGATAGAAACTTTCTGGTATTTACATTTGTGCCCCTGTGAGCCTTTCATTCACGCATGTGCGGATTTTAGTGGGTTATTTGCAACCGTACCCTTGGACTTTTTGGTACGAGTTACCAAAAGGTCCAAGAACTTGGTTTTTATTACCAGAAGGTCCCTGAGTGCCCCAGGCACGCGCCACGCGCGTGACTTGCTGGGAAAATTGCACCTGGACCCCCAGAGTTTCGGGTATTTGCACTTAAGTCCCTGTGCACAGTGCCCCCTTTTTGATTTTTGAATAAATATCAAACCACCTCCAAATTCGATGAAAATTTGATACATGGTTCCTGCCATGTTGTTGGATTTTTGAGAATTTTTGAGGACATTTCTGATTTTATTTAGTATTTTTAAAAATTCAAAAACATCTATTTTAGCTACTGTCTAGGTTTAAAAATCCCAAAAAAATATAAAATCACCCCCAAAAATTCTAAAAAAATTATTTACTGTTCCTTGTGTGTTGTTTGATTTTCTAGCCAACTTTGGCTATTTTTCATTGAGTAAAAACCCTAAAAATCTAAAAACACCTAAAAACTCATAAAAATTACAATAAACAATCTAAAAATCCAAAAATAATAATTGTGGTGCCCAAATTTTCCTTATTTTCTCTAGAATTCAGGAAAATTACCTCCAGGGCCCTCTGAGATCTTTAGATATTTTATCTTTGGGTTTTGGGCCTTGCTGGACAGTACCCTTTCTTTAGCGCACTGTTTGATTTTTAGAAAATAAAATATACCTTAGAAAATTATCAAAAATTCACCAAAAACATTTAAAAACTTAAAAAACATAAAAACCATTTTTCTTGAATTTTTTCTTGATTTTTGGTGTGTTAAATAAATTGATCAAGTGTGTTTGCTTTTACTTTCTTTTACTTTCTTCATATTCTAAAATCCTAAAAAAATATAAAAATTATTAAAAACCACTAAAAAAATACTTTTCTTTGATTTTATTTTCTTTTTACTACTTCGTAGGCCCTAGGCCAACCCGTGCTCCTTGTGTTCGACCCTGGGAGCTATACCAGGTTAATCCCATAGCTAGGACCGCTTGCCTTGATTGATTGATTTTATTTCTATTTCGCGGTTCGATATTTTTCTTGATATACCCATTCTCTGAGATCCGGGCCGCAACGACCCTTGTTCCATTACCTTCACCCGGGTCTTGAGGTTTTTGGGGTCATCAGATATCTGGTTGAGTTAATCAACTAAACTAACGGAAGGTTATGGGTGTAAAACGGAGTTGTTATTCAAGGTCTTGGGTGTAATTCATGATTATGGAGGGTTTCCGGGGTAATTACGAAGTTACTCAGGGTTATAGGTGTAAATATCCCAATAAATAAGTAGGAGGAGATAAGGGTCCTAAACTATGAAAATATCAAGAATATCAAAACCAAAAATATAATTTATCTATTTTACACAATGTAAATATTTCACCTATTTTATTCATCATTTATATCATCTCAAAACAAAATACTCCTTTTGTATCACAAATATATATATATATAATTTTATAAAAATATCAGAAAAATATTTCAATACAAAAATAAAATATTATAATGAATCGAAAGGCCGTAAAAGCCAACTTCCGAGATTCATAACTATTTATAGAAAACTCCAAATGGACCAAACTTACATTTAAACTTCGTTTTATACTCAATACTATTTATTAAAAATATCAAAAAATATTCAAATAAAACCGGTGAGTTTTGACGTTTGGGCCCGTTGTATACTTGTACTATATGTAGAATCTTCTCTGATTTTTAATTAATTAACCTTAAACCTAATTAACCTAATTTCTTCTCTAAAAATCTTTTAAAAATGTATATAAAAATATAAAAATATAACTAAGTTAAAATACCAATAAAACATGAAGCCACGAAGCTGCTACCTAATTTTTCAGGACCTCACAATTCGATCGTATGAACTCTGAATTGGGCAAACTCAGTCTTAAAATCCATAATATTTAATTATCTACAAAATGACATTGATTTCGCTAAAATCGAAGTTAATATGAAAAATGTGGGTTTCAGGACTATATTGGTATGTTGTACAATGTACCGTAATATATTATTATTTAATACATGTTATTTATTATATGTATATACTTTATTAGTATTTAATTATTAAATTAAATGAAATCAAATAATAATTTATTAATTAGTTAATTAATAATTAATACTAATTTATTTACCTATATATACTTAATAACTTAATTATTTACATACTTATTAAATTTGTCACTTAATTATTTATTTAGTTATTTCTTAAATAATTTATTAATTTAATCCTTAACATAATTATTTATTAATTATTCTAATTAATTAATTGTTAATATTTATTTTATTTTCTCTCTCCTCTCTTCCCACTCTCTCTCTCTTACTTTCCCAGTTTCACCTTCCTCCCCGACGCACAAGCTGCATCCCTCTCCTCTTCTCCTCACCGCCAACGACCTCAATGGTCGGTCGTTGGTCGATTGTACGCCCAACCACTACGCTTCCCCTCACTATCTCCGGTGACCACATCCTCCCTCGCCTATATAAGTCTGTTGACCCCCTTTGTTTAAAAAAATCTGTTATTTCTCCATTTTCTCTAGAGCTCCAAGAGAGAGAAGATCAATGATAGCGGTCTTCCACCTCGCGTCGAGTGAGAGGAAGTAGAGGCGGCGCGATCAGTACCGGTGTCAAGGGCCCGCTCCGTCGTGCGCAGCCTCCCAGACCCGTCGCTAGTCGAGGCGATAATCACGAAGCTCTGACTAGCTTCGTCCCCAGGAGAAAACACACCACTTCTGATCCATCTTCAATCTCTTTATTCCAGGTTATATTTCATCTCTTCATTCTTCTATTATCTTCCCCAATCCTTCTCTTCTCCTTAATCTATTCATTTATCTCTATTTTTTCTATCGTAACCCGATCGTCTCGATGGTATCCTCTTCACTCCTAAAACCCCTTCGTTTATCCTTCTACCTTACATCCCTGTCCACCTTCGATTATGAACGGTGATCGGAGATCAAGCTAGTTCCTCCATCGCAAATAGCTCATTCATTAACCTCTTCCTTTCTCTACTGTTGTCCAAGCCATCGTGAGCTCGAGACGAGATCAAGTTTGCAGGACATCGGTGGATCATTACCATGGATCAACCATAACAAAAAAGCACATGCATGCGAAAATCATCACAATCTGGAGGTCATGTTTCTGAGCTACACACGAGGAATTTGAAATATATTTGAGGCTTGATCGTGTCGAACTACCTGAGAGCACGCACCACCACTCGATTGTTTGATCAACGTCATCGAGAAGCTCCACGGACGGAGCTTGGACGAGATCCATCTGGAGGCGAATAAACCAAAGCAGTATTGCGAGATCCGATTCATGTGATCTGCACAATTTCTTCGACGAGCACGCACCTGCAACTGCCTAGAGATCAAGTGCCAACATATGCAACGAACAAATCCATGGAGGGAGTCAGATACGAGCAACTAAGAATGAAGATTACTCCGTAGCTGCGAATCATTGTCGCATACTTGAAGATCTGCTGCCTAGAGTGATTTGGGGAAGAACAAAAGTTTGTCCCAAACCCATTCTCCGATGTGTGTTCCTCATCGATCGGACGGTCGCGACCTAGCCACACGCTCCTACCACACATCTAAGGAGAGTCTTTTGATCGGCTCTGAATCGGACGATCCACAACAGAGCTACCCACCTCCTAACGTAACTCACGTGTGATACACATGAGGTGCCCTAATATTTAGCAAAATCGCATTATAACCCCTCGGTGCTTCCTGAAATCGTAAACAGGTCCTTCGAGCAGGTTGATCACGTGACTGAGCACGTGTGACTTGGGCTTTTTGCGTGAAACATCTTCGAATTCCTCACATGGGCGACACGTGATATCTGGTCTTATTGCGCGAGCTCCCTGTAGTTTCTGACATTTTCAATGCATGCCCCATAACTTCTAGATAATTAGCTTATACCCCCTAAACTATCTATAACTCCATACATACAATATACATAATATATATATATATATCTAATAAAAATATATAAAAATACTCTATACTATACTATGTACAGTATTAAATAGTATTTTGAAAATTAAAAATATTCTCTATTTTAATAATTCATTAAAAACACCATAAAACATAACAAACTTTAAAAAAACACATAAAAAATATAAACCCTATATAAAAAGCCTACAAAATTTATATAAAGTATATTTAATCATATTTTATTAATAAATCCAAAAAAATAAATATTAAATATTAAAATCAATAAAAAAACAAAATACGTAAAATTTTTAAAAATCATAACTAATTCAAGAAAAATCAGAAAAACACTTCAATATATCATTTTAAAGATAAGTTCATCTACATTCTAATAAAAATAAAATAAAATTATTTTGCAACTATTTTTTATTTTAGAAATCTAAAATAAAAATCTGTTTTCAATTAAAAAAATTTTCATATTAAAATGAACTAAAATTCAAAAAAGTCTAAAAACCTCTTAAAATCTATAAAAATAGAAAATAAAATAAAAGCATAAAAATAATAAATTAAAAACCAAATAAAAATTAAAAATATTTTCTAAAATAAAAAGAGAATACATAATACCTAAAAATCACAAAAATAATATAAAATTCATTAAAATTAAAATAAAAATAAAGAAAAATATTTTAAAATAAAATAAAAATTAAGAAACCGTTTACCTTATATTTTCTATAGTTTGACCCTAGTTTAAAATAGTTTGCCTCCTTGAGTTCGACACTCCTGTACTTTCACTATACATCAAAGTTTAGGAGTATAAATAATAGAAATAAGAAGTTTAACTAAAAACTAATCTTTTCTGATAAAACTCACCTGGTCGATACAATGACCGCGATTTATTCTGTCTCTTTTACAGGATTCAATTATCTTCCGAAAGGTGTGATTTTTCAAAGATGGAGTAGCCCAACATCAATGAGTTGGTCCATAATACATTTGCCTTTTGTAGATATGTCAAGACTTGATCAACGCCTTTCTACAACACTTGAAATGGAAGATATAGTTGGAGTATCTACAAGTGTTATAAGAACAGTAAGTATAGTAAGTATGAACAATAGTGTGCCAACCATCTTTAAAAAAAAGTGACTCCCATGTCAAAAAGAATCTCTTTAGACAATGAAGCATGTAGAAAAATTATGGAGAGTAAGGTTTTTCTTGATCCATACTAGATTAGTTGACTCATTTAGTTGCGATTTTATTAGATACAAAAAAGGTTATTGTGGTAGTGGTAGTTCTAGGAGCACGTAATAAATAGTTGATTCCACCAATCAAGCCATAGAAGCCTTACGAGTGCAAGATGGGCATGAGTTGTGCTTTTTGTAGATGGTACTTTGTGTTGCGTCTGGCATAACCATGCATGTTTTGATGATAACAAAATTTGACATTTTTAAAGCGCGTAGCTTGATTACAAAGATCAAAAACTTGGGGAAGAAATCTCAAGCTTTAGGAAAAAGATGAGTTCAAACTCAAGTTCAAGAATAGGAATCTCTCTTAAACGACAAGGAGACTAAAGAAAACCCTGTAATCTTGATTACAACTTAGCTAGTCTAGTTGAAAAATTGAAGCCTTGAAGTCAAACATCTTTCTCTCTAACGGATTTTCAATCGGACATTGAGAATCATTTTTTAGCAATTTACACAGGCTCCATTAAGTTTCAGTGGTTGTAATATTCCTAGCTCTATAAGATCATTTTATTTACATTTTGTTAAATTCCATATTTATTAATAAGGTTTATAGGAGTACCATACTTTTGTACTTGCGGTTCGAGTTATCTATGCAACTTGTTGTAATAGTTAGAGTTGTGTAAAAAAATTGTTATAACATAGTTGAGCTGCCCATATAAGCAATCTCGTTAGCGGAATGATCGAGAAGTTATAATCCCAAAGATACGCTCCAAATGTACCATTCGCTAGTTTATCTTGAGGAGTAAATATTCGCTCCATATTTGACCAACTTAAATCTAAATAAAAAAAATCGAACATCCGATTATTAAGATAAAATAGAAAATGGCATCAGATCTAAGTAATATTTACATGCAGTTGGATTTGTGGTATGGATTACACCAAATAGAAAAGGGATTTTTACCCGGCAGACCCTATAATCTTTGTCAATTACCTCTATGACCTTTAAAACATCGTAATTCTTCTCTCGACCCTGTAAACTTGCTCCATCTTACCCCACGAACCCTACCGTTAAATTAACACATCTTGAGTTAACTTCTTTGGGTTAAAAACGAGTTAATCTAACCAATCCGCGATCGGACGGCTAGAATTAACCAAGAGTCTCTTCCATCTCTCCTCCCTCAATGAGGGCATTAGCTTGGCTGGAGAAGGTGTGCGCGAGGGGCGTGGCGCTGCGGTGACCTGAGCTGGAGAGGGGGGGCTGGGTTGGAGGAGGTGCATGGAGGGGAGAAGGTTGGCAGCGGACTGGGCTGGAGGGAGGCAGGGGGTCGAGCAGGGGAGGCGGTCGGGTGTGTGTAGGGGGGCTCGAGCGGTGGGAGGCGGGCTGGGGGAGCGGGGCTCCAGCGGCATGATGCAGGGGGGCTCGAGCGGCGGGAGCGAGGGGCTGCGGGGGCCTTTGCGTCGCGGGGGCCGGTGGGGAGCGCTCGAGCGACGGGAGGATCTGGAGGTGAAGGGCAAGGGCGAGGGCGGAGGTCGGGAACGACGAGGTCGAGGCCAGGAGGAGGGCGGTGGCGGGAGGAGGTGCTGGGTGTTGGTTGGTGGGGAAAAGGAGGGTGAGAGGGAATGGCAATTAATGTAAATTCGACAAATAAAATAGGCATTACATAAAAGAATGCAACGGAATCTGATTAGTTTTAACGGGTAAATGGATGGGGGTTAACCACATGGTTTATAAGGTAAGGGTTAACAAGTTTACATAGTCGAGAGAAGAATTACGATGTTTCAAAGATCGTAGAGGTAATTGACAAAGATTATAGGATCTGCCGAGTAAAAATCCCAATAGAAAAAGGCATCACAGCGCTCCCCATAGAATTGCATAAAACCCCAGAAGTAAAAAGAACCATCAGCTGCTGCAATGATTCAAACGGCCCCGCCCTTTTAAATAGTCCCACCAATAGCAATGGCTTCTCTGCACACACACTCACAGAGAGAGAGAGAGAGAGCTACAGAAAGAGGGGGATCCGTTCTCCACCAATCGCACATGGCCATGGCCTTCCTCCTCCTCCTCCTCGTCGTCCCCGCCGCCTCCGCCTTCGAGCTCGACCACATCCGCCCCGTCACCGACCGCCCCCTCGGCCTCTTCGACCTCCTCGGCCGCACCCGCAACGCCCTCACCTTCGCCCGCTTCGCCCAGAGGCACTCCAAGTCCTACGCCTCCCTCGACGAGGCCCGCCGTCGCTTCTCCGTCTTCTCCTCCAACCTCGACCTCGTCCGTGCCAGGAACCGCCTCGCCCTCCCTTACCGCCTCGGGATCAACGGTGAACTTCCCCTCATTCGTCGCCGTCGTCTTCAACCCCGATCGGTTAACCTGTTTTTAATCTTAGTATAATTTTATTTCGTATAGAGTTCGCGGATATGACGTGGGAGGAGTTCCAGGGGAGGCACCTCGGCGCGGCCCAGAATTGCTCGGCCACGACGAAAGGAGGTCACTTGATGGCGGCGGAGACGCTGCCGGAGGAGGTGAAGGAGATTGGTCGATCCTGACCGTTGGATCTTGTGATCTGTGATCTGACCTTTCTTTGACCTTGTATTCTTGCAGAAGGACTGGAGGGTGGAGGGTATAGTGAGCCCAGTTAAGTACCAGGGTAGTTGTGGTTCCTGCTGGACCTTCAGGTTAGAGGAAATTTCCCCTCTTTTTTCTAGCGTCAAATCTTACATCACCCCCAAAAAATAGTACCCATTTTTGTTTGTAGCTGTACTTTGGACCTTAGCATAAGAATAGAGTGGTTACTCTTTGCCATGATATCAATAACTGGTTTGACCATAAAAGGGATATGGAACTCTATACTAAATTGTTCAATTGATTGTAACCACCAAAATCTAAGTTTCGTTGGTCTTCTGGATGTTAATTTGTGGTGTTTTTGGCAGTACAACAGGAGCTCTAGAAGCAGCATACAAACAGCTCACAGGAAAAAACATCTCCCTTTCCGAGCAGCAGCTGGTGGACTGTGCTGGTGCGTTCAATAACTTCGGATGCAGTGGAGGTTTACCTTCGCAGGCCTTTGAGTATATCAAGTATAACGGTGGTCTCGACACCGAGGAGTCTTATCCTTATCGTGGAGAGAACGGAGTCTGCCATTTCAATGGAGAGAATGTCGGTATCAAGGTCGTCGACTCTGTGAACATCACTCTGGTGAGGATTCTGAATCTCTTGTCCCTGTGCTTGCAATCCAACTGCCTTCCCTAAAATAGCAGGTGTGTGTTTCTGAAGGGTGCGGAGGATGAATTGAAGCACGCAGTTGCCTTTGTCCGTCCGGTTAGCGTAGCATTCGAGGTGATCAGGGAGTTCAGATTCTACAAAGATGGAGTCTTCACCAGCAACACCTGTGGAAATACTCCAATGGTTGGTTACTCTTAGATATTGGGGAGAGAAAAAAATCTGAATTTGTTCATTGGGCCTACTTTCTGTTTGCTGTTTTTCGCTTCAGATGAATTAAGCATGGGTTTTTTCTTTCTGTAACAGGATGTGAACCATGCAGTGCTGGCGGTCGGTTATGGGGTCGAGAATGGTGTTCCGTACTGGCTCATCAAGAACTCATGGGGTGCAGATTGGGGTGACAATGGATACTTCAGAATGGAAATGGGAAAGAACATGTGTGGTGAGCACCTCCTCATTTCTTTATCAGCATATTTCTTTGATAGTGTGTTTCCATTATTTTGGTTTTGCACAGATTTCACGCTTTGAAATTTATTGTGTTAAGCCTCAAAATGGGATCTTTGTGGCAAGAAGAGTCCAATTCTTAAGAACAGAATTGTTTACAGCACAGTTTGTTGGCAAAAGCTTTGCAATTTGAAACCTGCAATAATCTTGGCTTATCTGAAATAGCAACTGGTTATCAGAATGACAGATAGATTTGTTCCATTTATCAAGAATTTGAGATGATATTTTTCTATTTTGCAGGCGTCGCTACTTGCGCATCATACCCTGTTGTAGCAGCTTAGGCACTGGTTCAGATGGCAACTCTGGCCCCTTTTAAGTGTTATACATTTTATAGAAGTAATTCGTCTCAATTGGTCCCTTGGCTGTAATGCCGTAGTGTATGGTCGGATAGCTTCATGGGGGCATTCTATCTATGGTGGTTGTATTTGCAGATTTTTAGTTTTGCATGGTAAAATTGTATTATGTCATTGTGAGGCAGTTGAAATTGATGAAGGAATTTACCAAGACTGCAATGTGGTATATAGATATCCTGCCCAAAATGTTCAATCTCGGTTGCTTACAGAGACTAACAGCTCGTGTTATGCATAAGCCCAATACAAAATCAATAATGAAATATTAAGTATCATGTTAAAATATTTGATTTCTGGGGAACGGATCAACGAGCATCCATCTCCTGCGTCGTGTTCTGTGAAACGCCCAGAAAATAACCCATAAGCAACGAGTGAGCAGGTATGACCACAAAGATGTCAGCAACGCTTATGCAATACGCCAACACTTGTGTAAGCCTAACAACCCAAAATGATTTCTAGTGGCACCGAAGATCTTGATCCACAACCTAAAAACCTTTTTGAGCCCTTCACATGACTCCCTGACGTCGTAAAACAAGCATGACAGCAACAAGTTCAAGCCTGCAATCTTCTTCTCTTGATCTCAGTACAACTGAACATTGCACCTAAAATAAAGGGTAGGGAAAGCAAGGAAAGATTTCGCATAAATATATAACGGTATGCAGTTGTCTGGCCACTCCAACCAATACTTTCCTGTTGTCACAAGTGTGTGATACATCTCTCTATTGGAAAGGTCTTCGAACCAACCCGAGTCTAATCCCAAATAACTCGCATGCAAACGGCAACGGAAAAACAAAGAATCATTGGTACAAGAATAAGCAAATCAAAAGGGTAAAACTACATTTTGATCACCCCCACCAATTCCAGTTTGAATGTCATCTTTACAGATTCAGCATAACTGACAGACAGGGATCAGGAATTATACAGGCATCCTCACTATACATCTGGAAAAGGAGGCTATCACGCTTGCTTTGTCCCAAAGGGCAATGGTTAGACGTCGGATACAAACGCTTCATCCAGCAAATTTTCCCTTCAAAAAGCATTGCCTGATTTTTACTTACGACAGCGCCTCTTGAATGTGTATTCACCTCCGTGAATCAGCGCTTCCAAACTCTTCACTGTTCCCATCAATTATGTCCTTCAAAGTATTATCGTGCAATGAAGCCAGGCTTTTGCGTATTCGTTCTTCAATCCAATTAAGCCTCTTCTCAAGGCATAGCACTCCAAGATGCAAAATCCGACAATCGACTTCAGCAACTTTGGCACAGGCACGCAACAATATATAATAATCAGCATGAGCCACATAGAAGAGCTTTCCCCACAGTCTCTTCCGACGGTATCGAAGATAGCCATTTTCAGGCACCTCACGAGCCTTTGGTGGGATGTAACTGAACCCATTTTTCTCCATGTCTGATTTACACCATCTAATGGAAGCATCCACAGGGTTTATGAGGTCATGACCAGACTCAGATTGCACAGGCACTACGCTGGCATTACCATCATTGTTAGCATGTTCTTCAACTGTGGCATCTCTTGACCTCTTTCCGTGATGCTCATTAGATCCTGACTTGTCTTTGGCAGCATTTTTATCCTAATAATAAACCAGAAATCCAGAGTGACTTCAATAATTTGCATGTACGTGAATTTTCACTGGCTCAAAAACAACTCACAAAAAGAAAATGGAATTCAATTACAAAATGAAGCAAGAGTAACAAGGTTAAAAAAGGACTACAGCAAGCCTAAATTCTATATCAGGTGATCCTTTATTATCGTTTTTGCCATGTACAGCTATTTGGTGTTTCAAAGCTAGAAAGTTCTTTCATTGATATCAATGTCAATGAAGCTGTCACAATTGTTTATTATATGTACAAATTAGGGATTTTAATATCACTTTCAGAGTAGCAGAATCATGGCTAGTTATTACGACGGAATGTATCTTCAGCTGCACGTGGGAATGGGTATCATCTCCGTCTTCGTTTCCCTTTGCTTATTCTGATTGCATATCCTCACCACCTTCTGTCTCGTACTCTGCATCCTCGTTGTCCTGATAGTATTCTTCATAGAGCAGATCCTCTGCAGTACTGTAGAGGTCTGCCGTAATACCGAATTAGTGCGAACCACTCGATCAAGATCAAGCGGCTCGGGTGATCCACGGCAAGGCCTTAAATGGCGGTTGCGGTCACCATTTCGGTATCGACCAAAACAGAATTTCGATGGAATTTCGGTGGAATTTCGACCGAAATTTCGGTCATTTCAGTCATTTTTTGTACTAGGACCCCCATATTTCGGTCATTTCGGTCGAATTTCGGTTTCGACTGGAAATCGATATTCGACAGAAATTCGACCTAATTTCGCTGAAATTTGAGGCCATGATCCACGGTATTACAGCAGTCCTCTGCAGTACTGCAGAGGATCCGCTCGGTATTCTTCATCCCCTTGTTCATAATCCACGCACTCCCCCTCTTCATTATACTCTACTGTGCATCCTCATCTGTACTGTTGGCACCTTCTTTTGCAGAAGGCTGGTCTCCGTCACCCACCATGGGGATCTTCCTCTTCAATATCCATCACAACGGCCTCATGATCAACTGCATAGTCGTTCTTTCTCGTATATTGTGAAGGCAGATGTATTTGTGATGCAGCGGTAGATGTCGCAGATGAAAATGTGAGGTCCTCACCACCTTTGCCATTCAACTCTTCATTGCCGGAAGGGGCACTGTTCGCAGCAGATGCTCCCTATCCATGTACATTTTACATTTTACATTTTATTTTATTTTTTACTCTTGTTAAAAAAGGTAACGGTTCATTGATATTGATATATGTCCTATATATTATCTATGGTACTAGCTATGTTATAGAATCAAAGCCACGTGAATTTATCATGGTACATGATTGAATATGGATGTAAAGAAGAGGAAGTCCTTTTGAAGGGAGGGGACGATGGAGGGAGAAACTGATGGTGGAGTGGTGTCGGAGGAGGTGGATTGGGGGAGGACGTGGAAAGGAGTTGGGTTTAGGTATTAAAAAATAAAATAAAAGGGATAAATACCCACCATTGGATCGAGTTCGGTTAGATTAACTCAAGGGCTTGGTTTGGTCAAAGGTTGACTTTAACGGAGGGGCATGTGTATAAAACGGAGTAACAATTCAGTGTTTTGGATGTAATCGCGATTGTGATGGGTTATAAATGTAATAATAAAATTATACAAAGATATAGGTGTAAAATTCCCTACAAATTATTGGTCACTTTAGGCCTATAGCATGTAGTTTGGTGTCGCATTAGCTCCTAGGCAAGAGGGGTTGGGTCGGGTGAAATGATTTAGCCACTTTAGGCTTATTGCATGTACAATTACCTTGTTATCGGCATCATAATTTTGTGTGTGGTGTATTTGGTTGTACGCATGTTGTGTTGTAGATGGGTAAATGGATAGACCCCCACACCCCTATGGTCAGAGACGAGAAAAAGGTATATAATATCCGCCCCTTTGAGGGCTTCTCTCGTGGTTTCATTCCGCTCCTTAGGGAGTAGGGTTCCACGCGAAATTCTTGTGTTCTTCAATTTCTTTATCTTTATTTCTGATTCTGCTTCCTATTTTTTCTAACATGGATCAGAGCGGGTCGATTCTCGAGGATTCGTTCTTTTTTTTTAAGCCAAGAAAAGGGGGATACACTCATTGGTGTTCACCCCAATATATTAAAAGGAAAGAGAGTCAGAGGTACAAACAAAAACAAAAAAGAGCGACCCAGTAAAGGAGGCGAGAAATCTCCAGTTCTGGGCAAAAACACAAAAAACAAGATATCAAAAATTAAGTACAACTCCAGTCATCCACCAAACCACTCGCACGACAGAGCACATTCTCCAAGTAGAAGCGTTGCGCAGAGAAAATGACCTCGTTGCGACTAAGCCAAATCGACCATAATCTTGCCACTGGTGCCAGGAGACGCCTTCTATCCATATGCCTATTCACGAAGAGAGTCACAGAAGGTCTCCACATCACAAGCACGTACCCAAGCCACAAGCGGGTCTTCCCAAAGCCCCCGGACCATAGGGCAGGCAAAGAGGATATGATCCAGGGACTCCACATTCGATTCACACAGGACACATAGATTGGAAACCGAGAGCATCAACCTTGAGCATCGATCACGCGTCATAAGCCTCTTTCTGCGGACTAGCCATAAGAAGAAAACAATGCGCAAGGGCAGGCCCAATCTCCAGAATAAACCACAGTCTCTCACCAGGGAATACGAGCGAACAGGCAGAAGCTCAAGCAGTCTAGCATAGGCCTTCCGAGTTGAGAAGCCACCATCCCTCCAAACCCAATGATCCAAGCCCACGGAAGGTGAATCCGCAACAGCAAGGACGTCCATCAGAGCAAGAAAGTCCAAGAACCTCTGATCCGAGAAATTCCCCCCAAAGCGAGGAGACCAACACGCATTCTCTCAGCAGCAAGCCACGGAGGCATCCTTGTTCTCCGCCATCGCAAAGAGCCGCGGGAAGCGGACCGAAAATGGAGCCCCCCCAACCAGTTGTCCTTCCAAAAGGAGAAGGCACGGCCGTCCCCCAGGACAGGCTTAAATCTCGCTATGTTCTTCAAGAAGACCTCCTGAACACCACGCCAGAACGGAGACCGCGCACGCACCACCCCCAACCTGTCCTCCCCAGCCCACTCCCTCCCATGAAGCTCCCTCAAGATATCAATAAAGAAGTTTCCACCTCTTCCCCACACCCTGCTCGCCCACTTAAGAAAGAACGCATCATTGACCAACTTGAGGCGCCTAACCCCCAACCCCCCTTCCTGCTTCTCCCTCGCCACCTCCTCCCAAGCGACCAGGTGAATCCCTCTCCCTTCAACACCCGATTTCCCCCACAAGAATCTCTTGAAGCAAGACTCTAATCTCCTGCAAATCCCAGCAGGCAGACGTCGAGTCGACAAAAAGTGCACCGGAATGGCAGCAAGGACCGAGCGAAGAAGAACCAGCCTTCCGCCTTTCGAGAGGAGCGTCACGCGCCAACCCGCCAATCTCGCCTCAACCTTCTCCACCACCCCACTCCAATCCCTAAGGGTTCGTTTGGTTGCAGGGTTGGGCAGGATTGGGTTGGCCCAATCTGGGGTACCCCTCCTTTCAACCCTCCCAATCCTCCTCACAGTTTACTATTCACAGGGGTACCTCAACCCAACCCAACCCTATCCAACCCTGCAACCAAACGAACCCTAAGTCTTGGCCTCCCAACCACCAAGGTAAGGCCCAGGTAATCAATCAGCAGACTCCCCAAAGCAGATCCCAGAATGCTCGCACAATCCAGCGCCACAACCTCCGATAAGCCAAAAGGAATAACCTTTGACTTGGTACCATTTATGAGCAGCCCCGATAATTCGCTAAAGAGGTCCAGAGTCACCGACATGGCAGCGACCTCACTAGCACCCCCTTCAATGAAGCACAAGGTGTCGTCCACAAACTGTAATAATGGTACGGAAGTGGCCCCCATGGAGAAACCCTTGGAGAGGCCCGCAGCAACAACCCGGTCCACCATACGAGCCAAGACATCCGAAGCAAGAACAAAGAGTAGGGGGGCCAGCGGGCATCCCTGGCGCAGGCCCGTTTCGGCTGAAATAGCCCCCCTTCCAAACCGCCATTAAGCAAGAGCGAGAAGGAAACAATAGTCACGCATCGGCGCATCCATGAAATCCACAGCTCCGGGAACCCACGCCTCCTGAGGACCGACCAAAGGAAGGCCCAATCAATGCTATCATAAGCTTTAGCAAAATCAATTTTCCATAGCACCCCCTGTTTCCCCGACGCTTTCCAATCAGCCACCAATTCCGACGCAACCGCAATACAATCAGATATTTGTCTTCCCCTAATGAAAGCCTCCTGAACGGGGAAACCAGTGAGTCCAGCACTCTAGAAAGTCTCCTAGCCAGCACTTTAGCCACAACTAAGTAGATGGCGTTTGAAATCGAAATGGGGCGAAAGTCGCCAATCTCCTCCGCCACATCCTTCTTTGGAATCAAAAGCAATAAGGCTTTGTTCAGCCTATCAAAACCCGCATTTCCTCCACAAAACTCCACTACCACCTCAAAAACTTCAACTCCCACCAAGTCCCAGAAGTCCCGAAAGAAAGCCACAGAAAAACCATCAGGTCCCGGGGACCCATCAAGATTAAGATCCCACACAGCCTCTTTAGTCTCCACCATCGAAATCGGCCTAATAAGCATGGCACAGTCCTCCTCGGAAACCTTGGGCACCCCCAGCCCCAACCACTTCCAAGAGCGCGTGGAGCGAGTCGACATGACGCCCCTGAAGTGCTCCACAATGGCAGATCCCATCGCATTATCCCCAACGAAAAGCTCCCCAGCAACAGAGATGGCGCGTAATGAATTGTTCCGTTTCCTCCCACTAGCAACCCTGTGGAAGTATGCCGTGTTTGCATCACCATCTTTGAGCCATTTTAGCCTGGAGCGCTGTCGCCACTCAATAGCTCTCCATGCTCCATTTACCCCATCCAGTTTTGTGGAGGATCCATTTACCCCATCCAGTTGTTTAGCCTGGATCAAATATGTAGAGTACCATTCTCTGAGCCAGATGGGAGAGACTCAGTTCTCCGACGAGGAGATTTTTTCAGACCCCATTCTCCAACGACCGTGGACTCCGACGAGGATTACACTTCCACGGTCTTTTCCAGTTCGGCCCTTTTCAGAGATGGCGCAGTTGTCCACATATTGTGACGGGCCAGAGTACTCCGACGAGGAAACTCATTCCAATTACAATGACTCTGACAGGCGCAGTACAGAGCACATGCTCTTCGACGAGGAGATTCAGTTGACTCACACTCCAGCCCGTTCGTCCTCCTTACGTGCACGACATGAGAAGCAACATCCTCGATAGTAATCAAAAGTTGTGCGCGTTGAGTTAATATTGTCCGTAGTGTCATGTAGCGTGAGTTGAGTTTCTTTCTGTTTGTCCAAGCTGAGCATTGCATGATCCAGCTTGAGGGGGAGTGTTAGTATATTTGGTTGTACTACCGATTGTGTTGTAGATGGGTAAATGGATATCTCCAGGATCCATTTACCCCATCCAGTTGTTGAGTCCCACATCTACCAGTTTGGAGATGTGGAGACTCAGTAGAGCTATATATAGACCCCCACACCCATGTAGTCAGATGATAAAAAGGAATACAATATCCGCCCCTTTGAGGGCTTCTCTCTTGGTTTCATCCCGCTCCTTAAGGAGTAGGTTCCACGTAAAATTCTTGTGTTTTTCAATTTCTTTGACTTTATTTCTGATTCTGCTTCCGCTTCCTATTTTTTCTAACAGTTTGAAACTGTTTTTAGGACTTTAACCCATGACCTATCGCCTTTAGACTTATCATGCGATATATAGGGGGCCCTTCCAATAAGATGCATCCTTCCTAAATTCAGGAAGGTTGCCATTTTTTGTATAAAACATGAGCACTTTAGTAGAATACATATACAGTTAATGGCAACATTTGGACTAAGATTAGATTACTTCTCTAGTGAGAGGAGTCATTAAAATCCAAACAAGTTTCATCACTCCCTCGGAATGGAAGCATCATGATTATACAATCATTTATGATCACATCACCCTCGAGTATTTCTAATACCCGTACATCCTGTATACTGGAAGATCTAGAATAAACCTGAAGTTTTAGATCACTTTTAGACTATCTTCTTCAGGATTTTATCGTTAAGTTTCTCATTCGGTCATTGGGAGTTGATACAGATCATATGCTTTCCAAAAACATACATCATACCTACAAATTCTTATCATGCTTCCAAAGCAAGACGACCATGCATGGAATTGGATTCGGTCCTTCCGGTTCAGTAGTGAACATGTATGATCCCTTTGAGAGATCGTATTAGTCATATGCCCTCGTATGCACACCAGTTCGCCGGTGTATAGACCTTGATTAGATCATCAACCTAACGATCTGTCAAATGTACATATTCAAACATACAGCAATACATGTCTCTGGTCAAAGGATGCATGCCTATATCGTGACAATATACGACATAGGTCTTGGTTATCTCGATCTTGTTAAGTCAACTCTTTGACCTAACTTATCTGACACCTCTGAATCTCTATTCCTATGCAGAGGACCTGCATCAAGAGGTCGGTCAGATATTATCACTTAGAGAAGGATTGTCATCTCCTTCTTAGTTTGGAAATCATCTCTTAACAATCATTTGACGGTGCTTGATGAGTCCTCAATCTAGCTCTTTAGATATCATCCAAGCACCAACATCTATGATTTAACATTTGAATCAACGGTTATATGATTATTAAGATGGTCATGATACATAACCCTAGTTAGACTAAGGGACCTATCATGCAAATTAGTTATTCTTCATTTCAGATTAAGGAGTGAATTGCAATAACATTTATTGCATAATGGCTCGCCATAGGCTCACATGTCCAACAATCTCTCATTATCCCAAAGAGCCATTTAGTGAGCTAATCTTTAAATCCACACGCATAAGCTATTTAGAAAAATAGCTTCGTAAGTCGGGTAGTCACTCTGTTCCCGAGAGACTATGCCAAGTCCTTTTGCAGAATTGCATATCCCCCAGTAGCAGTGCTCGCATCCAATGCAAACATCGCATCTTATGCAACTAATACTAAATCATGTGCTTATTGTGCCTTTATCCCTATAACTCGATAATTATTATAACCAATAATTGGCACCCTTATTCCTAGAGATCTCTATCTCCTTAGATTAAGACATAGTCTCAAGTTTGGTAAGGTATCTGTAGGTAAGACATTTTAGATCACTATCTATGAAGTCTTAATGTCTTAAATACTTTGAGATCACTATCTCAAAAAAATCATGTTCCTTTGAAGATGTTGATTATAACTGCAATTTAGTGTTTTATCTACATAGTAGGTTTGGTAACATTTTAGTACTCCCACTGCATGAAAACATCTGGTCTTCTGTATACATGTAGCATATATTGGGCTTCTCATAGCCGATGCACTAGGGCAAGCAGCTTTTGACATTCATATCCTCAACTCTATGAGGTATTAGCCCTTTAGATAGCTCAATACCATATCTTAAGGGAAAGCTTTCCTTGGCATTTTCCAAAAAAATGGAAAATGTCCAAGATGTGCCATGAATGTGATGGTCCTAATGCCCTCTTTGCTTCTGAACAACTTCAGAACTAAGATATAAGAGGCATACTTGAGATCATATCTCAAGGTATACAACAACCAGATCATAAAATACTTATTATCATCCTTATATCATTCCAAATGATTAGGATTTTATCTACATTTTAGCATGATGAACACAGTGGCACTCTCACTAAGCTTCACATGGTTCATCAAGATTCTATCTGAAATCATAACCTTTGTAATTTCATCAAATCCAATGTTCCAACTACAAGAAGCTAATTTGAGTCCATAGATGGAGGGAGTTCCTTAGCTTGCACGCCTTGCATTCCACAACCACGAAGCCATTGGGCTAATTCATATGAATATCCTCGTTGAGGTATTCATAGAGAAATGCAATCTTAACTTCCATCTTATGGATGTCATAGTCAAGTTGTGTAGCTACAGTTAGCAATATTCTGATGGGTTTAAGCATGGTCACTAGAAATCAAGTCTCATCGCAAGCGACATCTTCTTTCCGTGTGTAGCTCATGGCTACAAGCCGCGTTTTGAAGGTCTCTACCTTCTCATCAGGTTTTAGCTTGAAGATCCATTTACACCCAATGGGTTTGACACCTATAGGTGGATCCTCAATGGTCCATACACAACACTTGTGTATGAAGTCTACTTTAGACTCTATTGCTAACATCCATCTTTCCATGTTATGATCTACAGAAGCTTCATCATATGAAGTTCGATCATTGTCAGATTTCTCTGATACACGGAATCCATACCCTCTAGGTGGTTTTACCACCCTCAAACTGATTTGAAGAGGTATGAGTATTTCATCTTTAATTGTCCCTTTTAGTTTCCGATTTTAGGAGCCTTATTTTCTTCTTAGGATCCAATGAGTCCCTTAACTTCATTCTTATCTTGATTCGCAAGAAAGTCATCCTTTTAGAATCATATTCTTAGAGATGAAATCTTTTAAGAATCTCAAGGTCATAAAGTAGGTATCCAATAACATCATTTATTTTCCTAATGAAGTAGCACTCTCAAGTGCTAGATTCCAGCTTACTTGCATCCATGTTATGTTCATGGACCAAGCTACCCTAAATCCTCAAGTGTCCAACACTGGGCTAGATTCCAAACCATAACTTATGAGGGTTTTTGGGTTCAGATTCGCATGGAATCTTATTAAGGATATATATTGAAGTCTCTACTACATATATACATGAAAACTAAAAGGTAATTATGCTAGGATTCATCATTGATCAAATCATGTCACACATGATCTAATTGCATCTCCCTACAACTCCACTGAGCTGGGGTGTACTAGAAGAAGCGAGATAGGAACGATATTCCTTCTTTATAAGGTATTCCATGAATTCATCTAATAGGTACTGGTTACCTAAATTTAAATTAAATTCATTTCATCTTCCTTCTAACTTTGGTTCTCAAACAAAATTATGAAATCTTTGGACATTTCAAAGTTTTCTAATAGGTGAAGGAAGAAATCACATACCATGAGTAATCATTAACGGATATCACATATCACTAATGTTCATTATGATATAGAGGGTTCACATACATCAATATGCATGAGGTCTTGAATACCTCGGCATCTTATACCATTCCCAGAGAAGGGTGCATTAGACATTTTAACTTTAATTACAATATTCACAAGTATGTAAGATTTGAACTTTGGGATATTTACACCCATAACCCTGAGTAATTCTATAATTACCCCAAAAACCCTCTATAGTCACGAATTACACTCAAAACCTTAAATAGTGCTTAACTCTTAAATTCATAACCCCGAGTTAATTGCAACCAATTTTCCGTTAACTCTCACGGTAACTGTTAAGAATTTTACATTTTACACCCAAGTTTCACTTTATTTCCTCCCCTTCTTCTCCCAACCTCCGAATCCGACCCTCCCTCCGTCGTCGTCCTCTCACCTTCCCGACTCCCACCTTCCCGACCTCCTTCCCCAAGGGGTGCGGTGCAACCCCCTCCCCTCCCAACCCACCCGCACCACCTGAATGCCCCCCCGTACACCATCCTCCTGGAGGCCCCCCGCACACCATCCTCCTGGAGGCCCCCCGCACCTGCGCCGCAGCACCATCCTCCTGAAGGTCCTCCGCACCTGAGCCGCGACACCATCCTCCTGAAGGCCCCCCCGCCTGAGCCGCGGCACCATCCTCCTGAAGGCCCCCGCACCTGCGTCGCGGCACCATCCTCCTGAAGGCCCCCCGCACCTGTACACTCACCCCCCTTCCTGAAGGTCCCCCGCACCTCCGCACATGTACCCTCCCGCACATCCTGAAGTCCCTGCCCCGCCGCACTCTCCCCCGCCGCGGCACCCTCCCCCACCCGCACCTCCTGAAGGCCCCTGCCCCGTCGCACCCTCCCCCTCCGCGGCACCCTCCCTCACCCGCGCCTCCTGAAGGCCCCTGCCCTGCGACACCCGCCGCCTCCGTGGCACCCTCCCCCACCCGCACCTCCTGAAGCCCCCCCCCCATCTCCCGCGGCACCCTCCCCCACCCGCACATCCAGAAGCCCCTGCCTCGCCACACCCTCTCCCACCCGCACCTCCTGAAGGCCCCTGCCCCGTCACACCCTCCCCCGTCGCGGCACCATCCCCCAACCTGCACCTCCTGAAGGTTCCCCTGCACCACACCACTGCCTGGAAGGGACCCTGCACCCCTCCACCCCCCCCCCCTCGCACCTCCTGAAGGCCCCTGCCCCGCCGCACCCTCCCCCGTCGCGGCACCCGTACCTCCTAGAAGGCCACCCCGCCGCACCACACCACTTCCTGGAAGGGACCCCGCACCCAGAGGAACGGGTAGCTGTTGGAGGAGGGGTATTTTCCTTTTCAATTTTGACTTAATTTTATAACCGTTAGATTGATGCTGGGTTAGATTAACTCGATGGTTTGGTTAGTATTGACGGTTAAAACTAACAGAAGGTTATAGATGTGAGGCGGAGTAACTACTCAAGGTTTCTTATGTAATTCGTGATTATCTTGGGTACTTGGGGTAATTATGGAATTACTCAGGGTTATGGGTGTAAATATCCCTTGAACTTTCAGACAATCTAAAGTTCCATCTCTTACTGGTCTATTGATCTTATCAACAGACATATGTCTAAGGCTTGATGCCGGATCATTGTCAAATGATCTTCATCATCCTATTGATCTTTCATGGTTTAAATTTCCAATATTAGAAATGTTAATGAACCATTCATTAATTCTAATTTAGTAGAGCTCCAGATTTTAGATTACTAATTGAAATATATCCATCATAACTCTTTATGATAGGTCTATTCCAGAATGTATGTCCATTTCTAACAAGTTTAGAAATAAACAACGAATGTGTTCCAATATCTAGGTCATAGAGACATTCTCTAAGAGTGATGGCTCTCCCACTGAAAATATGTAATATTTTTATCCAATGGAGATCGTTGCAACAATTGCATCAACTCCCATGTCGATGACTACTAAACCTTAAGATCAAATTTTCTAGTCTTCTAAACATATGCAACCAATTGTCTTATCTAATAAGTAAGTCAATTTCATTGATGATATGTAGATGTAGAATATCCCGATGCACTAACCGGGTCCTTCTCTAAGGATCTTAAATAGTCTAGATAGTCATTCTATCAATACATCAGCTTGTCGCGGTATTGACATATATCCAACTTTTTGGATGCCATGTGTATGGAAGTCACAAAAGTATAGTGAACTCTTTGACTTTCCTTCTTTCATAGGTCAGATCCATGCTTCCACTGCCTTTCTTAATGTACAAACAACATCTGCTTAAGACAAAGGATCTCTTAAATTGAATGTGTCCTCATGGGACTTCAATATAAGAGTATTTCAACATTTATTTGCTTCATCATGTTAGTACAATATGAATAATATGAGCATCATGAAAGACTTGAGTAGAGACATCAGAATAATGGCACTCATCATATCCACATTCACCTTAACTCGAAAAGAACTTGGTTCAGGAAGGTACTCAAATATTTTGAGTACATCATCTCTTATCGAGCCACCATTCTGCATAATGCACTGAACCATGTCATTAATAATTAAATGTTGAGAGTACATATGTTTGTCAAAACATCTTCGATTTTTAAGAATAATCTTGATAATTGCGATCATCACCGACATGTTACTTCCAAAGCACACTCGATGAGAGATCAAGACCTAGAGACACATAAACCATAGGCTGACCTATTGTCTATTTAATTGTCAAACCTCATAATCATGAGCAAACTTGCACGTTGCAACCACATATGTTATGTGTCCAACTGCAAGTACTACATCATGATCATGGATCCAATCCATGATATTATACAGGTTATAATTGAGTGTAGATTTAAGCATAGAAGGACGTATCGACGATATATTGGCGATATATCGGTTTCGACATGGGAGGTTTTGATATCACCCAGTATATCCTTTTACAGGGATATCGACGATATGTCGTCGATATATTGATGATATATCGTCATATCGGCTCATAAAAAATCCTTGATACCGATCGATATCGCCAACATTTCGTTGATATCTCTATATATCAATGCTATTATTCATGCAAGATTGATTCTGCTACTTATCTAGCTACACCCAATATTAAAACATATATCTAGCTACACCTAGTATTAAAACACACAATGGTTTATATATTTTTTGTTTCGGGTCAGGGGCGCTGCCCACGCACCCCTGCAAGGGGGGGGTGATCTGGGCCCCCCAGGCTCGTTGATCGGGCAACGAGACCCCCGTACGGGTAGGGTATGGTGCGACAAGAGGGTGCATACAATAGTTCTTCAACTTGGTGTATATTTGCAAGCTATTTCATGTTGTAAGAAATTAAAGAAAATCTATTTCAAATATCTATAAGTCAATTTTTCAAAAAAAATATCTATAAGTCAAGAATCAACATTAATATCAATATGTTCAAAATGATCGATATATGCGACATAAGCTTCATAAATGATCAATATGTGTGCTTTAAGAGTATATTTGTAAGTTATTTAGTGATACAAGAACTTGGATGAACTCCATTTTCAATATATATAGTCAAAAACTAACAGTACCAGTAATATGTTCGATATGATATAACTGATATGTGCAATATAAGGATCATAGACTTCACAAATGATCTATATGTGTCATCTAAGTGTACATTTGTAAGTTATTTAATGTTATAAGAACTTGAATGGAATCCATTTCCAATATCTTTAGGTCAGGAACAAACATTAACAGCGATATCTTCGATATGATTGATATGTGTGATATACGGGCTATAAATGACCAATATGTGTGACATTAATGTATATTTGTGGATTATTTGTTGTTTTAATATCTTGGATGATCTTAATTTATGAAAAAACAACAAAAATAGCTTTTTTGAGCCATTTCCGACATTTCCATCGATATCATCGATATATCGACGACGTATAAAGATATATCCATTTCCGGACGGACCGAAGCGATATCGATATCGATACGGCCTTCCTTGGATTTAAGTGGATTTAACGAAAGTTATCTGAAATAAGATAATTAGCAAAAAATATTTTACTTTGATTAAGGAAATTAATGTTTTAAATCAAAGTTGTCTTTCCTTTTAAACACTGAAATTCATTCCCTTATTAAACTTTCAAAGTAAAAGATATTTCTACAGATAGCAAGATATGAGATTTCCTTTTTACCTTTGTTACATCCCAATAATATGAGAAACTGTAACTCAGATAAAAAGAAACGAGAACTCATTCCGCCTTGCAAGTCCAACTTGCATTTTCCAATTCGGTCATTAACACACGGGCACACCACCTCTAAGGCGATGTTGACCCGTTGTTAATTGAATCAACCGTCAGCATGAATAGAGCTCGCTATGTGCAATCCAGTAGAGGAACTGATAGTTGGATCACTGCGTATACAGCCTTATTCTTTCGAGAAGCAAAGAGCCCAATCCATGTACACTTGTATGTGAGAGCTATCACTTCGGACATGCGTCTCCAGCATACAATCCATGACAACGGAACCCTTCGCCTCGACGGGAGACCATGGATGTCATCTTTATGATCCTTCATATCCCATTTAAATTTTAATTAATCATTATCAATCATATTTCATTACGATTAATTCTTTCAAGGGAATTATAACTCTATTCATAATAGTATTTATTTTAATTGGATCTAATTAATTTAGGCATATTAAATTAATTATCAATCCAATTCAACCAACAAACAATTAGGGTTTTGTTGATATTTTTATATAGTATACACCCTCACAAGTACATATTATTTTATTTTTTTTAATAATTAGAGTACAACTTGACTTATATTATTCTTTCCTCAAAAATAGATCCAACCAGTACACTCGAGTTATGTTGGGAGGAAGCATTTCCTTAACATGCAAGGCCCTAATTAAGTAATCAAGCCTGCATACCCAGACTAGACACCTTCACCATTCTGATTGAGAACAACACAAAATAATGCCAATATACTTACGGTTTTATCGATCAACTTTGATGATTGATATTATACTATATAGTAATAACTCAGAAATCTTAGGCAACTTAAAATATTTTTGAGATCCTAAATTTCTAAGCATACCAAACAACCATGTTTTGCATGTAAAAGTTGTCCTACAACTATTGTGGTATAAACTAGAGTTTTCATGAAGCATACATTCAATGGACATTGATGTTTAATCAATTATTTTCATAAAAAATCAAGCATCAATTTTAATTAAGGTCGTTGGAGTATATGTGTTATGTGTCACTTATGATATAGATGGGTAAATGGATCACTCCAGGATCCATTTACCACAACCAGTTGTTTAGTCTTACATCGACCGTCTGTGGGACGTGGAGACTCAGTCAAGGCTATATAAGAAGCCTTGCACCCTCTGTATTCAGTGAGAAAGTGCAATGCATACATCAGCCCTTTGAAACGTTCTCCCATGGTTTCATCCCGTTTATTAAGGAGTAGGGTTCCATGTTAAATCATGCATTCTTCATTTGTTTATTCTTTATTTCTTTGGTCAAGCTTCTGCATTCTTATTTTCTAACATGGTATCAGAGCGGGTTCAATTTTCAAGGATTTTATGTTTCTTGATTTATTCGAGATTCGATTGGTTCAGTTCTTACTTATTATTGAAGATTATTCATATTCTGTTCGGAAATCTGCACATGTTCTGGTTCAAGTTCATTTATTGTTCAAGATCTATTCTAAGTTTGAGATATGTATTCTAGGGTTTTCAAAATCCTATTTTTTTGGGCTAGCGCATCGGCAGTTTCCAAGCATCTAAGACGGTGCCTCTCCACGTGTGTGCTTCACGTAGGCCACCTGCTCCAGGAGAAGCCGAGCATCAACATCAGTCGCAGTTGTTAAAAAAATAAAAAATGGCACCAACGGCGATCGCGACTCACTCCAGTGACGCTGCCTTCTTCTTCTCCGCAAGAAGCTCCAGGCGTAGCCCCAGTTCCTCCAAGTAGCGCCGCACATAGCATTTCCTCGTGCATCTGGTGCCACCCATCTCCTCTGTGAAGCAAAGAAGTTCAGCGACAACGCTTCTCCCACCAGAAAGAAGCATCACCCAGTGGCAGGCCGCATCGCACCTCCAGGCCGTAGCGCACCTCCAGGCGACGCACCTTGCTCACCCTTCTCCGGGAGGCTCTCCTTCCTCGCGTGCACCACCAACTTGCATCACTCCACGTGACGCGCTCCACACGCTCCTCTTTGAGCTCCAGGCAACACCTAGCGCACTCCAATGACGATGTCGCTCCTCCTCCTCGTTCAGCGGCAGCGGCGACGACATCAAGAGAAACCCCCATCGGGGGCGGCAGGTCCATGAGAAAGGGTTCCCAAGTCAGAAGCCTAAATAATGTTAGCCCCAAGTGGGCCGAATAGTTTGAAAAAAATGTAGAAAAAGAGGGGGGCAAGTTGTTGCAATTCGGCCAAAGTGGACCAAAGAAAAAAAATGGGAGAAGGGCCCAAAACGGGGGATGGTCCTAGTGGGGGTTGAAGTTTAAAAAAATTGAGGTTCAAGTAGCAAGTTCAAAAATGCGGGCTGCTGCAAATCGGTCCCAAGTTGGGTCGTGCTTAAAAAAAGGAGAGAAATTCTTTTAAAAAAGGTGCGTACAAAAAAACGTACGCGACAAAAAAAGAAGTGAAAAGCCGATAAAAAAAGGTTGAACGGCTTTATAAAAAAAGGATTGTACAAAAAGAATCCAGACGACAAAAAACTGATTTTAAAAAAAAATGTGAGAAGAAAAGCTGAGAAAAAAATCTGACTATCCTGCATTCAAGCAAAGCAGCGCGTTGTTAGTAAGGAACATACCAACGAAATCCAAATGTTTGCTTAAATACATGTTGAAAAGATCTGATTATCTTGAGGCAAATTCCTAGATAGTGTTCTCAATTGAAAACACTATTTAGGAATTGTTAGAAAATAGGAAGCGGAAGCGAAACATGGAAAAAGATAAAAAACAATAAGAACAACGGGATTTACGTGGAACCCTACTCCGCGAGGAGCGGGATGAAACCACGGGAGAATGTCTCAGAGGGCTGGTGTGTCTATTGCACTTTATTCATCTGATACAGGAGGTCTGGGTCTCCTTATATAGCCTCCACAGAGCCTCCAAACCCCACCACTGGTAGATGTGGGACTAAACACTGGGATGAGGTCAATGGATCCAGGAGGTATCCATTTACCCATCTACAACTCAATAGGCGCATAACCAAATACTCCAACGCTCCCCCTCAAGCTGGAGCATGCAATGCTCAGCTTGGACAAACAGAAAGAGACTCAACTCAACGCTACAGGACACTACGGACAATATCAACCCAACGCGCACAATTACTGATGTCGAGGACGTTGCTTCTCATGCCGTGCAGGTGAGGAGGACGAACGGGCTGGAGTGTGAGTCAACTGAAGACTCGGAATCTGACTACCGAATCTGAAAATGCGCCTGGAGTCTCCTCGCCGGAGAACTGGGTCTCTCTCATCTGGCTCAAAGAATTGTGCTCTACTCTGGAGTACCTATGATACCACATGAAAACCCTTGCCCACATGGCATAGGGAATGGTCCTCTGCTCTGGAATCCCTATGGCTCACATGAAAACTCTGGCAGACAAAACAAGAAGAATGATGGGGACCACGAAACTGAAGATCGCATACATGTGCGTCTTGAACTGCAAACTCGGAAAATATCTGACGTCGAGTCTGAACATCCGTTGTAGAGTTTGAACAATATCTAATTGGTCTGAGGAATCTGCAATCTGGAGAAGACCTGTGACTCTACATATACTCCCCCTTTCTCCCATACTTGTCGGAAAATGAACCTCGACGAAGTTGGGAGAAGACAAGATAAATAGGGGTACCAATAAGCCGTTCACAAATTTTTCGGCTTCTCAAATTATGAATAACATTTGGCCGTTTCAATTTTTTTGTTATCTACAGCTCTTCAAATCATTTTTTTTTGAATATATATATATTTATTTATTTATTTAAAAGACGATTCACTTTTTTCGGCTTTCCTTGCATTTTATTTCAAACTTCTTTTCTCTCTCTCCCTCTCTCTTTCTCTCTTTTTTAAACAAATCTCTCCCCCCCTTCTTTTTTTAAGACAGTCTAACTTCCTCCTTTTTTTATCATACGACCTCCTTTTTTTAAACTATACACAACCCACATACAAATTTCATCTCCCTCCTTTTTTTTACTTGGGCTCAAATAGCCCTTCAAAAGAAACCATTTTTTATCAACGCTACAGGAATAGGGTTCCGTGGAACCCGATGGTTCCCAAAAGGAAAACCGCTGCCGCCTTGGAGTGGATTTGGGAGAGAGCTTGCGGCGGGGGAGAGCATCGGGATGCGGCCGCCTACCTCGTGGAGGAGGAGGCGAGCGCCGCCTGTGGGAGATGGGAGAAGATGGGGCGCCGCCGATGTGGAGGCATGCCGCCAGCGCGCCTGGGGTTCACATCGCCAGGAGGAGTTGGAGCGGTGCAGATGCGCCTGGAACGCGTGGAGGTTGCGACCCATTGGCTTGGGGAAAGGCACGCGATGGAGGATAGGGTTGCGTGCGCGTTTGGAGAGGAGCGCTGCCACAAGTCTGGAAGAGGGGCTCGCACGCCGCCTGTGTGGCAAGGGCAACAGCGACCAGCCGCCTGATTGTTGCTGGGGCGTCGCGCGAAGGACTGGCATGGGACCTGCATCGCCGAAGATCGCCTGTGAGAGAGGAAGATCGCCTATGCGGAATGCGTGGGGCTGGAGCAAGTCCCACCTGGAGATAGTGGCTTGGCTAGGGCTTGCGATTGCCGAAGGAGAAATGGTCGGCGCTTCTAGAGATCTCGCGCCTCCTGGTGGCGCAGAAGGAGTGCGCCGCCTGCACTCGTGAACCGCCTGCACTTGATCTGGAACTTGGAAGATTTAGGGTTTCAATGACAAACCCTAGAGAACAAAATCTCGGAACTGGAGAACTACAGAACTCGAGAATCGAACCCGCTCTGATACCATGTTAGAAAATAAGAAGTGGGAGCGAAACATGGAAAAAGATAAAGAACAATAAGAACAATGAGATTTACGTGGAACCCTACACCGTGAGGAGCGGGATGAAACCACGGGAGAATGCCTCAGAAGGCTGGTGTGTCTATTGCACTTTTCTCATCTGATACAGGAGCTCCGGGGCTCCTTATATAGCCTCCACAGAGCATCCAAGTCCCTCCACTGGTAGATGTGGGACTAAACACTGGGATGGGGTAAATGGATCCTAGAGGTATCCATTTACCCATCTACAACTCAATAGGCGCATAACCAAATACTCCAACAGGAATTTATCTCCGATGGCTTTATGCTAGCCATCAACTACCTAACGCAACCATCTTCATGTATACAAGCTTGGGACCAACCATGGCTGAGTTAGGATCCATCAGAAATACCATAAAAATTTAACAACAATAAAGCATTTTCCCACATTTAAGTAGACCATAAAAATTTAAAAAAATACTTATTTAAAAATCAACGACTAGGCTGACTAATCAATCCTTATTAATTAGTGGGCTGACTACGCCAAGTCGATTCGACTATCCCCCCTCCCGAACTCGATAATCGGGATGAGTAGTCGAAAGATTTTTACAATGCTGACATCATCCTTGAATAAATAGCATATAAAAAGTCAACCCTATGTTGATGCTTATAGTAACCAATAACATTAGCAAGAACAATAATACAGAACTATACAGGCATAAATTATTGATATGCCTTTAAACCTAAGACTCTTAATTATATGTTGCCTGATCAACGAGCCTGGAGAGGAGGGGCTAGGGTGGAGCAACTGACCCCTCCCCCCCATTCTGATTTTTTTTTCATTTTAGTATGTGGTTTCATTTACAACATAAACTAAATATACACCATGATAGCATGATTTTCTAAAAATGACTAGTTATAAATGGTTTAAACAATGCACAAGTGACTTCAGCAACCTTGAGAAAAAATAAAAACTAAAAACACAAACCAAGAGAAATAGAAGCCATCAAGAATAGCATAAAAAAATATTACAAAAAAACCTCATTTAAAAATCGTCTGATTAGACCGACTAGACTGCCCGATTAGTCGGGGTGGGAGGGGAGGGGCTATTGGTCGACTAGGCCTAGTCGAGTTAGCTATACTCAAGACTCGACTAACTGGCTGACTATTCGGCCGATTTTTACAACACCGACACAAGCAACAAATGAATAGAATATAAAAATCAAACAACTCTATGTGGAATCTTACTGTAACCAAGAACATTAGCAAGAACAATAATACAAAATTGAATATGCATAAACTATTAATATGCCTTGAATCCCAACCCTTCGTTGTCCGATCAAAGAACATAGGGGGGCTAGGGGAGAAGGTGCCTCCTTCCCCTCCCCCGCATGGGTTGCAGGGGCAGCGCACCCATTAATTTTTTATTTCGTATGTGGTTCTATTTACAACTTTTTTATTTCGTATGTGGTTCCATTTACAACAATAAACTAAATATAAAACATGGTAGCATGGTTTTTTTTAAATGATAGGTTATAAATGGTTTAAACCATGCATAGATGACTTCTACAACCTTGAGAAAACATAAAAACTAAGAATACAAACCCAGAGAAATAAGAGCCATTAGAAATAGCAAAAAAAACTCATTTAAAAATCAACCGATTAAGCCGACTAGTGTGCTAGTGTTCATGCAATCGATCGCACGGTCCGCATATGCAGTTGCATATGCCCTTGTGGCATGCGTACCAAACCGCTTATATGAATCGGTGCATTATGTGCCCTAAGCGTATATGTGACTCGCATATCCTGCATATGCCACGCATACTGCTCAAGCAGCTTGGTGGTCTGTCTCTATTAGTTTCAACTCTCAAAAACTCTCATTCGGGTATTTACCTCCTTAGCTCTGCCTCTTCTTCCATTCAACTGCAATAATATGAATTGCATATGTATACAATTGCAATGTGTTATGCCATTATGTATATGCAATTTCTACCGAGGTAACATTTTCATGAGTCTATCAATGTATAATATATGTCGACTGAGGTTTTGGCCATGTATTGCAAATATGCATGTATGTGTATTGAAGTTTTGTTATTATGAGTCATCTAATATATAAAGTTTTTATGGCTAATTTTTGTATTAAATGTTAGAAAATTAATGGCATCTACTCAACCATCTAGCATGAAGTGTTTTTCTTAAATGTTCTATAACTCCACTTTGATACATAAATTCAATAATATTATTTATTTTTAAATTTAAATTAGAAAACTACATAGAATTGCATATGCCCCGCATATCACTTATTCAATATTAAGAGACATGTCCGAACAATAATATCAAGTATGAACGAATATCATATACAAATAAACCAACCCTATGTAAATGCTTAGAGTAACCAATAGCATCATCAAGAACAATAATACAAAATTGAATAAACATAAACTATTGATATGCTTGGAATCATAACCATTCGTTGCCCAGTAAACAAGCTTGGGGGATATGGGGACGCAGGTGCCCCCCCCCCCCCCGGGTTTGCAAAGGGCAACATCCCCATTCCAAATTTTTTATTTTCATATGTGATTTCATTTACAACATAAACTAAATATATAACATGATTTTTCAAAAATATAACCGGTTATAAATGGGTTTAAACCATGCATGGATGACTTCTGCAACCTTGAGAAAGCATAAAACTAAGAAGAACGCAAATCAAGAGAAATAGGAGCCATCAAGAATAGCATAAACATTATAAAAAAACTCATAAAAATCGCCCGATTAGGCCGATTAGCCAGGGAGGGGGCATTACGCTTTTTTATCTTCGTATGCAGTTCCATTTACAACATAAACTAAATATATAATATGGTAGTATGATTTTTAAAAAATGACTGGTTATAAATGGTTTTTAAATCATGCATGGATGATTTTTGCAACCTTGAGAAAGCATAAAAACTAAGAACACAAACCAAAAAAATAGGAACCAACAGAAATAGCATAAAAATAAAAAAAATACTTATTTAAAAATTGACCGATTGAGCCTATTAGTGTGCACAATTAGTCAAGGGGTCGACTATTGGCCCAATCAAGTCCCCCACCCCCTGACTCGACTAATCAGGTCGGGTCGACTAGTTGGCCGATTTTTAAGACACTAGCATCGGGTATGAATGAATAGCATATAAAAATAAATCAACCATATGTAAATGCTTATAGTAACCAATAACATCAGCAATATCAATAAATACAAAATTGAATAAGTACAGGTATTGAGATGCCTTGAATCATAACCATTCGTTGCCCGGTAAATGAGCTAAGGAGTTATGGGGGAGCAGGTGCCCCCCCCCAATCCCCAGAGGTTGCAGACGTCAGTGTCCCCATTCTGATTTTTTATTTTATTATGTGATTATGTTTACAACATAAACTAAATATACAATGATAGCATGATTTTAAAAAAATGATTAGTTATATATGGTTTAAACCATGCATGGATGACTTATGCAATATTGAGAAAGCATAAAACTAAGAAGAACACAAATCGAAAGAAAATAGGAGCCATCAAGAATAGCATAAAAAATTAAAAAAACTCATGTAAAAAACGGTCAACTAGCTAGTCCGATTAGTTAGAGCCAGGGCGACTATTGGCTGACTAAGCCTAATCGAGTCAGCTATCCCCCAACATCAACTAATCAGGTTGACTAATCAACCTAGTCGATCGATTTTTACAACATTGGCATCAACAATGAATGCATAGCATATAAAAATAAATCAACCCTATATATATGCCCATAGTAACCAATAGCATTATCAAGAACAATAAAACAAAATTCAATAAGCATAAACTATTGATATGCCTTGAATCATTACTATTCGTTGCCCGATCAACAAGGCTAGGGGGCTACATGAGAGCAGGTCCCCCACCCTCCAATAGGGGTGGCATGGGGTACCACCCCCATCCCGAGTTTTTTTTTATTTTAGAATGCGGTTCCATTTACAATATAAACTAAATATACAGCATGATAGCATGGCACTTCAAAAAAATGACTGGATGTAAATAGTGTAAACGATGACTTCTGCAACTTTGAAAAAGCATAAAAAGTAAGAACACAAACCAAGAGAAATAGGAACCATCGGGAATACAACAACAAAGCCTTTTCCCCCGTTAAGTTGGGTCGGCTACATGGAATCATTATCTCCATTCAGATCTATCTTGGGTCATTCTCGGGCTTAGATCCATAAAATTAAGATCCCTTCGTATAGTCTCATTCCAACACTTCTTGAGTCTTCCTTTCCCTCTCTAAGCCAGCTCAACATCCCAAAACTCGAATCTCCTAACCGGTACATCATTGACCTCCTTTGCAAATGGCCAAACCACCTTAAGCGGTTTTCTCGCATCTTATCCTCGATCGGAGATACAACAACTTTCCTTTTGATTGCATCATTCTGAATCCGATCTTTACGCGTGTTTCCACACATCCACCTTAGCATTTTCATTTGTACTATTGTCATGCTCTGCAAACGTCTATGGTTCACATGCCAGCATTCATATCCATAGAGCATAGCATGTCTCACCATTACTTTGTAAAACGTTCCTTTGATTTTCAAAAGAATTTTCTTGTCACGGAGGACAGTAGAGACTCCTCTCCACTTCAACAACCTGTAGTTATTATATTAGTAACATCTCCATCAATTTCCCCATCATGTTGCAAAATAGATCCCAAGTATCTAAAAGAATCTCTCTTCTAAATGTTATCATCAATCTTTACCTCGATTCCTTCACCACTGCATCCATCAAAAGTGCAATCATATATTCGATCTTAACCCTACTTATACGAAATCCTTTAGACTCCAAAGCATGTCTTCAGATCTCAACTTTCTCATTTACTACATCTCTAATCTCATCAATCAACACGAATCATCAGCAAATAACATACACCAAGGTATCTCATCATGAATGTGACTTGTCAACTTATCCATAATCAAAGTAAAAAAGAATGGACTCAAAGTTGAACCTTGATGCATACGAATGTTGATGTCAACACAGTCAGTCTTCCCAGACTGGATCCTTACACAAGATGAAGCCCTATCGTACATATCCTTTATGAGGTTAATGTACAGGACAGATACTTGTCTCTTTTTCAAAACTCTCCATAATATCTCTCGTGGGACGGAATCGTAAGCCTTCTCCAAATCAAATCATATGGAAATTCTTCCTTTTAACTCTATAAATCTCCATAGTTCTCCTCGACAAGTGGATGGCTTCAATAGTTGAGCGACCTGGCATGAATACGAATTGGTTTTCTTTTACTTTGGAAACTTGCCTCAACCTTCTTTCGATCACACGTTCCCAAATTTTCATAGTGTAACTCATTAGCTTGATACCTCTGTAATTTGAACAATTTTGAATGTCTCTGTTGTTCTTATAAAGATGCAAAATGATGCTTCTCCTCCAATCTATAAGCATTTTCATGCTTTGCCAAAAAAAAACATTGAATAAATTTGTAAACCAAGTCAAACTACGCTCACCTAAAACTCTACATACTTCTATAGGAATGTCGTCGGATCCTACACCTTTCACAGGTCTCATAACCTTCGAAGCATGATCTCTCTATTTCCTTCCCCAATGAAAAGCTTATGGAAATAATTCTTCCATCTAGTCTCTATATCCTTCTGAGTAACAAGCATGCGGCTTTCCTCATGCTTAATGCATCTCACTTGAAAAAGGTCTTTGGTCTTTCTATCTCTAGCTTTGGCCAACCCGAATATATCCTTCTGACCCTCCTTAGAGTCGAGATTTTTGTACAAAACTTTATAAGCTTTTGACTTGGCTTCGCTTACATCCTTCTTTGCTTCCTTCGTCGTTATTTTATAGTTTGTGACAGTTTTCTTTGTTCTATCCTTAGACATGGTTTTAAAGCATACTCTTTTAATTTTGAGCCTCTCTTGCACCCATCCACTCCAACACCAAGCCTCATTTTGGCTTGGAGCTCCTCCTTTGACTCGCCTAGCATTTCTTTGACTACCCTTCGGATATAAGATGCTACCATCTCCCACATCTCATTTGCACTTCTGCTGCAATACTACGATAAATCTTTTAAAACCTTCTCCCTGAAGCTTTATTGCTTCAATTAAAGATTCCACCATCTAGTTCCAGCAATCTTGGAAACTCTCCTTTTCTTTATCAGCCTTTTATTTGCGCGTCCATGACTAATAAGCGATGTTGGGTTGTCAAACTCTCTCCTGGGATTACTTTGCAGTCTTTGCAACACAACCGATCTCTTCACCTCAACACAAAGTAATCTATATGTGTTCTAGTATGGCTAGGACTATTTGTTTGGTTCCGTCTGCCATTTTCTTCCCTTCCTTGACCGAAGACCCTGTGGTCGAGCCGAGCCCTTTTCGTCAAGGCCCTCTCCATCTCCCATTGCGGAGAGAGAGCTGGGTTTTTCGTTCACATTTCTTTTTTCTGCTTCAAGTCGAATACCTGCCTCCATTCATGTGATGTGAAAAGGGCTCTTTTTTCTTCCTTAGCTGGTGAAGCGGGAAAAAAAGGAGAGGCGGACCGAAGCCCTCTCTCTGATAGAAGAGCCTCTTATAAGTAATTAAATGCTCCTCCCTCTTCTTGAAAAGAATGTTTGCTATGAAAAGATCATATGCCGTTACAAAATCCAAATAATTTTTTCCTCTTCATTTCTATCCCTGAAGTCATGGCCTTCATGAACACTAGTATACCATGAAGCATCATTTCCTACATGTCCATTAAGATCTCCACCTAGGCAAATCATCTCTCTTTGTGGGATTTCTTGCATAATCTTATCCAAATCCTCCCAAAACGTTGTTTAATCTATTCTCTAAACCAATTTGTGGTGCATAAACTGATATGATATTCAGAATTCCTTCTTCGAGCACCAATTTAGCAAAATAATTCGATCCCCTAATCTTTGCACATCATGCACACAATTCTTCGAATCCTTATGAACAACCACTCCAACATCATTTACATCCTTACTTTTACCTAAATACCAAAGTTTAAAGCATGTCTTCTCGATCTACCTTGCTTTCTTTCCAACCCATTTTGTCTCTTAGATACATAGTATCTAAATTTTCCCTCTTTCCATCGTATATATTGTCCAACGACTTGTCAGTCAAAGTGCCAATATTTCAACTACATATCCGCAACTTCCTTTGCAACCTCTTCTAGACTAACTTCTTTACTCGTATGTGCCCAACATGCGAGAATCATTGCAAAATTTGGATTGTATTCGGACGGTGATGCAACGAAACTAGCTTATTTACTCGCATGTGTTCCTTGTGCTAGAACCCTTTGCAAATTTTGAATTGCATCAGGGGCAGCGATGTAGACACTATTGCCAACTTCTCATTGCATTCGAATGATGCAACACGGTGCTAGTAGGAACCATTAGGAATGGCATTAAAAAATTAACAAAAACTCATTTACAAATCATCCAACTAGTCTACTTGATTAGTTGGGAGGAGGCGACTATTGGCCCACTAAGCCTAGTCGGCTACCCCTCCCTACCCCCTGACTCAATTAATCAGGCCAACTACTTGGCCTATTTTTACAACACTGGCATCGGCAATGAATGAATAGCATATAAAAAAATCAGTCCCATGTTGATGCTTATAACAACCAATAGCATTAGTAAGACAATAATACAAAACTAATAAGCATAAACTATTGATATATCTTGAATCACAACCATTCATTACCCACTCAACGAGCCTGGATCGGGTTAGGGGAATATAGGCAAGGTTGCAAAAAGCGATATGCGATATTTAGTCGGTAAGGTTACTGATTATTGTTTAAACGGTATGCAGGAGTTTAAACGAAAATTAAACAGGTTATGTGATTTTGTATTTTTAATTAATAAAAACTATTTACATATACATATTTAATAAGAAACATAAATAAATTATAAAATATAATCACATATTCACAATATATATCAAATATTGTCATATTCAAGGATTTTTTCTATCAATTGTCAAAATAGATAGCATAAATAAGTAGAACCCATGGTCAAGGTTTGGAATCTCGATTTCGATTATGAAGATAAAAAACAAAAGGAATGAAGCGAACAAGCTATATCAGATATCTAGAGTCTATAGTCTCATTTTCATCTCCATTGCAAAAATTCAAAGGGGGTAAAGCTCCCCAAGTTGAAGACCCATTGTATGCACCATCCAGTCGCACCATACCCTATCAGAACGGGGGTCTCATAGCCGGTCAGGGAGCCTGGGGGCTAGGGGGCCAAGTTAGGTAGAACATAAATACAATCTTAAAGGGTTGGTATAAAAAATGGGGTTTAAACGACGTTTAGACAGTCGTTTAATGCTGATTAAGCGGCCTGGCCGCATATGTGCCTGACTGTGCACAGTCGGTGCGGTCCAGGTAACGTAAACGGTCGTTTAGATCGTTTTTCTACTCCCTGGATGCAGGTTCCACTCCACCCCACCCCCCACCCTCGCGTAGGGGTTGCAGGGAGCAGTACACCCATTCTGGTTTCTTTTCAGTATGCAGTTACATTTACAACTTAAACTAAATATACAACATGGTAGCATGATTTTCAAAAATGGAATGGTTATAAATGGTTTAGACCATGCGTTGATAATTTTTGCAACCTTGAGAAAGCATAAAAACTAAGAAGAATACAAACCAAGAGAAATAGGAGTCATCGGGAATAGCATAAAAAATAAAAAACTCATTTGAAGTCAGCCAATTAGGATGACTAGTCTGCCCGATTAGTCTGGGGGTGACTAATGATCGATAATATATGCCTAGTCGAGTTGGCTAACTCCCCCCTCCCAAACCACCCTGACTCGACAAATCAGACCGACTAATCAACCTTCTCGTCTGACTTTTACAACACTGACATCAACAATGAATGAATAGCATATAAAAATAAATCAGCCCCTAAGAAGATGCTTATAGTAGTAACCAATAGCATTAGCAAGAACAATAATACAAACCTGAATAAGCATAAACTATTGATGTGCCTTGAATCCTAACCATCCGTTGCCTGATCAACGAGGCTGGGGCGCTAAGGGGAGCAAGTATCCCCCCCCCCAAAGGGTTGCAAGGGATAGCGCCCCATTCTGAATTTTTTTTATTTTAGTGTGGCTCCATTTGCAACATAAACTAAATATACAGCATGATAGCATGGTTTTAAAAAAAAGAATGTTTTATAAATGATTTAAACCATGCATGGATGACTTCTTAAATATTGAATAAGCATGAAAACTAAGAAGACAAACCACGAGAATAGGAGCAATTAGGAATAGCATAAAGAAAAATAAAAAAAACTCAATTAAAAATCAACCAACTAGGCCGACTAGTTGATCTGATAAGACGAGGGGGTTGACTATGCCTAGACGAGTAGGCCCCCTCGACTTGACTAGTCGAGTCGACTAGGTGGCTGATTTTTACAACATTGGCACCAACAATGAATGAATAGCATATAAAAATAATCAACCTTGTGTAGATGCTTAAAGTAACCAATAGCATTATCAAGAACAATAATACAAAAATGAATAAGCATAAACTCTTGATATGCCTTGAATCTTAACCATCCGTTGCTCGGTCAACGAGTTTGGGGGGCTACAAGGGAGCAGGTGCCCCGTCCCTCCTAGGGATTGGAGGGGCCAATGCTCCCATTTCGATTTTTTTTTGTATGTGGTTCCATATACAATATAAACTAAATTTACATCATGATAACATGAACTGAATATGCAATATAAACATGAAATACAAAAGAATAACATAAAAATAAGAGGCAACATGATATACTAAGTTCATAACTACAACCAATAGTGAATACTAAGTTACTAAAAATGAAACGTGGCATTAAACATCGGTTGACTAACCAGCCGACTAGTCAGCCTGATTAGATAGGTCGACCGACTATTGGGCGACTAGGCCTAGCCCCCCACTCGACTTGTCAGGTCAAATAGTCGACCGATTTTTACAAGTTTGCCCGCCACCATCGTCATTGCATCCCTAGCGCTTTCACCATCGCTCGACGACACGACACACATGTGGACAGAGATCACTTATGGCTCACATGCTGTCAAAGGTGATTTTTGATCGAGACTCTGCCACTGCTCGATGCACTACCACCAGCGCTTGCTTCTCCTACTTCGTCGCTTGAAGTTGAAGTTCCATCGGTAGAGCACTTGGTGCCAGCACCACCACCATTTTGTCCCCCCGCATTCAACATTGTTGCCCTAACCCCAAGAATCGGCACAGTCACCTACACAATCCCCATTGCTACTGACCCCCTCCGTCGGTACAGCGCCCATCACCATCACCTTGTGAAGACCGTCGCTACCGCCCCTGCGTGAGCATCGCCGCCATCGCTTGCACTCCATGTTCCCATCCCATTGTCATAAGTACGGAGAGGAGAAAACCCTAGCATGGTTCTCTCAAGAGAGAAGCATATCCCTTAAAATTGGGGATTGTGGATTGTTGTGGGACATTTTCAAAAAGCCCTCCTCACCCCAAATTTCTTTATCAAAAGAGTTGGGAGAATCGTATGGATGGAGGAATATTTAAGTAAAGGTTTAAACCCTCTCGTGGAATATAATTACAAAAGGAATGCTGAATTAATGAAGAAAAGTCTAAAAATCGCCAACAATTCCAATGGCAATCCTTAATATTGTCACTGAGGTTCAAGCAACTCAAGCAACTCACCTGGAGAAGAGATTTTCATGGAGATGAGATTTTCAAAGCAAAGGAAAATTAATGCAAGCACGAATTGGGGATTTTGTCAAATTAGGATTTTATTTGCTTAATTAAGTCTGGTTTTGGAGACCTGGGCTCGAATCCCAGCAGCCACATTTAGAAAGTAAGGCCTGTGAACCATAGACATGTGCAGAGAATGGTTGTAGCAGAAATGAAAATGCTAAGGTGGATGTGTGGACACACACGTAAAGATCGGATTCGGAATGAGGCGATCAGAAAGAAAGTTGGTGTAGCTCCGATCGAGGACAAGATGCGAGAAAACCGCTTAAGATGGTTTGGTCATCTGCAAAGAAGATCAGCCGATGCACCGGTCAGGAGATGCGAGTGTTGGGTTATTGAGCCGGCTAAGAGAGGGCGAGGACGGCCTAAGAAGTGTTGGAAAGAGACTATACGAAGGGATCTTAGTTTTTTGGATATAAGCCCACGATTGACCCAAGATGATTTGAATGGAGGCGAAGAATCCATGTAGCTGACCCTACTTAATTGTGGGAAAAGGCTCTATTTTTGTTGTTGAATTAAGTCTGGTTTTATTTTTTATGTTGGTTAAATAAATTGAGATCAATTTAGGATATCAATATGATAGGGTTCTCATTTAGGTGGTTAATGTTTTTTGAAAGAAAAAAAATAGGCGGTTAAGTTAGAGTCAATTTAGGACCCCCATTTCAATGGTCTGATGGTAGTGCAGTGTGCATACCACTCAAAAGACCAGGGTTTAAATCCCTCCTTGTGGGGGGTTGAGTTAGGTAGTTAACAACCAGCATAAAAAAGAGTTGAATCCTTCAACATGGATTTGAGCAAGAATCCATGTAGATGGCCCTACTTAAAGTGGGAGAAGCCTTCACCATTTTCTAAAATTTTTGTGACTCCACCCCTGCATATAAGATGCGAGAAAACCGCTTAAGATGGTTTGGTCATCTGCAAAGAAGATCAGCCGATGCACCGGTCAGGAGATGCGAGTGTTGGGTTATTGAGCCGGCTAAGAGAGGGCGAGGACGGCCTAAGAAGTGTTGGAAAGAGACTATACGAAGGGATCTTAGTTTTTTGGATATAAGCCCACGATTGACCCAAGATGATTTGAATGGAGGCGAAGAATCCATGTAGCTGACCCTACTTAATTGTGGGAAAAGGCTCTATTTTTGTTGTTGAATTAAGTCTGGTTTTATTTTTTATGTTGGTTAAATAAATTGAGATCAATTTAGGATATCAATATGATAGGGTTCTCATTTAGGTGGTTAATGTTTTTTGAAAGAAAAAAAATAGGCGGTTAAGTTAGAGTCAATTTAGGACCCCCATTTCAATGGTCTGATGGTAGTGCAGTGTGCATACCACTCAAAAGACCAGGGTTTAAATCCCTCCTTGTGGGGGGTTGAGTTAGGTAGTTAACAACCAGCATAAAAAAGAGTTGAATCCTTCAACATGGATTTGAGCAAGAATCCATGTAGATGGCCCTACTTAAAGTGGGAGAAGCCTTCACCATTTTCTAAAATTTTTGTGACTCCACCCCTGCATATACAAAGGGATAGTAGGTTGTTGTCTAAAAAAGTCATGAAAATCATAAATTGAGTTTCAATTTGGAGAATTATCTTCCCCCCTCCATGTTTTTATGGTTTCTCTTCTCAACCTCGCTCCTCCCTCAACTTGTGAATCCTGACACGCCAATTATCTCCTCTCTCTCTCTCTCCTTATACCCAAATTGTAACCACTTCCTCGACCACAGATGCCACGGTGTCTAATTGAGCGAACCATTCTGCCTCGTGAAGCAGCCATGGCAGATGACCTCTGAGATGCAAGTGTGGATTCAATGGAGTCCTGCTCAGATGGTTGTATACCTCCTCGATAGGAGGGGAGGAGTCATTAGATATAAGTTGGTTGTGTGCTACAACATATACTGGATCTAGACCAACTAGGAAGGCGCAAACATCATGGTGTTCCCGTGTGTTAGTTGTTGCTCAATAATGGTACCTAAGGGCATTTAACTATGAAGTACTCGAACATGCCCCTCGGATTGGAGTAGAATGAGTAGATGAAGCGACAATCCTACTTGGTCGTGTATATATCACATTGAACCTAAAGAATTTTTATTTCATTCTTCCTCTAGGAATAAATTGTTGCAACAATGTCCCACATAGCCTTCTCAGTGGGTTGAGGCAGGATTTCATCCACAATTTCTGCCACTAAAGAGAATGATAGCCACACTCGGGCCCATGTATTGTCATGCTTCCATGTAGCATTGGCACTAGTCTTGTTGGTCACCTTTGTCTCCGTTAGATATATTCTTTGTTGTAACTCTCCATGATATTCATGAATTGCATCACACGCAACTCATGGTTTTTCCCGTCCATCTTGACAGTGAGATAGGAACACTTGATGGTTCTACGAGAAATAGTAGCATATATCTTGTACTCTACCATGACGTACGGATGAAGCACGAGAAAGAAAAGACTAGAAGATGAGTCAGTTCTAGTCTACACTAGCATATAAGGGAATTGTGTGTGTAGACCTATATAAATAGCCTCCCATTAACCTTGTAGGTGCTTTAAGGGCCTAAATGTCGAATTTATATGAACAAATCCGACCAAACTGGACTGAAATCTAAGAGAGTGCCTTTTCTATTGTTGGGCGGGCCCCTCGTCAAGGATATTGGCACCTACATAGAATGTCGTTGCAACCTGACGCATATGCGCAAAGGGTGGGCAATGAGGGTTGGCTACTGCACAGCATAAGGGCCTTAGCAGCGCACAATGGTGTTGCATCTGCTACACAAGAGATCGATCTAGGTTTCCACATAGTGAAAACCAATCACCCCATCCAAGGACATAGCCCAATTACGAATGAACCTTGTAAATTTGTGTGTCTCGGTGCTCGCATGATTGATCGTTTATGCGTGTTCCGCTTCCGTGATTCACAACATTTAGAAATATTCGCATTCGTATTCATATATCCATTTTAGTACATAAATATAGTTATAGATTTATTTATAATGTAACAAAATTTAATGATTGCAATCACAATTCTTGATCTAGTTGTTATGAAATAAATATATTTAGTATATCTATTTTATATGTAAATCAACCTAAACATGTAATTTTTTAGTTAAACTATAAATTATTTATATTATTATATCTACCCATTCGTATTCGATTTTAAGGATGCAGTAACACATTTTTCATATATGTCAATATCCAGGAGCGGAACCAATATATATGGAGGGGCAATGACCTTCCTTGATTATTATATTTCACTAATGTAATGTCTTACGCTTTTAATATGGCCCCACCTTAAATATATAATATATAATGTTATAGGAGAAATGTTACAAATTCAATTTAATGTTCAAACGGTAAAGTGGTAACTATTTTGGAGACCAGGGTTCAAATCTTACCTCCCTAATTTTAATTTCTTTCCTATATTTTATCTAATCTCTTCCAAATTATTGAAATTATAAGTACAATTTTATATAAAATTACATTCAAGATCATTTATATCTCCCAATGTTTCTAGCACTCCTTGGAAATGAAATAAATTTTGCAGTTTCCTTTTAACCATGCATTTTTGTTTCAAAACTCACTTGATAATTTAACCTTTTGGGACGGATTTGGAGAAGATTAAATGATTAGATTTATCAAATTTCAATCACCATCGAAAATAATATTCTACTTGAAAATTTAATCTTAATAATAGATCTAAATTGTAAGTTTATCAAAACTGGAAAAAATATTTTAAAAATATCAACTCTATGTAAAATAACATTTGAAAATGCAATAATTATTCCATTTTTTAGCATACATGATAGTTGTAGACTTAGCCCCTTGATAAATTTCATGGTTTCGCCATTGTTCGTATATGCATGTGTATTTGTATTATAAAATGGATAAGAATATGATTACACCTATATATGTATCCATATCTGACCGTTTCATCCCTAGTTTCCTCCAACCTTCATTCAATCCCATTCATCCTCTGGAGCATCTCAAAATCTTCGAGAGAAATCACAGACCCCTCTTCAAAGGTTTGACATTGATTCACCTTCATCTGAAGGTCATCAAAGCTTCGTGGGTAGCAGCCATGGCTTTTGATTCTGACGGATCCCTTGATCCCTTGTCAGTGTTGTGTAAATCACCATAATCGCCTCTACTTTTAGGGGAGGACCAGGAGGCCAAACCACTAGATATTCTCTTTTCTCTTCTCTGAATTTCATATCTAATTTCTTTTGATTTTCTTATGTAATTATCTACAGGAGCACAATTGACATGCATCCAATGCATGGGCAACAACTTTAATAGTACTTCAAAGCTAGAATGCAACTGATCTTCCTCGGACGAGAATCCGTCATGCCAGCTCGCTAACCAGTCATCAACCTAATATGGACCTAGTGTGAGTTACGGGATCACGACGCCACTAGAGGAGGTGAATAGTCGTTCGAGGCAGTTTTTGAAAATCTTCGCAGAATAATTAGCAAGCATACATATAATATTCAAGCAGACCAACTAGCACACTTGCATAGTATTTTTACGTGGAAACCCACCTGGGTAAAAACCACAATCTGAGTCTTCCTAACTCGAGATCTTCCGGTTAGCCGAGTTAATCAATTGCTTCACTAAAGCATGAGATATTTATGCGGATATCTTAACCGCTTACAAAGCTGACGCTTTACAATCTTGGATCAAACACCAAGATCAACAATACATATCAAACATTGTAGCACAAGCAGAAAAACATGTGAACTTATGATTTTCTTCGTGCTTCCTAGGAGATCTCATGTTCAAGAGCTTCTCTGCACATTTAGGATCAAACACCTAAAGTCTTGCAGAAAGATGTTAACTAAAAACAAGATATATAACAATGATAATATCCATAAAGGTTATCTCTAAAGATATCAAGAATATAATTCTCCAAATAAATAGCAGATGATATCTTGAGATAAGGATAGCAGTATAATTATACAGATAAGTCTCAAAGAATAGCACAAGCAATCACAGATATCACAGGGATAAACAATATCAAACAATATAATAAGTATCACCATGCTGAGAAGAGGCTGTCAAAATTACTCCAACGGTTATCAGAAGACTTGAAGACTAGCAAGCGGATCGAACACTATTGAACTTGAATATTATTTCACAGCTTTTCAACCATGAATATTCTTCTCGAAATATCGAACGAGTTGAAGAACATGAAAAAGAATATCGAGGAAATCACTTAAAGAACTTCTTGTTTTTCTAGTTAAAGTAGGAGTGATTACTCGAATGGTGTGTCCTCCACCAATGGGTATGGGGTCCTTTATATATGAGCTCAAGAAAAGTGGTCGTTGGAAACCAAAAATGGTATCAAATCAAACGAGATTCTTTGATGATCGATCAGGTCAACAAGTATGATCGATCAACTAAATATCTATGATCGGTCAATTGATGATTGTTTGAATGAGATTCAAAGAATGATTGACAATTTCAAATGACGTGATTGGCAAGTAGTGATCGATCATGGAAACCAAATGATCGACAAGGTATGATCGATCAATGTAAAAAGATGATCGATAAGTTCATCAAAAATTCGATATTCTAGAAAAGGAAACTTTTGATTAAAGCTTGCTGGAGTTACAACTTTTGCATACCTAATACAGATAAACTATTACAAGTCTTTTAAACAAAGAAACAACAAGACTGAGCATTTATATCTGCTTCTTAACAAAGTCAAGTCGATCTGAGATCCACATTTGCAGTCCTACAACCACAGAGAATATACGAGAGACTACAATATAATCTTGTGTGCGTGTCATCTTTAAAATCTTGGAGGACCAAAATACTAACAATCTCCACTTTTTAATGATGGCAAAATATTTTTCGAAAGCTTAAAAAGTTGTAAATACTTAAGCATAAGCAATTAGCAAATCATACTTGATATATGCAAAAAGTCAAAATTAAATTTAGGTCTTGATTTTAGTTGCTCCCCCTTACTAAAAGAATCATAAAACTCTTACTTCTTGTAAGGTGAATAAAGATTGTAAAACTTCTTATTTTAAATCTCCCCTTAATTCATCTTTCTTTAATCAATTATCCCCCTTAGTCAATTCAGCATTAATTCTATTCTCCCCTTGTAAACTTTCTTTAAGCTTTAATTCTATTCTCCTCCTTTTTGTTGTTAATTAAAAAGACCGAGAGAGAAAGAAAGAAAACATGTATAATTCATAATAAGTAGGAACAATTACAAAAATGTTTGTGTGGCACCCAAACTGGTTCCAATAAAAAAAACAAAGACATGATTACTAAAGGAAGAAACAACAAAGAACTACAAGGCTAGTCAGAAGGAGCATAGTTGAAATCCTCAGCACGGGGTGAGCGACGAGTTCTCTTGCTTTTCTCAATAACTCTACTAGCATTGGGGTTATACTCGTACTCAGGGGTGCCAGACTCAAAATCATCTGACTTGGTAGATTCTTCTTCTTCTTCATGCTCAGGGACGAGAGTAGGCATCCGAATTCTCTCGCATGGTCTGGAGGAGGCTTCTGGAGCTGAGGGCCGAGGTGAAGGCTGAGTAAGGTGCTCTCTGGGGTGTTGAACGGCGAGCATGGGCATGGGGTACGCGGGGTCTGGGTGTTGTAGGTGCAGGGGCAAGGGTAGGAGGGAACTACGAGATATGCATCCTATGCATCTCGTCGGACATCCGGTACAACATATCAGACTGGCCATTGACGAACTGGGCATAGTTGTTGGAGAATGATGCCATCTCCCACAGAAAACTCATCGATGCGACAGTTGTCTCTCGGATCTGTCGAAACTCGAGAGAGTGAGCATAAATGACGGCATGCTGGCTGAGCTGATGCTCCTCGGGGCCAAGAAGATAGTTAAGATATGCCCAAGTTGAATCGAAAGCAAAGGGCTTGAGCTGAACGGGCAGAGGGACGAATCCTGAGAAATGAGGGGCCGAAGCATGAAGAATGGGGGTGTCTCTAGGGGCGGTGATAGGCGGCTCTACCTCTGGTTTGTCCACTTCAGTCCTAAAGAGCATCGACTCCACGTTGAAGGGTCTGTCGGGTGATACAGGCTAGATCTCGAGGAATATAGAAGGCAAAGTGTTGGAAAATGTGTGTAACCAAAAATCGTAACGACATGTGGGCTCTAGGGGCTGAGCCGGACGGTAATAAAGATATGAGACCAATTGAATAGTCGGACTTGAACAAAGACGTAGATGAGAGCTTGAACCTCAAGAGTAACATGTGTGAGGTTTGACTTCCAGTTGTGAAAGCACCAAGAGAAGACACGGTTAAAGAACCTAGGAAGGGACCTAAGGTTCGGGGCAGTGAGGGGCTTCGTGAAGTTCTGGACGGGCATCAGGGCTTGCCTAAGATTGTCTTGTGTCACCGTGTCCAAAATCTCGAAGATGGTTAGACCCATGTCGAGACAACCAAGAATGGTCGAGATGATCAAAGGATCAACAACAAAAGTGGTCTTATTGACTGTAGATCCAAGATGGTAGTGGTAGACATTGCCAATGTCCTCGAGATTCGTGTAGAACTCGATGACAGCATCAAGTGAGATGGATTCTATAAGAGAATACGGATAGCCAGGAAACAACATCAAATTGAACAGGATCCCGACATTGTTCATGCTAAAGGTATGAGTGTATTCCAGAAGTGGTTGTAAAAAACAGACCACAAAATTGGTCAAGAGGTCATGAAGTGAAGACATGAAAACACGGAGATCCGATCTTCTACGGAGGCGGATCGGGAGGATGAAACACCTTTCAACCTCTCAGTTGTCATCTAAGGATGCTCGCAAGTTCCTGTAACCAAGAGTAACCTTAGGAACGAGAGAGATATAAGAAAAGAGAGGAAAATAAAGAAAATAGAAGGTTTATATCTTCAGATGATCGATCATGTGTTGTTATATGGTCGATCAGGGGTGATCGATCGGGCATTGACTGGTGATCGATCAGGCATGCGCTACGGCTTGAGAAAACTCGCTCTTTTGGTGGTATTTCTCGCTCTTGAGAGTGTGTCGAAAGAGGATGCCTTGGGTATCTATTTAAGGACGATTGAAGGCCTTAAGATGAGATCAAATGCAAATTCCTGAGGTTTTTTTATGTCATTTCCCAATGTGTAGATTTAATGTCTACTAGGAAGGGCTTGGTATCGACTAGGTCAGAGGTAGAAGGCTAGGTGACATCCTAGTTGTCCTTTCCAAAGTTGGCGGAGCACCAAAAATCAAAATTTTAATTTTTTTTAAAATCGTCCTGATGATCGATCAGTCTTAGCATAATCGATCAAGAATGATCGATCAGTGCTTAATTGATGGTCGATCATAGGTGATTGATCAACCTACTTCATATGATCGTTCAAATGTACCCTAAATGAGTTCCCTTTGGGAATATTAAATTCAACAAATATTACTCAACTTGCACAACCCTAATTCTCTTCTAATGAACTCAAACTGAGTTGAGGCTAAAAGTTTTGTAAAAATGTCTGCAAGTTGCCTATCTGTTCATATATAGTCCAAACAAATTTCACATTTCAAGACATTTTCTCTAAGAAAGTGATGTCGAACATCTATGTGCTTAGTGGTAGAGTGGTTGCCAGTGTTCTTAGCTAAGTTAATAGAGCTAGTGTTGTCACACAATATCTATTCTTGCTAAAGGTCAACCCAAAGTCAGAAAGAGTGTTTTCATCCAGAGCAATTGAGAACAAGCTAAAGATGCATCTATATATTCCGCTTCAGTAGTTGATAGTGCCACACAATTTTGCTTTTTGGAAAACCAAGATACAAGGGTGATGAACACGAAAATTGCCTCTTTAATAATCTAAAGTTGTAGCATAGGAGACGAAATTCGATCGATCAAAAACCACAAATTTTGAATATTGTGGAATATTTTAATTTGGCAAGATACCAAGCTCGAACAGAGGGAACAGACTATTTCTAGTTGTGTGGTTTTCAATTATTTTAAATAACTAATTAGTTGTAATGTTAATTTCTGTGTCAGAAATTAAAATGTAAATAAAGAACTACAATGTGATGATGAGGATGCAATGCAAAACGGTAGACAAGTCATGGATCTGTGATTTTAAATTTTAATCCAATAAAATATTAATCAATATCCTCGAAAGTTAATCACAGAACAAAAGATACAGTCTCAAGAGAGATATTCAAAGTAATCCCAAATTGCAGGAAAGAAGATTAATAGATCAATCCGTACTCCTATGGAATAGATCAATGATGTTTTAAGAAGAGTATCTCTCCCCGATTGTCATGTAAGTTAATCCTCAAAGAATGAACAAAAAAATCAAAGGAATATATCTAATGAGTCTCCTCAATTTAGTCCTGCAAAAATTAATTCCTCAAACATGATCAACCATCATTAGAAGATTAAACAAATTAAATTCTCCTTAAAAATATCAAGGAAATATAGTAATTCCTCCTTGATCTTCCCCCTGCAAATATTAGTTTCTCAAAATAATAATAATCATGAATGGCAAGAGAATTAATCTTAACAAAATATCCTCAATCAAGACCCTACAGAATCAATAATTTTCTCGATAAAATATGGCACAAATAAGTCAGAATTTAGCCCGCACTGATCAGATTGAATCTCAAATAATAATCATCAATAAATGTCCTCTACTCAATCTACAAAATATAGAATATGATAGCGCATAGAAATAGCTTCAAAACAGTATATTGTGCGCTAAAATAGGAGTACGAATGAGAAAGATATGATAAATTGAAATGACAGAGACTAAAATGCAATAAAAATATGAGTTTTCTTTTCAAAAGGGTCCTTATAGGGACTTATCTGCAAATATAGAAACTATGTGGGGCTCTCGCGCAATTTTTCCAAGGTCCCCACGTGCAGGACACGTGATTCTGTTGGAAGGGGTCTTTTCGTAATTAGTTGAATAAGAAGGGGGCTCCTTGCAAATTTACCCGTGCATAACGTACCGCACACGTGACTGTGCTAGTGGGGGCTATTTTGTAGTATCTGGAACTAGCGAGGGTATTGGAGCAAATTACTCCGGAGCACGTGCCACAGGAGGTCAAGAAGGTAGGGTTAAGGCTCGGGCAAGGTGGCTGGCGGTTCAGAGCCCCGCGGCGGAACCTTGGGTTCCAGACCTCTAGGTGGCTTGCGTCTGAAGGTTCAGCGGCCCCGAGCCTCGAGACATGGCTGGAGGCTCGAGAGGGAACACGTGGTGTAACGGGGACTGTTGGATTACGGGCTTGGCCCCGATCCAATGGTGGCTGGAAGTGGAACGTCGGTCGGTTGTTGCTGGAGCCCGAGGTCCTCCGTCCGACACCATCGCTTGCAAGGGTGGGGGCGAAGCGTGTAGGAGGGGCGTAAGCCGCAACCGTGAGGCGGCCGGATGGAGTTGTTGTCGGCGGGGACGCAGGACTGAGTCGGAGCGACCAAGACGGTGGAGCCCGAGCTGCTGTAGGCGGAGAGCGACCCCCCGCACGGGTTAGAGAAAACCAAGAAAGGAGAAGGGGGAGTGGGGTTCCATGCGGCAGTGAAGGATCAGGAGCTGATCTCCGGCCTTAGTGAGGCCGGAGGTGGAGAGGTTATGGAGGATAGAGGAGAAGCGAAAAGGGGGGGAAACGGGGGGTGGAGTCGGGTCGAGGGATACCTGGTCTTCGCTCGAAAGCTCCAGCGAGGGGGGCAGCTTGAGCTCTGCAACAGCCACGGAGGCTACTGCGAAGCGAACGTGAAGTTCCATGGATCACGCCATAGCCAAGGGAGGGTCGATGCTCGATGCTAAAGGGGCAGAGTTGTCACCTCCGATGTGGTAGAGCTCTGCCCTCTCATCTGGGAAAATGGCGGATGGGGAGGACGACCGGCGAGAGGACCTTTATATGAGGGGGTGAGGGTTGGATGTTACGCGAGAGGGGTGGCGATGGTGTGTAACGATGGAAGTGAATGGTTGCGTAACGGCCGTGGAAGAGGAGGGGTAGCGATGGCCGTTACGCGCGAGGAAGGGAGCGTTACAGGCTGACGGAGGAAGGGGGAGACGGGTCACGTGCGGGAGCCCCAAAAAAATCAAAATAAAAGAAAAAGAAAATAGAAAAGAAATAGAGAAGACCTCAGATCGAAAAATTTCCTTCACGAAAGTTCTTTGTCTCGACGAGATTTACAACTTTCATGAAGGAACCGGGAGCAAAAGAGATCGTCTATATAAAGTGATATTTTTGGTGGTTTTTCATGTGTATGGAAAACCGCTTTTGTGGTTTTTGCAATTTTTAAGTGATTTTTAAATAGGATAAAATTCTAAAAAATATGATAAAATAAAGGACACTTAATTACACATTAATCTAATTTTTTTGAATTTTTAATAAATAAGAAAATAGGGAAACAAAATGGGAGTATGAAACAAGCGAATTTTGTACACACAGAGGTCACTAGGACACAGACAGTTTCTTTGATTTCAGGCTTAATTTGGATTTAGATTTTTGTGCCACGTGATAAAACTTTCATCAAAGAACACAAACGAAAAAGAAATAAAATAAAATGGATTAATTATGTATATAAAAACCCATGTCAAAAATCGTAAAAAGATAAAATGGGTAAAAGAGGCCCAAACCCAACTTTCACATATGAGCTCCGAATTTTATGAAATTTGTCTTGTTTTGAAGGTATTTGAAAATGGAGTACTTTAAAAGTGAGTAGACCAAAATCGGACAACGTATTAGGAAGATATGCACGTTTTAGTCTGTCTGATGTGATATTAGGTTTTGGGTTTATTGCTCACCTATTTAAGTTAGCATTTTTTTGTATTTTTTCTTTGTTCTTGTTAGTAATATCTACACAATGGAAGGCGGTTTCAGATCAATCGGAGTTACGATGAATTACTTAAAAATTAGGAAAGTTGGCTACTTTTTAGGCCAATTTACACTGGGATTTTTACTTCCTTATTTTATACAGTTATGCATGATGAAATGTGAATATTATTTACACATGTATGAATGCTAATGATGATATATTAATGACTAATGCATATGGATTTTGGAGAACATAGCCTAACTGAGCAATTTTAGCACGTTGAATCAGAGATTCATCATACCCCTATACTTAAACCATGCCCGTCCCCGAGCATCAAAGAATGAATGACTTAGTTGGATAAATCCCTGACTGTGCATGTGAATTTTTCAAAGCTCAATTCATCGAAGATCCTTAATTTTAGTGATCTTAAAATTATGGGCTCGACCATGCTTTAATCAAAAGGAATCCAACTTCTCTAATAATCAGACTCTCTGTTTGTTCATATGATATAAGGATATGGCTTTTACTATACTGCATTCATGAGAGTCGAGTCGAGATGACATCTAAGGTTCCACTTCAGGAGACTCTCCTCTAGACCTAATCGTTAACACTAGGGAATAAGTCGGTTCTTACATTCAATCTACCGTCTCATCAGTTTGTCAGAATTGAAAGTGTAGATGAACAGCCAGATGATGGAGGGCATAGGATTCTGCATTTTCTTCTTTCCCTCAAATTGGAAGAAGGGTCCTCTCGAGTGCTTTATTACTCAATACATGTATATTTTTGTTTGTTGATAAATATGTCGGTCAAGAGAATTCGGAGTCGTCTGCACTTGTTTTCATGGGAGTACACCAGGGTTTGTCTCTTTTGAGTATCTAAGATACCTTCGACACCCAAACTTGTATCACTATACGATGCAGAGACCTTTTTGGGTGCTAGCCCGATTCCTTGGTCCTAATAGCATTTGATCCAAGTCGGCACTTTGAAATGGTTGGGAGCTCTCACCTTTGGTCATAGAATCTGTATTTGTAATGATTGAGCTTTTCTTTGAGAACTTCTCTCGAATTCATGAAAGGCCGTATCGATATCATTTCGGTCCACCCGGAAATGGATATATCGGGAAATATCGACGATATCGGTGGAAATGTCGAAAATGGCTCAAAAAAGCCATTTTTTGGCATTTTTTCAGAAATTAAGATCATCCAAGATATTAGAACAACAAATAACCTACAAATACACACTTATATCACACATATCGGTCATTTATAGACCATATATCGCACATATCGGTCATCATATCGAACATATCGTTGTTAATGTTTATTCCTGACCTTTAGATATTGAAAATGGATTCCATTCAACTTCTTATAACATTAAATAACTTACAAATATACACTTAGATGGCACATATAGATCATTTGTGAAGACTATGATCCTTATATTGCACATATCGATCATATCGAAATATCGATGGTACTGTTAGTTGTTGACCTATATATATTGAAAATGGAGTTCATCCAAATTCTTAGATCACTAAATAGCTTACAAATATACTCTTAGATCACACGTATCGATCAATCTATGAAGCTTATATTGCATATATCGATCATTTTGAACATATCGATATTAATGTTTGATTCTTGACTTATAGATATTTTGTTTTTGAAGAATTGACTTATAGATATTGGAAATAGATTTCATTCAAGTCTTACAACATGAATAACTTGTAAACATATACCAAGTTGAAGAACCATTATATGCACTAATGCACCCTCCTGTCGCACCATAATCGAAACCCCTACCCTGTCGAAGCCGATATATCGGCGATATATCGCCGATATATCGCCGATACGGCCTTCCATGCTCGAATCCTATTTAAATGTTTGGCTAGCTCCATTGCTTTTACCAAAGTTGGCGCACATTGATCAACAATTATTTAATTTTCATCAAACCCTGGCACATAGGTAGATATCAAACGATAGCATGTGAACTTGTTCACATACTGGCTAGGGATTTGCTCAGGTTTCTTGAAGCCTTTATTAATTTTATCCCATAATCCCATCCTTGAGCATCACTAAATCGAGTCTAAACTCAAATCTCCAATCCTAGTTCCACAAGTGATAACTCAACTCATCTCATCAATCATGCAGTTGTGAAAGTGATGTGTTGATCATATTCTTTAGAAGGTAGAGATGAATAGTGCAATATAGCGCTCGAATCTTCAAACTAGGGAAGTGTGGATTATTAAGTTTCAAAAACCCTAATGACTAAGGCTGGTTAACACAGACTCTCAAGATCTCAGAAATCAAGTGTCATCAAATTCTTAAGCCTTGAGTGATAGTGAATGTGTCAAGAATACACCAACTAAAGGATGCATGGATGCATGAGATGTTTAATGAAATGCAAGACCATAAGTGATTTTTTTTCTTTCTTTTCTTCTTTTTCCTTTTTTTGAAAGATTTTTTTCAAAAAAGTTTTTTTGTTTTTTTTTCAAAAAGAAGTGAACCTGACCCCTATACTTAGACATTTTGATGGATTAAGCCATGGAAAGAAATATCGGCTATATATCGGCGATATATCGCTGATATATCGATATCGACATGGGACCGATATGGGCACCGATATGGCGATATATTCCGATTTTCATGCATTTTCTTCACAAAGGCTCGTCGATATGGGCGATATTTCGGCGATATATCGTCGAAATATCGTATCGATACGATATCGAAATGATATCGATATCGATATGGCCTTCCATGAACTAAGCATAGCAGAAAAGCATGAAATGAGGTAGTCGGGTGAGAAGAAATAATAGAAGAGAAGAAATCACAATGTGGTTAGTCCCCCTATACTTAGACTTCGGTCAGTCTATATATAGGAAGTAATCACAGGTGGGGGGCGAGGAGATAAACGGAGTGATGGATATACAGAAGAGTGACATAATTTTTTACCGAAGAGGTGGTTCATCCAGGCCGCTTGAGTCTTTCATCTAACACAATGCCCTGAGTGAAGGAGATCTGCTCAACTTGCACTAATTGCTCACTTGATTCGATAAAATGTTTAAGCAGCTGACCGTTGACTATAGAAATGTGGGTTTCTGAGATCTCAACACTTCTGTTATTATGCACCTCTCTCACAATGAAGGGTCCTGTCCATTTGGATTTCAGTTTGCTTTGGAAAATTTTCAATCTTGCATTAAACAACCACACTTTCTGCCCTGGGACAAAGCTCTTTGTTCGGATGTGCTTGTCATGCCATTTCTTCACTATGTCCTTGTAAATGATGTTTTCGTATGCATGATTTCTGATTTCTGATAGTCCATTCAAATCCATATCTCGGTATTCCTTTCCTTGATGATAGTTCCAATTGATCTTCTTGATTGCCCATTCTAATTTATGCACGAGTTCTGCAGGCAAATGGCACGGCTTTCCATATACCATTCGAAATGGGGAGGTGCCTAATTGGGTCTTGTAAGCTATCCGGTAAGCCCATAGAACTTGGTCCAGGAGTTGGGACCGGTTCTTCCTGTCATGGCGGACTAGCTTCTGTAAAATTCCTTTGACCTCTTTTTTTGACACCTCGGTCATGCCATTGGATTGTGAACGGTAAGGACAAGCAACACGGTGCTCAATGTCGTATTCCTTAGTCAACTTCTTCACCTCCCGTTGACAAAGTAGCTATCCCCATCAGATATTAATATTTTAAAATCCCAAACCTCGAAATAATATGATCTTTTAAAACTTGCAGACAGTCTTGCTATATGCCACTCGAGTAGGGATAGCCTCCACCCACCTAGATAGATAGTCTACCACGAGAAGAATATATTCAAATCCTTGATTGTTAGGAAATGGGCCCATAAAGTCAATGCCACATGCATCGAATACATCACAAATTATCACTGATTCCATAGGCATGGCATCTTTGGGACCAATGATCCCCCCATTCGCTGACAGACCGGGCACGGCCTAACAAAATTGTAGGCATTCTTAAACAAGGTCGGTCAATAAAATTCACATTGTAGTATCTTCTCAGTGGTCCTCTTCCCAACGTGATGTCCTCATGCCTCCAAGGTGTGAAATAGTCAGGGGCTTGTAGGACGGGTGTCTCAATGATCCTCTTTTTTAGCAGCTCGAAGGCCTCAAGACACTTATGATCTACAAGGAACTCGGTATCTTTCCCTAAGAGCTCAGTTAGCGGTCCGGTAATTTTTGAAAAATCTTAAAAAATCTCCTATAAATCCGGCATGCCCTGGAAAAGACCGCACTTGTTTCACATTGGTAGGTGGCTCGAGTTTCTTGATCACGTCCACCTTAGCAAGGTCAACCTCCATTCCCTTCTTGGAGATGACGTGCCCCAACATGATGCCCTCTTTTACCATAAAGTGGCTTTTCTTACAAGAGAGCATCAGATTCACTTCCCTACTTCTCGAGGACTCGATCCAGGTGCGCTAGGCAATCATCGAATGAATGACCATGGACCGAGAAGTCGTTCATAAAGACTTCAAGGGAATCTCCAACCATTTCAGCAAAAACGGTAATCATGCACCGTCGAAACGTGATGGGGGCATTGCAGAGTTCAAAAGGCATGTGCTTGAATGCATAAGTGCTGAAAGGACATGTAAAAGTAGTCTTTTCCTGATCCTCCATGACGATGACTACTTGATTGTAGACCAAGTACCCGTCTAAGAAACAGAAGTATTCTCTTCTTACCAATCTCTCCAAAATTTGATCAATAAAAGGTAGCGGAAGTGATCCTTCTTCGTTGTTGCATTCAGGCGCCTATAATCCACACAGACGCGCCGCGACGTGGGACCTATGTTGTGATCTCCTCTCCCTCCTCGTTGGTGATAATCTGAAGTCCTGACTTTTTCGGGACGACGTGCAAAGGCGACACCCACTTGGAGTCTGAGATGGGATAAATGAAACCAACTTAAACCATTTCGTGATTTCAGTCTTAACAACTTCTCGTAAATTTGGATTCAACCTATGTTGGAATTCACGGTAGGGTTTAGCATTATCCTCAAGGTAAATATAGTGTGAACAAAGGGCCGGGTTAATCCCTTGAAGATCCGACAATCTCCAGCCTATAGCCTTGCGATTTTACTCTAAAACTTTAAACAGGCGGATCTCCTACTCTTCGGTCAGATGTGAACTGATGATGATCGGAAATTGTCCCTTATTTCTCGCAAGGAAGGCATACTTAAGAGTAGGGGGCAATGGTTTGAGCTCGGGTAAATATGTATCAATCACAAAATCTAGCTCTATCATTGTTGATTCCGGTTGTGATGTGGACGGTTTCTATGTAACATAATTGGCCACCGACTGAATTGTTTCAGGGATCGGATCGCTAAGGGTATAATGTGGTTTGGCAAACGCCACGTCCGATCCGTTTACCTCACTCGGGATTGTCTATAAAGAGAATGGACTGACAGGTCAAGAGGGATCTCTGAGTCTCCGAGAGTGTAGGTTGATGCATGCATGAGCTGGCAGATTAATTCATCAACAATGTCTTCTCCAGATAAGAGTGATTCTATCATTGTGGTCGGGTTCTGTCTCCATGGCCCAACTGTTTCTTCTGCCTCAGGTTCTAAATTTTCAGATTCGGTGCTAGATTCAGTGTCAGGTAAGCAATATCAAACAACATACAAGTATTACCGCGTTGAGAAGAGGCTATCAAAAGAATCAGAAGAGACTGGCGAGCGGATTGAACATTATTGAACTTGAATCTTGTTTCACAGCTTTTCAACCATGAATATTCTTCTCGAGATATCGAACGAATCGAAGAACGGGAGAAAGAATATCGAGGAAATCACTTAGAGAGTTTCTTACTTTTCTGATGAAAGTAAGAGTGATTACTCGAATGGTGAGTGCTCCACCAATGGGTATGAGGTCCTTTGTATAGGAGCTCACGAAAAGTGGTTGTTGGAAACCAAAAATGGTATGAAATCAAATGAGATTCTTTGATAATCGATCAGGTAAACAAGTATATGATCGTTCAACTATAATGATCGATTAGCTAAATAGCTATAATCGATCAGTTCATGACCGTTAGAAAGAGATTCAATTAATGATTGATAATTTCAAATGACATGATTGACAAAGAGTGATCGATCGTGGAAATCAAATGACGACAAGGTATGATCGATCAATGTAAAAATATGATCAATAAGTTCATCAAAAATTCGATATTCCAGAAAAGGAAACTTTTGGTTGAAGCTTGCTGGAATTACAAGTTTTGCAAACCTAATACAAATAAACTATTACAAGTCATTTAAACAAAGAAACGACAAGACTGGGCATCTGCATCTGCTTCTTAACGAAGTTAAATCAAGCTGAGATCCACATCTGCACTCCTGCAATCGTAGAGAATATGCAGGAGACTACAATATAATCTTGTGTGTGTCTGTCATCTTTAAATTCCTGGAGGACCAAAATACTAACACCTAGCCTTTGTTTCTGGGGAGCCCAAGTAACAACTTTTTGTAGGCATCGATTTACTCTCACTAGTGAAGTGGCAAAAGTACAAACCAAAGGTGATACACATGCGGCCAAACTGTCGGGGTTCATATAAAGCTATGAGATATCTATTTAATTATTGATCATTTCTGGTTTTTCTTGTTGTAAATTCTTTTACCAATCTACCCAAAAATAAAAAAATAAAAGAAAATAGAAACAAAAATAAAGAAAAAAGAGTAAGCATACAAAGTGACATGTACCAGAAATAGAAACAAATTTAGAATTATTTAAAAGTAAAAAACACCCACTTCAAACTGAAGGGAACATCTACTTTCCAACGGTCATAATTGTTGACGTAAATGTAAATATTGTCAGTAATGTGATATTTAAGATTTTATATATATCTAATATTTTGTTATAGACGAAAAATTAGTAGAGACAAAGCAAATGTACAACATCCAAAAAATAGCAAAGCAATAAACAACAAAGCCTCAACTTACCACTTTTTTCCCATATGTATTCCTGAACTTTTCCATTAGAAGGGCCTCCTTAAATGGCCTTGTACCACCAGAAGAAAACACGTCCTTGCAGTACTTCAGATATGTCGTAAAATCCTTAAAATACTCTGTCAATATAAAACCAACTTTAGAACAATTAAATTTTACGAAAATTGATACCAAACTTTAAATTCCTAGTGCTTTGCAAAATTTGAAAAAAATACTTGATCACGGCTAGGTTTCTGCAAGAACACATACAAAAAATTCCTTGACTGAATGTTTACCTGTCAGCTTACTTAAGTAAATACTAAGCTAGAGTTTTTTTGTTGGAACATTCATATCAACTGAAACTCTGAAACTACATCAAACTCAAAACTAAAGAGAAAATGTCAATGGAAACCCCAAATCATAACCAAACTCGAAATCAAGGGAATTAGGAAAGCAGAAAAACATGAACAATATGATACATTGAATTGTCCATCAAGATGAGCACATTAAAAAAGGTCTGAAGTTTTTTTTGGAGAAATTAGAGCTGATAAAATTAAGCAAGCAAATCAAAGTCAACGACGAACTTGCATACCATATTTGTCATTAAGTTTGTCATACACGGTTTTGAGATTGCACAAAAGCTCTGATGTGCAGAATCCTGCATCCTCAACAGATAATCCCTTCCTATTAGCAGATTCTGAAGCACCACTGCCATTAACTTGTCTATTTCCAGCTTCATCATTAAGTTGGCATGTATCATCCAAATTCATTGAAGTGTGGTCTTCCTGGTCAATCGGATTTATATTCCCACTTTGACGAGGAAGAGAGCATTTCCTGCTCGCAGAAGAATTGACATCACTATATAAGCTTTTCTCCCACACACCTTGTCCATTAATATTGTAGAGTACTCGCAAGGTCACAACCAATATTGCCATCACATGAACTCGAGTTGGGAGGCTACATCGATTTGCTGATAAACATAATTCCACAGGTAGTGACCATTCATAGACACGACAGGCTGAATGCAGGATATTCTCAACTGGGAGAGAGAGATTCTCAAGAAACCTGTAGGCGATTGCATAGAAATTCACTGGGGGCAGGTGTAGGCCAATCTTACGAGCAATACGTCCTGCAACACTTTCCAATTTCCATGCTCCGATCACGATGATTGGCCTAAATAACATTTTCGAAGACAGAGGACAGAAACTTGATGGCTTGCCAAGCAATTTCTCGATGTCATGGAAAGCCAATATATAAGGCAGTTCTAATTCTGAAGCCCACCTCACTATATCATTTGGTAATATTGGCTGTCTTGTGATATGACAGGTCAAGAATGAGATGGCCAGTGACGAGTGAAGTGGTACCTCTCTTCTCAAAGATCTCAGCCAAATAAGTTCGTGATTTTTCCTGATGCTATTGGAACGTTTCCTACAGTTTCTACTTTGATAGGATTGAAAACTGGATTCACCTGAAAATAGTTTGGAGTGAATCGGCTCAACTAGAACGAAATAAAATCAAGTAAACACAAAATAATAGAACTGGCAGGCAATTAAAACCTCTGCATACTCAACTCAATGCATAATAAACATTTCCCGCAAATACAGTTAGATTAAAAATGCATGCTTTCCCTTCTGATTGAACATTACAAGCATTGCATTTCCATTTCGGTAACAAAAGCAACCTTGAAGTTCTAAAAAATGCATATCTGCATAAGGATTGAAAATAACAAGGCTACAGCACCTACTGGAATTGAAATGCCGATGATTAGCAATGATTGAATAAACATTGACATGAAATCGCAGCTATGGTTAAGAATGGCACCTAGTAAAGGAAAACAACTTAGTAAAAAAGGAGATGATCTTCAAGGTGATTTGGGCATTTATGGATAATGTGTTGACTATGAAATCTTGCCAGTGATTAGCAATCTGGGTCCTCGATTAATTTTATATATTTGGGGGTGACTGGAGTATTCTTGTTGTTTTGACTGGGGTCCACTGAGGTACTCTTCTCAACATAACGGAATCTCTTTCTTGCTCATGGTTTGTTTTTTTCCAACTCAGAAAGGGTTGCTTTCTAATTCCCATTGTATAAAGAAGACATGTTTGTAATTTCCATGAACTTCTCTCAACTCCACGACCACTGAAACCACAATATAAACACGAATTCGCATACCCTCCGATGTGTTCACCTCAACATCGTGTTCACGAGCCCTCGCCCACTTCTCCACCTCGGCCGCCCACGTACTATCAAAAATACGCGATGCTGCGATGAAGCGCATCCACATGCCTCCAACGACCCCGTAGATGAGCGGAGACGCGCCACAGCGGTTCACGAGGGCATCGCACTGGAGCTGTACCATGAGCTGCAGTCCCTGGACGTACCGGAGCCTGATGCCGTTCATCAGGTCCTCCGCGGTGGGGTTACCATCCGGCAGTTCGTACACCTCCTCGAACTCGTGTTCTCTCTCATCCTCATCCGCCTCCGCCTCCGCCTCCGCCGCAGACGATGCATTTGCCGAAGTGGAGGCGCAGGGGCTTCTGTAGGGCGGGCGCTCTGTACGACGGCGGCGGCTGCGGCGGCGGCGGTAAAGGAGGCGGAGGGTTGCAAATGGGCGGCGGAGGGGACGAGGGAGGCGGAAATGGCGCTGACGGAGGCGGCGGCGGCGCCTCGCGCGCTGGGTTTCCGAGGGTTTGGCTCCGGCCATGAGGGGAGCGTTCACGAGGTAGTGGATCAAGGAGGGGGAATGAGTGTGAGTGCACACAGTGGAGTCGAGGAGACGTATCAGGGAGAACATTGGGCTCCTGCTGCATGAGCCCGACTCAAACTCAGGGTCCGATCCAACAAATGGGTCGGGTTTGGATCAACCTCCACTCAAATTTATGAGCTCATCGATCCGTTCTTAATAAGAGCTCAATAAAAAAATCTATAAGAGCTTGTTTGGTTGCGAAGGTACTCCGGGATACCGTAGCATATCCTTAGCTCCAATCCTGCAATCTTGGATTGAGATTACTTGTATTAACCCTACAATTTCTTTAGTATGACGGTTTTTAACCTTGTTCAAATACACTTACTAACATAAAAAATATATTATAATCATTAAAAAAGTTAATATAACACATAATCAATGTCACATCACATCACAATTATCATTCCAACCATCCCAACCCTCCAATCAGCTACTATTCACATGAGGATATTCCAACCCAACCCAAACCAGTAACCAAACAGGCCCTAAATATTACTAATAGTGGGTTTTTCCCACCCACTTTGACACGTGTCTCCCTCTTTCTCTCCCCAATCTCTCCGACTCCAATACCCCCTTCGTCTCTCTCTCCAATTCCATTGGAAGTTATAGCCGCCCCTCCCTCTTTCTCTCCCTCAAATCACGTGTCCCTCCTCTCTCTCTCTCTCTCCAACTCAATTCGTCGCCCTCTCTCTCTCTCAAATCAGCCTAATTTCTCTCTCCTCTTTATTACCCACTAATGAATCGAGAAATTCACCAAGACCCGGGTGAGGGTATAAAAATAAGCGTCGTTGCGACCGGATCTCGGAAATCGGTCAATCAAGAAAAATCAGACCACCAAAAGAAATCAAACAATCAAAAATCTGAATAGCGGTCTCGCTATTTATTTAACCTGGTATAGCGACCAGGGTCGAACACAAGGAGCACGGGTTGGCCAAGTGGCCAACGAAGTAGTCAGAATAGAAATAAAATAGAGAAAAATATTTTTGGTGGATTTTATAGATTTTTTTTAAAATAAATATATTTTAAATTATGAAGAAAATAAAGAAAAAAGCTAAAAAGGGCAACTTCAACAATTTATTCGACGCAGAAAAGCAAGCAAGAAAATTAAAATAAAATTACTTTTGTGTTTTATAAGTTTTTAAATGTTTTTGGTAATTTTCTCAAAATTTTGTGATTTTTAGTTGATTTTATAAAAAAAATAGAAAAAGGTAAAAATAAGGAACTAATGTGCAACCAGATTTGAAAGGCTAATTACAAATATATAATTAGCCTTTAAAAATCTGATGACAATTTTTATGAAAACTACGAATAAAAACTAAGCTAAAGAAACCAAAATTGCATTTTTGTATTTTTTTTAGTTTTTAATATTTTTATAAGGTTTTTAGGGTTTTATATTTTTAGGGGTTTATAAATCCAAATAAGATGAAAATTGGATAGAAGCAAGAAAACACACACACAAACAATAACTAATTTTTTTAGAATTTTTAGATGAGTATTTATATTTTTAATTGATTTTATAAATCAAACAGTAGCAAAAACAAGGGGTTTTTTATTTTAAAAATATAAAAACAACTCAAAAATGTCACAAAAAATAGTGAAATTTTTACACAGTGGCAGGGGCCACGTATCCAAATTTCACTAAATTTGGAGTTAATTTGATATTTTATTCAACCAATGGAAAGGGCACAGCGCACAGGGACCAAAGTGCAATTAATGAAAACCTTTCAGCCAAACAATAACATGCACAATCAATCCGGGGGTAAAGCTACAAAAAGCCCAAAAGGGCATACGGGTAGCACGTGATTTGCACTTACAGGGACTAAAGTGACATTCCTATTTATCAAATATCAATCCAATATAACCAGAAAGTCCAAGCCCCTTACATGCAATTTACCCAAAAATTCAAATGTCGAAGCGCGTGTTTCACACACCCAGGGACTAAATAGCAATATCTCGAAATACTAAGGTCCAAAGTGCAAATTACCCAAAATAAAAATAACTATATAAAATATTTACAGGACTAAACTATAAAAGCGAAAAGAAGAGGGGCCTAGGTGATATTATCCTATTATTATGATCCAAAGGCTGGGGAGCGATCTATCTCTGATCGGACGGTGGAGAAACGTGGATGCCCATCGACGATGAGTGGCCTGGATTTGATCCTCAGATGGATCGTATGGCTACGAGCCCCTCACGAATGGGTGTCTGAGATCTGAACTAGGGCGAGAGGCTCGATCGGACGGCAATGGAGGATCCTGGAAGAACAAGACGTCGGCGAGCTTCGTCCGGCTACTGTACGCGTTAGGGATCTCCTCCGGTGGTGCTCTCAGAGAGGAAATGAAGCCCAAGGTCGTCCGCAGCTACTGATGGTCGCCGATGAGGCCGGGAGCCACCAGGGTGCTCCGGCGACGTCGGGGACCTGAAGCTACTGTGCCCGAGTGGTTGGACCCCCAGACGAGGTCCTTCTTCGTTGAGTCATGCACAGAAAGAAAGCTGGGTCGAGGGCAAAGTGTTTCGACTCGGTTATGGGCGAAGAGGGTGCGTGGGTGAGTCGGGATGGTGCTCTCTGGAGAGGCGACTGTGGAGGAAAGCGAATGCCCAGTTCCGGGGCGAACCGGGGTGAACGAAGGGGCGAAGAAGATGCGGAGAGGTCTCGTGGAGGTGTAGAGGCGGTCGGATGGCCAAATAGGCGAACAGAGTATTGGAAAATGGGCAGCGAATGGCGGCGGTCGGAAAAACAAAAAGCGAAATCTACGGCTACCTACTGACGATCTAGGCTATCTGGCAGTCGAAGTCATCTGTGGTGGAGGGTGGGCCTCCGGGGGTCGTCGCCTCGATGGTTCGACGGGTCCAGAGGCTCGGGCTCGCCTCGCGACAGAGCGCAGCGGCGATGACCGCCGGGTCAGTGGTTCCCGGCTGCTCGTCCCTCAATACAACTCTCTCGCACGCGGCTGCCACTCAGGTGAAGGAGAGGAGGTCATCGGAGGCGAGGGGGAAGGCCAGAGATCTCGAAATAGGTGCGGCTGGAATGAGCTATATACTGGAGAAGGGTCCGATAAGATGGGAGTCGGGGACGAATTATGGTGCACGGATCCCTAGGAAGAATGGCGGGCGTGTGTCATGGATCATACGTCAACAATCGGAGCCCGGGGTTTGGGTGAATGGCGGTCGGATCGAGGCGCGAAAAGTCGGAGAAGTCGAGTCGGCTCGAAGATCCGCGAGACTGGTAGTCCTGGGGGGAGAGTTAACCGGGGGTCAACAATCCCCCGTGGACCAATGGAAAAATTCCATTGAAAAATGATTTTAAAAATCAAAATAAAATAGAAAAAACGACTTTATTTAAAATAGTTACAAAATGAAAAATGTTTATTTATTTACAAAGTATTTTTTGTGATTTTTATTTAATTTTTTTGAAAAATAAATTATGTATATACAATATATATTATTATACAGGTATATGTACATATGTATTTTTTTATTTTAATTATTTTATTTATGTACAATTATCCCAATTTTATATTTTCTTTATTTACACCATAAAATTTGGAATATAAAATGATTTTTATTTGATTTTTATTAATTAATTACAAGGGTAAAATAAATAGTTCTTTATTCCTATATACATGGTATATATACACTGAATAGAGAGAAATTATTTATTTTTATTTTTGTTTTATTTTTCCCATTTTTATTTTATTTTTAAAAATATATACAAAATATGGGAAGCACATAAATATTTTTATTTTATAAAAATAAAATATGTACACTAAGAGTGGATTTATGTATAAGATTGAGTCACCCTATCCCTCTCTACTTATTTTATTTTGCGGTCAGGCCCATATTGAGCCCTCCCTTGGGTTCAGGTCACTCAATATTTATTCTAAATATTTCCCTCTTTTTCTTTATTTCTTTATTCTTTTTTTTTGCACAAAATATGCTAATTATGGTTATTTACACAATGCATGCTATTTGGTAATTTATTCTATTTACAAACATATAGATGGTGTTTTGCAAAGGGTTTTAGCTAAAATAAAAGAATAAAGAGTGATGAATGAGGATTCATCACCCACACACTTGCATTTCTCTCTCCCATTTTCAAAGTTATATTTTCTTTCCAAATTTAGCATTTTTTTTCAAATCCACATTCTTCCTATAATTTTTAAATATCTTTAAAAGTAATCTCAAGTATTAATATTAATAATGTGTCAATAATTTCTAAGATATGGTGTAGTAATAATAAAATCAATGAGAAATGTTGAATAGTATGTTATATAAATAATAATCAACACCGATTTTTCTCTATCCATATCATTTTTAATAGTTTAAAAATATATGTGATAATGTTCATATATCAATTTTAAGCATCAATATAAATATTCTTGATATTTAAAAAAAAATCCCAATATGTGACTTTTGTAATATTAAGATTATGATATAGAAAAATATACTTTGGTTGTAGTTTTAGTAAATTTATATTATTTTTGTGGAAGAAGTTTTATAAGACAATATTTTTTAACAATAATAATTAATTAGTTTGTGTGGAATAATATATTTTATAAATTATAGTTAATAATGGGGAAAAATCAATCCATATCATTTTTGACAATTTAAATATGTATGCGGTAATGTTTCATAAAAAATCGCATTGAAGCATCAATATTTTTATTCTCACTACTTTTAAAATACAAATATGGGACCTTTTATATGAGAATATATTTTTCTTATTTTTTTATAAATTAAGATTGTTGAGATATAAAAGCATGCTTTGTGTATTGTTTGAAGCATACTTATATATTTTTTAAATTGAAGAAGTTTCATGGCGAAAACTTCTAAGATATGTTGTAGTAATATTTATTATTATAAATCGATAGTGTTAAATAATATGATATATAATTAATAGTTGATAATGAAAAAAATCAATCCATGTCATTTTCACCATTTTAAGTATGTACGAAAAAATGTTTCTTTGAAATTCAATTTGAAGTATTAATATATTTATTCTCAATATATTTTTAATACGAAAATATGAGACATTTCACATGAGAACATTGACAAGTCATTGAATACGATGTATAATTTGCGTACGTTGTAGTACGTGCACTTAGAGAATCAGTCAGAACCGAGACAAGATCTCCGTGAAGAGGGCTCGGCTTTAATTTATATCCCGGGCAAGTCCGAGATCGAACACATGGAGCCAAAGGAACAACTTTGGAGTTAATTTGAAAATTAAGATTTAGGTTTCCAGTACGGATTTTTTTAATCTTTTTATGAACGAAGAAAGCAAATGCAGGTGAATTAAGTTACTAAGAAATCACACAACTTAGCCAATTTAATTTGAATAGAAAATTAATCCAATTTGGCCAAATTATATTTTTCCCATAAACTTAATCCAATGATGAATGCAACATATATATTTTTTGGAATTTTCAGGGTTAAAATGTAATAATGAAAAATGCACACTTTTTATGGGTTTTTTCATAAATTTTCACACAAACAGTAAGCAAAAATTATGAAAAAATTAGAAAAATGAAAATATGATGCAAGGATACTACAATATTTTTTTGGATTTTTCTGACAAAATATGAATTTTTTATGGATTTTTTTAATGAAAACAGAGTGACTGTAAGTAATCAATTCTTAATATTTCCACAATGTCAAAATTAGCCAGAGAACAAATTATCTCAAATAGATATTTTTATATGGAATCCATAAGACTTGAAATGTTGTGAAAAGGATGTATGTGGATTTAATTAAAAATCAAATAAGAATCACTCTACGATTTATTTCAATCACAAGACAACTCTATTTTGGATGAAATTTAGAAAGTAATTAAAGCAAATTTCAAGACATCATCTCAAAATTTTCAAGTATTTTTAGAGCAACCGTGAGTTAGATATCAATTTAAGAGTCCAAGTTGGGTAAAATATGTAAAATTTCAATTAAATATTTTTAATTAATTATCCAAAACTCACAAAAATACAAATAAATATTTAGATGGTAGAAAATGAGTTGCTCAACATAATGCTATTTTTCCTTGAATAAAAAGATGTAAGAGTGAAGTCCAAATTAAAATGCGAACAGAGGGTTGTCTTTGCAAATTCAGAAAACAATATTTACAATAAAACATGTATAGGGACCTTGTTGTAATTACAGAAACTATACAAGAAATTTATGCAATTTTTACAAAAAAATAACCTTTCTTCTTCTTCTTCGTTAGGGTGCCGGTGGAACCCAACAAGGGGGAGGGCGGCGGCGGCAGTCCACATGCGTCGAGGCCACGGCGGCTGGAGGACGAGGTTGGCCGCGCACAGAGGGCGGTTGTGGCACCGCTGGGCGCGGAGCTGCGAGGGGAGGCGGTCGGAGGCGATTGTGGCACGAGGAGGAGGCACGCGGGGCGAGGTCGCGCACGGCGGCCGCGCGAGTTGATGAGCGACACTGGCCGCAGCGGCGTGGCCGCTGGACGGGCGGAGTGGCGGCGTAGTCGCTAGGCCGAGGAGGTGGCGGGCGGCTGCGTCGCGTGCGAGTATGATGAATTAATCATGTAAAAATTAATCATCTGATGAGTCGCTAAATACGATGATTAATTTGGGCACGTTGTAGTACGTGTACTTAGCGAATCAGTCCTAACCGAGAGAATATCTCTGTGAAGAGTGTCTCGGCTTAATTTATATCCCGGACAAGTCCGGGGTCGAACACAGGGAGGCAAAGGAACAACTTGAGATTAATTCAAAACTTTAGATGTAGATTTCCAGTGCAGATTTTTTAAATTTTTCAATGCAAAATGAATGCCAAATACAAGATGTGATTGAATTAAGACATTAAGAAAGCACACAATTAGGCTGAATTAATTTTAGTAGAAAATAAGTCCAATTTAGCCAAATCGTATTTTTTTATAGAATTATAATCCAGTGAGGAACACAAAACATATTTTTTTGTATTTTTTAGGGTTAAAATACAACAATGAAGAATGTCCACTTTTTATGGGTTTTTTCACAATTCTTCACACAAACAATAAGCAAAAATCATGAAAACATTTTTGAAACATAAACATGATGAAATGAGATTACAGTAATTTTTTTTGGAATTTTTTAGCAAATTATGAATTTTTTTATGATTTTTTAGTGAAAATAGAGTGATAATGAGTAATTAATTCCTAATAAATCCATAATTGCAAATCAATCCGAATGCGAATTATCTCAAAAATAAATTTAGATGCTCAATTCAATAGAGTTGAAATTTTGCGAAAAGGATGTATGTGGATTTAATTAAAAATCAAATATGAAAATCACTCTATGATTTATTTCATGCTCAAGATAACTCCACTTCGGATGAAATTTGGACAGTAATTCAAACGTATTTCAGGCATCATCTCAAAGTTTTGTGGAATTTTTAGAGAAAACATGAGTTAGATATCAATTTAAGAGCACAGAATGGGTAAAATATGTAGAATTTCAGTTAGATAATTTTAATTAATTACTCAAAGACCATAAAATATAAATAAATATCCAGGTGGTAGAAAACTAGTTGCTCAACATAATGCTATTTTTCATTGGATAAAAGGATGTTATGAAGATGTCCAAATTAAAATGAGAACATAGGGTTGTATTTGCAAATTCAGAAAAACAATTTTTACAATAAAATATGTATATGGACTGAATCGTAATTACGGAAACATGAAATATAAAAGATGCAATTTTTACATGAAATAAAAAATTAACCTTCTTCTTCCTTGCACGCAGGGAGAACCCAACAAGGGGCACGGTGGGGCCGGCGGCGTCAGGCGGCTGCGCCGCGAACGGCGACGAGGGGGCAGCGGCGCGACGGGATCGGTGATGGGCTCCCGCAGCGGAGGATGCGGTCGCGCATGGTCGGAGGGGAGGAGCAGGCTGGCTTGGTGGAGAACCACCGCGGTGGGGCGGCGGTCCTGGATCTTGGCAGCGCGGTGGAGAAGCGCCGATGGCCGCGCGCGGGGCTGGCAGGCGTGCACGCCACGTACGGAGGAGCGGGGGCGGCGGTGCCACTGGCGGTTGGTGCGGCGATGGATGATGAAAAAGGGGGGGCGGTGGCTGGCACCCTCTTGCTTTTTTTAAAAAAAATATTATTATTATTTTCTTTTTCTGATGTAATAAAAGAAACCTTTTTGTTTTATTTTTTTTAGTATTTTTTAATTTTGTTAAACAATGGATGCACATGATGTGGAAACAAAATGATGTAATGATGATGTATGATGAGGATATAAACAAATGAAGGTGTTTGGGTGGATGTAATGTGATAAGAACAAAAGCAAAGATAAAATAAAAATGCAAATATAAGATGAATTACCTAAAACGGAAACGGTCGCCTATGGGGTGTGCTCACGAGAAGCACGGTCCTCGCTCGAATCGTCGGCGAGTGATGAGCTCGAGCAACGCACAGATGTGGCTGCGGTGTTGGTCGAAAAAGCCAACGGATCCCACCGGAGAGAGGGTTGTCATCGCTCGACCGTGGTTGTGTCGCTGTCACCGATTCAACTCTGGGAACTAGGCTCTCCTCACATAAAAATGGATCAAAGGCAAAAATGAGGAGGATGGGATGTAAATAAACAGAAGATATGAGAAGTTATTAAAGTGGTGGAGTTGAATGGGAGGTTCTATTATTAATGGAGTTGAATGGGAGGTTTAAAAATGGTGGGGTTGAATGGAGGTTGTTGGTAGAATGGAGTTGAATGGTGGTATATTGTAGAGAATGTAAAATAAACAAAGGAAAATAAAATAAAATAAAGTAGCCTACTTTAAATACAATAGAATAAAAGAGAAGAAAATAAATAGTGGAGAATTTACAAAAGAAGACAAACAACATGTACATTTTTTGTTTGCTTTTCTAATATGTATTTTTTGTCTTTTTAATAAGAGATATTTACAACCGGAAATAAAATAGTAGAGTAAAAATACAATAGAACAATAATTTTTTTGGATTTTTAGTAATTAAGAAAGATAAAATAAAAAATGAAGAAAGAATAAATATATACATAATATACAATGTACATCTAGGTCCCAAAACCCAACTTTTGCAAATGAGCTCCGATTTTAATGAAACTACTTCCGTTGGATAGATAATTTTTTAACTTGAACTTTAAAAGTAATTTTGGTGAATTTGGAGTTCATATGGATCGGGAATTTGGCATGGAGTTGGTCTTTACAGTTTTTCTATTTGGGATCTAGGAGCATTTATTTGAGGTGAAATTTATTTTGTATTTTCGTATTTTATATACATTTTTAGGAACAAGTTAGAGAAAGAATTAGCCAACAAGGAATTGAAATGAAATTATTAAAAATACATGAAGTTTTGGGCTATTTACAGGTGAAAAACTTTAATTTTTGCAGTTTTTTATTGTTAATTTATTTTGTGCAATCCAATATATAGTAATTAGTGTGTTTTATTTATAAGGGTCATTGTGTTAATTTATTGATTTTATGGACATTTATTTGGGATTTTACTCGGAGATTTTGCTAAGATCATACGGAGCGGGAATTTGGCCTGGAAGTTGGTCTTTACGGCTTTTTCTATTTGGGATCTAGGAGCATTTATTTGAGGTGAAATTTGTTTTGTATTTTTGTATTTTTATATACATTTTTAGGAACAAGTTAGAGAAAGAATTAGCCAAAAAGTAATTGAAATGAAATTATTAAAAATACATGAAGTTTTGGGCTATTTACAGGTGAAAAACTTCTTTAATTTTTGTGGCTTTTTATTGTTAATTTATTTTGTACAATCTAGTATATAGTAATTAGTGTGTTTTATTTATAAGGGTCATTGTGTTGATTTATTGATTTTATGGATATTTATTTGGGATTTTACTCGGGGATTTTGATAAGATCAAGATATTGAGATGATGAATCGCGGATTCATCACCCCCCTATACTTAAACTTTGCTAGTCCTCAAGCAAATAAAGAATGAATAAGTTGGAATAACCCCTGACTGTGCATGCGAATACAAGACTTGATCCATTCAAGAACTCTCGATTTTAAAGATCCTAAAATTCTAAGCTGAACCAAGCTCTAGTCAAAAGGTATCCAATTTCCCTAATCATCAGACTCTCTCTGTATGTATATATATATATATGACTTTAAGTGTGGACTGCAGTTACAAGAGTAGAGTCGCAACGTCACCCAAGGTTTCAGTCCAAGAGACTCTCCTAAGAACCCAATCCTCAACACTAGGGAATAAATCATTTCTTGTATCCAATCCACCGTCTCTTTAGTTGTCAGACTTAAAAGTGTAGATGGAAGGTCAGATGATGCAGGGCATAGGGTTGTGTCATTTCTTCTCTCCCTCTCATTGGAACAAGGATTCTCTCTAGTGCCTTTACTCAACGCATTTTTTGAGTGTTGATCAGTGCGTCCGTCAAGAGAAGTTGGAGTCATCTGTACTTGTTTTCCTGGGAGTACATCGGGGTGTGCTTTTTTTGAGTACCTATCGTACCTTCTACACCCAGACTTGTAGCATTTACGATGTAGAGCCTTTTTTTGGTGCAAGCCCGACTCTGGGTCCTGATAGCGGTGGTCCAAGTGGACACTTTGAAATGGTTGGGAGCGTTCGCCTTTGGTGGAAGCTCTTTTGATGATTGACTTTGTGGAATGAGAGCTTTTCTTTGACATTTCATTGCTTTGTAATATTTTTGGCTAGCTCCACTGCTTTTACCAAGAGTTGGCGCACACTGATCAAAATTTTTTTATTTTTTCACACCCTGGCACATAGGTAAATATCAAGAGATAGTACAAGAATCATGTTCTCATATTGGCTAAATATCTGACACTCAGGTTTCATGAAGCCTTTATTGATTTTATCCCATCCTCGAGTATCATCAAATCAGGTCCAAACTCAAATCCCTCATCACAGTTCCTCAAGTGAAATTTCAACTCATCTCATCATAACTGCAGTCGTGTATGGGAGGTGTTGATCATATTCTTAAGGTTGAGACTAAGTATGCAATATAGCACACAAATCTTTCAAAATAGGGAAATGTGAATAATTAAGTCAAAGACCCTAATGACTAAGGCCGGTTAACTCAAAATCTCAAGACATCATAAACCAAGTGTTCTTGAACATCACTAGTCTTGTGTGAAAGTGTAAGTGTCTGGAATTAAACCAACTTATTAGTTAGTTTTTTTGTTTAAAAAGAAAGAAATATTTTTTTTGAAAAGAAGGTTTTTTTGAAAAAGAATTTTTGTTTTTTTGGAAACCCATTTTTTTGAAAAAGAATGGGAAGAAAATTTTTTTGAAAAGGGTTTTTTTGTTTTTTTTTTCAAAAGTTTTTTTTGAAAAAGAAAGGTAAATAAGAAAGGATACACATTTTTTTCCGAAAAAAGTTTTTTTTTTTGAACATAAAGAGGAAGAAAAACATTTTTTTGAAAAGTCTTTTTTGAAAAGAGACACAAAAGGATTTTTTTGAAAATATTTTTTTTGATTTTTTTAAAAATAGATTTTTTGTTGTTTTTTGTTATACCTCTTATTTACAACATTTTACCCATGACTGCTTATTTTAATTATAAACAAGTCAAGTACGAGCTATACGTAAAGTATATATGTAATATATACAAACCCCCCTATACTTAGCATGTGTTATGTCCTCATGGCACTAGGTGACAAAAAGCCATAGCTTGTACTAAGTATAAGTGAGTGAAAAGAATAGAAGTGAAAAAAAAGAGTGTGGATAATACACAATGAGCATCGGTCCCCATATACTTAGGCTTTGGTTAGCCTAAGTATTGGAAAGAACACAAGAATGGGGGACCGATGAGGATGGGAAAGAATATACAAAAAGAAAATAAAAAGAAGAGATGGAGCAACTCGGGTCACTCACACCCTATACTTAGGATCTAGTCATCCTAAGTATATCTACAAAATGAAAACGATATGGAACTGGGGCGAGCAATGCGAATCACGGGGGAGGGAGGAAAATAAAAGAAAGAAAAACTATACAAGGAGGAATGAGAATATACAAGGATCAAGAAGGTTTGTGACGGACCTTCTTGCGGGAGCGAGGGGGTGGGTAGTATACATATATGTCGCTGTCAGAATCGTCCGCAGAGGAATAATAGTGATGTGTGGGGAACGTCCAACGGGGGTCGACACACGGCTGCTTGCTCAAATATGGCTTCAGAACAGTCGAACTGAGCTCACTCATATAGATCATCTCATCCGGACATGATGAGGATTCCTCAGAAAGTTCCTTCTCTGGTAAGTCGAATGCAACTTTCTTAGTCGATTTTATAGAACCTGAAGCATCAAGAGGAAGAGGAGATTGATACGTCTTAAGGAGTTCGGGGGAACACCTCAAGGAATCAATACCATTCTTCTTCTTACCAGATGAACGATTAGAGGATAGAGCAACCAATTTATCAAGATTGGTCAATTTGGTCCCAGTTGTCTCTTTTGGTATAGGTCTTGGATGTGGTGTGTGTGAGGTACTGACCAGAGGTTCATCATCAAATGAGTCGCCATATGCATTGTAATACTCCTGCAGGGTCAGCACACGTCGCTGGTAAGGCATAGTGTTCTCAGTTGGCTTGGCATTGATTGGCTCATGAGTCGGATCATCTAAATAATCAAGGAAATCAGTAATGATCATGTCCGACTCAGGGACATCTTCTGCTTGTGAGTCCTCTCGAAAAGCTGTCACGGCGGTGGTAATGCAAGCAGTGGGTGGTATGGAGGTGTAGGGAGTCTCTGAACCAATGGTCGCCTAGACAGTCGGTATCGCATGTGTAGTAGAGAGACGTGACTCAACTGTCTCTCGAAGGTCACGACTGTCTGCGACTTTATGGGTTATCTTGGAATATCGTGTGCCCTCAAAGATCGGGTGAGGTCGACCCAATGCAGAGAAATCGATCTCTCGAGTCTCGCAATCTATAGTTGCCTTAGCCAAGGCTAAGAACGGCTTCCCAAGAATGATCGGAGACTGGGTGAACTCTCCTCGGTGCTCAATGTCAATGATCGTGAAGTCTATCTCTAGTAGAGCATCTTGGAAAGTAACGATGATTGAAATGGTTCCTCTCGACCGCTTAATGGACCGATCCGCCAACTGAATGATCTCTCTTGACTTCTTGGCAGATCCGAGTTTGAGCTTGACAAACATAGAGGTCGGGAGGATATTAATCGATGAGTCATCATCGATTCTTGCATGGGTGAATGTGGTATCTTTCATTTTACAATCAAACCTAGGCAACTGCTTTACTCTGCGGCTCTTGATTTTTCTCCCTATCATCAAAGATGTGGCCATAGACACTATAAATCTCTCAGTCCTTGTTCTCTTATTGTCCGACCTTTTAGGCATCAATTTACTTCTCACAAATCTTTCGGGAAAGTGTTCAATGGCCATTATTAAGGGAAGCTCAAAAATCAACTCTCTGTCAAATGCTTCCCTAACTGCAGGATCCAATTTTTGTAAGTCTTTCCCATTTCCAATTTTTATGGTATTTTCTGATTTTTTTTTTTCATTTTTTGGTCTTTTTGATAGATGGAGGAATAAGAGAATGTACAGACTCAAGTTTGGATGGAAAGTGGTTAGTAGAAGAGGGAGGTAGAAGGGACTCCAGCTGTACATGACGTGTGGCCAATTCAGTATCTTCCAGGTTTTCAAGATTCAATCTGTGAAATCCATGATCCACATACCTACTTGGACTCTTGACCGGTCTACAAATGTCATCCTCCAATAATTTCTCATGAAACCTCATGAGAGAAGTCTGCACAATTTGAGGATACTGCTGAGAATTCGGGCTCTTATACTCAACACACCTTGACTTAGGCGTGTAATACTGGGTTGAGTATGGCTCATCTGTATGGCAGATGTTGGTCGAAGCCTCATAAGGTAAATAGGAGGTCTGTAAATCGGTCGCATGAATCCAATCCCCTATATATTTTGGCTCTCCAAATGGGTGATATGAAGGTTGGTCAATGTGGGCTCTATCACTCAGGTCAATCAAGTTAGGAAAATCATGTAGTACATGCCTCTCCATTTGGTTTAACTGGTCGACCATATTTTACCCTAAGGTTAAGTCGGGATGTGTATAGGTTAATCGTTGTTTGGTCCCAACTCGAGGTGAGAATGAGGTATGTGGGGTCAACTGATTCTGTCTGTCATTCATCTCAACAGATGCATGCTCTTTGATTGGTTCCTTCATTCCAGCAAGCGTATGCGAATATGGTGAGTCAATCCACGGTGGATGTGGGTCAGGGGTGTAAGAATGTGGAGTAGGTGAGAAGGACGAAGAAGTGGAGAAGTCAGTCGGAGTTCTAACTTCGCGGTCGGGACGTGGGTATGAGGAGGAATAAGAGGGTGGAGATGATCGGAATATGGTCGAAGAAGGATGACTTGGATATGATGACCAAAATTCTGACATCTTGGAAGGGAGATGGGAGAATGAAGCAGATCGAGGAAGAAATCATGCAAGTGCACCGAATAACACACAAAACAAACAAACACAAGAGCAAACCCTGAGTTCACCTACTCAACACAGTGATGGTCGCAAAAGTCCGACCGTTTATCTTGTCAGTTTTAATTAGGAGATAAATAAAGATATAAGTCCAATTACGTAGGGCTTAAAAGTAGGTTTTGGGCACTATCCTAGGGAAGCGTCCTCACCTCTCAACAATCACAATAGCCAAGCATACAATGAGGGTTTTGCTCTCCCGAAACAAGTGTTATTTTTAGTCAGTTTTTTTTGTCAACTCTGATTAGCAGTCCTGATTTTAAGTTTCGTTATCACTTGATTAGTCCACCAAACGAAGCACACCTAACGATCAGTCTCGATTTCCTTTTAACCTAAGTTTCAAAAATCAAGGGGGAGGGAGTCGAGAAAAACCGATGCAAATAGTGAAATCAATGATGCATGCCCAGTTCAGGAGACTTACAATGATCCTCGCACTCTACATGCAGGGTGCAAGGCAGAATTGATTTTTATACTAAATGAGATGCAAACGAGAAAACCGTTCCTAGATAGGCAGATCTATTAGCGAGTGATGAACAAGTTAAATTTGACTAATAGCCATGTGGTCTAAGTGCATCTCATTAAATTTGATGTGTGGTCCTAAAAAATTACGAGCACAAGCGATAAATATTCTAATAAAAATACTCTAAGAGCCACGAGTGCAAGTCCTATTCTACGTCAAGCAACCACATGACCACAAGCGGGTCCAAAGTCCAGTCCTGATACAAGCGCGAGCTCTCAAACAAGAGCCACTAGAATGAGAAAAAATTACCTAAAATATTACAATAATTACAAAAATCTCTCAAAATAAATAAGATTTTTTTCTCTTCAGCAGGCGGCCCGTGTCACGTCCGTCGACCTCCGATGTACTCCAAGTCCATCGGACCCTCGCAAGGAAAATAGAATTTATGTTAGAGAGATAAACAATAAAATATATACAAAAATGAGAAGAAAAAAATGATTGCAAAAAAATGGAATAAATACAAGTGGCTCGGGGTTAGACTACCCGAGTAAATGAAAATCTAAATCTAATTTTTCAAATTAATCCCTAAGCTGTTTGCCTCCCCGGCAACAACGCCATCTATGAGTCGCTAAATACCATGATTAATTTGGGCACGTTGTAGTACGTGTACTTAGCGAATCAGTCAAAACAGAGTGAAGATCTACGTGAAGAGTGTCTCAGCTTAATTTATATCCCGAGCAAGTCCGTGATCGAACACATAGAGGCAAAGGAACAACTAGAGATTAATTCAAAACTTTAGATGTAGATTTCCAGTGCGGATTTTTTTAATTATCAATGCAAAATTAATGCCAAATACAAGATGCGACTGAATTAAGACACTAAGAAAGCACACAATTAGGTGATGAATCCACATTTCATCATCTTTATTCTATCATTTTGGCACCAAAAACCCTAGCAAATGCCTGAAAATAATATTAATTCCATCATCTTAGCATTCATGCATGTGCATCTAAATAGTGTATAAAATGTTGTAATTAAAGCCAAAATTGTAGAATAAATAAAAGAAAAGAAAAAGAATAAAATATTGTAAATATTTTATGACCTGAAACCCCGAGACCTAGGCATCTTGATGAATAGGTCGACAAGGAATAAAGTAGGGGAGATAAGGGCCAAAAATACCAATAAAATCCCTTTCATTTTATTCATTCTTTATTCATTTTGGGACTTATTTTTGGTTCCACTTTTTATACCTCAAATAAAGAAACTTTATACATGAAAGTTGTAGATAATTTTATATAGAAAAATACAAAATTGATTTCACAGAAAAATAATACACAGATAAAAAGTTATGGTCTGAATAAAATTCCAGAATCTCAACTTCCCAGACCCGTATCTCACAAATGACAACTCCAAATGCATCAAACTCACCTTTAATTGTATATAGAATAAAATAAGCTATTTAATGGTGGTGGTTTCGCATTTGGCGAAGCTACGGTTTGAAAGTTGAGTTTTGAACCCCCATTGTATAGTTGTACTGATTAAAATATTCAATTTATTCTTTATTTATTATTTTTGTATTTTTATATTGTTATAATCTTGTAAATATTATTTATAATATACTTGTGTATTAAAACTAGAATAAAAGCCTAAATAAAATACAAAATAAAAATAGCTACACAAAATACATATACACAATCCATAGGTAAAATACATACACATATACCTATACAATATATTCCTTTATTTTATTAATTATACAAATTATATCAATAAAATAAAATAAAAATATCTTTATGTATATAAAAGTATTTTATAATTTTACAAAATAAGAAATAAAAATCATAAAAATAAAATACACAGAATAAAAATAAAGTAATAAAGTATATAGATATTATACCTATATAGGGGTACAAAAGCAACTTGTAAAAATATACCTCGTAAAAATAATTAAAAATAAAAATAAAATACTTCATAAAAAATAAACATTTTTCATTTTATAATTAAAAGTTAATAAATCGTTTACTATTTTTAAATTAATTAATAAAACATTTTTCCAGGGTTTTTCCTGTTGGTCCACGTGGACCAACCAGGAGGTCAGAACTGTTGACTGATGAATCCACGATTCATCATCTCAATATCTTGATCTTAGCAAAATCCACGAGTAAATTCCCTAATAAATGTATATAAAATCTATAAATTAACAAAATGACTCTTGTAAATAAAATACATTAATTAATGTATACTAGATTGTACAAAATAATTACACATAAAAAAGCCGCAAAAATAAAGGAGTGTTATACTTGTAAATAGCCCAAAACTTCATGGATTTTTAATAATTTCATTTCAACTCCTTTTTGGCTAATTCTTTCTCTAACTTGTTCATAAAAATATATATAAAAATACAAAAATACAAAACAAATTTCATCTCAAATAAATGCTCCTAGATCCCAAAGAGAAAAAGCCGTAAAGTCCAACTTCCAAGCTAAATTCCCGCTCCGTATGAACTCCAAATTCACCAAACTCACTTTTAAAGTTCAAGTTAGAAAATTATCTATCCAACGGAAGTGGTTTCATTAAAATCAGAGCTCATTTGCAAAAGTTGGGTTTTGGGACCTAGATGTACATTGCACATTATGTATATATTCATACTTTCTTCATTTTTTTATTATATCTTTCTTAATTATTAAAAATAAAAAAAAATCATATTTGTGTTGTATTTTAATTATACTATTTTATTGTATTTTTTCGTTGTAAATATCTCTTATTAAAAAGACAAAAAAAATTACATATTAGAAAAGTAAAAAATGTGTACATGGTGTTTTGTATTCACTTGTAAATTCACCATTATTTTTTCCTTCTTTATTTTGTTGTAATTAAAGTAGCCTACTTTATTTCATTTTATTTATTTAATTATTTTACATTCTCTACAATAACCACCATTCAACTCTCTTCCACCACCAACTTCCCATTCAACTCCACCATTTCTTAAACCTCCCATTCAACTCCATTAATAATCCAACTTCCCATTCAACTCCACCCACATAATAACTTCTCATTCCATCATCTATATATACATTCCATCCTCCTCAATTTGCCCTTGATCCATCTTTATGTGAGGAGAGCCTAGTTCCCTGAGTTGAATCGGTGACAGCGATGCAACCGCGGTCGAGCGACGACGGCCCTCTCTCCGGTGTGATCCGTTGGCTTTTTGGCCAACACCGCAGCCGCAACCGCGCGCTGCTCGAGCTCATCACACGCCGGCGATTCGAGCGAAGACCGTGCTCTCGTGAGCACTCCATAGGCATCCGCGTTCATCGTAGGACATAAAGAAGATTCGAGTAAAATGCCTAAGAAGAAAGAGGAGGAAGAAGAGAACCATGAAGACCCAATGAAAATGATACTTGCCCGATTAGCTGCATCTGAGCAGCAACAAGCATTATTGAGAGCTCAGTTGGGACAGTTAAATGTTGGGGTCCAACTACCAATGGATGCGGCATACAACCCCGGACAATATCAGATTCATAACTACTTGAGTCCGGCCGAACCCGAAGTTGATTTTGAATTGAAGCCGCATTTCCTGAACCTGCTGCCACATTTTGATGGGAATGCTTCTGAGGAGCCATATGCATTCCTAAGGGACTTTGAGCTCATCTGTGCTAACCTCAAACATAATAATGTTAGCCAGGATTATATTAGGCTCAAAGCCCTTCCATTTGCCTTGGGTGGAAAAGCCGATTATTGGGTGAAGAATCTTGGAATCATCTCACCACTTATGCCCAGTTCAAGGACCTATTCCTAAAGAAGTTCTACCCGTTGAGTAGAACTAACATGATGAGGACGCGAATTACGAGTTTTTCCCAATTACCCAATGAAGCCTTCTGTGATGCTTGGGAAAGATTCAAGGACATCCTGCAGAAGTGTCCCTGTCATGGACTAAATGATAACATCTTGGTCCAATCATTTTTCACTGGTCTCAACCCTGAGATGCAGGGTTTAGTGAGCGCTGCCTGTGGAGGCAGCTATACATCACGAGGAGCGGATACCGTCTGGAGGGTATTCGAGCAGATGGCTGAAACTAGCCGCTCACAGATGGACAGCATGGCCTATACACCATCCCCCAGTTCACTTTCATATGGAGGGGGAAAAGCAGCTATAGTCGATCTCTCTCAGGACGTGATCCCTAGCATGGGACTCCTTGCTGACAAGCTTACAGTAGTCGAGAAGATCGACAGGAGGATTGATGAGTTAGATCGGAGCGTCTCCAAACTTCCAAAACAGATGGAGGAGTTGACTGAGAAGGTATCTAAGATAAGTATACCTGCCGTGACTGCACCCGCTGCTCCCGTTTACCGAGTTCACCATGTTCAGGAGCAGTTGGTGTCAGGGCAACCCCAGCCGTGGGAGCAGGACCAATCCTACAACCACTCTTTCCAGCAACCACCTCCAGTAGCAGAGACAGTCCAGGAGGAGCCTCCACCAGTTTGGGAGGTGAATGGGATATGGTATACTCAGGACCCTGCCAGGCAGGGAAGTACGGGAGACCGACAGACCTATCAGCGTCCCCCGACCTTTCACAACACCGCATTCACCTCCGCACCACCTCCTTCACAGCAAAGCCCTGGATTCTATCCACCCCAGCAGCAGAGGCAGCAGCACCAGCAGTATGGCCGACAGGGCCATTACCAGACGGGCCAGCAGGGCCCGCAACCCCAGCAGCAGCAGCAGAGGCAGTACACTGGCCTGCAGGGACAGTCTTCCCGTTTTTCTTCCCAATCTTATCCACTTCCTTCATCGTCTAGTCCCGTGGATATTCAGCAGCAGATACTCGACGAGCTACGTTCCTACAGGAACGAGGTTCAGGACTTACGGGTGGATGTCAACCGCCTGTCCAGATGGCGAGACGAGCAGACTGCACCCTCTACCTCGATCCCAGCCCAAGTTCAGGCTAACCCTAATAGCCTGAACCGTTCTAGTTCTCAGCAACACTTTGGTCAGGTATATTATTCAGCATCTCCTAAATCTGAACATGAGATTCTTTCGTGTGACGAGGCTAACCACATGTCACTCAGGAGCGGAAGGACCGTGGTCGTACCTGACCGGGCGAGGGACACGAGGAGGGGCATCTTTGGAGCTCTACCTGAGGAGTCTTCAGAGGACGAGGAGGATAGGCATCATATTTCATAGCCCCATCAGCACCATTCGAGGATTTCTACTCAGGGAGCCGAGAGGAGGAGGAGAGCACGTATGCAACATCGTCAGCATGGATATTCTTCTGAGTCTACGGAGGACCTTGCATCTCCGGTTGTGGCGGATACCACTCCAGCTTCTATTCCACAACCTGTAGTAAATAATTTAGATTTTGAGTCCATGTTGCATCACAAAGATTCATGTATGAAGAACTCTGTTTCCGTTAATGCAAAGAATGATCTTTCAGTTCATGATTCAGATTCTTCATCCTCTGTTTCCCTAGCTTCAATCCCTTTCCCCCGTGCTCTTACGGCAGGAAAGCGCATCAAAAAGATTCAGAAAGATGACCCCGACATGGCACGGTTTTGTAAAGAAAACATCATAGTTAAGGTGCCATTTGATGAATATGTGGCTAACCATCCTGCCTTCCAAAAATACCTTAAGGTGAGATGCACACCTAGAAGGGTTAGCAGGAAGAAAGATAACCGAAATATAAAGACACATGTCTTATCAGTAGCCACAACCTATTGTCTCAAGAATCAGACTTTGCCAAAGAAAAAGAGAGACATGGGTGCTCACTATGTGGAGAGTCGTATTGACGACATTGCGTTTGCACGCACACTCTTAGATAACGGTTCTTCGATCAACTTACTCCCCTTAGCATTATATCAGAAATTGGAGTTGGGACCACTTCGCAAATCTAGAGCTTTACTCCAATTCGCAGATCGTTCAATGAAGAGACCTAAAGGAGAAGTGAAGAACGTCGTTATCTCGATTGAGGGGCAGAACTATCAGGTGGACTTCACAGTCTTGGACATGGAGACCCCCAATCATTGGAGAGAATCTCAGATCATTCTCGGGCGACCCTTCCTTAGGACCGCGGGCGCAGCTTTCGATTATGGTACGGGAATGATGAAGTTCCGTTCTCCAGGCGGAGAGGTGAACCTTGAGATGAAGCAAACCAAGTGTCAGCGACCCGATTCAGAGAGTAGCACAGAGTACTCATCTTCAGAGGCAGATTGCAGTATGATTAGCACAGTTGGGATTTGGGGACAGATTCCTTCAGGACAGAGCGAAGCCCTTTCATCTGGAGAGGATATAGTGCATGATGCAGTTTGTAGGGTGTTGTCTGATCTTGCTAGAGATGCATCAACCTATTCTCATGATGACTTAGAGATCCATCCGGATCTGTCAGTTCCATCCTCTTCGGAACAATCATGGGACATAGATGATGAGTCGGACGTGGCTTTTGCCGATTGTTTGGATACTTTTGACGATCCGACTCCCGATACTTCTGATTTGGTGGCGAGTACTACTCAGCTTAGCCTACCTTCATGCAGCACGGAACCAGATTCAGATTCAGTTCAGCCAGATCTGCTTGATGATACCACATTGCCAGAACTGAAATCACTACCTCCTACACTTAAGTATGCCTTTCTTGCGGGACCCAAAGAGAGATATCCTGTCATCATTAGCTCAGACTTGACTTTAGAACAGGAGTCTAGGTTGTTAGAAGTCTTAGAGAGGAACCGCAAAGCAATAGGTTGGACAGTGTCGGATCTCGTGGGCATCAACCCCGCTCTCTGCTCGCACCACATTTTTACTGAGGATAACGTGAGACCTTCCCGTGAGTTTCAGAGGAGACTTAACCCCAATCTACGGGAAGTGGTGAAGAATGAAATTGAGAAATGGTGCAAGGCAGGGTTCATATACCCTATTTCTGACTCCAAGTGGGTGGCCCCGCTTCATGTTGTCCCGAAGAAGTCGGGAATTCAGATGGTCACCAACGAGGAGGGGGTAGAGATCGCGACACGAGTACCCACGTCGTGGCGCGTCTGTGTCGACTACAGGCACCTGAATGCTGCGACCAAGAAAGATCACTTTCCCTTGCCTTTTATTGATCAGATCTTGGAGAGACTTGCAGGGAAAGAGTTCTTCTGTTTTCTTGATGGGTACTCAGGCTACAACCAGGTGGCCATAGCCCCTGAGGATCAGGAAAAGACCACATTTACATGTCCATTCGGCACTTATGCTTTCAGGCGCATGCCATTCGGGCTCTGCAATGCCCCGGGCACATTTCAGCGGTGCATGATAGCCATATTTGCCGAGATGGTGGGAGATTTCCTGGAAGTGTTCATGGATGACTTCTCGGTCCATGGCGATTCTTTTGATACATGTTTAGCACACTTGGACCGAGTCCTCACGAGGTGTAGAGAGGTGAATCTGGTACTCTCCTGGGAGAAGAGTCACTTTATGGTGACGGAGGGTATCGTGTTGGGGCATGTCATCTCCAAAAGGGGAATGGAGGTTGACCCTGCCAAGGTGGAGGTGATCAAGAAACTCGATCCACCTACCAACGTGAAGTCAGTGCGGTCATTCTTAGGGCATGTTGGATTCTATAGGAGATTCATTCAGGATTTTTCAAAGATCGCCCGCCCACTGACTGAGCTCTTAGGAAAAGACATAGAGTTCGTTGTAGATCACAGGTGTCTGGAGGCCTTTGAGCTCTTGAAAAGGAAGATTTGTACCTCGCCTATCCTACAAGCTCCTGACTGGTCTCTCCCCTTTGAGATCATGACTGACGCTTCAGATTTCGCTATAGGAGCTGTGTTAGGACAACGGCGAGAGGGGATTCCATTTGCGATTCACTATGCGAGCAAAGTTTTAGATCCTACACAGAAAAATTATACAGTGACTGAAAAGGAAATGCTCGCGGTAGTATGGGCCCTCGAGAAGTTCAGATCATATATTTTGGGCTCTAAGGTGACAATATATACTGATCACACAGCCATTCGATACTTAATGGAAAAGAAGGACGCGAAGGCGCGTCTTCTTAGGTGGATTTTACTCCTCCAGGAATTTGATTTGGAGATAAAAGATAAACCTGGAGTGAAGAATGTTGTGGCTGATCACCTTTCTCGGATTGAACTTAAGGATTCTCCTGATCATGAGCGGATTAGAGAGACCTTCCCAGATGAGTCAATTTGTGTTATTGACTCCCTCCGTGGTATGCCAACATGGTGAACTATCTTGTCTCCAAGCAGGTTCCCCATGGTTGGACTAGGAGCAGCATTGATCGACTGAAGTCGGATTCGAGGAGATACCACTGGGACGATCCTTTCCTTTTCTTCGAAGGACCGGATTGTGTTTGGAGAAGGTGTATTCCTCAGGAGGAATACCAAAGTGTCCTCACATATTGTCATTCACTTGAGGCTGGAGGACACCATTCGGGAAAGAGAACCGCTTACAAAGTACTTCAATGTGGATTGTATTGGCCGACCTTGTTTCGAGATGCCATTGATTTTGTACGGTCGTGTCCGATCTGTCAAAGGATGGGAGGGACAGTTGGACAGAGAGATGAGATGCCCATGCAACCGATGATTATTTGTGATGTTTTTGATGCATGGGGCATAGATTTTATGGGTCCCTTCCCCAACAGCCAAGGACATGAGTACATTTTGTTGGCGGTTGATTATTTATCTAGATGGGTGGAGGCTATCCCAACCCGAACCGCAGACAGCAAGACTGTCTGTAAGTTTGTGAGAGACCATATTATTGCTAGGTTCGGGGTGCCAAAAGTTTTGATATCTGATGGGGGTAGCCACTTTGTGAATCGAGATATGAGATCTTTAGCTAAGGACTATGGATTTGATCATAGAGTTACTAGTCCTTACCACCCACAGTCCAACGGCATGGCAGAGGTTTCGAACAGAGAGGTGAAGAGCATTTTGCAGAAATTAGTTCGTCCCGATAGGAAGAACTGGTCTCAGCTCTTGGACCAAGTTCTGTGGGCCTATAGGACAGCCTACAAGACACCATTGGGTACTTCACCATTTAGAATGATCTATGGTAAGCCATGCCATTTGCCCGCAGAATTGATTCATAAATCCGAATGGGCAATTAAGAAGATTAATTGGAGTTGTCACCTAGGGAAGCTTTGCCGAGACTTGAACTTGAACGAGCTTGTGGAAATCCGAAACAGGGCATATGACAACAGTTTGATTTATAAGGACAAAGTAAAGAGATGGCATGATCAGCACATTAGGTGCAAAGACTTTGTCCCTGGACAAAAGGTATGGTTGTTCAATGCCAGGTTGAAGATGTTCCATGGGAAGCTCAAATCTAAATGGACGGGTCCCTTTGTGGTTAAGAAAGTGCACGAGAATGGAAGTGTAGAGATAGCTGATCTCACAGATGGTGCACAATCTCATGTGGTGAATGGACAACTGTTGAAGCATTTTGTTGATTCCAAAGAGCAGTTAGTCCAAGTCGAGGTCATCAACTTCATACAGAGTGAGCACAGAGCAGATACATCTTATTACTCTTCATGAAGATGCAGCATCAAGATTCAACATCTTAGAAGATTCCATCACTCTCGTACATATTCTCCCTTCTTTGTATATTCTCGAGATCACGTCGGTTCTCACACTTACTCTTGTCCTATACTTAGGCTGACCAAAGCCTAAGTATAGGGGGGACCGATGCCCGCCATGTGTATTTACTCATCATTTCTCCTCTTGACCTCGTCCGCCCCATTTTCGCTCTTCTTCTACACTTAGGCTGTCTAGAGCCTAAGTATAGGGGGGGCGGATCGACTTCTATACTTTCTATTATTTTAGCTTTCCTACGCTTAGTACGAGCTATGTCGTTTTGTCACCTAGTGTCATGAGGACATAGCACAAGCTAAGTATAGGGGGGCGTGTATATATTACATATATACTTTACCCATACCTCGTACTTTCACGTATTTTTGTATATACTATTCAATAATTATGGGGTGGGTAAAAAAAAAGTAAAAAAACTTTTTCCTAAAAAAACAAAACAACAAAAAAAACTCTTTTTCCTTATTTGCTATAAAAAAAACTTTTCATTGACCAAGGTCAACAGTCTGACCTATCCCCCTGTAGCTCTGCGCGCCTCGTTTTTCCCCCGCTTTTGTGGATTTTTCGAGGGTGCGTCTTTCACTCTTTGAGGTCGATTCCTTCTGCGAAGATCCTCCCCTACTATCCATCTTGCACGCTAGTACATCTCCTTGGGCTGTGGAGCTCTGAATCGAGTTGTGCACCTCGATCAAGGAACCCCCTCATCAACTCCTTAAAACTCAAATCTGATTCCCTTTTGAAAATTTGAACCGCAAATCCATCCAAGTTTTCCCCCCTTGACCTCGTGAGAATCCCTGGAGGTGACAGCTCCGGGAACCCATCTTCAAGGCGGGTGATCAGCCACGCTTGGGCGAGTTCCAATCGACCTCTGGCCACCCGTTGAGGTACCTTCTCCCTCGCCCTTCCAGGGGCTTGAGGGCCGTCTATCCCCCTTAGTTTTTGTTTAACTTTATTCCCCTTAGTCAGAGGTTTATCTATCCACTCTAATCGCCGTCGCCAATACATCGATTTCGCTCAATCGATCGTAGCCGGAGCCATCTCCGGCCACTGCCGTTCTTCACACCATACGCCGTCGCACACCTCCATTTCTTTGCGCCACGTGGTCGGGGCAATTTGCCCCCGATCATATCATACTCTCCTTGCAGGTACCTGGACCGCCAAGGACACTGGAAGGAGCTTTTGCGAGAGGTTGGACCTTCTTTGAGTCTCCACGCGTCCTCGACGTCGCGGCGGCTCAAGATGCTCCGCCACTCATTTTGACTCCACCAACCACTAGAGGATCGCTGCAGGAGCTCGGAGACCCTTTTTGAAGCTTCGCCGGACAACGGAGGAGGGAGATCGGAGCTCGGGAAGCTCGCCCCCCGCTTGTTCTTCCCAGTTCATTAGAGCTTCCTCCCTGCCGTCCGATGAGGCCTTGATCTTCCAGGCGTACAGGCACCGTTAGATCCAACCCGCACCCCGCCGTTCGATCGTCACCTGCTTCTAATCGTGGCCGCTGGATCGCGAAGGGTTATCGGCCGTCTACGCTGTGACACGTGGATTAGTGGCTGAGGCCACCACCATCGGATCGGCCACCTACGCTGGGTAATTTTGCAAGATACCCCACGAAGTTTTGTGATTTAGTTATTAAAACTTAAAACTTTTATTTGCCTTTAAAAATTTTTGTATCAATTGCATTCAGCCCCCAGGACCTTGTAGTATTGCAAAGGGGTCCTTGCCAGGTCACGTACACAGCGCGCTTGACCTTGGCGTTTTTGCAAGATTACCCTCGTGGTTGTGGGCGTTTAATATTCAGTGCAAGAACTATTTTTATTACGTTAAATATTTGTGGGAATTTTGTGAAGCAGCCCCTGAGCTTTCGTGATATTGCATTTATACCCCCCAGGCGTGTGTGCGACGCACGTGGGTCTGGGGATATTTACAGAGAAGCCCCTGCAGCTTTGGGTATTGGCTTTTGGTCCAGAAAATATTTTACTCAGTTGATAATTTTTGTAAAGATTGCAGGCGTGCCCCTGACTTTTCTGATTATTACATAAATGCCTCTACCTGGCCTTTAACTTGTGCTTGCTAGATCTATTTATTTAGGGCCTTGTTTTAATTTCAAAAATTCTAAAAATTTGAACTTAAGCTCTTGTTGGCTTGTGCTTTGTCGCCATATTTTTAGTTTTTACTTTTATTGCTTTTAAATATTTATTAAAATCAAAAACATGCTTTTTATTTACTGTCTAGCTTAGAAAATACCAAAAAAAATATTAAAATATCTCGAAAAATTCCAAAAAAATTCCCTAATGTGTATTTTAACCTATTTTAGTGTCAATCCAAAAATCGCTAAAAATCTCAAAAGAAAAACACTAAAAATTCAAAAATACATAAAAACTTCAAAAAAATATATAAAATCAAAGAAAAATTAGAAAAATACAAACTCAGTTCCTGTTTACTCTATATTTTAGTATCTTTATTTGAAAATTAGAGTGAAAAATTTTGGTGGTTGTTTGCTAATTTTAATTCCTATTTTACTCACAGCCAGCACATATTTCACTGTTTTCCCTTATTTCAGTATTTAAAAATACCAAAACACTTTGAAAAATACCCAAAAATCATAAAACGGTAAAAAAATCCTAAAAATATCAAAAACATTTTATTTCTGAATTTTTGGCTATTTTTTCATATTTTTATCATTATTCTATCTTCTCTTTTATTACATAGCCTTTATTTTCCAATATTGAAAAAGAAATTAAAAAAATATAAAATATAAAATTATAAAAATCAGAAAATTAAAAAATCAAAATACAAAATTAAAAATTAAATAAAATAAAAAAATTTTAAAAATTACAAAAACCCACAAAAATTTATTTGTTTGCTTGCTTAGTGTAGACACACCACACATTCACACACACACACATCTTTTTGAATTACCCTGTTTGCTCCCTGTGTTCGAACTCTTTGTATACTTGTCCCTATACACCATTTGTGCAGAGTTAAAAATAAATTTTAACTCCACATTTATTTCTAATTATTGATCTTTAGTGTGGGTTAATTGTTGATTAATTTCAGGATTTGATTGGTTGACACTTCGACTGTGTTCCCGCCTTGTGTGGAACACAAGACCGATCGATTTTTGGAATTATCATTAGGCTAAATTAATTTTAATAGAAAATAAGTCCAATTTAGCCAAATCGTATTTTTTATAGAATTATAATCCAGTGAGGAACACAGAACATATTTTTTGTATTTTCAGGATTAAAATGCAACAATAAAAAATGTCCACTTTTTATGGGGTTTTTTCGCAATTTTTCACAGAAACAGTAAGCAAAAATCATGAAAAATTTGCTGGAACATGAACATGATGAAACGAGATTACAATATTTTTTTGGAATTTTTTAGCAAATTATGAATTTTTATGAATTTTTAGTGAAAATAGAGTGTCAGTGAGTAATTAATTCCTAATAAATCCACAATTGCAAATCAATATGAGTGCGAATTATCTCAAAAAGAAATTTAGATGCTCAATTCAGTAGAGTTGAAATTTTGCGAAAAGGATGTATGTGTATTTAACTAAAAATCAAATACAAAAATCACTCTATGATTTATTTCAGGCACAAGACAACTCAATTTTGGATGAAATTTGGATAGTAATTCAAACATATTTCAAGGCATCATCTCAAATTTTTGTGGAATTTTTAGAATAAATGTGAGTTAGATATCAATTTAAGAGCACAGAATGGGTAAAATACGTAGAATTTCAGTTAGACAATTTTAATTAATTATTCAAAGACCATAAAAATATCAATAAATATCCACGTGGTAGAAAACTAGTTGTGCAGCAGAATGCTATTTTTCATTGGATAAAAAGATGCTATAAAGATGTCCAAATTAAAATGAGAACATAGGGTTGCATTTGCAAATTCAGAAAAACAATATTTAAAACAAAATATGTATGTGAACTGAATTGTAATTACAGAAACATGAAATATAAAAGATGCAATTTTTACATGAAATAAAAACTAACCTTCTTCTTCCTTGCGCGCAGGGAGAACCCAACAAGGGGCACGGCGGGGCCGGCGGCTCGGGCGGCTGCGCCGCGCGCGAGGAGCGGCGATGAGGGGGCAGCGACACGGTGGGATCGGCAGTGGGCTCCCGCGGTGGAGGATGCGGTCGCGTGTGGTCGGAGGGGAGAAGCAGGCCGGCCTGGTGGAGAACCACCGCGGTGGGGCGGCGGTCCTGGATCTTGGTGGTGCGGTGGAGAAGCGTCGATGGCCACGCGCGGGGCTGGCAGGCGCGCGCACCACGCGCGGAGGAGTGGGGGCGGTGGTGCCGCTGGCGGCCGGCGCGACGATGGAGGAGGAAAAAAGGGGGGGGGTGGGTGGCGCCCTCCTTGTTTTTTTTTAAATTATTATTATTATTTTTCTTTTTCTGTTGTAATAAAAGAAACATTTTTTGTTTTATTTTTTAATAATTTTTAATTTTATTAAACAATGGATGCACATGATGTGGAAACAAAATGATGTAATGATGGCGTATGATGAGGATATAAACAAATGAAGGTGTTTGGGTGGATGTGATGTGATAAGAACAAAAGCAAAGATAAAATAAAAAAGCAAATATAAGACGAATTACCTAAAACGAAAACGGTCGCCTATGGGGTGTGCTCACGAGAAGCACGATCCTCGTTCGAATCGTCGGCGAGCGATGAGCTCGAGCAACGCACAGATGTGGCTGTGATGTTGGCCGAAAAAGCCAATGGATCCCACCGGAGAGAGGGCTGTTGTCGCTCGACCGCGGTTGTGTCGCTGTCACCGATTCAACTCTGGGAACTAGGCTCTCCTCACATAAAGTTGGATCAAAGGCAAAAATGAGGAGGATGTGATGTATATAAAGAGAAGATATGAGAAGTTATTAGAGTAGTGGAGTTGAATGGGAGGTTGTATTATTAATGGAGTTGAATGGGAGGTTTAAAAAATGATGGGGTTGAATGGAGGTTGGTGGTAGAATGGAGTTGAATGGTGGTTATTGTAGAGAATGTAAAATAAATAAAATAAAATAAAATAAAATAAAGTAGGCTACTTTAAATGCAATAGAATAAAAAAGAAGAAAATAATAGTGGAGAATTTATAAAAGAAGACAAACAACATGTAAATTTTTTATTTGCTTTTCTAATATGTATTTTTTTGTCTTTTTAATGAGAGATATTTACAACAGAAAAATAAAATATTAGAATAAAAATACAACCAACAATGATTTTTTTGGATTTTTAGTAATTAAGAAAGATAAAATAAAAAATGAAGAAAGAATAAATATATACATAATATACAATGTACATCTAGGTCCCAAAACCCAACTTTTATAAATGAGCTCCGATTTTAATAAAACCACTTCCATTGGATAGATAATTTTCTAACTCGAACTTTAAAAGTGAGTTTGGTGAATTTAGAGTTCATACAGAGTGGGAATTTGGCCTGGAAGTTGGTCTTTATGGCTTTTTCTATTTGGGATCTTGGAGCATTTATTTGAGCTAAAATTTGTTTTGTATTTTTGTATTTTTATATACATTTTTAGAAACAAGTTAGAGAAAGAATTAGCCCAAAAAGAATTGAAATGAAATTACTAAAAATACATGAAGTTTTGGGCTATTTACAGGTGAAAAACTCTTTTAATTTTTGCGGCTTTTTATTATTAATTTATTTTGTACAATCTAATATACAATAATTAGTGTGTTTTATTTATAAGGGACATTTTGTTAATTTATTGATTTTATGGACATTTATTTGGGATTTTACTCGGGGATTTTGCTAAGATCAAGATATTGAGATGATGAATCGCAGTTTCATCAAACATATTTTTTAATATTTTTATAAATATTAAGATTATTGAGATATAAAAATATATTTTGTTTATAAAATGGAAATTGTTCTATCTTTATTTTGAAAATACAAAACTAGAAATAATTTGTATAAAGAATGAAGTAGTATTTAATACATTAAATTATTTTTGTTTTAAACTCAATATGTTGTGAAATGTCTATTCCATAAAAACGAGATGATAGAACCCGTAAAGAAATAAATAGGGATTTTTACACCTATAACCCTGAGTAGTTCCGTGATTAAAATCATATCCCTGCATAATAACGAATTACATGAGAAACCCCGAGTAATGCTTAACTCTTACATGACATAACCTCGTGTTATATTCTGTTTGGAATACCCGTTATATTTGACGGTTTATGTTGAAAAAATGGAATTGCCACTAAAGGTCATTCTTATTTGCAATAACTTGCCATCGTCCCCCTCCCCCCGAGTTCCTCCTGGAAGCACCACCCCCCCCCCCCCCCCCGCCGCCGCCGCCGCCGAGCTGCCCTGCCCCTGCTCGAAACCCTCTGCCACCGAGCTCCTCCTCGAAGCCCCTCCCCCCCTCCCGAGCTCCTGCTCGAAAGACCCCCGCCCGTCAAGCTCCTCCTCGAACCCCCACCCCGATGCCGAGCGGGCTCTCCTCGAAGCCCCGTTGTCGTCGTGCCAAGCTCCTTCCTGGAAGCCCCCCCCCCGCCCTCCCCCGCTGAGATCGAAGCCCCGCCACGCCAAGCCCCCTCCTCAAAAGCCACCCCAACCCTCGCTCCTCCGCTGCTCGAATCCCAACCACCCCCACCCCGCCAAGCTCCCGCCTCGAAGTCCCCCCCCCTCCACGCTCGAACCCCAATCCTACACTCATGCTCCCCTGCTCGAAGCCCATATTCGCACCGTCATGCATGTCATATTGGGGAAAAGTTTAGGTGGACGGAGGGTAAGGTTCTCATATTTGAACCGTCCTGCAGGCCAGAAGGAGGAATTTAAGTTTCGTAGCAGAAGAGCTGAGCCTCTCTGTCTGCTTGAAGCTTGCATTCCTGCTCAAAAACTCCCCTCAAGTGAGCCCTACACTTTTCCTCTCCTCCCGCTCTCCTGCTCGAATCCCATATTCGCACCATCATGTAGGTCATATTGGGGGAACGTTGCGGTGGACGGAGGGTGACGTTCTCATATCAGCATCCCTTACCCGCTCGAAGCCCGTAGCCCTGCTCGAACACACCTCCCACCCCTTTACCCAACTGAGTCATGCGCTCCTCCTCTCCTTCTGCTTCTCTGCTCGAAGCTCATATTTGCATCGTCCTATAGGTCATATTGGGATGAGGTTCTCATATTCTCATGAGCTCCTCCTCCTCTATTGCTTCTCTACTTGAAGTCCATATTCGCACCATCCTGCAGGTCATATTGAGGGAAAGTTGAGGTAGACTGTGGACTCATCGCTTATATTTGCACCACCGTCCTGCAGGTCGGAGGGGGGAGGTTGAGGTGGACGGAGGCTGAGGGATGTGACCTGAGGAAGGTGGATGGAGGTTGAAGGGAGATGTGTATTTTTTTGTTTATTTCCTAACCATTAGATTGAGGGTGAGTTAGATTAACTCATTCATATGGTTGAATTAACATATTAAACTAATGGGGGGTCATGAGTGTGAGATGGAATGACTATCCAAGGTTTCTCATGTAATTCATGATTATGCAGGGTTATGATTGTAATTGCAGAATTACTCTGGGTTATAGGTGTAAAAATCCCAAATAAATATGAACCATGGGATCTATTGAAACCATTATCTTAATATATATATATATATATATAACATATTTTCTTAATATTATATATAAAGATATATTATAAAGTTAAATATATAATAATAAAGTGAAAGTTAAAAATTATTAACATATATAATAGAATATATTTATTGTACATAAGTTATATATAAGATAAATTATATAAAATATAATGAATTTTGTTTTTTTAAACAAATATCCCTAAATTTAATAAATAACAACTACGGTGGGACCGATGGATAAAAAATAAGTATGCTTTTTGCAACTAAATTTCCCTTTACTTCATTTATGTATTTGAACTTTTATTTTTTCCTTTGCTCTTATTTTAATTCTATATCTACTATTTATTGAAGATACCATTATCTTTTCAGTTATGAAAATGATGCATACTATTTAAAAAATGTACCTTCCGGACCAACAAAATTTCTTCGCAATATATTCCAACATATTTTTCATATAATGCTTCTAATATGTTCTTATATTATCGCCTTTTAATTTCATAGAATACATAAAAAAAGCACTCACGCCGTGAAGCGCGGGTATACACCCTAGTGTTAATTGTTAGTTAGTATTAGTAAATTTCGTAAGCAATATAGATAATAATGATAAATGAAGTAGATAAATATGGAATTTATCAATATCCCATATGGTCGGTGTTGGAATCTGCAGTTCCGTAGAACTCCACCATTCCTAAGCATAGTCAGGTAAGGAGTATGTAGCCAGGGTAACCTTCGCTTCACCTGTCACATGTATGTACATAAAACCTTTATACCCATTTCAACCACCTCTCGGCCTCATCAAGACTTGTGTTGCCCAATAATTCTAGAACATTCTCCTTACGATGTTTCAAAAAGGAGTCTTCCTGTCGTGGTGGTGAAGGAGGTGGAGGTGGTGGTAGAAGATCACCACCTCCCCACCCATGTCAAACCAGCCTTTGGACACTGATATAGAGAATCGATCCTCAAGAGCGAGCTGCCTTTGCTACATATCTTACAACAATGTCATCATTGCAGCTAATTGTTGCATAGCTGGATTCCTACGAGGTGATATGATCTGCATAAGAAGAACAACCATTAAAAAGGTCAGACAGAGATGAAATTCAAAGTTTAGTGGATATGCCATTTTTCGGATGTGAGTCAGGGGACTACTTGTCTAACGTATGAAGTTTTGCTTCCTATCATACAATTGTCTACAATTGATGAGGTAATTGGGCTCTCGATACCAAATGTAACGCTCCACCTTGACGGGTGAGCATCTCTGCATTCATTCACAAAAACTCCCCAACAATAGTTGTACATAATCTGCATGATAAACCATTCATACAAAAAATGACAAAAAGAAAAATTTCCATTCATATAGAAAATATCCACAACTTACGATAACAAGAATAATCAAACTCTGATTATTACATCACCAATAGAAGAAAAGGAAAGACAATGAAAGTAATGTGCTCAATTAGGTATCAACCCCTGAAAAGATCCCCAGTTGTACTACCAAAAACTCGAGCCTCAATCTACTTATCAAGACTTCATGTAGGATTTCCAAGAAGGGTAACACGCGAATCAAATAATCCAGTACGTATATAACAATAATTTATAATTTAAAGATTTTAGGCAGACAATATAAAAAAGTAGTAACTAAACAAGTATAACAAAAATATTCCAAAGGACTCGAGTAGGATGCCTCCAATTATGTTCCAAGCCTCAAATAAATTTTATAACACTTTACACAATTAATCCACTTCTTTCGACTCTTTTAACCATAACTTTACTCATTTATTTATTAATTCTGGACTCATCCATCAAAGGAAAAGTCCATACTATGAATGAAAATTGCATCGCTTCATTCAAAGTGCAGACTAAGACCTGTGCACAAGCACAATCCTTTAGCTAGTCTAGTTGGTAGTACTCTGACACTCGAGACACAAGGCGTATAGCCCAAAGAATCATGATTCCGTCAACCGAGTCTGTCAGGGGAGTCTTGCTCTCCCCAAAAATAATAATCACGAAACGGATATGTATGTTGCGATGCACGTGTGCATCCACCTAAAAATCTCCAGAGTCTTTACCACCTCCTAACTTTGTGATGCCCCTCGAGTGGGGATCACTCACTATCGGCTCAACCGGACTACAAGGGTGTGTACACACCTTGCAATATTTACCTTTTATTTCCACACAACTATATTGAGCTTTACATGAATGTATTTAATCTTAGAATTTACCATGTAATGCGAAAATGATCGATCATCTCCAATCAATAGTTGGACCCTTAGATCCGAAAGAAATATCTTAATCTCTTGTGGTTTATTTATGATCTGCCCACATGCATCCACACACCAATATAATAGAGGGAGGATCTGGCCACTCTTCCCATGCTTCTTCTTCAATCATTATATATAAAACCACGAATTATATGATACTTATAATGTGATATTAAACATGACAGAAGGATGATATCTCCAACGCAAATATATACATCCAAGTGTTGTATTTTATAAAATCACATATCCGAGCTTTAATATCTTAATAGATAACATGGCACGCATAATACTATTCTGAATTCGGTTATTTAAATCCAACTATCAAATCTCCTCGTCGAAACCAACATAATTCTCACTACCAACTAAAATATGGGAGATATATATAGTGTCTATATTGGACTTACAATAAGGTCGTAAACAACAACCCATATGTGATTAAACTCCCAATGGGTATCAAAAAGTTACCATGTATACTCTTGTCATGCATTTGTAACGTCTATGCTATAATTGTTAACTATTAACAAGAGTAATATAAAGTAATACGCACTAATGGAATATATGTTCAAATCAATGAAAGAAATAAAAATCCTAGATTATGAGATTCTTGACGAAAATGGAAGTTGAAATCCATTGCATGTTTCTAATGTGCGCATTAATTAAAAAAATATCATTTCCCCCTCCTCTATCTCCATTACTATAGAAGACGAAATTAAGTAACATAATATAACTAAAGTGAGAATGAAAAATGCCGTAGTTTCTAAAAAAACGATGGGCTAATGTCGGATGTAAATTTAACACCTAAAGCTCCTATAACATGAGTCGTATATATCATTAACAAGAGTCCACAGTCAAACATTCCACCCCTTTGATTAAATCTATTTTGTAAACATCATGTCCGTTAGGAAAAAAATGCTCATGGCAAAACTGACAAAAATCGCATAGCCACCACTAGGTTCTCAAATTAAACCCATGACATTTGACCCACAAGGCAATAACCATCCTCTTAAGGTTTTCATACAAGGAATACTAAGGGCTAGTTTGGTTGGGGGTGTGCTCCGATTACCTTGGGGTAACCCGGTAAACCACCCTACAAACCTGGATTAGAATTCCATCACAAATCAATATGACATCACATCACATTCCTTATTCCAATCCTCTACCAAGTAAGGATGGAAATGGATGGATACAGATATGGATATAGGTATTACCATATCCTTGTCCATTTTTTAGTACAAATACGGTTGCGGATACGGATATTGATGGATATTAAAACTATCTTACCATATCCTTAAAAAACGGATACAGATGTAAAATAGATACTTATCGCATACGAGTAATATTAGAAATACTCTATAGATTCGACTAAAATATATATGAATTGGATGGAAAACTCATGATATAGATTTACTAAATTTGTGTGTATCATAAAAATCATACAATTATGATAAAAGAAAATATAGAATTATGCTATATATGGTTAAAAATAAAAATATGACTATATTTATATGCGAAAATGGATACACATATACAGATACGGATGTTTGCGGATATCAAAATGATATCCATATCTGTATTCATTTAAAATGGATACGAATACGGATGTCAAAATCTGTATAAAATGGATACGGTGACGGATCGGATACAGATATATTCGTAACCGTTTGCATCCCTACTAACAACCTCATAACCATCCAAATAGCTACTATTCACAAGAGGTTACCCCAACTCAACCCAACCCAACCCAGTAACCAAACTAGCCCTAAGGGTGATGTTGTAATGAGAGGTTATTGCTTGTATTCGAGTGCCTCAAAATAGTATCAACTTATGCCTTATAAATCATGCACATGAAAACAAGAGGAGAAGTTTGAATTTGATAAAAGATCAAAGCATCCAAGGAATTAATCCGTAGTGTTTATCATCATGAAAAGATAATCACCAAACAACCTTTGGTTTGTATAAACACTAAGGGGGTGATTTAGTAAGAAAAATCTTGATTACCAACAACAAGGATGCGATCTCGGGGACGAATTGAAATCGAAACATCAAAATCCCAAAAATCAATAAACTCCATCATCGCAAGCTACGCGAAATAAACAGGAGAATGTCAAGATCTGTTACCTAAATGCGAGCCTACGATCTGTACATGCAGTCAACGACTTGAACTTTGTGGAGGCTTTCCTTTATGACGACGTTCTTCCTCCTCTTCTCGTAACGAAGCTCCATAGCTTCGTAACTCGCCAACATGAAGACCCTCCTGCTCTTGTCTCTCTAGGAAGAAGAAATAAAAGAATTCAACTTTGGGGAAACATAAGAATGGGATGAGATTAAAGGGAACTTAAAAACCATTCGTAAATGAAATAAGGAAGTAATGTGGTAAAATTTGAGGTGAATCATGCTTCAAAACATATCCCCAACGTGTACAATAAGATCAAAGCCCCTTGTTTCAATCTCCATAAAAAGTTCATAATCATGGGTCACTAAAAAGGCCATAACTTCCTCATACGAACTCGGATTCACGCATTTTTAGTATCGTTGGAAAGCTTGCGACGAGCGCTTCTTTTGATATGACATTGAAAATATTTTTAAAATTCTGAAAAAAGTTGAAATTTCCGGGACGCTATAACTTTCATGAAGGATAAAAGACAAAAATACGAAAGTTTTCATTTGTATAAATTTGTATTTTTGATAGTTATTTCATGTGCATTGAAAATCTTATTTTGTGATTTTTATATTTTTTTATTTTAAATAAAGACTCTATTTATCTTCTAGTTTTTATAAGAACAAAAATATGGAAAAATGTGTACAATATATGCAATATACAAGAGAAGGATTAGGATTTTGTTGAGAAATTTATACACATTAATTAATCTTAGTTACATACAAATGATGCATTATTTATTTTAGCTTGTTAGGAAGTTTATTGAATGATTTTAATGTGAGGATTAAGTTAAGAATGGACAATAAGGTGACTGAATCATGAAATCATCATACCATGAACTTTATTTCTAGATAAAAATAATGCAGTGGGTGATTTGATCCTTTGCATCTGTAGTACGGCTCTATAAATTAACCCATACATAAGAAAAATAAAAATCCCTAACACATCCCTCTTTCTTCTCCACCTCGAACGCACTCCCCCTCCTGACCCTCCGCCCTCCACCTTCTTCTCCAGGCCCCCCTGTTTCCCTCTGCTCGCCGCCTCCTCTCCGACACCCTCCCCCTCCCTCGCGCCCCTCTGCCTCCGACCTTCTCCTGTTGCCCTCCGCCCTCCCTTCAATGTCATCCATGCCCTTTGTCTCCTCTTCTTCCTTCGCGCCCCTTCGCCTCCGCCATCCTCCTCTTGCTGCCCTCCTCCCACTCACTCAATCCCCTCCAGCACCCTCGTTCCACGGCGGCTCCATCGGATCTCATCGACATGGACCAAACATGTCCATCCCGCTGCCGTCGAGTTGCGACGCTGTCGACGGCAAGGCGGTGGTGCGCTACGCAGACAAGGTGAAGGATGGGAGCACCTAGCACAAATGTGCTCGAATTTCTTGGCAGTGGATGAGAAGGGGCTTCGGGCTCGAGTGCAAGCATCGACAGTGGGGGGGGGGGGGGGGGCTTCTACATTCTGGGGTCGAGTGCAGCTGCCTGCTGCATGGGGCAGGGCCGCAGGGGGCTCTCGCCGAGTGCAGCTGTCTACTGCATGGGCCAGGGGGGGCAGGGGGGGGGGGGGGCTCGAGTGCAGGCAGCGGCGGTGGGTTGGGAGGCTCGAGCCCACGCATCGGTGGCGGCAGGCGGTAGGGGCTCGAGTGCAGCAGACAACGGCATGGGGCACTCGAGTGCGGGAGGGGGGGGGGGGGGCTTCAATGGCTAGGGGTCGTGTGCAGTTGTCTGCGGCATGGGGCAGGGGGCTCGAGTGCAGGCAGCGACAGTGGGGGGTTTTCGAGTGCAGGCAACGGTGGGAGGGGGGTTTCGAGGGTCGGAGGTCGAGTGCAACAGATAGCGGCATAGGCCGGGAGTAGGCAGCGGGGGTGGGCAGGGGGAGCTTGAGTGCAGGCAGCGGCGGTGGGGGGCTTCGAGTGCAGGCAGCGGCGGTGGGGGGCTTCGAGTGCAGGCAGCGGCGGTGGGCAGGGGGTGGGGGCTCAAGTGCAGTAGGCAGCGACGGTGGGCAGGGGGATCTCGAGTGCAGGCAGCGGCGGTGGGGGGGCTTCGAGTGCAGGCAACTGGGGTGGTGAGGGGTAGGGTGGAGCATTGGGCCGGGCCGACCCTGACCCGACCCTGACCCGGCCCGTAAAAGCCCGGGCCCGGCCCGAACCCGACATACAAATGGGTCGGGCCCGGGTCCTCATTTTTCAAAAATATTATACTTGGGCCGGGCCCGAACCCGAAGTACAAGTGGGTCGGGCCCGGGCCCTCATATTTCAAAATATCGTATTAGAACTAAATAAGGGGATACGGATTTATAGTCATAATACATCCAATATTTCCTTCATACATCAATAGTAATATTATATTGTAACAATACATACAATATTCATGTATTATGGATGAATTATATCCATAAAAATAAATTGGAATCAAAGTGCAACTTCATGGAATCAAAATAAGTTCGGGTTGAGCCCGGCCCAAGCCCGAGCCCGACCCGAACCCGAGCCCGAACACGCGGGCCTTGGGCCGGGCCCGGGTCCTCAGTTTGCTGAAAAAAGCGGGCCTCGACCCGGCCCAAGGCCCATGGAAAATTGATGGGCTCGGGCCGGGCTTTTCCGGGTTGGGCCGGGTCGAGCCCAATGCTCCACCCTAGTGAGGGGGGTGTCTTCGAGGGCCGGGGGTCGAGTGTAGCAGACATCGGCACCAGGGTGTGGGGGGTCTACGATTGGGGAACGGATCCTCTGCTGTAGGGAGGATTGCAACAGAGTTGTTGTACTCCTCTCTAGGCTATTTTTATGATTTTAATTTCAAAATCTAACATTATAGATTGTATTTTAGTTTAATTCTCTAACTATCCTCCAAATTTCTCCAAATCCGAGCTAATTTGCTATTTTATGTTAATGGCCAAACATTTGATCATAATCTAAGCAACTTAAATTCGATTTAAATAAGATCCCAATGTTTGACCATTAAGATAAAATAGCAAAAATACTCGGATTTGGACAAAATTTGGTACCATAGAATAAAATAGCAAAAAAGCTCGGATTTGGACAAAATTCGGAGGATAGGTAGATAATTAAACTAAAATTCAATCTATAAGATTAAATTTTGAAATCAAAATCACAAAAATAGCCTAGAGAGGATTACATCACCTCTGCTGCAATCCTCCCTGCAGCAGAGGATCCGTTCCCCTACGATTGGGCGTGGAATGCAACAGATAGTGACATGGGGGATTATTCAAACACGGGTGCTTCCAAGCGACGGAGGGACACCGGCTTGCAGACGGAGATGCGAGGCAACAGAGGGAGTGGGGTTTGAAGGAGGCTTGCAGCGGCATTAGGAAGAGATGATTTATAAATAGTGGGAATTTAAAGGGTATAAAATGCAAATTATCCGACGGAAGAATTGGATGGAAGTAAACAGGCGTTATAGATGTAAGAGTTAAATATTATTCAAGTTCCATGTGTAATTCGTGATTATTCAAGATTATGTATATAATTACAAAATTATTCAAGATTACAAGTGTAAATATCTTTTAACTTCTTTATTAACCCATTCGGTTCGGGAATAAGCAAGAATAAGGATTGGGAATAAGGAGAATAAGAGTCTATTCTTTGTTCGGCTAGAGAATATGAATAAGGAGAATAAGGTGAAATAAAGATAGGTAAGGTGAGATAAAGATAGGAATAAAAGTGAAATAAGATGGAATAAAGATGAATAACCGTACCATGGAAAACCATGTCGGATGGAGAATAGCTTCCTTATTCCGGAGCCTATTCTCCAAACGAACCGGGCATTACCCTTGTAAAATATTGTGATTTGGAAATAATACGACGAGTTCCACTTTACCGCTCGCAATCAATAACACATCTTTATGATAAAAAAAGACACGAGAAGTTAAGGATGCAGCTTTCACACTGTTCTTACACTCTTTACATTCACAAGAACTAGGTACAATCAGTCCGGTCTCAACACCTCAGTCCCCGTACATCTCCGCCGGCAGCCTCGGCTCCGCTACGGCCTGGAGCGGCACCTTCCTGACCGTCGCGAGCCCGAACTCCTCCTCCATGCTCACATCCTCCGCCGTGACTCCCTCCGGCAGCCTCCACCGGGAACCCGTGCAAGAGATTACCCAGCATCAGCTGCACCATCTTCAAACCGAGGACGTGCCCCGGGCACATCCTGGACCCCGTGCCGAACGGCAGCAGCCCGTGATCCTCCCCGGTCACGTCTGTCGGCTTCTCGAGGAACCTCTCCGGACGGAACTCCAGTGGAGACTCCCAGATCTCCGGGTCCCTCATGATGGTGTAGACGTTGATGAAGATCTGCGTGTCGGAGGGGATGTCGTAGCCGTCGATGTTGCGGTGCTCCCGGGACAGGTGGGGGATGAGGATGGGAGCTATGGGTGGAGCCTCATCGCCTCCTTGACTATGGACGCCAGGTAAGGGAGTTGGGAGATGTCCCCTTCCTCGACCCACCGCGAATTGCCGATCACTCTGTCGACCTCCTCCACGGCCTTGTCCAGCATGTGCGGATGCCGGAGGAGCTCCGACAATGCCCACTCGACCGTCGCCGAGCAGCTGCCCATGCCAGCGGCAATAATATCCTGGATGTCCATTCATAGCATGTTTGGATTACCATTATGCAAGACGATTCTCATAAAATCATCTGATGAATATCATAATCTAACTAAAAAAATATGCCAAACAGTATTATAAACAAGAACTGTGTGGACTCTATTTACGTCAAGAAATTCACGTTTGATTATACTAATTTAAAAAAACATGCATGAAGCATGCTAACCACTTCCTAAAATCCTGGAGTGAAAACAATAAAGGAGGCATTCCACGTGATAGATGGGAAAGCAATCAATCATCTTTAATAACAACTTATTGAGTTCCGATTCAATTAAATAAAATCTATATATCCGGAAATATCCCGACCCAAACCTATACTTGTATTGATAGAAGCTCCTTTATTGCAAAGGGCTCCACTCGACTAAAGATCATTAACGACTGGAAAGATTGATAGGCACATTCTATATCTGTCAGATACTTACGGTAATTCGTCAATTCGATGCTATTCAATTTTTATTAATCAATATTTTCTCTTGATTTTCTTGGCCATATTATATGTTAATGAAGGGTTTTGTTCTTTGTCACCCTTACATACAATGTTAAATATACAAAAACCCAAGTACTCGACATTATCACTCGTCCTTCTGTCTGCATGATGACATTATTGAGACAAATATACCGAGATTTTTCTCAAACAAGGCATGGCCCTCTTCAAAATTCCCGATCAGGGCATGACAGAAATTAATTTCCCTGTCAGGGCATTGATCGGTGAACGGCTCGCCGATCAGCAAACCGTTTGCCGATCAATGCAAGTTCCGATTTAAAATATATATAATATTATTTCAATCAATCACATGTACGACTACCGTTTAAGATTTATATATATTAAAATAAAATATATAATATTATTGGGAAAGAGTTTGAATTTTATATTATTAAAAATAATATAAAAAAATATTCTACGGCTGCCGCTTAAGATGCATGTATATTAAAATAAAATATAATGTTAGTGGAAAAGTACTGTGTATTTTATATTAATAAAAATAATATATAAAATTTACGTATGTCACCGCGTAAATTATATATATTAAATATAAGATATAATATTATTTCGGTGCCGTGTAGTATAATTGTATATATTATTTTTAATAATATAAAATCTATACGATTGATTGATTGAATAATATTATATATTATTTTAAATATATATAATATTCAAATGAGGGTGATGTATTGATCGGCGAACGGTACGCTGACCGGCAAACCATTCGCCGATCAATGCCCTGACAGAGAAATTAATTTCTGTCATGCCCTGATCGAGAATTTTGAAGAGGGCCATGCCTTGTTTGAGAAAAATCTCAAATATACCATGTTAGTAATGATTCGTTTTTTGTAATCGACCGTACAGCAGCATTGAAGGATATTTATGAGGACACGCGAATCGATGAAAATGAAGTGGACGATATTAATAATATACTAAACACAAAAATAAAATAAAATTCATTTCAAACACATATTGACTTAAATATTAAGCATATTATTAAATATCCAGTTTTTTTGTATTTTATCATATACTATAAGCATATTAAATTCCATATTTATTTAAAAAGATCATCCATTTCCCCATGTTTTATCACAGCAGAAGATACTGTTGACTGTTGACGACAGTTTTGAAGCAATAATCTCCCACTTTTATAAATATAACACTTGTTTGCGCTATTTTCGGGCGATAAAGATGTATAGGGAATGATGCTTGTCGACTTAAGTTACCTGGGCGAAGGCTTTGACGCCGTCCCTCTCGAGCTTCACCTCCAAGCTCCGGTGCTCCATCAGCATCAGCAGCACGTCGATGAGGTCCTCCGGGCCCTCCGACTTCTGCTGCTGCCTCTCCTCGCGCTCCTTCAGCACGCCCTCCCAGAACACGTCGCACCTCTTGCTCACACGCTTCATCTTCTTCAGGTTCCCCTGGAGATCCATGAATCCCGCCCAGGGAACTATATCTCCCAAGTCAGTTTTCCCGTTTAGTTCGAAGAATTCCCCCATCATCTCCGTGAACTCGGCATCGCTCGGCTTGCCGTACACCATCCTGCTCAGTATGCTCAGGGTAGCGGCTTCCAGCCGCTTCCTGATGTCTGCGGTCTTTCCGGAGGCCGTGGACAGGAACAGGCCCCGCGTCAGCGCCCGCACCTCGTCGGTGCGGCCACGCTGGAACGACTCCAGACGGGGGGCGCTGAGCAGGTCCCGCGCGCAGATCTTGCGCGCTTGGAGCCAGTAGGGTCCGTAGGGGGCCCAGCCGATGTCGGTGCGGTTGTAGTTGAGGAGGCGGCCGGAAGCGGTGGAGGGACGGGAGGCAAAGGCGTGGTCGTGGGTGGTGAGGAATAGCTTGGCGAGGGAGGAGGAGGAGACGACGACGGTGCGGACGGAGCCCATGTGGATGAGCATGAGGGGGCCGTGGCGGAGGGAGAAGGAGTGGAAGGAGAGGTGGGGGTTGGCTGCGTCGATGCGGTGGGCATTGCCGAGGATGGGGATGGGGCGGGGGCCGGGCGGGAGGTTGGACCTGCGGCGGCGGAGGGAAAGCTTGTTGAGGGTCTTCTCCCACCAGGAGGGAGCCATCGCGGTCGGCGGAGGGAGTGGAGGTTGTGCGGGGAACGTGAGGGTGGTGGCGTGTGTATATATAACGAGGAAAGGGGTGGGAGTTTGGTGGTTGCGTGCCATTTTGCAGCCACACCCTCCTACTACTTTTTTGTTGCGTTAATTATCCTTCTATTTTTTGTTGCGTTAATTAATCCACCAGACTTTCGCACCATGTACGTGATGAATGTACTGTACTGATGCTATCTGCATTAATTAAGTTTTTAATAAGTAATTATCTCACTGGAAGAGTGAATAAGTAATTAATGTGATCAAGGAGCACAAGAAACTAGGGCACCTGAAGGGGACATTTAACAGTTTCCTTATTAAATTCCATGTGACAATGTCAGTACATGGCAAGCAGTATTAACCTACGCAATATCTAGAAGAAAATGACCGTGTCTATTTTTAGATTAGCGAAGAGCTCGGATTTAATTGCAAGAAAAGATTCAGGGATTATCTAGGGAAATCAACTTATAAAATGAATTGAAAAATAACCTCACTTTATTCAATATTTATTCCTGACACAGATCCCACCAACCTAATAGGTTAATAAATTTACGTGAGTTATTTTTTTTTAACTTTTTTTCATATAAATATTATTAACTTAGATTGTTAAAGTTAGACACAATGGGTATGTGTTTGTTTCCACAGGAGAAGTTGATTCTCAATGGAATTCCTGCAAGGTGGCCGCATATAATTGTTGAACAGCCAATTGCAGTTCCATATATTAGATGGTCCTTCTCTGGTTCAAGAAAGGAGGCTTTGATGCCATTCAAATCGAACTATTTTGTGTGAGTGGGATTGGTGTCATTAATATTCCTATTTGCAGATGATCAATTGAGGTAATCTTTATGTCCTAAGAAGGAAAAGAAGAATCGACGTGGAGTAAGTGGAACCCTAATTGAGGCAATGATGGGAGCATATTACTATAAGTCGACGTATTCCTTCCCGCAATATCGACAATCTTCTACCAACCCTTTTTTTTGCTTGAAACAAACGAGTCCTCGCAGAACTAGATTTGTAGCGTTTTATATCATGAATGCTTTGATGTTGCGTTAATCTTAATGTATTTTGATTCATAGTACATAATTGGAATACAAGGGAAAATATGCTAAAAAATAAGAGAACCACGATGTTCTCAGCTTTAATATTGTTAAAAAGAGGACATAAAATCAACTAGGAATCTTCTATGTGGAAAGGGATATTAATATTAAATAAGTAGTGTTATCTAACGTTTTAGACATAGTTCCGAGTCCTTGTTGGACTTAAATGGACATGTTGGTAACCATCCGAATTATTAAAGTTCAAGTTGTTAAGTAATGATTCAATCTCTTAATGAACCACATTTACACATCTTTAATAGTCGTATCTTATCGTAGTACATGAGGTGAAAATGGATCATGCAGAAAACCACCCTTTAGAATATGTGGAGAATTTTTACTTGCTAACTGTACCAAGGTCGAACACTGAGACACGGACTATCAAATTGATTAATCAGATAATAATATTTAAATTAAGTGATTATTTCCTCTACCTAGGTCAACAAACAAACAATGTACAAGATGCAGACATGATGCATTTTTTATAGATTTTTTTGAAAACTAAATAAGATAAAAGAGTGCAACATAATGCTATGTAATACAAACGTATATACGTGCACAAATCTAACCCTAAATGATTAAGTAATTGAGCAAGACAAATAGATTCTATTTCATGTGGCTATTTGATGCATCAAAATAAATACAAGTTCATTTAATGGCATTTAAATGACTAAGCAAATGACACATCATATATCAAATTAAACATGCAGTTATAAGGTGTCAGATCAATGAATACATCATACCATTAGAAAGAGCATCAAATAAGCAATAGTATGAAATTTCAAATAATCAGAATTAGAGTTCAAATGATCAAGATATAACATAAAATATTCAGGGGCATACATGCAAGAGAAATAAATAAAAATGATCACAAACATGCCCTTGGAGGGCATAAATGCAAATATGAAAACCCAACAGGACTTCCCTATAAATAACTCAAGCGCACCACGTGAGGCAGGTGTGTCTGGACTTGTATGTGAATCCTGAAGAATCTGGGAGCTTGGTTGCAAAAGACCCCACCCACGCACGCCAAGTATGCACGCCTAGGCTCGGGGCTAGGTCTGGTCGGTTGTAGGTAGCCTAGACGTCCCATGTGCATCAGGGGAGGCTCAGGTCCACCAAGGCTGGAGTGGTTCATCCTAAGGCTGAGGTCGAGCCATCAGATGTGAGCCCATTGGACAACTCCTATACGACATGTTCTTCATTATTCCTCCTTACATGGCGGTGTTGAGGTTGGGCTCCAGCTAGGATCTCCATGTTCAGCCTTGGTCCTACAACTGTTGTGAAGGTGGCATCACCTTCTTGGAAACTCCGCGAAGACCATGGCAGTACACTAAAGGCTCTAAGATCATCTAATCATCATGTTGAAGGAGGGTCGCCGACATATTTGCTCTAGATCAGAGCTTCTCCCAATGCTCCGACCATTGAAGGGTTTATGTGCATGAGTTAGGGGTGAACCAAAGCCATAGATGCATGCGTGTGAAGTGAGGTGAAGTGGGGACCTGAAGGTGCGAGGGAGTGGAGGTCCAGTGGTTTCTCCTCAGGAGAACCTGAGAAGGGGGGAGGAGTAGATTGAGAGCTGGAGAGTGGGAGAAGATTACTAGAGGGGTTCGCGTGGACAACGGAGGTTCGATGAAGGTGTGGATGTTGGTGAGCGACTAATTAGAAGAAAATGAATAAAAACAAAGGAAAAAGGTTACCTGGAGGTTGAAGAAGATGAAGGTGTAGCGTGGGCTGAGCTTCATGAGAAGCTCTAATCATCATTATATTCTTCAACCACCTAGAGAAACTCGAGCGGGCACTTGGATAGTGCTGCAACATGGCTGATGGCCATGGGTCAACACTTGCCCAAAAACCCATTATCGCTCATCAAATCCCTCCTCCTCTGTCACGGGGGGGGGGGGGGGGGGGGGATGGCTAGGGTTTCAACCGTTCAATGGGGGTGCTAGAGAAGGTTTTAAGGGAAATAATGGCCGTTATAGAAATTTTAACATGCAGTGTTGTAACGACCATTGATGACTGAATGGTGAGGAGGTCGTGGTGTTAGGGTAGAGCATGAATGGGGGAAATCAAGGCTTCGTCGGAGAGGACGTATGACATGGATATGAACTGTGAGGTGGTTGGAGGAAGTGGGTGAAATCGGGGTGGTTGGTGAGATGATCGTGGGAGAGAGATATGCTACAGAGGTAGACGAAGGGTTGATAGCCGTTGGATCTAGAGATCCAACAACTAAAGATGGGGCACGGGCGGAGGTTTTTGATGCGCTCGATCTAATCTGATCAAGCAACTAAGAATGGATCTAGATTTGATGGCCCATATGGGATATGGGGGAAGGATCAGATGGTAGAGGATGAGCGTAAATGAGGGTCAGGTCACGTGGCTGCACCAAAGAGAGCTATGTGGCCCGATACAAAATAAAAAAATCAAAATCAAAAAATAAAAAATAAATATTTACAAGTCAAATTAGAAAAAGTGTAAAACATGGAAATTTTAGCTCTCAATGAGATCTACAAGTTCCATGTTGAACAAAAATCCAAAACAAGTCTTATATACATAGATATATTTTTACAAGTACTTTTAAGGAACTAAAATAATTATTTTCATTCATTTGTTTTTTGTATTTTTAATTTCTATTTAATATCAAAACAAATATATACAATGATTATCTATTTTTTTGGATTTTTAATACAAAAGAAACATATAAAATAAATCACAATGTTAAAATTAAATATATACAACAATTAGGGTTACTTATGTACAATAGGTCAATTGTTGATATTAGTGAATTATTATTATATTTTATTGGATTTTTAAGCTAGAAGGGTAATAAATGATAAGTAATATGAAAATTACATATTCATCATCCTACTATATTTAAACTATGCGTGTCCTCGAGCATTTAAAGAATGATTGAGTCAAATTAATCCCTAAATGTCCATGCGAAATTTCAAGACTTGATTCATTAAGAATCTTTAATTTTAGTGATCCTATAATTCTAGGTGGAATTAAGCTCTAGTCAAAAGGAATCCAACTCCTCTATCTATTAGTCTCTCTGTGTATATATATAACATAAGGATATCACATTTAGTAGGCATTGCATTCATGAGAGTCGAGTTGAAATGTCACCCAAAGTCCCATTCTAAGAGACTCTCCTCAAGATCCAATCCTCAACAATAGTGAATAAATCAGTTCATACATCCAACCCATCATATTTTAGTTGTCAGACTTGAAAGTGATTGCAGAAGGCCAGTTGATCGAGGGCATAGGTATGTGTAATTTCTTCTCTCCCTCTCATTGGAACAAGGATCCTCTCAAGTGCCTTATCATGCAATACATGTATATTCTTGGTTGTTGATTAGTGTGTCTGTCAAGAGAGCTCGGAGTTGATTGCATTTGTTTTCTTGGGAATACACCGGGTTGTGTCTCTTTTGAGTATCTGATATACCTTCAACATCTAAAATTGTATCGCTTACGATGCCGAGCCCTTTTTGGATGCTAGCCTGACTCCTATGGTTCTAATAGCTTTGGCCCAAGTGGATAATTTGAAAAGATTGGGAGCGCTCACCTTTGGTAGAAGCTCCTTTGTATTTGACTTTGTAGTGAGAGCTTTTCTTTCATCATTCTTTTTTCTTTATTTTCTTTTTCGCTAGCTCAGTTGTTTTACCAAGTTGGCGCACAATAAAAAAATGATGGAGCTTTCTTCCTCTATGGTATGGTCAGCTACATTTATTCTTAATCAAATCCTTGTTGAAAGATTCGACTGCTTTTTACGCTGTATGTCGACTACCTAATGCAACCCCCACGAGGAGGGATTTAAACCCTGGTCTTTTAGGTGGTAGGCATACTGCACTACCACCTTGGTTTTTTTACTAATTCGATGCACACTAATCAATAATTTCTTATATTTTATCACACCTTGGCACTTAGGAAAATATAAAGAGTTTGTACAAGAACATTGTTCTCATACTGGCTTAAGACACTGACACTCAGATTTCATGAAGCTTTCATCAATTTTATCCCATCCTCAAGCATCATCAAATCGGGTCCAAACTCAAATCCTAGTTCCTCAGTGAAACCTCAACTCATCTCATCATCAATGCAGTTATGCAAGTGATGTGCGGGTCATATTCTTTAATGTAGAGATGAAGTGTGCAATATAGCACATGTATCTTTCAAAATAAAGAAGTGTGAATTATTAAGTCTCAAACCCTAACGACTAAGACTGGTTAACTCAGAATCAAAGTCTTGAGTGTTAATGATAGTGTCAGTATACACTAACTCAATTGGTTAATGTTTTTTTTGTGAATTTTTGAATTTTCCAGTTTTATGGAATTTAAATAAGGTAAGAAGTATTTAAAAACACAATTTAATATCTTTTTCGCTCATATTTCTAAAAAGATTTTTCAAACCATGTCATATAATATATAGATTTTCAAAAGACTTTCTAAAGGTTTTCAAAACAAGTAAAATCTCCATTTTTCAAACCGGTGTCAAACAATTTTCAAAATAATATCACATAATAAAAAATTTAAAGCATTAACAAGTATTTTGATACAAATTAGTTCAAAAGATATTATACCCTAGACCTAAAATTTTCGAAAGATTTCAAAATATGAGCTATGGCTAAAGTATATATGAAATATATATGGTACACCCCCTCATACTTAGCTTTTGTTATGTCCTCATACCACAAAATGATATGAAGCCATAACTCATGCTAGAATATAAGGTGATATACTGGAACTGATTGGGTCTCCCCCTATACCTTGGTTAAAACTAACCTAAGTATAAGAAGTAGACCGAGTGGAGGGATCACTGAGTGAAGAATAGAATATGATAGGGGTTCGGGTCTCCCTTATACTTAGGCTAAGAAGAGAATAAGGATAGAGATATGCAATGAAGATGGAGGGACCTGCAGGGAACAATTAGAGATGGACATGGTTTCCCCTATACTTCGGCTGAAGAGGAGCCTAAGTATCTGGATATGAAGCTATGATGGGGAATTGGGTTACCAGTTAGGGTTAGAGTGGAATGAATCTACAAGATGGCTGAATCTTCGGAGATGAATGAATCTATGGAGATGAATATGGAGTGTAGGGTTTATGGGAGGGTTGGGGTGAAGACACAATCAAAGCTGAATCATTTAGGCAAACACCCTTATTTCACTAACTTACACTTGAGGACCAACAAATGTCGATCATTTTAACTTGTCAGTTTTTTTGGTTATCATTCAAAATATTAGTCCGTTACGCAAGTTATAATGATAGATTTTGGAAACTACCCTAGGATACGTCCTTGCCTCTCAACATGCAAATACATCTGGCGTACAATGTGGAATTTGCTCTCCCGTAAAACAAGGTTAAATTTTACTCCATTTTATTATGGTCGAGTTGCATTATCAGTCCCAATTTTAGCTTAGGTTGCCACTGAATTCAATGTGTATACAATCAAGTAATCATCGTCTAATGACCAATCCCAATTCCATCTAATCCTAAGTTATAAACTGAGATAGAGATATCGAGAAAAGTCGATGCAATGAGAAAGCATGATGCATGCTCAAGAAAAGAACTTACAATGCCTTCGACATTCTTCATGTAAGTGCAAGACTGAAATTAAATCTAGCATTATATGCATGCAAGTCGATTGAAACTGCACCTCAACATGATAATATTAGTGGGAAGAAGTGAATATAATTTGGATAAGTAGATCAATGCTTAAGTGTGTCTCAATATATGGAGATGAAGTGAATCTCCAAGATTTTAAATGTGTGTTCTATCTATGTTCAAGCACATATGATAAGAAATAAAATGAGTTCAGATTGTCACGTGCCTAACCTTAGATCGAGCACTCAAGTGGAGTCCCACCCGGTTTAGGGTGAAACAAACTCCATACACCACATAATGTCCATGTCCTTTTACAACCGCGAGCCCTCAAACGAGGACTACTCTAAATACAATCATTACAACAATATATACAAATAAATGAAACAATGAAAATGACATTTCTTGATTTCTCTTTTGTGACTCTTCATAGTGGGAGCTCCCCGACTCCTCGCCTCTGCATCTCTCGGGCATCCTCGATCTTCACGGACCCTACCACAAAAGATGAGAGTTAGATATATATCAATAAATATGATTAGTAATGAAACAAATAAAACAATGCATAGTTGAAATAAACACACAAGTTGAGCTGGATATCAAACATCATCAACTTAATTAAATACTAAGATCTAACAAATCAAGAAGATGAGTCGTGTCCTTGGCAACAGTTCCATCTGATGAACTGCATTTACACCTCTTTAAGAGTCGTGTCTTATCGTAGCACAGGAGGTGAAAATGGATCATGCAGAAAACCACCCTTTGAAATAGGTGGAGAATTTTTACTTGTTAAGTGTACCAAGGTCAAACACAGGGATATGAGCTATCAAATTAATTAGTTAGGTAATAATATTTAAATAAAGCGATTTCTACCTAGGTCAACCGACTAAAATGCACAAAATGATGCATACATGATGCTTTTTATAGATTTTTTTGTAAATTAAATAAGATGAAAGAGTGCAAAGAATGCAATGTAATACAAACATATATACATGCACGACTCTGCCCTTAAATTATCAAGTAATTGAGCAAGGGAAATAGATTCAATTTCATGTGACTATTGATGCATCATAATAAATCCAAGTTCATTTAATAGCATTTAAATGACTAAGCAAATGACACATCATATATCAAATTAAACATGTAGTTATAAGGTGTCAGATCAATGAATACATCAAACCATTAGAAAAAGCATCAAATAAGCAACACTAAGAAATTGAAATCATTGAAATTGGAGTTCAAATGTTTAAGATATAGCATAAAATATTCAGGGGCATAAATATAAGAGAAAAAAATAAAAACTATCAAAAACATGCCCTTGGAGGCATAAATGCAAATATGAAAGCCCGATGGGGCTTCCCTACAAATAACCCAAACACACCATGTGAAGCACGTGCGCCTGGCCCTATTTGTGAATCCTGAAGAATCTGGGGGCTTGGCTGCAAAAGACCCCGCCCACATACACTAAACATGCGTGCCTAGGCTCGGGGCTAGGTCTGGTCGGCTGCTGGTGGCTTGGGCCACGTGGGAGGCCCAGGTGCAGTGGGGGAGGCTCGGGTCGATCGAGGTTGGTGTGGTTTGGCCCAAGGCTACCAAGGAGGCCGAGCCTTTAGATCCGAGTCCATCGGACGACCCATGTATGTCATGTTCTTTATTCCCCTCCTTGTGCAATGGCATCGAGGTTGGGCTCCGACGAGGATCTCCATGCTCAGCCTTGGTCCTGCTACTGTGGAGAAGGTGGCATTACCTCCTTGGAAACACCACGAAGACCATGCCGGTCCCTTAAAGGCTCTAAGATCGTCTGATCGTCATATCGATGGTGGGTCATTGACGTATTTGCTCTAGACCAGAGCTCCTCCCAATGCTCTGACCATTAAAGAGTTTACCTGCATGAGTTAGGGGCGAATCAAAGCTAGAAATGCGAGCGTGTTAAGTGAGGTGGAGTGGGGACCTGAAGATGCGAGGGAGAGAAGGTCCAGTGGGTTCTCCTCAGGCGAACCAGAGAAGAAGGGGGGGAGCGGATTGAGAGCTGGAGAATGGAAGGAGATGATCAAAGGGGCTCGCGTGGATGACAGAGGTTCGCCGAAGGTCGATGTCAGGTCAATTGAAGGTGTGGATGTTGGTGAGCACCTAATTAAATAGAAGAAAACAAATAAAAACCCATGAAATAAGGTTACCTGGAGGTTGAAGAAGACAGGGGTGTAGCGGTGGCTTGGGCCAAGCTTCATGCGAAAATCTGGTCGTCATTGAATTCTTTCAACCACTTGGAGCAACTCGAGCAGGCATATGGACAATGCTGCAACATGGCTGATGGCCATGGGTCAACATATGCCTGAAGACCCATTATCGCTCATCAAACCCCTCCTCTTCTGTCATGGGAGGGGAAGGATGGCTAGGGTTTCAAGCGTTTAATGGTGGACACCGAGGAATGGGGTACTGGAGAAGGTTTTAAGGGAAATGGTGGCAGCTACAGAAGTTGCAACATGCGGTGTTGTAACGATCGCCGATGGCTGAATGGTGAGGAGTTCATGGTGTTATCATTAAGGTGTGAATGGGAGAGACCATGGCTTCGTCGGAGAGGGCGTTTGACATGGATATGAACCGTGAGGTGGTTGGAGGAAGTGGGCAAAGTCGGGTGGTTGGTTAGATGATTGTTGGAGAGAGATATGCGATAGAGGTAGACGATGGGTTGATAGTTGTTGGATCTGGAGATCCAACAGCTGAAGATGGGGCACGAGCCGAGGGTTTTGATGCACTCGATTCGATATGATCAAGCACTAAGGATGGAGCGTGATTTGATGGCCCAGATGGGATATAGGGAAAGGATCAGACCGTGGAGGATGAGCGCAGGATGTAAAGGAGGGCCGGGTCATGTGGCTGCACCAAAGAGAGAACCAAAGAAAAATAATAAAGAAATATTTACAAGTCGAATTAAAAAAGTAAAACATGAAAGTTGTAGATCTCGATGAGATCTACATGTTTCATTTTAAACAAAAAGCTAAAATAAGTCACAAGTACATAGATACTTTTTTACAAGTCTTTTTAAGGAAGTAAAAACACTTGATTTCATTTATTTTATTATTTTTCTGTATTTTTAATTTATATTTAATGTCAAAACAAATATATACAATAATTATCTATTTTTTGAAATTTTTAATACAAAAGAAATAGAGAAAATAAATCACAATATTAGAGTTAAATATATACAACAATTAGGGTTAGTTATGTACAATATATCAATTATTAATATTAGTGAATAAGCATTATATTTTATTGGATTGTTTAAGCTGGGAGGGTAATAAATGATAAGTAATATGATAAATCACAAACTCATCACCTCCCTGACTTATATACGTAACGCCCTTATTGCAATATTGTTTATCACTTATTCCCAGCAATAGTGACAACCACACACTCCGTGCATTATTTTCCTCATGTCTCTTTGTAATGCCCTTCCACCTAGGGTAGTCCTTTCCACTACAAGAGGGCACACAATCTCATACTATTTACAATCTCTCTAGTCAAGACCCAGCCTTCACAATGGAAAATTAGTGCTTACAACTTTTCAGGTTCGAGATCAATTAGACTCGTTGACAACTATAGGTGTAAATGGACTGAAGCTGAGCGAGCCTACTATTTTCAAGTTCTCTTCATTTATATAATTAAGTCTAAACATGTCTTTTGGTTCGATTCAGTTCGTTTAGTTTCGAACCAAATCCAAATTGAACTTTAATTTAAATGAGTTGAACTTGAGCGCTTGAAAATTTTCCGATGAAAGGAGTGAAATCAAATGAAATAATGAGGGATATGTAAGAAAAATGGAATATTTATTTGAGTTGCGAGAATTGTATGTTCAACATCTCTATCAACCATTGACATGTCTCAGGGTGAGCTAGTGCATGTGCATGTGCCATGGAAACATGTGCTTGTTGATTTCTTGAGACAAATGAATTGTTGAGAGATGATGAACATGGAAGTTGCATGTAGATGAGCTACAAGCTCTCTATCCTCGTGTTTGTATGTGTGTATAATAAGAACAATGTTCATTCAATTTTATATTCGTTACCCCACGCTTCTTCATCTTTAAAAAAAAATTAATAAAGATTCGTATCTTTTAAAAATGATAGTTGTACTAATTTAAATCATAATTTGTTCAAATAAGGGATACGGAATAAGATGAGATAAGAGATAAATTAGGTTAATCACTTGTTCTTTTTTGAGTTGTAACCATGATGCGACTATTTATCACATGATAGCTTATCTCGGGAAAAAGATCTCTTATCTTGGGATAACAAAAACAAGGTATGATTTGTAAATTTGTACGTGTATGTATATGTATCAAACTTTTAATGAACTGAACGAGCGAAGCTACTATTTTCAGGTATGGTTCCTTTATATAAGCGAAATTTTCGTGTTCGTTTATTTTCGAATCGAATATGAATCAGACTTTTATCGAATCGAATTTAAGCAAATATCGAACTTGAGAATTTATTGACAGTTCTATTGACAACCTTTCGAAGTACTGAAGTTCAAATCATAAGTATAAATCATCGCCACTTATAACTCACTTTCACTGTTTTGTAAACATCCAGATTTTAGATTATATATGGAGCATTACACTCTACGTAAGTAAGAAGAATAGATGTCATACACAACAGTACCGAAAGTTCTGATATGATTTTGCTTTTTGGCTATGCATACATGTATATATGTATTAAAACAATAAAGAAAATTAATTTCAGAAAAATGTCTTCTTCCTCCGTGGCGGTGGGATAAGTCTGACGTGGCAAACGATATGTAAGCTCGTGGAGAAGTCATGGCGACGTGCCCCAATCGGACTTGTGGGCTCAAGAGAGTGGTGGGTGCGAGGTTGCTTCCTTCACCTCACAATCTGGATACCAGGAATCCCAAATGAAGAAAGATACGCCCATCTTCCCACGAGGTGATCGGCCATGTTTATGCGCATGGCGCTGGTCCAGAAGCTCTGGTTGGCGCCATTACTGTGCAGCAGAGCAGGAGAGGTGACCAATGGATACCGGATGGATAAGCAGGAATATGTGTAACGTGTTCTTTCTACGTTGGGGAGGAACATCATGGAAAGTTTGAAGGTGGGGGTGCTCGCCAGTTCCCTTTTCAAGCCAAACAAAGTAGGAAGGTGCTGGCAGTTTGCATGGTTTTCTCCTCTGTCGTCACGCTCTGCTTTGTTCATTGTCAATGCCATCCTGCAAAGCGAGATGCACGTTGGAAGCGACGGAGTTGGAAGCTGATAGTATCTGGCATCTTTCGCTTGGGGCATACTTTTTTTTAAAAAAAAAAAATTGAAGTGTGAGTTTTCTCTGTTTTTTAAGAAATCAAAGAGTGTTTACAAAATGGGCTCAGTCCAACCAAGGGATTTGAGGCTACTACAGCCATTACAAAGAATTCATTTTACCTCCCCGGTTGTTACCTCCCTGTGTTCTCTGTTATTCTCTTTGTAGTGGTTGTAGTTACCTCCTGCGGGGTTTTTGAGCGTAATACAAGAGCAACGGTGGGAGTCATCAACAATCACAAGCCTGATCCACTCCGATTTATTTCCGGCAGGGACAACAAAGGTGGCTGGGGTAGCGTAAGGGTTCCGAATACGGATTGTGAAATACCAGACGAGAAGGTGCAGTCGAAGAAGATATGGTCCTGTAGTAGGAGCTCGGCGCACAAATCCTGCACTTTGTGAGACGATCATCGACAGGTAGTCTATTCATCGTCGTACGATAAAGTGCAAAAGAGTGCTTGGGGGTTGCCTGTTTGCACCAAAACACAGAGACCAGGTATCGTGATACCATGAGGACAGATGAGGTTGCAGGCTTCCTCAAAGGAGAACTCCTTGGTGGAAGGGGTCCCCATGATAAGCAAGCGGGGAGCCTGAGATTTCACCCTGAAGGGTATCACACCCAACCAATATCTGATTCCAAATCAATGAGTCATATTTAGCTCGAGACACATTCCAGAAGGAAAGGCTCTTAAGGTATTTCTTACTCATGTAGAGGATCCAAATAGAAGAATCTGAGTTGAGGAGCCGTCAAGACCAAGCCACAACCATGTGCAACCCAAGTCCATCCTCCTCTTTAAGGAGGCAGACAATGCTCCAAGCAATATCATGTCAACCACAACCCCACAAGAAGTTGGTGCAAATTAAGCAATGTCAATCCTCCTCACAAAGGCGTGAGGACCAAGGTACTGATTGTCCAGTAGAGAACCACACCGACAATGACAAATTCAAGAAGTTGCATACGAACGGCCATGGAAAGGACCTTTGTAAACCACAAAGCAAGGCTCTTATCATGTCCTCCAATTAGCAAGTCGCTTTACACCTCCCATAGGAAAAGACAAGTGGGAGTACCAGGTAGGTTCCCGGGTGTGGGTGCCTTAGCATACCCAATTGAAGGGTTAGATCAAAGTCATATAGAGCACGCTTGGGCCTAAACAACTTTCTCTTACGAGCGTTCATCATTAGTCTCGATATTAGAAAGAAGTTGCCTAGAATATCCTTGGTGGCCAATAATGAGGTGGAAGAGCCTTTTAGAGGAAGAGCATACCATTTACATAGATAAGATGAGTAGGACAAGAACTTCGGCCTCTCCCCATTGGCTTGAGGAGACCCCTAGCAATGGAGTCCTCAATAAGGTATGAGAGTTATTCCATGCCCACCACAAAAAGCAAGGGGCTAAGTGGGTCCCCTTGCCACAGCCAACGAGAGCCACTGAAGAACCCAAAAGGGGAACATTTAATCAAGATGAAGAAGGAGGTGGTAGAGATGAAATACTTAATACAAATAACTCAAGTAGGGGCAAACCCCATCAACTCCAAGTTCCTTAAGATGAAGGAATGCTCAATTGTATCAAATGCCTTGGAAAGATCAATTTTGAGGTAGGCCCTACGGGAGTGGACCTCATGCTCAAAACCACCAGCGAGCTCGTGAGCCATACATGTTGGTTTCCTATATCCCGCGGATACTGTATCATGGGTGCATGTGGATAAGATAATATGACCTGGATTGATGCGATCACGATATTCTAAAAACAAGCACAACATTACGAAGCACTTTCAATCATAGATAAACAAACAATCCACAAGTGCATATGTATTTAACGTGGAAACCCTCCTGGATAAAAACCATGACATGAGTCTTTCGAATTGGGCTCTAAACCTGAATCATACAAGTCTTCCACTGCTCTGAGTTGTTTACACGAGCAACCTAATCGTATGACAACCTGAGTTGATTACGCGATCGACTCAACAGTATATAGAAAATAATCCTAACAACATCAATATCAAAGTAAATATTCATAGAATAATATGAAGCAAAACTAAAATTATCTTATAGAGCAAAGAGTATGCTCGTAAGAATTTAATGTAGAGAAACAGAGCTGTTGGAATGAAGAACACAATAGAATAACTCTTGAATCTTTCTCTCGAAGTATAGAGTGGAAAGAAGAGAGATGTGATCCTGATACTCTTTGTTGTGATGATCGATCATGTAGAAACAAATGATCGATCAGTAGGTGAGAAAGGATGATTGATCAGGTTGACTCTTGGATTGAAAGTCAAAGTCAAAGTTGAAGGGTTGAAATGCAATATGCATGATTTGATGTATTCTACAATATAAGACAATTACAGAAAGCATGCCTCAACAAAATAAATGACTTTGTCTTCTTCTTAAGCTCGAGATCCTTCCTTAAGCTTGAGTTGCAGTTCATTAACCTTGAACTCCCTTGAGCTTCTTAGCATCTTCTTCACTTAAGATTGAGCTCCTCAACTTGAGCTCCTACTTAGTTTAGTAGCTTTCCTACTCTTGACCTAGCTACAAACTAATTGCACAAGTTTCAGCTAACAACTCAAGTTTCATTATCATCAAAATATGCATGCTCATGCACTAACAACTTCCCCACTCATGCATGTACTTACAATCTCTCCATTTTTGAAGATAATAAAATATTTGATGTGTTTTCAAAAAATAAGTGTGCGTGTGTGAGCAAACAATTTTTGTAAAATAATATTTTCTCCCCCTTTTTTGACATAATCAAAAAGATCTAAAATGATACCAAAAGTTGATTAATACTAGGTATTTTAGCACACAAACCTTAGAATCTTTGTAAATTGCTTATTACTCGATTCGGTAAACATCGTTATTATCTCCTTGATCCCTTAAAATTGCAAACTCTTATACCACAATCTCTGTGATTAATAGACATCTATTTGTCCATCAAAGATGAATAAAATCCATCAAAAATTTGACATTTTTACCCTTCTTATTTATATAATTCACAACCCATATCCTTCTCTCCTACCCCTCCCTTCCCCTAGCACCTCCGCCCGCAGCTCCCCGACACCACCCTCCTTCCCAACACCTCCCTCGTGTCTCCCCCCGTGTCACCTTCTTCACAACAGCCATCCCCCCTCTTTCGAGCAACTTGGCTCGCATCCCTTACGTGCAGCTCCCTTCCCCAGCCCCTCCACCTGAAGCTCCCATGTGTCACCTCGCTTCCCAACCCCCCTTCCCAACACCTCCATCTGAAGCTCCCATGTGTCGCCTCGTTTCCCAGCCACCCCACCCCCACAACACACACACACACACACACACAAAGGCCATCTCCCTTCCCAGCACTCCGCATGTACCGCCCCCTTCCTAACACCTCTGTTTGCAGCTCCCCCTCGTCGCCCTCCTTTCCAGCACTTCAAGAAAGGATGGACATCATGCGGAAATCAGCTCCTGTACTATCTCCTCCTCAACATGAGAAAAGTAGCTCCATCTATTACAATGTGAGCCCGAGGTAAACCATTCCTACAATAAATTTTATTGTAATGTTTGATATATTAATAAAGGTTATTGGTTTATTTTCACTCCCTATCTAAAATTAAATGAATGAATGCACTATAAGTTCCCTTTGTACAATTAGGGTTATGTACAATGGACATCTTGATGATCATACAACTGTTGATTCAATTGTTAAATCATAGAGGATGGTGCTTGGATGAATATCTAAAGAGTTAGATTGATGATTCATCAAGCACCGTCAAATGATTGTTAAGAGATGAACTCCTTCATGAGTCTGAGATGGCAATCCTTTCTCATTTGGTTGATATCTAACTGACCTCTTAATGCAGGTCCTCTACATATGAATAGATATTCAGAGGTGTCAGATAAGTTAGGTCAAAGAGTTGACTTAGCGATATCAAGATAACCAAGTCCTATGTCGTATATTGTCACGACATAGGCATGCATGCTTTGACCGGAGACAGATTTATTACTATATGTCTAAGTATGTTTATTTGGCGGACCGATAGGTTGATGGCCTAATCAAGGTCTATACACTGATAAGCTGGTATGCATACAAGGGCATATAAGTAATACGATCTCTCAAAGGGATCATACAGGTTCACTTGTGAACCGGAAGACATGAGCTCACTCATGAGATACTGGGACCAATCAAATTCCATGGATGGTCATCTTGGTTTGAAAGCATGACAAGAATTTGTAGATATGATATATGCTTTTGGAAAGCATATGATCAATACCAACTCCCAATGACTAAATGATAAAACCCTAAAGATGACAGTGTAAATTGACCTATATCTTCGGGTTTATTCTAGGTCTTCCAGTATGCAGGATGTACATGTATTAAGAATACTTAAGGGTGATGTGATCACTAACAATTGTATAACCATGATGCTTCCATTCCGGGGGAGTGATGAAACGGGTCTAGATTTTAGTGACTCCTATTATTAGAGAAGTTATTTGATCTTAGTCCAAGTATTGGAAATTGATCAGAATAAGGTTCAGATGCAATGAGAAGATTAGATTTATGGTATTGATTTAATCAAGCATCTATAAGAGGTTTCCTGAGAAATGGAATTGAGATGTGATTTTAATCCAAGTCACTATACGCAGAACATACAATCGTCATGTCCTTATCTCCAAGTATCTGCGGAGAAAGCGCATTTTCTTGAAAGAGTTCAAGAATAATTCCATTGCTGAATTATGTATCTGAGCATTAAGAACTCTAAGAAAGATTTCCTTCCCTTAAGACATGGTATCCACCTGTCCAAAGGAATGGCTCCTCAAAGTGTTGAGGAAAAGAAAGCCATGGTTGGATGCCCCTACGCATCGGCTGTAGGAAGATTAATGTATGCCATGATGTACACAAGGTCAGATATCTACCATGCAGTGGGAGTGGTAAGTCGTTACCAATCCTGATATGGAGAACAACATTGGAATCCAGTGAAGAACATCTTCAAGTATCTTAGACGAATGCAATATTACATCTTGGTCTATGGAGAGGGTGATCTCCAAGTCTTGGGACACATAGATTCTGACTTCTAAACCGCTATTGATGATCAAAAGTCGACATCAGGATTTGTGTTCCTGTTGAACAATGGTGTTGTGAGCTGAATAAGCAAGAAGAAGGACACTACGACCGATTCAATAGTAGAAGCTGAATACATTACTGCATCGGATGCTACAAAGGAGGCGGTGTGGTTGTGCAAGTTCATCTTGGAGCTGAGCATAGTTCATCTGATACTCTCATCCTGCTACTCTGTGATAACACATGAGCCATAGCTCAGGCAAAGGAACCCATATGGCATCAAAAGTGCAAGCACGCATAAAGGAAATACCACATCATTTGAAAGATTTAAAAGCATGGTAACATCGTCATCACCTAGGTGGCCTCTGCCAACAACGTTGCTGATCCGCTTACCAAACCTTTGACACAAAAGGTTTTCGACCAACATGTAATGAGTATGGATTTAAGGATTGTACCTGAATGGTTCTGAGTGCTAGTGGGAGATTGCTAGCAATGTGAGCCCTAGGAGAACCATTCCTACAATAAATGTTAATGTTTGATATATCAATAAAAGTTATTGATTTATTTTCACTCCATTTCTGAGATTAAATGGATGAATGGACTATAAGGTCCATTACTACAATTAGGCTTATGTACCATGGTTATCTTGATAATCATACAGTTGTTGATTCAATTGTTCAATCATAGAGGTCGGTTCTTGTATGAATATCTAAAGAGTTAGATTGAGGACTCATCAAGCACCGTCAAATGATTGTTAAGAGATTATCTCCAGCCTGAGTAGAAGATGCCAATCCTTTCTCATTTGGTTGATATCGACTAACCTCTTGATGAAGGTCCTCTACACATGAATAGAGATTCGAAGGTGCCGGATAAGTTCAGTCAAAGAGTTGACTTAGTGAGACCGAGATAACCAAGTCCTATGTCATATACTATCACGACATAAGCATGCATCCTCTGACCAAAGACAGATGTATTACTATATGTCTAAGTATGTATATTTGACGGACCGATATGTTGATGGCCTATCAAGGTTTATACACCGACAGACTGGTATGCATACAAGGGCATATGAGTAATACGATCTCTCAAAGGGATCATACATATTCACTTGTGAACCGAAAGGCATGAGCTAACTCATGAGGTACCAGGACCGATCAAATTCCATGCATGGTCGTCTTGCTTTGGAAGCAAGACAAGAATTTGTAGGTATGATATATGCTTTTGGAAAGCATACGATCAATACCAACTCCCAATGACCGAATGAGAAACTTAATGATAAAATCCTAAAGATGACAATGTAAATTAATCTATATCTTCGGGTTTATTCTAGGTCTTCCAGTATGCAGGATGTACATGTATTAGGAATACCTGAGGGTGATGTGATCATTAACAATTGTATAACCATGATGGCTTCCACTCCGAGGGAGTGATGAAACAGGTCTGGAATTTAGTGACTCCTCTTATTAGGGAAGTGATCTGATCTTGGTCCAAGTGTTGGACATTGATCTGAATATGATTCAGATGCAATGAGAAGATATATCTATGGCCTTCATTTAATCAAGCATCTATGAGAGGTCTCCGAGATCTGAAATTGACAAGTCACTATATGTGGAACATACAATCGTCATGTCCTTATCTCCAAGTATCCACAGAGAAAGTGCACTGTTCTTAAAAAAGTTCAAGAATAATTCCATTGTTGAATTATGTATCTAAGCATTGAGATATTGATAATTAAATATGATTTAATCATCATAAATATGAATACAATTCATATTATTTAAATACATGAGAATGATGATCTAAGATAATTAAATGCTATTTAATTATCAAGGATATAAATTATGGGGGATAGTACTATCCATATTATATATATTAAAAATGTGATTTATAATATATTAGAGAGCTTATTGTAAATAGTATATTCAAACTATTGTTGATGTGAACTGGATTCACATTAGAAATTAATTGGAAATATAATTTACATTTTTATTTTGATCTGTGAATATGATTCACAATTATTCAATGGTATGATTGCAATATTCATAAAATTAACTTGGAATTATTTTTGTGAATTACTTTAAAACAAAAGCTGTTGTAAATATATATGAAGGATTAGGAGCCAACACCATCCATTTAATGGATGGTGGACGACCACCCTTTGACTTGTTCTCAATGGTGGTCATCCCTCCCTTTTTAGGAGGGTGGGTAGACTCCTTCCTAATCCTTCTATCCTAATTGATTTAATTCGAATCAAATTATGTTGATTATTCAATATATATTTAATTTAAATTAATTTAATTGTTGTTGTATTTTTACAACAAAATCATGACCATTGAATAAAAACACAAACCAATCTCAACCATTGATTTGTGTTTCAAGGTATTGGATTCCATGGACTCCCAAAATACTATAAAAGAAGAGGCAACCCTAGCTCTTCCTAGGACATATAATAATTGAATAATCTCTCTCTCATTCTTATACTACATGCCCCATCTCTTTCTCTCTCTCTTAGTGGTCGTCTACCTTGTACACCCTAGAGAATCGTCGTCACTGCCACATCGTTGTGTCATCGCTTCAACCGCTCATGGATCTATGTCTCCTTCGATATACCTCGCTCGTGAAGAAGACATCGGATCTCTTGTGACAATATTAGGATATTCAATGCTTGGATCATCAACTTGGATTACGAGGAGCATGCATCTCATCAACGCGCTCGCAAGCGTCTCCTCTGTCGGATTGGACTTGAGACATGAGGTCTCTTGATTTGGAAACTTGATCACAACCACGCTTCAAGAGGCAATCATACATCATACTTGTGGTTATATGAAACGATCCGAGAAGTGTTCTTGGATCATGTGGTTTCATCATTTAAAATTTAAAATTTTGTTGCACTGAGCAACTAGTGTGACTAGTCGCTCTGATCGCATACGATGCGATTATCATGCTTTTGTGATGCGCTTAAGGATTTTTCTTCCATATCCTTCACCATCAATGATGGACAACATGATTACCAACAAAGTCGAAGGTTCCGTGTTATGATCTGCATTCGTGAAGCAGTTCACTATTGACAGAAGTTGTTGCCTTGTTCATTTGAGCGAGTCCAATCTCCTCTTCATTCTAGCTATGTATTTGTTTAGCAACCTCAAATATTTGATCAATTGATTCTAGAAGTCATCCCAAAAAATCGGAAGAAGAATCATTTTGTGATTAGAAAGAATGGTTTATCCACGAAAATACAAAAAATTTTGGTGATTTGGTGAACGGATGGAGATGGGATGAAGAGAGAGAGAGAGAGAATAAAAAGGAAGAAGAAGAAGAAGAATGGAGGAAAAATAATAAAAAGAAGATAAAGAAGGAGATTAGGAGGTGGAAGATCCACTATCTTATTATTCTCTAGTTAAATTAACCTAAGGTATTGACTCAATAAAAGTAAAATTAACAGCATGGTTCGTGTTGTATGATAGAAAAACTTTACGGGGTCGAGGGTATAATAACGATGTTCACATGGTCGAGTAGGTAATTTAGAAAGATTCTAGGATCCGTGGGGTAAAAATACCTTAATACAAATAGTTAATAGATACAATTATTGATGAAATCCAGTTGTTGGTTAAATAAATAATATCCCCTCCTTTTGAAAACATTCTTTTTAATCTGAACTATCCTTAGAGCCCTCCGATCAATGGGTTCAAGAAATCATCCTGAAAATTTGGTGGAAAATCATTTTTGTGATTGGAATGGATGGTTTATCCATGAAAATACAAAAATTTTGGTGATTTGGTGGACGGATGGAGATGGAGTGAAGAGAGAGAAAATAAAGAGGAAGAAGAAGAAGAGGAAGGAGATGGAGAGGTGGAAAATCCAGAATCCAATGCTTCTCTTGTTAGATTAACCCAAGGTATTGACTCAAGTAAAAGTAAAATTAACATCATGATTCGTGGTGTAAGACAACGCAACTTTACAGGATCGAGGGGATAATAACGACGTTTACAAGGTCAAGCAGGTGATTTAGAAAGATTCTAGGGTTTGTGGAGTAAAATCTCTTAATATTAATAGTTAATATATACTAATTATTGATGAAAACTAATTGTTGGTTAAAGAAATAATACTTCTCCCTTTTTGAAAATATTTTTTTAATCCAAGCTATCCTTATAGTTACCTCTTAATCTTTGCTTAAAGGCTCTCCTTAAAAGATAAGAATCAAGGGCTCATCGTCAGTGCATGATATACATGATCAATTAAAAAAGATAAGAAGTCACATGAGGTTCTTGACGACGAACTTCTCTACTCTTGAAAGCTTCTCCATGGCTGTAGCATTCATTTATCATTCTGAAAGTTGTTTGGCCTTGACGGGGTCCACCTTTGTTGTTGATGTGGCCTCCTTCATTGCCTTCAATACCTGAAAAGTTTTGTTGTGGTATCCTTTTCTTTTCAAGTCCTTCAAGATTAGATAGACAGTTTTCTTATTTTTTGGAACACTGTTTCTTTTGTGGAAAGAATTAGAGCTAGAAGCATGATTTTCTACTTTTTCTTTTCCTTTTATGTAAGAAGGTAAAAAGGTAAATTTCTTTTTAAGCTCAACAATTTATTTTACTAAACGGGTAATATTTTAGTTTAAAACCACGTAGATCATATTTTAGCAGATCGTTTTCTTTTTTAAAAAAAATATCTAAATCATTAAGCAAACAAGATTTATCTTCTACTAGCCTTTTGTTAACCGTTTCTAGCTTCATGACTTGTCTAAACATATCCTAAGAGGTATTATAAAGTTCAGAATAAGAAATTTTATTTACCTTATTTTCTGGGTCGGAGTCAGATGAGGCAGATTCAACTATCCCAATGAATCCCAAGCATGTGCTTTCTTCTTCACTACTGCTTTAGTCATCATCCCATGATACATGTCTTGCTTTATTGTTGGATTTCTTCTCGAGAAATTTTTTCACTATAAAGTTCTTCTGTGGTTGTGGGCAATCATTCTTAATGTGTCCCACTTTGTTGCATTGAAAGCATTTGATTTTTTTCTCTTTCTTTTCTTCTTGAGAAAAGTCTTAAATCGTCAGGTCATAAGTATGATATCATCATCGCTATCAAAACCCTCAGTTGATTCCTTCGTTATTGCTAGGGTAAGACTCTTCTATGGGTTTTCTGCTTCTTTCCTTATGTTCTCTAGTTTTCTTTCATAGGAAAGGAAGTTACCTATGAGGTCTTCCAACGTGGTCTTCTTGAAGTATGTTGACTCTTTTATATTCATTAACATGTGCTCCCATTCTGACAATAGAGAAGTAATGATTTTACTTGGAGTTTCTCCGGATAGGAAGATCCTTCCTAAGTTTCTTAGCTGATTCACAGCAGCGGTGAATTGGACATTCATATCCTTGATAGTCTCTCCTTTCTATAGCTTGAAGGTTTCATAGTCTAGAGTAAGCGTTAAGAAGAGGGACTCCTTTACCTTCGTTGTTCATGTGTTGTTCCATGCACTTCCATATCTCATAAGCCATCTTTAGATGCAAGACCCGATTAAATTCAGCTTTTGACATAACACAATTTATGGAGTTCATCACCTTTGAATTAAGTGCCATCTGAGCCAACTCCATGGTAGAGTAACATATATCCTTCTCCTTTATGAACTTGAACTCTTTTCTCATCATATTCCATATCGTAAAATCTGACAATTGTAGGAAGATCAACATATTCATCTTCCAATTGAAGTAGTTAGTCCCGTTGAAAAGCGGTAGATGAACTACAGAGCTTCCCTCCTATCACAATCTTGAAATGTTGGACATGTGTGCATCGGAACGTAAGTTCATTCACACGGATGAGTCTCTCATACCAAATATTGGTTTTCTATATCTCATGGATACCATCTGATGGGTGCAGTTGGATCAGATAGTATGACCTAAATCGTTGAAATCATAATATTCTAAAAACAAGAACAATGTTTCCAAGAACTTTCAATCACAAGTAAATAATAAACAATTCAAAAGTACATCGGTATTTAACATGGAACCCTCCTGGATAAAAACACGACATGAGTCTCTCGAATTAAACTTTCAATCTGACCCACACGGGTCTTCTACTAACCTGAGTTGCTTATGCGATGATGAATCTACGATTTATCACTCTGATTAGCTGAAAATAGAGCTTCATACCGAGTAATCAGATGTATTTTGATCTTTATAACTTATAATTAGCATTCATGCACTTGTAAATAATTTGTATAAATTAGCATTCCATAATGCATTCATATTAACTTGTAAATATTTATCTAACTTCAATCATTTTCAAGTAATTCACACTAACTTCAATTAATATAAAATCAACACCATTCTTTACATATCACAAATATTAATCAATGAAAAATCCTCACTCTATAATACAAAACAAGAGCAACAAGCTCTCTACTCTCTACTCTCCACTATACTTTGAGAGAAAGATTCAAAAGCTATTTTCGATTACGTTATTTGCTCTAACAGCTCTAGTTCTTTGTGTTTGATTCTTATAAGCATGTTCTTCACTCTATAAGATAGTTTTAGTTTTGCAATATATTCTTTATTGCCTATTTCTTTTGAAATTGAGGTTGTTAGAATTATCTCATGTAAACGGTTGAGTAGATCATATAATCAATTCAGGTTGTAAACCATTGGGTTGACATTGTAAGAAATTTGGTTTAGTTGTAAGACCCGTGTGGGTCAGGTTGAAAACCTGAGTTAGGAGACTCAGGCCATGGTTTTTACCTAAAAGGGTTTCCACGTTAAATCCTTGTGCACTTGTGGTTTGTTTGTTTATCTGTATCTGAAAATGCTATGTAATGTTGTGATTGTTTGAGTTTATTATTTGCAACGATCTAGGTCATAAGTTTGATCCAACGCCATCCATTAGTCGTTGTCCGTGCGGATACAGAAAACCCAACAATTTCTAGTAAATGAGATTCTTATTCCAGTTAGGCTTGAACTGATAATGACCATGAACTTCTTGGGTTGGTATGCAAGGAAGGCATACTTGAGTGTACGAGGTAATGGTTTGAACTTAGGAATGTGTTTGTTAACCAATAGGTCTGGCTCAATCAAAGATGAATCTGGGTATGCATTGCATGTGGCTAGATCTGTTTCTGTGCAAATTAGTGCCACCAACTGATTATTCTCTTAGAAAAATAAATCAAGGAATTCAGCAACAGTCCCATCTAACTTGTCATCCTCACCCTCATATTGTCCCAAGAGAAAGGGGTTGGAATTCCTAGATGGACCTTTGTGTCATCAATGGTGTAGGGAGATGCATCTCTCTGCTCTTCTGCACTGAAGAACTGACTCCAATAATCTCGCAAACTACGTCAATGACGCTGGCCTATCCAGATGAGAAGGACTCATCTGAATCTATTAGGTTCTAATTTCTGAGACTCTACTATGTCTAGTTGATTGCACTACATCTGAAGAATACTAAGACTCTGTGCTAGATTCTAAGTCAGGTCACTGCCACTTTGTTTGCTTCATCTTGAGTTCCATGTCTCCGCATAGAGAATGGAACTGAATCCCCCCATCTTTATAATCAAATATGGCTTGAGCTATCCTCAAAAAAGGCTGACCGAGTATGATATAGGTGTTGGACATGCGAGCCCACGGTGAGCCATTATGCAATAAATGTTATTGTAAATATCATTCCTTGATTTGAAATGAAGAATAATTAATTTACATAATAGGTTCCTTAGTACAATTAGGGTTATGTACCATGACCATCTTGATGATCATATAGTTGTTGATTCAATTGTTGAATCATAGAGGCTGATGCTTGGATGAATATCTAAAGAGTTAGATTGAGGACTCATCAAGCATCGTTAAATGATTATTAATAAATTATCTCCAGCCTGAGTAGTAAATAACAATCCTTTCTCTCATGGGTTGATATCTAACGGATCTCTTGATGTAGGTCTTATGCATATGAATATAGATTCAGAAGGGTTAGATAAGTTAGGTCAAAGAATTGACTTAACAAGATCAATATAACCAAAGACCTATGTCGTATGTTATGATATATGCATGCATCATCCGACCAGAGACAAATGTGCTACTACATGATTGAGTATGTACATTTGGCAGACCGATAGATTGATGATCTAATCAAGATCTATACACCGACGCATTGGTGTGCATACAAGAGCATATGAATAATACAATCTCTCAAAGAGATCATACAGGTTCATCTACTGAACCGGAACACATGAGCTCATATGTGCACGACCGTCTCGCTTCAGAAGCTTGACTGAATTTTTAGGCTTGATATATGCTTTTGGAAAGTATATGATCGATACATGGGTATGATATATGCTTTTGAAAAGTATATGATCGATACCAACTCCAATGATCAAATAAGAAACTTAATGATAAAATCCCGAAGAAGACATTTTAAATAGATCTAAAACTTCATATTTATTATAAGTCTTCAGTATGCAGGATGTACATGTATTAGGAATACTTGAGGGTGATGTGATCATAAACGATTGTATAACCATGACGCTTCCATTCCGAGGTAGTGATGAAACAGATTTGGATATTAGTGACTCCTCTCATAGAGAAGTGATCTGATCTTAGTCCAAATGTTGGACATTAATCTGAATGTGATTCAGATACAATGAGAAGATTAGATCTACGACTTTGATTTAATTAAACATCTATGGGAGGTCCCCGAGATCTGGATTTGATATGTGATCTCAATATCCAAGTCACTATGCGTGAACGTACAATGACCATATCCTTATCTCCAAGTATCCACAGAGAAATCACATTATTCTTGGAAGAGTTCGAGGATAATTTCATTGTTGATAATGTATCCGAGCATTGAAAATGGATAATTAAATGTGATTTAAATATCATGAGTAATATGAATGGATTTATATTATTTGACCATATAAATAGAGTTGTATTTTCGTGTCCTGGATGGAGGCCGTAGGAGTCTATGTTTCTAACGAAATTTGAATGACATATTGGAGGGATATAGTTATGATTCTTATGAATATCCATGGAATAATTTTTTCAAAAAAAATAAATAAATTTTGAAAAAAAGAAAGTGGAGTAGGTAAGTTACCTATTCCATGGAGTAGAATCTCTTTCCTCATATATATATATGAGGTTAATGGGGCTACCCCCTTGGGGCAGCCAACATGGCTGCCCCGCGCCATTTTCGGCGTTTTTTTTTATTTTTTTCAAAAAATATCGTCATGTTATTCATCCCTATATCTCTCCTATATGCCATTCGAATTTCGTCAGAAACAAAGACTCATACGGCCTCCATCCAGAAAGTCATTTTTTAACGGTAACAGGATTTTTTAAATCGATATCATCTCGATGGAGGCCGTAGAGTCTCTGTTTCTGACGAAATTCGAATGACATATAGGAGGGATATAGGGATGAATATACATGGTTATATTTTCGAAAAAAAATAAAAAAACGAAATAAGAGGGCGGAGCAGCCATGTTGGCTGCCCCCAGGGGCAGTCCCATTAAATCATATATATATATATATATATGTGGTAAAATGTGTATGCCCACCCCATTTTTCACGTATTTTTTTATTTTTTTAAATAAAAATTATGTAAATTCATTATTATATCCCTATATTATGTCATTCAAATTTCATGCGAAACAGAGACTCCTACAACCTCCATTCAGACGGGGTCGATTTAAAAATTCCTGAGACCGTTAAAAATGGATGGAGGTTGTAGGAGTCTCTGTTTCACATGAAATTTGAATTATATAATATAGGGATATAGTGATGAATATTCACGGAAAAAAATTCAAAAAAATAAAAATGAGAAAATAGGGCGGGGGAGCTAAGTTAGCCATTTTCATCATATATATATATATATATATATATATATATATTATAGGAGAAACTTCCAATGAGATGGGCCTTTCCTGGATGCATGGAAAGCCACAGCAATTGAGGTATCTTTCCTATTTATTTTACAATTTCTAACTTCATAAATTTAATAATTAATATAATATATATGTCAAAAAATTTATGAAAATATTATTATATTAGATAAAAATATTAGTTACAATATATATGCTATATTTTACAAAGGATTTAATGGGGCTGCCCGCCCCCTTATTTTGGCCTTTTTTTTATTTTTTTTCCGAAAAATACCGCCATGTATATTCATCCCTATATCCCTCCTATATGTCATTCGAATTTCGTCAGAAACAGAGACTCCTACGGCCTCCATCGAGATGGTGTCGATTTAAAAAATCTTGTTACCCTTAAAAAATGACCGTCTGGATGGAGGCCGTAGGAGTCTCTGTTTCTGACGAAATTCGAATGGTATATAGGAGAGATATAGGGATGAATAAAATGGTGATATTTTTCGAAAAAATAATAAAAAATGCCAAAATGGCGCGGGGGCAACCCCATTAACCTCTTTTACAAAATAATATGATTATCATTATCTTACAATGTACAGTTTATATTTTACAAAATTGTTACACGATTTACATATGTGGTAATGACTTTTTAAATTTAAGAAAAGACCCATCTCATTGGAAGGATCCCCGAAATATATGGATGTTCTTCGATTTTGAGGGTCTAAACTTCATTCAACATGTCCTTCAAGGTGTAATGCTTATTGGCGTTGCTCCTATCACATTAGTTATTTAGTTTCCATTTTAAATAATGACTTGTCTTTTCCATGAGAGACTAATTCGCATAATACTTATGCCATCCATATTGTATTAGATGACTTTTCATCCCCTCTTGTCATCGTATGCCCAATTAAGAAATGATAAACACATTATCCTCTTAAATCCGGAAGTTGATGGCGCATATTGATGTCCTAATTTTGTCCATTAACATGTATTAAAAGAATATATGATGAGTAATACTCATATATGGCATCAAGTATAATGAGCTACACACATTCTCTAGCATTCCCTAGTTGCTTCCAAATGCCTCCTTGCCATCTACTACATCATTCACTCACCATGGTACATTCGTCCTGCAAGAGCAGTGCTCTTTCGTCCTCCACCCTGCTTGTGATGGTCACGACCTCCTCGAACTTTCCCACTTTTCTGTGAATCCCTCTCCTCTGTTATCTATAAGGAGATGAGAGTAAAGTGCCAGCAAGGAATAGAACTGACCTTGAACTAGAGCGAGAAGTTCAAGTTGAACATGGGAAAAATGGCGTCGGACCATCTCATCGAGAGAAAGAATCTTCCTCGACGATTTCGACTTGGATTAGTGCGCGTCGGACACCTAAAAGGAATCAATCCCTTCTTATTTGAAAATAGAGCTTTCAGATATGCATAAATGCCATCAAGTAGATACATCTTCTCCTCGGAATCAATCCCATCCTTTTTGAGAACCCAGGACCGCCCTCTTTTATCAAATATACCCTCGATATTTGCATGCACATTATACCTTGCGACGAAAGAGACCATAAGCCACCTTCTCCTCGCTGCAGATTCTCGTGTTTCCTATTCAACATTTTTAATCTTGCTAACTTCAATGTCGATTTTGAAAATTTTTTCAACCAACACTTACAAATAGCACCATCCTCCACCCAATGGCAGATCTCTGCAGCCCATGCATTAGTTTGGTGATTGATCTGGAAGGAGAGATGTGTGAGACTCTTCTAGGGTACCTCCCTCCCGCTCTTAATTATAGCCATAAGAGGTTGTGCCAAGCATTCCCTCCTTAACATCCGCCCCCTCGTAAATGAAGGTTTTACTTTGCTTTTTTCTAACCCATAACATCCCCCATACTGCGATGCATACAAACAAAGTGCCAGCACCTTAACTCGAGGCCTCGTACACGAAAGGTACCGCCCGACCAGACCGCTTCGCCATTGAACCTGCTAGCTCGACGTACCCGTCTCAGTCATCCAACTCCATAGTAGCCCCCCCTTTTTTTTTTTAAGAATTCTTTGAGCTACTTTTGACCCACCTTTTGGTAACTCTTCGGTTGTACTAAATACCGAACCAAAGGGTAGTTAGCACTTTTGCTCTTGTTTATCTCGCTTATCTTTGCGTGATGTTTTGTTTTTGGGACTCCCGCGAACATTTTGGTTTGGTGATGTTATCTCTTCTTGAAAACACCCCCCAATTATATATTAGAGGGCCCTTGCGCATCATTTTTCCGCAAAAATCATGTGTCCTACTAGAATACATAATAATTGCGAAATCACCACTAGAATATAGTTTAGAAATGGGGGGGAGTAAGTTAGTTCGGAGGATTAAAATCTATATTTCAACAAAGAAAAATGACCTTAAATTATTTTTGTAGGAAAAAAAAGGGAGAGAATGTGAGACCACCATGAACCTCAAGAGGAGACCTTGACCTAATTTTCCCTACAAATTACATGTTTCCAACTCCATAGTCATAAAGCCTCTTGTATCACAGTCAGCCAACCACCACTGGTTATCGAAGACAAGGCATTATATCTTTGCACATTCAAATCCAACAACATCAACACCTTCCTCCATATTTTACCATAAAGATATTTGCACGCACAAGAGAGTGGATAGCTTTCTTCCTTAACAATAATGGGTCAATGCATAAACAATGTCAGCTTCTATTCACTTCAAATCCATTCCAAGGACCTTTGTAGCTTTTTGCACGTGATGGATCTCTTGTAGTACTTTTCTTTACCAGTTTTGATACCACACACACGTGCAAAAAGCTATAAAAGAGCCAAAGCATTGCTTATTTTACATCAATAATATATTTTTTTAGAAGGAACATTTCCCATTAAATGGTTAAAAGGGAAATAGAAATGGTTTTCCAAAGAGCCCAAAGCATTGCATCTATATGTAAGTTTTAAAAAGTGAAAATTAAGAAGAAGTACGAAATGCTAGCCCAAAAAAATGCAGGTGTCCAAGTGATCACGTCTGCAATTTGTCTTGCTTGTTGTGGCCATGCAAGATTCTCCCTAATAATTATATCTCATTCCTTTTCCCAATTTAACTCTTAATATCTCTATCATTCAAATCTAGTTTCTTTGTTAGTGGGATATGTGAATTACGTAATCTCTCGAGGGAACCAAACATGATAATTTTTCATCATCCGATCGAAAAAAACAAAAAAATTATTTTTAGAAATACCATGAACAATTGCCCTTTGGAAAAAGAATAGCTTTTAGTTTATTCTCTGAAATAACAGTCCATCAATCGAGTAGTGAGATCAGTGGTGAAGGATATTCAGACCTATTGGGGACACGAGCCGGTATCGTCTCCTCTCGGATACCGGTTGTTAGGGAAACAGACCGCCTTATATGGATACGGTGCACAACTGACAATCACCACAGAAGCACGTGAAGAAAAGAACAATCAAATATAATGGTGGTCGGTCACCTTTCGCTAGGGTGGAGCATTGGGTCGGGCCGGCCTGGACCCGACCTTGACCCGACCCGCAAAAGCCCCCGGGCCCGACCCGAACCTGATATACAAATGGGCCGGGCTCGGGCTCTTGGATTTCAAAAATTTCATGTTGGGGTCAGGCCGGGCCCCGAACCCGAAGTACAAATGGGATGGGCCCGGGCCCTCATATTTCAAAATATCATATTTGAACGAAATTAGGGAACATGGATTTATAGTCACAATATGTCCAATATTTCCTTCTTCCATGAATACTAACATTATACTATAACAATACATTCAATATTCATGTGTTATGGATCAATTATATCCATAACAATAAATTAGAATCAAAGTACAACTTCATGGAATCAAATTAGGTGCTGGCTGAGCCCGGCTCGAACCCGAGCCCGACCCGAACCCGAGCCGATCCAGCGGGCCTTGGGTCGGGCATGGGTCCTTGATTTGCTAAAAAAGCGGGCCTCGACCCAGCCCAAGGCCCACGGAAAATTGATGGGCTCGGGCCGGGCTTTCTCGGGTCGGGCCGGGTCGAGGCCAATACTCCACCCTACCTCTCGCGACCATCGGAGAAGAAAGATTACTATAAATTAGAACGAGTACAATTATCTTCGTTCCTTCACTTTCTCACCTTTATTCTCTCCCTCCCCCCTTCCTCTCTAGGGGTTACATCAGCGTGGTGGTGGTGTTGAGGCAATGCCTCCACACCCCTCTATATATAGTCCAGTTACAAGTCCATAGTCATATTCCCAATAGAATTATAAATAGAATACAACTCAAGTACTATTAGGATAAGAAGTCCCTCCCATTAGAATTTATAATCTTAATATGACTATAATCCTAGCAAGACCTTCGTCACGAACCTATCAAACAAGCCTTGAGAAGGCATAGTTGAAAAAGAGATGATATCTAGCTAGATTTCATCGACAACACCCGCGCATCAAACAGGAAGGGTTGGAGAAATGGGTAACTTGTTCAAGAAGGCCTAATAGAAACAACACGAGTGCTTGTGCACGAGGCTCTTGCTCCAAACAACCTCATAGTAGACGGTGAGAGGAGCCTGAGGCCTAGCGAAATCGCATGCCCAACTCAAAGGAGAATCCCTTCTTAGCGGCCAGCCATGAGAAAGGTGCATCTACACCTTCAGTAGCAGGTCTTACAATAGGCTTTCCCTTTAGAGGCCGTTTGGCTAGGGCGTTAAGCCCCCCTTTGGGGGGTTTACCCCCCCCCCCCCCCCCCCCCCCCCCCAAGCCTATTTTTCTCTCACCAATGTGTACCCCACTTTTTTCCTTTTTTAATACATTAAATAAATTAATTTTCTTTCATCCACTCCATCAAAAATAAATATATTATATCATCATATATATAAAAATTATAAACTACTCAACTTCTACTCACTTTTCCAAACTCCAATATAATCGCATCACAATTACTATTCACTTTTTCAAATTTCAATACAATCACATCACAACAAACCCACCCCCGGTTTAACCCATCTATCCAAACACCAAAACACAAAATGGGTTACCCACTACCAGTTTAACCCGATCTAACCCACATACCAAACGCACCCTTAGGGATGCAATACCAAAGCAAGAAAGCCATGCATATATCTTTGATATTCACTTCACGACAACTAGGTTTATAGAGTACCAGCCCTCCATAATAGAAGAACACCATTGATCATAGACTTTAGCATTTGAAGGTAATAAAGGTCCTTCTATTTCGAACCCTCTTAATTTATCTTCCGAAGTTGGGTGAGTTGACTCCCCATAGGAGAGAGTAGGGTGGAGCATTGGGTCAGGCCGATCCGGACTTGACCTTGACCCGACCCGCAAAAGGCCGGAACTGGCCTGAACTCGATGTATAAATGGGTCAGGCCTGAGCCCTCATATTTCAAAAATATTATGCTCGGGGTGGGTCGGGCGAACTTGAAGTACAAAAGGGTCGGACCTGGGCCCTCATATTTTCAAAATATCATGTTAGAACCAAATTAGGGGACATGGATTTATCACAATACATCCAATATTTCCTTCATCCATGAATAGTAATATTATAATAACAATGCATCCAATATTCATGTGTTATGGATGAATTATATCCATAACAATAAATTGAAATCAAAGTGCAACTTCATAAAATCAAAATGGGTGCAGGCTGAGCCTGCCCCGAACCCGAGCCCCGATCACACGGCCTTGGGTCGGGCATGAGTCCTCGATTTGTTAAAAAAAGCGGGTCTCGACCCGATCCATGGCTTACGAAAAATTGATGGCTCGGGCCGGGCTTTCCAGGTTGAGTTGGGTCGGGTCGAGCCCAATGCTCCACCCTAGGAGAGAGGGGCACTCCCAAAAATGTTGTTAGATAGGAGTCCCTAAGAATGTCACTAGATGTAAGGGAGAATAAATCCCATCTACATGTCATGGAATGATCATTTTTGCTTTTGGGTATGTTACACCCAACCCAAAGAACCCAAAAGAAAGAAAGATGTACTTTGATGGAATCCAAGGATTTTTGAAGGCTTTGCAGAAGAAAAGTTTGTCATGGGCACATGTGCTATGGGATACACATCCTCTCTTCTTGGGCTCGTAACTATATTTATGACATTACAATGATACAAACTTGCCTTAAACTTCATAGTTAATTTAATTTAACATTTATTTTTCAAAATATATATATATAGAGGTCAAAGAGTGATTATTTGAGATTTGGATCCCTATGTATAGATGTCCTAAATAAAAGAAAAAAAAATAAATGTTTTCTACACCCTTTGTTTTAATTTATTTTGACTTAATTCTTATTTTACCCTCTCTAACAAATTGTACCGGAAACGAGAAAAATGAACCAATAATACTACATTGTATACATGCCAAAAAAACTCAAACCCTATAGTTTTAAATGTGTCTATATTCAGATACCCATAAGTTCTACACATAAACTCCAAATCTACTCTACTTACATTTAAAGTTGTTCGCAAAAATACTTTTGATCTTAAAAATACTCGGAAATGAAACAGACCCATCAGCCAACTAAGAACCTATGCTCAGTCATTTAAGCATGTCTTCACTTGATAACTACCAAATGTCTAGTTTCCAAACTTCTTTCAAACAACTTAATCCGATCGTTCAATTGACTTCGTCAAACTTCTATGACTGACTAGTGTCTTTATCAAGTCTCTTATGATTTTCAATATTGTTCACATAACTAAAATCGTTAATCTACTACTTTTGCTTCAATAGACAATTGCAATTCGATAAACAAATTCTAATACTCCTCACTTGTTTTTTTTAGATTTTTTCCCGCTAAGGGACACAGCATATGCCCTATCTAAACGTTCATATTAGACCTTAACCAACATTCCTAATCCAAATAATTAGGTCTACACATTTCTCAAGTCACTCAGTCATCTTGCAAAGCTATTTCCTTGAAAAATAAGTTGTTGTGATTCGATTCAATTGTTGGTTGGAAAGTCAGCTGTTTCCATGAAATCTGAATGAAGTTGAATACATTCCAAAATTCATAATAATTTCAAATGGGCTACAATTATTATGACACTGATTAAATTGGATCCAATGACTATAACAAGCATGATCCATATAACTTAAACTCTAAAGTTTTAGATATGAGGCACTAGGATTATGATATATTTAGACAAAAAAAGGGAATGGGTTTTTTCCCCTAACAACACACATTAGATGGGATTAGACAGATCTGGATAAATGACCATCAATGACAATAAAATTAAAAAGATTGCCGCCTTTACATCATTACATTTTTCACAAGACTTGTAAAATTTTAAACTAGAAGGTGCAGCTGCTAAAAGTGGAATATGTATTTGGTGTTATTGATTCCAACAGTGAATTCATGCAAGGTTATTGAATTTGAACCTGAGTAATCAACTTACAAATCGTGAAATACAATGTGATTATTTTGACATTTCTGTACAACTGCAAGGATGAATGGCGGCTGCTAGGGATACATACGGATATGGATATATTCGTATCTGATATGCTACTATATCTGTTTCATATAGATCTTGACATCAGTATCCGTATCCGTTTTAAAATGATATTATTTGTATGCAAACAATATCTATTTTACATCCATATATGTTCTTTAAAGATATGGTAACATAATATTTTCATATCCGTCAATATACGTATTCACATCTGTATTCGTATTTAAAATAGATAAGGTTACGGTAACACATGTATCTGTCATCCCTAGATGCTGCTCCTACTATACGACTGCCCTGATTCTACCTGGAGAAGGTTATGTGCTCATCAAAGCCCAGGTGTTTTCAAGACAAATGGTAAGGAGATGATGCTGCATTGGAGTAGAATAATCTGCATTTACTTGGGATCCATAGTCTTTTGTCACTCTAACAAAGTGGTATTTAAGCTCAGTACTTGCACATAAACTAGTATGTTAGACAATCTGCAATCAGGCAATTAAGCAGGTCAAGGGCACCACAAAAACGCATGGCGTGTCAGAGAGACGACATGCTGCAACCCTTTGCTGCATCTGTGCCGCTAAATAGTTTGGTGGATAAGACATGGATTTCCTGTGCTGCAGCCGTAGCCATCTTGAGAGAACGAATCCACTGGCAAAAGTTCATTTAGGACAGAAAGATGAAATTTGAGGTTTCCTTTGTCTCGGCACGGAATTTATAGCTGCCAATCTATAGGTTCGACCCCCATCCTCTCCAATATCTCATTTGCTTGTGAGAAGTGCCTGTGCAGAAGCGAATGCCGTGAATGAATGCTCCAGAACTAAAAGACTAGAAATTAGAAATCTGTTGATTTTACTTGAATAAGAGGCAAGCATCTTTTGCAACCCCACTTAAATGGTCTGGTGGTAGTGCAGTATACCTACCACCCAAAAGATCAGGGTTCAAATCCCCCCTTGTGGGGGATGCATTAGATAGCCGATGGCCAACGTAAAAAGTAGTCGAAATCTTTCAACATGGATTTGAGCAAGAATCCATGTAGCTGACCCTACTTATAATGGGAGAAGGCTTGTCAAGAGGTAAGCATCTTAAAGCATAGATTAGGTCCAACAAAGGAATTTTCATAAGAGAATCTTTATTGAAGATAAAAATAGGTCAACTGGCTCAAATTAGCAAAAACCACTTCGAGAAAAAAGAATGGTGGACCGTAGAGGCAGATCTTATGAGGCCAAGGTCATTAATAACTAGAGGACTACCATCGCAGGTTCTGCAGACTGTGCAAATTCTAAGCTTTACATCAAATATAATTTTAAATTTTTAAAATGTCAGATATGTGAGCATTCCCAATCTGGCCTCCACAAAGACCATCATTCCCCATATTGAAAATCAATCAACAGTCATTTGCAATAATTAAAGAAATAAGCTAACTGACCTGCATCCAAAAAAGCCCCTATTAGCAGATAGCCCCGATGGATGAGCTGCTTTTAAAATATGGTGCTTTGCCTTATCAATCAACCTGGACGAGCAAATAACCATTGTAAGTGATAACCTGAACTATTCAAAATATGGTGCTTAGATACCTGTTCTTTCCAGCATTATAAAATCAAGAGTAAATTACACGAAAGTCCCTGAATTATACACCCGATTTCAATGCCGTATCTGAACATTAAAATGTAACAAGATGATACCCAATCTTTAATATTTGTTACAATGTGGTTTTGAGCGGTTGTGATTAAAGGTTAGCCAAACGATCCACCGAATTTCAAAAGTCAAGGACCATATTAAGACAAATCTTAAAGATTGGGTACTCAGTTGTTACCTTTTAAAGTTCAGGTACGACATTGAAATCGGGTGTATAATTCAAGGACTTTTTATGTAATTTACTATAAAATCAACCGGATGATTAACAAACAAAACTGATTTGTTAAATTCCACAAGACAAAGCTACAAGTCTAGTTGGCATAAGTCAACAGTAAGTTGCATGCCTATCTTAGCAGGAAATTGAACTCTAGGATACTGAAGGCAAAGCTAAGGCCCAATTTCCTTTGCCCCAATGTCAACCATCAAGCCAAATTCCAATTTCCTTTACCCCTTTGCCAGCTATGATCTAATGGTCAATCCTGTCAGTAATGAGACATGCGCAGCGGTTCTAGGTTTTGCGCTCCCGTCTTACAACACCCATAGTTTTGTTATAGCTCATTCTAGTTGGAGGCAATATTTTTCGCACTTTTTATCTTGATTTCAGCAAATTTAAAACTGACAATTATCTCGATGCATCTTAGCTGACTTCACTTGAGGTTGGACGCTTGGTTTTACTTTATCTTAGGGACCGAATCCGCCCAGAACACGCCTTGGGCATGTAAAGGTTGTGATAAGAAATGGGCAGTTCCAATATTTCAGATCCATCTTATCCGTTCACATTTTTCTATCCTTAAACAGATAATATATCTGATGTCAGTCAACAATGATACCCTTCAACATTGTTGCTCTCTTTTTGGAGATGGATATATTTATCCATATTTTTCTCTGCCCTCAAGTCCCTGATCTTATGGGGTTCTGTTTCTAGAGAGGACTTATCCCTTAACACACCACCAAGCAATTTTTTAATTAATATAATGACACTGAGCAACTCAGTCATGGCTGGTCCCAAATCCGGGTAAATTGAGGAGGGTTGCATGTTAAGCAGCTAACAGACAGTGCAAGAGAGACAAATTCCTAAATAGTGTTAACACTATTTAGGAATTTGTCTCAAAACAGTTCGGATCTTTTCAATATGGATTTAAGCAAACATTATATTTCGTTGGAGCATTCCCTACTAGTGACGCATCGCATCGCCCGAATGCAATGAGAAATTGACAAGACACATCGTTGCCCGGATGTATTGCCCGGATGTAGTCAAAATTTACAAGGGTTCTCGCATGAGGAACGCATGCAAGTAAATAAGCTAGTTTTAATACTGAGGACCAAACCATTGTGGTCGATTCCTTAATACTGAAGTTGTAATGGGAGAAAATGTGGTACCTTTTCACACAAAAAACAAGGTCATCTTTCGTTTTAAAAGTGCGACCCTTTCGTAGTTCATCACTAATGCTGTCAATGGCACTTTCCTTTCGAAAATTGTCTTCGAAATTTGCAAGGCCGTCACCGCCTAAAACATTGAAGAAGGGTATTGAAGAGACAATTTCGGAATCATTTGTTACATCCTGGCCGACATCTTCAGCTTCATCGGTTTCATTCTCTATCTCATCATCAGTGACCTCTGGAGACAATCATTCAGAACGCGATGCACTTCCCTCATCAGAGACTCGCCAATAAATGTTCGCTTCGTCATTGTAATCCATAATAGGTACCTCGTCACTGTGACGTTCAAAGGCGTGCTAGCTCGGTTCCAAGTTCAATCAAAGATGTTTCTACAACTATCTCTACGGGAGACGACTTTGCATAAGTCTCAGCGTAAAGAAAAATATTGTCTACATCATCATCATCTTCAATGGACGTCATCACTGAACCATTTCCAATACACTGCAATATCTTCACGTTGTATATGTTCCTATCCAATGAAAACTTCTTACAAATCAAATCCAATAACTCGTCATACGACATGGATTTTCTCAATCGCAGACTTCGCTTCACAGTAGAACAAGAGTCTTCATTATGACTCTTCAACTCAAACAAGCAAAATATGGAATCCATAGACATCCTATATATTATAATCACATGGTCTTAGGTTATACAAAATCAAAATGTCGTGGGGAGGCATAACAGATAAAGAAACCTAAGAAAAAATTGAGAAAATCGTTACCCTCGCAAGCAGTGGTGGCAGCGACGGGAAGAAGCCCTCCGGAGGTCGTGGGGACGCCTGGGCGGAGGTACGGGGACGCCTGGCGGAGGGCGGGGACGTGCTTCGCGGCTTGTGGCAACCGCGGCGGAGATGGAGATGCTCGGGGCGGAGAAGGAGATGCTCGGGGCGGAGGAGTTCGCGGCTTCGCGGCTCGGGCACAGACAGAAAGAGTCGAGCGAACGAAGGGTTGCGTAAGTGACCCTTCGTTCGCTCTCTGTAATTTATTTCTTCTTAAGGGTATATCGCAGGAAATGTATGCGCTACATGCATAGCGCAGGATTTCTCTGCGTTACCTAGAGAAAACGCATACAATAGCTGCGCTATTCTATAGCGCATAGAAGATATGCGATATCCCTACACTATACAGAGAAAAAAAATTTTGGTGGCTTATTCGAAGAAAATTATTTGTAGGTACGTTACTTAGGAATTTCCCTCCTACCGAATGCAGTCTAAAATTGCAAGGGTCTCGCATGATGGACACGTGCGAGTAAAGAAGTTAGTCCAAAAAAGATTGCAAATGAAGTTGCAAATAGGTAGTTGAAATATTGGCATTTTGACTAGCAAATCGGTGGAAATAGTAGATACGATGGAAAGAAGGAAGATTCAAATACTATGTCTCCAAGATATAAAATGGGTTGGAGAGAAAGCAAGGGAGATCGAGAGGGCATGCTTTAAACTTTGGTATTCAGGTAAAGATAATAGCAAAATGGTGGATGTGGTTGTTAATAAGGATTTGAAGGATTGTGCGTTGAGGTACAAAGATTCGGGGATCGGATTATTTTGCTAAATTGATGCTTGAAGAAGAATTCCGAATATCATATTAGTTTATACACCGCAAATAGTTTAGATATAAAATGATTAAACAAGCTTTTTAAGGGATTTGGATAAGATTATGCAAGGAATCCTACAAAGAGAGATGACTTGCCTAGGTGGAGATCTTAATGGACATGTGGAAAGGATAGTTCAGGGTATGCTAGTATTCATGGAGGCCATGGCTTCGGGATAGAAATGAAGAGGGAAATGTCATTCTGGATTTTGTAACGGCTTGTGATCTTTTCATAGCAAACACTCTCTTCAAAAAAAGAGAGGTGCATTTAATTACTTATAAGAGTGGCCTGACTAGAACATATAGATTACTTTACGTTGAGGAGAAGAGATCGATTATGTTGTAAATATTGCAAAGTAATTCCAAGAGAGAGTTTGACACCCCAACATCGCTTGTTAGTCATAAATGTGCAAATAAAAGGGTTGGTAAAGAAGAGGGTTTCCACGATCACTGGAACTAGAAGGTGGAATCTTCAATTGAAGCAATCAAGCTTCAGGGAGAAGGTTTTAGAAGACTTATCCTGAGATTATAACGAAAGTGCAAACAAGATGTGGGAGGCGGTAGCATCTTGTATCTGAAGTGTAGCAAGAGATGCTAGGCGAGTCACAAATGGAGGAGATCCAGGTCAAAAGGAGGCTTGGTGGTGGAGTGGATGGGTACCAAGAGAAGCTCAAAATTAAAAGAGCATGCTTAAAGCTATGTCTAAGGATAGATTCGAGGAAACTGTCACAAACTACAAAATAGCGAAGAGGGGAAGCAAAGAATGTTGTAAGCGAAGCTAAGTCAAAAGCTTGAAGTTTTGTACAAAAATCTTGACTCTAAGGAGGGCCATAAGGACATATTCAGGTTGGCCAAAGCAAGAAAAAGAAAACCCAAAGACCTTTCTCAGTGAGATGCATTAAGTTATGAGGAAGGTCATGTGCTTGTTATTCAGAAGGATATAAAGAGTAGATGGAAGTAGTATTTCCATAAGTTTTTTATTGGGGAAGGAAATAGATACACCACTTCAGAAGATCTAGCGAGTATTGAAGGTTACTTAAATCGTGCAAGCTATAGACGAATACAAAGGAAGTCAAGGAGCTTTGAAGGTTATGAGACATGGGAAAGGTGTAGGACATGGTGACATTCTTATAGAAGTTTGGAGAGTTTTAGGTGAGTGTGGTTTGACTTGGTTTACAATTTATTTAATGTTATTTGGCGAAGCAAGAAAATGCTTGAAGATGGAGAAGAAGCACGTGGTACCTCTTTATAAGAACAAAGGAGACATTCAAATTTGTTCAGATTACAAAGGTATCAGTTGATGAGTCATATTGTAAAAATTTGGGAACGTGTGATCTGTAAAAAGGTTGAGGTAAGTTTGCAAAGTAAAAGACAATCAATTCATAATGTATGCAGTATAATGATAAATTGAATAAATAAATGTTGGCTAATGTGGAGAGAGTCTCTACTATTCTCTATGATAAGAAAATTCCTTTGAAAATCAAAAGAAAGTTTTACAAAGCAGTCGTGATTACCCTCTATGCTATATGAATCTGAATGTTGGCATGTGAACCATAGACGTGCAAAGAATGACCAGTAGCAAAAAGGAAAATGCTAAGGGTGAATGTGTCAAACACATGTAAAGATTGGATTTGAATGATGCAATTAGAAGGAAAGTTGGTGTAGCTCCGATCGAGGATAAAATGCGAGAAAATTGCTTAAGGTGGTTTGGTCATTTGCAAAGGAGGTCGGCTAATGCACTGGTGAGGAGATGCGAGTTTTGAGATGTTGAGCTGACAAGAGAGGGTGAAGGAGGCCCAAGAAGTGTTGGAATGAGACTATATGAAGGGATCTTAGTTTTTTAGTCCAAGCCCGAGAATGACATAAGATAGATCTGAAAGGAGGCAAAGAATCCATGTAGCCGGCCTTACTTAATGTGGGAAGGCTTTGTTGTTGTTTTTGTAATGAGTCTAATGACACTGAGCCCTTATAGCACCTGGTTTTAGTAAGCTAGCTGCTATATTTTTTAGTGCCAACTATTAAAAGTATTTTCCTATGCCTGCCATATCAAAAAAACTGAATTAAAGGTTTATAATGCTTAAACATAGCTCTAGAGATAGAAAGTTAGCAAAATGTTTTCCAGCAGTATAAAGAAAATCAAACAATATCTTCATTAAGTACGGCTTTGAAAATTAAAAACTACAAGCTGCTCAAACTTGCTCACTTCATTATAAAAAACTTACCTAATTTTATCATGAGCTGAATTTCCCCAAAGGGAGGAAACAATTCCACTTCTTTTCTGAGAGAGAGTTCGTATTACAGCATCTGTAAAGGGTTCCCACCCTTTCTTAGCATGAGAGTTAGCATGATGACTCCGAACTGCGAACAAAAAGGACAAGTTACAAAACCAAAAACCAACAGGTGACTGGCAGTACCATGCAGAACAGGATCAGATTTGTACAAGCAACTTCCTATTCTCAGTTCTTTTTGTGAAAAGAGAATCGAAGGATATTGCAATTCAAATGTCATCCATATTTATTAACAAAGAAATGCCCAAAAGCAGAAAAAACATATATCACAAGAATTCCTCTCAAAGGTGTGATATCCCCAAGCCCAGTCACTAATCACTATCTTCCACGTGATCGCTTTCATGAATATAAATCACCCAATCTCTGATCTCACAAGGAATAAAATATGGCAAGTTGTCGCAAATGGCTCTATTTATGTTAAAATGCCAAAACAGTGTTAAGAAAGCCACTAGCATCCAAACGTCATTCCTAATAACTCCAAACCCTTCTAGCAAATGCCCTAACAACGTCGTCTAATACCCTAAAGGGAAAAGGCAACTATATCCTAAATACTATTTCCTAATCTTTGACTCTATTAAATAATAACAATAGGATAAAAAAACATATGAGAATCTTCCATATACAGCTACCCTATTTCTGTTAAAGCTAAAGAGCAAAGTTTCACCAACAGATACAAAATGAAAAAGCTTATATAAAGTACCCCAAGATAAACTTGATATATCCCAATACCTCTCCATATTGCAAGTTTGGTCTGTGTTGAGTTGTATTTATTATTTCCAGATTAATGGGCTGTGGGAGAGGATTCAGTCAACCTCCTCAGTCTATATGCGTAGCTCATCCCCCTCCCTTTTCAATTGAGACAGTGGAGACAAAACCTTAGCTTCCATGGGAATTTAGGGATTCATATGGTCCTATATTTTCCCTCCACCTTAGAGAGTTTTCGACATTGGATCTCTACAAGTTTGTGGTTGAATGCTTGTCTACATAGTATTAGAACCACACTTTGTGTGGTCTTGTTGTCACCATTGTTACTGTCACTCAAATTCTGTGATCGAGAATGTACATGCAGATACGGTAGCGGACGCATGGACATGAACAGTGAAGAGGAGTCTGCAGGAGTGGTTAGCTTGGAAGTAAAAGTTCCATTGTCAAATTTCAACGCCCATATTCTTAGATAAATGACTGAGCCAAGTATATTTCACTTCGATGCAATTTTTTTTAGGCCAGACTTCAAAATATAAACATCCAAGAAAGAGATGGGCGACCACCTTTTCATCAAAGTATGTACTTTGGAAAAGTCTATTAAATATAAGACAAGCAACTGTGAAAAAAATTTACAGAGGATGATTACCTGTGAGAACAGTGTTGAGCAGTAGAACACCCTGCAACAAATAAATCAGAGTAAAGAAAACGAGATAAGCAAAACATACAACAACATGCCAACCATAAAAAGAACGTGTAAACAACATATTATTTGCACCCAAAATCTACAAATTAAGCTAAAACAGAAGCTTAATATGACAGATAACATGTTGGGGATGCTAAGATCTGAATGAGCTGCATGGCAATTTGACTTGATTATATCACGGGACAAATTGCCATAACAACAAATTCTGGGATTTTTAACCTAATTCTGGACTATTTACTGTTTTTAGAGTGTTTTTATTTGATCTTAACAATTTAATAATCCATTGCATTAGCATATTTCAGAGTAATAATATATTTGAGTAGTCTACCCTTTTTTTCCACAAAAAGAGGCCCAAAGAAAACAAGTATGCTAAGAAATTTTAATTGCAAGTGAGCCTTGATGCAAAAGTTGTTTCTTGAAAAAAAAGGTGAAATCAGGCCAAAAGACTTAAAGGCAGTCTACACCCTTCCCATGGAGTTGGTACATAAAGGGAGCTTTATAAACAATGATGCCATCCTTTTGGGAGAGTGATAAGAAGAAGATAATACAAAAGTTTGACCATGAAAAAAAAACGTACCTGAATGGCCCATCTTTCAAGATTTCCGTGAGATGGAATAGAGCAGCTCAAGTCTTCTTTAAGCTCCTTGAAAATATTAACCAAACTTGATGGAACCTTAATCCCCTCTGGCACTGAAAAAGCAAGACCCATTGCTTGACCTGGTCCATGATATGGGTCCTGATGTATGAGAAAAGAGTTCCATTTATATTTCAGCCTACCCGATCTTGAAGAGCACAACTTGCAAGTTATTATCATTATGCAAATGTCAGATGTTAAACCAACTGTATACATGCAGTCTTTCTCTTGTGTGTGATGATGATGTCATGCCTCCTAAAAAGCAAACACAGTTTTTGTGCGCGCGTGTTTTCATGCAGACCAGTAGCACCAAACTTCGTATTTCCAGTTCAAAGTGGTGCAAACATCATTCACAGCCCCTTAGTTTTTAAATCAAACATTAAAAGCAGATATAAATAGGGGGATGCTAAATAACCTTCACGGTTGCACTAGAATGCTCTAAAAAATATTTCTCAATACCGAATATCATATGTAATGGAACGAAAAAATATCAAGGACCAACAATTCCCATGATACGAATGAGCACCCACCTTAAGAACACCACTAACATACTTTTGGATTTACTGTTGAGATATACAATAGCGTTGATTCATTTGGATGTTATGTTAACATGGCAAGCAAATGTCCAAGGACAAAGTCCTTTAATCAGCTTCCATTGACATTTGGATCTTGTTAAAGATCTAGCTATTGTGTGTGGCATGTGGTTTCGTGTTTAAGTGGGCCTATATAGAACTCAGTAGTATGCACTACTTGATTCGTAAAGACGGATATGAAGATCGAATCCCTAAAGGTCCTCTCATGGAGTAAGATGGCCATCTTAATCACCTCAAACCACACACACACACCTATTATACCTTTAATGTTATTTCATGGGTGGACCCCTCTTCCCACGCAAACTTCTGGAACTCCATGGTAGCCAACCAATTCAGATCGATGTCGGAGTTGTTGCGCCAATTCACCACGATCCGGGTGATCTGGCTCTCTCGTACAACAACAGCAGCAAAGCATTTTCCCACATTAAGAAATGAGACTGTACGAAGGGGCTAATTTTTCGTTCGCATAGATTTTATGTTGATAATGTAGTCCATTAGGCTAGATATATCCCCGAGACTTGGATGTTGTAAGTTTTCCCATAAACCTTTATTTTAATATAGCTCGAGGTGGACACCTCATAGTGTTTCCCCTTTTTTTATAACAACAACAATAAAGCATTTTCCCACATTAAGTAGGGCCGGCTACATTGATTCTTTGCCTCCATTCAGATCTATCTTGGGTCAATGTCGGACTTAGATTCAAAAAACTAAGATCCCTTCGTATAGTCTCATTCCAACACTTCTTAGGCCTTCCTCGCCCTCTCTTAGCCGGTGCAACATCCCAAAACTCGCATCTCCTAACCGGTGCATCAGCTGACCTTTGCAACTGGTCAAACCACATTAAACCACATTAAGCAGTTTTCCCGCCTTTCCCTTTTTTGACCCGAAAAAAATCTTTTAACGTTATTGTTGATGGTTTAATTTTATATTATTATTTTCAATATGGCATCAGGGCAAGCCATTTCAAGATTCTTCATCATGAATTTATGTTTGGCATTGAAGAAGCCAAAGCGGCAAGAGTTGCAACCAATTTGGGCCTATGAAGCAAAGAAAGGGTTTTAATTCCTTATTAGTCTTTGTCACAGTTATCATTTATTTCCGTTTAACTTATATTTTGTTGTTGTGTAAGACTAAGGGGGCATGTTATATACTAATGTCTACTCCATTTAAAAAAAATGGGGGAAAGAAAGAGTAAGGAGTAAAACAACTAAAAATAAAATTTGAAGGGTAGTTTTTATAAAAAGTAGAGAGATGAAAGATGAAAAAAGGAGAGAACAAAACAACAACAATTTTATGAAAAAAGGAAGTTTTTTGTCCCCGCCTTTGTTTCTTCTCCCAACTTGATCAGTTATATTCATGTGTCCAATTAGTACGGGAGAAGGGAGAGCATTACAGTAAATTTTATTGATTGTGCCATTCTTCAAGTTTTCTATAGAGGGACTCTTGTGTGGACAGGACTTGGGCTCTACCATCCTTAGATCATGGTCCACATTAGAAGATCCTTTCAAAATTCCTGTTTTTCAAGGTTTCTATGGAAGTGACCCATTTTCAAGACATGTGTATGGGCATCCCCTTACTATTTTCATTTCTTGAGAGATGAAGTTATCTTCCACTGAGGCGACATATTATGGGCCATAGTTCTCTAGGAGGGTGATTCATTGATATCTTGATGTGCAAATGTAGAGTAAATACATCTTCTTCCTACCACGATTATTCAATGGATCAACATTTCAAACTCTAACCCACCATTTCCTCCTCACCAATATAACCTAAAATAAAACATCATCATCGTCAACAACATGAGATGTATATTTAGCCTATGTAGTCTAATAGTCATTTATTTAATGTCTAAGTAAGAGTTTCTTGTTGGTCCAAGTTGAGCATTCCATACTCCAGTTTGAGAGTAAGTCTAGAGAGATGAAAAAGTGTGCTAATTGAATCTTTCTATGTTGAGTGACAAAAGTGGTAATCCTTCCAAGGTACTCTTGCCTTTTTCTTTATTTATGGTGTACTTGTAACCCTAGTCTCTCCCTACATAAGTAGGTCTAAGGTACCACCTCTCAATAAGACAACATTCTCTAATTAAATTTGTATCAAAGCCCCCCACCTACCCACACGTCGAACACCATCCATCATGCCTCCATCTCTACCTTCCTAGTGGCCAACACAACCCCCAACGCCTCTAAGTGTTTCCCCCACCCAATACCAACAACCCCTACCACTGCCAACAACCCCCACCACCATCATGCCGCCAACATACATTGTTATCATCTCTACCCACCATTGAGTGATTCTCCAATCTTTAACTGGTCATATGGCGCCTCATTTGCCTCATGGTATAATTTGTATCAGTTTTATATATCTATTTGCATATTGTTAACATGTAGTGGTTAACATGCAGTGTTCACGCATATAAGATGTTAGAAGATTCAGGTGGACCTCGAGGAAGTAATGGAGGGAGCGCAAGACTTCCCTCATTCAATTTGATCCTGAAGTTGGATGACACCAATTATCCTAAACATCATGGATTTTCTTTATAATCGAATGTGGGTGCCTATCTACTCTGAATTATGTGGAGTTCTATGAATAAGACTTTTGGGAAAGACTAGAACTTCAGTTTAGTATTTTAGACTTCTTTATAACATGATCAATCTAAAGCATGTTGGCTAGACACTAGCTGAATATTCTCGTAATAGAAACCGTTGTTTGAAAAATACAATGTGTATATACTATGATGCAAATTTCCAAAGCAAAAGGATGTTGTAAACACAAGGCGGTTGAGACTTATGGCAAGTTGAGACGCAAGTCTGTCACCAACAGGAATGCGACTTAATAGACTTAAGGTCAAACCGCCACTCTAGCAACTTCATCAAACCAAGGAGGATGCAACAAATATCAAAGACGTGACTACACCACAACACACAAACAAATGGTGCGCATTTTGTGGAAAGCCTGAACATCTTAAAATCGATTGTCGGGCCAAACATAATCATAATCTTGTTGTTAGGCCATCATCAATGGTAGTGATGGACTTGGGGATGAAAAAAACGGTCGAATACGCATATAAATAAAATCATATCCTTATCCATTTTATTTTTTTGAAAGTCTGCAAGGTAGGGGGAAACACTCAGTGGTGTCCGCCCCATCAAAATTTATTCATAAAACAAAAGAGAAACTACAAAAGGTTAAAAAATACATCGCCCAAGACGCATCAAAAAGAACACTACATCCAGTCATCTAACAGCCTCTTTGCAAAAATCCCTACGTTCTCTTTATAAAACCTTTGTCCCGAGAACAGCAAGTCATTCCTTCCACGTCAGATCGCCCAGAGAATAGCCATAGGATACAGCCGCTCCCTCCTTGGTCTAGCCCTATTTGTGCAGATCGAATTCCAGAAGGTCTGAAAGTCGTCGAAGCAGCACCAATCAACATCAGCCTCCTGCCAAACTTGATACACCACGGGACAAGAAAAAAATAAATGTTCTACAGATTCAATCGCACTATCACAAATCAGGCATCTGTTCGCAACGGAGCCCAGGAGCCTGACGCACCGATCACGCGTCATCAACCTCTTCCTCCTAAGAAGCCACAGGAAGATCCCAATTCTCTCAGGAAGGTTATTGGCCCAAATATTTGCACAGTCCCTGCTCAGCAGCTCCGAGTTTGCCGGTGGCGGCCTGGAGATGGCCCTGTAAGCCCCCCTGATCGAGAACGGTCCATCCTTCCAACACCAGTGATCTCTTCCCCCGCTAGGAGCCCCCACCTCCCTCAAGGCGTCAAGCAGCTCCAAGAATTCATCAAATCTCTGATCCGAGAAGTTAGCGACGAAAGATAGCCACCAAGTCCCATCCACCCAACAGTCCTTCATCGAGCACAGCTTATTTTTCGTCAAGGCATATAAACGGGGGAATCGAAAGCACATAGCTCCCGCCCCCGTCCAATCATCCACCCAAAAAGAGAAGGTCTCCCCCCTCCCAATAACTGGTCTGAATAGAGCTAAATTCTTCACGAAAGCCTTCACCACGCCCCTCCAAAAAGGCATCATGGCTGACAGATTATTTAAACGCGATTGGGGCGCTCCCTTCACTCCATATATGCTTTGAACCACCATGTAGACGAGATCTTCTCTCAGACCCCAGACCCTACTTGCCCATTTAAGCAAAAAATCCCGAAGGGGAAGGTCCCCGGGGAGAGATCAGAAGGGGAGAAGCGACTCGTCCCCTGAGAACGCGATAGCCCCTTCGCTTCCGCTCGATCCAAAAGAAAGACTTGGCGCAGGAGGCCCAGCATTCAGGGCTGGAAGGAGGCAAGCTAATTCTGGGGGGCATGGAGACTACAATCCCCCGACTACTAAGAAGCTTTGCTTCGTTCGACTCATTCATCTGCTCCAGAGATTTCACCCCCAGGCCCCCCAAATCCTTATTACGCGTGATATCCTCCCACCCCACCAGATGGATCCCCCCACGCCCATTCAAATGACTCCCCCACAAAAACGCACGCATCCTCTTTTCCAGTCTCGCACGAATCCCCTTCGAAACCTCGCGGTTAGCAATAAAATAAGTTGGTATGGAAGATAATACGGCCTTGAGCAGAACCAATCTACCTCCCCTCGACAGGATAGCAGCTTTCCACCCCGCCAATCTCATCTCCACTTTCTTCACCGCCCTCAGCCAGTCACGAAGCCTCGTTCTCCCCAGAGCCAGAGTCATGCCGAGGTACTCAATAGGCAAACAAACGCGGGCAGACGCCAAAGCCACGACCAGCCCATCAGCAACCTGCTCTGCAAGCCCGAACGGCACGAAAGACGATTTGCTGTCATTTTTGCACAGACCAGACAACTCGGAAAAAATCTCCAGCGTCGCAGCCATCCCAGTGGCCTCCTCGATACCCCTCTCAATGAGGAAAAGAGTGTCGTCCGCATATTGGATGAGCGGAACCTGTAACCCCTCCCTTGAGTAGCCTCCCGAGAGACCATGGCTGATCACACCCGACGCCATATCAACCAACACATCGGCCGCAAGGATGAATAACATTGGCGCAAGGGGGCACCCCTGACGCACCCCTCTACGAGGTTGGATCCAACCCCCCTCCGGCCTTCCGTTGATCAAGATCGAAAAAGACGTCATGGTAACACAGCGCCTCATCCAAGAAATCTATTTGTCCGGGAAGCCCAACCTCCGCAAAACCGACCACAGAAATCTCCTGTCAAGGCTATCGTGTGCCTTAGCAAAGTCCACCTTCCAAAGGACACCGCTCGTGCCCCTCCTCCGCCAATCCACAATTATCTCAGAGGCAAGGGTGGTGCAATCAGAAATCTGGCGGCCGGGGACGAAGGCAGATTGAGCTGGTGAAATCAAGTTCCCAAGAATGCCAACTAACCTCACGGCAAGGACCTTAGCCGTGATTAAATAAATGGCATTTGATATAGCAATGGGGCGAAAGTCCCGGATGGAAGACGGCGCAGAACACTTGGGGAGCAAAATGATGAGTGCTCGGTTGATACGGTCAAAGCCCCTGTTCCCCTGGCAGAACTCCAACACCACCTCAAGCACCTCCTGAACAACGAGATCCCAAAAATCCCTGTAAAAAGAGATCGGGAAACCATCCGGACCAGGCGCCGCATGATGCAAATCGAAAATCGGCGATGGCGGAAAATATTTTTTTATGGTGGATTTTTGGTGGAGAAGAAATTAGAGGGGAGAAGAGAAGAAGGTGCGCCGGTTGCGCGAGACTTAGGAAGGAAGAAACGTGTAGATCACGTGAGGGGAGGGAGAGAGATAAAGAGAGAATAAATCTCAAATTTTCATAAATACAGAACTGTCTTGAAACAATGGACCACCATCCCTTTATATAGGAGGGATGGGATTACAAAAATAGAAATCAAATTGAAAACTAATTATCCTAAACTGACTCTAACTAATTAACCAACTAATTTGAAAATCAAATCTATAACTAATTATTGGAGATCACATGCGATCTCGTTTATTTAATTAAAGACACGACAACTTAAATAAACGTAAATAAAATTGACCGATAGAATTAAATAAATATTCGGCCCTATACTTTGGTTCCACGCTGCATCAACTCTCCTCCGCTTTTAAAAATTCGTCTCCCGACGAATTGCTGGATCTGCAGGCTTGGAGGTTGAATCCGCGTTCTCAGTCATTCCCTGGAAGAATTGGTGTGGAGCGAACGGCGGAATCCACATGCAGGCGTTGGTGACGTTGCCTTCGTGGTGGAAGAGCAGGTGCGGCGCATAGGCGGGCGTCCATCTGATTTTCTTCCCGTTGACGCGGTGCTCGAAGAATTGATGAGGCATGAACAACATGGCCTTTGGAGAATCCATAGCAAAGCAATGACACAAGGAGAGGAGAGGAGGAGATGTGTCCAAGGAATGAAGTCATGGGGTCCTTAAATAGGGGAAGCCCGAGGTCCTAATCCTATTTGGATAAGGAGGGTCCCCAAATTTCTTCTTTTCAGCCCTCTTTTTTAAATATTTCCGCAGCCGAGGGTGTACTGGCAATTTTCGTACCCCTTCAACTACAATGCCTACATAACATGTTTTACCCTGCACTTGGTCCTTTCCGTAAAAACTCTTGTCAGGGGGAACTCTTTTGTAATTTATCCAAAATATCCCTTCCCTCATTTGAGGGGATTCGGCGGGAGGGAGCTCTGCAACCCTCGTTCGGGTTTCACGCCTCCATGCTAAGAGGCGGCGGCGAGGGTCTGGGTCAGGAGACCGGGATCGACTACATCGCCGCGGCGAGGGGGTCCTGGGGAGGCGCCGAGGAAGGTGGTGGTGTCTGGGGGGAGGCGAAGGCGTTGGGACTCGCGCGCGGGGAGGGTGGCGGGCCTGCGATGGTCGACGGCGAGACGAGGTAGCGGTGATGGGGAGGCGGGGGCGCGTGGGTTGGCGTGCGGGGGGGGGGGGGGGGGGGGAGCGATCGCGGGGTTGGGGCCGGCGTTGGGACCGGCGAGGGGAAGGAGGATGGCGGTATTGGGACCGGCGTTGTTGTTGGGTCCGCTGGGGGCGAGGGGGAGATCGCGGGGTGGGGGATGGCAAGGGAAAGGATGGGGGCCTGGGGGGTGGCGAAAGGGGTTGGGGATTGTGGCTGGAGGATACAACGTGCAGGGGAAGGTCTATGGGCGTGGGAGGGGTTGTTGGGTTTATCGGAGGAGGGGCGGGGGTTGTGGCAGGTGGGGGCGGCAGGGGGTGAGCCGCAGGCGGTATGGGGATGGTGGAGGGGTCCGGCGAGGCTAGGGGGCCGCCGGAGGGGTGGGGGTTGCAGCGGAGGTTCGCAAGAAGGCTGCGGATGGGTCGAAGATCGGGTTTAGAGGGTTTTCCAAGTCTGAAATTACCTGGACAGCCCTCGTTTCGTCGTTGTTTTCTTCCAAAATGGTCTGAACAACGGCCGGTTCGTCGTTGACGGCTAGATCTTCGTCTTCAACTTCGGGTTCGGTGCTTGGAGACTTCGATTTGGCGGTATTTTCCTCAAGTTGACGTGTTATCTCAACGTTCAATGTATCTCGCATCTGGGATGCCACTACTTGCATATCGGCACAAATTTGGCTCATATCTGATAATGTTTGTCTAACCTTGGCACGCCATGTACGGTCATTGGAGCGGGATCCGTTGGATTTTCCGTGTGAACGTCTGGATGGATTGTCAGATCGTGAGGATGATCTGTAGGCCATGCTCTGATACCAATTGATGCAAATCGAAAATCGGCGATAGCGGAAAATATTTTTTTATGGTGGATTTTTGGTGGAGAAGAAATTAGAGGGGAGAAGAGAAGAAGGCGCGTAGGTTGCGCAAGACTTGGGGAGGAAGAAAGGTGTAGATCACGTGAGGGGAGGGAGAGAGATAAAGAGAGAGAATAAATCTCAAATTTTCATAAATACTGAACTGTCTTGAAACAATGGACCACCATCCCTTTATATAGGAGGGATGTGATTACAAAAATAGAAATCAAATTGAAAACTAATTATCCTAAATTGACTCTAACAAATTAACCGACTAATTTGAAAATCAAATCTATAACTAATTATTGGAGATCACAGGCGATCTCGTTTATTTAATTAAAGACACGACAACTTAAATAAACGTAAATAAAATTGACCGATAGAATTAAATAAATATTCGGCCCTATACTTTGGTTCCACGCTGCATCACCGCATCAACGTTCAAGTCCCACACGGCATCCTTAACTTCTTCCAAAGTAACATCACGGATAAGAGCACCGTGGTAATGCGTCGCCACCAACCTACTACTCCGGCCCAACCACTTCCATCTCCTCGGGATTGTTGCAGAAGAAACGTCCCTGAAATGATTTGCAACCGATATGCCCATGTTTTTGTTCCCTTCAAACCTGACCCATCAACCACAATGGAGTGTAAGGCGTTGGATCTTTGCCTTCCACAAGCAATACGATGGAAAAAAGCAGTATTCGCGTCCCCCTCCCGAAGCCAGGTGCTCCTCGATCTCTGTCTCCACTCTGTGACCCGCTTCTTATCCTCAAAGGCGACCTTCTTCTGCGCTGCCATCCGCGATTCCAACTCAGACGGCGTGAGATCCCTAGTGTCCTCCAACGCGTCTAGCTTTTGAATCTCTTCCTCTGCGTCCTTCCTAGCCGCGACCCTAGCAGCCCTTGTTTCCCTCTTGAAAGTCGCCAACCTGACACGAAGTGTGGAAAGCTTTTGACCAAACCTGTATGCAGCGGAGCCCGAAGTAACCACCTCACCCCAGTGTGATGTTACAATCTCCCTGAACCCATCCTCCAACATCCAACATTTCTCGTACCTAAAAAGCCCCCTCTGTAATGGGGCAGCCCCAGAGCACCACAAGATTGGGATATGATCAGAATACGATCTCGGTTTGACCTCCACCGACGCCAAGGGAAAAACATCCAACACCTCGTTCGAAACGAAAAAGCGATCGAGATGCGAGCGCGCTTTCGAATTCCTCCACGTGTAACCCACGTCCCCGGTGTCCAACAACTCAAGACCGAGCATGTCAATGGTGTTAGCGAACTCATTGGAGCCCCGGTCCTGGCCCCCCCTCCCCCCAGGTATGTTCGTGGTTAGGAGGGTAACGTTGAAATCACCCCCCATCACCCACAGCGTCCTCCCGACCGCCCTACCAGCCTCCAACAAATCCTCCCACAGCTCACCCCGCACCCGCTACCACAAGGCCCGTACACACATGAAACCGTTAAATGGTCGAACGAGGACGTACCAGCTAAGATCACCGTTAGGACGTGTCGACCGCGAGTCATCGAGACAAAGGACCATGTCGTCGAGCGCCACGCCACAAGCAACCCTCCCGAAGACCCCGAAGCCTCCAAAATTCCGAACTGATCAAGTCCACCAGCGCCACACGACCTCCAACTGGCCTCCATCAGGGACTGTAGCTTTGTTTCCTGGAGCAATACGGTGACGCAATCCCATTCATTGAACCTATAACCCAAGGATCTCCGCTTATCCAGATCCCCAAGGCCACGAACATTCCAAGATAATATTTTCATTTGGAAATTCGACCGACCCCTGCAGCTGTGCAACTCCAGCAGCCACCGCCACAGTAATCTTGAAAGAAGAACAAGGTTTTGCTTCTGGTCTTGACAGCCCTGGCTTTGTTTCTCCTATATCTCTTGCCGCTCCTTATGTCGCTAGCGTCCGCCTCCACATCTCGAGAAGGGATGCCCTCATCCACGAAAACCCCCTCTTGGTTAGCCTCCGAGCTGGAGGTGGCCATGTCAGGGTAGGTCATCGGCCGAGTTCTAACCCCTCCAAAGAGATTGCAGGGGATAGGGAGGGATAACACCTGGGGAGCACCCATCAATGCATCACGCAAGTTCACCGAGGGGAGGGAACTGCGACGGAGAGTCCGAAAGAGCAGCAGCTTGTATAGCCTTGAAAGGGTCCGAGATCAGCAAATGAACATCCGGATCCGAAATATCCCACGAGCTATCCTGAGCGCCCGATTGCGAGTCCGGATCCGGCACTTCATATCCAGCACCCGAATGCACCTTTACCTCCGAATAAAGCGTCTCCGAAGGCGGATCCACAAGCCTCTTGTCCGCGTCACACTGCAGAGGGAACATTCCTGACGACAGAAATACCTGATGAGGGTAGTTCTCGAAACGCCGCGCGGCAGTAATCATCTGGGGCCTTCCTTCGAATGGTCTTCTCGGGAATCCAACCGCCAACGACGAGCCCAGCATAGCCCCTGGCCTTTCAACTTCCGCCGCCCTCGTAACCACCGCCGGCCTCGGAACCACCGGTGGAGGCGGTGGAACATCGACGACAAGCTCAATCACGAAGGAGAAGCGTCCCACGATCAGCTCCGCGAACTCACTACGCCCCCCGATCTGGTCGAGGAAGGACTTGGGACATTCGAACAGAATCTTCGTTTCCTCCACCGCGGAGCCCGGTATCATCAAGGATTTCCCGAACAAATCCCCATCGGCTCAAAGCCCTCCGCAAGCAACCAGACGAGCGGGAGAGGAAGGGGACTCCCCTTACCGTAGCCAAGCAAGCCCCCACCTCACTACAGGATCCATCCGCGTAGCGTAATCTCTTCCACACTACGTTCCCGGCGTCCCCATTACGAACCAAACGCGCCACCTGTGATTTCGATAGGCTGCGAGCACAGCACCTTCTATCATCAAGCAAAACTACGTCCCCCGCGAATTGCGGGCCTAAGAACCCATCCAAATGCGAGGATACCACGTCCATGTCGATAGTGTCTCTTACCGCCTGATCGATAACCGCGTGCATCCCCGAATCACGCACGTTACTCGCTCCCTTGCCAACACGATGTTCTCCGCCAAACCCACCGCCAACAGGATTTGCACCCACATGGCTTACCGCAGCACCCCCCCCCCCCACGATGCCTTCCTTACCGCATCCGCATACGAAGACCCCCTTGCAACACGTGAGGAGAACCTCCCTTCGAACAGCCACCAACGCAAGCCGCCTGTCGGCCGACAGGACTCGCCTCCTTGGATGTTCTGGAGGCCATGCAGATCGCGTGTGATCTCAATAAATTAGTTAGAGATTTGAATTTCTTAGTTAGTCGGTTAGAGCCAAATTAGGATAAGTAGTTTGAATTTGAATTTGAGTTTCTATTTTTGTAACCTCATCCCTCCTATATAAAGGGATGATAGGTTATTGTTTTAGATAGGTTAGATTATATGAAAAATTGAGATTCAATCTCTATCTCCCCTCTCTCTTTCTCTCTCCTTCCCCACGCGATCTCCGCGCTTCTCTTCTCCAAGACCCCTCGTTCTCCGACGAGTTTTCTTCTCTCAACCCCTCTGATTCTTCTCCACCAAAAAAAATCACCATTAAAAAATATTTTCCGTCGCCGCGCAAATTTCCGTTTGCATTTAATTTGATGCAGCGTGAATCGGATATATAGGGTTATATTTATTTCATTTTATCCGATAATTAGAGTCGCATTTTATTTAATTGTGTCATCGCATTTTTATTATAAGTAAAGAAGATCGCGTGTGATCTCAATAAATTAGTTAGAGATTTGAATTTCTTAGTTAGTCGGTTAGAGCCAAATTAGGATAAGTAGTTTGAATTTGAATTTGAGTTTCTATTTTTGTAACCTCATCCCTCCTATATAAAGGGATGATAGGCTATTGTTTTAGATAGGTCAGATTATATGAAAATTGGGATTCAATCTCATCTCCCTCTCTCTTTCTCTCTCCTACCCCACGCGATCTCCGCGCTTCTCTTCTCCAAGACCCCTCGTTCTCCGATGAGTTTTCTTCTCTCAACCCCTCCGATTCTTCTCCACCAAAAAAATCACCATTAAAAAATATTTTCCGTCGCCGCGCAAATTTCCGTTTGCATCAATTTGGTATCAAAGCATGGAAGTTGAATCATTCTCACGATTCGACAGTCCTGTCGCATATTGGAGAATGAAGCTCGCGCGTTCGCATCAACAAAAATACAAAAAGCGTCTCCGGAAAAGCATCAAGGTTCAACAATGGATAAACTCATGGTACGGAGTTGATATTTTTATGGTGCAAGTTGACGACGAACAAAATATTGTCGTCGACCATGATCTGTGCGCTGCTCAGATCTTTGTGGATGGAAAAAACGGCAACAACGACGATTTGTCGTTGTCCGGACCGTGTTATGCGAAAACAACAATGTCAAGGTTGATTTGATCGCTATCCCGGCCGTTTCAGAGGAGGAAAATGCCGACCTGCTTGCTGTCCAGGTATTTTCAGATCTGCAATCGTTGGAAAAATCGATTTCCCGGGCCACACACGACCCTTCCGCAGGTTCCCGACAATGTCCTTGTGCCTCCGGCCCATCCCGCCTCTCCCGCAACCCTTGCAGCGCACCCCCCGGCCCCAGATCTTCCTCCTACCATCCCCATTGACAACCCCGCACCTCCAGCCCCAAGCCCACTGCCGCTACCCCTTCCCACAGCCGCCCTCGCACCCCCGACAACCCTCCCTGCCCCACCACTGCTGTTATTCCCTCGCGCCTCTTGCGCCACCGCCAACATCACTTTTTCCCGACGCCCCTGAAGCCCCAGCCCCTGCGCCCCTTCCATCATCCTCGCAACCCCAGAAACCTTACCCGCCGCAACCCCTACACCCCTCGCGCCCTCTCCCACCATCCCTGTATCCCCTGTGACACAGCCCTCGGCCCCCCGCGGTCACCCCCACACCTCAACACCCCCTCCCGCTGCCCCTGTGCCTCTCGCACCACCCTCCCCTCCTATTCCCATTTCCGGCGCCACCGCACCCTCCCTTTCGCCCACCCCATCACCATTGATCCAACACCGCCGCCTCCACCAGGCCGCTACCGCTTTTCCTGTTGCCTCGTGCCACCACTGCATGTGCTTCACGCGCCGCTGCTGCTTGCACCAGCTTCCTCGCCGTCACCATCGCATGCCCCCATGTTGCTCCCGCCGCCATCACATGAAGGAGAGAGAAACCCTAGCGTGGGGCTCTCCTCTAAAAGGAATCGGATCCCCCCAAAGTAGAAATTTGGGATTTGTTCGGAAAAATTGCAAAAGGGCACCTCCACTAAGAGTTTTTTTAAAGAACAAAGTTGATGGTAACCTAAGAAGGGATGAAGAGGTACGAAAATTGCGGACACGCCCTCCAATTGGAAAGAACTACAAACGTAACATTGAAAAAGATCTATTTGAAGGAATTGCAAGCTACAATTTCAATGATCGAATTCTCCAACGACACATCAAAGATCAAGCAATTCGTCGGGAGACGAATTTTTCAAGCGGAGGAGAACTGATGCAGCGTGAATCGGATATATAGGGCTATATTTATTTCATTTTGTCTGATAATTAGAGTCGCATTTTATTTAATTGTGTCGTCGCATTTTTATTATAAGTAAAGAAATCGCGTGTGATCTCAATAAATTAGTGAGAGATTTGAATTTCTTAGTTAGTCGGTTAGAGCAAAATTAGGATAAGTAGTTTGAATTTGAATTTGTAACCTCATCCCTCCTATATAAAGGGATGATAGGCTATTGTTTTAGATAGGTCAGATTATATGAAAAATTGAGATTCAATCTCTATCTCCCTCTCTCTTTCTCTCTCCTTCCCCACGCGATCTCCGCGCTTCTCTTCTCCAAGACCCCTCGTTCTCCGACGAGTTTTCTTCTCTCAACCCCTCCGATTCTTCTCCACCAAAAAAATCACCATTAAAAAATATTTTCCGTCGCCGCGCAAATTTCCGTTTGCATCACTTCCCCACTCTGCCTTCTTCCACCACCACTCCTCCTTCCCAAACCCCTTCACCTCCCCATGCAGCCCCACCTTCTCGTGCAGCCTAACTCCCGACATACCACCTCCCCAAGCATCTCTCTCCGACGAGCCCTCCAGACGAAGATCATAACAAGTTCCCTTCGCACCCGCCATCTCACTCTCCTTCGTAGTCGCCTTCGCAGTCGCCCTCTCAGTCGCCTTCACTCGCCACCAACGCTCCATCATTATCCATTTTAATATACAAATAATATTGACGGATAAGAAAAATGTGATAGCATGTCCTTATAAATGAATACGAATATAAAATGAATACGAATTGAATACAAATAATAACGAAAATATTTAATAGATTAACTAAAATATGCATGTTGAGGATGGTTTACACATAAAATAGATATACAGGATGTTTTATTTCACAATAATTATATAAATAATGGTGAATGCAATCATAAAATGTTGTTACGCACAATTATATATAAATCTCTTAATATACTTATGTATGAAAACGGATATACGGATATACGAATACAAAGGCAATTATTAGCGATGTCAAAGTGATTTCCATATCCACATCCACTTTAAAACAAATATAGATATGAATGTCAAAATATGTATAAAACGAATACGGTAGCTGAACGAATCTAAACAAGGCTTTGATGATTCGATGCATTGCATGAGTATATTAACTTATGGTAGCTCTACACCTTCCCAATAGAGTGATCATTCTGATATGATTGTTGAATCTCATTTAGATATTTTTGTTTGTTCTGTTAAGTATAGTTCTCATGCTAATTGATTAGTTGATACTGGTGTCTCTACTCATCTATGCAGAGAGAAAGGTCTCATTTGACATACCTAGTTGGACTATATATGTGGTTGATGGGAGGTTATCCCCTATATAAGGGAGATCGAAAGTTACCTATCCCCTTAAAACCAAGCTCATTCATGTTCTTTTTCATCTTGAGTTCCCCATTAGCTTGTTATCAATTGGACATATTTTTAGGGAGAGAGCTCAATTGCTAAGATATCTTTGATGTCATCTCATTTGTTTTCCAAGTCGTCTCAACTAGGAGGAGGATTGGTGCAAATGTGAAGTTTATCACTTGGTCCAGTTCTCGGTTAATACTGCTTGCTCCACGATTCAATTTCTCCCTCTTCATGTGCTCTATTGCACCAGCACTTAAGTTGCCCCTCCAAGCAGGTGCTTCGTCAGGTTTTCCTTGGTTCCTTCCCACTATATGTAAGCCATGTCAAATAATAAAGCATCATCATAGCTCTTATGCGACCTTTGATACTATCCATTCTACAACATCGTTTGAGTTGATCTACCTTGATGTTTAGGGAGCTGGTAAAAATTCTGGTCATTTGAGGAATTGTTATTATGTTATTCTTGTTGACAATTATCCCTACAACTTGAAGATTCTTCAATATGATAATGCAAGGGAGTTTCTCTCCTATGACTTATCTTTTATTCTCTTGAGGGATTGTTCATCAAACTACTTATGCTCATACTTCATAACAGAAAGGAGTTACCAAATTCTAACATCAAGACATTCTCGATGTTCCTCGTAGTTTACGCATACATTCTCATATTTCAAGCACATATTAAGGGGATGTGGCGCTTACCATTGCTTGTTTAATTAACTGCATGCCTTCCACTTCTATTAAAAAAGCACATACCCATTAAGTTTCTCTACATGAGAAAGGGTGTACTCGTGTTTGGTGCATTGCCCTTGTTCACATTCTGGAATCTTAGAGGGACAAGTTTGCTGCCAAAGTAATTAAATATGTGTTCTTAAGTAAGCTAGGAATCAAAGAGGATACTAATGCTACAATGCGAGTCAAGAAAGCGCTACTATTAGTACTGACATCATTTTTTTTCAAATCTATATTAGGTCGGGAAGGTACCCATGTGCCTCTGCACATTACCATCTCTGGAACTGCTATAATACTTATGCATGTATCTCACCATGAGTCGCTAGTTAATTGGTTCTGACTCCAATATCAATGAAGGCAACCCCTTCTAAGTCCAACCTACTCCTACCAAGATGAGTCCTTCGACAAAGTTTTTAAAAACAAACAGTTTTTTCCTCCAGTGATACCACTAGAGGCATTTTTTATTGTAGTACTAAGGTCAGTACTATAAGTGATGGTATAAGCCTTAAAGGGAAACAACAATAGATGATGCATCTTATCTTTGCAGCAATGTCCATCTCCAACCTTTGATCATTCTACAGATGATTTGTCAAGGCATTATCAATCAAAAGTATTCCCAGCAGTCATATCAAGGCACTAGATGACTCCAAATAGTGAAATGTCATGGAGGAGATGATTGCTCTCATCTCCCGTGGGATGTGGCAGCTTGTAGATCTACTTGCATATGGCAAGGTGGTACAAGGTCCAGATGGGTCTTTGCATGAACTACAACCCAAATGACTTGATTTCTCGATACATAGCCAAGTTGGTAGCCATGCTTTGTATGCATACATATGAGGTTGAATTTTTTTGACACCTTCTCATCGATGGCACATCTTTTAACAGTTCAGATTCTTCTTTCTGTAGTAATGCAACTTGATTGTCCCCTTCATTAGCTTGACGTAAAGAATGCCTTCCTTTAAAATGATCTATATGAGGTTATCTATATGCAGCAACCTCCCTACTTTGAGGCTCAAAGTGAGTGTCAAAGAGTGTGTGCTAAATAAGGGAAATTATGACCTTTAGCAGCATTCTCAAGCCCACTTTTGTAAGCTATTAGAGGTCCTTGAGATTCTAGGACTCTCTAGATTCCCATCGGATCATTCTTTGTGTGTATAAAAGATGGGGAAAAGGCATTGTGACTATGCTCGTTTATGTAGAAAATATTGTCCTCGTTCATAAATAACTTAAAAGATATTATGGAGGTAAAGAAATAGCTGGCAAAGTAGTTTGTGATCAAGGATCTTGGACTAGTGAGATATTTCCTTAGAACTAGTTATGTCCCAATGGAAATATAATATGATCGTTGCTAAAGATCGGGATGTTGGGATCCAAGCCATCGGTTCCATGGGTCCCAAGGCACACATCTACGCGCATAAAAAAGATTGGGAGACATGAATTTTTACATGCAATTTGTTGGGAATTTGCTACATTTAACCATCACTTGGCTAGATATATCGCTTCCAATTAACAAGCTAAGTCAGTTCATCGATCGCTAACTCAAGCCTACTTTGATGCATGCATGATACTTGAGATATATCAAACCCTCTTCAAGGAGATTTGTGGAGATTTGTGTTCACTAAGGGGGCATCTTGGATCTTCTAGCCTTCCCCGATGTTGGTTATAGGGGAAGCTAAATGGATTAGGAAATCCACAACTAGCTTATGTGCCTACTTGGTAGGGAATTTGAGCGCTAAAGGAAGAGGAAGCAGGTAATTGTTTCCCCCTCTAGTACAGAGTGATTACAAAGCAATGGCTCATGCACTAGGAAAGTTAGTATGGATTTGATTCATACTTACAAACTTCCAAGTTACCCTTACTGATGTTATAGAGCTAGGATGTTATAACTATACAACCATGCATATGGCCAATAACCAATGGCTCTTTCTTCGCTTGCCAGCTTTTGGCATAGGAGGAGCTTGAACAAATCCTGCGGGCAGGAGCGTGTGTGTGAGGCCACCGTTTCCATAGACTTGCTAGTCATTTTCATTCCACCATTCAATTTCGTGCCTCGGAGGGTCTCTTTGGCAAGCCTCGATCTTTGTAAAAAGCCTACTCATGTCCTTTTTTCTCGCAAAAATTGTACTCCCAACCCTCTCCTTTTATAAAGTTGTGCAAGAAGCCATCAAAGGTATATATGGAAAATATATGGTACACAACTTCCTCTCAAACAACACAAAAAGGGCAAGCAGTATGTACAGTAGCTTACCATCTCTTCCTGTAGAACTTGGTGACCATTATTCTCATCTAACTAGCCATATCGGATCTTGGTCTTGATAGGAGCATGTCTATCAAACGCCTATGCAATCTATAAGAAACAAGGAATTCAAAGGCAGAAGAGTAGCCAACAACTTCTTATATGCATCCTCAACAGAGACTCCCCTGGAACCATTGTGGCTTTCACCCTTGGAGCACGAGTAATGCTTCAAACATCTGAGAATGAGGAGCTAAATTAGATGCCACAAATCCCATCGCCATCCATCGAGTTTAGCCAATGGTTCAAGACAATCTCATTCATATATCATCCAGATCTAAACAACCTAGTAAAGTAATCCCGAAGCTTGTCAATTCCAAACCTCATCGAGTTTAGTCTATTACGATTTTGTATAGGTACAACCAAGCTTACGTTCGACTTACGGACATGTCAACTCGTTTACATGGAATGGGCTGCTACGTGGTTCGACAAAGGATTATGCAGAGCTATTGAGGATATTGTGGTTTGTGGAGGTCCTTTCTTTGGTGACCTTCAATGGTGAATGGCGTCGCTACCCATCAGACTCGACGGCTTAGGTCTGTACTCAGCCATTGAGGCTTCTTCATATGCTTTGTGGCCTCCAGAGCTCAATCCTGGATACTCCCCGACCACATACTACGAGACAGCGGGGTACATGGTATGGATTCTGATTTTCTTAATGCTTTGGTAGGCCTACGTGTCGCACTTCCATCTCTTGATCTTACATATTTTGCTACTAAGGATACCGTCCCCCCTAAAGCCCGGAATGCTTTGGCGAGTTCCTATTTTAGCAAAATCGTAAAAGAAATGGAAGTTGAGTTTGACATGACTGCTAGACAAAAAGCAATTTTCTGATGTTTACAAGCTGAACATGCTCAAGATTTCCTTCTTGCCATTCCTATTGAGGGGCTTGCAATGCATATGTCACCCATTGAATAGCATACTATTCTCAAGTACCGCCTCATGATTCCTCTATTCCCCAACAGATGATGCTTGCCCAATATGCCACAAATCATGCTTATATGCTTTTGGGGAATATGTCGGTCATGTCGCGAACTTCCAGGTTTTAAATATAGACACGATTTTGTCAGGGATGTCCTTTTTTATGTACTTAGACATGCGGGGGTTGCTTCAAAAAAAGAAGCACCCGATGAATTTTTTGACTGGTCCACTGGAGGGGAGATCGACACTTAAACCATCGGATGTTTTAATATTTGGATGGGTTGGAGGAAAACATGCGTGTGTCAATTTGACTGGAGTTTCTCCATTGGTAGGACCGATAAAAAGTGTTTTTGTTGCGGGATACGCTGCACAAAAAGCTGCCTCAGCTAAAGTGGCTAAGCATGAGAAGGCTTGTATTGACAATCAACATGTAGTCATCCCCTTTGATTTTGCATTTGGGTTCTTGGCAAGTGAAGCAGTGGATTTCTCAAGAGGATCCAAAAAATTATGCATAGCAATGTTATGATTCCTGGATCTATGAATGTTGTAAGTGGAGCTCGTCAAGAGGATCCAAAAAAATTATGCATAGCAATGTTATGATTCCTGGATCTATGAATGTTGTATTTCGTAGGATTAGATTTGTCATCCAAAAGGGATTGGCGGCGCAGCTTGTTGCCTATCTCCCATCAATTTCTATGTAATACTGCATTGATTTGTTGATTGATTTTTGAAAAGGGAAAACCAATAATCAAGCAAAATTGGAACTGAACACCATCCCCTGTTTTTTTTGTGCCAGGAAATCTACAATCTTGACGGTCACCTTCACCACCCCCTCCATGAACAACAATGGAGACGATGATAGCTTATATCACTTGTTCACATCCAAAGCTATTAACCAGCAAGAAAATAAAACATTATCCAATAAGCCATTAAGCAGCCTTATTGCCCACTTGGAGAGTAGGAACTGGTACCAGGTTCCCAATTCCTTGAAACCCATGCCCCTATTCTCCACATGTGATATACCTCTCTCACTTTACCAGTAACATTTCACCCAGCAGCACGAACACGATGCTAAGGAACCTACTCCTCAACGTAACCATCATCTTAGATACACCAGCAAGCAAAATAAAAACTTAGTAAACCACTAATGACGACAAGATATACCTTAGTAAAGGAAAAAAATATTCAACAATGATGACATTTAGGTTGGAGACAGAGTTACCTAATAAAAATGGGCATCCTTTGGCTTTGCAAATAATAGTTAGCTAATAATAGTATCCAGCTTCGATCCTCCGGAACAAACTTAGCTGTTCATTTTTTAGATTTCAAAATCATACCCGCATTTGGACATCCAAAAGAATGATCAAGAGTAGAGCACGCAAAAAATGGGAGTTTACTCGAAAATCAAAGTAGAAACAATGCCATATGACAAAGTAAATATCGGCTACTTCTGTTTAAGTGACAGTTAAAACTTAAAACATCCTTCCTAGTGAAGTAGCTTACAAAGCTGATGCATCTAATCAACAAACAAATATCTTTTATCCATGTGCAGGTAAGGCAGAAGAAAGTGGCATCTTCAATATCCTCAGGTGTTCAATTTGATGGGTGTGTCAATTACGGCCAGTTTACAGTTTCTTGGCCAAATCGTGGTATTATCCAAAGTGGCTTCGATGAGCTCTGATGAGCAACTTCACGATAGAAATAGACCCTTTCATTATGAACAAGTGTCATGTTTATCCTATGTAAATTCTAACCACGTACCTTCACTTGATTCCAATTTCCCATGAAAGATAGAAGGAGATACAACAGATGTGTTCCCATTTACTTCTAAATGTGCTACTTCCTGCTCAAAACATCCTACATTTAGCACATGCTTACTGTATATCAATAACTACTCGTCTGCAGTAATAGTAAACATCAAATCTCGGATTAGGTGATTCTAACTATGAAATTCTATGAAAGACTCCTCATTTTCTTCCATTCCACCCACTATAACAAGCAAGATTATATATAGTTTTCATATTTAACTACATTGAATAGGATACAAGCGGGCAACAAACTGTGCTGCTAGCCCCTTTTAAATTGCAAAACCAATCCTTCTAAACACTACATCAAGATTTTTTTGGACCCACTTCAAAAGCTCACCAGCTTCTGGTGCTAAGAAACCAAAAGTATCAAAACCAAAAGGGATGAAGGTGTGTTGATTCTCAATGCACGCTCTCTCGCACTTCACCACTTTTGTTGAGGCAGCTTTAAAGGGCAGCATGTTCCGTTGTGAAGGTCCCGCTCTTCAACCCCACCAACGGAGAACTCCTGTCAAATCTACACAAGCGTGCTTTCCTCCAACCCACCCAAAAATCATTATATCAGCAGGTCTAAGTATGGATCTTCCCTCTTGCGGAACGGTTAAAAAGTTTACAGGCACCTCTTTATTAGCAGCAACACATGCATGTCTGAGTACATCAAAAAAAACGTCTCTAACAAGATCGTGGTTGTATTTAAAATCTGGAAGCTCCCTGCAATGAACTGCGTGATCTTCAAAAGTATCTAAGCATGCCTTACGACAAACTGGACATATCTCATCAGCTGAAAATAAAGGAATCATGAGACGATATCTCAGGATACTGCGATACTCCACCAGTGACGTGCAGATCAAGTCCGTCAATAGGAATAACAAGGAGAAAATCTTGAGCATGGTCAACTTGAAGACACCGAAAAATTGCCTTCTGTCTAATAGTCATGTCAAATTTCACCTCTGTGTCCTCAATTATTTGTTAAAAAGACACTCGCCTAACTATTTTGGATCTTTGGAGGGACGGTGTCCTTTCTAGAGAAACAACTGAGTTCGAATGAGCGAATCGTAACATGAAGTCGATGAAGAGTACGATCAAAAATGGAGTCCATATTGTAAATCTCATTGCATCACAAAATATGATCCTAAAGCTCCCACGAATGCATCCTGGAAGCCACAGAAGAATACGATGAAGCATCAACTGCTGAAAGTAGCCACAAACTGACAAATCGAATGGGCAATGAAACCACCCTCCATTGGAGGTCTCCAAAAAAGGAGCCTCCACAAACAACAAAGTCTTCAATAGACTCTCGTAAGCCTTTGTTAAATAACAATGCCTCCTCCTCCATGTACATAGGTTGGCAAGTTCTCAAGACAAGTAAAAAGTTTTGTTATACCCATACATGAACAGAATAAAAGAAGCTCACTCTGTGGATCACCCAACTGAGGAAGAAGATACATCAACTTCACAGCTTTAGCAGCCATCTCCAAGGCCAAAGTTTTAATAAAAAATTTATCCATACTAACCGCCCCACCAAGCAACTTCACATCTAATAAAGATCTCCCAATACATGTTGGGAACAATCCTTTGTGAAGCTTCCTGCCATCGCATCTAAGCCAAAAATATTCAGCTTTTGAATATTAAGACTAGACCTAAGTCTGGCTCATATTGCTGGATGATACCCAGAACCTTGACCGCCCCATCTGCGTCCCCAATAACAGTATCATCATCCATGGAAGGAAATATAGCGATATATCAACGATATACCGCTGATATATCGATATCGAGACGAGACTGATATGGATATCGATATGGCAAAATATCCTCCTTTTCAGGTATTTCCTTCACAAAAGTGCATTGATATGGGCGATATATCGCCCAAATATCGTCGAATATCGTATCAATACGATATCGAAACGATATCGAAATCGATATAGCCTTCCATGCCATCATCAAGATACCAAGTGTAAAGAAATAGCTTGCAATTGTCCCTGATATAATGGATAACTAGATGTAGAACGAGAGAGAAAAAGAGTTGTCCTACAGGGTTACCTTGTTGCACTCCATCAGATGACTAGATATGCATGTCTCAAGGTATAACCTTGTTGACTGATCATATAAGAACTCCACCCACAAAGAGATAGATGGACATCTCGCTCTCACCTGGTATAATACGGTAGACTTATCAACAATATTGAGGCATTAGAAAAGTCACTATGAGCATGGAAAGAGAACTATCGCTATGACAAGCATTCAACACTATGTTGACACTGTGTATAATAGCCTCAACTCCACCAGAAATCCCCACTCCAAACTGGAAGTTATTCAGATATTTGGTCATATCTTTACTTATTCTTGCCATAGCAACTTTAGACACTAGCTGCCTCCAAATAGTACTGACTGCAATAGAACGAATGCTGTTGTCTGGCTTAAGCAATGGTGTAGCAGTGTAAACGCTGCAAATTCTAACAAGCATAAGGGACATCTCCCCCCCAACCATAAATTAATCACAAGAGTGATGGATGTAAAAAGTCCATAGCCACGACAGACCCCTCTCCCACACATAGCATCAAGGAGGTGTTGGGCCCTCAAACCATCTCTACCGCAGGAAGTCCCTTTAGGGAAAGACTTGATACATCAAAGAATGGTGTCAACTTCAGCAACTAAAGGAGTTTCGGAAATGGGATAATCTGGCAGGGACGGAGGTGGATTGTAAGGGCGCTTCGCCTCCAAATCCCTAATTGTATCTCCGATTCTCCATTGAAAGGTGTCACACCGGAGAAAGATAACTTTTACCGCTACTGTAAAATGGCCATCTGCAACCTTACGAAGGCATTTCCTAATGTTGGGATTTATTTTTTATCTCATTCCTTAAAGCAATCACCATTATAGTCCATAACCTCAAGCACAGGAGTGTTTAACACCTGTTCCACTAGCTTAGCAATACAACCAACTTATCCTAAGTAGAGAGTGAGATACGGAATAAGACGTTGTTGTATGAATTTTCTGTTTCCAGACCTACAATTATGTATATTTTGAGGACAGAACACTTGCAAAGTACAACGTGGAAGAAGTAACAACATCATCCACGCAGAAACGGATACTGGCTCGGGGAATCACTTCATAAAGAGATGTCTTCAAAGCTTGAGAGAAGCAAGTCGACTGATAAACCACGAATTTCACGAGGGTCTAAATTGGTATCTCACACAAGGAGAAGATAACCGTCGCTGTTGCGACTCTCAAATGAAATCCGTATTTGATCAACAATTAACCCACACTAAGATCAACAAATTAGAAACAATGTGGAGTTAAAATTTATTTTTAACTCTGCACAAATGGTGTATAGTGTCAAGTATGCAGAGAGTTCGAACACAGGGAGCAAACAGTGTAGCCGCTCAAGCAAATGTATGCATGAGAGTGTGTGAAGTGTCTACACTAAGCAAGCAAGCAACTACAATTTTTGTGGGTTTTTGATATTTAATTTTTTTTTATTTTTATTTAATTTTTAATTTTGTATTTTGATTTTTGATTTTCTGATTTTTATATTTTATATTTTATAGTTTTTTATTTCTTTTTCAATATTGGAAAGTAAAGGCAATATAATAAAAGGTAAGGTAAACTATTTATAAAAATGCACAAAAATACTCAAAAATTCAGAAATAAAATGTTTTTGATATTTTTAAAGTTTTCTACTGTTTTTGTGATTTTTGAGGTTTTTTTCAAGATGTTTTTGATATTTTTAAACACTGAAATAAGGCAAAACAGTGGAAATAGGGCTGGCTGGGAATAAAATGTAATTTAAAAATAGCAACCAGTAGTCAAAATATTTCACACTATTTTTCTAATAAAGAGAATAAAATAAGGGTCAAACAGAAGATGAGTTTATATTTTTTTGAATTTTCTACTATTTTATATATTTTTTTGAAGTTTTTGAGAGTTTTTAATTTTTTAGTGTTTTCTTTTGAAATTTTTAATGATTTTTGGACTGACACTAAAATAGGATAAAATAGACACTATGTGAATTTTTGGGAATTTTTGGAGGTGTTTTGATATTTTTTTGGTATTTTCTAAGGTAGACAGTACACAAAAGGGAGTTTTTGATTTTTAATAAATAGGAAAATAAAATAAAATCAAAAACTAAATAGCTGGCGTTAAAGTATAGGTGCACAGGAGCTTAAGTCTATTTTTGTGAAATTTTTGGAGTTAAAATGATATTTCAAATAAATACAACAAACATCCAATTAATAATCAGGCCTGGCAGGGGCATAAATGCAATTTACAAAACTTCCAGGGACAAACATGCAATTTTCCACAAAAATATATAACTGAATATTCAATTTCTGGAACCAAAATGTAAATACAAAAGCCGCCTGGGCACGCTCACAAATTACCCACCAGGGCGCGTGACTTGCACGCGCCTGGGAGGGACTGGAATGCAATATCAGAAACCCTGGGGGTCTACTTGCAATTTATCCAAAAAGTTTACACTTAATACGAAAGTTTTGAGACTAAAATGAAATACGCAAAAGTCCGAGGGGTCCTCTGCAAAATGCCCACCCCCTCACGTGAACTGGTCACGTGAGGTGACGTGGCGAGGACCTAAATGCAAATACCAAAGTACGGGGGCCTTTTTGCAAATATTACAAACTTTTTACGCTACAGACGAAAGTTTAAAAACTAAATATTAAATACAAAAATGGCGAGGGTTGAGATGCAAAATACCCTCGCCCGGGCGCTCTGATGAAGACGCGTGGCACGCATCCAAACGGTTGGGCGGCGAGGCGTGATCCAGCGGCTGGAGGCGACCCACTTATCCACGTGGCGTGTCCTGGGCGCGCGATGACGGTTGGGTCGTGCGGCTGCGATTAGAACTCCTTCGACAATCGAACGGTGGGCACTTGGGAAGATCTAACGGCTGCAGCACGATCTGGGCGTTCCTCGTTGATCCGACGGCGCCGGAGGCAGAGGGAAGAACACGGAGGAGCTCCGGTTGGGCGAGCTTCTCCGAGCTCCTCCGTCCGGCCACGGCGACGAATGAGCTTGCAAAGTGGTCGAGGATGCTCCTGAGGTGTCGGCTGTCGTCTGGGAAGCTTCAAAATCCACCGGCGGACGCCGGTGCTCTCGCACGGAGGTGGCGGAGCTGCAAGGCCCCAGGTGCTCCGGCGAGAGAGCAAAATAGCTCCAGAAGCGTCGATATGCTCCAGAACCTGCACCAAAAAGTTAGGGAGGTCGAGGGAAAAATGCCTCGACCTTGGGTGGCTCTCGAGATGGACAGGGAGGCGAGATAGGGACTCGCCGGAGTTGCGCTCCGGCGAGGTGATCGATTTGGTGAAGATGCGATCGATTCGACTCAGAAAGATGGGGGAAATGATCCTATGACTAACAGGAATGAAATGGGGATAAGTATGAAACGAATGGCAGCCTCGATGGCCAATGGCCAGAGGGAGAGACCTCACGAGGGTGACCGCCGGAGGTGATGGTGGAACACGCCCAGCTCGTGTGCCTCCGCCTCTTCGAAGGTGCAGACGAAGAGCTGTCACCTCCACGTTGCTGAGAGACTCCAAAGAGGGGGGGGGGGGGGGGGAAACTGGATGAAATGCGGTTCAAAATCAAAGGGAAGTCAAGGAGGACCTTAAGTATGGTTGACGATGGAGGTTGAAAGAACGAGGCGGCTGGCTCGATTCAGAGGCTCTCAGCCCAAGACGATCCTTGGGCGAGCAAGAGGGATGGTAGGTGAACAAGTTTGCAGAAGGACTCGAGCTCAAAGGGTGAAAGAACATGTCTCGAAAAAAATGGAGAAGATGGGTCAAAGATAGGTCTGTCAGAGGCTACAGGGTGTAGGTCAGACTGTTGACCGGGTCAACAGTCCTGGCCTCCTGGTTGGTCCACGTGGACCAACCAGGAAAAACCCTAAACAAAAGTCTTATTAAATCATTTAAAAATATTAAATGGCCGAATTAAATAAAAGTTATAAAATAAAAAATGTTCAAAATTTTATGTAGTATTTAATTCTGAGTTTTAATTATTTTTAGGAGTTTTATTTTTACAAGTTGCCTTTTTAACCTTATATAGGTATAATACCTATGGATTTTAGTATTTTATTTTTATTTTTGGTATTTTATTTTTATTATTTTTATTTAGTATTTTATAAAATTATAACATACTTTATATACATAAGTATATTTTTATTTTACTTTTCTGAGATGTTTTGTATATTTAATAAAATACAAGTGTATTGTATATAGGTATAAGTATATGCAGTATACCTATGTATTCTTTATACAAGTATTTTTATTTTTTATTTTTCTTTACATTTTATTTCAATTTTAATGCACATATATATTATAAGTAATACTTACAAAATTATAAAAAATATAAAAATGAATAAATAATGAATAAAGAATAAATTGAATATTTTATTCAGTACAAGTGTACAATAGGGGTCCAAAACTCAACTTTCAAACCGTAGCTCCGCCAAATGCGAAACCACCACCATTGGGTAGATTATTTTATTCTATATACAATTAAAGGTGAGTTTGATGCATTTGGAGTTGTCGTTTGTGAGATACGGGTCTGGGAAGTTGGGATTTTGGATTCTTATTCAGACCAGAACTTTTTGTCTGTACATTCTTTTTCTGTGAAATCAATTTTGTCTTTTTCTTTATGAAATTATCTACAACTTTCATGTACAAAGTTTCTTTATTTGATGTACAAAAAGTGGAACCAGAAATAGGTTCCCAAAATGAATAAAAGAATGAGCAGGAAGTATAGGTATTTTGACTGTGTTTTTGACCTTATCTCCCCCTACTTTATTCCTTGTCGACCTATTCATCAAGATGCCTAGGTCTCGGGTGGTTTCGGGTCATAAAATATTTACAATATTTTATTCTTTTTTCTTTTCTTTATTTATTCTATAATTTTGGCCTTAATTACAGTAATTTACACACTATCTGAATGCACATGCATGGATGCTAAGATGATGGTTTTAATGCTATTTACAGGCATTTGCTAGGGTTTTTGGTGCCAAAATGATAGAATAAAGATGATGAAATGTGGATTCATCATCCCCCTATACTTTACCTTTGCTAGTCCTAGCAAACACTTATGCAATAAGTGCAAAAGAAAAGAAAAGAAAAGAAAAAGAAGAACTTGGATTTAATTCGATTATCAAACTTGTCTTCGCAAAATCAAAGTTTGGAGCTCAAGTCAGACTTTGGAATTTTAGTGCGGGCGGAACCTTAGTGAGAACCGTGTTTGAAATCCAACAGTCCTTGAGAATCCCAAAACTCTGTCCAAGTCTCCCTCGATAGCCAGGTCAGAATATCTCAATTCATACGCAAAACTCTTACGACTATGAATCTGACTTGTACAGTGTAAGTGATGGTGGCTCTCCCCAACTAGAATGACAAAGAAACTGACTTCTCCAGTACGACCAACCCAATGATTCCCCAATCCAGCAACTCCATCCTCGAGGAGCGGGATATTCCCTTCTAAGTTCAAGTGGCAACCCAGCTCAAGAGGAGGGGGTGAAGAGAAGAATGGACGGTAGCCAGTGTAGCTACCTATCCTTGGATGCAAGACCAGTGTAGTCAAGTCATCCTGCTGCAGGCTCATATGATATGACTTTGGAACTCAAGCTTGCTTATTGACTTTGTACATTCTTGCAGGCTTTTTATTTTTGTACATGCCTGAACATTTTTTTTTTTTTTTGAAATACTATTTACAGCAGCATTTATCATAAGGAGTTTTTCCTCTTGAGCCAGTAGACTATCCCTCTTTTGAAGCTTTATCGCAACCCACAGCCTCCCTGTCTTTAGACTTCCTAATCACTGGACGGGTTGGGGTGCACTTCCCTCCCTAGAGGAGGACAAGTGTTTCCACTTGTGTGCGTCTCATACCGGCAAATCCAATCCCCTCACCACTCCAACTGAGTTGAGCCATGTGAAAGGTGCAGGTGTCCAAGTTAGGTCATTATCAACAAGAGTCGTGCGTGTGCTCCGAAATACTCTACTTAGGCAGTCAAGAATCCATTGAACCAAGTCCCGTGATCCTCAAAGAATTAAGTCAACTAGACCTGAAGTACCTCAAACCCAGTTCCTATAAAGTTCCTGTTATTAGGTAGATTATAAGGTCCAATCAAGCTCCAATCTCCGGATTTTACTTAGACTTGTTCAACTATCAAACTCAATCCGAAAAATGCTCATGCTATGCAATGCAATGCAGAAATATTTTTGTGATGCAATTTTCAAGATTTTGAAACTTTTTATGGATTTTTGAAAAGATGATGATGATGCATATGCAGATGCATTTTTTTTGTGTTTTTTCAAAAAAGATTTTTCAAATGTTTTTGGATTTTAATTTTGCAAATGTTTTTGGGAATTTTTGAAAACAAAAAGTTTTGGCTACAAACTAGGTGAAAATATGTACACGGGAGTGCTTCTTCATATATACAAGAAGTGGATTTTAGAATTTACAAGGGTAAGTGGTCAATTTTATACAGATATACATATAGTGGATTTTGGTGTGATGTGTATATTCCTCAAACTTATTTGACACAAGCTTTTCACACAATTTTTGAAACTATAGTCCAAAATAGTTTTTACAAACATTTGACACACATTTGAAAATCATTTTACAAAGGCTTTCAAAACAGTATATATAGGTTTTTCAAATCATTTTTGCAACCATTTTTCAAACCATTTGCAAATCATTTTTCAAACATTTTATTTCACACAAAGAAAAGAAATTTTTCAATCCACACAGGTTGAAAACACGAAACAAAATATTTTCAAAATAGTTTTCAATAAATGTTCACAACGATTTTCAAACTATTTTTCAAACATTTTGCAAAAAACATTTTCACCTGATTTATTAATCAGTAACTACAAAAAGAATTTGAGGAATAACCACATCTTTTTATTAAGAATTTTTAATGAATTTTAAAGAATTATTAGCCATATTATTAGGAAAATACGAAAGTACGAGTTATGGCTAAAGTATATGCGCAGTATATACGACCCCCCTATACTTAGCTTGAGCTATGTCCTCATAGATCGGAGAGAAAAGAGAAGACATAACTCGTACTAAGTATAGGAAAATCTTAAAGAATAAAGGAATGCAGTAATGAATCAATGAATGAGAAGTTGACCGTCCCCCCTATACTTAGGATCAAATAATCCTAAGTATAGCAGAGTGTACACAAAGCAGGGAGGGTCAAGGGTGGGAATGAACAGATCGTACTCGGATTGTCTCCCCCTATACTTAGGGTAAGATATCCCTAAGTATAGACAAGAAGAGGAGACAATGGAGAGGATCGAAACGAATAGATGAACTCGGGGTGCCAACCCCCCTATACTTAGGACAAAGTACGTCCTAAGTATGGAAAACTGTCTACAAGGGCGGCACCTTTTTGATAGATAAAGAGGATAGAAAAGGAAAAGAAGAAAAGAAGAAAAGACGAAAATAAATCAACAGAAAACAAAGTGATATAAACAGATGGATCTGTACAGCGGAAGATAAATTTGATCACCATGTATGAGATGTAGATGATGAGAGTCAAAGGGCACATCTCATACCAGAAGAATGGGGGCAACGTCTATGGTCGGCGGATCATGATCAAGATAGAGTTTTAAGCGTTGACCATTAACGCGGAAGGTAGAGGAAGATGACGGTTCAGATATGTCAATGCTGCCATTGTCATGTACCTTCCTGACCACATACGGTCCTTTCCACTTGCTCTGCAATTTCCCTGGAAATAACTTTAGCCTTGAATCAAACAACCATACTCTCTGATCTGGCTCAAACTGTTTATGGCTGATATGCGAATCGTGTCATGTCTTCACTTTCTCTTTGTATTGTAGGCTGTTGGAGAAGGCTGTATCTCTCAATTCCTCCAGGGCTGCCAATTCTGCTCTTCTCTAGTCTCTCTATACTCTCGGGATCTAGAAGCAACTCAGTAACTGCCCAAAAAGATTTGTGCTTGATTTCCACTGGCAAATGGCACGGCTTGCCATAGACGAGACGAAAGGGAGATGTTCCCAATGGATTCTTGAAAGAAGTCCGATAAGCCCACAAGACCGAGTCCAAAAGTTGTGACCAATCCTTTCGGTTTGGGCGGACCACTTTCTGCAAGATAGTCTTTATCTCCCTGTTCGATACTTCGGCAAGACCATTAGTCTGTGGGTGATAAGGAGTGGCCACCCGATGGTCAATGCCGAACTCGTCTGCAAGGGCCCTGACTTTGTCATTGATGAAATGAGACCCCCCGTCTGAAATCAAGACTCTAGGTACTCCGAACCGTGAAATGATATTTTTCCTCAAAAATTTGCAAACGGTTTTAGCATCTGCGGCTCGGGCGGGGATGGCATCAACCCATCGGCTGACATAATCCACAGCGAGCAAAATATGCTCGAATCCCTGACTTTTAGGAAATGGGCCCATGAAATCAATTCCCCATGCATCAAAAACCTCACAGAAGTGAATGGGTTGCATGGGCATCATGTCTCTCTGTCCGCAGGTTCCCATTTTCTGACAGTCAGTACATCTCTTCACGAACTCATCAGAGTCCTTGAAGAGAGTAGGCCACCATAGGCCGGATTGAAGCACCTTCTGTGCTGTCCTTTTTCCAGAATGATGTCCTCCTGCCTCAAGCTTGTGGCAGTATGTGAGGACGCTATGCTGCTCTTCCTGAGGAATGCACCTCCTCCAGATACTATCCCCTCCTTCATGATAAAGGACGGGATCCTCCCAATGGTAAAACTTGGCCTTAGCTAGGAAGGTCTCAAGTTTCTGCCTGGGCCAACCCTGAGGGACTGTCTTGGCAACAAGATAGTTTACAAAGTCAGCATACCATGGAAGTGAGGTGACAGCCAAGATCGCCTCATCTGGAAATGTCTCTGTGATAGGTGCGCTGGGCTCAGATTCCTCAAGATTCTCCAATCTGGAGAGATGATCCGCCACCACATTCTTGACTCCAGGCTTGTCCTTAATCTCAATATCAAATTCCTGGAGTAGAAGGATCCATCTGGTGAGACGTGCTTTGGCATCCTTCTTCGACATTAAGTACCGGATGGCGGTGTGATCAGTGTAAATGGTAACTCTAGATCCGAGAATATATGATCGATACTTATCAAGAGCGAAAACTACGGCCAGCATCTCTTTCTCAGTCACAGTGTAATTCCGCTGCGCGGCATCCAAAGTCCGGCTGGCGTAGTGAATGGCAAACGGTAGTCCATCCCTCCTCTGTCCAAGCACAGCCCCAACGGCAAAATCTGAAGCATCCGTCATGATCTCGAATGGGAGAGACCAATCGGGTGGCTGAAGGACAGGAGCTGAAACAACCATATTCTTGAGAGTCTCAAAGGATTCAAGACACTTATCATTAACAATAAACTCGGTGTCTTTGGTGAGCAAGTCAGTAAGCGGTCGGGCAATTCGACTGAAGTCCTGAATGAACCGTCGGTAGAAACCGACATGCCCCAGAAAAGACCGTAACTGACGCAGATTGGACGGCGGATTGAGTTTTCTGATGATATCCACCTTAGCCGGATCGACCTCCATGCCCCTGTTGGAGACGATATGACCAAGGACCGTCCCTTGAGTCATCATGAAATGACTCTTTTCCCAGGATAAGACAAGATTGACCTCTATGCAGCGCTTCAGCACACGGTCTAGGCAGTCAAGACAAGCATCGAACCCGTCGCCATAGACCGAGAAGTCATCCATGAAGACCTCTAAACAGTCACCCACCATGTCCGAGAAGATGGACAACATGCACCTTTGGAATGTCGCCGGAGCGTTACATAGACCAAAGGGCATCCGTCTGAAAGCATAGGTCCCAAACGGACAGGTGAATGTCGTTTTCTCCTGGTCTTCGGGTGCAATGGCCACCTGATTGTATCCAGAGTACCCATCAAGAAAACAGTAATGGCTCTTCCCAGCTAACCGCTCGATAATCTGATCAATAAATGGTAGCGGGAAGTGATCCTTCTTGGTGGCCTCATTCAATCGTCTGTAGTCCACACAGACCCTCCAAGAAGTTGGTACTCTGGTAGCGATCTCCTCTCCAGACTCATTGACAACTGTAGTGATACCCGTCTTCTTGGGTACCACATGTAACGGACTTACCCATTTGGAGTCGGAGATGGGATAGATGAAATCGGCGCTCCACCACTTGGAAATTTCTTTCATGACTACATCTCGAAGATTCGGGTTCAGCCGTCGCTGGAACTCACGCGACGGCTTAGCGTTATCCTCAAGATAAATGTGGTGAGAGCAAAGATTTGGGCTCAGCCCCTGGAGATCAGCTATACTCCAACCGATTGCCTTGCGGTTTCTTTCAAGAACCTCCATCAGACGAGATTCTTGTTCTCCAGTCAAATCTGCTGAGATAATGACTGGGTGCATTTCTGGCTCTCCAGCAAGGAATCTGTACTTCATTGACTGCGGCAGAGGTTTCCGTTCTGGGCAACTGGGAGGTGGCAGATCTGGCTTCTGATATGTCTGTGTAAATGCGACCAGGTCTGCATGGGAGAACTCTCGCTCTGCTTGAATTGCTGACGAAGGGCGGCCCTCTGAATCAACTATAAACTGTACTGGCTCGCACTCTGTCATGGATGTCGGCTTAGAAGGAATCAGACAAGGCAAATAATCATCAAAGTCATCCCAATCAATGTCTGAATCCGAGGGATCAGAAGACGATGAGCAAGATTGAAATTCCTCAGCACCACTCATCACAACACTGTCAGCCTCAGAGATATCCTCATCCAGGAATGTGCTCTCCCGGCTCTCGACTGCCATGAGCTTGAGATACAGTGAATCTGTAGGCAAGGCGAGGGTCGGTGCTACGGGATCTTTCCAGTTGGATTCATCATCAGTCATCTCGAAATCACAAACCTGATGGATGTCTAGCTCCTCTTCTGTCATCTGCTCGGCTTCGCTGGACTGTTCCGAGCATTCTGCTTCTCTGGCTCTGATCTCCTCGATCGTCTCTATTTGTATGGTTTCGCCCTCTACGCGAAAGCATACCTTCCCACTATCATGGTCGGTCACCGCCTTGGCTGTGGCCAAGAATGGACGTCCGAGAATGAAGGGGGCATCAGTTACCGCCTCAGGGATTTCCATGTCCAACACAACGAAGTCCACGGGGAATTTCAGGCCCTGAATGGTAACGACCACGTCTTTCAATAACCCCTTCGGCCTCTTAATCGACCTATCAGGCATCAGCAAACTGAAGGACGGTCCTGCTTCGAAGAAGAGGGCCAAACTCGAACTGCTTGAGTAAGGCTGCCGGAAGGAGGTTAATTGAAGAGCCGCTGTCTAATAGAGTACGATCAAACTGCTGCTCCTGAATCTCGCATCTGACATAGGGAGCTCCTGCGTCTGGTCGCTTGGCTGGCAATGTGTTCTGAATGGCGCAGCAAGTGTTATGCGTGAGCATATGGATTTGATCTCTGTGCCTCTTCCTTCTTCGAACAGTAGTTGTTTCTTTTAAGTTCTTCTTGAAGAAGGGGATATGCTCAAATGCTTCTCGTAGAGTCAGCTGAATGTGAAATCTGTCAATCATTTCGTTGCCAAACTCTACCTGCTGATTCTTTTTAGGATTTTCTTTTTTATTCCCCTTCGCTCGGCGGAGTGCCTCAGGGAAGGGGATGGTAGGGGCCTCCTCAGATGGAGGGCTAGGAATCGGTCCCTGTGCCTGTGAAGATGGAGAATCCACACAATCATCATCATTCAACACATATGGATCCGCAATTTGAACAGAAACCTTTCCTTTATTCATATTTTTCTTTTTGTTTTTGTTCACACAGTCTTTAGATACAAAATGTGGTAACATCACAGATGGCTCAACAAAAGTGGATGTGGTGGCCTCAGCACCACCACTAGCACCTGTCTTCGCGGCATCAGCACCGCGCTCTGGTTCATCATCCAAAATGGTGGCATCAGCACCACCGTCTGCATCGGGTATCACAACGGCATCAGCACCGTTGTCTTGGACTCCATCATTGGTGGCATCAGCACCACCGTCTTCAACATCATCATTAGCGGCATCAGCACCGCTCCTCTGCTCCTCTGGCGCTCCTGGTTCAGCATCTGGTCGTCGCTCAGAAGAGGCGCCGCCGGCTGGCATCCTACCGCTCCTAGTAGTAACAAAATCAGCATCATAATAGGAATAAGACATGTCATTCAAATCATCACTAGGAGAGGTATCCTCTGTGAACTCTACCTGCTCAGATTTTCTTTTTAAATTATTAGGATTTGGTTCGATCTGAGCGGGTATGGCGGCTTTGCCTTTGATGATGTCCCGCATTTCCTGCCGGAACTCATCCATTTCTTGCCTGAAAGATGCTCGCTGTTCAGATAGCAAGCGGGCAAGATCATCAAGGGCTGGGTTCTCATAGGCTGGACCCTGAGAACCGGATGGTTGTCCCTGCTGGAAATGGGGCTGCTGCTGCTGGTGTTGCTGCTGAAATTGGGGGGAAGGCTGGTGATAAGAATGCTGAGGCGGCTGTCGCTGCCTCCACTGCTGTCCCTGATAGGCGGGACGAGGACCACTCTGATACTGCTGGGGCTGGTTGTACTGGGGCTGCTGGTGTTGTTGCTGTGGCTGGCCGTTCTGCTGTCCTTGAGCAGGGGAATGTTGTTGGGATGAGGATCCACCATTACCCCAACGGAATCCGGGGTGATCCCTACGAATTGCGGGCTGAGGGTATCGGTCATACCAAATCCCGTTGACTTCCATCAACGGTTCCTGCTCAAAGGAGGATGGAGGTAGAACTGCCAGTGGCTGCTCCGGCTGATAGACCACCATCTGAGTTTCCTGAGATGGCGGTTGCTCTGAATGGTACTGCAACAATGGAACCGGCTCCGCCTGGATATGGTTCACCTGGCGGTATGAGGTGGAGGCCTGGTTGGGATTGCTGCTGCTGGAAGCAACCTGTGACCTGGGAGGCTGTTGGGAATGGGCTTGTGCCTCCTGAATACAGAGAATTTGAGTCTTCAGGTCACTCATGGTTTTGTGAGAATGTCCATCTGGGCTAGACCTTGGTTCTGCTTCTTCTCGAGGATCTCCATGCGGTCCAGCTTTTCACTGATAATGCCCATGTCGGCTGCTGCTGATTCGGCTTGTGCTGCGGCGACCGACGTTGTGCTGGGACCGGCATCGATGCGAGCGATCCTCTGAAATGATCCCGCTCCCTGCGGGGGCTTCTGCTGAGTGTAGACTCTGGCCTGGGTCATCACTGTGGAGTTCTCTGCCATTCCTTCATAAATGGCCCAGACGTCGTCTTCTCCCTTGGAGAAATAGGACCCACCGCAAGAGGCGTTGACAAGCCCCTGCAGCTCCGGTGTCAGCCCACAGGAAGAAACTCTGCACCAGGTGGGGCTTGGAGATATCGTGATGTGGACACCGGTCTATGAACTCTCTGAATCGATCCCATGCTTCATGGAACTGTTCATTTGGGATCATGACGAAATTGCTGATCATTGCTCGAGCTGCGTTTGTCCGGCCGAGAGGATAGTATTTCTTTAAATAAACGGACCGGAGATCTGCCCAAGTGTCGACGAACGCCCTAGATGCTTGAGCCATATGCTGCTCGATCAACCAATGAGAACGGGAAGGCGATCATCTTGATAGTGTCCTCGGTCAACAACCGATCGTGGATAGTGCTGCATATCATTTCGAACTCTTGGAGATGGAGGTGCGGCTCTTCGGTCGGCAACCCATGAAACTTGGGAAGAAGCTGGATCGTATGGTGCCGTAGCTCGAAGTCTCCGTGGATAGGTGAAGTCTGATCCACCGTGAGTGAGGGACGAAGCTGGGTTGTGAAGTTCCCTCATGATAGTCTGTGGCGGTCGCTCACCATCAGGATCGCCTCCTGCATCAGGTCCTCCTCCTTCTCCGCCACCGCCTCCTCCAGGTCTGTTCTCTCTCAGCTGTGCAATCTCCCTCATAAGGTCACCCATAATGTGCCCTGGTCACGGATCTGTCTCTGCATATTTTCCAGGGACGCTAGCAATGAGTTGTTGATGACCGCTTGATCAATAATGAACGGAGGGTGATCGTGATCATCTGGTGCTCGCCTCTGTCTGCCATTGCTTGATTCTCTGAAAATGCAAAAGAGGCCATTTCAGGTGCTGTTGAATGAGCTGAGCTCTGCGATGCACTGAATTCTGACACAATTGGACTGAGGGAAGGGAGAATGGGAAGGGGTGGTCGAGGGGGAACAGGGTGGATGTGAACTAGGTTCGGAGAGCGGCTCTCCGAGGCATTCCTAGATGAGTAGGGAGGAGTGCTGGATAGCGGTGCCGACAAGGTCGGCCTAAGAGATCTCCGTCCCATCTCTTGATTATTTGAGAAGAGTGGGGATAATGCAAGAAAAGAAGACAATGAGATGCAACAAAATTTTGCACAATTGTGCGGTGTTCTTGATCTTGACCTTAATAAATCTAACAATCAAACACAAAGCAAGGGTAAGTTCACCAACTCAACTCGTGAAGCCGTGAAGGTTCGGCTTTTATCTTGTCAGTTTTAGCTTGTTTTTCAGGTATTAATCTTTTCACGAGTCCTTAGAGCGCTACGCCTATAGGAGAGAGAGTACTGCCAGGAAAGTGTCCCCGTACTTGTCCTCCTCCTGTGTAACCTGTAACTTGCGCTTTTTAAGGTCCTTGTAACCCTTCCCGGATCCCTACTCAGTCAAAGAAAAGAGAGAGGAAGCCGATAGGCGAAACCGATACTTCGGACCTCGCTCGCAACGGAATCACCCGTGAGCGTGCAAGATCCTACTCGGACGCAGCCGGTGAGACAGACACACCCGTGAAGGCGTGGCCTAAGCTCGGTACTTCGGACAAGGTCGGCGCTCTCACAATAGAGAGTCACCAATGGCGACCAAGTCCTACTCGACTACGTACGATAGTAGCGCCAATACTTCGGAAATCCAGGCGATACACAAGGCAGCCACAAGTTGGGTTTTGGGCTCTAATCCTTACGAAGCGCTCACCTCACTTGGAAGGAGACCTTCCCATGCAACCTGAAAACAAGTGAGGGTGTTACTCTCCCCAAGCAATGAATCCAATTACCGATTTTATTTTTGGTCAAGTTTTCTTTAGCAGTCCCTTTTTTAATTTTTTTGTGTTATCGCTTCTTTTGAGTCAATTCAAACAAGCGCCTAACGTTTTTGTATTTTTCCTTTATCCTACTTTGTCCAAAAACAGAGGGAGAAAAGAGTCGGAAAAGCCGTGCAAGTCGACACCAAGGTGGAAATCTCACCTTTGTGCCTAGATGATGCGTGCAAAGTAAAAAGACTTACAGCGAATCCCAGCTCTCTCCATGCGGGATGCAAAGCAGAATTTTTAAACCTAATCTATATGGCGAAATGCAAGGCGGAAATCGTCCTAGAACAGGCAACTGCTAGCGTGAAGAACCACAAGCCAGCTAGCAACTCCTAATCCGAGTGTCCGGTCTAGGCTCACCCCTCCTCTGCCCAACACATTTGGGGTAGGAGAAAGCGCTTGTTCGGGTGTGAGCTCGCGGCGCGTGGATTTGGAAGCTACTAACTAACTGTTTGATTATTCTAAGTCCAAATACGAATCTATAGGAGCATGCAAATATAATTAGGTGTTTGGACCTATTCTAATCGAGTCAAGCAGACCTAGAACTAAGAGCTCAATCCACAAAATAAAGTGAAAAATGAAAACAAAACCGGAAAATGACAAGCGATGAAAACGCGGTCAAAACGGCGGTGAGCCCCCGGGTGAACAGACACCCGGAAATTAGGCCCGAATGTCTAAGTGTCCAAGTCCAAGTGTACCTGTATTATTACAAATTAAATAAATCACTCTCTCACCAAAAATAAAAGACAAGCTAATCTAACACTCTCTCTCTCACTCCTTGCTCTCTCCTGCCGGCTTGGCTAAAGAACAGCCGGCTCCACGTCCCAAGGTTGCGTCGGCTCGCCTAGGCGATCCGCCTCGCTCCGCGGTCCCTCGCAAGAAGACAAGAAAAGAGATGGTCAGATAGCTCAATAATATATATCAAAAATGTGAGAGATGGAAAATAAAGCTATGGCAAACAATCACACAATCAAACAAAAATGTGAACTACAAGCTGTTGCTCCCCGGCAACGGCGCCATTTGATAAACACGAATTTCACGAGGGTCTAAATTGGTATCTCGCACAAGGCGGAGATAACCGTCGCTGTTGCGACTCTCAAATGAAATCCGTATTTGATCAACAATTAACCCACACTAAGATCAACAAATTAGAAACAATGTGGAGTTAAAATTTATTTTTAACTCTGCACAAATGGTGTATAGTGTCAAGTATGCAGAGAGTTCGAACACAGGGAGCAAACAGTGTAGCTCAAGCAAATGTATGCAAGTGTGTGAGTGTGTGAAGTGTCTACACTAAGCAAGCAAGCAACTACAATTTTTGTGGGTTTTTGATATTTAATTTTTTTTTTTTATTTAATTTTTAATTTTGTATTTTGATTTTTGATTTTCTGATTTTTATATTTTATATTTTATAGTTTTTTATTTCTTTTTCAATATTGGAAAGTAAAGGCAATATAATAAAAGGTAAGGTAAACTATTTATAAAAATGCACAAAAATACTCAAAAATTCAGAAATAAAATGTTTTTGATATTTTTAAAGTTTTCTACTGTTTTTGTGATTTTTGAGGTTTTTTTCAAGATGTTTTTGATATTTTTAAACACTGAAATAAGGCAAAACAGTGGAAATAGGGCTGGCTGGGAATAAAATGTAATTTAAAAATAGCAACCAGTAGTCAAAATATTTCACACTATTTTTCTAATAAAGAGAATAAAATAAGGGTCAAACAGAAGCTGAGTTTATATTTTTTTGAATTTTCTACTATTTTATATATTTTTTTGAAGTTTTTGAGAGTTTTTAATTTTTTAGTGTTTTTCTTTTGAAATTTTTAATAATTTTTGGACTGACACTAAAATAGGATAAAATAGACACTATGTGAATTTTTGGGAATTTTTGGAGGTGTTTTGATATTTTTTTGGTATTTTCTAAGGTAGACAGTACACAAAAAGGGAGTTTTTTATTTTTAATAAATAGGAAAATAAAATAAAATCAAAAACTAAATAGCTGGCGTTAAAGTATAGGTGCACAGGAGCTTAAGTCTATTTTTGTGAAATTTTTGGAGTTAAAATGATATTTCAAATAAATACAACAAACATCCAATTAATAATCAGGCCTGGCAGGGGCATAAATGCAATTTACAAAACTTCCAGGGACAAACATGCAATTTTCCACAAAAATATATAACTAAATATTCAATTTCTGGAACCAAAATGTAAATACAAAAGCCGCCTGGGCACGCTCACAAATTACCCACCAGGGCGCGTGACTTGCACGCGCCTGGGAGGGACTGGAATGCAATATCAGAAAACCCTGGGGGTCTACTTGCAATTTATCCAAAAAGTTTACACTTAATACGAAAGTTTTGGGACTAAAATGAAATACGCAAAAGTCCGAGGGGTCCTCTGCAAAATGCCCACCCCCTCACGTGAACTGGTCACGTGAGGTGACGTGGCGAGGACCTAAATGCAAATAACCAAAGTACGGGGGCCTTTTTGCAAATATTACAAACTTTTTACGCTACAGACGAAAGTTTAAAAACTAAATATTAAATACAAAAATGGCGAGGGTTGAGATGCAAAATACCCTCGCCCGGGCGCTCTGATGAAGACGCGTGGCACGCATCCAACGGTTGGGCGGCGAGGCGTGATCCAGCGGTTGGAGGCGACCCACTTATCCACGTGGCGTGTCCTGGGCGCGCGATGACGGTTGGGTCGTGCGGCTGCGATTAGAACTCCTTCGACGATCGAACGGTGGGCACTTGGGAAGATCTAACGGCTGCAGCACGATCTGGGCGTTCCTCGTTGATCCGACGGCGCCGGAGGCAGAGGGAAGAACACGGAGGAGCTCCGGTTGGGCGAGCTTCTCCGAGCTCCTCCGTCCGGCCACGGCGACGAATGAGCTTGCAAAGTGGTCGAGGATGCTCCTGCAGGTGTCGGCTGTCGTCTGGAAGCTTCAAAATCCACCGGCGGACGCCGGTGCTCTCGCACGGAGGTGGCGGAGCTGCAAGGCCCCAGGTGCTCCGGCGAGAGAGCAAAATAGCTCCAGAAGCGTCGATATGCTCCAGAACCTGCACCAAAAAGTTAGGGAGGTCGAGGGAAAAATGCCTCGACCTTGGGTGGCTCTCGAGATGGACAGGGAGGCGAGATAGGGACTCGCCGGAGTTGCGCTCCGGCGAGGTGATCGATTTGGTGAAGATGCGATCGATTCGACTCAGAAAGATGGGGGAAATGATCCTATGACTAACAGGAATGAAATGGGGATAAGTATGAAACGAATGGCAGCCTCGATGGCCAATGGCCAGAGGGAGAAGACCTCACGGGGGTGACCGCCGGAGGTGATGGTGGAACACGCCCAGCTCGCGTGCCTCCGCCTCTTCGAAGGTGCAGACGAAGAGCTGTCACCTCCACGTTGCTGAGAGACTCCAAAGAGGGGGGGAAAACTGGATGAAATGCGGTTCAAAATCAAAGGGAAGTCAAGGAGGACCTTAAGTATGGTTGACGATGGAGGTTGAAAGAACGAGGCGGCTGGCTCGATTCAGAGGCTCTCAGCCCAAGACGATCCTTGGGCGAGCAAGAGGGATGGTAGGTGAACAAGTTTGCAGAAGGACTCGAGCTCAAAGGGTGAAAGAACATGTCTCGAAAAAAATGGAGAAGATGGGTCAAAGATAGGTCTGTCAGAGGCTACAGGGTGTAGGTCAGACTGTTGACCGAGGTCAACAGTCCTGGCCTCCTGGTTGGTCCACGTGGACCAACCAGGAAAAACCCTAAAAAAAGTCTTATTAAATCAATTTAAAATATTAAATGGCCGAATTAAATAAAAGTTATAAAATAAAAAATGTTCAAAATTTTATGTAGTATTTAATTCTGAGTTTTAATTATTTTTAGGAGTTTTATTTTTACAAGTTGCCTTTTTAACCTTATATAGGTATAATACCTATGGATTTTAGTATTTTATTTTTATTTTTGGTATTTTATTTTTATTATTTTTATTTAGTATTTTATAAAATTATAACATACTTTTATATACATAAGTATATTTTTATTTTATTTTTCTGAGATGTTTTGTATATTTAATAAAATACAAGTGTATTGTATATAGGTATAAGTATATGCAGTATACCTATGTATTCTTTATACAAGTATTTTTATTTTTATTTTTCTTTACATTTTATTTCAATTTTAATGCACATATATATTATAAGTAATACTTACAAAATTATAAAAATATAAAAATGAATAAATAATGAATAAAGAATAAATTGAATATTTTATTCAGTACAAGTGTACAATAGGGGTCCAAAACTCAACTTTCAAACCGTAGCTCCGCCAAATGCGAAACCACCACCATTGGGTAGATTATTTTATTCTATATACAATTAAAGGTGAGTTTGATGCATTTGGAGTTGTCGTTTGTGAGATACGGGTCTGGGAAGTTGGGATTTTGGATTCTTATTCAGACCAGAACTTTTTGTCTGTACATTCTTTTTCTGTGAAATCAATTTTGTCTTTTTCTTTATGAAATTATCTACAACTTTCATGTACAAAGTTTCTTTATTTGATGTACAAAAAGTGGAACCAGAAATAGGTCCCAAAATGAATAAAGAATGAGCAGGAAGTATAGGTATTTTGACTGTGTTTTTGACCTTATCTCCCCCTACTTTATTCCTTGTCGACCTATTCATCAAGATGCCTAGGTCTCGGGGGTTTCGGGTCATAAAATATTTACAATATTTTATTCTTTTTCTTTTCTTTATTTATTCTATAATTTTGGCCTTAATTACAGTAATTTACACACTATCTGAATGCACATGCATGGATGCTAAGATGATGGTTTTAATGCTATTTACAGGCATTTGCTAGGGTTTTTGGTGCCAAAATGATAGAATAAAGATGATGAAATGTGGATTCATCATCGACATCTAAGAGGAATGCTCTTTACTGTCAAGATAGGTGCTCTAAAGACTCGATCAAGAAGCCTGCCATCAAAGACTAGTCCCTCCATATCAGTAGATATCTCAATACTCTTCTGGAGAGTCTTAAGTATGCCAACAAGGCGACTTTCAATCTTTTCAGTCTCCTTAGTGACCCGAGTGATACCATTATCGTGATGGCATACGTGACTCCTTACTTGTATCTTCATACACTTCCCACATAACCAATGATCGAGGATCCTCAAGGTATCATCCACAGCAAGAAATAAGTCACGATCTTTTTGAAGAGCTCCTGCAATAAGGTACAACGCTCTTCACTAGAGAGATGCACTCTTTTTTTTGAAGCCAAAATGCACTCTTTTGAGATGGAAAAATTATACGTGAAAAGTCTTTGCTGCCCTCTCTACCATCGGGGCAACAATGAAAATTCCGGAATGAATGCAATAAGATCCCTTTCTCATAAGGGTACAAAGAAGGTAGTTGGCAGCTGGGTGCAAGAAGCACACCCCTAGAAGTTTCTCCTTCTTCTAGATCAGACATACTCTGGACTTGAGGAACACGGGAGGGAAAGATGGTGCATAGCAAGGGCGACCTTGGGGAAGAGGTTTCTTCTGTTGGGAATTCTGTCGAATAGGTGGCGTGCACGGCTGTGAGCTTATCTAGAGTAAAATCCTCCACTGACTATGTTATACCCGAAGAAGAGGATGATGCGATAGTGGGGCAGAATGGATACGAGCTACATAGTACTGCACTCTACTACAGAAACAACAGGCGAGAACCACCTGCTGCGCACAGGGCGAGAACCACCTGCTGCGCTCAGCGACAGGAGAAGGGCACCTCCCTTGTGATGGAGAAAGGAACAGGACCAGAGCGGCTGCCAATCTTTACAGCACATGAAGAGGAAGAAGGGATGATGTCTCCCACGATGCTTGAGAGAGGAGAGAGGACCTGCGCCTCTCACGCGAGGGGAGCGAAGGAGGCCGCATTGTGCTGCGGCTGTGCACAGCCACAATGGGGGGTCCTAATTTACATGGTGAAATACATGCCTATACTTTGGTGGGTTCAAAATAAGATAGATAAAACAGTTAAAGGGTGTGTGCCTTGCACCGCTCTTCAAGGGGTTTAACCCCCATTTTTGGCCAGGTAAATCCCCATTATAACAAGCTTACAATCTAGTTTCCTTGTCAAAAACAAATTACCTATTCAATTAATACTTACATTTAGGTTGGATGCAGCCCAGATTCACTCAGGTGAATCCACAAGAAACAAAAGCAACCAAGTTTTAAAAATCCATCATAATCCACACACTCCTTCGCAAGTAATTGCCTTCCTGCAAGTTGACTGCCTGCACGTGAAGATTAGCAGCAACCACCAAGCAATGGTGGCATCTCCAAGATTGGCCTCACAGCCATACCACTATAGCAAGCTACTCGATAGGAGAAGCGGACTAATGTGAAACAGGCAGCTAATTAAGAACCAAATTTTCCCTCTTTCATGTGAAGGAGACGAAACGCCAACTGCAGCTGACTAAAAAGCAAAATCTACATTCATCTAGCTGGAGTAATTCTACGACCTACATGTTTGGATTTCCAAAAACCCCAACGTTACAAAGAAACCAAAGACAAATTATCACATAAGTGAAAACTCAAAGGACGCCATAAAAAAACCTTCTTTCTAAGAAATCTCACATCCCTGAAAGGCAATAGATTATCATGCTCCACAGATATCTCATAGCATTTTCAGGATGCTCACCTGTCCGATGATCACTGCCTTCACCCGATCAAAAGGCGTCGAATTCAGTGCATTGAAAATCAGATGCTGCGGCGGGTACACCACTGCGCTACCCCGCATCTCCCGCTCAACGAAGCTGCAGAGATCCCTCGCGTACGCCTTCTGCAGCTCCCCGCCCAGCGCCTCCAGCCACGTATCCTCCACCAGAAGCTCCTCCAGCCTCACGTGGCCCGCCCCGTCACCTATCCAAAAAACATCGATCGGTATAAAAAATGAACGATTCAAACACGAAGATCCGAAGGAAAACCCCTATAAGCCGGAGCACGCCAACCTCTGGCTGCGGCGATCTTCTGGGCGCAGATGGCCGCGTTGCGCCTGGATCTGGCGATGAACTTGTTGATCTGGATGCGCTTGTGCTGGTCGGGGGTGAGGGGGGGAGGAGAGGAGGAGTTGCAGCGGATGGGGGAGGGGGAGGGGGAGAGGGTGCGGGGGCGCTTGGACGGTGGGAGGAGGTCGGTTAGGGTTTCGGGGGAGGGGAGGGCCATGGCGGGGGAAGCGGGCGGGCGGAAGGACCGGGAGATTGTGGCGCGCGAGAGCATGAAGGCGGGTGGGGTCCAACGCGGGGGAGGAACGGTTTCTGGCGGGAAAGGTACATTGCTGTTAGATATTTCATTACAGCATAATATAGTCAAACGACGAGTGATACTCGGAAAGATCCAATTTCCTCTAATATTGTTCTGCCTGTAAAACTGCACATGTAACGGGGTTTAGATCTCCGATTGGTTATCGAGGAAAATCGACAGGGTTTAAGTCTCTGATTCGTTATCGAGGAAAACTGATCTTGATAATTTGTTGGATTCGAACTCAAATGGATCCTTTGACAACCAGCCAAAATGTTTAAGCCCAAATTCAAGCCGTAATCCCTATCACTTATAACCCACTCTCAGACTTTGTGGATTTTAGATGTGAGACTATATTTAGGGGTATGGGTGTTACAATATCCTCCACTTATATTCGCAATGTCCTCATTGCGATGTGGTCTGTCATTTATTCCCAGTGATAGTGGCGGTATAGTGGCGGTTGCACGCTCTCGACTTAGGTCTCTTCGGGTAACCATTTCCACTATCAGAGGGAGCTCTGATACCATTTATACCGTCTCGGGCTTGGTCACCAGTCCATTATCGAGGAAAACTGACCCTACCAACTTATTGGGTACATATCCATATGGACTCGTTGATAACCACCCAAAATGCTTAAGCCCAACTTATTGCATATATTTCACCATTTCCCGAGGTCGAACTGCCAGTTGAATGTGACAGGAATTATGCAAGCATCCTTGACAATCCCCGGACCCACCGTAGAAGCTTTCGGTCATGAGTGGAGCAAATTTGATCTGGTTAACCACTGCTCTGCAACTGGAGAGTAGGTGGATCTCGTATGGATTGAGAAGCACAACTGCATCAATATCGGGGAAATAGCTAATAATTTTAGCGTCCAATAATGTCTCAGCATACAAAAGGACTGCCTTAATTTCCATAAGTTCGCATTGGCATTGAAGACGACTATGCCGCAATAGGAGTGTTCCTTGGAGAAAATTCGAGTTTCTACATCCTGAAGCAGGAATCGATTCGGCATAAGAATGGACTTGGCTAGAAGGTGGGAAGGGAGAGGTCCACTATCTTCTTCGGGATTGGAGTCAGCGCTCTGGTTTTAGATTACATCTAGCAATCCAGATGTCGTGCAGCAGGGACCATGCATTTATGAATGTTAATGGGGATCGTGCGAGTTGTTGAGTGAGAAAAAAGTTAGGAATACCTTTGAGAAGGTGAATCCTTGTGCACTCCCAAACTAAACCATGCTACTCTTGCCATAGGACAGTCTGCTGAAATGCATTGGAGTTCCTCTGTATGTGTTGGGGATATATGGATAATGCGGAAACAATCAACTCAGGATCTGTATCCCCCTAAACTGTCCTGCAGCAGAGATGGCACAACACAATATATGTTCCCCACACGGGAACTCAAATGCAACAATGACAAGCAACCACAAGCAAGCACAACAAGCACCACACGAGACAAAGATTTTTACGTGGAAACCCTTGCTCAAAGTGAGCGAGGGAAAAACCACGGGGCAAGACCGGCAACCAATCCACTACGGTCAAATGGAGCCAAATGTTCTTCCCGGTTTTGTTGCCCACAAAACTGAGGTACAAGCCACACACAATGGATAGTTGTTCTACAAGTATCTAACTATCCCTAGGTATCCAAAATACCAAATGTTGTGCTTAAATCCAAGAAGGATAAAAAGACTCCCCTTGTGGGCTCCCGGATGGAGACCCAAACACGAAGCTCGGCTTCTTGAGGTCGTCCCCAACGACCTCCAATGGCTTCTCCCACTTGAGCTTGTCCTGCTCTTCACAGCCCGTTGCACCTCAGCCCGCGGCACCTTGGTCGACGGAGAAAGGAAGAGGAGCCCAGCTGCCCTCCCTCTTCTTCTCGGCCTCTCTCTCACGGCTGGAACGACTAAGGTTCAAAACCCTCGCTGGAAACGGCTGAAAAACTGGAAGCAAGAAAATGGGTCGAATGCTACTGTCGAGAGTTCCCTGGAAAGGGAAAGGAATGGGCTCCCACTTGCTGGGAAATTGCAGTGATACCCCTGTCACAAGGGTAAATTATTGCTGCCCCCAAGTTGGGGATGGAAACTTGCAAGTATACCCAACAACCTCCCCCTATAGCCCCTAACGGGGAGATGTTGTCCTGCGATGGAGATCAACAAGAGGTGACACCGCTCAGCTCTCTACAGAGCTGAAGCTTGTCACGAGTGACTGCCTTTGTCAACATGTCTGAGGGGTTCTCATCTGTGTGGATCTTCTTCAACATGAGTTGCTTCTGTTCAATTGCATCCCTCAACCAATGGTATCTCACATCAATGTGCTTTGTGCGAGCATGGTGCATGGTACTCTTGCTCAAATCTATAGCGCTCTGCCTATCACAAAACACAACTGGCTCGCTGTCATCCAATCCAAACTCACCAAGGAAGCGTTGTAGCCACAACACTTCTTTCTCAGCCTCTGTTGCTGCAATGTATTCTGCCTCTGTAGTTGAGAGAGCAATACATTTCTGTAGTTTGGATTGCCATGATATGGCTCCCCCTGCAAATGTGAAAATGTAGCCTGAGGTGGACTTTCTCTGGTCCATGTCACCTGCCATATTTGCATCAGTGTAGCCACACAATTTGGGATCTGACCTCCCAAAAACAAGACACATACTTGAGGTCCCTCTCAAGTATCTCAAGATCCATTTCACGGCCTCCCAATGGTCCTTCCCCGGATTGGACATGAATCTGCTCACCACGTCCACTGCATGGGCTATGTCGGGTCTAGTGCAAACCATTGCATACATGAGGCTCTCAACTGCTGACTGGTATGGGATCTTGGTCATCTCTGCTTTCTCCTCAGAAGTAGAAGGACATGACTCTTTGGATAGCTTGAAATGAGAGGCTAAAGGCGTACTGACAGGCTTGGCATTCTTCATGTTGAACCGCTCCAACACGCGTTCAACATAGTTCTCCTGTGACAACCACAACATGTGCTTCTTCCTGTCCCTTGTAATCTGCATCCCAAGGATGTGACTTGCCTTGCCCAGATCTTTCATCTCAAACTCCTTGGATAGTTCTCTCTTGAGCTTTGCAATGAGATTGGAATCATGACCTACAATCAGCATGTCATCCACATAGATCAAAAGAATGACGAACCTGTCATTGGGAAGACGACGAACATATACGCATGGGTCGGCGGTAGTCCTCTTGAAGCCCTGCTTTCCCATGAAAGCATCAAACTTCAAGTACCATTGTCTCGGGGCTTGCTTCAAGCCATAGAGACTCTTCCTCAACCTGCATACCATATGCCCTTTCCCTCTCTCTTGAAAACTATGTGGCTGCTCCATGTAGATCTCTTCCTTCAAATCACCGTGAAGAAACGCCGTCTTCACATCCATCTACTCCAGCTCAAGGTCCATGCTAGCAACAAGTCCTAGCACAATTCTCACTGAGTTCATCTTCACCACTGGGGAGAAGATCTCATCATAGTCCACTCCTTCCTTCTGGCTGAACCCTTTCACCACCAATCTGGCCTTGTACTTCACCTGCTTGCCACTGTCATCTGACTTCAGCTTGTAAACCCACTTGTTCTTCAAGGCTCTCTTCCCTTTAGGAAGCTCAACAAGGTCATAAGTGATGTTCTTCTTTAGAGATGACATCTCTTCGTTCATTGCATTCTGCCAATGACCATTGTCCTTATGCACCTGTGCCTCCTCAAAGGTGTATGGCTCACCTGCATCTGTAAGCATCACGTACCTGGAAGTGGGGTAACGGGATGATGGCTGGCGTGTCCTCTCAGATCTCCTGACCTGAGGCTCTGCTGTGTCTGTAAGTGGATGAGGCTGCTCCCCCTGCCCTAGATCCCCTAGACCTGCATCAACGGGGTCTGCATCTGGCTCATGCTGCTCTAGCTGCCCATCCTCTCCACCTGTACCCTGTACTGGAGAGGGCTCTGTGTCCTCATCACTGTCATCATCCATGGAGATCTCATCTCCATCACCACTCTCAGTGGTGTCCTCAGCCAACGTCTGATTCTCATAGAAAATCACATCCCTGTGCCTGGTGACTGTCTTCTTCCTTGGATCCCAAAGACGGTATCCAAACTCCTGATCTCCATAGCCAAGAAAAATACAAGGCACTGCCTTGTCATCCAATTTCTTCCGCTGCTCCTTGGGTACCAATGCATAAGCCTTGCATCCAAACACCCTCAAATGAGCATATGAGGGGTCTTTCCCTGTCCAAACACACTCTGGAATCTTGAAGCCCAAAGGAACTGATGGAGATCGGTTCACCAAGTAACATGCGGTGCGAACCGCCTCAGCCCAAAAAGTCTTGGGCAACTTCGCTGTCTTCAGCATACAACGGACTCTCTCAACAATGGTCCTGTTCATCCTCTCAGCTAGACCATTGTGCTGGGGTGTGCCTGGCTCCGTCCTCTCATGCCTGATGCTGTGATCTGCACAATAGCTCTGAAAGTTATGGGAGGTGTACTCTCCCCCATTGTCTGTGCGTAAACACTTCAACAATTTTCCTGTCTCACGCTCAACCATGGCATGGAACTTCTTGAAGAAATCAAACACTTGATCCTTCGATCTGAGCACATACACCCACACCTTCCTATATGCGTCATCAATGAAGGTGACAAAATACCTGTTGCCTCCCAAAGAGGTTGTGTCCATAGGACCACAAACATCGGAATGAACCAACTGTAGAAGGTCTCCCTTCACCTTGGATCTCGCTCTGTACGGTGCACTCCTGCTCTTCCCAACCTCACATGCATCACAAGGTGACAAAGTGATGTCATTATGGCAGGGGATCAACTCTCTCTTGCTAAGAAGCTGTAAGCCCTTCTGGCTCATGTGACCAAGACGACGGTGCCACAAATCTGAGTTATCTGCTTCACTAGCATGCAAACTGCCGTCCATGACCTTCACTCCAGTCATGTAGAGTGTGTGACACAAGCTGCCTCTAGCCATGATGAGAGAACCCTTACTTATCTTGCATCTGCTGTCGCCGAACTTCAGATGGTAGCCTTCACTATCTAGCTGTGAACCAGATATAAGGCTAAGCCGCACATCAGGAACATGCCTCACATTCTGAAGAGTCATTGAGCACCCAACATCCGTCTGGATCGAGATGGTGCCCATGCCAATGATCTTAGAGTAACTTTCGTTACCCATCAAGAGTCTCCCATAATCACTCATGGTGTAGGTGGTGAAAAACTCCCTGTGTGGAGTCACATGATAGGAGGCGGCCGTGTCAACGACCCACTCCAAATCGCTCCCTGCATGTAAGCACTGGTCCTGGATGGTGAGAATCACCTCATCTGCACTCTCATCTGCCACAACTGCAGCTACATTGCCATCTTCCCTTTTCTGATCTTTCTTGGCTTCAGCTTGTTCTCTCTTCCAAACCCTGCGATCTCTCTTCCAGTGACCTGGCTTCTGGCAATGGTGACATTTTCCTCTGCCCTTGGACTTGTCTCTGGATTTCTGCCTCTCCTGTGACGCTTCTCTGCTGTTGGATCTTCCTCTCCTCTCAACTGCATACACATGTGAAGAGGAGGATGCCTCTCCCGAAGAGCGACGTCTAATCTCCTCATTGAGGAGACTTCCCTTGACCATAGCCATGGTCAACTTGCTATCCTTATCAGAGTTGCTCACTGTGACTACTAGAGTCTCCCAACTGTCTGGCAGTGAACCCAAAAGAAGAAGTGACTGCAGCTCATCATCAAGTGTCAAACACATGGATGTCAACTGATTGATTATGCTTTGGAAATCATTCAGATGCTCCGCCAGCTTGCATCCATCCTTGTATTTCAGGTTCACAAGCTTTCTAATCAAGAAAGCCTTGTTGGTAGCGGTCTTCTGGTCATAGAGCTCGGACAACTTGTCCCATAGCTCCTTGGCATTGGTCTCCTCGGCAACATGATAGAATACATACATGTCAAGCCACTTCCGAATGGTGCCAATGGCCTTTCGGTTCAATTTTGTCCACTCTCCCACGGACATGTTCTCCGGCTTGGCGCTCTCACCCTCCACCGGATCGTGGAGGTCCTTGCAATACAAAATGTCTTCCATCTTCGCCTTCCAAATCTGCCAATTGCTACTTGTGAGCTTGATCATTGTGCCTTCCTCATCTTTGCCCATTATGCTCAAACCTGAGCTCTGATACCACTTGTTGGGGATATATGGATAATGCGGAAACAATCAACCCAGGATCTGTATCTCCCTAAACTGTCCTGCAGCAAAGATGACACAACACAATATATGTTCCCCACACGGGAAATCAAATGCAACAATGACAAGCAACCACAAGCAAGCACAACAAGCACCACACGAGACAAAGATTTTTACGTGGAAACCCTTACTCAAAGTGAGCAAGGGAAAAACCACGGGGCAAGACCGGCAACCAATCCACTACGGTCAAATGGAGCCAAATGTTCTTCCCGGTTTTGTTGCCCACAAAACCGAGGTACAAGCCACACACAATGGATAGTTGTTCTACAAGTATCTAAATATCCCTAGGTATCCAAAATACCAAATGTTGTGCTTAAATCCAAGAAGGATAAAAAGACTCCCCTTGTGGGCTCCCGGATGGAGACCCAAACACGAAGCTCGGCTTCTTGAGGTCGTCCCCAACGACCTCCAATGGCTTCTCCCACTTGAGCTTGTCCTGCTCTTCACAGCCCGTTGCACCTCAGCCCGTGGCACCTTGGTCGACGGAGAAAGGAAGAGGAGCCCAGCTGCCCTCCCTCTTCTTCTCGGCCTCTCTCTCACGGCTGGAACGACTAAGGTTCAAAACCCTCGCTGGAAACGGCTGAAAAACTGGAAGCAAGAAAATGGGTCGAATGCTACTGTCGAGAGTTCCCTGGAAAGGGAAAGGAATGGGCTCCCACTTGCTGGGAAATTGCAGTGATACCCCTGTCACAAGGGTAAATTATTGCTGCCCCCAAGTTGGGGCTGGAAACTTGCAAGTATACCCAACAGTATGATCATCATTGTTTGGAATCCGGACCGCCAGAATGGCTTCGAGGGGAATATCTGCCTTCATCAAGCGCCATAGAAACAAACAATTTGGGGGGTGGGGGGGGGCAAAACCTTAGAATGTCAAATAATTTTGCTTTGCATTATGAGATGAGGAGATAAGCTTCTTCCACTGCTGACCAGAAAGCCGGTATGCTGACTTGATCATGGAAATCCTTCCAGATCAAGACATCCTCTGCTGCGAAATTAGTTTAAATGGAAAGGATGTGGTCCACATTTAGCGATCTAAATAAGGATCGCAACACATGAATATGCAAGTTTCCTTGAACATCAAGAAGCTCATCAAATTTCGAATTTCGATGGCAATAGAGCCAACGGGTGGGTCTGGGACTGGAAGAATACTGCTTGAATCTCCACCCAGTTATCACTCCAAATTTGAAAGCTCTGACCGTTTCCCACAACCCATCAAGTATTCGCTAACATGAGATCTCTCAGACCTATGAGGTCCTTCCATAAAGGAGACTGATTTCCTTTGATTGTAACTCCCTGGAAATTTTCATGATAACAGTACTTACCATGTAGAAGCCCGCATCAAAGAATGCTTGATCCTTTAAAAAACTCTAAAGTAGTTTAAGAATAATCGCTTGGTTAAAATGAGAAGCGGATGGATACCTATACCCACCAATTGTTTTGGGAGGGTGATATGTCGCAATACAGTAAGGTAACAACATCATTTACTTTTTGGGAAACCTCGGCAAAAGCCTCACGTTAAATTGTCCAATGGCCTTGCAAATTTTATCTGGGGAGTCCAGTTGTATCCACAAGGTGAATGGTAAGGACTAAGGAGGTCGGTGCTGAATTCAGGAAGATGGTCCATCCGACTTGTGAGAGTAGTTTAGAATTCCAACCTGCCGACTTATAGGTGACTCTTTCATTGAGTATTCGAGGTAAAGCTAACGCTTTACTCTTTTATATAAGTAGCTGTAAAATCTCGACTTTTCGACTCAAAGATCCGACAGAGTATAAAATTCAATATGATCAAATATATTAAATATACGACTTATTTAAAGAATCTCGTTGTTGGTTTTCCAAAACATTTGGATTTTTCGAATTCTGACTCCAAACAAGAGAAAGGTGTGGTCATTTTAGTGAAGGGATGTTCATCTCTGGATTTTAGACATGGGTTATGAAAATGTAACTGCACAAGCCCTTTCTAATGGACCTTATGGGCGTCCATGTGTGATTTAACACATCTTCTTCCTTCCATCATCCCCCGCCTCCATAACTGTCATATTGGCCATAGAAAACACGCTAGAGAGCGTTTTGACATCATTCTCACGAGGAAAGTGTATGGAACTATATATATATACATATACATACATACATACATATATATATATATATATATATATATTATTTTGAGTTTGGAGAAAATGTCTGCTCTATATATTGCATCTTTGGATTGGGTTTTTTGATGCTCGTGTTCTTCTCTAGCCCCGATCATGATCTATGTTGTTTAAAGGCAGTATTAGTTCTCATATCGATGAGGAAAGCTGGAGATCATGGAAAAACTACATGTAGATGCATTGATGAATCTCCACTTCATCACCTTTATTCTTTCATTTGGCCTTCAATTCCTAGTTAAATGCATGTAAATAGCATTAATACATGAAATAACACACAATAATTGACCTATAAGTACAGTGTAAATACATGTATGTACTTCCAAAATAAAAGAATAAAGGAAAGAAAAAAATGAAGGGTTGAAAATACTGAATGACCCTAAACCCCGAGACCATGTCAATATTTGCTTGATCGGTATTGGCTTGATCGATTAGAAATAAAGTAGGGGGAGATATGGCCAATAAGTGTACAGAAATCACACACAAACATGAATTTAGTTCATCAATAAATAGTCATCTTTACCCTATTTTATTTTACATTTTATACATGTCAAATAATAAAAACCCATAACATGAAAATTATACATAAAAATATAAAAAAACAAAAATATTTGCACATAAAAATAATGCACAATGCACTTGGGACACAGAGAGGAAAAAGCTACGAACAAAACTTCATAAACATGTATCTCCTTCATATGAACTCAAAATTCATCAATTCACCTTTGTTGTTCATAAAATTAAACTATCTATCTAATGAAGTGGTTTTATTAAAAATGGAGTTAAGATGCAAAAGTTGGCTTTCTATGGTCCCATTGTCCCTTATAAATAATTATTTCATTCATATATTCATTCTTTATATGTTTACCTTTCTTATATTTTAAAATAAATGTAAATATTATTTGAAAAATATAAAAAATATAAAAACTAAATAAAAATGTTAAAATATATTAAAAATAAATAAGGTATTAAAATATATAGGTCTACCATACCTATAAAATGCATACCTCTATTTATTTAAGTAAACAAATAAATTCAAAAAAAATAAAATGAAAATATGTAAATATGTATTTAAATATATTATACATATATAAAATATGTACATATAATAATAAAATACAAACTAAGAATAAAATACCTAAAGTATGGGTATTTAATTTATAAATATATGTGTAAAAATTAGCACATAATAAATAGGCTTGTGAAAATAAATAAAAATATCCATAAAATGGTACATAAAATAACAAATTTTTTGACTTTAATTAATAAAATCATTTATTACTTATTTTTTATTTAAGAAGGAATTTATTCCCTATAAGGTTTTGGTTGGTCTACATGGACCAACTAGAGCTCAAGGATTGTTGACCCAAGGATCAATTGTCCTTCTGTCCAGCTGCCCCTATCCGAAACCCAACTAGTACCTGCTCTTCTTCGATTTTTGGAGATGAACCACTATTCAATACATCTTGATTTCCTCACCTACATTGCGCCTCTCACCTTCCTCCATCTCGCCATGCTTCTAGATTGATCATACGAACAATCAAGTTCTTGCCATCTCGTGATCAAACCACCATGTCACTTTGTGTATGAATAAACACAAGCCACGCCCTTTTTGATTTTGGTCTCCTTCTTCCTCTCGTAACCTAAGATTTGAGCTTCCCTCGGTGATAGGGGGTGTAATTCCTCGATTTGTGGTGTGGATAAGGTTAAGGGAGGGTGATCCAAACTCGTTGGAGTCCTTCTTGGCGGAGCTTTGATCCAAACTCGTCGGAGTCCTTCTTGGTGGGGCTTCTATGCTCCTTGGAACCCCCTGGTCCAAGCTGTCTTTTTACACATCTTTAAGTTAATTTTAGTTCCAATAAATTAGTTTAGGTTTATTTTACGCAACTAGTTGTTAGCCAGGTTTAAATTCGAAGTTTTAAGATCGCCAGAGCTCTAGAGCTCCAGACACCATTCCACCATTCCACATCCTGTTACAACTTCATATCACTACCATTTCTTTCCCTCTTCACTTATCTACATCTCGACCACATTTTCCTTTATGGTTTTGCTCAAATAAAAGTGGATTGAAGCTCATCTTTCATCATCGTTCAGAGCTTCACTGCCCCACTCATCTCACTGCTATCCAGCTTCAACAACTAGTCGAGGCTCTTCGCCTCAAGCCAAGGAATCTTTTTGTAAATGTTGGAGCTTCAACCAGGCCCCTGGAGCATGGAATCGATGATATTTAGCAGCTCTGAGCGCCCCAATTTACACTCGAGCCCCAAGACCCGTCGTTGGGTTGTGGAACATCTTGAGCCCTACTGCAGGTGTGGCTCAACCTCTGGAATCTGTGGAGCTAATCGAAGAAGAGTGCGGACACCCAAGACACGAGATAAGGCCGATCGAAGCGCTGCTAGGGACTTGTTCTTGGGAATTCTTCTACCCGCCTCCATCGTTGTTAGATCAAAGCCACGGTCCAGATTGTCCAATATAAGATGAAATGACCCCTGCTCTACCATCAGATCGAGCTTGAGTGGAAAACATGGCACTTCCTACACCGTCGGATGGCACCCTTTTAAGGGGTAAACTACTTAGTACCCCGTCACATTTTGAATTTGTTGTTTATACCTGCAAATATTTGTTTGTGTTTAAATACTTAATATTTGCAAAGAACCACTCGAAATTTATCATATTTGCTATTAGGTCCTCTATCAAGTACCTCGCATGCCCACGTACATGAGGTCCCAGTCTTCTTGCATATAAACCCTCGTAGGTTTAGATATTTGTATTAAGCTTTAAATTTTGTATAAATAGTGTTAAGTTTATGGAGAATTTGCACGCAAGGCCTTTACTTTTTATTTGGTTGCATTTATACCCCTGCTAGGCATATATTAAATGTAGATTGATTGGTTAAATCGCTCTGATACCCCTATACTCTGTTTTTATGGCTATTAAATACATTTAAACTTTATTTAAATTGCAAATAGGTCTCCTCCGGTTCCATAATTTTAATTTGTATATTTTTTTATTAAAAATAGTATTTAAATTTGAAAATTGTGGGAAAATTACCCAAGGTGTCGGCTACATAGATTTATCACATATATAAAAAGCAAGCTTTTTATTCCATGGTTGAATATTGAAATCCAAAAAATATAACATCACTTTTAATAATTCAAAAAAAAAAGAGTATTTATATTATTATATTTTCCACCTTTAGACCAAAAATAAAAAAATATCAAAATAAAACCATAAAAAATCACAAACCCTAAAAACTTAAAAAATCAGAAAAAAATCATATAAAATCAGAAGAATGCTCTCTATTCTATATCTTTCTTTATTATGTATATTATAGATTAAAAATAGCTTTGGAAATTTTTGAACATATTATATGTTTTTACAACCCTAAACTATCTAGCTTTATTATTTTACTCACTGGTTTATACATTTTAATCCTTTAAAAATACATAAAAATTAGCAAAAATCCTATAAAAATAACCAAAAACATAATTTAATTTTAAATACAATGGAGATGAGTTTGGTGAATTTGGAGTCCATGTGGAGAAGATATTGATAGTGAAATTCGATTTATGGCTTTTTATATGTGTATGCAGTTGCACAGTGCATTATTTTTATGTGTAATTGTTTTTTATAATTTTATATGTATTTTTATGAACATGTTTCATGTGGATCAATTTCTTATTTTCCTTGTATAAAATGAAGAATAAACTGTATAAAAATGATTATTTGACGATTTGAAATCCGAGTTTTATCATTTATGTACATTATATTAACCCTTATATCTCCCTACTTTATTCCTTGTCGATGACGAATCCATGATTTATTATTACTATACTCTCTTATTATCCTCTGAGCATAATCACCCTAGCCCAAATCTTCATCAATTCCACATCATTAACAACTAAACCTTGTCCTGTAATTAACCCCCTTTATTTTCCTTATTTTCTTTTGTTGTATTCCCTAGTTAGCCCCCCTAAAAATAAAAGTAATTAATCCATATATTTGTTTTGGTGTTAAAAAGAAATCAAAAAGAAAAAGAATCACAAAACCTTTTAAAAAGCAGTGGTTTGTCCTTTAAAATTACTCCCATAATTTTCACTGTGTTTATTTGATCTCTTTTGACTTTCTGATCAAGATGAAATTTATAGATCTCATCGGGATCTACAACTTTGTTTGATTTTTTGCTAACTCGATCGCCTTTTATTTCTCTTATATTTTCTTCTCTCTTTTTTTGAATAAATACCATTGGGTTGTGTGGCACCTTCTGGGCTACCTACGTGGTCGCTCCTCCTTGCGTCGCCCGATCCTCTCCAGCACCCTTGGATCGCCTTCAGCCCGCCTCCATCGCCAACACTCATCTCCCTTTATCTCGAACTGTCTGATCTTATCCTCCCACCTCATCGGAACTGCCCCCTTCCGCTTTTGCCAGAGATGTATGATCGCCTCCCATCCAACGCCCCTACTTCCTCCACGTCACCCCTTCCTATCCAACCGTAGGATGTCATCATCTCATATGGGTCGTACCTTCCCGCTCAACCCTCAACCTTCAGCCCTTGGATATGATCCCCTGATCTGATCCAAACCCTCACCTTGCGCCACCATCCCGACCGTTGGATCGCAATATCCAATGGTTAGGACCATGTCTCCCACCTCCAGCTCACCCACTCCCCCCATGTTTCCACGTTGGCTACTTCGCATCCTTCCTTTTTTGGCCGCCACCCCAAGGCACCTTATCATGTTCTAATGGTCCTCCTACGTAGCCCTAGGATCCGCCATTCTGGTGCATCCTTCAAAACCCTAAATATGACTTCTACGGTCAAATGCAAGCCATCGCAATCGCCCCCTCCCTTACCTAAAATGGTTGGATCTCCACCTTATATAATCACCGCCTCCGCCCTTGTATTGACTCATCCATCATTTTACAGAGTCACATCTTAGTCCTCTTCCTCTCCTCGTGACAAGGGGAGAAGGAATTGAGGTCGATCACGGAGCAGATCTCCAGATGCCACCCATGGTAGTCCAGCCATGCTACAAGCACCCTCTGCCACCGTTGATCTCTATGCCATGGTCGGGCATGTTGAGCGATAATCGGAGTACCTCCAGGTCCTCGACCCAGACCTCCTCCTTCACCGGTTACCCTCTCCTATTAGGTATGCCCCTCTCCTTTCTTTTTCTGATCTTTCTCGAATTTTTTTCCCACGCACGCACACACACACTATGACCACGATGATCACACCTTGAGCTTCACCAACCATCCCTAAGCTTCGCGTAACCACCCGTTCACCCCTTCCGATCCTCGGCAACCTCATCCATCCCATGCCATCTCCTCCGCCAGATGTGGAGGATATATAATTGCGGCTTTGCATTCTTCATCCTCGGCCCACCATTCACGACCATCATGCTCTACCTATGCACCTCTTAGCGCTTTTGCAGGTCCAACTTCATGATCGTACGCCTCAGAGGAGCTCCATTCTAGAGCTCCTCCTCTGGTGAGCTTCAATCGTTCCGCTTCATCGACGGCCGTCGAAGCTTCCTCGGCCCGCCATCATTATCGCCTGACGTTCAGGGAGTTGCCCCAACCTTCATGCGCAACAGAGGGGGCGGAGGAGGAAGAGGCACCTCGTTGAAGAGGAGGAAGAGGCACCTCGTTGAAGGACCAATAATTCCTCCACCTTCGCAGCTGTGGAAGACAAGCAGTTAACGTTGGATCCCCCCCCCCCCCGGCAGCCATCCAACTACCCAGACAAGGTAGCGTCGCCCTGCCAAAGAAGCACGCGTGCCTCATGTGTCGTGCCTATAAAATTTGCAAGAAGGCCCTACTAGGTCTACTTAATTGTAGAAATGCCCCCACCAGGGACCTATTTGCATATTTATCATTTTTATTTTACATGTTTTATTTCAATTATGCCCCGGACTCCATTGATTATATCTTGAGCATCCTAACTCCAATCAAGTTGATTTCAGTTTCATTTAGTTGCTCGTTTCACCCTCTATGTAATGGAATTGTTAAATCATTAAATTAACAATATGTTTATCGTGCCTTATTTTAAGTGATTATTGTGTCTCTTGCTCATTAAAATGAAATTCCATTGATTTATCTGAATGCACATTTGAATATGAAAGTAGCCTATCTTCTATTGCTCCCTGATTTATTTATTTTGGGATGTATTCATGCATAGTTTATGTGTCTTCATTATCGTCAGTCATTACTTAGCGTAGTGCATCATTTTATTGCTAAAAATAAAATACAAGTTGCATGTTGCTCATTTCATACATCATCATATTTGCTTGCAATTTGCATCGCATTTACTCTGCATAAAAATAAATTTAATAAAATTTAAAAATTGCATTCACATTCCGTGTGCATCATGGTTTAATTATCCTACATCATTATTTGCATTATCGTTCGATGTGCATTATTGTCACCTCGTTCCCTTCAATTGCATTAATCATTTTATGCATATTTGTTTTTAGTGCATTTTGTGAAGGATACATTCTGTGTGCATAAGAAGACTTAGCTTAGAGAATTTAATCGCTGAAATTTAATCTTTAATTTACGAGAAATAGACGAGGAGGCTCGTGTCTTTGAGTTCGACCTTGGTACACTTACTAAATTGAATTCTCCACATATCCAAAAGTATGGTTCTGAATGGATCATTTTTACCACATGTACTGTGATAAAAGACGGTTATTAATGTGGTGAAAATGTGGTTCATCAGTCGGCCAAGTAAATATTGACATGGTCTTGTGGTTTAGGGTCATTCAGTATCTTTGATACTTCATTTATTTTCCTTTTCTTTTCTTTATTCTTTTATTTTAGATTTAAATACATGCATTTATATAATAATTACAGATTAACAATGAATGTTAATCTGTACAACTTAATTGTATTTACATGTATTTTGATAAGCATTTAATTGCAAAATGGAAGAATAAATATAGGTAAATGGTTATTCATCAGCAGGTACATTAGGCAGACCATTAGGTTAATGACCTAATCAAGGTCTATAAACTAATGAGCCGGTGAGCATACAAGGGCATATGAGTAATATGATCTCTTAAAGGGATCATGCAGGTTCACTGCTGAACCAGAAGACATGAGCTCACTCATGAGATATTAGGACCAACCAAATTCCATCGATTGTCATCTTGCTTTGGAAGCAAGGCAGGATTTGTAAGTATGATATATGCTTTTTAGAAAGTATATGATCGATATCTACTCCCAATGATCGGATGAGAAACCTAATGATAAAACTCTGAAGAGACAGTTAAAAAGTGATAAAAAAAACTTCAAGTTTATTATAGGTCTTCCAGTATGCAGGATGTTAGGGTATTATTAATACTTGAGGGTGATGTGATCATAATCGATTGTATAACTGTGATGCTTCCATTCCGAGGGAGTGATGAAATAGGTTTGGATTTTAGTGACCCCGCTCAATAGATTGATTATCCACTCTTAGTCCAAATGTTGGACATTGACATGAATATGATTCAGATTAAATGAGAAGATTAGATATTTTGTCTAACTTGACCAGACATCTCTGAGCGTAGATCTGGATATGAGATTAGATCTCAGTATCCAAGTCACTATACATGAAATATGCATATGTCTTTTCCTTGTATTCAAGTATCTATGGATAAAGCACGATGTTCTTGAAATAGTTCAAGAATAATTTTATTGTTGATAACATGTAAGCATCAGAATAATGATTACTAAATATGATTTAATTATTATTAATAATGTGGATATGATTCACATTATTTGGACACTTGTATAGAGGCACCTAAGGTAAGTAAATTGGATTTAATGATCAAAGGTATGATTAATGTGGATAGCACTATCCACGATAATTATATTTGTATTGTTGATGAATATGTGATACATCACTCTAAAAGAGATTTATTAAGCTCAGTTCCCTTAATTTCATCTGTATTGTATCAATTATCTTGCATAATTAGCATTCATGCATGTATAAATAATAACTGCATTTTATCGTTCATAATTGCATAAAATAATAAGCCAAAAATCTCAGCTCAAATGACCTATAAAATAAGCAAACATCACTGATTTTTAACTAATTTGTGCTAATTCCAAATCACCCAAAACCACATCCGTTGTGTACATAGCACTAATAAGAATAAAGAAAAAATACAAAAAACACAAACAGAAATAAGTGGACTAGAAGCTCGAACCCTAATTCCAGGATGATCGAACCAAAATGTTGATATCTTCCTCATACAGTGTTCATTTAGTCCTACTCACTTTTGAACTAATGAACATTCAATTACCTTCAAAACAAGACCATGTTCAAGTCAATCGGATCTCATATGCGAAAGTTGGATTTTGGGCCTCAGTTGTACATTGTGTATTTTACCCCATTTTGACCTATTATTTATGTACATATTTGACTCTTTTTATTTCATTTTTTCATTTATTTTCTTTGACAAAAGTTTTACTAAAATGCACAAAAATTCGAACCTAAATAAAACAGAAATCAAAGAAATTAACAAAGACTTAGTGTTCGCTAATAGTCTATATAAAAGTCACCTTTTCGTACTTTATTTTTTCTTCATCTCTTAATTAATAAAAATAAAAAAATAGATTAATGTGTAAATAATTGTATCTTATTTTATCATATTTTTCTCGATTTTTATCTTATTTAAAAATGACAAAAAATTACAAAGCCTAAAAACCAAGGTATTCAATGTACATAGAGTACCCCCAAAAATATCACTTTGAAGAAATGACCTATTTTGGTATTGGTCCCTTCATGAAAGTTGTAGATCTCATCAAGACGAGCAACTTTCATAAAGAATTTTTTTTATCTGAGGTCATTTGATATTTCTTATTTATTTATCTTTTATATTTTATTTTTGAACTTTCTGGGGGATGTGTCATGTGGCAGCTCTTGGAGCTGCCACGTGTCACCATTTTTTGATATATTTAATTTGCTTTTTAATTAAAAATAAAAAATGAATAATTGAAAATCGAAAATAAATACACCATGTGGCACTCTAATGACCATCCTATCTCGGCTGATCATCTTCTCCCTCATTCAATCGGCTCGCCCCCTTTCCTCTTCTGGCCAACGCTGCCCCTGCCCTCATCCGCAAATCACTACCAGTTACCGCCTCAAAACCCCCATTAGCCCTTCCATCTGAGGCCGCTCTGCCTCCCGCGTATCGATCGTCGCCCTCCTCATCAGCGATCCCCTTCCAAATACAGTCGCCCCCTTCGTACCTCATCACCTGATAATCATCTCGTCAACCTCCTTGTTCAATCCCCGAACACCGCCTTCCAACCCTATATAACCCATCGCCACCTCTCGTTGAAACCTTAATCCGTTGATAGACACAACAGGAAGGAGCAGCTCTAGGAGGTGGTGAAAGCACTTAACGATCGCATCTCCCTCTGCTGTGGTAATATATGAGGCGACGACACCTCATCGCATACCTCTTCGAGGCTGCTAAGCTCCAGCATCCTCGCTGTTGTGCCCTACCCTTATAACTTCCACACTCCATCGCAAATTCATCTGCCTTCTCCATCCCTATCTCCTCTCAGTCACGTGCACTCTTCGCATCCACTCCTCTCTTCATCTCTCACCCCGTGACGGAGCTCCTCTTCCAGGAGCTTAGACAACGCCACCGGCATTCCACCACTCCATCGACAGCCGGGTTCCACCTTCATCTTGACCAAGCATCTTCATCGACACCTCATGGATCTCCTAGAGTATTTCGCCTGCAACACTTCATTGGAGGCTCGGACCTCCCTCGACTATCCTTTCATGCATCGCCATCACTGCACCACCTCGACCGTCAGCCTCCGACTCTGCTTCAACGCAAAACTACACTTCTTCCGCTCCACCGTCATTAAGAGACTGCTTCGCCTGCGAGCCTCCGGGCTCGAGGACCAAGGAGGATACGTGACACGCACCCCCTTTTTGGGAGATTGAACTGAAGCCCTCCAAATACATAAGATTTGCAGAAGGACCCACGATGCTCTGGGGACACATGAGGTGCACATGCCCTTGGGAATTTTATAAGGAACCCCTCCTAGGTTTGATGTATTGCAGTCGTACCCTTGTGTGTTCTATTTTAATTTTATTTGTTTTATCAGCAGTTAGACCTCTGACTTTCTATAATTTGAACAATGTTTTTGCATCTATTTATTCTTTAAAAAATCATACTTTGATCCTCAGTCAATTCTCTACATTACGATATGATTTTATATTTTTATGCCTTGTGGTTGATTATTAATAATTGTTTCTATGAGAAATTACATATTTTGCGTAATTTGTGCTCAATAATTCGTATCAAATCAATCATTTCTCGAAATTTACCAAAAAATCATGGATAGTAGAATTAATTGCATGTCGCATTGTGCCCAAAAATATTTGCATTTACATGCGTATTTTATCTATAAAATTTATTTTGTGCATTTCAGTAATTGATTTTTAATAGATATTGAACTCCACATTTGTAGGATTTAGGATTTTTCTAGGATAATTCATTTGTTGATCTATCTTGATAATTTTATTTCATGAAAAAAATAGATTTAAGATTATTATAATTAATTATTGTAATTTACCTTATTTGCATTCATTAATTTATTAAATGTTCATATTACATCCGAAAATTCCAAAAAATCATAGTGCATTCATTTCATCATATTTCACATCTCGGCGAAGTTTTGTAATTGTTGGACATCGTTTGACTGATATTCATTTTCTAGTCCTTAAAATTGGTCACATTTTCAATTTCATCCTAAAATTGCATTAAAAATACCAAAAATATATGCCTCAAAAACCATACACAAACTTTGATAGATATTAACCTAGGTTGTTCCTTTGCCTCCTTGAGTTCGGCACTGGGGTTTGCTCAGGCTAAATAGACATAAAACCGTTTCGATTAAATTTGATTAATTAAATTAAGTGTTTGTTTCTTGATTGATACCAATTACCCGCCTACAACGAACGACGTGTTTATTTGTGCACTAATTATCACAAATTAACAAGAGGGTTATCCGAACTTAGGTTTTTATCTAGAAAGTTAGTGTTATATTTTCCACATATTCGGGTTGTCAGACCCCTGGACCTCATCACCATATATTTTCCACTTTTTATTTTCCTGTATTTATTTTATTTTTCAGTATTTATTTTCTTATTTCATTTTTGCGATTATTTTTGTGTCACTCTCTCTCTCTCTCTCTCACACACACACACACACACACACACACTCTCTCTCTCTCTCTCTCATTTTTCATGCGAGGTACTCGACATACGTGGAGAGTTTTTCACAAAACCGACACATCTTCACTGATCGTCTGAAAAGCCACATTAAAATTAAGATTGAGTCGAGTCGTAAGAAGAGTATAGAGTCTAGGATTTTAATTTCTGTAATTTTATTTTTATAATTATTTGTAATAAATTTCTCATTTATAATGGTGTTCGTTTGGACTCTCGCGTGTGTAACAAGACTTGAACTCTTTCTATGTGGTGTATCGGACATGTTTCACTCTCCGGTAAGGATGGGGCCCGACTTGAGTGGTTCGTAGGTTAGGCCTGCACTGCAACTATTAGAGCTTGAAGGATTTTTCTAATTGTGCTCGTAGAACCTAAGACCACACTGCACTTTAATTGAGACGCACATTATCTTGTTCAACTTAGTCAAAAATTTAACTTATTTCTTCATGACTAATAGAACTATCTGTTAGGTGTGGTTTTGTCAGTTTGCATTTAATATAGAATAAATTTTCAATTCTTGTATTGCATCCCACATGGAGATCGTGAGGAATCATTGTGAGTCTTCTAACTGAGCATTCATCACTGTTTTCTACGTGCATCGGCTTTTCTCAATTTCCCCCCTACTGTTTCATCATTTAAAAATTAAAAGGAAATTGGGACAACATGGTAGATGTGCTTCTATGCTCACCTAATTTTTCAGTGATCACATGATTAAAATTTGGATGTTAAACAATACCAACTTTAATTAAACTCATAAAATAAAAAAATTGCGAGAGAGTAACCTCATTGGGATTCATTTATTTCTCTAAGTGAGTAAGAGATGAACACTTAGGTTAGATCCAAGCTCCATATTCTTCATTCAGACTGCTGATTTAAAAAAAATGACTAGCTACTTCTCAGTGAGAGAACTACGGTCTCCTTTAGCAGAGTGGGTTGTTAAAGGACAAAGCAATTGGCACCATCTTGAATCAATACGGATAGTCATTTTACGACATGTACTTACACCCATATTGGTTGAAAGTAGATGCAACTAGCCGTATGAATTCGGGCCAGTCTTTAGGAAATTTTCTGGCACCTAACAACTTGCTGATTCTTTTTCAAGATTGATTTTATCCCAATTAAAATTGAAAAGATAATTAGTCGAACTCTTGCGGCTTCCACTGTGTGAGTTAGTGAACTTGGGGTTTGATTTGTGTTTGCATTGGTGTACGTGAACTGAGTTCGAATTTCAAAAACCACATACTTGTGTCATCACTCTCCCTTCTTGATTTTTTTCTTCTTATGAGTATCCTATGAACTTGAACACTTTTAACCAAGATCCAATATGTCAGCTCATCAATCTCCTCTGAAAAAATGGGACATTGATCCGAGTACCCACCAGATTATTTCTTTCCGATCAAACCCAAATCATCTAAACTCTCTTTTTCCAAGCATCCTCCAACATTCACGAGAGACTCTCACCCATGGATGAATCCGGTCCACTCTATTAATTCCAATCCATTTTACTCAGATAATCCAATCAAATTCAACAATCCTTCAGATTTACCACCACCCCACCCTTTTCTATACGTAATCAAATCCCATCCTACGATGATCCATCTTATTCCTAATTTCTCGCCAGAGCTCATGAACCATTTGAAGAACAATGTACTATTGAGACAAACGACTGACAGAAACATCAACCCCATCTGACTTCATTTTCTCGTCACAATATTATTGGGATAGGGCAACAATTCACAAAAACATTTTCTGGAGTGGACCTTAGGAATCATATGATGAGCCAACCAAACCGAATGGAGCGGCCCGCACTGGATTATCGTCCATTCTGGATTGACCCTAATGATCAAATCCCTATAAACCAACCCGTATACCACTCCTTCGGACAACCTACACATACATAGGAATGAACTGATGATACAGACACATCTGAAACATGTATGTTGACTTCATCGTATGAGGATTCGACCATTAACGACCATAGAAATGGACTCTACTCTATCCAGCATTGCATGACCGAGTCACGGTATGTAGAGTACAAGACCTACAAATTTCTTCAGAATCCTCCCATGGAGAAGACTCCGCCCATGATAAATCATGAAAAACTTTTAGAGGATAAAAAGTTAAGACAGAGAGGGGACATGTTCAGAGAATTTCCTCCCAGCTTATGGATGAAAATGGAAGATAAAATGATTGGATCTCAGGTTGAAAATCCATATAATACTCAGAAACCCATAAACTCATTACACCCTAGGGATGACTCTGAGAGTGATACCTGTACATATTACTCCCTTAGGGAAGACTCTGACTCAGTATATCAAAGCCCTCCTCAGCTATGGAAAGCATCACATCTACATACCACATCGAAAAGACCAAGAAAATTGAAAAATTCAAAACACCCAAAAAATTAAAAAACTAGAAAATACCATGAAAATTGGAAGTGGAGAGGATTTGAAGAAACTGGATCCTGCTCCGAGGGAAGAACTTGATAAAAGATTGATTTTGAACTTCCCTTAATTCATGCCATTGAACACTTCCCCGACCTTAAAAGTTTTGTAAAGAGTAAATTGATGCCAAAAAAGTTAGGCAGGAAGAGAACAAGGACTAAAAGACGTATATTTTCAATGGCTACATTAGTGGTGATGCGGAGAAAAACCAAGAGTTGCATAGTATAGTGGTTGCCTAGATTTGACTGTGAAATCAAAGGCACAACATTCACCCATGCCTGAATCGATGATGACTCCCCAATCAATATCCTCCCGACCTCCATGTTTGGCAAGCTCAAACTTGGACCAATCAGGAAATTAAGAGAGATCGTTCAACTGGTTGATCGATATATAAAATGATCGAGAGAAACAATTTCAGTCATCATTACATTCCAAGGTGCTCTGCTTAAAATGGACTTCACGATCATTGACATTGAGCATAAAGGAGAATTCATCCATTCTCCAATCATTCTCGGAAACTGTTCTTAGCCTTAATTAAGGCAACTATAAAGTGCAAGACTCAGGAAATCAATTTTATCGCATTGGGAGCACTTCGATCTCATCATGACTTTGAGGAAACACGATCTTCTAAGGAAACCCACAAAGCCATCAACAATCGTAACCATGAAGTGGTAGAAGAGCCCTACCCCGCTACTACAACTGAGATAACTGCTGTTGAGCAGACCATTAGATCAGAGACTCACCTCACCCTTCCATTTTCCGTGGCTTGGACCTCAATCACTACCGTGTCAAATCCTACGGAGGAGTACACGATGCAAGAATTTTATGGTGCTCCTGATGAGGACACACAAGCATGGGCTAACCCTGAGTCGGACAAGACCTCATCTAACCACCTTGATCAAATCAATCCGACACAGGAATACACCAACATCAAGTCAATTGAGAACAAATACGCAGGACATCTGCTGACCAAGGAGGAATATTTCAATGGTTATTCATCTGAAGACCTGATTGTCAGCACCTCACTCACAGGACCTGCACCTTCACAGACAATGCGGACCAAAGTGCCCATTCCATCTACTCCTTCATTTGGTCAGTTCTCTGGTAAATCAATTAAGAAAGTCACCTTCGACATTCCGGAAAAGGAATCTTTTGATGATTCCTCATCAGGTCTGGATAAGGTGATCCTTATGAGTGAGCTCAGTTCGGTGATTCTGAAGCCCTATATGAAAAAAACAACAGGATATCAACCTACGTTGGACAAATCCTTCTCTTCATTATTATCCATCCATACATGATTCTCTTGATCTCATTAAATATACCGGAATCATCTCTTATGACCAAATTGAGAATGACGCTTCAGATCATTCATCATCTGAGGATGAATCACTTGCCCACAAGACTGAACACATTCTGAGAAAACAGCTTAAGAACAAGAATGTTTGGAGTGCCTCCACCTTCCAGTACTATTCTTCCGAGGATAACTCTAACGATGATTGAAAATCATCTGATTCATATGCTTCATCTTCTTCCCATTAATACACTCTCCAGCATGATTCTTCTAAGGATAACACTGATGATGGCTGGGACTCATCTGCTTCATCTTCTTTAAATCATTATGACCTCCCGCCACAGGCTCACAAAAAGATCTACCGAAAACCTCCTTATCGTCGGCACCCTTCCCTCCTGACCTTGTCGGTTCCCTTATACTTCTTCACCCTCTACTTAGGCTAAGGCCTAAGTATAGGGGGGGACTGATGCCATCCGTATATACCACTATCCTCATCCACTCCTTCTCTCGATCGCCCCATTTTCACCCTTCTTCCATACTTAGGATGATCAGAGCCTAAATATAGGGGGACCTGATGCCCGCTATATATACTCTCCTCGTTCACTTCTTATCTGCCTTATTTTCACCCTTTTTCTATACTTAGACTATCCACGACCTAAGTATAGGGGGGCGGGCTGACTTTTATTTTTCTTATTCACTCTCTTACGCTTAGCCTCAAGTTATGTTTTCTTTATGCTTCTTGTGCTCTGAGGACATAGCACTCGCTAAGTATAGGGGGTGTATATACTCTGCATATAATTTACCTATAGCTCGTACTTTCACGTAAGTCTATATTCTTATTTAAGGGGTGGGCAGTAACTTGCAGAATTTGATTTTTTTTAAATACAAAAATGCAACTTACTTTATCTGTGTCCAATCGTGTGTGACCAAAGTTTCGAAATTTTGCTTTTTATTCATTTTTTGCATAAAATTAATAAAAATGCATTAAAACTCTCAAAAAAAATGTATTTCACGCATCTGCACTTCATCCAACATTACATACATCTACATTGGTGAAAATCCCTTTGGTTCCAAATCGAGTTATGAGCAGAAATCAAGAGTGATCTTGACTTGATCTTAATCCACCTAATTTTCATAAGAACTTCACCGAGAAATAGGATTTTAGAAGCTTCAAATCTTTGACTTAATTCTTCGAACTCCTCATAACAATGTGCAGAATTTGGCTCTCAGTGCCTAACCTGGTCACCTCATTCTGAGTACGACTCTTGAATAGCGAATTAATTTGTACTCTCACACTATGCATGATGAATCTGTGATTCATCACTCTAGAAGTTGAAAGTAGAGCCTTGTTCCCGAGCAATTAGAGGCATATTTCCACCTATATTGCATAATTAGCACTCATGCATGCACTGATAATATCTGCATTTTAGCATTTACATCTGCATTAAATAAGAAGCCAAAGTCACTTGTAAAAATCACTCATTTTTATGTATTTTACACTAACTCAAACTCCATAAATTCAACTATATATTGTATATATGACTAACACTAATACAAGAAAAATACCAAAAAATGCTAACTTGTAAAATTGACCAATAAAACCCCAATCCAAGTTTGACATCATGGACCTTAAAATGCATATATCCCTCTCATACAGCCTCCGATCAAGGTCTACTCACTTTTAGAAATATATACATTTAGAGACATCCAAAATGAGAGCATTTTCCTTAAAATCCCTTGTATGCAAAACTTGGATTTTTGGCCCTGATGAGCGCAAAATTCGATCACTCGGATAAAGGTACTAATCGGTCATTGTGACCCGAGCAATCAGATGCACTCAATCAAGAAAAACGAACCACTAATAAAAATAAAATCGATAAAAACACGAATAGCGGTCCTGCTATTGGATTAACCTGGCATAACACCCAGGGTCGAACTCAAGGAGCACGGGTTGGCCGAGAGGCCTACGAAGTAGTAAAAAGAAAGAAAATAAAAGAACAAAATATCTTTAATGGTTTTTGAATATTTTTATATTTTTTTGGATTTTTAAGTGATTAAGAAATCAAGAAAAGTAAAGAAAACACACACTTCAACAATTATTAAATGCACTAAAATTCAACCAAAAATTCAAACAAAAATATTTTTATGTATTTTATATTTTTTAGTGTTTTTGGTGAATTTTTGAGAATTTTCTGATGTTTATTCTATTTTCTAAAAATCAAACAATGCCTAAAATAAAGGGTACTGTCCAGCCGAGCCAAAAAGCCCTAGATAAAATATGTAAGGGCCTTAAAATGGCCTGGAGGTAATTTTCCTGTAAAGATGATAAAACAAGGAAAATTTAGGTACCAATTTTATTATTTTTGGATTATTAACTTATTTACTAGAATTTTTATGGGTTTTTGAGTGTTTTTAAGTTTTTAGTGGTTCTCAGTGATGAAAAATAGCCAAAATTGGCTAGAAAATCAAACTAATCAAAATAGATAGTAGCTAATTTTTGTAGAATTTTTAAGTGAGTTTTAATATTTTTTTTGGGTTTTTAGAATTAGACAGTAGCAAAAATGATGGTTTTTGATTTTTTAAAAATATCAAACGAAATCAAAAATGTCCTCAAAAATCCACGAAAATCCTACACCATGGCAGGAGCCAGTGTCAAATTCTCGTTGGATTTGGAGGTGTTTTATATTTTATTCAAAAATAAAAGAGGGGCACTGTGCACAGGGACCAAAGTGCAAATACCCGAAGTTCTGGGGGGTCTGGTGCAAAATACCCAGCAAAACACGCGCCACGCGCGTGCCTGGGGCACTCAGGGACCCAAATGTAAGAAAAATAAGTCCCAAGGACTTATTGGTAACAGGTACCAAAAGTCCAAGGGCTTATCTGCAAATAACCCAACATATATCGCACATGTGGAAATAAATCACGCACATGGGTATAAATGCAAATAAGTAAAAGATTTCATTCATTCATTAACATCCAGAACTACAGGGGGATCTACTGCAAATAACCCAAAATATCACGTGTCGATGCACGTGTCCACAACTGGCAAGGGTATAAATGCAAATAGAATAAAGCTAAGGGTCCACTATGCAAATACACCTAAAACTTAACAACTGACTTTGATATTTACAGGACTAAAACGAAATTAAAATAAAGACAGGGCCTAAGGGTAAATTACCCTTTATTAAGCGGATGGCTGGATGCGCGCCACGTGGAGATCGGACGGCTGCTGACGGTGGGCGCTCCGGATCGCCTCTCCTCAGATCGAGCGGTGCTAGTGGCTCCAGGGACGGACGGCCCGGATGAAGTCTGGAGCGGAGGGGGACGATCAACGGCAGAGGAGGGTCCTCGAAGAACAGGTCCCTGGCGAGACTCGCCGGGCTCGTGCGTGCGCTGGGATCCTCCTTGGAGCACTCTGATGGTCGGAGAAGAAAGCTGGAGTGCTCCTGCGTCTGTTACGATATTCCGATGATCGAGCCGAGCTCCGAGGAGCTCGGGCGAGGTTGACGGAGCTGGGCCTCCTGTCTAGATGGCGAAGGGCCTCAGACGGCCCTCGTTTCGACCTGAAAAGTGCACCAGAAGACTCACGGGTCAAGGGCAAACTGCCTCGACCCGGTTAGGCGAGGTAAGGGTGACTGATGTGTCGGGATGGCGAGCTCCGGCGAAGGTGGTGGACGGAGGAGCTCGGTTCCCAGCTCCTGTGCGAGCTGGGTTGAGTGAGTGGGTGAAGAATGTGCGTCGGAAGGAGGCGGACGTAATGGACGATTCCGATGATCGAAATGGGTAACGGAGTGGTCGGAATCAAGGAAGCGCGGCGGCGGAGCGAATTAGGCGTAAATGGAAATTGAAGGAAACGGGAAGGCTAAGGGGTTACCTGGGTGGTCGGAGAGACTGGGGAGGAGCTGGGGAAGCTCCCGGTCGTCGCCTCGAGGATCGTCTCGGTCCGAGGCTCGGAGCTCACGCTGGTGGCGGAGCTGCGGCGGCAATGCTCGCCGGATCGATGGCTAAGCTCCCTCTCCTCGCTTCGACAGGCTCAGACGCGAGCTGTCACCTCACGCACTCTCTGGAGCTCACTGGAGAACGAAGCAAATGGCCAAAGATGAAGAGAGGAGGTGGCGGAGCTACAGCTTTATACGGCTAGGGGTCCAAGAAAGATGGGTCCGGGCGAGTCGTGGTGGCGCGCGGATCCCAAGGTGGATGCCCGACGAGGATGTCGGATGTGGGAGGATCAAAACGGAGACGGGGTTTGGTTAAATGGTGATCGGGTCGAGCGGGTAGAAATTTGGGAAGTCGGGTCCGGAGCTCAGACCCGCGGGAGGTGGTCCTGGGGGGGTAGTTGACCGGGCGGTCAACATCCCCAGGACCCAATGGGATTCGGCCACGTGGCTGACTCTTGAAGTGACAAATAAGGGTAGCTAGGGGCCGAATTTGCAAAAACTCAAAACACAAAATATTTTTATTTTATTTTTTTCCTATTTTTTAGTGATTTTTAATTAATTTTTGGAAATAAAAAATAAGCTATATACATAGTATGTACTATATAGGCATATGTACACAATTAGGGTTTTTGATTTTTGATTTTTAAATTATTATTTTTGTGCAATTTTATCCCTATTTTATATTTTATTTATTTATAAAATAAGGAATAAAAAGGTATTTTTATTTTATTTTTATTATTTATTTACATAGATAAAATAAATATATATATATGTGCATCTATATACAAGGTATATGTACAATGTATTTTTGTATTTTTAGTTTTTCTATTTTTATTTTGTTTTTGTTTTAATTGTTCTTATTTTATTTATTTACAATATATAACATAGTTTATTTACAAAAATTATAAAAGTTAATTTTGTATATTTACAAGGCTAAATAAATATGTAGATGTGGTTTATGTACAAGGTAAAAGGGGTGTTTTAATTCTTTTTGATTTTTAACTTTTTCTTTTGATTTTATATTTATAAATATGTACAAGTATTTACAAGCATATTTTTGGTGAGGAAAATATATTTATTTATTTACATAAATATTTACACTCATGAGCCCCTATCTCCCTTTACTTTGGCTTTTATACGGTCAGGCCCATGCTGAGCCCTCCCTTGGGTTAGGTTGCTCAATATTTATTCTAAATATTTCCCTCTTTTTCTTTTTAATCTTTATTCTTTTATTTTTGCACAAAAACATGCTAATTATAGGTTTTTACACAATGCATGCTTTTGGTAATTATTCCTATTTACACATATCTACATGCATTTGCAAAGGTTATTGTAGCTAAAATATGAGAATAAAGAGTGATGAATGGGTATTCATCCGGCCCCCATTGTATACTATATGTACTTATATGTGTACTCTTGTATTTTATCACTTCATTGGACCTCATTTCCATTTTTGGTCAACATAAAACTTGTAGATATCATCGAGATCTACAACTTTCATGTTTTGAGTTTTTTCAAATTCGGCAATTTTCATCTTATTATTTCACCTTTTTCCTCGACCAATCTAATTGGACCACGTGGCACCCTCTGGTTGCGCCACGTGGCCCACTCCATTGCGCGCCACGCACCCCTTTTCCTCCACCGTCCGATTGCTTCCTCTTCCTTCAGATCCAAGCCATCCACGGTTGCATCACCTCGTAGCCCTCTGATCAAGGCCAAGATTGCATCTGGGCCGACTACTTGTGCCTCCACCGCAGCGCTCCACGTGGCGCTATCTGCGCCTCTCGATCCTCCATTCATCGATCACATCCCTGCCTTCGATTCTTGTGAGATTCACACCCTTCGCTCCGACCCCTAATCTCATCATCACCGTCCGGTTCTGCCCGCCTGAGCGTACGACATGTGGCGCGACCTGCGTCACCTGATCATACCTCCCCGCTCTAATCCCAACCTCTCGATAGCACGCCTCTCGTAGCCGTTGGATCGCGAGATCCAACGGCCACGCCTTCTTCTTCCACCTCCGATCACCTTCCTTGCACACGTCACCCCTCTCACACACCGTCTTCCCCCTTCCCATTTCCCTTGCTCCTTCCGCCACCGCCTCCACTTCCCAACGAGCCCACGACGTAGCCCCATCAACCATCATCCTCGCCAGCAACCGTGATCACCATGACCCCCTCTCCCTCGCTTCATACACTCCACGCAAACCACCTCCTCCATCGCCAGGACATCTACCTTCTCCCTATAAACACTCCACCTTCGGCGAGCTTCAATCCCATCCGCACTTGCACGAGAGATACTAGAGCTCCCTTCTACCTATCGGTGACAGAGATAGGACTAAGAGCGAGCGACGACGGTGTTCCCCTCTCCGGCGAGATCCACGGCGAGCTTCGTCGTGCAGCAGCTCCTCCTTCAAGCTGCACAAGCTCGGGTTGCTACCGGCCCTCGAGCGACGACCAGAGACTCCCTGTCAAGCCTCCAATCCCAGGTATCTTCCTCCATTCCTCCCTCGATCTTCTTCTTCATTTCCTTCGATCTTCTCCTACTTTTCTGCCTCCCTCGCTCGTCAACACATTCCGCTTACCATCGCCTGAGCTCTGCCTTGGACCTCTCATCTTTGCCCCACCTTCATGACACATCAATCCACTTCCGACCATCCCTCCGCCGGTCACGAAGGAAGAACACCATCGCCCACTCACCGCTTCACTCCAGAAGGCCTCAAGCACTCACTGCACTTCACGTGAACACGAGCACCATCTTTTGGCATACCCTAACCTTGCAGGTACCATCTTCGACACTGATCGGACCTTCACCGGAGCTACTTCGAGCTTCGTCGCCATCGGTCTACAGACCTCCCCAGCCTCATCCAGAACCTCTGGCGGCTCCCGGATGCTTCCACGATCATTCCCAGCTGCCTAGGACTCTCCGCGTCTTCTCCGAGCAAGGAACAAGGCGACAGAGCCAGGAAGGCTTCGCTGGAGCCCAGCCACGTCCGATGTAGGAGACGATGGCCCGGAGGAACAAGACGCACAACCACTGTCCAAACGTCTTGATCGGACGATCCTCATCGGTCCACGTCGCAATCACCAGCAACACCAGCCTCCATTGATATAACAGTCTACCTTACGACACGTCGACCGATCATGAGCTCTAGATATCGTCTGATCACGTGAGGATCTGACGGCCCGCATCACGCCATGTCGACCGCTACCGCTATCGTTGGATCAATCTTGATCTAATGGTCCACTTGCAGCCACGTCACTAGCTCCGAGCCACTTCCCCGCCCCTTATGCTCGGAGCACCTAAGCCTCTCCTGAAGCTACGTCCGAGCCTCTAGAGCACCCAAGCCAACGTCCGAGCCTCCGAAGCTTCCCGAGCCTAGCACCTCACGTGTTCCTCACGTGCGGTCTAGGCATTTTGCACTGAGGTCCCTACAAGTTTCCAATATTGCACGTTAGTCCCTATCAGGCGCGTTACGTGATGCGCACGTGTTCCCGTGGACATTTTGCACGCATAACCCATCATTTTCCATGTTTGTATTTTAGTCCATGTGTTTGCACGTTTATTTAGGCATTCATTTAGCATCATTTTTAAATTCCAAAAATTGCATGTTATAGAGAAACTTGTGCTTTATCATTGTGGACACTTGTCACAATTTTGTGAGCTTTGAAAATTTTAACATTATTATTTTTGTGGAAATTTACATAGTTTTGCCACTATGTGCCTTAAATTCCATATTAAATTATTTCTTGCTCCAAAAATCATCAAAAAATCATAATAGATTTAGTTTAAGTTAGTCTACTTCGTGCCCAAAAATCACATCGTTTGCACGCATCATGAGGTGTGAGTAAATTAAATAGTATTTTGCTTAATTGATTTTAGTAGGTCCAATGTACATCATTTTTTAGGTCTATCAATTTTCCTGGATTCATCTCACGTAGAACCATCTAGGATAATTTTTATATATGAGAATAATGTACTCTGGTATTTATTAAAATTAACTTTGCAAAAACTACCATGCATTCATATTTAGTTCATAATTAATTCATTTATAGTCTAAAAATTCCAAAAAAATGTAGTAGTTTAGTTTCATTGCATTTCATATTGTGGCCAAATTTCATCATTTTTGGACTTTATTTGATTATAATTTGTGTTTTAACTTAAAACTTGGCTCGAATTGCATCACAGTTTTCTTTAATTGCATTAAAAATCAAAAAATATTCTCCTTAAAATCTATCATCGAAATTAACTTCAAATTAACCTAAGGAAAAAGCTGCCTCCCTGAGTTAGACCTTGAGCTTGCCCAAGTAAAACTTCAAAATTGTCGCTTGTGTTTAATTCGATTAATATAAGTGGTTTTTGATCAGTCTCGATTTACTGACTACAACGAACGACACATTTAATTCGATCATTAATCTAGTTAAATTAAGTAGGGTAGGTTGAGGTCAGTCAAAATGGCACCGTTGCCGGGAAGGTACGGTTTAGGTTGATTTTAGGAAATTTGTATTTTAGGTTTTCCATCTCCGGGTAGTCTGATTCCCGGCTTTCTTGTGAATATTTTCTGTTCAATTTTTATTTGTTTATTTTGTATCTCTCTCTCTCTATGACCATTAATTATTTTCGTGCGAGGAATGTGAGGAGTCGAAGGCGCTTCGCCAAGCGAGTCGAGGAACCTACATTGAAATAAATTGAGTGTTTTTAGAGGACTTGCATTTTTTCATTTTTTGCATTTTTTCAGTGGTTCCCGTTTGGGTTCTCGCGCATGTAAGTAATAATAAAACGAATCCCCCACATGTTGTATGGTTGCTTAATGTAGGATAGGACTTGCACTTTGCGACTCTTAGAGCTATCTTAGTACTGTTTGTGCTCGTAAAATTCTAAGACCACACTTCACACTTAAAAGACATACTTAGACCGCAGGACTTAGCCAAATCTAACTGGTTCTTCATTTGCTAATAAAACTGCTTGTCTAGGTGTGGTTTTTTTGCTTGCATTCGTATAGTATAAACTCAATTCTGTTTTGCATCCCACATGTAGAGTGCGAGGATCACTGTAAGTCTTCTGAACTTGGCATACATCATTGTTTTGTCTTGCATCGGCTTTTCTCGACTCATTCCCCCTTGGTTTTTCAAACTTAGGTAAAAGGAAATTGGGACTGGACGATAGGTGTACCTTGTGGTTGGACTAATCAAGTGGTCACCTAACTTAAAATCGGGATTGCTAAACAAAATAGATCAAAAAAATCAATAAAATCAGAAATGCTGTTTACGGGAGATTAACCCCGACCTTGATTTCAGGCTGAGTGAGGGTATAAGACATTGTGTGCACACCCTAAGGCAGAGCCAAAAAATCCCCGCCTTCCATATCACGTACCCCGATTCGAGCAAGTATCACGGGCTGAACTATGGGTTCAACTGACCAGCGCTAAGTAGCCTCCGCTTACTCCGGTAGGTATATAGGGGTGAAATTGCGGTGTACCAAGACAAGTTGCTAGTAGCATCTGCCTGCTCCGACAGGTAGATAGGGGTGGAGTTAAAGCCTTGTCAGCCTCCGCCTACTTCGGTAGGTAGATATGGGCAGATCCCTGAACTCTCGGCTGGTGATAGGAGCGAAAAAAGGAAGGGCATTGGTATCTTAGGCGACATGTTAAACAGGGGAGACACATCCGGCTTTGAGCCGACTCCCCTATAGGTCGCATAACATTTGCTACTTGCTTGAAAAATCACACTTAAAATCAACCAGACTAACCGGAATCGGTTTCAGGTCCTTCACCGTATTGAGTGTGAAAATCAGGGTTTGTGATTCACTTGCTTGCTTCACGTAGGAGTAAAATCCTATCTTTACACTTATACTCTCGACCCTTCTTTATGCCATCAAGATGACTGACTAGGGGGGTATCTACTCATGCTTTGCAAATCTCTTTTTGAGCCCCTCACGAAGTTCATCTTCATCGACCCAAGCACAACTTGGACCAACCCGAGCTCATGACCCTCTTGAGTTCGGGATCCATCACCCTCAGAATGATTACCCTCAAACCATCCCTTTTATCTCTTCTCATCTCACCGAGGAAAACCATCGCCTCGGTGAGAATGTCTTCATTAATACGCCCTCTAACTTAGACAAATTTCTTTACCCGGGTAAAGAGGACAAGATGCCTCCTAAGAAACCCCCAGAAGAAGAGGACGATCCTATGTACCAAGTCTTCGCCCGATTGGCTAGAACTGAGCAGCTTAATGCAGAACTTATGGCTAGGCATGTGATAGAGGCAGGTGGAATCGACTGACCGATGGTAGATTCCTACAACCCAGCTGAGAATGAGATACATAGTTGGCTTGTACCTGAGGTACCCCTAGAAGTGTTCGAGTTGAAGCCCCGTTTTTCAAGTATGCTACCAAAGTTTAATGGGAATGCCAATGAGGAACCATATGCTTTTCTTAGAGACTTCGAGCTGGTATGTAATAACCTTAGTCGCCCTAGGGTTGGACAAGATTACATCATGCTGAAGGCTACCCCGTTTGCCTTAGGAGATAAGGCTGCTCATTGGCTGAAAAATCTCTGAGTTAGATGTACGACATGGATGCAATTCAAAGACTTATTCTTGAAGAAGTTCAACCCACTTAGTAGGACTAACCAGATGAGGACCAATATCGCTATCTTTTCCCAGGGCCCCCACGATCCATTCCATGAAGCTTGAGATAGATTCAATGACTTAACTCAAAAGTGCCCCTGCCATGGCATTACCAAAGCGATCTTTGTTCAGACCTTGTTCTGTAGCATGACCCCGGAAATGCAGGGGTTAGTGAGTGCAGCCTGTGGAGGAAGCTATCTCAATAAGAACGAATATGCTGTATGGAAAATTCTGGAGCAGATGGTGGAAACAGACAGGTCTCAAGCCACCAGGGCCTATCAGTTGTCTCCCTCAAGCCTATCTAATGAGACAACTAGGAGGACTATAGTGGATCTGACAGATGACCTCATCCCCAGCATGGGGATAATACCTGATAAGCTAACCATGGTAGAGCAGATCCACAAGAGGGTCACCGGCCTTGAGGCGCTTTCACGATTGTTGAAACAAGTGGAGGAATTGACTGAGAAGGTAGCCAAGATACGACTACATGCCCCTTCTGCACCACATGTGCCTGTACATCGAGTTAATCTTGTACAAGAGCAGGTACAAGGGCCTCAGAGTAGCTGGGTTAAGGAGCAGCAGTACACTTAGCAGGAGCAGCACGCACCTCCACAGATGGAGACAGTCTACGAGGAGCCTCTGTAGGTGTTCGAGATCAACGGGCTGTGGTACAACCATGATCCCGTTGGTAGACAGTTGGAGATAGGGAACGGTCAACCACACAGACCTTCCCTAGCTTACCAAGAAACCATCTCCGTCCCCGCACCACGCTTTGTACAATCCCGGTTCGAACAAGGGTACCAGCCTCAGCAGCACCAGCAGCAGCACACATTCCACTCAGGCCAGCAAGGCCCTCCACCACCTTCCCAACAGCAGCAGTATCGGCACGGCCAACATGGCCAATACAAACAGTCGAATCACTCGTCCTCTAGTCAGCAGCTGCAAGCCCCACCCACTAGTGAATTGGAGTCCCTCACCTTGGCCATCCAGATCCTGACTGATAGGGTCCAGCAAATACAGAATGACTACCTGGATATCAGAACAAATTTGAACCGTGTTTCACGTACCTAGGATCAGCAGATGGCGCCAAAGACTCCAATTCTCGCCTAGGTTCATGCCAACCCAAATAGCCTAAATCAGGGCCAGAATCGACCAGGCGATCAGGTATACTATTCAGATCACTCTCTGTCTGAACACGAGATCCTTTCATTCGATAATGTAAATCATATGTCCCTCATGAGCGGAAGGACCGTGACCTTACCTGATCGGGTGCGGGAACAAGAGGAAGATGCCGCAAAGTCTCTACCTGAGGAGAACTTGGAGGAAGAGAAGCATCACCACTACCACCATCAGCATAAGAAGAGGATTTCCAAGTCCTCGAATAAGAAGGAGAGAAGCACCAGTAGTGAATCCGGCGAACCAAATGAGGAGCCCGTACCTCCATCTGAGGAGGACGTCCCAGAAGTCGCGGAAGACGCATCACCTGTTTCACCAAAGGAATTTCTTTTTCATCCGAGTCCATGTCAGAGTCAGAGTCTTGTAAAGAACTCAGTTCCCCATCTTAATGAGAATCTTTCAGTTTCATGATCTGAGTTGTCATCAATAATCCCTTTCCCCCGTGCCCTTAAGGGTGGGAATAAGAAAACCAAGAAAATCTAAAAAGATGACCCTGAGATGGTAGATTTCTATAATAAGTATATCAAGATCACAATCCCCTTTGATGAGTATGTGGACATGACACCTACATTTCAGAAGTACCTTAAGGTGAGATGCACACCTACTAGGACCAGCAAGAAAATCAAAAGTCGTGTTGAGAAGCACGTTCTATCAGTAGCCACTACTTGCGCTATCAAGAATGTGTTTCCAAGGAAACGAAGCGACATGGGTGCCCAGTATGTGGTGAGTCATGTCGATGACGCCGTGTTTGCACGTACTCTCCTAGATAATGGATCCTCAATTAATCTGATGCCTACGACCCTCTCTGAGCGGCTAAATCTAGGACCTCTTAGGAAATCCATAACCTTACTCCAGTTCATAGACAAATCAACCAAGAGGTCCTAGGGAGAATTGAGAAACGTTATCATTAAAGTCGAGGGTCAGGATTACATGGTGGACTTTACAGACCTTGATACGGAGACCCCTCAAAATTGGAGAGGTTCCAAGATCATTCTAGGAAGGTCCTTCCTCAGAACAACGGGTGCCTTATTTGATTATAAGATCAGAAAAATTCAGTTCCAAACTCCAAGCGGAGATGAGGAACTTGAGATGAAGTAGACAAGGTGGCAAAGGCCAGATTCCAAATCTAGCACCGAGTACTCTTCGTCAGAAGCAGATTACGTTCATGTAGACACCGTTAGGCCATGGAGACAGAACCCAGCTAGCACCGATGAGTTCCTCTCCTTCGGAGAAGATATTGTGCATGAGACAGTTTGCGAGAACCTTAGGAATGAGTACGGCGCAGAAAATGCATCCTCCTACATCTTCGATGACGTAGAGGTCCAGCTGGGCCTGTCAATTCTTCCCTCCTTAGGACAATCAGAAGATGAGGATGATGCGTCGGACGTGACTTTTTTACTTGGATACCTTTAACAATCCGACTCTAGAACTGAATGAGTTGGTGGCCGTTACTTCAAAGATAGATCCATCCACTACCAACACAGAGCCAGAACTGATTGAGCCCGACTTCCTTGATGATCAAACCTTATCTGAGCTCAAACATTAACCACAACACTTAAATATGCCTTCCTTGCGGGACAAGAGAGGAAGTATCCGGTCATCATCAGCTCGCGATTGACCGAGGAGCAGGAATCTCGCTTGCTAGATATCTTGGAGAAAAACCACAAGGCGATAGGCTGGAGCATCTCCGGTTTCCATGGGATAAATCTCGCTCTGTTTTGCACTATATCTACTTAGAGAATGAAGCTAAACTCTCTCGTGAATTCCAACGTAGGTTGAATCCAAATTTACTAGAGGTCGTGAAGAGGGAGATTGAGAAATGATGACGTGGGATTCATTTACTCCATCTCTGATTGCAAGTGGGTGGCAACTATCCATGTTGTCCCGAAAAAGTCAGGAATTCAGACGACCACCAACGAGGACGGAGAAGAGATCGTGATGCGAGTACTCACGTCATGGCGTGTCTGTGTGGATTACAGACGTCTGATGCTACGACAAATAATGATCATTTCCCCTACCATTCATTGATCAGATCTTAGAAATATTAGCAGGAAAAGAATTCTTCTGCTTTTTAGATGGGTTCTCGGGCTACAATCAAGTAGACATCGCTCCCGAGGAGCAATAGAAAACCACTTTCACATGCCCTTTTGGTACCTATGCTTTCAAGCGCATGCCTTTTGGGTTATGCAATGCTCCCAGTAAATTTCAAAGGTACATGATTGTAGTATTCGCCAAGATGGTCGGTGAGTTCCTGGAAGTCTTCATGGATGACTTCTCGATCCACGACGATTCCTTCGATTCCTGTCTTAGGAATCTTGACTGAGTCCTCAAAAGGTGTTGTGAGGTTAATCTGGTGCTCTCCTGGGAGAAAAGTCACTTCATGGTGACAGAGGGCATTGTGTTGGGGCACATCATCTCCAAGAGAGGAATGATGGTTGACCCTGCCAAGGTGGACATGATCAGACGACTCCAACCACCAACCAACGTGAAACAATTGCGGTCATTCCTCATGCTTGTTGGATTTTATCGAAGATTTATCAATGATTTTTCGAAAATTCCCCGACCGCTAACTAAGCTTTTAGGCAAATACATGGAGTTTATTGTCGATCATAAATGTCTTGAGGCATTTAAGCAACTTCAAGGGATGATCATGGACGTACCGATCCTACAAGCTCCGGATTGGTCTCTTCCCTTTGAGATCATGACAGACGCCTCTGATTTTGCTATTGGGGTTGTGTTAGGACAGAGGAGGGATGGCAACCCGTTTGTCATACACTACGCAAGCAAAGTGCTTGGTACCGCTCAGCGTAACTATACAGTTACCAAAAAGTAGATGCTTGCGGTAGTGTTTGGCTTGGATAAGTTCAGATCGCATCTAATTAGATCTAAGATGATTGTGTTCACGGACCATACATCGCTATGGTATTTAATGGAAAAGAAGGACGCGAAGGCGCATCTTCTTAGGTGGATTTTACTTATTCAGGAATTTGATTTGGACATTAGAGATAAACCTGAAAAGAAGAATGTAGTGGTTGATCACCTCTCCCGTCTCGAAAATCTTGATGCTTCTGATGATACGCCTATTCGAGACTCCTTCCATGACGAGTCGGTTTTTGTTATCAACTCACTCCCATGGTACGCCAATCTAGTGAACTATCTTATCTCCAAGAAAGTTCCCGAAGATTGGTCCACGAGCCGCATAGACCGACTTAAGTCGGATGCGAGACATTACCATTGGGAGGATCTGATCCTTTTCTTTGAAGGGTCGGATTGTGTTTGGAGGTGTATTCCTCAGGAGGAATATCAGAGTCTCCTTACTTTATGCCACAGTATGGAGGCAAGAGGACACCACTCCGGGAAGAGGACCGCATGGAATGTACTTCAATGTGGCTTATACTGGCCGACTCTATTTCGCGATGCGCTCACCTTTACGAAGTCGTGCCCAGTATGTCAGCAAATGGGAGGAACCATTGGTTCCAAGGATGAGATGCCGATGCATCATGTCATCATTTATGATGTCTTTGACGCTTGGGGCATCGACTTCATGGGCCCATTCCTGGTTAGCCATGGTTTCGAGTATATCCTTCTGCGGTAGATTATCTATCAAAGTGGGTGGAGGTTATCCCGACCTGAGCCGTAGACAACAGGACTGTCTGTAAATTCATTAGAGATCACATCATCTCTAGGTTCGAGATCCCTAAAGTGTTGATATCTGATGGGGTAGCCATTTTGTGAATAGAGAAGTGAAGAAACTCTTAAAGGATTATGGCATCGAACACCGTGTCGCTAGTCCTTACTACCCACAGACCAGTGGCATGGCAGATGTGTCGAATAGGGAGGTGAAGACCATATTGCAGAAGCTTGTCCACCCAGATAGGAAGGACTGGTCTCAGATTTTAGATCAGGTCCTTTGGGCTTATATGACAGCTTACAAGACACCCTTAGGAACCTCCCCATTCAGAATGGTGTTTGGAAAGCCGTTCCATTTGCCTGTAGAATTCGTGCACAAATCCGAATGGGCAATCAAGAAGGTCAACTGGAACACACACCTAGGGTAGAAAAAGAGAGAGATGGATCTAAATGAACTTGTGGAGATCAGAGACCGAGCATATGACAACAGTTTGGTGTACAAGGACAAAGTAAAGCGTTGGCATGATAGATATATCAGTTGAAAGACCTTTGTTCCTGGACAGAAGGTATGGTTGTTTAATGCAAGGCTGAAGGTTTTCCTATGTAAGCTGAAATCCAAGTGGACGAGTCCATTCATAGTCCGTTCTGTGCATAATAGTGAATGTGTAGAGATCTCATATCTTACAGATGGAGCATCGGCATCCCTGGTTAATGGACAACTGCTGAAACATTTTATCGAACCCAATGAACAGTTAGTCCATGTTGAGAAGATTATTTTCGTGCGCGAGGAGTAGACACACATGAAGCCGCGCATGAGACCTTGTAACAGTGAGCTCTCGCCATCAGCAACATCGAAAAGATTCATATCATGATACTTGTATATACTCACCCTTCTTGCATATTTTCCCCTCCCTCCGGTGACTCTAATCACTCGCCCCGACTCATATCTTTTCATTTCATACTTAGGATGACTAGATCCTAAGTATAGGGGGAGAGTGACCCGAGTCACCCGAGTCTATTCACCATTCGCTGTACATCCTCCAGATCTCATCGGTTCTCATACTTACTCATGTCCTATACTTAAGTTGATCTGAGCCTAAGTATAGGGGGGACTGATGCCCATCTTGTATACTTCTCCATTTCTCCTCTTAACATCGCCCGCCCCATTTTTGATCTTCTTCTACACTTAGGCTGCCAGAGCCTAAGTATGGGGGGCAGGACGACTTCTATACTTTTTATTCTTTTATCTCTCCTACGCTTAGCACGAGCTATGTCTTTTCCTTGCTTTTCGTGCTCTAAGGACATAGCACATGCTAAGTCTAGGGGGCGTGTATATATCACATATATACTTTACCCATATCTCGTACTTTCGCGTATTTTTGTATATACTATACAATAATTACGGGGTGGGTAAAAATTGATTTTTTTAAATACATGTATATTTGTAATACTCTTGTATTAATTTTGTGAAAAAAATCAAAAATCAAATTCAAAGGCTTCTTATTTACTCTTGCATATCATCCCCGCATTTAAAAAAAGAAAGAAAAAGAAAGAGTCTTGCATTCATCTACATAGCATGTCATCTGCACCTCATCTGCATATCCAGCATATGCAAAGTGAAAAGTTAGTGGTTTTGAACCAAGTTATGAATAGATGTCGAGGAGGGACTTGATTTGACCTTAAGCCACCTAATTTCATAGGAACCTTATAGGAACTGGAGTTAATTCAGGTCAAGTAACTTAATTCTTTGAGTCCGCAAGTCTATGTTCACATGTCATCTTGATTGGTCTAAGTAGAATAGTTCGTACATACGCACGATTCTTTTAGACAGTGACCTAACTTGGACAAACACCATGCACGTAGCTCTTCATTGATGAGGTGGTGAGGAGGTAGAATCCTTTGGCTTGGAGTAGCACACGGGTGGAAACATCCGTCCTCCTCTAGGGAGGGTAGTGCATCTCAACCTAGTCTGGTAGTGTTGACATCTAAGGACGGGATGTTGTAGGTTGCAATAATGCTTCAAAAGAGGGAAAGTCTACTGGATCAAGAGGAAAAACTCCTGATGTATATGATGCACCTTGTATATAGTTCAAAAAAATGCAAGAACTCCAAAAAAATAAGACAAGCCTGAGAGAAAATAAAATACATGTCGGAGTATGTATATTAGCAAGAAGTCTGCAACTGGATGACTTGGCTACACTGGTCAGACATCCTGGGATATGTAGCTACACTGGCTACCGTCCATTTTTTTCTCCACCCCCTCTTATTGAGCTGATCGCACTTGAACTTAGAAGGGAATACCCCTCTCCTTGAGGAAATAGTTACTGGACCAAGGAATTAGAGTTACCTTGTTAAAGGAGGTTGCTTCTTAGCCATTTCTGATGTGGAGAGATATTTTACACTTACACAGTACAAGTAAGAATCATAGTCATCAGAAATTCGCATTTGAGGATTTGTTCTGACCTGACCGTTGAGGCGTCTTGAACAGAAGACTTATGGAACATAAAGTCTGTTAGGTATTATGTTCATATCCCAATAAGGTTCCGCCACACAATTAATCTAAAGGTCGAGTCAAGCTCCATTTTCAACTTTTGTTCATGACCTTGGTACGGAACCCAAAATCATTTCACTCTTGCATTTCATTTTAGTTGCTCGGGGACGAGCAAGGTCTAAGTATAGGGTGTTGATGAATATGTGATTCATCACTCTAAAAGTTAAAAATAGACCCTTGTTCCGGATTAATTAGAGGCATATTTCCACCTATATTGCATAATTAACATTCATGCATGCACTCATAACATCTGCATTTTAGCATTTACATCTGCATTAAATAAAAGTCAAAGTCACTTGTAAAAATAACTCATTTTTATGTATTTTATGCTAACTCCAAACTCCATAAATTCAACTCTATATTGTATATATGACTAACACTAATACAAGAAAAATACCAAAAGATGCTAACTTGTAAAATTGACCGATAAAACCCCAATCCAAGTTTAAGACCATGGAACTTAAAATGCATATATCCCTCCCATACAACCTCTGATCTTGGTCTACTCACTTTTAAAATAATATACATTTAGAGACCTTCAAAATGAGACCAATTTCATTAAAATCGGAGCTCGTATGCAAAACTTGGGTTTTGGGCCCCCATTGTATACTATATGTACTTATATTTGTACCCGGATTATTTATCACTTCATTTGACCTCGTTTCTATTTTTGGTCAATATGAAACTTGTAGATCTCATCGAGTTTACAACTTTCATGTTTTAAGTTTTTCCAAATTTGGCAATTTTCACCTTATTTCACCTTCTTTCCTCGACCAATATGATTGGGCCACGTGGCGCCCTCTGGTTACGCCAAGCAGCCCACTCCATTGCGCGCCACGCACCCCTTTTCCTCCACCGTCCGATGGCTTCCTCTTCCTTCAGATCCTGTCCATGGTCGCATCACCTCACAGTCGCCTGATCAAGGCCCAAATCGCATCTGGGCCGATGACTTGCGCCTCCACCGCAACGCTCCATGTGGCGCTATCTGCGCCTCTCGATCCTTCATTCATCGATCGCATCCCCTCCTTTGATTCCCGTGAGATTCACACCCTTCGATCTAGCCCCTAATCTCATCATCACCGTCCGATTTCGCCCGCCTGAGCGCACGACATGTCGCGCGACCTACGTCACCCGATCATACCGCCCCGCTATAATCCCAGCCTCTCGATAGCGCGCCTCTCGTAGCCGTTGGATCACGAGATCCGACGGCCACAACTTCTTCTTCCACCTCCGGTCGCCTTCCTCACACACACCGTCCCTCTTACGCACCATCTTCCCCCTTCCCATTTCCATCGCTCCTTCCGCCACCACCTCCACTTCCCAACGAGCCCACGACGTAGCCCCATCAACCATCATCCTCACCAGCAACCCCGATCGCCATGACCCCCTCTCCTCGCTCCATACAATCCACGCAAACCACCTCCTCCATTACTCGGACCTCTACCTTCTCCCTATAAATACTCCATCTCCGGCGAGCTTCAACCCCATCCACCCTTGCACGAGAGATACTAGAGCTCCCTTTTACCTATCGGTGATAGAGACTAGGACTAAGAGCGAGCGACGATGGTGTTCCCCTCTCCGGCGAGATCCACGACGAGCTTCGTTGTGCAGCAGCTCCTCCTTCAAGTTGCACGAGCTCGAGCTGCTACCGGCCCTCGAGCGACGACCAGAGACTCTCCGTCGAGCCTCCAATCCCAGGTAGCCTCCTCCATTCCTCTCCCGATCTTCTTCTTCTTTTCCTTTGATTTTCTCCTATTTTTCCCGCCTCCCTCGCTCGTCAACACATTTCGCTGACCATCGCCTAAGCTTTGCCTTGGAGCTCTCATCTTCACCCCACCTTCCGTTCACCTTCATGACACATCAATCCACTTTCGACCATCGCTCCACCGGTCACGGTGGAAAAACACCACCGCCCGCTCACCACTTCCCTCCAGAAGGCCTCAGGCACTCACTGCACTTCACACGAACACAAGCACCATCTTTTGGCATACCCTAACCTTGCAGGTACCATCTTCAACACTGGTCGGACCTTCGCGGAAGCTACTTTGAGCTTCGTCGCCACCGGTCTACAGACCTTCCTAGCCTCACCCAAAACCTCAGGCGGCTCCTGGACGCTTCCACGATCATTCCCAGTTGCTTATGAGTCCCCTGACATCTTCTCCGAGCGAGGAACAAGGCGGCGGAGCTAGGAGCCCATCCACGTCCGCTGCAGGAGGTGGCAGTCCGGAGGAACAATACGCACAACCACCGTCCGATCGTCTTGATTGGACGGTCCTCATCGGTCTACGTCGCAATCACCAGCAACACCATCCTGCGTTGGATCATCTTGATCTAACAGTCTACCTTATGCTGTGTCAACCGATCAGGAGCTCCAGATACCGTCTGATCACGTGAGGATCTGACGACCCGCATCATGCCACATCGACCGCTACCGCTATAGTTGGATCACTATTGATCTAACGGTCCACTTGCAGCCACAATACTAGTTCCGAGCCTCTTCCCCACCCCTTAGGCTCGAAGCACCCGAGCCTCTCCTGAAGCTACGTCCGAGCCTCTAGAGCACCCGAGCCAATGTCCAAGCCTCCGAAGCCTCTCGAGCCTAGCACCTCACGTGTTCCTCACGTGCGGTCTGAGCATTCTGCATTGAGGCCCCTGCAAGTTTCCAATATTGCACTTCAATCCTACCAAGCGCGTCACGTGAGGTGCACGTGTTCCCGTGGACATTTTGCACATATAACCCCAACATTATATGTAATTGCATTTTAGTCCATGTACGCATGTTTTGATTTAATCAATTTTAATTCATGTTTGCATTTTGGTCCCTGTGTTTGCACGTTTATTTAGGCATTCATTTATAAATTACATGTTGTAGAAAAACTTGTTCTTTATCATTATGGACACTTGTCACAATTTTGTGAGCTTCAAGAAATTTAATATTATTATTTTTGTGGAAATTTACATAGTTTTGTCGCTATGTGGCTTAAATTCCATATTAAATTATATATTACTCCAAAAATCACCAAAAAATCACAATAGGTTTAATTTAAGTTATTTTAGTTCGTGTCCAAAAATCACATCATTCACGTACATCACGAGGCCTGAATAAATTAAATAGTATTTTGCTTAATTGATTTTTAATAGGTCCAATATACATCATTTTTTAGGTCTACCAATTTTCCTGGATTAACCTCACATAGAACCATCTAGGATAATTTTTATATCTGAAAATAATGTACTTTGGTGATTATTAAAATTAATTTGCAAAAACTATCCTACATTCATATTTAATTCATAAATAATTCATTTAGAGTCTATAAATTCCAAAAAAATACAGCAGCTTAGTTTCATTGCATTTCATATTCTAGCCATATTTCATCATTTTCGGACTTCATTTGATTATAATTTGTGTTTTAACAAATTTGGCTCGAATTGCATCACAGTTTTCTTTAATTGCATAAAAAAATCAAAAAAATATTCTCCTAAAAATCTAACATCGGAATTAACTTCAAATTAACCTAAGGAGAAAGCTGCCTCCCTGAGTTCGACCTTGGGCTTGCCCAAGTAAAACTTCAAAATTACCGCTTGTGTTTAATTCGATTAATAAAACTGGTTTTTGACTAGTCTCGATTTACCCGACTACAACAAACAAGACATTTAATTCGATCATTAATCCGGTTGAATTAGGTAGGGTAGGTTGAGGTCAGTCAATGCACTTAGCTCAACTCATATAGGGTATTGGAAGACTGTGTGAGTTTCTTTTATGGTGGCATGGACATCAAGATCGGAGTACAGGTTGGAACAAAGCTTCAGATAAGGGATGGACGGTTGGGCATAATTTTCGAAAACCCCCAAAAATGCACGAAAATAAAGATTCCATATCCGCATGGGCACAACAAGATCCACGCAGAGCAACCAAAATCAAAACAAAAAGAAGCCAACTACTAAATAACCATTTGACCAAAAAAAGGTCCAAGCTTCAAGACAACTTGCAGATCTTGGTGGAGACTTGGCTAAATTGGTCGGCTTCACAAGGAGAGGTGACTACATCGGTCACCCTCCGATTCCTTTCCCCTTCTTCTAATTTCTCCCCATCTTTCGATTGTGAACACAACACAAAAGACCTTGGAAGGAAATACCTGACACCCTGAGGACGAGTCATTGGAGGAGAGGTTTGCATGGTAGTCCAGCATTCTTGATGGGAAAAGCTAAAACCTTTCACACACACGAGATAGTTGTTCAATGTTCATGGGGTATGCTTTTGAAAGGGGATTGATCTAAGATGACTTCTAAGCTGAAACTGTGCTAATGATGTGTAGAACTTGGAGGTTGTTGATTTTAAAACCCAAATTCTCACAGGAGTTCTACCAAACTAATAATCTAAAGGCCGAGTCTAGCTCTATTTTCACCTTTTTCTCATGGTCTTGGTATGGAACCCAATTTCATTTCGCCTCATTTCATTTCTGTAAATGCTCAGGTACGAGCATGGTTTAAGTATATGGGGTTGATGAATATGTGATACGTCACTCTAAAAGAGATTAATTAAGCTTAGTTCCCTAAAATTCACATGCATTTTATCAATTATCTTGCATGTATAAATAATGATTGCATTTTATCATTCATAAATGCATAAGATAAGAAGCTAAAAATCTCAGCCCAAATGACCTGTAAGATAAGATAACTTCACCGATTTTAAACTAATTCATGCTAACTCCAAATCACCTAAAACCACTCCTGTTACATAGCACTAACAAGAATAAAGGAAAAATAAAAAATCACTAACAAAAATAAGTGGACCAGAAACTCATACCCTAATTCCAGGATGATCATACTAAAATGTTGATATCTTCTTCATACAATGTTCGATTTAATCCTACTCACTTTTGAACTAATTTACATTCAATTACCTTCAAAACGAGATCAAGTTCAAGTGAATCAGAGCTCACGTGTGAAAGTTGGGTTTTGACCTGGTTTTGTAAATTGTGTATTTTACCCGATTTTGATCTATTATTTGATGTACATACTTGACTCTTTTTATTTCATTTCTTTTTGATTTATTTTATTTGACAAAAGTTTTACTAAAATGCACAAAAATCTAAAGCTAAAATAAATCCGATATCAAAGAAATTGACTGAGTCTGAGTGTTTACTAATAGTTTGTACAAAAGTCGTTTTTTCCATACTTTATTTCATTTCTTCATTTTGTTAATTAATAAAAATCCAAACCAAATAGATCAATGTGTAAATATTTGACTCTAATTTTACGCATTTCTCAATTTTTATCTTATTTAAAAATGATAAAAATTAGAAAGCCCAAAAACCAAGGTATTTTATGTACGTAGAGTACCCCTTAAAATATCACTTTGAGCAAATGACCTATTTTGGCAGTGATACCTTCATGAAGAAAATTTTTTAATATGAGGTCCTTTGCTATTTCTTTTTTATTTGTATATAATATTTTATTTTTTGAATTTTTTAGGGGTGCCACGTGGCTGTTCCTGGAGTTGTCATGTGTCAACCATTTTTGGTATATTTAATTCACTTTTTAATTTTGAAAAAAAATAAATAATTAAAAATAAATATGCCACGTGGCACTCGAATGGTCGTCCGATCTCGACCGATGGGACGATCGATCCTCTTCTCCCTCCATCAATTGGCTGGCACCCTTTCCTCTTCTGGCCAACGCCGTCCCTGCCCTCCTCCGCAAATCACGACCAGTCACCGCCTCGAAACCCCATTAGCCCTTCCATCTGTGTCCATGCCGCTTCCCGCATATCGATTACCACCCTCCTCATCAGCGATACCCTTCCAAATACGGTCGCCCCCTTCATATCCCATCACCCGATAATCATCTTGTCAACCTCCTCGTTCAATCCCCGACCACAGCCTTCCAACCCTATATAACCCATCATCGCCCCTTGTTGAAACCTTCATCCATCGATACACAGAGCAGGAAGGAGAATCTCCAGAAGGTGGTGACAACACTTGACGACCTCATCTCCCTCTGTTGCAACGAGATCCGAGGCGACGATGCCTCGTCATTGACCTCCTTCAGGTTGCTTAGCTCCATCATCCTTGCCATTGAACCCTACCCTTCTGACTTCCATCCTCCACCGCAATTCATCTGCTTGCTCCATACCTATCTCTGCTCAGCCACATGCACTCTTCACGTCCACTTTGCCTCTTCATCTCTCACCCCGCAGCAGAGTTCCTCTTCCAGGAGCTTCGACAACGCCACCAGCCTTCCACCGCTTCATCGATAGCTGAGCTCCACCTTCATCTTCACCGAGCATCTTCATTGATACCTAGTGGATCTCCCAGGTTCTTCGCCTACAACACTGCACTAGAGGCTCGCACCTCCCTCGACTATACGCTCCCGCATCGCCATCACGTCACCGCCTCGACCGTCAACCTCCGACTCCGCCTCGATGCATACCTCCACTTCCATCGCTCCATCATCATTAAGAGGCTGCTTCATCTGCGAGCCTCCGGACTCAAGGACCAAGGAGGTCACGTGACCCGCACCCCCTCCTGGGGAGATTGCATTGAAACCCTCCAAAACTATAAGATTTGCAAAAGGACTCCCGCTGCTCCAGGGGCATGTGAGGTGTGAGTGCCCTTGGGAATTTTACAAGGAACCCTCTTGGGTTTGAGGTATTGTTGTCGTGCCCTCGTGCATTCTATTTATATTTTATTTGTTTTATTTACATTTAGACCCCTTGATTTCATCTGTAATTTGAATAATAATTTTGTATATATATATATATTATTAAAAAAATTATACTTTGATCCTTAATTAATTCTCTACATTATAGCATAATCTTTATATTTTTATGCCATGTGGTTTATTATTAATAATTGTTCCTGTGAGAAATAACATATTTTGCCCAATTTATGCTCAGTAATTTGTATCAAATAAATCATTTATCGAAAAATTGTCAAAAATTCATGGATAGTAGAATTAATTGTATTTCACATTGTGCCAACAAATAATTGCATTTGCATATTTTGCTCTATATTTTTTTGTATCTTAGTAATTGATTTTTAATAGGTATTAAACTCCACATTTTTAGGGTTTGGGAATTTTCTATGATAGTTCATTTATTGTTATATCTTGGATAATTTTATTTCTTGAAAATAAAGATATTTAATAGTTGTTATAACTAACTACTGTAATTAACCTTGGTTGCATTCATTAATTCAATAAATATTCATATTGCATCAAAAAGTTCAAAAAAAAAACAAATACATGCATTTCATCATATTTTACATCTTGGCCAAGTTTTGTAATTATTGAACATCATTTAACTGGTATTCATTTTCTAATCCTTAAAATTGGCCATCTTTTCAATTGCATTCAAAAATCACATTAAAAATACCAAAAAATATATGCCTCAGAAACCGTGCATGAACTTCGATAGACATTAATCTAGGTTGTTCCTTTGCCTTCCCGAGTTTGACCATGGGTCTTGCTCGAGCTAAATAAACATAAAACCTCATAGATCTATTTCGAGAGTTCTGAAGGTGCAACTGCAATTGAGAGAAAATGCCTCCTAATTGATGCTCATGTCAGAATCCCTCTCTACAGGCCTTCGATTAAATTTGATTAATTAAATTAGGTGGTTATTTCTTGATTGATTCTAATTACTTGCTTACAATGAACGACATATTTATTTGTGCATTACTTATCACAAATTAACAAGAGTGTTATACGGACCCGTCAAATGTGAATATGATTCATAATATCATAAAAAATATTTAATTTTAAATATGATTTACCATCAATAAGTTAATGTAAATTGGATTCACATTATACAATTCAATGTGAATTGGATTCACATTTTTAAATTAAGTGTAAATATGCTTTGCATTTAATATTGGACGGTTGAAATGATTCATAATTAATCAATGACTTGTTTGCAATCGTCACAAATAATTTGCAAATTATTTGATGATATTTTATTGACAAATAACTCTATGAATAAAGACATAGTGCAATAAGATTACATTACCTAGTAATTGGAGAGAGAAAATCTCTCTCCGATGTCTTCCCATCCAAAAGGGGAAGGGGGCTATCTCCTTCCCCCTTACATGGAAGGTGGCTCTCGACTCCTTCTTTATTCATGTCATGAATTGATTTATTTGAAATTAAATATGTTGAAGAATATTTTTAACATATTTATTCCCTTAAATTAATTAATGTTGTAACAAAATCTAGATCATTGATTTGAATTAGGAGTGCGTCCTAACCATCCAATTTTATATAAAAGAAGAGAAAAGCCTAGGGATTTTCTCTACACAAGTTGAAGCAACTCTATCTCTCTCATACATGTCCATAGTCTCTCTCTCTCAAACTCTAGTGGGCATCCACTCTAGGGTTGTTGAGAGAATCATCATCGTCGCGCTGCCATTGTGTTGCTAGATCGACTGCTCGTGGATCACCGTCTTCTTCGGTATCTCATGCTCGTGATGAAGGTGACAGATTTTGTGTGATGAAACCATGAGGTTCCCCTCTCGGATCATCAACTTGGATCAGTGGAAGCATGCATCGCATCTACATGTCTGCGAGTGCTCTCTCCGTATGATTGGATTTGAGATAGGAGGTCTCTTCATTTAGAGGCACGAGGATCGTAATCACACTACAAAAAAGGCAAACTTAATACTTGTATGTTATCTAGATGAAACGACATTGGAGTAGTTCACATGTCATGTGGTTTAATTGAATTTTTTTAGTTTTCGCTGCCTCTTACGACTCTAGTGAGACTAGTCAACCTAGATCGCATATTATGCAATCTCTATGCTTCTATGATGCGCGAGGTGAATACCCTCGCACATCACCTACACACATATTACGCACACTGCACTATACATATACACACTCACCTACCCCCTCACATTCACGCATACATGGCATGTTTGAAGCATTTTCACAATTGTAATATATGCATGCATGCACATACATTATCACACCAATACGAATATACTCACCTTCAAACACAAACGTGTGATATATAATAATTGTGTTATTTTTAGGCATTTAAAGGCAAATAAGTACATGTGAAATATCACAACTCGCATCACAACTTCAATATTAATTTTCTTAACTACTTTTTGTTTAGATATTCAATTGAACACCTTTCATGCATCCTAAATTATAGGTTATAAGCTACACCAAAATCAAATCATTCGATAATTATATATCATGCTCAAAGATTAATAGATACTACGCCAATCATGAATTTAGATTAAGAATAATATGAATAAAATTTTGCAACAATATTGCAAGACATGTATAAACCATCCATATTGTCCTAAAATTGAAAAAAAAAGGAATAAAAGGAATAGCTAGGCTCATAGTAGTCAATGAGACAATGTAAGGGGGGCGTTTCAACGAATGGGACATCGACGACAGAGCTGAGATGGGAGGAATTAGGGTGAAACTTCGTAAGTAGAACGGGGAAGAAAAGGCCAAGCATCATACTGCCTAACAGACATTGATAGGACACTTAAGTCCTCACTCACTTTTGAGTCACGAGCTAACTCTGGTGTGGCGGAAATTCAAGTGGGTGAGGTCAGCATGCAAACACCATCTTGACCAAATGCACGCTGAAAAACCTTGAATTGCCCTGTGTTAATACCTTGTATTAATGTTTAAATATTAATATTTAATTAAATGAGCGGTCAGATTTAATTTTTGACTTGGGCAAACCAATAGGTAGAACTCAGAGAGGCCACTTTCTCCTTAGATTAATTATTAGATGATATAAATACTACATTTTTAGGGAAGCATTTTTATATATTTTTATGCAATTAATTATGAAATGCAATTTTTGGTAAGTTTAGGGGCTAAAATGAAAATTTCAATCAAATGATATTCAAAAATCCAAAAACTTGACCAGAATACGAAAATATGCCAAATGAATTTATTTTGATTTTTTGGGAATTTTTTAATGAAAAATAAATTATTATGAGTTAAAAATGCAGACGGTGTGATTTGGAGTAATTTAATATCAATAAGTAGCAAATCTATTTATTTCTTGGAAATATAATTACCTTAGATAGATCCATATGAGAGGTATCTAGAACAACTTTTATTTCCTCAAAATATTAAATGTACAGTTAATTAAAAACCAATTACTCAGCTGACAAAATCATTTATTTTGACCTAGATATGCATGCAAATGAATTATTTTGAGCATGTGATAGAGAACAATTAAATCTATGTAGTGTGATTTTTTAGTAATTTTACAGCACATAATAATTTAATATGAATTTAAGAGAACACAAGGGGAAAAATAGTTAATCCAACACCAAAGTAATTTTAATTAATTTATCCAAGCTCGCAAAATATAAATAAATAATTACAAGGTAGATAATCAAACATTCCACACAATGTAATTTTTGGAATGAAAAAATTAGGACACGTGATTGCTCAAATAAATGCTCAAGTAAAGATTTTTAAATGCAATATAGAAAAGAAATAAAAGAAAAGGAAAATAAGTCGAAAAAGGCCAAAGTAAATTACCAAGATGCGAGGGGTTTTATTGCTGGTATCCCGTCAGGATACGTGCTTCCAGGAGCGTGGACTTATGCGTAAATGTGGAGAAAGGCATGGGTCTCACTGCAATTTCTTCTCCCCCCACGTGTCTCGTATGTGCGAACGATGGTCAGCGGACGGAGCTAAGGTCTGCCCCCCCCTCCGAAGCTCCACGTGGTTGTCGGCATGTGCTTTGGGATCCTGAAGCTGAGGTGTGGGCAGTAGTTGAGGCTCGGGCTCCTGAGCCGACACACGATATAATGAATGGATCGGCTCTCGAGTCTAAGGAACAAGTGGCCAATGGCATGGAAGTTGAGGTGGTAGCTTGCTAAAGGTCGACGAAGGTGCTGCTAGAAGGCGGGGGTGAACTATGTGGCGATGGCGAGGGGGCCTGACGGAGCACGGTTGGAGTGGGCATGTCGATGAGGATGATGCTGGATTAGCTTGAGGCATGTTAACGAAGCCCAAAGACCGAGGACGAGCTTGAGATTCCATGGCATGGAGGCGAAGAGCGGGCCGAAGGAGCGCTAAGGCTCGAGAAGCAGAGGAGCACAGAGGTGGTGCAAGTCGCTGGCGAATCTATGTAGAGGAATTGCGATCAAGATGGATATGCGCCGGCGAGAGCGAGTAGCGGTTTGGGTGTTTGCGATTAGGAGAATCATGGTCAGTGGCATGCATAGAAGTGAATGAATGAGATGAAGCGATTTGGGCGTGATGATGTGAAGGTGGCAAGACGGAGATGTTGATCTCCTGAGGTGAGGTGGGACGGTTAGTGATGCAAGCGGAGGTAAAGGATGAGTGGAGGCGCTCGGGCCAAGGTGTGAGGGTCAGCAAGTGGTTGTGATGAGTTGGTCGTGAAGATCGATCGGGGAACATGGTAAGATGAAGAGAAGGGGAAGGGAAGAAGAAGGAGAAAGAAAGTCTACCTGAAAGGGGGTGCAATGGACAATCACCTGAGATGGTGGAACGTGATCAATCACCTCATGTTATAGCCTCTAGAGGCCAACGAAGAAAGCCTCGAAGCTTTACAACTTGAGGATGAGCTGCTATGAAGCTGAGACCGGGCTTCGGATCGCTCATAGACAGACAAACGTCGTCGTCGCTCGACCTTGCTACATTGATGTTATCACTGGTGACACTCATAAGGTGGCTAGCTTTCTCTCCATTGGTGGATGGGGTACATGATTGAAGTCGGAGCCCTTTTAAGCACGGTTAGGGACGACGAAAGATGTGGAGGATGTGGAGATGCTGAAGCGGTAGTTGGGTGCGGTAGGAGTGAAGGGTGGCGATGCGCGACATGGGCAGAGTCATGGAGATGTTGGGTGCTTCGTTGCGAAGGGCGTGCCACAATTGCGCAAGAGGACGTGGGCGGAGGGGTGGGTCGTCGCAAGCGCAAGGCATTGTCGTACATAGGAGAGGAAAGGCGCCACATGGCACGCGGAGACGCCGCCACATGGCAATAAACATTACAATAAATTTTAAAAACAAAGATAGAAAATAAAATAAAAGAAAATAATTTAAATTAAAATAATAAATAAATAAATAAAAATAATAAGGTAGAAATAAGCTAAAATAAAAGGGGGTGACATGCGTCGACTCTAGGAGTAGCCACGTATCGCTCCTAGAAAAAACAAAAATTAAATCAAAAGAAAAATAAAAAAGAAATTGCAAAAAAATTCAAATCAAAACATGGTCTACGTGAAACTTGCTTTTCTTGACGAGATCTACAACTTTCAGGAAGGACTCAAAATCAAAAGAGATCATTTATACAAAAACTATTTTTGGTGGTACTCTATAGATATAAAATATTGTGTTTTTTTTTTGCATTTTGCTATTTTTGTCATTTAAATAAGATAAAAATCAAAATAAAATTAAGTAAAATATAGAATAAATATTTACAGAATAATCTATATTTTGGATTTTTAATAATTTCGAAAATAAAGAAATAAAGTAAATGGGACATATATAGACTATATATATACAGACTCAGGTTGATTTATTTTCATTGATTTTTACTGCAGATTTTATTTGGATTTTTATACATTTCGTTAAAACATAAAATAAAAAAATAAATGAAAAATAATTAAATCAAAGAGAGTTATTTTTGTACATAAAATAATAAGGTCGAAATAGTTTATATGTATAATATACAATGAGGGCCCAAAATCCAAGTTTCACATATGAACTCCAATTCTTTCGAATTTGGTATTTTTTATAGATATTTAATGTACATTAATTCAAAAGTGAGTAAGGGTTCATAGCAGACTGTATGAGAGAGATATTTACTTTTACAACTTTTAGTCTCAAAATCAGGGTTTGGGTTTTAGTGGGCAAATATACATGTTAGTATTTTTTGGTATTTTTATTTTATTAATGTTAGTAATATAGATACAATAAAGTTAATTTCATTTAAGTTTAGCTAGTGAAAAATAATTTCAAAATAGGAGAAAATTGTGGTAATTACTGATAATAATTTACAAGGGTTTTGGGCTTCTTATTTAATGCTATTATGAATGCTAAAATGCAGATAATATTTACATGTGCATGAATGATATAATGCGATATAGATGAAGAAATACAACTAATTACTTGGGAACAAAGCTCTATTTTTCAAAATTTATAGTGACGGATCACATATTCATCAACCTTCTGTTCATAAACATTGCTCATCCCCGAGCAACTAAAATGATATTGGATTCCACACCAAGGTCATGAATAAATAGTGAAAATGGAGTTCGACTCGACCTTTGTATCAATAATATGGCGAATCTCCTTATGAGAATTATGATTTTAATAACAACAGTCTCCAAGTGGTACAAGTCAACATCCCGACCCGACTTAGAAGTCATCTTAGATCAACTTCCTCCCAAAGAATCTCACATGAACATTGAATAATTGTCTCTAATGTGTGAATGGTGTTAGTTCTTCCCATCCAAGATGCCGGACTACTATGCAATCTCCTCCTCTAGTAACTTGTTCTCGGGGAGTCGGGTATTTTCTTCTAAGTTTAGGAATGTGCTAGTTCACAACGAGTGGAGGTAGAAGTATAAAAGAAGAGGAAAAGAAGTGGAGAGGGACCAGTGTAGCCAACTCTCCAGTGAAGCTTGGACGGTGTAACCAAATCTCCACTAGATCTGCAGGTTATCTGAAGCTCGGAATTTTTTTTTGGTATTAGCTTCTTTTTTATAGGCATTATGGTTGCATTGTATGGATCTTTTGTGCCCCAACGGATATAGAATCTTTTGATTCACCCATGTTTGGGATCTTGGAAAAATTGTGCTAGTTGTCCATCCCTCATATGAAGCTTTATTTCAACCTGATACTCTGATCTTTAGATGTTCGCATTACCAAAGAAAAAGACACATGGACTTATAACACCTTGTCTAAGTTGAGCTAAGTGTGCGGTGTAGAGTACATAATAATTCCTTATCCAAGAGTTTACTCAGAATGAGACGACTAGGTTAGACACTAAGAATCAAGTCTAGACATTGTCTTGTCAACTTGGAGAATTAAGTCTATGACCTGAAGTTCCTAAAATCCTACTTCTCAATGAAGTTCCTCTGAACTTAAAGTAGATTAAGGTTAGGTCAAGTCCATCCTCGGTTTCTAATCATAATTCAGGTTTGAACCAATTGACTTTTCACTTTGTATACACATGATATGCAAATCAGATGCAAACAATATGAAATGAAAGTGGTTGAAGTGCAAAATGATTTTATTTTTTCCTTTTTTTTTTGAATGAATGCAAGGATGACATGCAAAGAGTGAATAAGAAGCCCTTTTTATTAGACAAAAGTTTTTTTTGGTTTTATACCTCCTATTTTACAACAATGCTACAAAGGTGTTATTTAAAAGGATTTTACAAGATTATACAAGTTTTACACAGAGAGTATAGTTTACACATTATACATATTTTACAGCTTGTATACAATTATGCACATTATACAAATTTACATGTATTTTACATATTTTACAAAGATATTTTTTCCATTTTCAAATTTTCTACCAATTTTACCCATCACATATTTATTTAATAATATATACGAAAATACATGAAACGAGCTATGGATAAAGTATATAAGTAATATTACACCCCTATACTTAGCATATGCTATGTCCTCAGAGCACGAGAGGCGAGGAGAAGACATAGCTCATGCTAAGTGCAAGAGAGTGGAAAAGAGCGAAAGTATAGAAGTCGACCCGCCCCCTTATACTTAGGCTCTGATCAACCTAAATATATAAGAAGAGCAAAAATGGGGCAGTCGAGGTCAAGAGGAGATATGGATGAATATAGAAGTCGGGCATCAATTCCCCCTTGATGAAACCCAGTTTCATTACATTAATCCGTAGTTATTAACCCCCTAACTTATACTAATGTCAATAAAAACCAGATAAATCCTTGTATATGTCCGAGTCTTAGAATAAATCAAGAATACAAAAAATTAGCAAAACTAAAATCTGTAGTGTTTTTACCCTTGAAAATACTCATAAAAATATTTCTTCCTTTATTTGACTTCATCTCCGTTTTTGGTCAACATGAAACTTGTAGATCTCATTGAGATCTACAACTTTTATGTTTTGACTTTTTCCAAATTCGACAATCCTTCTCCCTCATAATTCACTTTCTTTGTTAGAATAACCTGACTGGGCCACGTGGTGCTTTCTGGTTGCGCCACGTGGCCCGCTCCTTCACGCACCACGCGCCATCCTCTCGCCACCGCCCGATCACCCTCTTCTTCTTCAGATCGCCACCGTTCATCTCGCTGTTGTTTGCAACCCTTCGATCAAAGCCTCACCTGCATCACATCCGTTAGTTCCTGCCTATACCTCCTCTTACCGCATGTCCGGATCCGTAGCCGTTCGATCCGCCTCCGGATGTCGCCATCTCAACCATTCATCCCTGTTCCATTTTCAGCCCTTAATCGCTAACCCAGACATCATCCAGACCGTCCGTTTCAGCCCACGTAACGTCTCGCCACGTATCTCACCCGCAACCATTGATCTTGCCGCTTGCGATAAGATCTAAGATGATTCTCCGCTCTTTTTTCCTGACCGTTGGATCTCAAGATCCAACGGTCATGATTACGTCTTCTACCTCTAGATCCCCTCTCTCCCACGTTCGCCCACCTCGCACACGAGCTTTGCCCTTTCCATTTTCCCCACTTCTCCACCATCTTATCCACTCACGAACCAGCCCACGATGGAGCCCGATCATCCCTCGTCCTCGCGCCTAACCACTCGATCCACGTCCTTCTTCCTCTCGCTCCATATTCCTCGCTCAAAACGCATCGACCCTCACCGGAACTGCAACTCCCATCTTTTAAATATGCCATCTTCGGCAGCCTTCAAACCCATCCACTTGTAGGTGGGGCTTCGCCCAATCCCTCTCCGTCTCCCCGTGACAGGGGGAGGCCAGATCGAAGGCGCAAAAATGGCGGAGCTCTCAGTGTTGACCCTTAGCCAATGTAGGCTATGCCTCCGACCCCTTCGAGCCGGCGAGCTGTTCCGTGTGGCTGACGGAGTCCAGCGAAGACCCGGGGTTCGCCTTGAATCCCAAGCACAAGCCCGACGACCGCCAAATCCCAAGTAAGCTCCTTCCGATCCTCTTTTATATTTTTCATATTTTTTTCTCTAATTTACCTAGAATCTTCCTCAAACTTTCACCGATCATTGATCATCACACCGGTTCCGCCTCATCCCAACTACCTCCATGCCCGATCAGCTAGCTACCTTCCCTTCTCCAAGATCTGGTCGTCTCCGACCCACCTCTCCTCTGCCTCGCCGGAGGGGAGCTCCGGTCTCCCATCCCTCCGCCACTTTGAGACCTCCATTCCATCCCACCACCTCACACAAAACCAATGCTTCAGCTATTGGACTAACCATGCGGTAACTAACTCGATTGGTCAGAGTTCTCGTCTGAGGAAATTTCAAGCTCGCGTTCACCGGTGATTCCAGGCCGCCTTACCCATTCAGGCCTCCTCGGTGATTCACAGACGTCGGAGCTTCTTTGCAATCTTCTTAGGATCTGTCTTCGAGCTCCAAACATCCTCCCAAGGCATGGCGGAGAAAAGTAGCATGTCGTCGAAGACCAACCTAGTCCGTCGCAGAAGGCGGTGGCGAGGAGGAACTCGTAGAGCAGCTACCGTACGATCTTCAAGATCGGGCGGTCGAAAGTTGGTTACGTCGCCCTCCCTGAACGCTACAACTACCATATAATCTTTTATGATCGGACGACCCACAGGAGTCCACGTGTCAACCAACGAACGTCAACACCAAGCATGTTGGTTCGGCGAAGGCAGACCTCGCCCGAGCCTAGCTCCAAGCCTGATCCAACTTCCGAGTCTCCTCCGAGCCTCCCCCTGATATCAGTGTGAAAAACCCATAAAAAGATAAAAATATGAAAGTAAAGAGAAAAACATAAAGGATGTAAATGTATGTATGTACATTTCGATATAAAAAAACGGTGTACCATGCTTAAAGCTAAATACATAAGTTTTATCAACATCGGAATATGATCGCCATGCTTGAATTATCAGTCTTTGTCTTTGACCTCGAGTTTGAGGGATTTAAATTTCTTCAATGAAGTCCCGAGTCATCATCTTTGCTCCACTCAATGCACATGTCGACGATGACTAGGCGTTGAGATTCTCCCCACAACTATTAATGCTCTTAAAATGCAAGTAATGGGTAGATAGATAGGATCTAAAAGCTATGTTCTGTTAAGGAAAAAGAATGGAATACATTATGAGAGGCCCAAGGGTTCTCTTATATAGGAGAAGAACCTATTGGGAAAATTACAGAAAGAAGAAAAGAGAAATAGAAGATACAAAAGATAATACTAAAGATAATTAATATCTCAACACTCCCCTCAAGCTAGAGCGTAGATGTCAGTAAGACTTAGCTTGGAACAACATCTCTGATAAGGTCCTCTTGCTATGGCCTTTTGTAAGTACATCTGTTGTCTGGTCTCCAGAGCTGACGTGCATAGTAGTGATAATACCCTTTTGTATCATGTCACGAGTGTAGTGACAATCCACCTCTATGTGCTTTGTCCTCTCATGAAAGGCTGGGTTGTTTGCAATGAAGAGGGCAACTTGATTATCACATTGGAGGTGCATGAGAAGAGGCACGTCTATAGTCGAGTCAATAAGAATGGATCTGACCCACATCATCTCTGTATTAGCATGTGCCTTGGCTATGTATTCCGATTCAGCACTTGATCTGACAACCACAGTCTGCTTCTTACTCTCCCATGAAACACGAGAATTCCCTATGAATACATGCGCGTCCACCGAACCTCACCTATCCCACGTGCTCAAGTACGTGTGGGAGGGGATATTTACAGGGGGCCCTTCAAGCTTCTTTAAATTACATTTAGGTCCTCCGATCACGTGCCACCCATGTGCGCCTGGGGTAATTTGCACCCGACCCCCTCCGGGTTTTAATGATTGTAAATATACCCCCGTACGTGTGGGTAATTTACAGGGAAGGCCTCGCGACTCTTGCTATTTACATTTTTGTCCTTCCAGGGACATGTTTGTTATTTATTTTCATGTTTTCTTGCATCTATGCCCCTGGTTTCTTTTGTGAATATCTCGAGCATCCGAGCTCCTTTATAGTTGATTTCAGTGATGTTTCGAAGCTTGTTTCATTGTCTTCTTAATGGCATGCTTGGATTTTTGTTTTGATTATATGAATTTTGAGTTTTCAATTCAAACTAAGTGCCTCTCTTATAATGCTTTCCATGCCTTGTGTCACTTCATTAATGAGACTAGCTTCATGATGAGAACCTGAAATTGATTACTATTCAAATGTCTCAAGTATTCTGTCTAATTAGGGTATTTGTGCATCACTGTAACCTTGCATCTTGTCGCATGATAAAAATTAAACATAAATTGCATATCTTCATGTTTCTTTATGCATCGAGTCTGTCCTTGAGTATAATGACTTATGAATTTCTAATCTGACGCTTAATCTAGGTAATAAGAGTCTAGATAACTACTTAAGAGGCTCATGTCCCTGAGTTCGACCTTGGGCTTTCCCAAGTAAAATATAAATGGACCGCTTTCTTGTTATTAATTGATACATTATTCAAGCGGTCTTTGACTGATCTGATTTTACCAGGATGCAACAAAAACTGTTAATTCCACATAATTAGAAGGGTAAAATCGCGGTTTGTCACCCCTATACTTAGGCTCTAGTTAGCCTAAGTATAAAAAAGGAGTCAGTGTGAGAACCAATGGGGGTTGGGGTATATACATAGATAAATAAAAGAAAAAGAAAAGGAGTGACTCGAGTCACTCTCCCCCTGTACTTAGGATTACAAGATGGGAACAATATGGAACCGGGGCGAGTGATGCGAATCATGAGAGAGGGAGGTGTCAAACATAATAAAACTGTACAAGATGGAATAAGAATGTACCAGCCTCAGAAGGTTTGTAACGAATCTTCTTGCATGAATGATGTAGAAAGGAATATATAGGTGGAGTGGATGGAAGGGACGAAGAAGAACTAGAATCCCATCCATCGTTAGATTCATCATCAGAAGAGTAGCGGTGTACGGTAGATGCTCTCAAACTAATTTGTGCTTTGTATGCCCACTCAGATGGATATCCAACTCGACCTCAGACGAAGAATATTCTCATGAGGAAGTGTCCAACTAGTCATAACAAATTATCCCAGCACGTTTACTGGGACCAGGAGAGTCATCCTCGGGCATGTATATCGTGATATACTTGTCTGGCTTGCTAGATCATGAAGCAAGGAGAGGATAAGGAGCGGGGTTCTTCTTCCCTGTACTAGAAACCATACCCGAGGATGTGGTCGGTCAATGTTGAGCCTGAGAGGTGCAGGCCATGGGGTCCTCATCAGATGAGTCACCATATATCTCATATATCTCCTGTAGGGTCAGCATACGTCTCGGGTACGCAGTAGTGCTCTCTGTTTGCAAGGATCAGGTGGGCACATTTTTCACCCGTTGGGTAGCACTAGTGATGGCTAGGTAGGTTTATGCCACCTATGTTTGGGTAAAACTTGAGGATTCCAAGAGGGGATATGGATGATTTCTAGCAGTGATAACGTTTTCTCCTTATGGGTGTGAAGACACCCTGGTGGTGTTTGACTAGGTTAGCTCGACAATCAATATCTCAAGTGTGGCATAGAGCTAGGACTCGTCTACCTCTCGATGGTCATGGTTGTCTGCAACTATGTGGGTTGCTTTGGGTTGGAGTGTGTCCTCAAAGGTCACATGCGGGCGGTGTGTATCCAATGTAGAGAAATCAATCTCCCTAGTCTTGCAATCTATAGTCGTCTTATCTAAGGGTAAGAACAGCTTCTCAAGATTAATTGGAGACTGGGTGAACTCACCTCGGTGTCAATATCAATGACTGTGAAGTCCACTCTGTGCAGAGCACCTTGAAAAGTAACGATGACTGGGATAAACCCTCTCGATAATTTCATGGATATATCAGTCAGTTGAACGACCGCTCTCGATTTCCTAATTAGTTCGAGTTCGAGCTAGTCAAACTGTGAGGTCTGTAGGATATTTAGAGATGAGTCATCATCGATTCTCGCATGGGCAAAGATGGTGTCTCTAACTTCACACTCAACCCTAGGAAACTGTTTCACTCTACAGCTCTTGATTCTTCTCCCCATCACCAAGGAGGTGGCCATAGACACTAGGCGGCTCTCAATCCTTATTCTCTTATTGCCTGACCTCTTGCACGTCAATCTACTCTTCACGTATCTTTTGAGGTCGGAAAAGTGTTCTATGACCTTTATTAAGGGAAGCTCAAAGATCAACTTTTTAGTGAGTGCTTCCCTCTGGACATGATATTTTTTTAAAAAATCCTTTTCATTTTTATTTTTTTATTTTTTTGGTTCTTCAATCTTTTTGGCATGGGATTTTTAAATTTTTGGATGTTTTTGATTGGTGAAGTAGGAGTGAGAGAATGTGCAGACTCAAGATTGGAGGGCAAATGGTTAGTAGAAGGGAGGTAGAATGGACCCCAGTAGTACGGAGTACATGGATTCCCTAATGTCCTCTTGGTTTTCAACATCAAATCCAATCATTTCATTCTCCACTTCCACTCATGAGCTGGCAGTAATGAAATTAATAGGCCAGTGACATTTCACAAATTATCATCAATTAATCAACATCTTGCAATAATTCGAGAAATCTTATCCTCCAAAATATTCTCATGACAAAACATGGGATCAGTTTGTTCATTTGGAGTATATTGCTGAAAACTTGGGGTCTCATACTCCACATACCTAGATTATGGCATGTACTGCTGGGTCGAGTATATATCATTCGTGTGGCAGATGTTTGTCGGAGCCTCATATGGTGGAGTCAATAAACAAGGGTCTTGTAGATTGAGTCATAGGTCAAGTCCCCTGCATGTGTATGCTCTCTGAATGGTTGATTAATGTGAGCTTGGTCACTAAGGTCAATCAAATCTGGACAATCATAATGTGCAGACCTCTCCATTCGGTTTGTTTTATAGACAAAGTTGTACCCTAAGGTCAAGTCAGGATGTGTATGTATGATTCGTTGACATGTCTCGTCATTCATATGAAGAGGAAATGAAGTATGTGGGGGTAGGTAACTCTTCCAATCATCTATCTCAACAATAGCTGGCTCTTCGATTGGTTCCTTGATTCCAACAAGCACCAAAGAATAAGGTGGGTCAGCCTATGATGGGAATGGATATAGGACATGAGAATGTGGGGTAGGTGAGAAGTGCGGATAAGTGGAGAAGTCATTCAAAGTTCTGAATTCATACTCATGGTAGGGTGAAACCCACCATGGGTAAGGGTCTTTCGCAGATGGTGGAGGCCCTGGAGAGTGCATGGAAGAAGGAGAAGACTAAGATGAATGGTATATGGTCGAAGAGAAGTGACCCGAGGGGTATGGGTACTGGGACCAATATCCCAACATGGGAATGAATGAAATGTACATGGATCGTAGTCAAAAACATGCAAGTGCACATAGGGATAACACATAGACACACAAACAAACACAAGAGAAGGCCATAGTTTCACAAACTTAACATGGTGATGGTCGCAAAGGTCTGACCATTATCTTTTTGATTTTAATAAAGTGATAAAACAATATTTTTACACAGACACGCAAGGTGAGTCGCTGGATGCCCAACGTATGCTCCCAATATATCTCAATCAAAGAGACGATATGCCTGGGCTATCGGGTTCAATATCACGCCCCTAAGGATAGTAGCGAAAATATATACACCAAAACGTCTTTCTAAGATCGAAGGCAAGCGCTTGTAGCTCCCAAGCCTGTAAGAGTCGGATCTGGAGCCTTAGGATGCAAATCTAGGGATTTGGGCTCTAATCTTAGTGTGTACGTCCTCATCCACACCGTCTAAAGGTAGGTACCTGCATACAATGACATAGTTTCTCTCCCAAAAGCAAATATTAGTTTTAGTCATTTTTTGTACAATTCAATTAGTAGATCTGATTTTAGAGTTTAGTTATCACCGACAATAAATCCAACACAAGCAATCACTTCTACCGTCTAGTCTTGATTACTTTATCACACGTTTGAGAAAACTGGGGAGGGGTCGAGAAAAGAATATGCAATCGTTGAAATAAATGATGAATGCTTGAGTAAAAAAACCTACAGAGCCTCCAGCTCTCTGTACTGCAAGATGCACAACTGAATTGATTTTTTACTCTAAATGGATGCAAGTTAGAAAATCGCACCTAGCAAAAAGTTACAAGTAACAGGAACAATTGATTTAAAATTTTCTAAGTGAGAACGATCTAAGGTGCGTTTTATTAAAGGCGAAAGTGTGGTCCTAAGTGATACGAGCATAAGCAAATGATATTTGACCTATGAAAAGCTCTAAGATATGTGTGTGCAGATATAACCTACGGACCACTCAAGTCGAGCCCCTCCCTCAATACGAGAGTGAAACAGGCATCAACACACCACAAAAATAAATGTCCAATTTCAGGTACACACGAGATCTCAAACAAAATCCATTAGAAAAATACAATTATTTATTTTTTTACAAATTAATTACAAAAATAAAATAAAAATAAAACCAAAGGGCTCTATACTCTTCTCACAACATGACTCGATCTTTATTTTGATGCACTTTCTTCGGTCGGTTTGCTTCCTGAAAAACCCAGACTCCAATGCTCCAGAGTTGCTCGGTCACCTAAGCAATCACCCCGTCACATCGGGTCCGTCGCACAAAAATAAGATGGTGGTCGGAGAGATATACACAAAATAAATAAATAAATAAATAAAATACTGAAAATAATCAGAGTAATAATTACAAGAAAAACTTGGGGATCATACTACTTGGGGGGATGGAAAATCTAATTTCCAAATTATCTAAAAGTTAACCTAAGCCATGCCTCCCCAGTAATGGTGCCATTTGAAAAATCCAAAAATCGCCCGTGCGAATCTCGTGGAATTGACATTTAGTGTTCGTTGTAGGTAGAAAATTCAGATTAATAAAAATACCAGTTAAATTAATTTTCTAATTAAAGCGAGCGCTTTGATTTATTTTACTTGGGAAAGCCCAAGGTCAAAATCAAAGAGGCCACTGTCTCATTATGTCTGTTTTTAGATGATATGGATGATAGGTTTTCCGAGAATTATTTTTATATTTTTCATGCAATTACTTTTGAAATGTAATTTTTAGCAAATTCAAGGGTTAAAATGTAAATCTGAGTCAAGTGATATCCATAAATCCTAAAACTTGGTCAGAATATGAAAATATGCCAAATGAATCTAATGTGATTTTTTGGAATATCCTGATGCAAAATGAAATTATTATGAATTAAAAATGCAAATTGATGCAAATTGTGTGATTTGGAGTACTTTAATTTTAATACATAACAAACCTATTTATTTATCAAAAATGTAATTATCCTAGATAGGTTTATATGAGAAGTATCCAGAACAACTTTTATTTCCTTAAAATACCAAACGTATAAAAAATCCATCACTTAGATCACAACCATTTCTTTTAATCCAGATATGAAGTCAAACGAAAGATTTTGGGCGTGCGATAGAGAACAATTAAATTTACGTAGTGTGATTTTTTAGCAAATTTTGGATCACGAAATAATTTAAAATGAATTAAGAGCATGCACTGGGAAAATAGTCAATTTAACACCAAAGAAATTTTAATTAGTTGAATCAAGTCACAAAATATAAATAATTAAGTGATATTTACATCCATAACCCTGAGTAATTTCGTAATTACCCTAGGAACCCTCGATAATCATGAATTATATAGAAGACCTTGAGTAACGTTTAACTCTTACACCCAGAACCCCGTGTTAGCTCCCATCCAATTTCCCATCAACTATGACGGTATCCGTCAAGTATTTTATATTTTATACCCTTTAACTTTCAATTATTTACAAATGAGACCTCCTCCCCTTCATCCTTTAGGCAGCAGACACCTCCTCCAGAAAGCCTCCCCTGCCACCCCTCTCAGTCGCCCCCTGTCGCCACCTGCAAGCTGTAGGTCGAGCCCCCCCTCGTCAACCTGCAAGTCCCTGGTTGGAGAGCACCCCACCTCCACCTTGCGCGCAAGCCCAAAGATGGATTGGAGAATCCATCCTCCCCCCCCCCCCCCCCACACACACACACACGCCTGCCCCATGTCAGAACCGGCGAGCAAGGCCCTAGTCCCAAGTTAGGAGAGCACCCCCTCCCCCCCACACACACACAGTCTGCCTGCCCCCAGGTCGGAGCCCCGCATGCCCTCCCCCACCCCCAACAGCCACCTGCCCCCAGGTCGGAGCCCCGCACCCCACGCCCCGGTCGAATAGGAGCCCCTGGCTCCCCTCGCTGTCGCATGTCCCAGTTCGGTGTCGGATCAGAGCATCCAGCCCCCCGATCACCTGCCTCAGTTCGGAGCTCTCCCTTCCTACTTGCTTGCAAGCTCCAGGTTGCATACAAGCCCCAGTTTAGGAGCTCCAGTTCGGAGCCCTCCCTTCATGCTTGCGTGCAAGCCCCCGATTTGAGCCCTCCCTTCATGCTCGTGTGCAAGCCCCAGGTTGGTGCGTTCTTGCAAGTCTGCCTCAGGTTGGAGCCCCCACCCGCCTGCAGCCTGCTCTCCTTCAGGTCAGCTCCCTCCACCCCATCGTCGCTGACTGCCCTCCATCATCGTGAATTCCACTCAATCCTCCTTTTCCTTTCTTTTTCTTTTTGTTAATCTCTGTCGTTAGATTATGGATGGGTTAGATTTAACTCAGCCATTTGGTTGAGTCAATGAACTAAACAAACGCGATGTTATGGGTGTAAAACAGAATGGTTATTTAGGGTCTTTGGTGTAATTCGTAATTATCAAGGGTTTCTGGGGTAATTACAAAGCTACTCAGGGTTATAGGTGTAAATATCCCAATAAAAAGTCACTATGTAGGGAATTAAACGTTCAACACAATGCAATTTTTGGAATGAAAAATTGATGACAAATAATTGTTTAAATAAATGCTCAAGTAGAGGGTTCTAAATGCAATATAGGAAATAAATAAAAGAAAATAAAATAAAATGGGAAAAATGCCTAAGTAAATTACCAAGACTGGGAGGTTTTATTGTAAATTCCCCTGAGGTGCACGACGAGCTTCCAAGAGCAGGAATCTCTACACAAATGTGGAGAAGGGCGAGGGCCTTGTTGTAATTTTTCCTGCCCCTACCAACGTCATACGTGCGAAGGAGGATCGGTGGGCAGAGCTAGGGTTCGTTTGGTTGCAGGGTTGGGCAGGGTTGGGTTGGGTAGGGGTACCCCTGTGAATAATAAACTGTGAGGAGGATTGGGGTGTTTGGAAGGAGGGGTACCTCGGGTTGGGCCAACCCAACCCTGTCCAACCCTGCAACCAAACAAACCCCTAAGGTTCGGGCCCTGAAGCTTCACGTGGCTGGCTGCATGTGCTTTGGGATCCCGACATTGAGGTGCAGGTTGCGGCTAAGGCTCATGCTCTTGAGCCGACACGTGACGACAATGAATGGCTCGATAGTGGATCAACTCTTGAGGATGAGGAGCAAGTGTCCGGCAGGTGCGGAAGTCGAGGTGATGACTTGCTAGAGGTTGACGAAGGTGTTGCTCGAAGCAGGGCTAAGCTCTGTGGCTATGGCGAGGAGACCTAGCGGAGCACGACCGGAGCGGGTGTGTCGATGACGATGATGCTGGATCATCTCGAGGTGCATCATCGAAGCTCGAAGACCAAGGTGGAGTTGGCGGTGCTAGGGCATGGAGGCCAGGCGTAGGCCGAAGGAGCACTAGGGCTCCGAATGCGAGAGGAGCGCGGAGGTTGTGGAAGTCATCGACGGACCTATGCAGAGGAACTGTGACCGAGGTGAAGATGCGCTAGCAAGGATGAGTGGGGGTTCGATTGTTGGCGTTCGAGCAAAGCACGATCGATGTCATGCAGAACGGTGAAGTAAGGAGGTGAGCGATTTGGGGGTGAGGGTACGAAGGTGGTGAGGCGAAGATGCTGATTAATGGAGGTGAGGCGGGACAGTGAGTGATGCAAGTGGAGGTAATGGAGGAGCGAAGATGCTCGGGCCAAGGCACGAGGGTCAGCAAACGATGCTGATGAGGTGGCCATGAAGATGGATTAGGTAATATGGGAAAAGGAAGAGAAGATGAAGGGAATAAGAAGGAGAAAGAAAGTCTACCTGAAAGGGGGTGAAATGGACAATCGCCTGAGATGATGGAGGGGGATTGGTCACCTCCTATTATCACCTCTAGAGGCCAACAAAGAAAGCCTCGAAGCTTTACAACTCAAGGATGAGCTATTACAAAGTTGAGATCGGGCTTCAAATCGCGCCTAGACGGATAAACGTCTCGTCGCTCGACCTTGTTGCGTCGACGCTGTCATCGATGGCACTCACAAGGCGGCTGAGGTTTTCTCTCCACCGACGGATGGGGGACGAGATCGAAGTCAGAGTCTTTTTAAGGGCGGTTAGGGACAACGGAAGATGCAGAGGTCATGAGGATTCTGAGTGGCGATTGCAGGCGACGGGAGTGAAGGGTGGCGGTGCGCGATGTGGGAGAACTCGTGGAAATGCTGAGCGCACTGCTTCGCAAGGCGTGTGATGATTGCGTAGAAGGATGCATGCGAGGGGGTGGGTCACTGCATGCGTATGACGCAGTCTTAAGGGGGAGAGGAAGGGCGCCACGTTGCCCGTGAGGACGCGTTCACGTAAAATTAAATAAAATCAAAATAAAAATATAATAAAATACAATATAATAACATAAAATAATAAACGTAATAAAAATAATAAATAATCAATATAATAAATATAATAAAATAAAAAGGAACTAAAATAAAAGGGGACGACACATGGTGTCTCCAATAGCAGCCACGTGCCGCTCCTAGAAAATTCAAAAATTAAATAAAAATAAAAATAAAAATAAAATAGAAATAACAAACGAAGTCAAATCAAAAAGAGATCTGCATAAAAGTTTCTCATCTCGATGAGATCTACAACTTCTGTGAAGGATCCAAAACTAAAAGAGATCGTCTGTAAAATACCACATTTTTATATTTAATATTTTTTATCATTTTAAAATAAGATAAATATCAAAACACATATAAAATATAGACTAAATATTTGCATAATAATCTATTTTTTATTTTTAAGGATTACAAAAATAATGAAAAAAATAAACAGGGACATATATAGGCTATATATACATACTCAGGTTGATTTATTTTCTTTGATTTTTTGCTTCAGTTTTTATTGTGAATTCTGAACAATTAAACATAAATCAAAGAAAAGAAATAAAAATGAAATAAATCAAAAGGAGTTATTTGTGTACATAAAATAATAAGGTCAAAATAGTCAATATGTACAATATACAATGAGCGTCCCAAACCCAAGTTTCATATAGGAACTCCGATTCTTTTGAATTTGTTTTGTAGATAATTGGACGTACATTAATTCAAAAGTGAGCTGGAGTTCATAGGAGACTGTATGAGAGAGATATTCACTTTTACGATTTTTAGTCTAAAAACCAGGGTTTGGGTTTCATTGGGCAAATATATATATATATATATTAGTATTTTTGTATTTTTTATTAATGTTAGCAATATGCATACAATAAGGGTTAATTATTTGATTTTGAATCAATGAAAAATAATTACAAATAGAAGAAAATTGTGGTAATTACATGTGATAATTTACAAGGGTTTTTGGGCTTCTTATTTAATGCAATTACGAATGCTAAAATGTGAATATTATCTACATATGCGTGAATGATAATAATACAATATAGATGAAGAAATTCAACTAATTACTTAGGAACTGAGCTATACTTTCAACTTTTAGAGTTATGGATCACAGATTCATCACTCGTCATCGACTTGGCGAGGATGCACGTTCATCCAGTGCTCTCCCAGACATGCTAACTATTTGCTCTTTTACTTGTAGTGAATTCGAGTGTCATGAAGGACTCAATCAGAAGAATAAATTGTTGACCAAGTACACAACTATCGCATATGATTAAAAGTGAAAAAAATGTATTTTCAAATGATACTTTTAAACAAAGTTTGTACTTAAAATGACAGTCTTTCAATTTTTACAAACTTTTGATTTAAATCTTATTTAAATATATAAAGGTCGAATTCACATATATTATTATTATTTAATATTTATTTTTAGATTTGATAAATTTAATAATGCAAACCTTTCTAAATCCATCTTCAAGGTGAAATAATCGAGTGATTTTTTTTAAAAAATAAGCAAGAAAATTTATATCATTTATAAGGAGTGCTAAACATTATGAGAGACAAATGAGCTCGAATCTCATTTTATATAAAACTGAAATTTCACGGTTAAAAGGAAGCAATGAAATTTATTTTGTTTTCAAGGAATACAAGTAATAAGGAGTGACATAATAAGCTTGAATCCCATTTTTATATAAAAGCATGCTTGTAGATTTGATATTTTAGAAGTGTATGGATTAAAATATATTGAATAAGAAAAATTGCAAGTAAAAGGTCTCGAATTAGACTCCATTTCATAGTGACAATATGTTGATATACCAAGAATCTATCCTATAGTTCGTTGTATCGTTGTTTTTAAAATCTAAGTACACATTAAAGGAGTGGTCATATTTAAAATTTAACGTATAATGCAAATGAAATATAAGAATCAAGGAGAGGTCATGGTCCTTCCATAATATAGAATGGATCCGCCCCTGATTATGATCCACCGAAGATAGACCACAATGAGAAAAATATTATATCCACTTCAATATCAAATATGGATCTCATCCAGAAGTACCCCAACTAAAGAAGTCCACTACCACAAAAAAATGTGGTTGCTTTACTTTTTTTAAAATATTTTTAATAGGAGGAAAGAAAAACTGCATTTTTCAAAAGAAATATATTCTAAAAGCATTTTTTTGCACCACAAGGTCCACAACTAAGAATTATCATCGTAAAAAACAGAGATATTGTACTTATCAAACAGAGCATATTCAAATGATGAAAGATTAATTATTTCAATAGCTTGTTATTTAGCACCTATCTTAGAAGATATGATTAGCCTAACTCAAAGCGTGCAACTCCAACGGCCAGAGCATATAGTGTGAGGTTACAAGTTTACCCCTGTATTATTGATGATTATTTCGGTGGGAGCTCATGGCCGACACAGCCAACATCATACTCATCAACACGCCCCCGATTTTAAATATTATAGACCTAACGGTATTATTGGCGGGCCCCACTTCTTATCTCAACGTCTCCCAGACGCTCTTCCCAACGTCTCCACGCGTTCCCGTCACCTTCTCTTCCTCCGCCGACTCGTCGCACCCCCCACCACACAAACACGCTGTCGGCGGTTATGGTCACCGCAGCGGTGTGTGATGTTGTGATGTTCTGCGCGACGCGGAGACGGACATTTCTGCATATTGCCCCCGAGTTTTTAAGAGGAGATGTTTATTAAAATAGGATCTTTTACACATGTGCCCCTCCATAGCCTTTACCGATAAGTGTGGTCTTTTAACTTTTTAGCGATTACATTTGTTCTTCTTTATTCTTAAAAATTTCACAGTAGTGATCTTTTAATATTTAAAATTTTCAAGAATGCATGAACACGTTTGTAATTGTATAAAAAATAAGGACAAAATTGTTATAAAAAGGATTTAAAAAACGCAAAAATCTATCTAATATATATCATTTTTAGTGCTTTGATTATCCTTGAAAGCTGCATGTACTGATCTCGTAATTAATTATAGTATGAAACCTAATTAAAGCTATTGTGATAATAGATACATAATTGAGAATCAACAATGGAAAGAGCAAATCTTAAAGTGAAAATTTAAAGAAATTATATATGAATATCAAGTAAGTATGTTTAAAAATAAAGTAGTTACTAAAATTTTGGATATACATGTATCCGACACTATCATATTTGTTTTATACATATTTTGGCATTCGTATCTATATCGATTTCACAATGAATATAAATGTGGATATCACTTTGATATCTGCAAATCATATATCCACTTAAATATATAGATATAAGGGTTTTTATCACTTATGTCATTCTTAACTTTTGCAATATCAGTTATATCCTTCCTTTTTTGAAATATCAGTTCCGTCAATTCTTTCCTTCCATTATGGTAAATAAGGAGCATAACTGATATTACAAAAGAGCATATCTATGAATTTTAAAAGAAATCAAAGGCATGACTAACATTACAAAAAGGAGGGGTATAATTGATATTGCAAAAGTTAAGAAGGACACAAGTGATAAACCTATATGTGAGTTTACCCGATAAAAATTTATAACTTTTCATTGCTTTGATATTATTAATATAAAATAAGCACATACACTACAATAAATTGGCATATGACATTGAATATTCAATTACTCATTACCATATGCAAATTTTGTTGTAGTGATTTAGTATATTTATTTTACATGTGAACTACCACATATATACACATATTTAAGTTAATTTAGAAAGTATTTCGTGATAATTCCTAGTCAATTCATGTTTATTTTACATTTTATCTGTTATTAAAAATATGGTATTGTGTTTTTCATATCCGTTAATACATGCATCCACATTTGTACACATTTTAAAATTGACATGTATAAAATAACACAAACATTTGTATACGTAATTATATCTCATTGGTGTCATCCTATTTGCAATATCAATTGTGCCCTTTCTTTTTTCTAATATTAACTGTGCCCCTTTGTTCTTACAAAAATCACTTATGACCTTTTGTAATATCAGTGTGTCCCACATTTACGTTAATGGAAGAGCATAATTGTAAATTTTATAAGAAGGAAGGGGCACAACTGATATTGCAAAAAAGGGAAGGGGTATAACCGATATCGTAGAAGTTAAAGAAGGGTGCAAGTGATAAAAAACCTATAAATTTTTGTATTACATTCACAAAATATAGTTTGGAATTTATCTATAGTTACAACATTTAAATATTTAAACATAAAATGAAACCCATTACATGTACGCTATCCTTTTTATAAAATATAATGAATATCCATATCTCTATACCCATCTATTCTCTCCACTTTTAAGACTTTTAAATTTTTGATAACCAAATGAAACAAGATATTGTTATTAAAGCTCTTATAGAAATCATTTTGATAAAATATCATCTATTTCTTTATATTTTTTATGCAGTGAATTTTCTGCAAGCTACTATTTATATCATAATTATTCAATATATTATAAGAGATTCCTAATTATAATTTAGAAATCAATAAACACATAGGGCCTAGGTACAATGTAGGAATCCGTAAAGAGGGAGAAAGACTATGCGGGAAGGGGATGCAATATAACTGGAGAAAAGGTTTGAAGATCAAATATGATAGTGTCTTTAGTAAATACAGAAGATAGATATGAGAACGTGTTGGGATGAGGTGAATTAGGGTAACCTCATAGTAGTTGTTTGAATGGTTATGCGGGTTGGAGATGGTTGGAATAAAGAATGTGATGTGATGTCACATTGATTTGTGGTGGAATTCCAACCCAATAATGGATAGACTATGCGGGAAGGGGATGCAATATAACTGGAGAAAAGGTTTGAAGATCAAATATGATAGTGTCTTTAGTAAATACAGAAGAGAGATATGAGAACGTGTTGGGATGAGGTGAATTAGGGTAACCTCATAGTAGTTGTTTGGATGGTTATGCGGGTTGGAGATGGTTGGAATAAAGAATGTGATGTGATGTCACATTGATTTGTGGTGGAATCCCAACCCAATAATGGAGGAGGTAAACCAGGTTATACCGACGTAATCTGGTAACCAAACGGACCCCTAATATTAGACGTGAGAATGAGAGAGGGAGTAACCGGAAGCGACCACTTGTCAAAAAAGAGAGGAGAAAACCCAGCTTTTGAACACGTGGTTATCCCAATGCCTCTTCGTGCTCCCCACTTCCGTCTCAATTGACATGCCGTGTGGTGGGCCCATCTTGCGCCCCTCTCTCATCTCGCCCTTTCTCCGCAACTCCCCTCCCTTATTTTTTTTAAATCACGTTCTCTTTCTTCTATATTTAGAAGTCAATACATCTTCTCTCTCACCAATATCTCTCCATTCTTTCTCTTCTCTTTTTTCTCTCTCTCCTACATGAAGCACTACAAATCTCTCTTCATTACCATAAACATAAGTTTAAATTGTATATATATCTTCTATATATATTTATTTTGTTTCTCAATCTAAATATTTCATTATCATAATATTTTTTTGATAAATATTTCAATCTGAATATTTCTTAAAATTAAATTGTAGACTTATTTTACATATCGTATGTATTTATGCATCAATTGCCATGTAAATATTATTTGTTATCATTTTTAGATTAGTTGTTAAGTATAAAGCTGGGTTTTTACCCAGCTTTTGAACACGTGGCTATCCCAATGCCTCTTCGTGCTCCCCACTTCCGTCTCAATTGACATGCCGTGTGGTGGGCCCATCTTGCGCCCCTCTCTCATCTCGCCCTTTCTCCGCAACTCCCCTCCCTTATTTTTTTAAATCACGTTCTCTTTCTTCTATATTTAGAAGTCAATACATCTTCTCTCTCACCAATATCTCTCCATTCTTTCTCTTCTCTTTTTTCTCTCTCTCCTACATGAAGCACTACAAATCTCTCTTCATTACCATAAACATAGTTTAAATATGTATATATATCTTCTATATATATTTATTTTGTTTCTCAATCTAAATATTTCTTTATCATAATATTTTTTTGATAAATATTTCAATCTGAATATTTCTTAAAATTAAATTGTAGACTTATTTTACATATCGTATGTATTTATGCATCAATTGCCATGTAAATATTATTTGTTATCATTTTTAGATTAGTTGTTAAGTATAAAGCTGGGTTTTTACCCAGCTTTTGAACACGTGGCTATCCCAATGCCTCTTCGTGCTCCCCACTTCCGTCTCAATTGACATGCCGTGTGGTGGGCCCATCTTGCGCCCCTCTCTCATCTCGCCCTTTCTCCGCAACTCCCCTCCCCTATTTTTTTAAATCACGTTCTCTCTCTTCTATATTTAGAAGTCAATACATCTTCTCTCTCACCAATATCTCTCCATTCTTTCTCTTCTCTTTTTTCTCTCTCTCATGCATGAAGCACTACAAATCTCTCTTCATTACCATAAACATAAGTTTAAATATGTATATATATCTTCTATATATATTTATTTTGTTTCTCAATCTAAATATTTTTTTATCATAATATTTTTTTGATAAATATTTCAATCTGAATATTTCTTAAAATTAAATTATAGACTTAGTTTACATATCGTATGTATTTATGCATCAATTGCCATGTAAATATTATTTGTTATCATTTTTAGATTAGTTGTTAAGATTGAATCAATGAAAACGCATTAATATTTTTCTCCATTGTCGTAATTTCACAAGTAATAATTGAAATCTGTGTTTTTATTTTTATATGAGTACATAAACATTTCATTTTAAAAAAATATATATTTGTTTTATTGGTTTATTATATAAATTATTGCATATTTTGTGCATTATCATTAAGTTGAATTATTATCATATTGTTTAAATTGTTTGGATATTTACATGCATTAACGTGTGAATCTAACTACTACAATAACTATTAACGTTTATTTATAAGTACAATGATATATTAGAACTTTACAAATAAAGAATATATAAATTAATGTATTTTTCAATAATATTGAGATTGTAGGTATATAAAAATACACTTATTATTGTACTTTTGATTATTGATCATAACTTTTATGTTTTTGGAAATTACAAATATCTATATAAATTAATGTATTTTTTTGATAAAATTAAGATTATTAAAATATAAAAATATAGTTATGATTGTAATTTTGATTAATAACCATATCTTTTATATTTTAAAATTTGAAAACATATATGGATATGGATGACAAAATATGTATAAAATAAATGCGGGTGTTTTTGTCGGATATCTCTATTACATTACTACCATGTACCTCGCGCTCCTCCGCCGGCATTGTCCCTCGCACACGAGCCCTCATCGAAGGTTCAATCAGGTTGAAAGCTAACTGTGTATTAATGTTTTTTTTTGCTCCATTTCCATTCTGTTGTGGATTGGAGTGGCTTCTCCAATTTCTACGCCATGGTGAGGTCTTTATTTTTTCCCTTGATCGGTTCTTTTTCATGTTGATGTTGGTTTCCAGCGGTTGGTTTTTATGTTGGAAATTGAGATATGGATATTGATGATTAAATCATGCAGATGATCGGATGCTTTGGTGATATACATACTAAATCAATTATAATGTACTCGAATGTATCTTGCGTTGTTGGAGACCTAAAATGTGCCAGAAAATGACAATAAAAAATATTCAGCTTAGATGCGAGGGACGACATCCGTTTTCATTATGTTGTAGTGAAGAAAAAGTTAATAAATTTAGTGACAAAATTAGAATATATAATTCATTATTTTCATTTAATTTTTTTACCTACAGAACTCTGTTATTTTTGTAATAATTGTACTTATTCGAATCATTTCTGGGTAAACATTATTTTGGATATTTCGAGTGAGATAGGTGGACCTGTCATACTATTTTAGTTGTGGGCTTCGAAGCTCTTCTCGCACATTGCTCCAATTATTCGAAAGAGACCCCAACGGCATGGGAGGCCCTTGGGAGTGCGACGGGATGCAACATTATTGAATTTTTTAATTTTAACTTTATTTGAGGTAACCCTTTTTCTCTCAAAAAAATATATAAATTTTCCAATGTTCAATGTATGGTATAATATTAGTTTGTGCGATCTATAGTTGTAATAAACTGCGTTAGTATAATGCATCTAAATAATTTTAAGTTGTTATCAAAAGTCTGATTTAGTAATGCTATCATATACATATTACTTTTTTAACAAAAATATAGTTGCATGTTATGCTAAATGTAAATTGGTTGGTTTTATAACCAACGATTAATTATTGTTCTATTTGAATTGATGCTACACGTTATTATTAGCGTTGTTCCAAAAATATTTTATTCACTTATTCATTTTGTAAAAAAAAATGTAATATGATATGTTGCTTAACTTCCATGTTTTTTCTTAAAATACAAACACATGTATTTTATCCACCCGCTGCAAAGCGCGGGCAAATACACTAGCTAAGCTTTAATATGGAGTATAAATGTCTCTTGATATTGCACGCATTAATGATCGATTTAGGATAAGATCATCCAAGGATGCATGATCAAACCTAACTTAAGGAACGGGTTTCAGAGCTTGGCTCTTATTAGTTGTTATTATTATAAGATGATTTGTCATTGTCCGATACCCAACTTCCTAAAAAGGTAATAAAGGAGGAGAAATTTCTGAATTAAAACAATGATTTAGTGTGTAATTGGATACACTTGATTATACTTTATTGAATTAAATATGATTGAACAAAAATCAGGAACAATGTAATCCAAATTCAATCCATATATACCATTAGATAATTCAATAAATGAAATTTTGTATGTGATACAATGATAGGCAATATCCCAAATTAGAAAAATAAACCAACATAAAAAAACAAACGAAAATGGGACTAAGATAGAAAATCCCCAAATCGAACGTCTATTAAGATTTTCCTAAAACAAGATTTTGTTCACACTTTTCTGACGTATTAGACCTAACACAAGTCTTGATTTAGTACTAAAGATCTATCAACTCCTTCAGTTAATTTATCAACTATGTTATCTTTAGATCAAATGAAATCCACAATTATCCCTATACACTAAATCCCTCGAGGCCCTAAGTAATTTGAACATGTTTTCTTATTTTATTATTAAACTGTGTACTTTTAATCTAGGCATTTATTGTCATATTATCACAATGTGTTAGGTCGATATTACATGAATTGTTTTTCCCATCAGGAGAATCTCATAAAGAAGTCTCTTACCCATTTAATCTTAATTCTAGTGATATCCAAAGTGCACAACTTAGTGCTTCATAGATGTTCAGAGGCTACACTATCTCTAAGGGGCAATGCATACCCAGTAATACCGTTATTCCCAAACTTTTTTGTTTTCCATATCCAACTTGAATCACTATATCCTTCTAAAGAAGGATGGATACCATAATGTAAACTTAGAGAAACAAATCTTTTTATGTACCTTAGTACTTGACTCAGAGCCTCCAATTGATTATGGTCAAGATAGCTTATGATTTACTTAGTTCAAATGCTGAGAATAATATGTCAAGTCTCGTGCATTTTGAAAGATATATTATGTTTCATATAATATGTGACTGTTTTAGTTAGGGTGCGAGAACCCTACTCTTGTTCTTGTAAAGTGTTCTAGACAAATCAAAAGGATTACTACATATTTGTAATATTGACATCCAAATTTCTCATGATACCTTCTCAATATAGCAAATTTCAAAACTACAATCCGATCAATTGATTTTGTCAATATGAGTCCCAAGATGATATCAATATAATTATGTCTTTCATCTCAAATTTTCTACTTAAGAACAATCTGATTTCATTAAAAATCTTCATGTTGGAACCAAACATCAATATATCTCATCAGTATGCATATATGGCACAATATACTCGTCATTGTTCACCTTGTAATAGGAAAAATTGTAGAATCATGAACTCTAAAATCACATGGCATAATAGTCTTGTAAAAATATTCATGTCAATGCATTCATGTTTTCTTTAATCTATACAGAGATTTAACAAGCTTATAAACTTCTCCTTCGATACTAGGTGTCCCAAGACCATCAAGTTGTTACATATAGATCTCCTCCTCAATATTGTTCTGAAGAAAGGCCGACTTAACATCCACCTGATAGATAGTGAGATCTTACATGGATGCCAATGCAATAAGCATCCAAATTGCAATAATTTAGGTCACATGGGAATGTATATCCGAATAGTCGATATATTCCTTTTTTCTTAAAGTCCTTGGCTAGCTTTAATAATTTTCCAACAATAAAAATCTTATAATTCTATGATTTCTTTTCTGAAAATTCCTTCTCTTTAATACCACTTTAAAAAGTTTTGGATTGTCAAAATCCATTTGGTTCCAATATAGAGCACCCTTTTGGTAAATTTATCAACTTTCAAATTCCATTAGCTACAATAAAATCCACCTCAAATTTGATGGTTTCCTTTCATTTTTATCTTTAAATGGAGATACATCTTTCTTGTAACTTGTAGGATCTCCCTCGGTTTGAATGATAACAAAGTTGCTACCAAAATAACTAGAAATCCTTGGTCTTGTACTCTTCTTAAGCTCAATCTTTTCAAACATTAAATGCAGGGAGTCTCCTTATGCTCAATTGTGATCTTGTATGGTCTCAATCAATGAGGCGATCTTTCTAGGTAGTCATGTTCAATATCACACCCCAAAAGAGACACACAAGCTTACACAACCAAAACATATTTCTAAGGTCGGAGGCAACTACTTGCAGCTCCCAAATCCATAAAAGTCAGACCTGGAGACTTATGGTGGAAGTGCAGAGATTTGAGCTCTAACCTTAGGGGATTCATCCTCACCCCCTATGTCTGGGGGTAAATACATGTGTCCAATGAGGACTTTACTCACCTGTAGTACAATTTTGCTTTTATTCCAAGTTAAAATTTTGACCGCCTTGCATAATTCAGTCCTGATTTTAGAGTTTAGGTTATCATTGAATTAATGTGACCACATAAGAATAAACCTAATGTTCAGTGCATTTTTCCTTTAACTTTATGTTTATAAAATAAGAGGAGGGTATCTAGATTTGTCTACTTGAAATATGTACCTAAACCTAATCATGCCACTCAAGTCGAGAACTACTCTCGACACAACCACAAATTAAAAGAATAATAAAGGACTTCTTTATACTCACGAGAACTCAACAGAGAATCATCGTAAATAGTGCAACGAACTACAAATTATTACACATACTTACAATACCACAAAAATGAGTCAATTGTCTAACTAGATTACAATTATCTACACTAGCTGTCGTGGACTCCTCGGCTTGAGCTCCAAGCTATTTGCCTCCGTGATAAGTTGGTTTTCATCTACCTCACGGACCCTCACACAAATAAACTAATGATTAGATACTCGTAGAAATCAACGATCTAGCTAAATAAATAATCAAAACCAAGTAAACAGCACATAAATAGTAGACAAAAATATAAATAACAATACAACAGAAACTTAACCTAAATTACACCAAAAATCACAAAAAAATTAATCCTAAATAAATCAACTAATGATGCAGTGTCTCGAGTGCCATCTGATTAATCACTTAATGGTTGTGTTAAGAAAGCTATGTTATAGTACGGCTACTTAACTTTCAATCAGAATCGTGTCAGAAAATCTCAGTGAAGAGGACTCAATTTAACTTACCCTGGATAAGTCCAGGGCTGAACACAAAGACACACTCAATTAATTGAGTTACTTTAGATATTAAATATTCAATTAAGTGATTAATGAGCATATCTCGGTCGATGCATGATTCTTATTTGATCGAATTTTCTAAAAAGGACAAATATATTAAATGTCATGGTGATGATTATGCAGCACACAATAATACACTAGACAAACCCACTACAATGAATAAAACAAACAAAGCTCCCAAATTAACCTTAATCTAATGAGTTCAAAAGATTTCAAACAATTATCTTCATATCCAAATAGTTCTTGATTAATTAATCCATCTTTAATTCAAGTGAATGAATCACTTAAGTTGTGTATTTGATTTCACTAAAGAGATAATCGAATGATCATGTACAAACAACCCTAGTAAATTATATTTAATTATGAAACATAGTTCAAATAGATCGATGTGAAAGATTAAACATAAATAAAGGTATTGAATTCATTAAGAAAAGATCAATGAGTTTCTCTGATTTTTAATGCCCCGTCATATAACGATTTTCCAAAACCACACTATAAAATCAAGGAGATTGTAATTGGTTTTAAAACAAGTTCAATCTCATAGAAAATGGATCTATATAACTCAAGAAATTAAGGTTTGAATACATGGACCTTTTTGCAAATAAACTTTATTTAATAACTTAAAAACTCACAAACAGGTTCAAAACAGGGACATGGATGCAATTACAAAAACTGCTAGGGGTATAAGAGTCAATATTACTGGTACAGAAGGCTTATCTTACAATTTAAAAAATCCGATAGGGCCTTCTTGTAATTCCACCAGGTGCACGTGAATCTAGCGCGTGATGTCTTGACTGGAATGCAAATATAGAAAACTTAGCAGGTACAACTGCAATTATCCCACCCCACGTGATGCGACACGTGATGGGAGGCTCGACTCAAGGTTCGGTGTGCCTAGTGTGGCATGGGCCATGTGAAGACTCAATGTTCCTCAGTGCATGCTCAGTGCTCCGAGGTTGCGGCTTAAAGCGTTGATTCGGTTGTGTTGACGTGGCCACGTCTAGAGCGCAGGATGAATGTCAATGAAGGACGATCAAATGACGCATGCTTCTTTGTTCTTCCTCTTCCTCGTGCAAAGGAGCTTTAGCGGAGCTTCAACAGTGTCGTGGTGTCTCCTCATCGCTCTTCTACTATAGTTGAAGGTCATATGACCTTTTATGAAGGTGTGACAAAGTCGGGGTTGGACCGGGGAAGAGGAGAGAAGCCATGTGGGTCTCTATCGATGAAGTACCTCCGGCGAAGATGGTCGAGATCATAGCCTAGTCATTCTCTTTGACCCGTGAAGAGTAAGAGATGCAAGCAGGATTATCAACCAAAAACCACACAAGAGCGAGTGGTTTGTGAATGGAATGGAAGCTCATCGGGGGAGAAGGAACAGAGCTTTAGTTAGGTTCTCAGTATTTTCTAAACTAAGAAAGAATCGACGTGGTCACAAACATGGAGAAGTAGATAGAAGACAAGGAGGAGTATGCGTGGGAGAGTGATGGTCGGTGCTGGCGTTCAAGTTCTCATATGATGGAAAGGTTGAATATGGATCTGTAGATAATTATGTGCAAATGAGAAGAAATAAATAATAAAGATCACATGGAACAGAGATGAATGAATGAGATGATGAGGATGATTGAATCTTGGCCAAAATTGGAGCATCAGAGGCTCCAAGGTCTTCGCTTCAGGTTCGTGGCTAAAGAACCAAGCTCGAGTAGTCGTCATGGACACTGCAACACGACTAATAGGTCGAGGATTTCAACAGCGTCAGATCTCCGTTATCGCACTCGATTCACAAGCCTTGACTGTTACTAAGGGTGGGAAGAGGCTAGAAGTTGATGCATGAAGTGGCGGATGCTATTTCAATCAGTGGAGGATTAGTTTTGATGGAAGGAAGGAGGGTGATTCTATAGCTCCTAGGTGGTGGTTTCAACGATTGCTAGTTAATAGAAGAGTTAGGATTAGTGTTAGTTAGAAGTTTAGCGTGGATTGGGGAAGTTAGATTAGATGAAGAGGATGGCAAAGGAATAGAAGGCATACGAGGGTTGAAGATGTAGGAGAAAGATGAGAGAAGTTGGATGTTGGCTTCAGGTGGCAGCTCTTGGCAAAGGTGGGCTAGAGGTTAGGGATAAGGTTTCGATCGTATGATCGTTTGATCAGATGATGGGAAACTGGGTGCAACGGGCGGTCTTGATCGGCTTAATCAGAAGGATCAATCGACTAGGGGCGAAGGTGCGAGAGGAATTATTTGTGACATCCTACGTGATCAACGACTCAAAATGAAGGCTTGAGGTAGAGGAAGCCGATTGAGGTGGAAGGATGTGGTTGGGCCACATGGTTCAATCAATAAATTAGAAAATAGAAATAATCAAGTTAAGTCTAAAAAATAGTAAATGGCTTCAAAATAGAAAACATTCAACATGAAAGTTGTATATCTCGATGAGATATGCAACTTTCATGTATAACTCAAGATCTAAATACAATGTATATTCATAGTAATATTTTTGTAAGTATTAAAAATACTAATTTCTTTTCTTTTATTAATTTTTGTTTTTAGTTTATGAATAACATTAAATTAAATATATACAATATTAAACTAATTTTTATTTGATGTTAGTAATAAAGAAACACATAAAAGATAGATACAATGATATATTTATTTATATACAACAATTAGTGTTAATTATTTACAAAAGGTTAATTATTAAATTATATTATTTGTTAATGATTAGTAATGAAATGCTTAAGCTAGGCGTATAATAAATACAAATGACGATGATAAAGATTTATCATCTTTCCAAAAAATAGGCATTTTACCATATATTCAAAAAATCATTCAAAAATAACATGTCATGTTCATTAAAATAATTAATGCATGTTTTAAGTAATTTATTTTTAAATAATTCCCGTATTATCGGTTGCAAAATTCCACAAACTCATCGCGAGCCATGTTTAAATATTTCTATGCCTATTTATAAAAATATTGATTTTGCCATTTATTAAATTTTAAATACTCTAGATCACCCTATTTTCATAAAGAAATCACCAAAAAATATTTTAATTCAAAAATCATTTAATTATAATACCTCGTGCTAAAAAATCATTTATATTTGTTATGTGGTGCAATATTTTTTGTATAAAATCTCAAAAAGTTATCATATTTTTCATGCATGCATATTAAATCAAAAAAATAAATAAAAATGCATCTCAATTAGCATTTAATATTCCCTATCTAGAAAAAAAGTTTGTTTTGCCAAAATATTCACTTATTGTGATTTCTAAACAAATAAGAAGTTAAATGTAGCATCAATAACTAACTCTGATCTGTTTCCTCAATTTTAATCCTCACAGATTTATATATTTAAAATCCACAAAAAATCATGTTAGATAATATATTTTATTCTAACTCCAAACTGATTTTCTAATTTTTGATGTATTTGAAGCCTCGGACTTAATTTTAAATGAAAGCCATTATATATGAACATCTCATGTTTCAAAACACATCAATTCTATATTTCTCGTTAGCATTACATATCTTCATTTTAAAATATAAAAAAGGTCTATTTGTGAATTTTGAATGATTGATGGTTTGAATTGTTAATTTGCCCACATTTTCAGTTCATGAAGTTTGATCTTAATCATGCGAAGGATCAGACATCTACGGAGTCAGCTACTTTCCCATATGAGTACTCCAGCAGCGAGTGACGAATGCGGAAGGCCCAAGAACACTGATCACTTGAAAGCGAGGAAGGCAAAGCCCCCAACTTCACAGTGCTTTCTCTGTCTCTATAAGATGATATCCAAGCTGAGCCATTAGCCGCTACGAAAACAAAGAAAGTCAGAAAATAGAAATATATATAGTTTCTTTTAGATTTTTTGGGAATTACCTAAATAAATATATCAAATAGTAATTAGAGGCGGGTCTTCTCCATCCCTCTTTTCCCTCCCGTAGGGTCCGCTGGGTACAGACCTCATGAGTATCTGGCTACAGTTGTGTACCATGGTCGTCAGTACCGAAGACTAGGTCTCGACCTTGCATTTGGGTAGTGATGGAAGTCCCTTAGAAAGGGGGGTGAAGACCCACCTCACCACCCCTTTACAAATAAAATAAAAATATACATTACACTTAATTGATTTATTTTGTAGTTTTTAAATTGGCGACTGATACTCAAACCACAATAACTTCGAAACATTAAGATGGGGGTAAAACACAAGTTTTCAAATGGTGTCATTATCGGGGAGGCAATTACCTTAGGATCAAGTTTAGACAACTTAGTGTTTTAGGGTTTACATCCCTTCGGACAATCAAACACTGTGGATTTTGTGTTTATTTTTTTTATATTCTTGATTTTATTATTTTTATTATTAATCTATTTGCATTTCACATTCATTACTACATTATTACGAAACCTAACAAGTTTTATAGGGTTTTAATAATGTAGTCAATTTTTAGGAATCGAGAAAATCGAGAGCTTGGAGACTAGACACCTTTGGACCTGATCTAACTCGAAATGGGAGGTTAGGGTCACCACGATTTTGATTTTCATTGCACTTCTCTCTATTTTGTGCAATTAGTGAGTACTTAGGGTAAATATTGCGTGGATTTTCATTAAGTTTTATATATATTGACTCTTCTAATTTCAACTATTCTTGTTGAAACCCCTACATCTTATAAATTTATCTTCTTTACTTTTAGAATCAAATTTATCTAAGTAATTTTTGTTTAAAGTACAATATTTACTTACAAATACGTTGTGAGATAGCTTATAGTAAGTATTTTATCAAAATATATTCACATTTTTTTAAGGATTGGTCAGATTAGAATTCTACTAAGTACATTGTATTTATTGCTTCACCTTAAATATATTTAATAATCTAGATTCTATTGGTAAAGTTGTCATATATTTTTGTAATGTTCTACTCTTTCTTTCTATTAACTCATTATGTTAATCTACTCTTACAAATGAGTGTTCATCCTTTATTCCATATTTTCACAAAAAAAACTTAGTGAAACTTTCATTTTCAAATTCTCATTTATTATCTATACATATTTTAAGGATTTTGATGGTATTTTGTTCTCATATATTAATTTGTAGTTTGAACCTTTATTATTAGTAAGAAGGTCTAGTTCTTTGATCTTTTTCAAAGACTCGAGGAAGGCTACGTATTGCTTCCATGTTTTCTTGAGCAATAAAGTTGACAAAGGGATGCCGTATCTTTTGGATACTCCAAAATTGGTTGAGCTCATGATATTAAAACCACTCATCCCTTAGCTTTTAAGATTTCCAAGAGAAAGAATATCTCTTTGGTTGTTGGCATAAAAGCTCAAAATGCTCGTAATAACTAGGCCAAGGCCTCGATGCGATATAAACTTAATAATATATCAAGTGGAAGGGGTGAAATATGTATAACAATTTTTTTGTAATATATCTATCTTAACTACCAATCTTGAAATTAATCATTTTGACATGAAAGTGGTCATAAATAAAACCTTCCATATAATGATTAACAATGGTCACATTAATGATCTTTTGGAAAAAAAATTATAGTGTACAAAAATAAACTTTTGAGAGCGCCAAAATTCAGAAATCCCTTCTCGAATTAACTTGAATGAGAGTGACCATTTAAACTAGATAATCAATGTGATTTATGCCTTAATGATGATTGACACTGTCGAGCAATGATTTTGTAGTAAGTGTGCTCGAGAAAATTTTTGTTTGTATACATTCGTGGGTCAAGGAGGTGTATTTGATCTGCAATAATAAGTTCTTTGGATCATTGGTTAAATAATGTGCATTCAATACCTTCACTTACATTTTTACCTTTTTTTGGATTTGCTGAAAAGAGCATTATGCAAGATTTTTTTCATATATTATTGCGAATGTAGATTCAGTAGTGATCAATCCCACTGAAATACACGATATACTCCTTATTTTTGTTGTGCAATATTTTATTTTTGTTACTCTTAATGAACTCAATGAAACTCTTCTTTGGTAAGAAGTAGACACATGCTTCTAACACATGTTGTATGGACTCATTTTTGGAGTTTTTTGTTTCTTCGCTTTTGTCTAATGTTTATTAATCCCTTTGGAATGTAGAAGTAATCTCCTCAGGATTCAATCTTGATGGTGTTTAACTCTAATTACTCTTCCGTACATTCTTTTCAATTTTAGCACTTGCTCGATCACAAAAAAAAGAAGATTTAAGTGAACCTATTACAAGGAAATGCTTACATCCACTTCCAATTTCTGCTATCCTTAGTTCAAAAAGATCTAGCTGTATCAATTGTAACAGTATAAAAAAAGAAGAATGAAAGGGCTCGCTCTGGCTATTAGGAGTTAGGAGTGGGTAATCCGTTGGTGAACACACACATACTTGGTGCTTAGGATTTACTCAGTTGTTATTGATTATCTGGTTAGATACTCTACATTAGATGACCTACTTTCTTTATGCCATAAATTTCGTTCATCATTGCTTGCAACTAAACAAGCGCAAACATTTGTTTTATCAAGCTCGATAAAATAAATGTCTTTAAATCCTTTTACAATTATCAAGGTTTTATTAGTTTATTCATCAAATCTTTCAAAACAACAAGATGAAAACACAACATTATATCCCTTAACACCTACTTGACTTACACTAAGAATATTATGCTCGGACATTTGACTATATCTCATTAAAAGTATTATTATCCTTGTCAAATTATCCGATGCCTACAACATGTCCCTTGTGATTGTTCCCGAATACAATTGAACCTCCTTCTTTGCACTCCGAAGTTGTAAATTGTCTTCAGTATCCACTCCCATGTTTCAAGCACCTAAACCCATTATATGTTAACTTATGCATTTTTGTCCTATACTTATTTAATTGTATGCTATTCTCTCTCTAAGGGGCTTTAACGCTCTAAATCCTTAATGGGACATGTTTATTCCTTAATGAATTTTGCAATATTATTTCTATCCGCCTTTAAGATCGTAGAGGCTTTTAAAAACAATCTCAGTATATTTGTCATTATCAAATAAGGGAAGGTTATCAGTTCTCCCAGCCCCATTAAGACTTGATGATAAGTACTAATTAATTCTTTTATACAATTATATTCTGCAAGTTTAATCTTCAAGAGTAATTGGCAGTTGTTCATATATTATGATATCAATGCTGTTCTACAATAAATCATAAAGCAGAAAAAGATGATGATCAAAAGATGTCTGTTGTTAGTTTTTGTTTCATACATAATTGATATATAAAGAGCCTTAACTAAAATCTATGTAATTGATCAAACATTTCGATTTAACCGCTTACGACCTAAGTCTAGTTGATTACAACTGGTCGACCAAGTCGATATTATTCACTCATCCTATCAATGGGGTCAAAATCATTCCAATCGACTATTATTTAATTTAGCCGACTAAATTATTTAAGTAAGATATTTATTTATCTATTTGATTCCTATTAAAGGAAGTTATTGGTAGTTGATATTCATTAGAGAATTTCAATCGACTATTCAATTTCATCTAGTCGACTACACTAAATCAGTCGATTGATTTTATGTCCATATGCCTGAATTTGTGTTTTATGTTTTCATCAGCAAGTAAACATTGCATTTGAATAATGACATCTCTTGATCAAAAGAGATGTTATTACTCGACCAAATCCCATAATTTGCTTCCATATAGGAAGGATCATTCCTTCATTTGAGAATATGCTTTATATTTGATTACAAGCTCTCACTCTTTTTATTCTTAAACTCTAAACTTGAATCTCATTGCATACATTATCTTCAAGTTCAAAAAAGTTTTCCGCCCTCCATTTCAGCATCGTCCTTGAAAGAACCATCCTAAAATCGCTTTCGATACTCTGTCTTCTCGCTCTACAAATCTCAGGGAAGCCAATTTAATTTCATTCCCATGTTGAAATTAGTTATACTTTAACTAAGCTCTTCTACTTTATTGTTTCAATAAACTATTTTTTTCGTACATGAGGTGTAGGTCCCTTCTTAAAAAGGTAAAACACCTTCTTGAGTGCATTCAAGAAAGGGGCATTACAGTATGTGAGATTTTGTTGTGTCAGTTTTGAAAGTACAATGAAAGAAAAATACATGTAGTTTAGTCGAGAGAATGTGGGAAAGTCTTCGAATAATGTTTAAAATTGCAATAATTTACTAAGAGACGTTTCCACGTAAAAATGTCAACCTTCCTCATGCCACCTATTCCGTTTTCAACAATTAGATATGTGTTTACTCATTATTTTAGGCTCTTAATGATGTATAATATGAAATACCCTATGAATGACAAGTAATTACATGCCATGTTAAATGAGTAAGCTAAATGTGTGATTGATGACATAATACAATGACTTCTAGCTCCAAGGTGAGTATGGAAGGGATGTTTCATCTTCAACTTTCTACTCAACTTAACCTTTACTACTCAAATCATGTTTTATTTCGTCCTCTAATTTGTCATAAAAATCTTACTCAATTCATCGTCAGTATTTTTATTGATTTTCTTGTTCATTCTCTTTAACATTGACATTCTCGATACACACATTAATGGTTAGTTTCTTGACACTTCCAGTTAATTGATAGGCATATTTAGACATATATGCTCTAATTATCAAGCATCTATGCTTACTAGTAAAATCACTTTTACTTCCTAAAACTATTGATCAAGAAGATTTTATCGCGATAAATATAGAATCAACAGATTCCACCGTAAGCCAGGGTTTCCAAATAATTCATTATTCTTCCTCCATATATGTTGTTTCAAAAAAAAAAGGATAAAAACATCACATTCAAGAAAATAGATACAGAAACATGAATCGATGAAAGTCACCATGCGAAATCTTATATCACATGAATGTGGTTTGAAGATCAAAAAATACATTGATGGATGTCACAATGCAATATCCTATTTCGTATGAATATGAATTTGAAATCAGAGAAAAGAACCAGAAGCCGAGATACTAGATTACGATTGCATTCTATTTCACTGTTCGATCAAGTATTTTACAAGAATCATTTTTAATGCATAAAACAGATTGATCTATGTCAAATGTTGAGGGATCAAGATAAATTCGAAGCATTCACCGATGCAAGTATATATTACATTCTTTTTGAACCGTTTTGTGATGCTACTTTATCGAATATAAAGCCATTCACATAATTTAACTAGTTATTTTTAACATTTACAAAAATACATGGTATAATACATTATATCAATAAATAATTAACCCTAAACCCTTTACCACTTACAAAATTAATATCCAGCAATGCATACCAACCATTTCAAGTATCATGTTTACCTGTTATAAAATTTATATCCAATAGTACATTTACATACCAACAGTTTCAAATTTACTGGAATAATTTAGTTTTATTTTTACGAAATACAACTTTATTCAATTAAACATGATAACAAGGTTGCTATTTTTTGATGTTCTTTAATCAATTATTCATGTACTTGAATTCAGGCCTTGTCTCAAGCAAATAAATTCCAAAAGCGGAAAACACCTGCACATCAATTCAACAAAGTATGGAGATGGAATACCATGTTTATATTCAACATATTATTCGTGTCTACCAGATTATCTTCCAATATACGGCTGCCATTTTTTTCTAAAATCTTTATTGATGTTGTTAGGGCATGTTCTTGGACACTTCTCATTTTTTTGAGTCTACAAATTTCATTGTGTTCTTATTCTAGTGATATTAGTGTTATCTTATGTAACATATACGTTAGTATCAATATCAGAACTAATAATGTGGAAAATAGATAATGCATATCTATTCTCAATGAAAGTAATGATTATGTGAAAGTTGTATGATAAGATACAATCATGTGAGATTTTATCAGGGGTTGTATCACACAATCCATATATATATGTATGTATGTATGTACAATTGTAAAATCACAATATAGATCAATAATTTGTAGGTTATTGTTCACAATTTATACTTCAGAATAAGTAAATTATAATATAGATTAATGATTTATAGCTTAGATAAATGGTTTATAGGAAGCTTCAACAAACAAAACCCTTTCTCAAACCGATTACTACTTATATAAAGTATATCATGTTCCAATTAATTTACATATGAAATATTTTACATACCGAATCTGATAAAAAAACAAAACCTAATTTTGCAAAAAAGTCAACATTACATTCTATACATTTCGATAAATTTATCCTTCAAACTTAAGTAGCATCATAAAAGGTATTTGGAAGCTTAAGCTACAACAAGTTGAAACCTTCACAAACTGATTACTGCTTTTATAATATAAGCTATAAAGTTCCAATCATTTTATATATGAAATATTTTCACAATGAATTTAATACAAAATAAAACATACATTTGCAAAAATATTGTCATGGTATACAATCAAATATGTTTAATTCCAATAAATTCATCCTTCAAATTTAATAAGTAAAAGATAAAACTAACATGTCATCTCAAATATTACTTGAAGTTTAAAGGGATATCAAATATTTCTACATCAAAAAATTGACAATGACTAGCATTCTCGACGTGACTAGAAGTTAAAATGCTATGTGCTATTTCTGTCATAAATCTACGGATGCCTTCATATTCAAACTTCAACATCTTTCCTTCTACACAGTAGGTCCATCATCTTCATTACATAAACACCATAACCATGAATTTGAGGAAGTTGTTGGGGACAATCATGAATAAATAAAGTATCATAGCTTGGCAAGTAGTCCTCAACTATATTTGCACTAAAGTGTTATGAAACCCAACCAACCTGTAAAGAAAAAATGTCTACTAGTTCAATTCTTGCTATCTTATACAATATAACTTTGTAAAATAAAAATAGCACCTTTTTGTATTACTATTTGAAGAGATCCTTTGTATGATGCCTTGATCCATTATTGGAATTGAATGAGAAATGCTTCTTTGCTGTAAAAGCAGTAACAAGAGATGCCAATGATTATGCGAGTGAATTGCATTGAATACTTTGGACATTGCACTCATCCTATCTACTTTGATGTCACATGATCATTACAGATTCTCAAATCATCGTTTGTACCAGCTTCAACATTGTTGACTAGTATCTTTTATATTTTAAATGAATTTAGACATAATTTAAATCTTGTATAACTAATATCTTTAGTTCAAAATGAACTTCACAAATGTATTTTGGTAAACAAGTTTATATAAGAATGCATTACCCACATAGAATTAACCATCACTCTTTATTAACAATTGTAAATTTGTATAACTGATTTACTATTTGAATTAATTATGAAACATCAATTTGTATCGAATGATTGAATATTTACCATTCTATGAAATAATTTTATTAATAGTAGCAAAAATATGTATAACTAAAAACCTTTTTGTGCAAGATGAATTTCAGTAATGCTTATTTTGAAATTCAAATGTTATTAATTGCTGAATATTTATTTCCACCAACTAAAAGCACTTTTATAGTAAAAACTAATTTGTAATTTTTAGAAACAAATTTATTTTAACTACTGCATTCTAGTAATGTATTGCAGTACAATATGAAGCGTATTCCATGTACCGTAAATTATATTAATTGTTGTGTTTTTTAAAGACAAACTAGCATTTATATTTTAAAAATATTTTTGTAAAAACAAGTGTATCTCCTAGCTATAAGCCACAATACCACCATAGTGCAATCTTTTTAAGCATAATTTACATAAATTGTTGTATATTTGAACAATCGATCTATCATATGTATTTTAAAAAAACACCTAAAAACAATAAATCCCTTGATTACAAGTCATCAGGGAAATTTTTAATAAAAGAAATACATGGAAAAAAGATCTTCCTTAAAGAATGCATAGAGTTTTTTCCACTTCATCATTAACCAGAAATCAACACCAGTGTTATCTTGCAAAAAAGAAACATGATGAGGATTTATTTTATATATTTAGATAAGAGATCAATGAATGGATGCTAACCTAGTCGTAACTCCGATGACTGCTCAATTAGGTCTTGCCATCTAATCGCTCGAAGCATCTAGGTTGACTTAAGGACCTTCGTCTGATCATGATATCTTCGTCCAATCGTGATTTATGATTGACCAAAGACCCCAGGGCTCATTCCTTCGTCGACGAAGCGAGAAGTTTTTCGTGTGCGATAAGGTGTGAGATAACCAAATAGACGAAGACCACGGAAGTTAATGACATATTTCCTCCAAATAGCTATTTAACTTTACTTTTCTAATAAATCTAGTGAGCAACATTAAACTAATTTTCATATTACTAATTTGATTGAGTGGAAATTGATTGTAGTTTTGTATTCAGCCATGTTGTGATTGTAAAACGAGTTACTTTTTGTATGTCAAAATCACTTTAAAAGTACGCTTCTTAACATAAAATTGTACTTCAGTGGGTTCGAAACTTCCTTAAAAGACCTTCCTGAAATTTGGAATGAGTGTTGCACCAAAATTAGATTTGTAAAAATATGGTGATTTTGATCACATCCATTGAAAGTGGATCTAATGACCCATTTTACTAGTCTTCTCTATAGATGGAAGGACAATGTCTCATCAGAAGAATCCTTTATATATTGACACCTCTCATGCATTGGATAATATTTTCACTTATATAATGAGAATGTGATTTTTCCTCAATTTATCAAATTGGATTGCCTAATATTCGTTGGATTATTAGATCTTGATTGGTTTGGAAGAGGCACCCGAAGGAAACTTTCAGAAAAGATCTGAATTGATCCGATTATGGTGTAACAATGATCATGAATGCCCATCCACATTTTTTATGGTATTGTTTGTGAGGAAGAATCATTTGCTATTGTGTTTTTAGTTACTAACATGTTCTTAGTTCTAAATAATAAATCCAATACATTTTTCCTCAAAAAAGTTCAGCATAAAAGCTAATAATATTGTTCCTTTACAACGACAAAAATATCAAAAAGCAATCTCACCAATACGTACCCCGTTTTGGTTAGAAAATATGAATAACATATTTGATTCCCCTTACACGACTGATAATAAACTAATTCTAAAGATCATCACTCTATTCAAACTAGAAGTAGGGGGAGTAGACGAGGAATAACCAACCATGAAATATCCAATCTACCCTTATTCGTGGTATTTAGATTGATGATAATATTGTTGCATCTTAAATGAAGGGAAGAGTAGAAGGAGAGACGTAGCTCTAATTTGATGGAGTTAAACTTTGAGCTGCAAATTTTATCAACAATATATTTTGACTCAATAAGAAAAAGAAGATGCAATATATTTTGACTCAATAAGAAAAAGAAGATGTTATAAACTTTGCGGCAAAAAAGGTAGAATATGAGAAAAGAAGATCTCAACTATACATCGATTTCTTATTATAGGCCTCATTTTTTAAATGTAAAAAAAAGAGACCGATTTTGTCTTAAATATTCATGTTTTTATAAGGTCCAAGACTTTTCTATGTCAACGTTAAACTACAAAGTTGAAAGGTTCGTACTTTGTTTGTTACATTTAGATAAAGAAAATATCTAATTGAGGATGAATGCAGAGTTATCGTCCTTATTTGTAATTTACATCAGAAATAGAAAAAGAATAATGGCACATGGGGAAGCTAACGTCGAACACGGAGGTGACACTCCCCCAAAAGTCACCCTAAGGTCATCGCAACCGCATGCAACGTTGAATCCGGAGGTGACGCTTCCCCAAGCTTCACCCGAGGTCACCGCAACGGGTCCTCCCGCATAATTCCCAAAGCCGGCCTTTCCAGGCGAAGTTTCGAATACCATCCCCCCTCCTCTCTCTCTACGCCAACCTCTCCTACATCTCCGCCCCCATTCCCGAAACTCTAGATTCGATCGCCGCCCATGGACGACGCCTTCACGAAGGCCGTCGACGACGGCCTCCGCCTATCGAGGCGCGTCTGCATCGGCGGCGGCCGCAACGCCCCCCAGAGGCCCGCCGGGATGCAACGATCGTCGCCGTCTAGCCTCCACCCGACGGCCCCGATGCTCTACGCCGTCATCAGCGATCCCGCTATCGTTGACAACCCCGATGTGCCGAGCTACCAGCCTCACGTGCACGGGAGGATGGACCCCCCCGCGCTCGTACCCCTGCAGCTCAACGAGATGTCCCTTGAGGTATCCTGCTGGCTCGACACAGCGTTCGTGGAGGTGAAGGGGACGTGGCGGTTGTACTGCGTCATGGGCAGCAAGAGCTGCGACTGCCGCTTCGTGGTGCCTCTGGGAGAGCAGGTCTGTGCATTTCTCATCTGAATGTTCGTTCTTACGGCTCTTTTTGGCGTCGGAGCCTTAATTAATGGTCGATTGTGTTTGTCTTGGGATTATTCGTGATAGAGATTTGATTTTGCGTTTTTTTTGGAGGGGTGGGGGGGAGGGGGGTGAGGCACGTAAATAAAGATGTGTTTTTTAGGGGGAGTACTTCTTCGCCAGAAGGAGTGTTATTGGCTTCTTATACGTCCGGGATCATGGAAGCTGTTATCGACTCTGTTTGGAGCTAAAAAAATGAGCTTCTGCACAAATGAACCGGTAGCCTGGGAAATTCATTTTGCTTTGATTGAATGTGGTCAAGTGGGCAAAATAATAGCAATATCTGCTTGCAAAGAGTTACATTTGATTATTTAATAGAGGTTAGCTTATATGCGAAAGTATGCCTACTCGAGATGGGTAATCATCCACATTTTGATAATCGACAAAATATACATAAGGTTTAGGGGAGTTTTTATAACGAGAATTGGTGGCCATTTCGGATTTTATTCCCGTGTTTTTATCTGTACCATGTAAGCAATTTGGATTGAGTCTATTGACTATCTTTATTTTTTCTGAGGTTTGAGTGTTAAAAACTGAATTCTTTGTCTTTTGCACCGGTCTGCAAGCGTGAGCTATACCGTTGTTGGTGAGAAAGGTGGTGTAATGCCATTTACTTCTGAAAGCAAAAGGAGTTCTTTAATCGAGTTCTGGTTAGATTGTTCATTACTTTTACTTTTCAATAAACGGAGCTTTGGGGTGATCACCTACCAAGGTGAACACCCTTCCCTTTCTGAAAAAAGGATTTTTCTTAAAGGCAATCCCAAGAACAGAGTCGACATTCTTTTTAAACTTGATATTGACTATAGAGTACTAATTGGAACTAAATAGTCTTTTCTTTTATTATACGTTGTCTCAGAGCTGCATTTGATCTCTCTTAAGTGCCAACAAATTGAATCTTTTTATGTTCATGAATCTTCTACCATTTGGTTCCATTTTGGAGGTTTTTTAGTTTCAGAAAGATGACTAACGTGTATGTATGCATTCATTTCAAGCGCTTGAGCTACTTTTATCTCATACCCATCTGAGGTCTAATTTATTTGTTATGTGTTCTCAAGGAAAATATGGTTTGCTAACAGGGTTCCATTCTAGGTGTGGAGGCTGGTGTTTCTAAGCGATCATACTTTACTGAAGTTAGTAGATCAGAAGAAAATGATGTGAATTATAAGGTGTCCAAAGATGATGTCAAAGGATGTCTGAGACCACAGATGTTTTCTTTCACAGTGCACGAGGTGGCATTTATTTTCTTTACAATGCCCTAATTAAATCTATTCAAAGTTTATCTTAATTTTTTATTTATCAACTCTATCAACCTGTAGGTAAATGGAGGATCTAATGTATCAATAAAGGTAGTTTGGTGTCAGAAGCTGTTGTACAAAGATGGCCAATTCTCTGTTGCAATACCTTATAGCTTTCCAGAGTTTTGTAATCCATATGCGTCCACTGCAAAAAGAGAGAAAATGAAGCTAGATGTGAGAACGTGCACGGGAAAAGAAGTCATTTGCCAGGCATCAAGCCACGCGTTGAAGGTGAATGCTATATGTTCAACTTTATTCCTTTTTTAGCTCTTCCATTCAAATAAACACAATTTAAAAGTTTGGTTTGTAAGGAATGATGCATAAATTTTTTTTTATTACCACGGGTCTTCTAGATAAGAAATCTGTTTATTAAATACATCCAGTTTGCTTGTGGGACAGATACTTTCCTCTTTTGATGACAATGTTATCTTTTCAATAAACAATTTTGTTTGGTAACTGGCTTGTGTTGAGTTGGGTTCTGTGTGTGTATGTGCGTGCATGGGTGGGTGCGCGTGTGGGTGTGTGAGTGCGTGCGGGCGGGCGCGGGCATGGGTGTGGGAGAGGATTGGAATGATAAATGTGATTGTTTTTTTTTTTGATAATTTTTTTACATGGACTGTCAACCAAAAGATCTCTAAGATTCTTCTAGATAAGAAAACTGTTTATAAATTACAACCACTTTGCTGGTGGGACAGATACTTTCCTCTTTTGATGACAATGTTATCTTTTCAATAAACAATTTACTGATGAGATATTCATTTTACAACTTGGGCTACACTTATTATAAATGACACATGGAACTTTTTTTCCGCATGTATCTTATGCATTTTTATCAAAACTTTTGTACTTGATATTTTTAATTTTACCAATATAAAACCTTTTCAAGTTTGTTAATTAGAGGAGAGATGCTATAGGTTGCGTGTTTAGAGTGAATAAGTAAATGGCAGTGTATAAAATCTCATACGACAAAGATGCCTGCATAGATGGTGTTATGTCAAGATAGCAGGTTTGCTGGATCACGATACCATTTTCTCCAAAAAAAGGACAAAGAGAGAAGAGAATGAGTGTGAAAACAATTCGAGAGAGATAACATCAAAATTTTGAGATTTTTTACTCGTAGGCCGGATATTGGGCAGTTCAAGTAGTAGCTTTCATTTAAAAAAAAATGTTTCCTCACTGCCATCATCTATCTTTACAAATGGCTTCATTAACTTACCTAGAAATATCTTATTATACTAAAGGATTGGCGAAATGGTAATTTAATTATTGCTGAAAGCGGTGATGAAATTTAGCATCATAAATCATGAAATGTATAATTCTATTATATGGCATAACTGTTAGAAAATCGGAAGTGGAAGCGGAATGATAAACAGAGCGTAAACAAGAAAGATAAACATGGGAACACCATGATTTTACGTGGAACCCTACTCCGTGAGGAGCGGGATGAAACCACGGGAGAAGCCCTCAAAGGGGCGGATATTCTATTGCTTTTCTCAATGGATACAGGAGGTCTGGGGCTCCTTATATAGTCTCTCCAGAGCCTCCAAGTTCCATCGTTGGACAATGCGGGACTAAACACTTGATGGGGTAAATGGATCTTCTCCAGGATCCATTTACCCTGCTACAACTTAATAGGCGCACATAACACATACTCCAACACTCCCCCTCAAGCTGGAGCATGCAATGCTCAGCTTGGACAAACATAAAGAAACTCAACTCAACGCTACAAGACACTACGGACAATATCAACCCAATGCGCACATTGCTGCAGTCGAGGACGTTGCTTCTCATGCCGTGCAGGTGAGGAGGACGAACGGGCTGGAGTGTGAGTCTGCTGAATCTTCTCGTAGGAGAGCATGTGCTCTGAACTGCACCTGTCAGAGTCACTGCAACTGAAATGAGTCTCCTCGTAGGAGTGCTCTGGCCCGCCACAGTAATGTGGACAACTGCTCCATCTCTGAAAAAAAGGCCGAACTGAATAAGAGCCGTGGCTGTGCAATCCTCTTCGGAATCCACGGTCGCTGGAGAATGGAGTCTGAAAATAGTCTCCTCTTCGGAGAACTGGGTCTCTCCCATCTGGCTCAGAGAATGGTACACTTCTCTGGCGTACCTATGATACCACATGAAAACCCTTACCAACATGGCATAGGGAATGGTCCTCTACTATGGAGTCCCTATGGCTCACACGAAAACTCTGGCCTACAAAACAAGAATAATGACGGGGACCACGAACAATTGATGGCATCTATGTGCTCATATGAAAATGACCGCATACTCGTGCGTGTCTGAAAATGAGTCTCTCTCTGGAGATCTCGAAAATGGGCCTCATCATGGAGTGCCCCGATCTTGGACTCTGACCAATCTGTCGAGTCCGAACAACTGCGCATCAAACTGGGACTCGGAATCTGAATGTCGAGTCTGGAATTGCGCATGAAACTTCTTCATCTGAACAACTTGTAGAGTCTGAAAATCTGGATGGTCTGGATACTGGCATTTGAATCTGTATCTAGAAGAAGACCTGTTGACTCTACATATATTCCCCCTTTCTCCCGTACTTGTCGGAAAATAGAGAGATTGACAAAGTTGGGAGAAGACAAGATTATATGGGGTTAAACATGAACATGAAATTTGCGGCTTTCCATTTTTTAAGCCGTCACAATTTTTTTAATGATTTTTTTCGTAAGCCGTTTCAATTTTTTAACGGTTTTTCTTGCATTTTTTTGTTGGCGTACGATTTTTTTTGTTTTTTTTTGTACGTGCCTCCTTTTTTTTTCCGAAACACAATTTTTCTTCATCGGCCCACTTGGGCCCAACTCTCTCTTCCCCCCTCTTTTTTTGTTTACTCACGACAGGCTCCTGCTATTCATCCTTTTTTTTGTTTTTTTTAAAAACACCACTAGGGTTCCGATAGGAACCCCACTATTCTTGTGTCGCCCCGATGGGGGACTCTTTCCCTGCGTCGCCTCCCCCCCAGGGGCTTCACTGCTATTTCACTCGGCCCTAGAGAGATCTCGCACACCATCGAGAGATGCTGGAGATGCGCCTGTTGCATGCGCGCGGCCACCAGAGCGTCGCTTGCGGCGCGATGCCGCCTGCGCCATCGGGATGCGCCTGTGCGAAGAAGAGAGGCACCAGGACTTGGAGGCGGTGCGGGGAGGCTGGGGTCGACACCGCCTGGGAGCACCGCCACCCGGGCTGTGCCGCATGCAGGGGCGCGCGAGGGTTCCACGCCTGGGAACAGGGATGCGCGCGAGAGGGGCTTGGAGATCGCTTAAATCGCGCCGAGGTTGTGCGCAAAGGAGGTCGCCGTCGCCTGTGACGACACATGAAGATGCTTTGCCGCTCGAAGATGCTTTGCCGCCCGAAGGTGTGGCGCATGGGAGGATGTCGTCTGGAAGTCTGCGCGACCCCTCGCGCCTTGAAAAATAAGGAGAACCAGCAACCTGGAAAAGGGCAGTGCATCGAGCGCCGCCATGGAGGATAAATTCTCAACACGGCTAGGGTTCCTTGGAACCCATCATCGTCTAAAGAAGGGCTGCCTGGAGATGCAAGGCTGAATCTGGACTGTTGAAAACAGGGATTGAGTACGCCTTCTGCCGTGGAGATCGATATGCGCTAGGCCACCTTGGACGAATTTCATAACTTGAACAAGGGATTAGGGTTTCAAAAAAGAAACCCTAGATCTTGAATCATACATGATAAAAAGAACAAATCTCCAAAACAAAATATCAAAATCGAATCTCGAACAAATGATAAAAGAAACTCCTCGAGAATCGAACCCGCTCTGATACCATGTTAGAAAATCGGAAGCGGAAGCGGAATGATAAACAGAGCATAAACAAGAAAGATAAACATGGGAACACCATGATTTTACGTGGAACCCTACTTCGTGAGGAGCGGGATGAAATCACGGGAGAAGCTCTCAAAGGGGCGGATATTCTATTGCTTTTTTCAATGGATACAGGAGGTCTGGGGCTCCTTATATAGCCTCTCCAGAGCCTCCAAGTCCTACCGTTGGACAATGTGGGACTAAACACTGGATGGGGTAAATGGATCTTCTACAGGATCCATTTACCCTGCTACAACTCAATAGGCACACATAACACATACTCCAACAATAACACTTAAGTCCAAAATGCTGTATATGTATGCTAGTTATACATTTTAAGGCTAATTACGAGTCAAGCATTTGCATATCTATACCAGCAACTGACTAAAACAAAAAGTTAGCATGGCACCAGTTCATTTTAGTGTGGCAAATAAAACGAGGGAAACACATTTAAGTAAGGTGATATGGAGACGTGCAAAGAAGACCATCTTGTGCTTCAGTTCATAGGTGTGACCTAGAAGAGAGGAGTCGAAAAAAAGTGACACTGCAAGAGGGTTAAGCGTAAAGTAACATTGAAAGGAAACTATTACGAAGGGTATGAGCTTTATAATAAAGATCTAAACCAGTGTACGAAAAAAAAGTAATTTTTGTCGTTGTAATGGTCCTAATGTTTTATGTATCTGACCCCTCCCTCACTTAAAGTGGGGGAAGAAGCTTGATTGTCTTCATTCTTGTCATGGTTTCCGTGGAGTTTCAACTTATCCATTTTTAAATGGTCACAGAAATTATTAAGATTTCGAGGTTTGCATAACTAAACATCTTCTAGTTATAGCCCAATATAAAATTCTCTAATCCCATCTATTTTTGACCTGTAGGAAGCACGCCGTGAATCTGGGAGCATGTTTTTCTCCTATGAAGCAGATGTCCTTGCCTGGTCTACTGTAGACTTCATTTTTTCTTACACAGTAAGCATTGACATTTGGTACTGGCATGATCTATTACTATGATGGTTAACTTTTTCGACATGGGTGCTATTTCGATATATTGTTAATTCATGCTGGAGTTCTTATTAGTAGTTTTTCTTAATATTTTCAGTTTGACAGGCGATTTGATTTTACATTGTACCTTGTGTTTTAAAAGGTGCTCTGGATGCTCATCTCTGCACTCGTGTTGCGAGGCAAACCCTTGCTGCTTGGGCCTACCATAGGCTGATAGGCATGCACTTTTAATCAATGCCTAGATGAATAATTAGACCTAATGTTTTATGAGACATAGTAATGGCTGTCTTATTTTTCTAATGCAGGCTTCGTGAAATTGTGTGCATCAATCCTGCATTTTCCACTTCCATTCCATCAGGAAACTTATTATTTGTCCCTTGTCAGTGTCTACCATCCTATTTTTACCAGCTTGACTTAAAGCCCTGCTCATTCCTCATTGTCATTGAAACTAATTGCTTTGCTCCTTGCCAACATCACCCCTTTAGGCAAATCTTTTTCTGCCTTGCATTTCTTTTCCAAATTAACTGGACATGTTATATTTCAAGCGCTCATGTGAGTTGGTACTTGCTAATATTCTTTTCTCCTGGGAAGCTGGGTTGACTTTGAATATATAAAAGATTTTTCTTTTCCAGTTTGATCTGTTTGATATTTTTTTTGTCTTTTAAGGCCAACTAATTTTCGGTACAATGTAGTCATGCTGATTTAGTTGGATTTCTAGCTTTTCTTTTCAGTATCCTTGGCAATGAATTGAAGAAATTTTATGATGCTTTTGTGGAACTCGCATTTCGTGTAATGTGGACTTTAAAACTATGACATATTTCGGTATTTGGTGTGACTATCCTGCATAGGATCTAGAGCAGATGACATCTGTTAAGAGAATTGTTTAATTGTACCGCATATGTGTGGGAGTTATTTTGTTCTACATTGTTAAGTGGTGAGACTTAGTTATGTTGTGGGTCTATAGAGCCCCATATCCCCATATTCATTGAGAAAAAAACTAATGCAATAGCTAACCTTTAGTAGCTTTCTCTCATGGTTTAGTCTTGCTCCTTAAAGTGTATGGTTCTAATGTAAATCTAAGTGATCTACATCTTTATTGCTTTGATTGTCTTATCTTTCATGTGTACTATATATTTCAACATGGTATTAGAGCAAGTTGGTTTTATGCTTCATCCTCAAGATTCATTTTTATTCGATCATGATTATTATTTTGGCTTTGTGGTTTTGTTCTTAACTTTTGTTTGTCAAGAGGTTGCGCAAGAAGAGATCACTTCCTTCTTGGCATCCTAGACCAAATTTGCCCCATGCAAGGACCCTAAGACAATGTCACGAGGTGTGAGATGAATAGACATATGTGGCATGATTCCATTGGAGAGATGACCTCCATCTTTTGAACCTTTGCGGAGGTGCTCCTGATGAAGCAATGCTATCATAGAGGCGACATGATGGTGTGATGGATAACAAGTGGCAAGATGGCACTCTTACAGTTGCGACAAGACAAGGCTCTCATAGAGGCGGTAATGGGTTGTCATCAAGAAACCCTACTTCTAGACGAAGAGAAAAGCTCAAGGCAACATTGATGGGTAGAGACACCCTCCGATGATGGTGACGATGCCCTCTAGTGGGGGCTCCAGTAATGGTGCTTGTTAGAAAATAGGAAGCGGAAGCGGAAATGATAAACAAAGCATAGAATAAAGAAATATGAAAATGGAAGAACAAAGATTTACGTGGAACCCTACTCCCTAAGGAGCGGGATGAAACCACGGGAGAACTCCTCAGAGGGCTGATGTGTCTATTGCACATTTCTCACTGGATACAGGAGGTCTAGGGCTCCTTATATAGCCTCCAAAGAGCCTCCAAGTCCCACCACTGGTAGACGTGAGACTAAACTCTTGGATGGGGTAAATGGATCCTGGAGAGATCCATTTACCCATCTCCCATACATATGGCGCACAACCAAATACTCCAATACTCCCCCTCAAGCTGGAGCATGCAATGCTCAGCTTGGACAAACAAACAGAAAGAAACTCAACTCACGCTACAGGACACTACGGACAATATCAACTCAACACACACAACTGCTGCTGTCGAGGACATTGCTTCTCATGCCGTGCAGGTGAGGAGGACAAACAGGCCGGAGTGTAAGTCTGCTGATTCTCCTCGTCGGAGAGCATGTGCTCTGAACTGCGCCTGTCAGAGTCACTGCAACTGGAAATGAGTCTCCTCGTCAGAGTACTCTGGCCCGCCACAACATGTGGACAACTGCTTCATCTCTGAAAAAGGGCCGAACTAATTAAATGCCATGGAAGTGCAATCCTCGTCGGAGTCCATGGTCGCTGGAGAATGGAGTTTGAAAGAAGTCTCCTCGTCCGAGAACTGGGTCTCTCCCATCTAGCACAGAGAATGGTACACTACTCTGGAGTACCTATGATACCACATGAAAACCCTTGCCCACATGGCATAGGGAATGGTCCTTTGCTCTGGACTCCCAATGGCTCACATGAAAACTCTGGCTGACAAAACATGAAGAAGATGGGGACCACTACAAAAGATGGTAAACACGTGCTCATCTGAAAAGACCGCATACGCGTGCATGTCTGAAACTGGAGACTCGGAAATATCTGACGTCGAGTCTGATCATCTGAATATCTTTAGAGTCTGAGCAATAAGTCTAGCATGGAGAGTCTGGATTTGAACTAGAATATGAAGAATTCGTATCATGGCTGAAGAACTCTACACAATACTCCCCCTTTCTCCCATACTGGTCGGAATGACAATCGTATACCAAGTTGGGAGAAGACAATAAAATTGGGAAAACAACATGAAACATTCACAAACAATTTCTTGCGGCTTTTCAATTTTTTATAAGCCGTCTCTCCTCTTTTTTTTTTAAAACAATTTGGTTTTTTAAGCCATTTCAACAATTTTTTCCGGCTCCCCCCCCCTTTTTGCAATTTGCGTACGGATTTTTCCTCTCTTTTTTATGTACACACCTTTTCTCATTTTTTGCAAATAATACCTTTTCTTTAAACAAATGCGATCCCCCTCCTTTTTTCTTCTTTCTGGACCACACTCCTCTTTTCTTAATCAGCCCTCACCTCTTTATCTATTGCACAAACCCGACCCATTTGGGTCACTTGGATTTTTTTAAACCGCACGGGGCTCTAAGGTTCCCAATCGTGGGAACCCCCTTACGCATCAAGGGGAAGCGCCACTCGGAGAGGTGCGTGGTGCCACCTCTTGCGGGATTCGAGGGTGTTGTTGCTCGGAGGCGGTGCCGCTCACTGGGAAGGAGGAGCGCGCGCTTCTGTTGCTGGAGGTCCCCTCGCGACACCTGCGTGAGGGCTTGAGGGTGCTGGGATTGCGACATCGGGCGAGAGGCCATAGTTCCAGAGAAGGGTTGCGCCAACTGTTTGCGGAAGGAGAAGCCACATGGTGAAAGGGCGACGCCTGATGGAGCATCGCCGCCCGCCGTATGCGGCTGGGATCTGGGGAAATCGCTGCTTGGGATTCGCTTGCGGTGATACGGCTGGAGAGAAAGAGCGGCGAATGGGCTTTGACCTGTGCTTGGGAGAGAGCGCCGAGGAGGCGAGGGGAGATGGTCGCACGAAACTGAAGATCGCGAGGACTGCAGCGTTGGGAGATGGCTGCTCGCGAGCCTGGAGATACCGCAAGATAGCAGTGCGCGAGGAAGGAGCACTGGGTTTGGAGGCACGCAAGGACTAATGCACGCGCATGATGCTGAGCGCGAAGGAGGTTGTAGCGCGCCGCTACCTAGGTGTCATTGAAGATGCGACATGCGGCCTGGAATAGGGTTCCAGAAAACCCTGCTTGGAAGAGGCGTTGCACGAATCAAAGAAACTTGCTCTACATAGATCTTCATGGAATAAAACTCTCAAACAATCTCGGGTTGCATAAAACCCAAACAAACAAAAAAAACTCTCGAATATCGAAAAAATAATGAACATAAAAGTCCTCGAGAATCGACCCGCTCTGATACCATGTTAGAAAATAGGAAGCGGAAGCGAAAATGATAAACAGAGCATAGAATAAAGAAATATGAAACGGAAGAACAAAGATTTACGTGGAACTCTACTCCCTAAGGAGCGGGATGAAACCACGGGAGAACGCCTTAGATGGCTGGTGTGTCTATTGCACTTTTCTCACTGGATACAGGAGGTCTGGGGCTCCTTATATAGACTCCACAGAGCCTCCAAGTCTCACCACTAGTAGATGTGGGACTAAACTCTTGGATGGGGTAAATGGATCCTGGAGAGATCCGTTTACCCATCTCCATACATATGGTGCACAACCAAATACTCCAACTGTGCTCCTCCAAATACTTTGATGGGAGGCGGTGTCACCGAGCGATGGTGGCGTCCTTTGCCGATGAATGTCCCGATTGGAACCCCTAAGGCGAAGAAGGCCCAAGAAGAGGTGAGTTATAGTGCAATGCCCATAGTTAGATTTTGGTGAAGAAATATAAATAAGGAAGTGAATTGATAAACAAGAAAGAATAAAACATTGAACACTCAGTATTTTACATGGAACCCTAATCCCAAAGGAGCATGATGAAACCACGTGCTTGTTAGACATGTGAGCGTGAGGCGAACTATTTCTACAATACATATTATTGTAATCCTTTTTATATATCAATAAAAGTTAATGATATTTCATTCCCCATCTGAGATTAATAAATGAATGTACTTATAAGGCCCCTTCGTACAATTAGGATTATGTAACATGGCCATTTTGATAATCATACAACTGTTAATTCAATGTTTAAATCATAAAGACTGGTGCTTGGATGATATCTAAAGAATTAGATTGATGACTCATCTAGCATCGTCAAATGATTATTGAGAAATAATCTTCATCCTGAGAAGGAGATGACAATCCTTACTCCAAAGGTTGATATCTTACAACTCCTCAAAAAGAGGGGGGTTGTAGTGCAATGCCCCCCTAGTTAAGTTTTGGTGAGGAAATATAAACGCGGAAGTGAATCAATAAACAAGGAAGAATAAAACATTGAATAGTCGGTATTACGTGGAACCCTACTCCCAAAGGAGCAGGATGAAATCACAGGCCTGTTGGACATGTGAGCCCGAGGAAAACTATTTCTACAATAAATATTATTGTAATCCTTTTTATATATTAATAAAAGTTAATGATTTTCAATTCCCTATTCGAGATTAATAAATGAATGTACTTATAAGGTCCCTTCGTACAATTATGGTTATGTACCATGGTCATCTTGGTAATCACACAACTGTTGATTCAATGGTTAAATCATAAAGATCGGTGCGTGGAAGATATCTAAAGAATTAGATTGATGACTCATCTAGCATCGTTAAATGATTTTTAATTCCCTATTCGAGATTAATAAATATATGCACTTATAAGGTCCCTTCGTACAATTATGGTTATGTACCATGGCCATCTTGGTACTCATACAACTGTTGATTCAATGGTTAAATTATAAAGGCTGGTGCTTGGATGATATCTAAAGAACTAGATTTAGGACTCATCTTACATCATTAAATGATTATTGAGAAAGGATCTCCAGCCTGAGAAGGAGATGCCAATCCTTATTCCAAAGGTTGATATTCGATCGACCTCTTGATGCAGGTCATCTGCATAGGAACAGAGATTCAAAGGTGTCAGATAAGTTAAGTCAAAGCGTTGACTTAACGAGATCGAGATACTGGCATATGATGAACCAACCCAATTCCATTGATGATCGTCTTGCTTTGGAAGCATGACATGATTTGTAGGTATGATATGCTTTTGGAAAGCGTGTGATCAATACCAACTCCTAATGATCAAATGAGAACTTAATGATGAAACCCTGAAGGAGACCGTTTAAAAGTGATTAGAACTTCGTTTTATTCTAAGTCTTCTAGTATGCAGGATATACGGGTATTATGAATACTCGAGGGTTATGTTCTTAATCAATTGTATAACCGTGACGCCTCCATTCCGAGGGAATAATGAAATAGCTTTGGATTTAGTGTCTCCACTCAGTAGATTGATTATCCAATCTTAGTCCAAATGTTGGACATTGATATGAATATGATTCATATGCAATGGGCAGATTAGATATTTTGTCTGACTTGATTATACATTCTGAGCGGTTTTTTAGATCTGGATACGAGATTAGATCTCAGTATCTAAGTTACTATACACAAAATATGCAATTGCCTTGTCGTTATCTCCAAATATCCACGGAGAAAGTATATTATTTTTGAAAGAATACATGAATAATTCTATTGTTGACAAGACAATATCTGAACATTAGAAAATTGATGATTAAATATGATTTAATTATCATTAGCAATGCGAATATGATTCACATTATTTGGACATATGTAGAGATGCATCTAAGATAATTAAATTGGACTTAATTATCATAATTATGATTAATATGGGTAGCACAATCCATAATAATTATATTTGTATTTGTGAATTTGATTCATAATATTATTGAGAGTTTAATATTGGACTCACAATATTAAGTATTGTAAATATGATTTACAATTTATTAAGTTAATATGAATTTGATTCACATTATACACTTAAATGTGAATTAGATTTACATTGTACAACTAAATGTAAATGTGATTTACATTTAATATTGGATGGATGAATATGATTCATAATTATCAATGGCATGATTGTAATTGTCACAAAATAATTTGAAATTATTTTGGTGAAAATTAAAGAAACAAAAGTTGTTGCAACATATAGAAAATATGACGAGACTTGAGAATTCCATCAATTGGGAAAGAGGAGGAGCTCCATTCCTAATAGGAATGGATGACCAATTGGAGAGAATCTCCATGGTGGCCGTCCACCCTAATTGGGAAGGAGGCTCTCCTCCTTCCTTTTAAGTATTAAATTGATTTAATTAGAATTACATTTATTGGAGAATGTCTTCAATATATTTATTTCTTTTAAATTAATTAATTATTATAAATTGTTACAACAAAGTCTAGATTATTGATTTCAATTAGGAGTGCATCCTAGACGTCCAATTTTGTATAAGAGAAGGACAAGTCATATGCTATTCTCTACACAATACAGTACACGAGTTGAAGCAACAAAACTCTCTTTCTCTCTCATACATACACATCCAAGCTCTCCTCTTCTCAAACCCTAGTGGTCGTCCACTTTAGGGTTTCGTAAGAACTTTGCTGTCGTTGCGCAACCATTGTTCTTCTGGATCGACTGCTTGTGAATTTCCGTCTTATTCGGTGCCCTGTGCTTGTGAGGAAGACTACGGATTTTGTGGGACGAAATCAGAAGGTCCCACGCTCGGATCATCAACTTAGATTGCAGGAAGCATATGTCTTATCCACGTGTCCGCAAGTGCTCACTCTGTTAGATCAGACTTGAGGCAAGAAGTCTCTTCTTTTAAAGACATGAGGATTGCGATCACGCTATAAGATGTAACCTCAATACTTGTTTGTGATCAAGATGAAACGACATGGGAATAGTTCTCATGTCATGTGGTTTCATTGATTTTTTTTTAATTTCTTCAGTCCCTTACGACTAGCACGACTAGTCAATCTAGATCGCATATGGTGTGATCTCCATGATTCTGTGATGCATGAGACAAAACCCCTCACCTTCAGGGCTAACACTTCAAAGGGCCATATATTCTATTAGAATTTCTCAATGAGTACAAGAGGTGCAGGGCTCCTTATATAGAGACCGGAGTCCTATCGCTCACCCATATGGGACTAAACATGAGTAGGGGCAATTGGATCTTGGAGAGATCAAATTGTTGGTGGCCGTCCACCCTAATTGGGAAGGAGGCTCTCCTCCTTTCGTATTGTTCCACATTAAATTGATTTAATTAGAATTAAATTTATTGGAGAATGTCTTTAATATATTTATTTCTTTTAAATTAATTAATTATTATTGCAAAATATTGCAAATAAAATTTAGACCATTGATTTCAATTAGGAGTGCATCCTATCCATCCAATTTTGTATAAGAGAAGGGCAAACCCTAGCCACTTCTCTACACAATACAACAGACAAGTTGAAACAACAAAACTCTCTCTCTCTCATACATGCACAACCAAGCTCTCCTTTTCTCAAACCCTAGTGACCATCCACTTTAGGGTTTCTTAAGAGCTTCATTATCGTCGCGTAGTCGTTGTTATGCTAGATCGATTGCTTGTAGATCTCTACCTTCTTCAGAGCCCCATGCTCGTGAGGAAGACTATGGATTTCGTGAAACAAAATCAGGAGGTTCCACGCTCGGATCATCAACTTAAATAGCATGAAGCACACGTCTCATCCACGTGCCCGCAAATGCGCACCCCATTGGATCATACTTGACTTGAGACTCGTGAGGAAGACTATGGATTTCGTGAAACAAAATCAGGAGGTTCCACGCTCGGATCATCAACTTAAATAGCATGAAGCACACGTCTCATCCACGTGCCCGCAAATGCGCACCCCATTGGATCATACTTGACTTGAGACAAGAGATCTTTTCTTCTAGAGACATGACGATTGCGATCACACTACAAGATATAACCCTAATACTTGTTTGTGATCAAGATGAAATGACATGGGAATGGTTCTCATATTATGTGGTTTCATCAATTTTTAACTTTTGCTACCCCCTACGACTAGTATGACTAGTCGACCTAGATCACATATGACGCGATCTCCACGTTTCCCTGATGCACGAGGCAAAAAACCTCACCTTCAGGGCTAAAATCTCAAAGGGTCAAGTCTTCTATTAGAATTTCTCAATGAGTATAGGGGGTGCGGGGCTCCCTATATAGAGACCGGAGTCCTATCACTCATCCATGTGTGACTAAACATGAGTAGGGATAACACTCCTCAAGCTGGAGCTGAGAAAGCTACAACTTGCAATAAAAAGAAAATATACACAACTCATCTTCACTCGATACATTTGAGAGGGACAATGATAGATGTACATCGTTTGAAAAACAGTTGCTGGTTGAAGATCGGGTCTACGGCTTTCTTGTCACCGACAAAGAGCCTCAGTCGTGCCTGTAGTAGTCGCTGCGATACCATGTTGTTCTTAAAGAAGGGTTGCTGTAGAAGAGGAAAGTCCAGCGGAGTAGTAGTTAGGGATAGAGACACCCCAATAAATTAGTCAATGCTCGGTGAAGATGACTGGTAGCAATAACAGTATGGAGTGTCGATCTGTCAATCATGGACGACAGTAAACATCCTGCAGATACATCTCAAGAAGAAGAATGCATGCCCTATCTAACTCCCCATTTCTCCCATACTTGACAGAATAAGAGCATGGATCTTCAAGTTGAGAGAAACCAAAACAAAACATGCATGTATTTTTTCCTTTTTTTTGTGATTCTTTTTTTCCTCTTCTTTTTTGCACAAATCTTTCTTTTTTATAGCCATTTTTTCTAGCCGTTACTTTTTTTTTCAAAATAGAATTCTCCGTTTTCCTTGAAGGGCCTTTTCTTCTTCTCTTTTCTCAATTCACGACCCGCTTGGGCCCGTATTTTCATCTCACTCGGGGACTAAATAAGTCTCCCCCCTTTTGAATACGTGGCATGTTGATCCTTTTTTAAGAAATAGGCCCACTGGGCCTGAGGTTGGAAGGCGAAATAAGTGGCTTGTTAAAGCCCTATGGTCGGCTTTCCTCTCCACCACAAGACTAGGAATATGGTTCTTGGAAAGGAACCCATCATCGTCGTTGTGCAGGCCTTTCGTGCAGAGGGGCTGCCGTCTCCTATTTCTCTTGTCGACGTTACCGTCGCTTGCTGGAGACGAGCGCTTGGAGTCCGTTGCTCTAGAGCAGGGACCGTAAGGGTTTGGAAATCGATCATCTTAGCCTTTCAATGGGTTTCGAAGTACCCATTGCAATAGATAGAGAGCACATGGAGTTGCACCAGTGATGGAGACTAGATGGGTGGAGGCGGAACCTATTGGAGGTTCGCAGGAGGAGATGGGGGCTCACATAAGATGGCACACAAGATGACTTGACCTTCTTATTCTTCGAACACAATAGTAGGGTTTTTGTCGGGAACCCATCGCATGTAGGAGATGAGAGGTGGTGCTGCCTTGTGCAAGGAGAAGGTGCGAGGAGATCGACGTTGATGGGAGAGGGATCTTGCAAGTCCCCTGTGCATGGAGGTGGAGATCTATTATCGGCGATGGAGGTTGACGCTAGTAGATGGTTGTTGATCACCATCGATAAAGGGTCGCAGTGCGGCCTGGAGATCGGAGATGCTTCGTGGAGGGGGTCCGCCACCATGGTGGGTGTTACCTGGGCATGTATACCGTCGTGAAGGCTCTTTCTTCGAATCTAGGGTTCCCCACGAGGGAAGAACCCAACGCCGCCTAGAGATGAACAAGAATAGTGCTGCCTGCAGGGAACTTCTCGAACTTGGCACTTTCCAGATTTCAGATTTTGAACAATCTCAAATATGAACACAACAAATCTTCGAATAAGAAAACCATAATTGGACCCGCTCTGATAATCGAATCTCGAACAAATCATGAACACAAAAATAAATCCTCGAGAATCGAACCCTCTTTAATACCATACAACAACAACAAAGCCTTTTCCCACAATTAAGTAGGGTCGGCTACATGGATTCTTCGCCTCCATTCAGATCTATCTTAGGTCAATCCCGGGCTTATATCCACAAAACAAAGATCCCTTCGTATGGTCTCTTTCCAACTTCTTGGGCCGTCCACACCCTCTCTTAGCCGGCTCAACATCCCTACACTTGCATCTCCTAACTGGTGCATCAACTGATCTTCTTTGCAAATGACCAAACCATCTTAAGCGGTTTTCTCGCATCTTGTCCTCGATCGGAGCAACACCAACTTTCTTTCTGATTGCATCATTTCGAATCCGATCTTTACGTGTGTGTCCACACATCCACCTTAGCATTTTCATTTCTGCTACAACCAGTCTCTGCACATGTCTATGGTTTACAGGCCAACATTCAGATCCATAGAGCATAGCATGTCTCACGACTGCTTTGTAAAACTTTCCTTTAATTTTTAAAGGAATTTTCTTATCACAGAGAACAACAGAGTCTCCTCTCCACTTTAGCCAGCCTGCATTTATTCTATTAGTAACATCTCCATCAATTTCCCTATCATGTTGCAAAATAGATCCCAGATATCTAAAAGAATCTCTCTTCTGAATGTTATCATCACCAATCTTCACCTCAATTCCTTCACCATTGCTTCCATCAAAGGTGCACTCCATATATTCTGTCTTAGCCCTACTTATACGAAATCCTTTACTCTCCAACTCATATCTTTAGACCTCGAGCTTCTCATTTACTCCATCTCTAGTCTCGTCAATCAACACAATATCATCAGCAAATAACATACACCAAGATAACTCATCCTGAATGTGACTTGTCAACTCGTCCATAATCAAAGTAAAAAGAAATGGACTCAAAGCTGAACCTTGATGTAAACCAATGTTGATGTCAAAATAGCCAGTCTTCCCAGACGACGTCCTTACACAAGATAAAGCCCTATCATACATGTCCTTTATGAGGTTAATATATAGGACAAACACTTGTCTCTTCTCCAAAACTCTCCACAATATCTCTCGTAGGATAGAATAATAAGCCTTATCCAAATCAATAATGATCATATGGAGGTTCTTCCTTTTAGCTCTATTAATCTCCATTGTTCTCCTCAGCAAATGGATGGCTTCAATAGTTGAGCGACCTGGCATGAATCCGAATTGGTTTTCTTTGACGTTGGAAACTTGCCTCAACCTTCTCTCGATCACACGTTCCCAAATTTTCATAGTGTGACTCGTCAGCTTGATATCTTTATAATTTGAACAATTTTGAATGTCTCCTTTATTTTTATAAAGAGGCACCACGATACTCCTCCAATCTTCAGACATTTTCTTGCTTTGCCAAATAACATTGAATAGATTCGTAAGCCAAGTCAAACCGCGCTCACCTAAAACTTTCCATACTTCTACAGGGATGTCATCCGGTCCTACACCTTTCCCAGGTCTCATAACCTTCAAAGCCTCCTCTACTTTCTTTCTTTGTATCCGTCTATAGCTTGCACGATTCAAGTAACTTTCTTTACTAGCTAGATCACCCAAAGTGATCTCTCTATTTCCTTCCCCAATGAAAAGTTTATGGAAGTTCTGCTCCTATCTAGTCTCTATATCATTCTGAGTAACAAACACGCGACCTTCCTCGTCCTTAATGCATCTCACTTGAAAAAGATCTTTGCTCTTTCTTTCTCTTGCTTTGGCCAATCTGAATATATCCTTATGGCCCTTCTTAGAGTCGAGATTTTTATACAAAACTTCATAAGCTTTCGACTTAACTTCGCTTACAGCTTTCTTTGCTTCCTTCTTTGCTATTTTGTAGTTTGTGTCAGTTTCCTCTGTTCTATCCTTAGACATAGCTTTAAAGCATGCTCTTTTAATTTTTAGCTTCTCTTGCACCCCTTCACTCCACCACCAAGCCTCCTTTTGACCTGGGGCTCCTCCCTTTGACTCGCCTAGCATCTCTTTGGCTACCTTTCGGATACAAGATGCTATTGCCTCCCACATCTCGTTTACACTTCCACTACAATCCCAAGATAAATCTTCTAAAACCTTCTCCCTGAAGCTCGATTGCTTCAGTGAAAGATTCCACCATCTAGTTCTAGTGATCTTAAGAACCCTCCTTTTCTTTACCAGCCCTTTTATTTGTACATCCAAGACTAACAAGCGACGTTGGGTTGTCAAACTCTCTCCTGGGATTACTTTGCAGTCTTTACAACACAACCGATCTCTTCTCCTCAACGCAAAGTAATCTATCTGTGTTCTCGTTGACCCACTCTTATAAGTAATTAAATGCTCTTCCCTCTTCTTGAAGAGAGTGTTTGCTATGAAAAGATCATATGCCGTTACAAAATCCAGGATGACTTTTCCCTCTTCATTTCTATCCCCAAAACCATGTCCTCCATGAACACTAGCATACCCTGAAGCATCTTTTCTCACATGTCCATTAAGATCTCCACCTATGCAAATCATCTCTCTTTGTGGGATTCCTTATAAAATCTTATCTAGATCCTCCCAAAAAGCTTGTTTAGTCCTTTCATCTAAACCAATTTACGGTGCATAAACTGAGATTATATTCAGAATTTCTTCTTCAAGCACCAATTTTAGCAAAATAATCCGATTCCCGAATCTTTGCACCTCAACCACACAATCCTTCAAATCCTTATGAACAACCACTCCTACACCGTTTTTTTTTGACACTCAAAAGAGGGGGATACACTCATAGGTGTTCGCCCCAATTTATTAAGGAAAGATGAAGGATATACTTACAGCGGGGAAATTAAAAAACATAAAGGTCGAGGTGGATGGTGCACAAGGTACCATCCGCTACCCAAGACAAAATTACATGGCTAGCCAGTCCGTACAGAAATTGTTTGCAACGATACAAATATTTTCCTTGTAGAAACGCTGCCCTGCAAATATCAGATTGTTTCTTCCCAACCAAATGCTCCAAATACGCGCAATGGGGATGATTCTAACCGATCGAGGGCGGGAAGAGTCAGCAACAAGGCTCTCCCAGAAGGCCATCATGGATGATCGGTTAATCCAATCCACGTCAGCCCAGATGTCCTGCACGAATGGGCACGAGAAGAAAAGGTGGCTGGAGGTTTCAGTGCCAAGGCCGCATATACCGCAGGAGGAGGAGATGTTCGGGAGAAGGGAGGCGCAGCGGTCCCGCGTAAGCAGTCTTCCACGCCTGAGAATCCAAAGGAAGATGCCAATCCTCTCCGGGATCTCGAGATTCCAAATAAAATTGCAGTGATGAGAAAGGGAAGCATCCGCATTCAAAACCGGTGGGATAACAGAGAGATAGGCCTTTCGAGACGTGAAAGTCCCGTCTATCCACCCAAAATGATCACGGCCCGAGGAAGGCGAAGGGGCGTCCGCGAGAAGAGTCAATAAAGCCGTAAGATCAGAGAAACGCTGGTCAGAAAGGGTGCCCAAAATGGTAGGGCACCAGACGCCATTGCCCCAGCAGGAAGCCACCGTAGCGAGCTTGTCCCCGGCCATCGCGAAAAGGCGAGGAAAGAGGGTCATCAGAATGCCCTTACCGGACCAATCAACCGTTTTTACCGTTTTTACCCTTATCTTTACATGAATACCAAAGTTTAAAGCCCGTCTTCTCGATCTCTTTTACTTTCTCTCCAACCCATTTAGTCTCTTGAAGACATAGTATGTGAATCTTCCTTCTTTCCATCGTATCCACTATCTCCATCAATTTTCCAGTCAAAGTGCCAATATTCCAACTACCAATCCGCAACTTCCGTTGGAATCTCTTTTGGACTAACTTCTTTAATACCATGTTGAAATATAAATATGGAACCGAATCGATAATTAAGAAAGAATCAAACATTGAACACTCGGTATTTTACGTGGAACCCTACTCCCAAAGGAGCGGGATGAAACCACGGTAGAAAGCCTTAAAAGGCCGGGTCTTCTATTAGAATATATCTCAATGAGTAAATGTGGTGTGTGGCTCTTTATATAGCCCTGCAGACAGACTGGAGTCCCAATGCTCATCCACGTGGGATTAAACATGAGTGAGAGATTGGATCTTGGAGAGATCCAATTACCCATCTATTACATACTTCAATAGGGCTCTTCATATTCATTTTTTAACTTCTGTAGGCCCATGGGTCCACATGAATTACGTAATGTGTGTAAAAAAATTAAATGGAAAAATAACACAAGGCAACAAATTACTGTGTAAACACACGTAAAAAGGGTAAAAGCAGTAAAATAACCGATGGTGGAAAACGGAAATATGCAGAAGTAACAATAATAAATACGGTTAAAAGGATTGAAAAACGGGAGAATGTGAAAAAAAGGGAAAAAGTTTGATGGAGCGTGTATTTCCTACATAGATTTGCGAAATATTGGGAACGTTAGTGAAATCCTACCTTACTGGTATAACTATTGGTAAGCCCACATACGTGATCTTTTGTTGAAGAGGTCTCCAAACTCATGTTTTGGCAGAGTCTGAATATGGACTATTATGGTGGAAAACGGAAATATGCAGAAGTAACAATAATAAATACGGTTAAAAAGGATTGAAAAACGGGAGAATGTGAAAAAAAGAGAAAATAATTTGATGGAGCGTGTATTTCCTACATAGATTTGCGAAATATTGGGAACGTTAGTGAATCCTACCTTACTGGTATAACTATTGGTAAGCCCACATATGTGATCTTTTGTTGAAGAGGTCTCCACACTCATGTTTTGGCAGAGTCTGAATATGGACTATTATGACGGGGTCCCATGATAGAGGCTCGGTGTGGAGACATCTATAATGAATTTTGAGTAGAGCTTTCAATCTCCGAGCTAGTGTATGGGAGAGGTCTAGTTCAAGGATCTCGTTGAGAGAGACCCTTTGTAGAGGTTTTGTGATGGAAGCCCATTATTTAGATCTTCATATGATTGGCAATATGATGGAGGTTTCTAGTGAAGAGGCATATTTCAATCTCATATTTAGATCATTTCAGAGCACAACAGTCACAGATTCCCCGGATCACAAGCGCAGGAGACAGGATCTCGAGTTTGAGAGTTGTATTTTATATTTGTATTGGATTTGTGTGCAGTATTATTGTATTGTCCAAGATCATTCCCTGCTCCAGCTTGAGGGGGATTGCTGAGGGAATTGTTTAATTGGGCTACTTATGTTCATGAGTTGTTTAGTGTCACCTTGTTGAGTGGAGGGATTTGGTTATGTTGGTGGGACTATGTATGGAGACCCATACCTCCTGTATTCATTGAGAGAAAACTAGTGCAGTAGCTAGCCCTTAATCGCTTTCTTTCATGGTTTCTTCGTGCTCCTTAGGGAGTAGGGTTCCATGTAAATCCAAGTGTTTACTTGTTCATTGCTTTTAAATCTTGTTATTCGTTCTACATTTCTATATTTCTAGAATGTCTTTGTACTTTTGTTCTCTACTTTAAATACATTCTTTGTTTTTATTATCCATAGTTTTTGTGTTCCTCGTTTCTGATTCTCAATTTTTGCATACATTTATTTGCTAATGTAATGGACATATGTAATGATCTCCTTTGTTATCTAATTGAATGAAATTCTGCTACCAAGCAGTGTCTGGTTGAGTGGGTATTAGTCCTTCAGTCAATGGCCACCTTTTTGATATCATATTGCTTGGAGAAATAATGATATTTTATTATGAGTCTAAACTCCTCTTATTTAGAAGAGAGGGAGTATTGGATTAATGAGAGGATTTCATAAATGCTGTAGAGAGAAATTAGAAGGAAAGAAATAAGAAAATGCGAGTACTCTCTTTCTCACAAACAGGTATCATATTATTAGATTTCCCATGAAATCAATCGGTATGCTTAAGTGAATTAGAAAATAAAATGTTATTATTAATTTGGAATAGAGAGTAGGAAATATGGACTAGGGTATAAATGATAATATTTCTATGAATTAAACATTGTAGTTCTGATGCATGTACGGATCACTTGTGAAGAGTTGCTTAGTCTAAGTTTTCTTCTGCATTGGTTGGATATAAATTCCTTAGAATTTCATACTGATTGTACTTGTAGTTTTTATGAATATTTGCTGAGAGGGATTGTGAGCATCCACTTCTGAATCCCCCGTATTGAAATTGAAAAATTAATTACTTTCGTGTGTCAGACTGGAAAAAAAATTTGTTCTCCCAGTGGAGCATGAATATGAGAATATCTTGTTTTAGATGTTCATGCTTGTTAAAACTGCTGTATTGCGGACATTGTGTTGGTGTAGTTCTACAAAAGGCTTTGCGTGAAAAAAAATGTAACATTGTATATGCCAAATAAGTCATAAATAGTTTTCTGAAGGATTTTCTTGTAATTTGACCTCTGCAGAGAATTTACATGACATTAATTCTATGGTTGAGGTGCTTGAAGTACTACCCTGTGACCGCTTCTTTTAACATGCATTGAGTTTTACAGTAGGCCATACATCTTAAACTAAACAATTATCATAATTTTATGACCATGTTAACCCTTAGTCACAATTTTTTGAACATGTTAACCTTTGGTCAACATTGTATGCTGATAAACTCCGAACGGGAGTTCCCTAGAACATTTAATGGGCCACCTTACTTTTTTGAGTCATTTCACATGTTATTTATACCGTATATGTGTAGACTTACTCATCATAGTCGGAGTGGTCTCATGCGTATTATTTCTCTTACTCCATTCTTAGGTCTATTCTAATGATCTATTTGGAGGAATATTTTTGCAATCTCCGCCCGTGGAAGACTTTGACCAACGAGAAATGTTCTCTCTTTACCTCTTTCCAGGAAACAAAACTAACCAGCAGAAAAAGGTATACTTTTCCATCCTCAGCATTCATTTTTCATGATGTAAGGCCCACTTTTCAGAAAAATACGATGTTGCATAATATGTTATTTTTTTTTTATTTTTTCATGATATTAGGCCATGTTGACTTAATATGCTAAACTTGTTTGGTTGTTTGAAAATTGTTGGTAAGGTCTCTCTTTATCCAGAAAGTTTCTCACCTTGCTTTTTGTTTGTATTTAAAATCAAGGTCAAACATTTCTATTCCATACCCTACAGGGCCTACACTAGAGATTGTGACGAAACTGAATGATTCCTTTCATTTGGAAAATCCTAACATCTCTTATACAGAGGATTATGTGGGAATGTCACATGAAACACTTGAAAGAAAATAAAGTTTAAACAGGCTATAATACATGCTAATACCCCCATTTAAGTTTAATTCTAGACAAAGCTCCAGTGAGGGGGGCAACAAGAAGCTGATTCTTGGAGAGATGCATCACCTTCCCCAATTTCACATAAAAATATATCAAAGGATCCATCAAGTATTTGATTTTAGTGAATATTTTTGTCAATTTGCTGATATGGAGAGATTTTCAGATATCATGTCATGTTTTTTTATTTTTCATATTGATGCCATGTTGCCTTAATATGCTTAACATGTTTGGTTGTTTCAAAATGTTTGTAGGGTCTCAGTTTGTCCACAACGTTTCTCACTTTGTTTTTGGTTTGTATTTAAATTCACGATCAAACATTTCTATTTCTTATCCTTCGTTTGAGATTGTGAAGAAACTGAATGATTCCATTCATTCGAAATCCTAACCTCTCTTATATAGAGGTTTAAGTTGCAAATAGCAAGCATTTAAAACCAAATAAACTTTAAGCATGCTATAATACATGCTAATTTTCCCCTTAGGGTGTGTTCGGTTAAAGGGTTTTCTGGTGGTGGGATGCCCTCTGAAAAAGTGGGCTATCCAGTGGATAACCCCTTTATGTGTTTTTGTTTGGATGGAGGGTTTATTATTGATAGGGTTTGTTGTGATGTGATTGTATTGAAGTTTGGAAAAGTGATTACAAGTTGAATATTTTATAATTTTTAGACGATAAGATGGTATATAATACTATTTTTTATTGGAATGGATGAAAGAGAAATGAGTTGTTCGATATATTAAATAAAAGAGAGAGTGATTTTTGAGTTGGGCCTACAATAGAGGGAATAAAATATGGTGTGAGACCCATCGGGTGGAAATGAGGGTTTTGGAGGAAAACCTAGGTTTTGGGTGGAAAAACCTCTATACGAACGAGCCCTTAAAGTTTAAATTCTAAACAAACCTTTAGTGAGGGAAGCATCAAGGAGTTGGTTTTTTCATCTAAAAATACATCAATGATCCACCAAATATTTGATTTTAGTTGAATATTTTTGTAGGTTTGCTGACATGGAGAGATTGCCATCTTCCCTATATATTTGATTGCTGATCTTTCCTCGTATAATTGATGAAAAATCCTAAACTCCTATACATAATGTTGGGAAATATCAAAGGAAACTCTTCAAACAAAATAAACATTAAGCATGCTATACCTTCCCTTTTTTAAGTTTAAGTCTAGACAACGCTTTAGTGATGGAGGGATTTGGGGGTTTGGAGTTGTCCATTGAAGTTCTTCAAGTTCGCCTTTTTTTCAATGATGTTATTGGGATTTTTATTAATCTGATTAACTAAAAATATCAACATCTGATTGTACCTAATTTATTGTTCTTATGTCAAATATGTTTTGGACACGTGGAAGGGTGGGTCCACTCTAGGGGGTGGGGGAGAGTTCTATTTGTTTATACATGGACAAGGTTGCGAGGAAACCTAACCACTTGCTTTTAACACTGGGCATAGGTGGTTAAGAATGGATTACATTGTAGGGATGAGTATTGAGCAGGACTAACCAATCTCGGCATGAAAGTAGATCCTCTTTACTTGGCCCAATCCAAGCCCAAAATTGAAATTGGATGGAATTGATCCAAAATATAGGCCCATATGATTTTTTGGCCGAGCTTGGATCACGGTTGGCACAAGCCCAATTTAGGACTTGCTAGACCAATGTAATATTTAATGTTAAAAATGATATGAATATACGTTAAATGTTATATGTTTTATTGTTTGCTTAGAAAAATCTTGTGGGTAATTTGTTCCTCATCCTTCCCAAAGTTCTTGGTTAATGTGGACATTTTATACTATATTAAATGAACCTCTAGTTCATAAGGACATTCTTATAACTAATAAAAAGTGTGTAACACATATTGTTGAGAGTTATTTCTTATAATTAATATTGACCCATATGATTGTTAGGCTGAGCTTGGGTCGCGGTTGGCACAAGCCCAATTGGATGGAATTGATCCAAAATATAGGCCCATATGATTTTTTGGCCGAGCTTGGATCACGGTTGGCACAAGCCCAATTTAGGACTTGCTAGACCAATGTAATATTTAATGTTAAAAATGATATGAATATACGTTAAATGTTATATGTTTTATTGTTTGCTTAGAAAAATCTTGTGGGTAATTTGTTCCTCATCCTTCCCAAAGTTCTTGATTAATGTGGGCATTTTATACTATATTAAGTGAACCTCTAGTTCATAAGGACATTCTTATAACTAATAAAAAGTGTGTAACACATTGTTGAGAGTTATTTCTTATAATTAATATTGACCCATATGATTGTTAGGCCGAGCTTGGGCCGCGTTGGCGCAAGCCCAATCTAGGACTTGCTAGACAAATGTAATGTTTAATGTTAAAAATGATACGTATATACGTTAAATGATATATGTTTTATTGTTTGCTTAGAAAAATCTTATGGGTAATTTGTTCCTCATCTATCCCAAAGTTCTTGATTAATGTGGACATTTTATCCTATATTAAATGGACCTCCAATTCATAAGGGCATTCTTATAACTAATAAAAAGTGTAACACATAATGTTGAGAGTTATCTATGTATCTTCTATTTCTCATGTATTATTATATTTCTTTTCTTTCCATTATGTAATTTACCCTTTAGGGCACCTCTTCTCTATATAAGATAGCCCTATGACCTCATGAATAATCAAGTCATTATTTTCACTTCACGTATAGCTATTTCCGAAATCTCTTAATAATAAATTATATGAGAATGCTAAAACTTGCCCTTTCCTAAAATGTAACACCCTGCTCCGGCGGGAGGAGCGCCACACTTAGACTTCCTAGGATGCAGATACTCAACAATAGCTACACTCATACATCATAACATTCGGAATGTAAACCAGGAAAAGTAAAAAATGAAATATTTCAACACCATCATATATTTATGATTCTGAAAAGTTTACATATTTGCACAGAGTCCACAATATTTTCTTACATCACTAATAAACTTAAATTGCAGAAGCTATAAAAGTAGCACAACAATTAATACAACTTTACTCGTGAAAATGTACCTTGAAGTATAATACATCAAACTGCGGAAGTTGAAGTCACAATTGTTCAACAACCAGTAAACGTGGATGGGTTTTCAAATAAGTATGTATGAGCAAATTGCTCAGTATAGTTAAACCATGTTAACTACATTACACACTAACCAGAAGTGTAAAAGAGTTAAAGGTGCTCATGTTCCATCATTTATCATCCTTGTGATTACTTGTTCACTATTCCAAATCATATGTAAAGATTGTTATTATAGGTTGCATGCACTCTACTACATATACTCTACAAGCATTTATATTGTTATTCATAATTTCATATCATGAGCTCATCACTTATACATTCATATACATGATTTGATGGTGTTAATCATACATGGCATATTGCCTTCAAGGGTCATGTAGTGCCTCAACATAGGTATTCGAAGCAAAGCAGTTGCACCTCGTATGTATGATAGTCCGAGGTTGGAGGAGACTGGTCTAGACATTGACACTATTATTTCCCTTCACGAGGGAAACTGTAACATCCGAAACCAATTAAAGCCGAACTCGACCCGATTAGAGTCCGTTTAACCCAATAAAGTTGTCATACAATATTAAATAACTTAAATCGATCAATTGATCGTGAATCAAAAGTCATTCGGGCGAAATTGACCAAAAATCTGTCGCACCGTAATGCTTGCCATGGAAACGCCGCGACGCAAATTCGGAAACCGTGAAACAAACTGAGACTGTCATAAAATCCGATTCGACGAACTAAGACCAATGGAATCGACTGCTCGTCAATCGGAGATCGTTTACTATTTTTAAATTGCAAAATTTAACCCCAAATCGAAACTATATCTCGAGAATTTTGGGAGTTTATACCCGATCTAAAGTATATCAATATTATACTCATATTGATCATCGTTCAGAGACGATCAAAACGAGACATTTCACATCGAAATACGACATTCGAAATGCGAATACAGTAATTTAAGTAAGTATGTTAAATAAATAAGAGAAATTGATTTTAAAAAAATAAAATTTAAATTTCCTACAGTAACACTTTCTGTCTAATTTCAGTTTAACAAAAATAAAAAAACAATATTTCAGCAGTTGCTGCTCACGTCAGCAACGGACATCAGCACCTTTCCCCATTATATTTAACGCCCAAACCTCTTCTCCTTTTCTTCCTATTTCTCCTCTCAATTCCCATGCAACTTTCCTCTTCCCTTTTCATTTCTCCCCTCTTCTTTCCCAATTCATTCCATTTTTCCAGCCAAAGAAACTCCATTGGAGCCCAATCGATTCCTGTTGCACTTGTAGATGAAAGGGGGGGGGGGGCTGGATTTCCTGTAGCATTCCTCTACTCTGCTTCTACAGGTTCAAGACAGCCGATGCTGCTGGGAAACCCTTCCTCAACTGCTAGAACCCCAGTGCATGCAACCTAACTTCTCCAAAAATTTGAGACTCAAATAGGTACAATCCTATCTTACTCTTCTTGCTGCCATACATGCCACTTTTACATCTTTTGATTCCATGGTTAATAAACCATCTCTGATTCTCCTAATACCGTTGTGTTTAGATTTAATTTAAAATTTGTAAATTTTTAAATAATGTGTTGGATGGCTACTGCATGTTTGGCTTGTCAGATACTTCTGGTTGTTATATAGATACCACGTTCTATGATATCGGACTCTAGGGTTTTTTTGATGATTTTATGAATAAAGCCAATATTTCATCCCCTTAAGAATTATACTCCAGAAAAAGGAATTTCGCACTTGATGAAGTTAAACTAATTCATTATTATTTATGCTGGTGTTAAATTTAGGAGTATGAAATTGTATTATTGAATTGGAATCATTTGACCCCAAGTTTTTTTTAAAACTAGTGGTTATTAATATATTTATGGACTGTCTATCACTTAAGTCCTAATTTAGGCAGAATAATATGAAACCATTGTTCTGATAATAAGCTCCAGCTTAATATATGGATTTCTATGTGACTCATTCAAATTCCAAATCTAAGATATTGATGGTATATGGCCATTTATACACTGATTAAGATAAAGTAAATTCACTATGTTTCTTTGTTAAAGACTCTTGATACTTGCACGGTAACATACGTCCATGCAGCTTTAAGGGTACAGAGTAGAACCCCATTATATTTCCAGAAGACTAGCCAGGGTTACTACTTGCTTTTAAATTATTGGCCGCTTATTCCAGATTATTCTTTGCTTGAAAACATTTTTCTTAAATTCACTTATTGGGTCTCTTTCAATTAGTTTGTTTAGTTATTATATAAAAGATTAGTACTATTCCAAACTCCACTTGAAAGAGTACAGGTGTAACTATAAACAACAAGAAAGCCTGTCCCACATAAAGTGGGATCGACAAAAATGAGTCTCATAATGTTAATGTTTCTGGAAAATACAACAATAAAGTTTCAGTAAGCACATAATGTCTGCCTTCATTCCGAGAGTTGTTCTCTTGATTAGAGACCTTGAATTGGTTTATGTTCCACAAATTTGTCCTCTTGCTTCTTTCATTAACTAACTAGAAACACATGATGGTGAAGGGACGAGTGTGGTCAATTGAGTTTTATTTTAGCTTCAAAGAGTAATCAATCTTACTGTTGTTGCAGACTCTTACTATCAAGATATTCTGATTTTTTTTATTATCATTGGGGGGAGGGGGTGATAAATATGTAAACATGAAGTATTCTATCAAAATCAGTTATGACGATGCATGTTTATGAGATTACTCATGTTCAATATGTATATATGGTGTATGGATCATAATATAGTATATTATCTGGTCGGTATACTTATTTAGCCCGGTAATGGATGGTGACGTAAATATATGGTTTGATGAACATCTGTGATATCTTATAACTAAGAGTGCCGGTCATGGTGACTCTTATACCTGACTGTGCGAGGGCATGGTGACCCTTAACTGGATGAAGGAAAGGAAGCTCAGTTAGGGCATCGGTCGAGTACACGTGTTTAGGATCCCAACCCCTTTCACAGTTTTTACGCGAGCTCACAGTGTTTTTATGCCTCGTTGGGATCCTGACTTTTGACCATCTATGCTGACCCTCTGTTTTAGGATACCAATGCAGGGGATTCTCGGTTTTAGTTTTTCGTACAAGTTCGTCTACCTGTACCGGTCGGGTCCGTCTAGAGTGACTTTTTCGGAGAATCTCTCTCATCCATCTTAGTGGCGTAGTTTTGGAGTAGACCTATCCCTCTAATGGACCACACTTCCATTTAGAGGACGAGACGGAAGAGTCTCTTAGGAGACTTCCTCACCACTTGAGTTTGGTTATCTTCCGCCAACAAGCTTGGCGATGCTACATCCGAATCATCTATGTCTACATCTGAATCATCTAGGGTCACATTGGAATCAGTTACAGTTAAAATTGGAGGAGTTGCAGTTGAACTGGAAATGAAGTATAATGGATCCTTGGCTAAAAGATGAAATCAATTATAACTTGTGTTGGTTAGAATTGTTTATAGTTAAGTGAGTGGACGTGTTGGGAACTTAGTTAGGATGCTGTTGGATTATTTAGTTGTGCGCCATATGAATTGGAGGAGGGTAAATGGATCTCTTCAGGATCCATTTACCTCATCCATATGTTTAGTCCCACATCTACCAGTGATGGGACTTGGAGGCTCTGTGAGGCTATATAAGGAGCCCCAGACCTCCTGTATCCAATGGGAAAAAGGAATGCAATATCTGCCCCTTTGAGGGCTTCTCTCGTGGTTTTATCCCGCTCCTTAGGAAGTAGGGTTCCGCGTAATTTTTTTTATTCCATGTTTATATTTCTTGAGTTATGCTCTATTTATCAATCGCTTCCACATTTATATTTTTTAACATGGTATCAGAGCGGGTTCGATTCTCGAGATTTTCATATTCTTTTCTTCGAGTTTCGATTTATAGAGAAAGATTCAGTTAGTGAATATTTTTATGAAATTCATGATTCACGTTCTAGGGTTTCTTTGTTGAAACCTTAATTCAAGAAGGTAGCATCCTCTCTAACTAGTCGTAGACTCGCAGTTCCCAGGAGGGGAACCCTATTCCAGGCCGTCGTAGGAGGAAGGAGAGCTCGCATCGAAGCCCTTCGAATCTCATGTGCCAGACTCCTTCGCATATGGGAAGATTGTGTGTTCGTTTCATGTCGGGTTCACCATAGCTGCAGACCTCTGCATCACCTCCTTTGCGCAGCTCCAAAGCCCACAACTCCAGATCGCTTGGTACATCTATGCCGCACGGTGCAATATCTTCTTAAAAAGCCTCCAGGCAACGATCGACTCTCCAACCCCCTCCTGCAGGCTGCGCACAAGCCCCCTTGGCGGTGGTAGCCTCTAACGGAGGCACCCATGTGCGCAGCTACAGGCGCCCGACATCAAATCAGCCCATGTAGAGATAATTATATAGTCGGTGTATCGTTTATTCTATTTTTATTTTCCTGATAACCTCTTATGTAATTTACCCATGGGTCCTCTCTATATAAGAGAGCCTAGGGTTCTATGGAATAAACAGATTGCTCTTTTCCACCAACATGGTATTAGAGCCAAAACCCTAATCCTAAAACCATAACCCTTCCACTGCCGCCCCCCCTCCCTCTCTCTCTCGACGCCGCCGCCATCCCACTCCTCCCCTTCTTCTCCCAGGGCGTCACCGCCGCCCCCTCCCCTTCTCCAGCCGTCGAGCCCTCCACCGCTGGGGGCACCCTCCACCGCCGGGCCCTCCACCGTCAGCCTCTCTCTACCGCCTGCCTCTCCACCGTAGGAGCCCTCCACCGCCGGGCCCCACCCAACGTCGGCATGCCCTCCATCGGCTTCTCTCTCTCCATGGATTTGAGTGTGTAACGTCTACATATGCACTCAAATCCTATCCAGTTTATGTAAACAATTCTCTTTTAGTCTACGAATCCTAGTTCTTCGTCTCCGGCATCATGTCAGAAAACAAAGTAGATATGCCCTCCATAGGCACGTTCAAAGGTCTCGTGCCAATAGTCAAGATGGATGGGATGGATTATGAGTTCTGAGCGATGCAGTTCATGAGCCTCATGAAGTCGAACGGTAAGAAGCACATTCTTATCGAGGAAGAACTGACAACGAAGACTGGGATCTATGCCTTCTGGAGGCTGATGATTCATATGCCAAGGTCTGGCTCTCAGGCACGTTGACGATAGAGATTGCAAATGATGTTCTCCATCAACCCACTGCTAAGGCGATGCGGGACATCCTGGCAGCCACTTGTTCGCAAGTGCGAAATGAAACAAACATGTTACAGCTCCAGCATGACATATTCACCATGAAGCAGAATGACCGGCCACTACATTCCTTGTATACATCCCTACGGGGGATGTTTGAGAAACTCTACAGTACTATACCTCTCACGGATACCCCTGATCAGCAGAAGACTTTCCGGAATGCTACCATGGTGGGGGTACTGCTCGCGGCACTTGAACCTGAGTATGATGCAGCCCGATTTTCCACCAACAGCCCAGGCGGTGCCGTATCTCCAGGCGGAGCCGCACCCCCCGTTGGAACTCTAGTTTGAAATCTGTAAAAAAAAGAAAAAAAAGAAAATGATTTGAGAAGTCGAAAAAAAGAATGAAATTGGCTAATTGATGTTTTCTTTCCTTATTTTATTGTCTTATCCCAACTTTGTCGATGTTCATTGTCCGACAAATATGGGAGAAATGGGGGGTATTATATAGTCACATATCTATTCAGATGTTCCAGATGTCAGATCTGCAGATTCCAGACCATTCAGATTCCAAACTCTACAGTTTCTCAGATGCGCAGTTCCAAATTCGACGTCCAGATTCTGAGTCCACAGTTTGATGCGCAAGTTCAGACTCTACATTCAACATTGTTTCAGAGTCTGTAGTTCAGACACACACATGTATGCGATCTTCTTTTCAGATGAGCACATCTATGCCATCTTTTGTCGTGGTCCCCATCATTCTTCTTATTTTGTCGGCCAGAGTTTTCATGTGGTATCATGGGTACTCTAGAGTAGACTCATTCTCTGTGCCAGATGGGAGAGACCCGATTCTCCAACGAGGAGACTTCTTTCAGATCCATTCTTCAGCGACCGTGGACTCCGACGAGGATTGCACTCCACGACCCCTTTCAGTTCGACCCCTTTTCAGAGATGGAGCAGTTGTAAATATCGATCCTACCCATATTTTTCATTCAAATGAAGCAAACTTTATTACAAGTTCTCAGTTCTCCAAACTTGATTAATAATGCAGACCAAAAATTTCAGTATGAAATCTGCAATTGTTATATTACTAATATAGTTTCTGCAAGATTTCCATATTTTTTGCTCTCATTCTCTTGTTACAGGTTTTCAAAAACAAAGTGGTTTTTGTGATTGACAAAAGTGAAAGCATGCGGGGAGGGACTCTTGAACATGTGAAGAATTCTTTGTTGGTTGCTATCTCGGAACTTTCTCCCGGTGATTCTTTCAATATAATAGCCTTTGATGATGGTACGTACTCATTCTCATCATCACTTGAGCCTGCAAGCAATGGAATTATCGACAAGGCGACTCAGTGGATAAACAAAGTTTATGTTGCTGGGGGTGGAACAAATATTATGCAACCTCTGGTTGAGGTGAGTTTATCTATTCCTGTTCCCAGTCGTGCAGGAATCCCATTTCTGTAACGCGCTGATCCTTTTTGTGAATCTTTCACTAAAATGTCAATAGGTATTCTGTTTTGTTTGATGAATTTTGCTTGACTGCTAAATTTCTGTAATGCAACACCTCAATTGCCTTGACTGCTAAATTTTGCTTGATGATCAACTAAGGCACTGGACATGCTGTCAGATGCTGAAGACTCAGTTCCACATATATTTCTCATAACTGATGGATCTGTTGAAGAAGAGCGTAATATTTGTACTACCGTGAAGAAGCAAGTGACAAGTCAAGGACACTGGAAAATAGCACCTCGAATATCAACTTTTGGTCTAGGTATTGACGAGCGATCTTTTCGTTTTGATGTTTATGATTTTATAAAGTTATTTTCAATGAAAAATTTTGATTAAGAAATCATCTTGACATGGCTTCTTATGCGCAACTTTTAAAAAATCATCTTGACATGGCTTCTTATGCGCAACTTAGTTGCCAAATGAATGTAGCAATTAATAATAATAACGTCCAAACTGCCATCTAATTAATGAATGTAAGAAATTTTACATATGTAAGTTTGTGCTACTCGTTATCCTAAGTTGATTTTGTTCTCTCTTTGTTACTTGTTAGGTTCATTTTGCAATCACTATTTCTTGCACATGCTTGCAACTATCGGCAAGGGACAGTATGACGCTGCTTTTGATGTGGGTGAGTTAGTCATTATCCCTTTTCCAATGGATTTAATTGCTTCTTTTAGTGTCCAATGCATTTACTTGAATGTTGAAAGTGCTGGTATTGTTTTAAGAAGTGCTAGTATTGCATTTATGTAAATATAACAAAATAATATTGTCTCATATCATACATGATGGTAGTAGATTCATTATGTTCATTTAAATCCAGTATATATCATGTAGGAGTGAAGGCAAATCTTGGTTAATGTTTTTCTTCTTCTAAGACTTCTCCGGCCTGATTGACTTAATGCTAGTTCAACATCCCTCTTGCACTTCTTAGTTGGAGCATGTTGATATGCCTTGAATCCTAACCATCTGACCATGGTTGAAGAACTCTCATATGCACCCGCTCCTTTCGTACCATACCCCAACAAGACGGGTCTCACTGCTCGGTTAGCGAGCTTGGGATGGGGAGGGTTTGGGTGGAGCATGACGGGAGTATGGGGGCATCACCCTCGTTGAAATTTTTTATGGACTTCTATTTGTATTCTGATATATGGATCCATTTTGTTTCAAGGATCCGTCTGTACATAAGTAGTATATAAACTCCCTAAGGTTAGGGTTCTCAGTATCCTTTGTACTTTTCTTCTTTTTCCACATAGTAAACCTATCGCTGCTGCCCATGCATTTACTTTTCGTTCTTGCTTGATTGATCTCATTTGTGCGTGCTTCCATGATACGCAACAAAGCATCATAATGATCTTGACTAGTAATACGACAATGGATGAACTTGAAAATTTGGTTCCCACCTTAAGAATTGTGAGCTTATGTACTGGATACTTCATAGATGCCCTCAAGTAAGTAGAACCTAGAAGGTTTTTATTGGAGCATCAAAGGACATTTATTCTAGGCTTAGAGATAATTGGGTCCTGTCTATGTCTATGCTGATCATCTTATAAATAATCCTGTCTATGCTGATCATCTTATTTATTTATAAGGGTGATCTATGATGATTAGTGTTGAGGGGGTATGGTGAGAGGTGGGTGCGGTCGGTCCAATTGGTTATGCTTTTTCAATCTAGCAATAGATTATTGTTTAACTTATAATCTACACTCATTAGTGATGCTGAGAGGCATGACTCAAGGCGATTGAGGTATAAGCCTTAACTATTATGAGAAAAAAATAAAACTATCATAGTTATACATATACAAATGAGATACAACAACAACAACAAAGCCTTTTCCCACAATTAAGTAGGGTCGGCTACATGGATTCTTCGCCTCCATTCAGATCTATCTTGGGTCAATCCCGGGTTTATATCCTCAAAACAAAAATCCGTTCGTATGGTCTCTTTCCAACACTTCTTGGGCCGTCCCCGCCCTCTCTTAGTCGGCTCAACATCCCAGCACTCGCATCTCCTAACTAGTGCATCAATTGATCTTCTTTGCAAATGACCAAACTATCTTAAGCGGTTTTCTCGCATCTTATCCTCGATCGGAGCAACACCCACTTTCTTTCTGATTGCATCATTCCGAATCCGATCTTTACGTGTGTGTCCACACATCCACCTTAGCATTTTCATTTCTGCTACAGCCATTCTCTGCACATGTCTATGGTTCACAGGCCAGCATTCAGATCCATAGAGCATAGCAGGTCTTACGGCTGCTTTGTAAAACTTTCCTTTAATTTTTAAAAGAATTTTCTTATCACAGAGAACAACAGAGGCTCCTCTCCACTTTAGCCAACCTGCATTTATTCTTTTAGTAACATCTCCATCAATTTCCCCATCATGTTGCAAAATAGATCCCAGATATTTAAAATAATCTCTCTTCCGAATGTTATCATCACCAATCTTCACCTCAATTCCTTCACTATTGCTTCCATCAAAGGTGCACTCCATATATTTTGTCTTAGCCCTACTTATACAAAATCCTTTACTCTCCAACTCATGTCTCCAGACCTCAAGCTTCTCATTTACTCCATCTCTAGTCTCGTCAATCAACACAATATCATCAGCAAATAGTATACACCAAGGTAGCTCATCCTGAATGTGACTTTTCAACTCGTCCATAATCAAAGTAAAAAGAAATGAACTCAAAGTTGAACCTTGATGTAAACCAATGTTGATGTCAAAATAGCCAGTCTTCCCAGACGGGGTCCTTACACAAGATACAACCCTATCATACATGTCCTTTATGAGGTTAATGTATAGGACCGTCACTTGTCTCTTCTCCAAATTTCTCCACAATATCTCTCGTGGGACAGAATCATAAGCCTTCTCCTAATCAATAACGATCAGAGGTTCTTCCTTTTAGCTCTATAAATCTCCATTGTTCTCCTCAGCAAATGGATGACTTCAATAGTTGAGCGACCTGGCATGAATTCGAATTGGTTTTCTTTGACGTTGGAAACTTGCCTCAACCTTCTCTCGATCACACGCTCCCAAATTTTCATAGTGTGACTCATCAGCTTGATACCTCTATAATTTGAACAATTTTGAATGTCCCTTTATTCTTATAAAGAGGCACCACGATACTCCTCCAATCTTCGGGCATTTTCTTGCTTCGCCAAATAATATTGAGTAGATTCGTAAGCCAAGTCAAACCGCGCTCACCTAAAACTTTCCATACTTCTACAGGGATGTCATCTGGTCCTACACCTTTCCCAGGTCTCATAATCTTCAAAGCCTCCTCTGCTTCCTTTCTTTGTATCCGTCTATAGCTTGCATGATTCAAGTAACTTTCACTACTAGCTAGATCACCCAAAGTGATCTCTCTGTTTCCTTCCCCAATGAAAAACTTATGGAAGTACTGCTCCCATCTAGTCTCTATATCGTTCTGGGTAACAAGCATGTGTCCTTCCACGTCCTTAATGCATCTCACTTGAGAAAGGTCTTTGGTCTTTCTTTCTCTTGCTTTGACCAACCTGAATATATCCTTATGGCCCTCCTTAGAGTCGAGATTTTTATACAAAACCTCATAAGCTTCCGACTTAGCCTCACTTACAGCCTTCTTTGCTTCCTTCTTTGCTATTTTGTAGTTTGTGATAGTTTCATCTGTTCTATCCTTAGACATAGCTTTAAAGCATGCTCTTTTAATTTTTAGCTTCTCTTGCACCCCTTCACTCCACCACCAAGCCTCCTTTTGACATGGGGCTCCTCCCTTTGAGCATACACAAAAGAGATAACACTATAAATAACTTATTTTCCATGCATTTTCAATTACAAAACTTCACAAGCTTCCGACTTAGCCTCACTTACAGCCTTCTTTGCTTCCTTCTTTGCTATTTTGTAGTTTGTGATAGTTTCATCTGTTCTATCCTTAGACATAGCTTTAAAGCATGCTCTTTTAATTCTTAGCTTCTCTTGCACCCCTTCACTCCACCACCAAGCCTCCTTTTGACATGGGGCTCCTCCCTTTGAGCATATACAAAAGAGATAACACTATAAATAACTTATTTTCCATGCATTTTCAATTTCTTAATGGCATATAAGCTCACATCTCTTTGACTTCATAGACATTATCATATTTAAGTAAACTTGAATTTGGAGTAGGATAAACAATAATTGCAACAAAGCAATAAAAAACTACTAAAATTAGATAAAAAGTGGATCCCCAAACAATTATTAACATGCGACTACTCTTGAAAGGGATTTTCTATGTATCATGCATTTACTTAAATGATGAAGGTACTAGTAGGGATCATATGAGTGTGAAAGTGAGTCAGATCATGCTTAATGATTTTTTTCCAAGGCTTCTTCAGGTAGATTTGACATTCTTGCAAGTTCTACACATGGTTTCAAATTTCACGATATTTCGATGAAATATCGCTGAAATTTTGGTTTCTATGGGATCTACATAACAAAAGCACTATATATGTCGATTTAAAGCACTATATATTCCTTCTTTGCTATTTTGTAGTTTGTGACAGTTTCATCTGTTCTATCCTTAGACATAGCTTTAAAGCATGCTTTTTTAATTTTTAGCTTCTCTTACACCCCTTCACTCCACCAGCAAACCTCCTTTTGACATGGGGCTCCTCCCTTTGAGCATATACAAAAGAGATAACAATATAAATAACTTATTTTCCATGCATTTTTAATTTCTTAATGGCATATAAGCTCACATCTCTTTGACTTCATAGACATTATCATATTTAAGTAAACTTGAATTTGGAGTAGGATAAACAATAATTGCAACAAAGCAATAAAAAACTGCTAAAATAAGATAAAAAGTGGATCCCCAAAGAATTATTAGCATGCGACTACTCTTGAAAGGGATTTTCTATATATCATGCATTTACTTAAATGATGAAGGTACTAGTAGGGATCATATGAGTGTGGAAGTGAGTCAGATCATGCTTAATGATTTTTTTCCAAGGCTTCTTCAGGTAGATTTGACATTCTTGCAAGTTCTACACATGGTTTCAAATTTCACGATATTTCGATGAAATATCGCTGAAATTTTGGTTTCTATGGGATCTACATAACAAAAGCACTTTATATGTTGATTTCTTGGATTTCGCTCGAAGGTCATCTCGCGATCTTGCTCAAAATAGCAAATCTTGAATTAAAAATTCCCAATTTTGTCGAGATAGACCAAAATGTCGGTCGAAATTCGCCCATTTCAACCCACATTCTGCTGCTTTGCTTCTCCAAGCTTCTCCAAACCCATATTTTGCCCTTTTCTTCAAGGTAAGCTAAAATTGATCAAATCTTCATCAATTTTTTCAATTTTTAAGGGCTTTGTTCCTAAGATGTTGATCTTGCTTGGTGTGGTGTTTTTTTGAGAGATTTTGAATATCCCGCTTGATTTTTGGAGACCAAAATTAGCGGTTTTGTGTTTTAATGTACAATAATGATGAGTTATGAACGTGTTTACTCAGATCTCTTGTATAACATGTAGTAAAGCATACTTCGGAAACAATTTATGTGATCTATGGAAGAGAAAATTGTGTCTTCTGTGTTTTAATGTGGAATCATGACAAGTTCTTTAAGGATAAACTTGGATCTTAAGTTTTGGACGTAGATAACATGATTCGACTTTTTTTATAAATGAAATTTTAAAATTACGTAATTCCAAAAATCAAACCTTAGATCTATGCGTTTTTACATATTTTGTGTCTCTTAGGTAGTTTTTCTCGAAAATGGTCCCCTAATTGCTAATTTAAGACCATAATGTATATGTTTTTTCTTCTGAAAATCAATATTAAGAGTATACTTTCAATTTTAAACACAAAGTATTTACGAGTTTATGCATATTAAGTGGTAGAAAAATTAAAAATATATTAATTTCAAAAATTAAAATAAAAAATAATTAGCAAATTCTTAATTGTTCGCATTGTATGGGTCATGAATGATTGTTCTTCAATTTCCTCGCAGGTTTCGGTGACCATCATCATATCACATTCCGGATTAGGACCTGATAGTTCTGAGGATTAGAGAGGGGATTTTAGTGGGGACATTGGTTGGAGGTATGTCTTTGCTCCTGATGGCAACAAAGCTAAACCACAATGCAATTTCTGTGGGAAGAAGTTGAGAGGAGGGGCGATCACGAGGATGAAGAAACATCTTTTTGGCAATAACAAGAATGTTGTCAAGTGCGTACACTGTCCCAAAGATGTGAGGGACAAGATGAATGCCAGCTTGGACGGGAAGAAGGATGTTGATACAGAGAGGGTACGGATGGATGAATAATTCAAAGAGTTCATATTTGAGAAAGAATTCAACTTCCTCTCAGATTCAGATTGTTAGAATATCGGAAGCGGAAGCGAAACATGGATAAAGGATAAAGAAAAGAATAAGAACGCGGGATTTTACATGGAACCCTACTCCATGAGGAGCGGGATGAAACCATGGGAGAAGCCCTCAACGGGGCGGATATTGCATTGCACTTTCTCATTTGATACAGGAGGTCTGGAGCTCCTTATATAGCCTCTCCAGAGCCTCCAAGTCCCACCATTGGACGATGTGGGACTAAACACTGGGATCGGGTAAATGGATCCTGGAGGTATCCATTTACCCCTCTACAACTCAATAGGCGTATACACCTTATACTCCAACACTCCCCCTCAAGCTGGTGCATGCAATGCTCAGCTTGGACAAACAGAAAGAAACTCAACTCAACGCTATAGGACACTACGAACAATATCAACCCAATGCGCACATTGCTGCAGTCGAGGACGTTGCTTCTCATGCCGTGCAGGTGAGGACGATGAACGAGCTGGAGTGTGAGTCAACTGAAGACTCGGAATCTGACCATCGAGTCTGAAACTGCGCCTGAAGTCTCCTCGTCGGAGAACTGGGTCTCTCCCATCTGGCTCAGAGAATAGTGCTATACTCTGGAGTACCTATGATACCACATGAAAACCCTTGCCCTCAATGGCATAGGGAATGGTCCTCTGCTCTGGAGTCCCTATGGCTCACATGAAAACTCTGGCCGAAACAACCACAAGAATGATGGGGACCTCGAAACTGAAGACCGCTCACTCGTACGTGTCTGAACTGCAAACTCGGAACAATGATCGTCGAGTCTGAAACCGAACTGTAGAGTCTGATCATCTGGCTGGTCTGGAGACTGATATCTGAATCTGGAATCTGGATCAAGACCTGTGACTACATATATACTCCCCCTTTCTCCCATACTTGTCGGAAAATGACATTGACAAAGTTGGGAGAAGACAAGATAAATAGGACTTGGAGGCTAGGGCTAGAGCACTCGGAGGTTGCTGGATATGTGATACACGCCTGCGACATGGAAGGGTCCCTGCCTAGGGCTTGGTGCCTGTACGCCTGGGATTTCCTCGTTTCAGGCCCTGGGGTTGCGCCTGGGTTCATTGACCTGCGCGGCCTGGTGTTGTCACGAACGGAGCCGCCATATGCGGTTGTAATAGAGGGCAGGATGCAGGGAATCTTCGTGTGCATGGGGAAGAACATGAGCCTGCGCACCCTGGAAGGTCGCACGTGATGTGGGTTGCCGCCGCAGAGCATGAGGAGACTGCGACACCTTCTTTGTTATGTGCGCCGTCTTCAAAGAGTAGGGTTTCGAAGAACCCTAAAACAAAATCCCTCAGAATAAAATATGAATATGAACAGGAACTCGAATCATACGGAACTGGATCTTCGAAACATCAATCTTCAAGAACCCTAAAATCGAATCTTGAATAAAATATGAACAACATGAAACCTCAAGAATCGAACCCGCTCTGATACCATGTTAGAAAATCGGAAGCGGAAGCGAGACATGGATAAAAGATAAAGAAAAGAATAAGAACGCGGGATTTTACGTGGAACCCTACTCCGTGAGGAGCGGGATGAAACCACGGGAGAAGCCCTCAACGGGACAGATATTGCATTGCACTTCCTCATTTGATACAAGAGGTATGGGGCTCCTTATATAGCCTCTCCAGAGCCTCCAAGTCCCACCATTGGACGATGTGGGACTAAACACTGGGATGGGGTAAATGGATCCTGGAGGTATCCATTTACCCATCTACAACTCAATAGGCGCATACACCTTATACTCCAACACAGACGACGATGACTTTGTCCACCAGGTGAGGACCTTGGACTCCACCTTACTGACATTCAAACTACAGCGGAGAGGAGGGCATACATGAGGGCAATAAAAGAATCAATGATGAGCGAGTTCGAGAGGAGAGAACTTGGTGGTGCACGAGGCGACTTTTATGGTACAGGTGGCACTAGGAGTGGTTCTGGAGGTGCACCAGTACCACCATCCACAAATAAACACAAGGGGAAGGGAATTGAGCCCTTCTTAACGAGGAACATATCCATGCAATACAAGACAAGTAAGGATCCAAGGCAGAAGATGGTGAAGGGCATGTTCACCAATGCACGGGCGAGGACGGGAAAAGCCATCATCAAGCTCTTCTTTGGGGAGAGCATTTCTACCAACGTTATTAGCAGGCCATTTTTGCAGCATGCCATTGATGAGATCGTAGCAACAAGAACGAGAGTGAAGGCTCCCACATCCTACGAGATAATGAACAAATATCCCAGGATGGAGAAGGAGGAGATGAATGAGTACATCACCGAGTTGAGGAGATGACCGGAGTATAGGGTGACATTGATGTGCGATGGGTGAACGAGCTACACGAGGAATCAGATCATTAACTTCCTTCTTTACTGCGATGGAAAGACAATTTTTTTGAAATATGTCGATGCATCTGAATATGTGAAGGACCACAAGTACCCGTTGAAGTTGATGAAGAACATCATCAAAGATATTGGGAAAGAGAACATTGTCCAGATTGTCACGGATAATGGCTGCAACTTCAAGAAAGCAGGTGAAAGATTAATAAAGTTTAGCAGCTACGGTATTTTTTGGACACCATGTGCTACACATTATATTGATTTAATTCTAAAGGACTTCAACAAGAGGAAGCTCGTCTCAAGGGTGGTGAAGCAAACACGGACAATCACCACATTCATTTACAACCATTCCAAAGTGCTGGTATTGACGAGGCGTATGTGCAATGATTAGCTGGTGAGGCCTGACATCACACGCTTTACAACCAATTATAGTGTTGCAAAGCCTCAAACAACACAAGACATGGTTGAAAATCATGTGTTGCCAATGTGAATGGTTCGAGATACCTGAAGCTCGAATTGAAGGACGGAAAGTGGAGACATTGATCAATGATCTCCACTTTTGGGATGACATGACTCGGATCACGAAGATCATGGATCCGGTTGTTTCTGCATTGCGGATCTTAGACTGCAATAAGAAGCCCACCATGGGAGTGATCTACGAGGCAATGCGTTGCATGAGAGAGGTTAGCGAAGCAGTTGGAAAAGGATTCAAAGCATGGTTGGACATCATAGACGAGCGTTGGTCCAAGATGCTCTCACATCCTTTTCACTAGGCTGGTATGCATTATGTAATAACTTAATTTATTTTTCATTTTTATAGCACTTTAGAATATGAGAATTGTGCTTGTTTTTGTCTAGCTTATTACTTCAATCCTAAATACCAGTATAAGAATAGTCTTGCGACAAATGCTGACATTCTAGCAGCTATACAAATTGTGGTGAAGAAACTCGTCAAGGACGAGAAGACACATACGTCGTGCATGAACGTGATAATTTTGATTTTGAAGCTAGATTGGGACTCACAAAATATTCTTTAAGAGTATTATATAACAATTTATGACTTCAACCTATGTGCAGGTGAAGTACTTCATGGATGCCTTGGGTTCCTTTGGTCGATTTACTACGGTAAATGGACGGGGCGGTATTCTTCCTGGTAAGGACGAAGACAAATAAGTTCATTAAATGTGTAGTTGTGTATTACTATTATTGATTTATCTCCTTTTGGATTTTCCGCAGTCGAATGGTGGTTACTGTACGGGATGGAAGCTCCCCCACATACGAAAAGTGACAGTGAAAGTGTTGTCTCAAACCGCTTCTGCTGGTGGTTGTGAGAGAAACTGGAGCATGTTCAACTTGATCCTTCGAAGAGACGGAACATGTTGGGAGAACAAAAGCTCCATGATCTTGTCTACGCGTACTACAACTTGAGGCTGGAGATGAAACATGTAAGGGAGGACCGGGATAAAGAGGACTACATAGACCCTATTGATCTTGAATACATTTTCAAGATGCACGGCAATGCTGATGAAGACGTTCTCCAGAGGTGGATGGATTCCAATGATGCTCCCGTTCTCGATCAACCGAGTGAAAGACCATATGAGAATATAAGCCAACAAATGGGAGCAGATGTACACGACTATCTTACTAGATCCGAGATTCTAGGAGGGTTGGAGGCCGATGTTGATGCAATTGTTGATGAAACTCTCTCCACTAGTTCCAAATCCAAATCCAAGTCAAAAGATGACAATAGAGATGGTGATGATGCTGTTGGCGATCATGGTGGTTCTGGTGATGGTGGGGAAACATATTCAGGTGGGTCAGCAGAGGGTGGTCGTGGACCATGAGATATAGATTCGAGGAAGGGCTCTATGCAGGGCGTGAATATATGGAGCGACAGAGGAATGCCCATGGACAGTTTGTTCCAAGTCCGAGACCTATGGATTACGACGCATACGGTCGTGACTATCCTCCTACTAACAACTACATAGATGATTTAATATCATTTATTGGTTCCTTGAGCTGCATGGACATTAACAACCCATAGCGTGGGGGAACACCAAGTCCCCTAGGCGGATATGGATCATCACACGATGAGAGATCATTTGGTGTCTTTCCAGAATTCTTTCATGCTCTCCTCATCCTCCTCAGGCGTAGGGACCTCCATCATACTCATATGGTTACAGTGGATATGGGGGATATAACAACTACAATGGTGAGAACTATCAAGTAGCCAATCTGAGCAGAGCCAGTGTAACTTCTTTGGTTGTGCCAGTTATGGTTTCTTCCCTGAGTATACGTCAGTGCCTCCTCGTCCTCCTCCGCAGTGATCTTCTCTTACTTCGTCGTCGTCGTCCCGAGGATCTCAAGACAGTACTTCGCAGCCTCGTCGTGCCACTCATGATATCGGATCTAGTGCTGCATATCCTCATCTCGGGATACTCATATGCATCGATGACCACCAATACATGCAGTATGTGATGGATTACAAGGCTATGTACTCGTACATGACATGGGAGAACTACTGCGAGTACATTGAATATGCGATGCGTTATGAGAGATAACAAGGGGGCGATTCAGATCCACCGCAGAACTCTTGGTTCTGAAATGAACCCATCACCATGTAATATATTTTAATCTTTTATTGCATTAATCATTAATGTGCATGTTCTTATTTAGTTTATGTGAATATATGTCTTTTCACTTGTTGTAAGACTGTAAGTCTATTTTTAAGTATCAAGTATTAACAACGATATGTTCGACATGTGTGTTATAAGCCTATAGGTGTATATCTATTATTTCATTGTTCGAAGTAATCAGATTAGGTCCATTTGCAATATCTAATATATTGTACAATATGACCGGTATGACCAATATGTATGATATAAGGGATATAGATGAGCAATATGTGTGACACAATTGCTATTTATAAGTTATTTATTGTTCTAATAACTTGGAAGATATTAATTTACAAAAAATGAAAAAAATTGATTTTTGAGCCATTTCCAACATTTTCCACCGAAATCATCGAAATTTCATGAAATTTCGACGAAATTTTGGTATACAGGGTTACGGAAATGAAATCGAAATCGAGATTTGAAACCTTGATTCAACATCCCATTTCTTGCACTTCTTTATTGTTAGAAGAGAAGAGTCTTCGTTATGATTAATAGGAAAACCCTAGGCTCTCTTATATAGGGAGAGGCCTTACGGGTAAATTACACGGATGCCTAAATAGAAGAAAGAAATAGAAAACAAGATACATAAACATATGATAATACTAGAAACTATCTCTACACTCCCCCTCAAGGTGGAGCATAGATGTCGATCATGCTCAGCTTGGATGAACATCTCTGGAAAGGTCCTCTGAGCAAAGGCTTGGTGAATACATCGGCAGTCTGATCTCCTGAGCTAACATGGGCCGTGGATATCAATCCTCTCTGGATCAGGTCCCTGGTGTAATGGCAGTCAACTTCAATATGTTTGGTCCTCTCATGGAATGCTGGATTGTTGGCGATAAACAATGCTGCCTGATTGTCACACTGAAGCTTCATAGGTAGAGATACAGCTACATGTAGATCTTCTAATACGGAGCGAACCCACATCATTTCCGTGCTGGCTTGGGCCATTGCCCTGTATTCGGATTCCGCACTGGATCTTGCCACCACCGTTTGTTTCTTGCTTTTCCAAGAAACCAGAGAGCCTCCAACGAACACTGCAAATCCTGAGGTTGATTTTCAGTCCTTAGGGCATCCTGCATAATCTGCGTCTGCACACGCTGAGATAGATAAATCTGCACCCTTTCTGAATAGTATCCCTAATCCTGGAGTAAACTTCAGATACCTCAGTATCATGTGTATAGCATCCATGTGAACCTGTCTGGGCTGCTCCATAAACTGACTCACCCGGCTAACTGCAAATGCAATGTCAGGACGAGTTATAGTAATGTAGAGGAGTTTTCCCACCATCTCTCTATATCTCCTCTTATCCACTTCATCAGTATCATCATCATATAACTTCATGCTGGGGTCCATGGGGATGCTTGATGGTTTGCACCCATCCATACCAGTCTCAACCAGGAAGTCTGTAATGTACTTCCGTTGTGTCATCACCAGACCATGTGCATTCCTTGCAAATTCCAACCCCAGAAAATATCTTAGGGTTCCAAGATCCTTTGTAACAAACTGACGACCTAGGAATGCCTTCGCCCTTGCTATGCCCTGAATATCATCTCCTGTAACAAGAATATCATCCACATAGACCATTATGACAACCGTACCTGCCGAGGACTTCTGGACAAACAACGAATGGTCAGCATTGGACCTCTTGAATCCCTGGTGCTCAATTAGGTTGGACAGTTTCTGGAACCATGCTCGTGGACTCTGTTTAAGTCCATATATAGCCTTGTGAAGTCTACATACCATATGCGTCTCCCCCTCAGCAGTAAACCCGGGTGGCTGCTGCATGTAGACTTCCTCCTGTAAGTCCCCGTACAGAAATGCATTCTTGACATCTAGCTGATAAATGCCCCAGTCACGAACCACTGCAACAGACAGGAGGATACGCAGAGTCGAGTGCCTCGCCACTGGAGAGAAAGTATCCATGTAATCAACACCATATGTCTGTGTAAATCCTCGGGCGATTAAGTGTGCTTTGTACCTATCCAACGTACCATCCGCATGATATTTGACTGTGAAGACCCATTTGCATCTTACAACTGATGCATCAGGAGGTGTAGGGACCAAAGACCATGTGCCGCGGGACTGCAAGGCCCCCATTTCTTCTTCCATAGCTAGTCTCCAGCATTCACTCTTCAAGGCTTCCTGGTATGTCCGTGGTATGTCCACGGAAGATAAAGCTGTGGCAAACTTCTGGAAATCACCTGTGAGTCGGTGGAAGGAAACCTGTGAAGCTAATGGATAGGATGCACACTGTCGTCTCTGTTTCCGAATAGCAATCGGAACATCCAGATCATCATCTGGGTCCACCTGTAAGGAGTCATCCTGCATATGTTCCGAATCTGACCCGTCAGTAGTAACATCATCTGAACATACCTGAGGCTTAGTGATTGGCTGATCTGCTGTCTGAGCGGGACCTGACCGACGCGTATAGTGGTTAGGAAAAGGCGATATGATTTGCCGTGGTGGAGGTGGAGGTGGAGGTGGTGGTGGAGGTGGAGCTGGCATAGGAACTGACACAGGAGACGAGTCAGGTGGACGACAGGTAGGTGGTGGTGGAACCAAAATATCATCAGCGATGGTGGATGGTACCATTCTGTCCCCGGCTGGCGAGAAATACATGACCGACTCGAAGAAAGTGACATCCGCACTAACAAAGTACCTGTTGGTAGTAGGATCATAACACCGGTATCCCTTCTGGGTTCTGGAATACCCAACGAAGACGCACTTGACTGCTCTTGGAGAGAGCTTGTCAAGTCCAGGAGATAGACGATGGACAAACGCCACAGAACCAAAGACACGAGGTGGCAGTGAGAATAGCTCTTTGTCTGGAAAAATAAGAGAAATGGGTATCTTCTCTCCAAGGACAGAGGACGGCATTCTATTGACCAGATAGCATGCAGTAAGGACAGCATCCCCCCAGAAAGAAATAGGAGCACAACTCTGAATCAATAAGGTACGAGTGATATCCAAGAGATGGCGATGCTTTCTTTCCGCCACACCATTTTGTTGGGATGTATATGCGCAGGTGGTTTGATGAATAATTCCCTTCAATGACAGAAATTGAGAAAGAGAACGTGTACAAAATTCCAGGGCATTATCAGTCCGAACATATTTGACTGAAGAAGAAAAAACATTCTCCACTTCATTAATCAAATTTTTAATAACATCTCCTGCTTCAGACTTATTCTTCAGAAGAAAAACCCAAGAGACACGAGAAAAGTCATCTACTACCACAAGATAGAACCTGTGCCCCTGGTGATCGGGAACACGACTCGGATCCCATATATCTATATGTAACAACTCGAAAGGGGAGCTACTGCTCCGACTCTGACGACTTGGAAAGCTCGACCTGTGATGCTTTCCTAACTGACATGTTTCACAACGAAACGACGAACTTGGGGAAATCTGTGGCAGAAGATGGCGCATCTTCTGGAGCGGAAGGTGACCAAAACGAAGATGCCAAATGTAAGGTGAGACTGGACCAGCAGAGTGAGCGGAGATGCCAGCATAGGATTCCCGGACCAGCCGATATAGACCGTTCTGCTCAGAGCCACAGCCAATCACCTTGCCCGTGAGTATGTCCTGAAAAATGAGAGAAGACGGGTCAAATATAGCTCGACAATTCAAATCCTTTGTAATCTGACTAATAGACAGCAAATTCAGTGAGAACTCAGGGGCATGTAAAACATTCTGTAGCTGCATAGTGGAGGATAAGAAAACCTCCCCCTGGCCAACAAGGGGTGAGTGAGAACCATCTGCTATCTGTACTGAGCGACCTGGAGGAATGGCCCTGTAGGCCTGTAATCTACCTCTATCTCGACACAGATGATGTGTAGCTCCGGAATCTATAACCCAGTCAGATATATCATGTGAAGGTATGAAAGCTGATGATCTACCTGAGGAACTGGCAGCGGCGGAAGAACTGGCTGAGGCTGTGGCAGCAATATCTGAAGAGCCACCAGATGAATCACCAGAAGACTGTGGCATAATATCACGGAGACGAGCCACTAGTTCATCAAATCTATGATCTGCAGAAGACGGTAGTGGAGACTGTGAATGCTCTGCAACCCGTGCCGATGCTGGGAACCCATGCTTTGAGTAGCATGTCTCCTCTGAGTGTCCAGTTCTGTGACAATATGAGCACGTCTGACTGACTCGACCGCCTCTTCCCTGAGAGCCACGGCCACGTCCACGACCACGCCAAGAAGATGGTCCACCTCTCCCACGCGAAGCTGCCATCGCAGATGGGGGTGGAGTAGAAGAGCTGGAGGAAACTGGGATACGACTGAGCCTCCTGTATACATCCTCCACTGGAGGAATGACTGCATCTGCTAAGATCTGTGACCGTGCAGCATCATACTCAGGGTCGAGGGCAGCAAGTAGAACACCTACCATGGTGGCGTTCCGGAACGTCTTCTGCTGCTCTGGAGTAGCAGTCAGAGGAATGGTACTGTAGAGCTTCTCGAACATCCCTCTTAGGGATGTGTATAGAGAATGGAGAGGTCTGCCGGCCTGCTTCATCGTAAAGATGTCATGCTGAAGCTGCAACATCTTTGTCTCATTTCACACCTGCGAATATGTAGCAGCAAGAATGTCCCACATTGCCTTAGCAGTGGGCTGATGTAGGACATCATTCGCTATCTCCATCGTCAACGTACCAGACAACCATACTTTTGCGTAAGCATCATCGGCCTCCCATGAGGCATAGATCCCTGTCTTCTCCGCAGGCTCATCCTCGGTAAGAATGTGTTTCTTACCGTTTGATTTCATGAGGCTCATGAACTGCATGGCCCATAACTCATAGTTAGACCCGTCCATCTTCACTATCGGCGCCGGACCTTTGAATGCGCCGGTGGAGGGTGGAGGGCAAATCGACTTTCGATTCTGACATACTGCTTCTTGAAGAAGACGAAGGGAGAATAGACAATGTGATGAATGTCTACACCAACTGCATCGGATTTGAGTACGTGTGTAGACTTTTACGCACTCAAATCCATAAACCGGAGGAAGAGAGGTCTAGGGCACGCCTCAAAGGAAGCTTACAGCCCTTGAAACGTACCGAGAACAACGCCTACGGGCACTGGATCCCTACAGCGGCAGATGGGAGGTGCCGCCGGGGATATAGGTGCCGCTGAGGCGGCTTTAGGCGGCAGGGGGGGTTGCCGCTAGGGCTTCTGAGGCTATAGGCGGCAGGGGGGGGGTTGCCGCTGGGGCTGTGGGCGTCGCTGGTAGGTGCAGCGGGCCCGCAGGAGGTAGCGGCTGGGGCCGCTGTGCGGCAGGTGGCTGCTGGAGAGTGCGGCTGTGGCCGCTGGAGGGTTGCGGCTGGGGCTAGGGGCTGTCGGAGGAGCGCCGAGACGAGAGAGAGAGCGAAGAGGAGGGGCGGCGGGTGGGGAAGGGAGAAGAGCCCTAAGGCGGCTCTGATACTATGTTAGAAGAGAGGAGTCTTCGTTATGATTCATAGGAAAACCCTAGGCTCTCTTATATAGGGAGAGGCCTTACGGGTAAATTACACGGATGCCTAAATAGAAGAAAGAAATAGAAAACAAGATACATAAACATATGATAATACTAGAAACTATCTCTACATTTATTGGATAATCTATTGGCCTTTTTCGTAGCTACTATAACGATCTTGATCAACAATAGGAGAATGCCCGAATTTAAAAATTTGATTTCCACCTTAAGAATTGTGGTCTTGTGAATTGGGTACTTCACGGATGCCACTAAAGTGGGGAAATAGGAAGTTTTTTGTTGGGTACCAAGGGATATCTACTTTAGAGTCAGAGATAAGGGGAGCGCTTAGATCAACTTATTTATTTATAAGGGTGGTATATGATATTTATTTTTAGAGGTTGTGGTGGGAGGTGGATGTTATAAAATAGGAAGCGGACGCGAAAACATAGAAAAGTAATAAACATCAAAGAAGAACGCGGGATTTAATGTGGAACCCTACTCCGTGAGGAGCGGGATGAAACCACGGGAGAAGGCCTCTAAGGGCCATGTTTGTCTATTGACTTTCTCATCTGTTACAAGAGGCCTGGGTTTCCTTATATAGTCTCCACAGGGCCTCCAGGTCCCACTACTGGACGATGTGGGACAAACCTGTTGGATGGGGTAAATGGATCCTGGAGGGATCCATTTACCCATCTCCCTCACATATGACGCATACATCAAATACTCCAACACTCCCCCTCAAGCTGGAGCATGCAATGCTCAGCTTGGACAAACATAAAGAAACTTAACTCAACGCTACAAGACACTACAGACAATATCAACCCAACGCGCACATTGCTGCTGTCGAGGACGTTGCTTCTCATGCCGTGCATGTGAGGAGGACGAACGGGCTGGAGTGTGAGTCTGCTGAATCTCCTTGTCGGAGAGCATGTGCTCTGAACTGCGCCTGTCAGAGTCACTGCAACTGAAATGAGTCTCCTCGTCGGAGTATTCTGGCCCGCCACAATAATGTAGACAACTGCTTCATCTCTGAAAAAGGCCGACTGAAAAGGGCCGTGGCTATGCAATCCTTGTCGGAGTCCACGGTCGCTGGAGAATGGAGTCTCCTCGTCAGAGAACTGGGTCTCTCCTATCTGGCTCAGAGAATGGTACACTGTTTTGGTGTTCCTATGATACCACATGAAAACCCTTGCCAACATGGCATAGGGAATGGTCCTCTACTCTAGAGTCCCTATGACTCACATGAGAAACTCTGGCCAAAAATAAGAAAAAGATGGGGACATCTGAAATGATGGCATACATGTGCTCATCTGAAGATGATCGCATACTCGTGCGTGTCTGAAACTGGAGTCTCTCTCTAGAGAACTCGAAAATGACCTCATCATGGAGTGCCTCGAACTTGGGCTCTGACCGATCTATCGAGTCTGAATCTGCGTATCATACTATGGACTCGGAATCTGAACATCGAATCTGAAACTTGCGCATGGAAATATCTTCGTCTGAAAAACTTGTAGAGTCTGAATTATCTGGCTGGCCATGTAATTTGGACTGAAGAATCTGAATCTGAATCATCTGACAAACAGGCCTGTAGAACTCTACACAATACTCCCCCTTTCTCCTATACTTGTCGGAAAAATGATCATCGACAAAGTTGGGGAGAAGACAATAACATGGGAAAAACCAACATGAAACTTGCAGCTTTTCATTCAATTTTTATGCCGTCCATTTTTTTAAAATATTTTTTTTAAAGTCATTTCAATTTTTTTCCCGGCTCTCCTTTTTTTTCAATTTCATTTTTTTGAAACACATTTTTTTAAGCCGTTAATTTTTTTTATGGCATTCACAATTTTTTTTTCTTTTCAACTTGCGTACGGCTTTTTTGTGTACGCGCCTTTTTTTAACAAACATCTATCTCTTTTTTTCATACAAAGCAGGCCCAGCTGGGCCTGAATACTTGCCTCCTTTTTTTAATGCAGGACTTTTTTTTAAAAATAAAATACGACCCACTAGGGCTAATCGCCAGGCACCTCCCTTATTTAGGGTTCCTGTTGGGAACCCTTTGATCATAAGGCTGCCCCCCCCATCGGGGCTTTCTTTCATCAGCGCCGCCTTCTGGATTCGGAGACGAACGCCACCTGCGGAGCATCGCCTTTTGCGACTTTGGGAAGCTTTCCGCGCTTGGGAAGCTTGCTGTCTGGGATATTCGCAGCCTCCTGGAGGGATAAGAGGATCGGATGGGTTGCGCGGGTGTTCGCGCGAGAGAGGAAGGAGCTCAACGGCCTTGCGCCGCCAGGAGATGCAGAGGGAGATGCGGCATAGCCTGGAGTTGTCGGGTGTCGTGGATGGCGCCGCCAGAAGCATAGATGCGGCATTGCCTGGAGGTCGCGCGACGCTTTGGGCTGGAGATGCACCACCGCTGGAAGAGGCACCACCAGGAGTTGTGCGTGATACGCGCCTGTGCGCGCGCTGCCTACGCAGGGCTATGGATCGAGGTTGCCATGCGCTGGTCTGGAAAGTCGCTGTGCGCGTCGCCAGCCGCTTGGATAGATGTGGACGGCGCTGCGATGACCCTGACCGAGACGGATCCCCTAGAACAGAGGCGCATCGCCTGGAGGGTTGCGCGGGGGGAACTTTACAAGGGCTGCGGCCTTGATGTGATCTCGTCAGGACTGGAGGAGGGCTGTGCGCGCTTACACACGATGGAGGCTTGGAGCATGTTGATGCGTGGCCAGGAATATCAAGTTTCTTCATAACTTTGAAAGCAGTCATTGGGTGCCTGGATCTTCACGAGCAAAGTACGATTAGGGTTTCCAATGAAAACTGTGGAACCATAGAAAAACAAACAGCATAACCTTTGCAATTCTCCCATATTGAAATAATCTTTACACGATTCTCAAAATCGAATTTCGAATAAAGATATAAAAACTTGAAACCCTCGAGAATCGAACCTGCTCTGATACCGTGTTATAAAATAGGAAGCGGAAGCGAAAACATAGAAAAGGAATAAATATCAAAGAGAATGCGGGATTTAACGTGGAACCCTACTCCGTGAGGAGCGGGATGAAACCACGGGAGAAGGCCTCTAAGGGCCGTGTTTGTCTATTGACTTTCTCATCTGTTACAGGAGGCCTGGGGTTCCTTATATAGTCTCCACAGGGCCTCCAAGTCCCACAACTGGACGATGTGGGACAAACCTGTTGGATGGGGTAATCCCTCACATATGACGCATACATCAAATACTCCAACAGTGGATATGGTTGGTCTGATTGGCGTCGTGGAGAGCTTCGAACCTTTCTTGGGTGGACCACTCTAGCCCAAAGGGTTTCTGGCATAGTCGCAGCGATGTGACTCGATATTCCAAGTTGGTAAGAATGTATTTTGGCTTTTCTTGGCACCATTTGGCTAGCGAGGAAAGTGGTAGATGTAAGGGGAACGCCTTTATGCGTAAAATATGATATCACGTGCATGCTTTGTGTTTCAATCCTGGGTAAGACCTATGTAGTTTTTTTTTCTGATTTGTGATTGTTGAGAGTTATATTTCTCTTTCCTTATTCATTATATATTTTCTGTTACTTTCATCTCTATTATGCAATTTGCCCTCTAGGGTTTCTCCTCTCTATATAAGAGCTATGGCCTCTTTCATAGTTAACTCATTATCTTCTTTCCACACGGTATTCGAGCGATGGTCCTAGCATGAAGTTTTGTATCCTTGAACCCTAGCTCCACTTGCCGACCCCCGCCTTCACTGTCGACTTCTGTCTTCACCGTTGGGCATCGCAGTTGCCTTCGCCTGAGGCTACCACAATCGCCACTCATCTCTTGGAGAGTCACCCAACCACCACAACACCGTGATCGACATCACCCAACCCTCGAGGCATCTTGCGGCCTTCTAACATATCCATAAGTGCTCCTTGCTGCCTAGGGCATTTGCGAGCCCCCTACCTCATCGTTGCCAGCCACCACGACCCCTTTCGACACCGCCTAAGGCCCACTGGACCTTTGAGCTTCTTCCCTGTGCCTATTTTGCTTTCAAGGCCCATTAGAGATTTGATTTTGATAGCCAAATGGTGATTTTAGACCTATAAATCACTCTGTTGACCCTATTGCGCTCCTTAATTTGATGGGAATGGTTGTGGCAAGAGCGGGTACACATAATCGATTCCACCTATGATCATGTAGACACATTTATATCATGCTACAACCCAAGTCGCATACTTTCTCAGCTTCTTTATTATCATGTCAGAAAGCAAGGGTTACTTGTATCTTCCTTTGATGCCTTCAAGGGTCCTACGTCCATTATCAAGATAGATGGGACCGACTATGAGTTGTTGTCCATGCAGTTTATGACTATCATGTAGTGCAATAACAAGGAGCACATTCTGACGCCATCAAAGTCGACTAACAAAAATGGGGCGAATGCTTCATGGAAGCACGATGATGCGCATATACGTGTATGACTATCCAATACTCTGACCACATCGATGACCAATGACATCCTGCATCAATCCACTACTAAAGCAATGCAGACATCCTCACAACCACTTATTGTCATGCGAAGACTAAGACAAAGATCTTGAAGCGTCAGTGCGATATCTTCATTGCCAAGCAGGGTGCTCGCCCTCTTTATGTCTTCTACTCTTGGCTCGGGTGAGAAGTATTACATCTTCATGCCTTCGAACGTATCATAGAACATCAACAAGCATATATGAACACTACTATGGTTTGCGTGTTCGTAGCGGTACTTGACTCACAGTCATGGCCTCAAATTTCAGCGAAATTCGATCGAATTTCTGTCGAATATCGATATCCAGTCGAAATCGAAATTTGACCGAAATGACCGAAATGACCGAAATATGGGGGTCCTAGTACAAAAAATGACCGAAATGACCGAAATTTCGGTCGAAATTCCACCGAAATTCCATCGAAATTCTATTTTGGTCGATACCGAAATGATGACCGAAACCGACATTTAAGGCCTTGCTCACAGTATGATGCCATACTCACCTAGCTTTTTATGGGTGCGTGTATATCTCCTATGAGGAGGCCTTTACCAGATTAAGCAGGTTCACAATGCCACATGCTGCCATTATTTGGACCTCCTTTGCGATGGTTGCATCTCATGACAGATGGGGTCCAGTTCTGTTCATAGGAGGTAGGTGTTTGTGGAAGAGGAGACGGACACCCATCTCAGCCATACACTTATTGTCATCGTTTTGGACCTCTAGTCACTCTGAGGATACCAGTTATGAGAACCATTGTTATCCAGCATCTATCGGTGTCGTAGAGAAGGTTGAGACTCCAACTACTCATGCCACTTCTGCTGATCAGATGTTCGATGATCTAGTCTCCCGTCTGAGGGACCACTCTTGCTATCAGACCCTGTAGTGCTTCTTTGGGCTGGTCTGACATCGCTTGCCTCAGTCTATGCTTGTAATTCAGTTTTATCATGTGTGTACTAGTTGTGACATGGTAGACATCTCTGAGTGGATCATGGATTCGGGTGCCTTTCACCATCTTTGTAAGGACAATGCTCAGTTCTCTTTCTACAGATCAGTTCATGCTAACAGATATCTTGTTATTGCAGATGGGACACATCCTCCCGTTATAGGATATGGGGAGATTCGGTTGACATCGGTTATGCACTTACAGAATGTGCTTCATATAATTGATTTTCCCATGAATTTATTATCTGTTAGTCAAATCACCAATGCTTTGCATTGTCGTGCCATATTTGACCCCTCTTCTCTTATGTTTCAGGATATATTCACGGGCAGGGTAATTGGATGCAACCACAAGAATGGCAATCTCTACAGACTGGTCCAGTCTCCATATGCCGGTGCTCTTCTTCCATTCCTATTGGGTAGTCTAGTCTCTCTATACATGTGGCATTCGGTTTGACCACCTTCCTTTGCAGAAGTTGTGTAGAGTCCTCCCTCAGATACCATCTCAGTCCACTTTTCAGTGCGAGGCTTGCTAGCTTGGAAAGCATTACTAATCTTGTTTTCCTGATCGCCAGAGTCGTAGTAGCATTATTTTATTTGAGTTGGTCCATTTTGATATATGGGCTCCCACTTGTATTGACCATCAGGAGGACATGTTCTATCTTGTATCGATTGATCATTTTTCCAGACTTTCATAGGTTTTTCTTTTGAAAAACAAGTTTGAAGATGGGTATGTTATCCAATATTTTATTCATGAAATAAATAATATGTTTTCTTCTATTGTTAAGTCTGCTCTATTTGTTAAGTATGCTCTATTTGTACCCACTTAATGGTCTAGTGGTAGTACAATATGTCTACCACACAAAAGACCAGGGTTCAAGTCCCACTCTTGCAGGGGTTACGTTAGACAGTCGACGACCAACATAAAAAATAGTCGAATATTCAACATGGATTTGAGCAAGAATCCATGTAGTCGACCCTACTTATAGTGGGAGAAGGCTTAGTACATTTTGTTAAGTATGCTATATTTGCCAATGCCTTGAAGTTTTGCACTATGTTGAGATAAAATTCATTCATATAAGAAAAGAGATCCCGTGGCTCTTATATAGGAGAAGAGCCAAGGGTTAACTACATAAGTGATACCCAAAGAAAACATAAACCGTAAATATAGTACGGAATAAATAAACATCTCAACACCCCCCTCAAGTTGGAGCAAAAATATCAATCATGCTCAGCTTGGAACATCTCTGAAATGAACCTCTGGCCAGTGCCTTTGTGAAGATATCTGCAGTCTGATCTCCTGTGGAAACATGAGAAGTGGATATAAGGCCTTTCTGGATCATGTCTCTAGTGTAGTGACAATCCACCTCGATATGCTTTGTCCGCTCATGAAAATCAGGGTTATTGGCTATAATAGAGCTGCTTGATTATCACATTAAAGCTTCATAGGAAGAGAAACCTCAACAGTAAGGTCGGTCAATACTGATCTGACCCACATCATTTCTGTACATCCTTGTGCCATAGCCCTGTATTCAGACTCAGCACTAAATCTGGCCACCACAGTCTCCTTCTTGCTTTTCCATGAAACAAGTGAACTGCCTACACTGTCCCTAGGACAACCAGCATAGTCTGCATCTGCACATCCTGTCACCTCAAGTGATGCATCTCTACTGAACGTAAGGCCAGAGCCATGCGGCGTCTTCAAATACCTCAAGATCATGTGAACGGCATCCATATGTACCTTCCGGGGTTGCTCCATGAACTGACTTTGCTAACTGCAAAAGCAATATCCGTCCTGGTAATAGTGGCGTATAGGAGCTTCCCAACAAGCTCTCTATATCTCCTCCAATCAATTTCTTCGGTGTCCTCATCATACAATCTCATGCTTGCATCCATAGGAGTAGAAGCAGGTTTGCACTCTGTCATGCCTGTCTCAGATAGGAGGTCCATGACAAATTTCCTTTGATTCATCACGAGTCCACGTTGATTTTTGGTGAATTCTAATCCAAGAAAGTAGCGAAGATTAACAAGGTCCTTAGTCACAAACTGCTGACTAAGGAACTCCTTGGCGGTAAGAATACTCTGCTCATCACTCCTGTGATGACAATATCATCTACATAAACAAGAATAGCCACGATACCTCTAGGTGTCCTCTGTACAAACAGTAAGAGGTCCGAAGTAGACCGCACAAACCCCTTTTGCTCTATCAACTCCGATAGCTTTTGATACCAAGCTCTCGTCGGACTATGCTTCAGGCCATAAATCGCCTTGTGAAGGCGGCACACCTTCTGAGACTCCCCCTCAGTAGAAAATCCTGGTGGTTGTTGCATATATACTTCCTCCTGGAGATCCCCATAGAGAAAGGCATTCTTGACATCAAGTTGATACATAGGCCAGTCTCTGGAAACGACAACAGATAGCAGAATGCGTAGTGTAGAATGTCTTGCTACCGGAGAGAAGGTGTCCTGACAATCTACCCCATAGGTTTGGGTGAACCCTCGAGCCACAAGCCTTGCTTTGAATCGATCGACACTGCCATCGGCCCTTTGCTTGGCCGTGAATATCCATTTGCAGCTCACAATAGATGCTCCTGGTGGAGGTGAAACAATGCTCCTTGTGCCACGTGATCGCAGAGCCGCCATCACTTCTTCCATAGCAAGGCGCCACCTACTGTCCTGGAGCGCCTCCTGATACGTTCGTGGGATAGTAACAGCAGAAAGTCCCACTATAAACCATGGCTTCAAATTTCAGCGAAATTCGGTTGAATTCCTGTCGAATATCGATATCCAGCCGAAATCGAAATTCGACTGAAATGGTCGAAATGACTGAAATATGGGGGCCATAGTACAAAAAAATGACCGAAATGATCGAAATTTCGGTCGAAATTTGACCGAAATTCCGTTTCGGCCAGTCACTGAAATGATGACCAAAATCGACATTTAGGGCCTTGCTATAAACTTCTTGTAGTCCTCTGACAGATGATCCAAGGAAACATGTGCAGCCATTGGGGGGGCGATGAGGTTTCCTTAGAGCAATCAGTATCTCGAAGTCATCCGCCTCCTTTGCGACGGGGGGGGGGGGGAGGAGGAGGGGGTGGGGCTAGGGTTAGGGTTTTGGTTCGAGAACCCCGGTCTAGGACCGTTGCTCTGGTACCATGTTGGGTTAAAATTCATTCATATAAGAAAAGAGATCCCAGGGCTCTCTTATATAGGAGAAGAGCCAAGGGTTAATTACATAAGTGATACCCAAAGAAAACATAAATCGTAAATATAGTACGTGATAAATAAACATCTCAACACTATGTAACTTTCTCAATTCTTCAGGTCCCTTGTCATTCTACACCGAACCTCTTGTGTGTACGCTTTTTAACAGAACGGTGTTGTTAAACTCAAACACCGTCATTTTCTTTATGTGACAAGGACCTCCCTTATTCAGAGTCATGCTCCTCACTCTTTCTGGGGTGATGCGATACTTATCACTTTCTATCATTGTTTTAAAAAGCGGTGCCTCGAGGTGCAAAGAAGTACCAAAATAGCTCCGAGGCGCATGCCTCAGATCCTTTAGGAAGGGGCGTACGCCTCGATCTGACGTGAGGCGTACGAGGTGCTCGAGGCAAGGTGGAGGCATAAGCCTCGAGCGCGATGCCTTTTTTTTAACTTTTTGATTATGTGTTTTGCACATGACCTTATTTTCCCCTAAGCATTTTATATATTTTTTATGTTTATGTTTTTCCATGCTAAACCTTGCATATTTCTATATATAGCTCCTTAAAAAAGAGAAAGATCGTCTAAAATAAACGAAGCTTAATGAGCTTGTATATATCATGTTCAATTATCATAAATCTACACATACTAGTTCTATTGCATACATATTTGAGTTTGAATTGTAATAATTTTTTCATATTAGTTGCAAATTTGCAACTTGATGTTGTTATTTGGTTGTATAAGTTGCGAATCTTAGAATAGTTACCACATAAATGAAGAAGCAAGGTTGAAAATAAATACGTGAAGTAAAATAATTATTGCATTTTATTGTGAATAGCCGAATAGAAATATAACCGTTAGTAAAAACAACGAAACCCCTGTCTTGTTGCGCTATGATATGCCCATGAGGGGATGCATACGACGGTTCTCCAACTACATCCTACAAGACAAGTGGTTGGGATTCAAGGCATATCAACATTTTTTACTTCGACCACTAAAAATTATGGTTTCTATTGTACTCTTAGTATTAAGTATAGACTTTAGTTCAATATTCGTAGAATTCTTGAAGTTGGAGTCGGAAGTGGATATTCCGTATATTAGTGGCATAATATTATTTTTTTGAACTTCAATGCTTTCATCGCTTATGTGTTGTATCTTTTACTAGTGTGAAATTATTTTGAAATGTGTCTTTGACAAAACTTAACACTATTATATACTTTTTAATGTACATTACTTTAATTTATTTTTTCCAAAAAAAATTGAGGCTTACATCTCGACCGCCTCAAGGCTTACGCCTCGCCTCAATTTTGAGAAAATGCCTCAAACCGCCTAACACTTTCTTAAACCTTGCCCGCTTTCTGGTGAATCAGATGCTGTCCTCTATGTTAGACGAAAAGGTTCCTTTTTAAATTGCATTTCTGATAAGGATCTTTTCTCTCCAACACCTCGTGTTTTTGGCTTAGTGGCATTTGTTCACTACTTGTCTCCTGGCCATGACAGGGTCTCTTTCAGAGCTGTCAATTGTGTCCTTGTGGGCTACTCCAGAACCCAAAAGGGATATCGGTGCTTTGACTCGATTACACATAAGTACTATGTTAGTGCTGGTGTCACATTCTTTGAGTCGGTCATGTAATTTTCTCCTACATGTGACATGATGACCTTGTCTGGTTGTGGTGAGGTGATTTACATCCCTCATACGTCACCACCACCTCCATATTTGGTTCCTCCTACGTCACCACCTCTATCTTCTCTAGTGGTGCCTACTCTTGTGGCTCAGCCTTTGCCTTTTCCACTCGCAGGTCATCGACTATATGCCATGTTCATGTGCCTTAGGCATCATCCAACATACCCTAGGTAAATTCTGAGCACTTGATTTCTATTGGTGGCATTGGTGATTTGTCTATACTGCAAGCCATTTTATAGTTTGAGAAGATAACACCTCAAGTTATAGCTCATTCAGAGGATCTTGATCATCCCATTGCTCTTTGGAAGTGGAGGTGTAAGTGTGCTACGTATCCTTTCACTGCCCATGTTTCCTTGGGATGTCTTTCAGCAGATTTCAGGGAGTTTGTCATGTGTCTCTCAATTGTTGAGATCCCACGAATATATCAAGAGGCTATGCGAGACAATGATTGGCGTCTGGATATGGAGGAGTAGATGGCATCGCTCTAGTCTCGTGGCACATATAGATTAGTTTTGGCCTTAAACAAAACATATAGATTAGTTACCGCCCCTAAAGTGGCATTTGTGGTTGGTTGCAAACGTTTGTTTACAGTGCAAATAGCAGTGTTAAACACTAGACAACTAGCTTTATGGCTCGTGGGTTCACCAAACTGACGGGGCAGAGTATCATGACAAGTTCTCTCGACTACATTATTCTACTCTTCGGATCCTCCTCTCTGTTGCAGTGGTATGCGACTAGTCTCTGTCCCAGCTGGATGTAAAGAATGCTTCTCTATATGGTGATCTACAGGAGTTCTATATGCAGCAACCACCTGGGTTCGCTACTGGATGGGAGCATCATAAGGTATACAGACTTCATATAACAATCTATGACCTTAATTAGAGTTCAAGAGCATCGTTCCAGAAGCTCTCGGACTTGATAGAGCAACAAGGCTTCACGAGATCGACTACAGATCATTCACTGTTTTTCAGAGGACTCAGAGAGGCATTGTTATCATTCTGGTTTAGGTTGACAACATCATTGTTACACCATATGTCTTACATGGGATTAGTGTGGTTAATGAGTTCCTTGGACAATAGTTTGTCACCAAAGACCTTGGTGAATTACGATATTTCCTAGTGCTTGAGTTCGCCAGCAACCAACTGGGTCTTGTGATGGTCCAGAGGAAGTATGTTACATATCTCCTTTCATAGACATGTATGATAGATTGTAGACCCGTCACTATTCCCATGGATCTCGACGACATCATTGTTACACCTTATGTCTTACATGGGATTAGTGTGGTTAATGAGTTCCTTGGACAATAGTTTGTCACCAAAGACCTTGGTGAATTACGATATTTCCTAGTGCTTGAGTTCGCCAGCAACCAACTGGGTCTTGTGATGGTCCAGAGGAAGTATGTTACAGATCTCCTTTCATAGACATGTATGATAGATTGTAGACCCGTCACTATTCCCATGGATCTCAACATGAGGGTATATGATGATGATACACAAGAGGTAGACAAGAGGAGATACTTGAAGCTTGTTGGGAAGTTCTTTTATGTGACTATTACCATGCAAGATATTTTCTTTGCTGCGAGCAAAGTTTGCCTGTTTATGTAGCAACCACGACATGCTCATATGGATGTTTTTTATATGATTATGAAATATTTGAAGTCTTCTCCAGGTAGAGGATTGTTTTTTAGCAGGGGGATTTCCCTTACCATTATGGCGTACATGCAGATGCAGACTATGTAGGATGCTCTAAGGATATGAAATCTACCCTCTAACTTTGCTGTATTCATAGGGAGCTCTTTAATGTCATGGAAGAGCAAGAAGCATATCGTGGTTGCTAGATCTGGTGCTGAGTCAGAGTACAAAGACATTGCGTAGGAAGATATAAGATGATAGGGGTCGGATATGTTTTGACGGACTTAGCTGTTGGCACAACTCTTCCCATGCAGTTGCAATGCGATAACCATGTTGTTTTTTCATTGCCAACAACACTGCCTTCCATCAGACGTTGAGGTAGATTGCCATTATACATGTGACATGATTTAGATGGGTTTTAGTTCCCACGTTAGTTCAGGGGAACACATAACCATTATTTTTAAAAGCGCGCCTCGAGGCACTGAGGCGTACACCTCGAGGTGTTTTTCAAGGAAAAACACCTCAAAGCTATAGCCTCATGTAGCCTCAGTGAGGCGTGCGCCTTTGAGCATAAATGTCAACCATGCTCAGCTTGGAACGACTCAAGAATGGACATCTGGCTAGAGCCATAGTGAAAACATTTGTTGTGTGCGAGGTTTTAAAAAATGTGAGACGTATCGAGGCGTTTTCTCAGTATTGCCTCGAGGCGTATCGAGGCATAAGCCTCACTCGTGAAAGAAAATTTTTCATAAAACATAATAATTAATCGTAATTACAATTTTCAAGTTCTAGAAATTAAATAGTTATGATTAAATACATCATGACATTTCAAAGCTAACATCATGGTTTAAACATTCAAGTTAATATATAACTCTCTTTTTTGGACTCTAAATCTATAAGGAGTCAAGTAAATATGGATATGCAAGCACAATAATGGGTAACTCTCTGCAAAATTTAAAGTTTTGAATAAAGTTTAACTAAAGGGACTAGATGTAACACACCGTTTTCAAAATTAGGTGAGATATGTGGCATTCAATCAATGATCACTTTTTACTTTACCATAAAGATTGGGGGATAAACTACTTGAATATTGCATGTTATGACAATCTTTATTCATGCATGCTTTGATGTGTATTAATTTAGTCCCGATTGAGTAGAAGAAAAGATGAGACATGTTTACAAAAATATAATTTTCTAAAATTAGGTCAAAGTAGGGGACTTGCATCTAAACATTTTAATAAAGAAAGCATTTTAGGCTTGGTTCATACTAAAAAGTAGACGCATTATATTTAAGGACTCAAGACTCAATTTTTTGTTTATGTTGATTTATAAAGAACATGCATAACAAAGTGAAAATAAGCTATGCTAATAAACTAAAAAAATGTATTTCAGTGAATCGCGAGCTTAAGGACTTGAAAATACTTGTCTACAAAAGATGAAAAACTCACAATCAAAAAGAAAAGAAAAAATATTGTAGAAAAAATGAAAAAAAATCAACCTATATATGAGGCAGCGGCTCAAGAGGGAGTGTTGAGAGTTATATTTGTCTTTCCTTTTTCATTATGTATTTTCCGTTTCTTTCGTCTCTATTATGTAATTTTCCATGTAGAATTTCTCCTTTTTGTATAAGAGAGTCCAATGGTCCCTTTCATAATTAAATATTGGGTTTCTACCAATTATGCTTCTCCGAGATATCGCAATATCAGTTATGCCCATATCTTTTTAGTAATATCAGTTGTGCCCCCAACTTCTTGCCGTTCTATCAGTTGTGCCTCTTGGGTTAGTTGCCGTCCATCCACAGTGCAAACAGACGTTAACTTTGAGGACATAAGCGGATTTAATTTAAAAAAAAGAGTTTAATGGTCATTTGACTCCCTCTTCCTCAACCTCTTCTTCTTCCTCCTCTTCTCCCATCCTCTTCCTCCTCCTCCAACCTCCTCCTCCCTCTCCGCCCGGAACTCCTCCCCCACCCCTGACCTGCCCTCTTCCTCCGCCCTAGCCTGCCCCCTCCTCCGTCCCGACCTCCATCCGCCCCTGCCCCGACCTCCCCCCACCCCCTGCTGCCCCTCCGCCCCAGCCTCCTTGCCGCCTCGACCCCCCACCCCCTGCCGCCCCTCCGCCTCGATCTCCCCCCACCCCCTGCCACCCCTTCGCCCCAGCCTACCCCTCCCCCGGCCCGCGCCGTCCCCTCGCCTCCCCCTCCCCGCGCCTCCTCCTCCCCTGTGCCTCCTCCTACCCCCGCTGCCCCCCGTGCCCAGGTCGCCCCCTGCCAGCCGTCGTCGAGAACCTGGAGAGGACGGGCTGAAGTATGAGGGCTTTCATTATTTTTTAAGTTAAGATATTTTTTTTACTAATTGATTCATAAAAATTCATAAAAAATTTCAATAAAATTCACCGTTTGATTCGTAATGAGTGATATAACCGTGAAAATGCAAAAAATTTAGAGATTCGATGGATGCATGAAGGTGTCACTAAGAGAGAGACATTATGAAGAGAAAGGAAGAACAAATGGAGGAGGAAGAAGATGAAGAAGAAGTCTGGACAATAATACCTCTCTTAACTGCACCAAGGTTTGAAAAAACTATGGTTAAGTCAACTCATTAACGGTCAATCTGACGGAAGGGCACAAGTGATAACGGAGAAAGAAGTGAGGGGCACAACCGATATTACCAAAAAGATAGGGTCATAACTGAAATTGCGATATCTTAGAGGGGCACAAGTGATAAAAACCCTTGAATCTTTAATCTCTTTCCATAGTGATCAATGTAGTTACCCTATGGGTGCACATCATCGGTGGGTATACACCCTTTTTCTTTTAAAAAATCAAACAGCTTGGGTTGGATGCATTAAACAAAGTTTAGGTTTGGAAGCATCACCAGCTGGGGTGATGACCTGTACTGTATGCATCTGTGAGTCTTGGATAGGCAAAATATTTGTGATTATAAATAACCTTCCAAAGTTAGGATTTTGAATTATCTTTATGGTTACCCATGGCAATTGCTATAGGAGAATTCGAGTGGGCGAATCTGGAAAATCTCTTTAGGTACGCTCAATCACAAAATACATATATTTAGGTATGCTAAATGGACAAAAGAAATAAACAATTGAGTTGGTGGAACTGGAAGTGAAAATAAGTAAGCCAAGTCTGCTCAATGTCTTGACTTTTTATGGATCGGTTCATCTTTTATGCCTGGAATACATTTGTGACAATTAGGAAACTATATTTCTTAAATTGATATGTTTGTGTTCTGTTATTTATACATGTGGAAATTATGGACTTGCTTGTGTATTTTATCAGATTCCATTGAAATTCGTATGCGGAGCTTCTTCCAGAAAGCATTTTCTCCACTATTTGTTGATATTGCAATTGACTTGTTTGAAGATCTTGATGGATTGGAGGTATGTGTTATGCTTGATATGTCTATCCTTCTGTCTCCAGGTTTTATTATGCCGTCCTGATTATATAACTGTACAGTCTTTCCAGCAGTGAACACGATATATTTCATGAGAAGTACTTTATTATAGATAACAAAGCATCATGAGTCTATTACTTTTAATGATCATTTTTGAACAGTCTCTAGATGGTATGCTGATTGAATAATTTGACAGGAGAGAAAGATGACAAATCAGTGTAACACCCAATGCCAACGGGAGCACATCTCATTCTCCAATCAAGCACTATCTAGAATCAACCATAGATGATTAAACAATATATAAACCATACCAATATACACCAAAATATGGGCTATTTATGGTTTCTGAATAATAAAAAAATAGAAAATGTTGATTAACTATAGAATAATGATTCACATGAGAGGAAATAGAATACGGAAGTGAATGAATTGTCTTTATTGCAGAATTACTGAAACTGAATGGCAATGGCTGAAGCAACTAATCTGAGAAAACTTGACTAGATGGCATATATATCTCAACAGTGCTCCTCAAGTACAAATCCAAATGTTTGGATCTCAGTGATCTGCTCCTTGGAACTTTTTAGATTTCCAAGAAATAATGGGCATGGTTTTCAAAACCAGCCTCGAGGTGGTGATGTGTAAGCTCGAGATGTTTTTGATGTGAAATTGCATTGGGGCTAAATCTGTTCCAGGGAGATGTGTAAGCCTCTGATAGTTGAGGAGGTTCAAGGAAGTGAGGTGGAGCTGACGTGCTGCCTTTGTTAAATTTGACTTGTTTAAATAAGAATTTGTCTCTTTACTGAATTAAGGTCATACATGTTTTTAATAAGAATTCATGTCATGACATTGTGCATTTAGAGTTGGAGAGGGGGTTCTAGAGGGGCATGTAGGGAAGGGGATTCATTCTTTGGACGAGGGTTTATCAACGGCTCAGTGAACCTTCATCAATGGACGGCGAGAGTTTTTTCATAGATTATATGCTCAATAGGAAGACACGGATCCTAATTATGATCCCTAAGTGTTCTCTCTTTTTAATGAATTAGTATGTTTTGGATTCTTACGAGTCTTATGTGATCATTCTTTTTTCTCCCATAAAATTTGTTTCACCAGCCTAGTTATAGAAATGGGTAAATAATTATGATTTACTAAATAGTGAAATGGTTGTTTTATGGATCACATGAATTGTTTCTTCAAATCGCTATGGTTTGACAGATTACTTAAGGTGACAGCATATATCTTTGGGACGGTATTGTTTGGTGTAGACACATCCTATCGTCAACTTTTTTTGAAAGGAAAAATGGCCTACACCGTGTAGGTGGTGTATACACATCCTTATCGTCAACTTTTGGATTGGGTGTGTCACAAAATGGTTATTTCTTGCAGGCATTAAGTGAAAAAACATTTAAACAAAATTAGATTTCATATGAAAAATAACACGATAGGAAAATAAGAAAAGGACTAGAGATATTCTTTGTTCTTGAACCGGAAGGGAGAAAAACGGTGTTGTAAAATTTGGATGGGTGTCTCCATTACTATTGCATGCTGGGTGTATACACATCCTTATCGTCAACTTTTAGATTGGGTGTGCCACAAAATGGTTATTTCTGCAGGCATTAGGTGAAAAAACATTTAAACAAAATTAGATTTCGTATGAAAAATAACACGATAGGAAAATAAGAAACAGTCTAGAGATATTCTTCGTTCTTGAACCGGAAGGGAGAAAAATGGTGTTGTAAAATTTGGATGGGTGTCTCCATTACTATTGCATGCTGGGAGTCGTGAGATGCTGATGTAGCATGCACAGGCATGGATCTCACTAATTTTAATACCGAGAAACAGGGTGATACTGGGACTCACATGGACTTGTTGACACTGGTGCACGTGCTAGGTATTGGTGTAAGCATTTGAAAAGTGATAGCTCAAGTAACCTTGAGGTCTCGTAGCATTCAAGATATGAAGCTGGACGACAATTCTTTCTATATTCAGTGTATTTCTTGTATAAAAAAGTAAAGTTTTTTGGACTCATTTTTGTTCTGCTTTACTTGGATGAATATATCAATTTTTTTATTTCTCAGCGATAAAACTCAGTAATTTCTTTCTCAGAAAAAGACTAAAAAGGTGTACTCAAGACTACAAACGCGCATATAAGAATTAGACCAAGCATTTTCTTTTCTATAACTCTTTATAATTCAAGGTTATGGAGACTTACAATTCTGTTCTACTTCAATCAGGTGCACCCTTTCCCTATTCCAGACCTTCTCTGGGATCGCCCGTTGGTTATTTCTGGGAGGTACCTAGGAGACTTTCCAGATGCCGTGAAGGCCACTGGGATCTGGGCAGATATGTCTAATTTTATGGTTGATTTAAATGTTAAAAGGATGAAGGATATTCCTCTTGATAAAGTGAGCATTATTTGCAATTGACTTTTCTTGCTGATTTGGTGTTATCTTCTAGTAAATGTTTTCTGTTCCTCTTCTTTTGAATTTGTATTTTCCCATATATTACGATATACTTATCCTTTTTTAATTGCGTGAATTACAATCATAACAAGCTACTATACCACCCCGTGGGGTGTGGCAAATGCCAAACGAATATAACTTTTAATCATGATGTAGAAATAGTTGGCAATTTTATCTGAAATCTATTGGTATATGTAATAGATTGATAAATTGGATTTCTCCAAGATCCATATCCCCTCTCATGTTTAGTCCTATATCATCTATAAGCAGGACTCCGGTCTGTCTATGGGGCTATATAAGAAGCCCCAACCCCTTGTACTCATTGAGAAATTTTTAATAAAAGATTTGACCTTTGAGGCCTTCTCCCGTGGTTTAATCCTACTTTTTTGGGAGTAGGGTTCCATGTAAAATCTAAGATGTTTATTTTTGATTATTGATTTTGCTTCCACATTTTATATTTCAACATGGTATCAAAATGGTTCAATTTTAAGATCATCTTGGGTATTTGAGTTTTTTTTTTGATTCATCTTTATATTCTACGAGATTTCTATTTTGTTCATGTAAACGAAGAGTTTGAGAAAGCTAGGATTTCTGGAGCCTACTTCAGTTCTTTAGATCTCGTTAACTCCCATCGACAATGACCAGTTTTCTCTGCGAAGATCATGTCCAATCCTCTGCCCTTAAAACAAGCCCTCAACTTAGCGCTCCAAGAAGCGCTCCAGGTCGCACCCACTTTTAAGATGGCCATGCATCTCCCTTGCACATATCTAGGGTTCCTCCAGATCTGGGAACCCAACTCGCCGTAAAAGGATTGCTACTCTTATACAATTAGAAGACGAAGATTGAGAAGGGGACACCACCGATCTCGAGGGTTTCGACTCCCTGATTTACTGCGCGATCAGGCATAGCTTCGCTCTAGAAGAGACTTGAACAATTTCACCCACGGAGTGGTGACGACAATGACCCCTCACACACCACCCATCTCGACCAAGCGACGATGCTACCTCTAGGCGATAGCCTCACACACCTCCAGATTAGCAAGCGACGACGTTGAGTTTCCCATGAAACCTACCGAAGAAAAAGCAAAAAAGAGAGGATCTCTCTTCAGAAGAAGAGGGAGACGACTGCTAGCGGCATCAGAATCCATGATCCAAATGTAGTAGATTTGGCGGTGCGGCTCCATCCTTGTTCTCTCTTGCCTTTGCACCTCCAGTTTTCGACAGCGGTGATGGGCTGGGAACCCTAGAGCGTTCATGAGCAAATATACGGGGAATGGGGGCACACCACCCTCTCTTCTTCCTAAATGACCTCCATCCTTATGTAGGCCCTATTTCATTCTTTAGGCTCAACAAGCCCTGCAAAAACAATAAAAAAGGAGGGGGGGGGCAACTACAGCTGCAACAACCAAAAAAAGAGGGGGAGGCAACATGTCTTGGCCTAACTGAGCTCCAAGAAAAAAGGGGCCAAAGAGAGAAAAAAAGGCCGATGAAAAAAAGGAAATCCGAGAAAAAAAATAAGTGAACGACTTGAAAAAAGAGAGGTTTTGAAAAAGCGATGGTTGTACAAATAGAAGTCGTTCGAAAAAAAAGAATAGTTGAGAAAAAGGAGAGACCGCTACAAATAAAAAAAATGATTTGTGCAAAAAAACACACAAAAAGAGAAAAAAATACATGTTTCATTTTGTTTCTACCAACTTGATCGTCCACATTCTTTTTTTTTTCAAGTACAGGATAAAGGAGGAATGTGGGCATGGTATATTTCTTCATCTGTGAGATGTATCAATTTCTATTTGCATGCATCATCATCTACTCGTGGCTCCTCAAGAAAAGCAGTCTTTGCATCAGAAGTCTTTTCTCGATCATCTGGTTGTTGGACATGCGAGCCCACGGCGAGCCATTATGCAATAAATGTTATTGCAATTCACTTCTAAATCTGAAATGAAGAGTACATAATTTGCATAATAGGTCCCTTAGTACAATTAGGGTTATGTATCATGGCCATCTTAATGATCATACAACTGTTGATTCAATTATTGAATCATAGAGGCTGGTGCTTAGATTAATATCTAATGAGTTAGATTGAGGACTCATCAAGCACCGTCAAATGATTATTAAGAGATGATCTCCAGCCTGAGTAGGAGATGTCAATCCTTTTCTCAATTAGGCTGATATCTGACTGACCTCTTGATGCAGGTCCTCTGCATAGGAATAGAGATTCGGAGGTATCAGATTAGTTAGGTCAAAGAGTTGACTTAACGAGATCGAGATAACCAAAGTCCTATATCGTATGCTGTCATGATATAGGCACGCATCCTCTAACCGGAGACAGATGTGTTACTATATGTCTGAGTATGTACATTTGGCAGATCAATAGGTTAATGACCTAATCAAGGTCTATACACCGGCGTGCTGGTGTGCATATAAGGGCATATGAGTAATACGATCTCTCAAAGGGATCATACAGGTTCACTACTGAACGGAAGACATAAGCTCACTCATGAGATATTGGGAAGAATCAAATTCCGTGCGCACGGTCGTCTCGCTTTGGAAGCTTGACTGAATTTGTAGGTTTGATATATACTTTTGGAAAATATATGATCGAGACTTAGGTATGATATATGCTTTTGGAAAGTATATGATCGATACCAACTCCCAATGATCAAAATGAGAAACTTACTGATAAAACCCTGAAGTAGACAGTATAAAGTTGATCTAATACTTCGGGTTTATTCCGAGTCTTCCAGTATGCAGGATGTACAGGTATTGGGAATACCTGAGGGTGATGTGATCATAAACGATTGTATAACCACGACGCTTCCATTCCTAAGGAGTGATGAAACGGGTCTGGATTTTAGTGACTCCTCTCAGTAAAGAAGTAATCTGATCTTGATCCAAATATTTGACATTGATCTGAATGTGATTTAGATGCAATGAGAAGATTACTCCAAGTATCTATGGGAGGCCTGAGATATGGATTTGAGATGTAATCTCAATATCCAAGTCACTATACGTGGAACAATACAATCGCCCTGTCCTTATCTCCAAGTATTCGCGGAGAAAGCGCATTATTCTTGAAAGAGTTCATGGATAATTCTATTGTTGATATATGTATCCGAGCATTGAGAAAATGGATAATTAAATGTGATTTAATTATCATGAATAATATGAATTTGATTCATATTATAAGGAGAGTTATCTTAGATAATTAAATGTGATTTGATTATCAAAGATGTTAATAATGTGAATGTATTCATATTATTTGGGCACATGAGAATAAGTTATCCAATATAATTAAATGTGATTTAATTATTATGGATAAGAATAATGTGGATAGTAATATCAAATTATTCATAATATATTATAAATGTGATTTATAATGTATTAGAGAGAGCTAATTATAATTTATATTTGTTGATTAATTACTATGTGTATTGGATACACATTGTGTAATTAATTGACAATGTAAATTATATGTTGTTTTGGGTTGTGAATATGATTCACAATTTTTTCAATGGCAAGATTGCAATATTCTCAAATATAATTGTGAATTATTTTGGATGAATAAATCCCAACAAAAAGTTGTTGGAAATAAATAGAGGAGAAATTCAAGGAGGCATGCAATCTCATGGAAATCCATGAGATTGCCTCCATAAGGAAGGAGGTGGGCGGCACCCAATTCCTATATGGAATGGGTGGCCGTCCCCCCTTGGATGTACATGGAGATGTAATCTCCATGTATATTCTCTCCTTATTTATTTATGTGATTTGAAATTGATTTATATTTGATTTTGTCAAATATAATTTAATATAAATTAAATCACAAGTTGTTGGCTTTTACCAACAACAATCTTGACCATTGGATTGACATAAATCAATCTCATCCATTGATTTTATATGTCCCATGGATTGAGATCCATGGATCCCAAAACCCTATAAATAGAGAGGTATACCCATGCTCTCTCTTGACACACAATGCTTGAGAAGCACATCTCTCTCTCTCTTTCTCTCTGCACGCCATCTCTCTTCCTCTCATGGCCGTCCACCATGGATGACCTAGAGAGAAGTCTCCATCGCCGCAGCGTCGTCGTTATGCTGCCTGATCGTCTGCTCGTGGATCTTCGTCTACTTCGGTGCGCCTCGCTCGTGATGAAGACGTCGGATCTCGTGTGTCGAGATCAGGAGATCCGCCGCTTGGATCATCAACATGGATTGCGAGAAGTACGCGGTTCATCCCCGCGTTCGCAAGCATCTCCTCCGTCGGATCGGACTTGAGACAGGAGGTCTCTTTGTTTAGAGACTCGTTCGCAACCACGCTTCAAGAGGTAATCCTATTACTTGTTTGTGGTTTAGACGAGACGATCCGAGAAGTATTCTTGGATCATGTGGTTTCATCGTATAAAATTTTTCAAATTCAGCTGCATCAAGCAACTAGTGCGACTAGTTGCTTCTCATCGTATTCGATACGACGCTTACGCTTCCGTGATGCGCTTGAGGATCTAACATTATCCTTCACTGGTCCCTATGCAAGTGAACTGATTCCAGATCCCCCATAAAAATGGGAGAGACCATCTTGGGTTCAAGTATAGGAGAGGTCCAACAGGAGGTGTTTAACCTTCCACTACTTCGATATCTGCATAGGGGATAACGACTGCATTGGGTGTCTATCCTTGATATCAGCATATACTTCTCTACCTGGGATTGTCTCAGAATTCTGCTGCTCATCCACGACTGACAGGTCGACATTCCAGACTACTATTGCTATCAACCATCTTCACCGGGCATCGACTACTTCGTCGGATATCTTTCCTCGAATCCGTCCTTGACTTCTTCTACAACACCGCTACTATAGGCATGACATGGTTGTCGCAATGACTTTTTTACAAGCATGACCTGATCGTCACAGACCCGCCCTCACGTGAGGTCTTCTACCACAATAACCACTTCGAGTGGGTGTCTATCCCTGTCTCTCTTAGATGTATCAGATGGAGATGTGTTGTATATTTTCTTTTATTGCAAGCTGCATCTTTCTTAACTCTAGTTTGAGCCTTGAGGGGGAGTGTTGGAGTATGTCATAGATGGGTAATTGGATATTCTCTCTAAGATCCATTTACCCTACACATATTTAGTCCTATATCTTCTATAAATGGGACTCCGATTTGTCTGTGGGGCTATATAAGATGCCCCATACCCCATGTACTCAAAGAGATTCTAATAAAATATTTGACCCTTTGAGGCCTTCTATCGTGGTTTCATTCCGTTTCTTAGAGAGTAGGGTTCCTCGTAAAATCCAAGATGTTTATGTTTGATTATCGATTTTGCTTCCGTATTTTATATTTTAACAAAACCAAAGTTTAAAGTTCGACCATGATTAAAATCTTATTCCTCAACATAAGCTTGGCCACACCTGTATTATAGTCATAGTTGTAATTTTGGTGATATATCAATATCATTTGATGTCAAGGGATGGTAATTAGTTTTCAAAACATGATTAAAATAATTTCGTGGTTAGTTTTATAGTAGATTTAAGCTTCATTTTTGCTATTTATTCTTTTTTTATATAGAAATTTGTTTCCATTGCATAAAACTAGATTGAAAAACAAATAACTATAGGAATTGTTTAGTGAAGTGCGAAAAAGAAACAAGTGAATAGATAATTATGGGGCTTTAGGTTCTCTTTATATTGAGAGGAAACCCTAGAGTTGAAAAGAGGTTGCTCAGCTGGGCTACATAGATGTGCCATTGAGATTACACATAAAAAGGAAAACCATCATACTATAAATATAGTATTACTATAACAGTCCCTCTCAAGCTGGAGTATAGATGTCTCATACTTATCTTGGATGAGTACTTCTAGAATGGATCCCTCACGAGTGTATGAGTGAATATATCATCTGTCTGTTCTGCCAAACTGACGTGAGAAATATATATGAAGCCTTTCTGGATCATGTCCCTGATGTAATGATAATTGACTTTGAGATGCTTAGTCTGCTCATGGAATACTAGATTGTTGGCAATGAGATTGTCTGATTGTCACACATGAGCTGTGTAGGGAGAGGCACCTCCATAGTTCGGTCAGTAAAGACCGACTTGACCCACATCATCTTAACTCTGACTTGAACCATGGCTCTGTACTCAAATTATGCTTAACCTGGCAACTACTAGCTACTTTTTACTTTTCTATGCATCATGGAGAACTACCAATGAAGACAACAAAGCATGTAGTGAACTTTCTGTCCTTTGGATAACCAAAGTTATCTGCATCGATGCAACCTGATATGGTAAGGGAAGTTCCCTTGTTGAAGAGCAGTCCTGTACTTGGTGAGGATTCCAAGTACCTAACAATCATTATGACAGCATCCATATGGGCCTGTCGTGGCTGCTCCATGAACTGGTTGCCTCTTCTGATAGGAAAGGGGATATCAAGTCTAGTGATTGTCACATAGAGAAGCTTCCCAACAAGCTCTCAGTATCTCTTTTGTCGCTTCCCTTTTTATCATCATAATCATTATCATCATAATGCTTCATACTAGGGTCCGGATGAATAGTTACAAGTCTGTAATTCGCCATTTGTAATTCGCCATTTCTGTTTTTGAAAGAAGATCAATCATCTTTGACTCATAGGTCATCATGAGCCCTATATGGTTTCTGCCAAACATTAGGGCAATGAAATATCGAAGCTCCCTACGATCCTTGATAATGAACTGTTTCTCAAGTAATTCTTTTGCTTCGTCAATGTCCTTGCTGTCATCTCATATAACAATAATATCATCCACACACATCATAATGATGATCGTACCTTTGGTTGCCTTGTGCATAAACACTGAATGATCGACAATAGATCTGGTGAAGCCCCATTGCTCTATGAGGTATGAAAGTTTCTGGAACCAGACTCTCAGGTTGTTAAGTTTTTTATTGAGGCTCTCTCAGGTTATTAATTTCATAGATAGACTTATGGAGCTTGCATATTTTCTAACACCCCCATCAACGAACCCATATGGCTGTTGCATGTACACTTCCTCCTGCAAGTCTTCATACGGAAATGCATTCTTGGCATACAATTGAAACAATGGACAATGGTTTCTGCCAAACATTAGGGCAGTGAAATTTCGAAGCTCCCTAAGATCCTTGGTAATGAACTGTTTCTCAAGTAATTCTTTTGCTTCGTCAATGCCCTTGCTGTCATCTCATACAACAATAATATCATCCACACACACCATAATGACGATCGTACCTTTGGATGCCTTGTGCATAAACACTGAATGATCGACAATAGATCTGGTGAAGCCCCATTGCTCTATGAGGTATGAAGGCTTCTGGAGCTAGACTCTCAGGTTATGCTTAAGTTCATAGATAGACTTACGGAGCTTGCATATTTTCTGACACCCCCAGCAACGAACCCATATGGTTGTTGCATGTACACTTCCCCCTGCAAGTCTTCATACGGAAATGCATTCTTGGCATACAGTTGAAACAATGGACAATCTATAATATTGCAACAAGATCTGAAGGTTAGAATGATGTGCCACAAGATAGAAAGTGTACTGGTAGTCCACGATATATATCTGGGGGCACCTGTTTGCCATCAATTGGGCTTTATAGAGATCCATGCTATCATTTGCTCAATGCTTTACTGTGAATATCCACTTGTACCTAACCGTGGATGCACCAATGCGAGTAGTGACTAAGGTCTATGTACCTTTGGACTGCAAAGTGCAATCTTCTCTTACATAGCCAACTGCCACTAGATATCCTGTAATGCCTTTGATTTGTGCTTGGGATGGTAACATCCAACAGTCCCGCCACGAACTTCTTGTAGTCCCATGAGACCAAGAGAGAGGTGACAAGAGAGATGGTTCATAGGTCCTATCTTGTTGAACTTTAACTCATGGTTGAACAACAACATCACCTTATACAATATCGTCCTGTTAAACAACAACATCAATTGTGTTATTAGTAGAACATAGGTGCTTAGTATTTACCTGAGGCATGTTTTGGATGGTGGGGAATGCACTAGACCAAGGGATCCTGAAATTGAAACTCATGCTCTCTGAGAGTCCAAATGGGAAATATATTGGCCCGGGTTGGAGGAGATAGAATAATAGGTGAAAACGAAAGGTAAACCTCTGTATCCGACTAAGATTATGTCATCTTATTTCTCGTGGGAGAGATACGTATCAGACTTCAAAATTCTGACATCAACACTCACATAGTACTTTTGTTTGACAGATTGAAGCAATGATACACCCTTTAAGTCGTAGAGTCCCATAAAAATGCACATGATAGCATGGTTTAAAAAACACACCTCGAGGCGAGGAGACCCTAAGTCGTTCCAAAATGGCCGCCTCAACTCGGAATTGTGAGGCGACTGCCTCAACTGCTCGAGGCGGTCTGAGGTAGTTGGGGCACAAGGCGGTAGGGAGGCGTTCCTCGAGGCGTTATTGATTTTGTGAGCATTTTTTATATAAATCATTGTCCTATTGGCAGTTACAGATGTTTATAAAGGTCTAGTTGTTTAGAATGTAATTATACAAGATGGATGTTTAAATTTGACTGCTTTTATGTTCATATTTACCATTAAATATGTCTAATTATCTCAATAAACTCTTGACATTATATCCTTAAACATACAAACTCGCAAATATCATAAAAAACATTACTCCTAAACTTATTTTTAAGGATTGTTCACATAATGAGTTATGTAATATACTGCGAAGAACAAACAAGATAAAACCATGGCCTCAAATTTCAGCGAAATTCGATCGAATTTCTGTCGAATCTCGATATCTCGTTGAAATCAAAATTCGTCCGAAATGGCCGAAATGACCGAAATATGGGGGCCCTAGTACAAAAAATGACCGAAATGACCGAAATTTCGGTCGAATTTTGACCGAAGTTCCACCAAAATTCTGTTTCGATCGGTCACCGAAATGGTGACTGAAACCGATATTTAGGGCCTTGGATAGAACTCAAGGGGAGTTTATATACTACTCCTATACAAAGGTATCCCTGATACAAATGGATTCATATAACAGAATAAAAATAAAGCTGTTAATAAATGTCCAGATGGTATAGTACGTCAGGAGGGGATGCATACGACGATTCTTTAATATGAATCGGTCAGGGGTATATTAACAAACACGTCTGATTGGTTGGAAATTTAGTAAAAAGGCATATACCATTGTATATCTTTTCTTTCTGTGTTCCTATCTTTATAATTTCATCATATATTGGTCATAATATATATTTTATTAGCATACACTTTATTGTAGTTTCATAGGTGTTAAGATTATGTTTTCTTATTATGTTTTCTTTCTGTAATTTCTGTTTCTCAGAATATTTATCTTGTAATTAACCCAGGGCTACTCTCCTATATAAGAGAGTCCTCGGATACTTTCATTCTATCAATTTCTTTTCTCCTAACATGGTATCAGAGCAACGGTCCTAGACCGGGGTCCTGGTATCCCACCCAAACCCTAATCCCTCCACCCCCACCCCCTCGCCCGCTGTCGCACCCACCCGCGCCTCCTGCCGCTCCCAGCGCCCCTTCAGGCGGCCGGCATCGCACCAGGCGGTCTCCTGTGCGGCCCCCAGTGCCGCCTACTGCGGCTTTCGCCGCCATAGCGGCTCAGGCGACCTCCCGTGCGAAACCCCAGAGCCGACTCCTGCGGTCTTTTGCCACCCGCCTGGTGCAAGAGGCCTCCCACACAGCCTCCCCAGTGCCGCCTGCGGTGGTTTTTCCGCCCAAGCGGCTTCAGGCGGCGCCCAGTCGCTCACTGCGGCATCCAGCCGCTCCCAAACACCTCGTGTAGCGGGCTCCTCCTCTCCAGCGTGGACCCTACGTGATCTCCAGTGCATTTTCACCCCATCCGAGCGGTTCAGACCTTCGCCGAAGCCGTGTTTGCACCTTGCGTACAAGGGTTGGCACTCCAATGCGGATTAGGGATGGTTGTATGAGTCTACACATACAACCTATCCCTGATATGATACTGTAGACCGCATATCTCGGTCATCTTAATCGGTCTTCGGCTCTTTCTCAGTCATGTCAGAAAACAAGGGTGACGTGTTTACATCCTCGGGCGCCTTCAAAGGCCCAGCCCCAATAGTCAAGATGGAGGGGACAAACTATGAGTTGTGGTCTATGCAGTTTCGCACCTTGATGCAGTCCCACAACAAGGAGCACATTCTGACCGAATCCGAGCCGGAAGACAAGACTGGAGCAAATGCAACATGGAAGCAGGACGACGCGTATGCCTGTATATGGCTTTCTGGGACGCTGACTACGGAGATTGCGAATGATATTGTGAATCAACCCACAACAAAGGCTATGCGGGATATACTAGCAGCAACATATGGGCAGTCCAAAAATGAGAGCAAGATACTTCAGTTGCAATCTGACATCTACGGGGCAGAATGGGAAACCACTACATGCACATTTCTCTCATCTACGGGGCATGTTTGAGAGATTGCATAGCTTCATGCCGATTACTACTAGTACAGAACAACAACATGCATACCGAAATGCCACCATGACCAGCGTATTTCTGTCCTCTCTAGATTCTGAGTACGATGCAGCTCGTACTCAAATTCTGACTGCCGAAACTATTCCACCAATGGAGGAGGTGTTTAAGAGATTGAGCAGGATCACTACTTCCTCGGCATCTACAACTCAGCCTACCCCTTCTGCTATGGCAGCCACACGTGGCAGAGGAGGAGCGTCATATTTTCGAGGTCGCGGACCTCGTGGCCGAGGGGGAGGCCGACATTTTGGCCCCTGTACTCACTGTCATCGTCCATGCCATTCTGAGGAGACATGCTTTCACAAGCATGGATATCCCGCCTCAGTACGAGTTGCTGAGCAGACTGAGACTACAACAACGCCTCTTCCCGATGCTCGTTTTGATGATATAGTCTCCCGCCTTCGTGAGATGATTACTACATCTACGACTCCGTCCAAAGTTCTACAGATGCTGCAGCTTCGGTCAGAGCGTCATCTACCTTCTCAGGTACTCCTTATGCGCTTACCAGTACTACTTGCTCGGACTTGACGGACTGGATTATGGATTCCGGGGCCTCCCATCATATGTGCGGCGACAGATTGTAGTTTACTACCTATAGGGCACTTGCTCCAGGACGATCTGTTGTTATTGCCAATGGCGTTCGATTACCTATTGTTGGTCAGGGGGAGATCTCTCTGACGCCTTCTTTGTGCCTTCATAATGTGTTACACGCACCTGACTTTCAGATGAACTTGTTGTCAATTAGTCAGCTTATGAAAGATTTACACTGCCGTGCCATCTTTGACCCCTGTACTTTTGTGTTTCAGGACATACTGACTAGCAGGATGATTGTTGGTGGCCGTGAGCAGAGAGACTTGTATAAGCTTGCTATACCATCATGTGCTGGTGCTGCGACTATTCCCTTTGGATCCGTTTCTCCATTCCTTTGGCATCTTCGCTTTGGCCATCTACCTCTGCAGAAGTTGTGTCATGTTTTGCCGCAAGTATCTACCCGTACCGCTTTGGATTGTGAAGCCTGTCAGCTTGGGAAACATCATCGGTCGTCCTTTCCTGTCCGGTCGAGTCGTCATAGTAGTCGGTCTTTTGAATTGTTTCACTTTGATATTTGGGGTCCGAGTCGTGTCCCTGATCTTCAAGGGCATCGTTATTATATGGTAGCTGTTGATGATTTTTCCAGATTATCTTGAGTATTCTTGTTAAAACAAAAATCTGAAGCTGGAACTATTATTCGGAAATTTCTTATTGAAGTTAATAATATGTTCTCTACTAATGTCAAAGTAATTCGTGCGGATAATGCCTTAGAGTTTTCAACATTACATCTGTCCGATTTTCTCATTTCCCAGGGCATTGTTCATCAAACTTCCTGCAGTTACACTTCGCAACAAAATGGTGTGGCGGAACGAAAACATCGTCACCTTTTGGATGTCACTCGGACAGTGTTGATCCATAGTCGTGCACCTCATTCCTTTTGGGGAGACGCTGTACTCACTGCTTGCTACTTGGTGAATCGTATACCATCTACTGTTCTTGGAGAAAAGGTACTGTGAACCCCTCAGGATCCGGGTACCTGTTAATCACACACTCGCACTATTATTCACATGAGATCGCATGAAGTTACAGAAAAGCAGGGAAAGTTTTTCGTGCGGCTAATTATCCACATGACATTCACATCCATAACATAACCACAAGATCACAGAGAGACAAATGGCACCAAAATTCTTTTCATTAATATTCATATCAGTTTACAACATGTACAAGGATCTTCCATTTTACAACATATATCCCAAAGTGTGATACAAAAGAGATAGCATTTACATCATTATCTGAACAAAAACTGAGACAAAGTAATTCATACCGTCTAGTGTATACTCTGTCTCCAGGAAGCATGTATAGCTACTGAGCTGCTACTAAACTGCAGGCTGCTTGCCTGCCAAACACGTTAGGAAAGAAGAGGCGTCAACCATTGCTGGTACCTCCCAAAAACTTATAAAAATGACTAGACATTTAATATGTGCAAAAGCAAGCAAGTAGAAAGGTGGAAAGTAAAGTTTACATCTACTTGCGTAAGTAAAAAGGTTTTTCAGGCTATTTGTAAGCGTCTCAATTGTTTGTCCCAAAACCCAACATTTCCCACATGTGACATATTTATATACTAGTATAGTATTTAATGAGTGTATGAGTGTAAGCACATATATCATTTTCTTCAGAGATCATGTTGGTGAGGGTTAATGGAAAAGTTAAGATTGGAAAGATCTCTTAATTTAATTAAATTCTTAGATAGAGAGAATAGTCATTTCCTACTAATCCCAACTTTTGATCGTAAATTCTCCAATTCTTAACTTCAATGTTTCAGATATAATTCCAGATGATGTAGATGTAGATATGGATGATCCAGATATAGAATCGCCAAGTCTGTTGGCGAAGTAAACTCAAGCGGTGAAGAAGCCTACAAATGGCTATTCCGTCTCGCCCTCTAATTGGAAGCGCGATCCAATAGAGGGATAGGTCTACTCCCAAACTACGCCACTGAGACGGGTGAGAGAGACTCCCTAGAAAAGTCGCTCTAGAAACCTGCCTGACTAGTACATGCGAACGAGCTCGTACGTAAAACTGAAAACCAAGGATCCCCCGCCTGGGTATCCTAGAGACAGGGTCAGCGGAACTGGTCTAAAGTCATGATCCCAACGAGGCGTAAAAACACTGCGAGCTCGCGTAAAAATCGTGAAGAAGACTGGGATCCTAGACCCGCGCATTAAGCGGTCGCTGCCCTAACTGGGCTTCCTATTCTCCCGCCCAGTTGAGGGTCACCGTGCCCTCGCACGGTCAGGTGCAAAGGTCACCATGACCGGCACAATTTAGTTACTATCATCGATTCACAATCTTAAGAGTGCACTTGACCACCAATTTAGTTTGCCTAAATGGCACTAATTGTGTTAAATGATAACCATCAATACCCAAGGTAGATCTCATGTCTTACCAAGACAATTTATTAGTTCATTCTAGCATATGAGCTCTACATCATTGTTATTGATAGTTGGAGTGATCTTGCCTCCTTACCAATTAATTAAACTTTCTAAAATTGGTAATCTCAATGTAGAAATAGGTACAACATGAACGGCTATATGAATTGTGTTTTTGTTAAGTAGTATTACTAGCGATACTTTCTCCTTTTCTTTAAATTAAAAAGAATAGGTTTGAAGGAAATTCATTCTTTCTATGAAAAGGTTTGAAGGAAATTCATTCTTTCTGAACCCAGTTCGATCTCGTTTTTCTAAAACTTTGTTGGATTGACATAGAAATTTTTTTTATGCTGATTCACACTTATCTTGAGTCATTATAGAAATTTGGTCATGGATAGTATTTTAGTCAACTTTAATACTGACTATAATGGACCACAAATTTCTAATAAGGAGAACTATATATATAACTATCAGAATCTGATTCCTTCTATAGATATACCTGTTTATGCCGCTCAGAATGGATTTTCAAAAATAACTGGTTAGCATTTCATTTCCCTACTGGATTGATATAATCAGTCTTATTCAGATCGACTACAAACAACAAATTTTAAATCTCCGATTATATGTGCAATCTTACTCCAATTAGCTTAACAAATCAACCCTCAATAATATTTTTAATCTTAATTAAAATCTTATACATTAATCCAAAATTTCTTTTATATAGAAATTTCGTATGTGATTAATATGTATATATATTGTTTAAACATTTATCCCCCTTCTTCTTTATATATATATGTACACAGTAGCAGATATGCATACAAAAGCATTTCAAATATACATTTCCCTTATTTTTTTACATAAACAGTAGCAGCAGTTTATTTCCTTCTTCTTTTTTATATATAAACACTAGCAGAGAAATGCATCCAGTGGCATTTCAAGTATCATATATATATATATATAATTTAAACAGTAAAATTTCAATTTTACTAAGAAATAAACAATACATAGATCTGCATTGTGTTAATTTATTACAAGTGTTATAATCCCTTTCTTAGCTAATTAATATGGTAAAAGGAAATTTGCATTTTAATTAATGCCTTATTTGTATGCCTTAAAGGCCTAGAAAAACTCCATATTAATTCCATTATTGGGATATGTGTACTTACACAGAAAGCAGAACCTAATAAAATTCCATTTTAACCTAATCCAAAAATTTTACATTTAATTAAGCATATTCAAATCAATTATATACATATATATACAGACCATCACTATTTAACAGCGATCTCATATTCAAGATTACCAAAATTGATACTTTAATTTATGAAACAAGGCAAATCCAGGGATTATTGGATAAGTCACATGCATGACAGCAAAAAGACTAAGGATGGGATTGTATCTAAATTTTGACCCAAATTTGGAGAAGAAGCACATGTAGGAGGCATGCAACATAAAATCTGGAGTAGCAGCTCCAAGTTTTTTGCTGAAATAGGAACATAAATAGTAGATTTTGGGAAAAAGAGGCTGGAATCGATGGAAATTTGGGGGGAGATATTATTGGGGAAAGTTGGGAATAAAGAAGGGGCAAGGAATGTACCTCTCTCCAAAATTGAAAGAATTCTTGCATGCAATAGGGAGAATGCAGCAGCTCAAAATGATTCCAAGAGACTGGAATCACAGTTTCCAGAATTTAGCTCCAGAACTTTGGAATTTGGGGGCAAAAAGGGGGAGAGTATTTTGAGCTCCTACGGCTGGATTTTAGGAGAAGTTTGGGGGATTTGGTTGATATTTATAAGGGGAGTGGATGTGCTATTATTTAGACAAGTGGAAATAAGAATAAACCAAGTGGAAAAGAAAGAGAAGAGGTCAAAGAGAGAGAATAAGTGCCATCTGCTGTGCTGTACAGACAGAAATCTGGAAAATAAGAATTTTATTTTATTTTTTTTAACCAAAAACTCTCTTTATTTGAGATACTAATGTTGACCGTATTTGCACCTCAAATGTCGGAATTCGATGCGAAGTATCTCGATTTGATCGTCTTTCAACGACGATCGAAATGAGCATAATATTGATATACTTCCGATAGGGTTTTGAATACCCGAAATTTTCGGATACGGTTTTTTATTAAGATTAATTTTTGTGATTTTAAAATATCAAACGACCTCCGATTGACGAACAGTCGATTCCGTTGGTCTTGTATCGTCGAATCGGATCTAATGACGGTCTCAGTTTGTTTTGCGGTTCCCGAATTTACGTCGCGACTTTTTCGCGGCGCGCAATACGAAGTGACCGATTTTTGATCGATTTCACCCGAACAACTTTTGATTCACTACTAATTGGTCGTTTTAGGTTGGTTAGTATTGACCAACAACTTTATTGGGTTATTCGGACCTTATTCGGGCCGAGTTCGGTTTTGTAGAAATCCGGATGTTACAGGTACCTTTCTTGATTGCGTTTCCCGAGAAGGACCTTTTCTCCCTAACACCTCGTGTCTTTGGGTCTGTGGCATTTGTACATAATTGTATCCCTGGCATGGCCTCAAATTTCAGCGAAATTCAATCGAATTTCGGTCGAATATCGATATCCTGTCGAAATCGAAGTCCGACCGAAATGGCCGAAATTACCGAAATATGGGCGCCCTAATACAAAAAATGACCGAAATGATAAAAATTTCGGTCGAATTTCGACCGAAATTCCACCGAAATTCCTTTTCGGTCGGTCGCCGAAATAGTGACCGAAACCGATATTTAAGGCCTTGATCCCTGATCGTGATAAGCTCTCTCCTAGAGCCATCAAATGCGTGTTTGTTGGGTACTCTCGTACTTAAAAAGGGTATAGATGTTATGATCCGGTGGGTAGAAGATATTATGTGAGTGCAAAGGTCACATTCTTTGAGTCTATCATGTATTTTTCTCCTACAGGTGATAGGTTTTCCAATAACGATGCAGACGATATTGTTGTTCCTCCACCTCCATCTCTAGCACCAGCTGAACCTGATCAACCTGTACCCTCACCCCCACCACCACCACCTCCTCCTCCTGAGCTAAAATTCTTACCCATTGTTTACACTCGCAGGTCTTCTACTAGCTCCTCTGCTCATAAGCAATCCACATCGTCCAGCACGCCTAAGGTATGTCATGATAACATTGTTTCTACTGATGGCACTGGAGTTTTACAGGATGACTCTGCTGTAGAGGAAACTGACGAGGATGATGTGGGTGTTCCTATTGCACTCAGGAAGCCACGACGTCAATGTGCCAAATACCCACTTGAGGCACGTGTGTCTTTGGATCACCTTTCAGATGATTACAAGAAGTTTGTTGTTGGGCTTTCTGTGATTTCTATACCCCGAACATATATAGAGGCTTTGCAGGACAACAGGTGGCGTCATACCATGGAAGAGGAGATGGCGGCCTTATCCTCTCGTAGGACATGGACTATAGTTCCGCATCCCCGTGGTGCTTTGGTTGTCAGCTGCAAGTGGATATTTTCAATCAAGCATAACACAGATGGGAGCGTAGATCGGTACAAGGCGAGATTAGTGGCACGGGGCTTCACCTAGACATATGGTGTGGATTATCAGGACACATTTTCTCCGGTAGCACGGCACTCGACGCTTCGGATATTACTTGCAGTTGCTGTTTGACGTGATTGGCCGTTATTTCAACTTGATGTGAAGCAAGGCCTTAAATGTCGATTTCGGTCACCATTTCGGTACCGATCAAAACAGAACTCGATGGAATTTCGGTGGAATTTCGACCGAAATTTCGGTCATTTCGGTCATTTTTTGTACTAGGACCCCCATATTTCGATCATTTCGGTCATTTCGGTCGAATTTCAATTTCGACTAGATATCGATATTCGACAGAAATTCGACCGAATTTCGCTGAAATTTGAGGCCATGATGTGAAGAATGCATTTCTCTACGACGATCTTCAGGAGGAAGTCTACATGCAGCAACCACCTGGGTTTACTGCTGAGGGGGAGTCCCAGAAGGTATGCAGACTACATAAGGCCATCTATGGCCTAAAGCAGAGTCCTAGAGCTTGGTACCAAAAGTTGTCAGACTTAATTGAGCAACAAGGATTTAAGAGGTCTACTGCGGACCACTCTCTATTTGTGCAGAAAATGTAGAGAGGCACGATTGCCATTCTTATCTATGTAGATGACACTATTGTGACAAGTAATGATGCTCAAGGCATTCAGAATGCCAAGAAGTTCCTAGGCAAAGAATTTGTAACTAAGAATCTTGGCACACTTCGCTACTTCTTGGGGTTAGAATTTGCCAGGAATCATCGTGGTCTAGTGATGACCCATAGGAAGTTTGTCATGGATCTCCTTTCTGAGATGGGTATGACTGGATGCAAGCCAGCTATGACTCCTATGAATCCAAGTGTGAAATTGTTTGATGACGATACTGACGAAGTTGATAGCAGGAGGTACATAGAACTTGTTGGGAAGCTTCTATATGTTACTATCACCATGCCAGATATTATGTTTGCAGTAAGCAAGGTCAACCAATTTATGGAGCGACCCAGGAAGGCACATATGGATGCTATCTATATGATCTTGAGATACCTGAAGAACTCACTTGGTTCAGGACTACTATTCAGGAGGGATACACCCTTGGAGATAACAGCTTGTGCAGACGCTGACTATGCAAGATGTCCCACTGACAGGAAGTCCACTTCCAGGTTTGCTGTTTTTGTTGGACACTCACTTGTCTCATGGAAAAGCAAGAAGCAGGCTGTAGTTGCCAGATCGAGTGCAGAATCTGAATACAGAGCCATGGCTCAATGAAGTACTGAGATGATGTGGGTTAGATCGGTATTGACGGATCTTTCCATAGATGTTCCTCCTCCTATGCAACTTTTATGTGATAATCAAGCAGCTTTATTCATTGCAAACAATCCTGCATTCCATGAGCGGACAAAGCATATTGAGGTGGACTGCCATTACACTCGAGATCTGATACAGAAGGGACTCATATCTACATCTCATGTGCTTACAGGAGATCAGACAACAGATATCTTCACCAAGGCTCTGGCCCGAAGTCCTTTTCTGAAGTGTTGGTCCAAGCTGAGCATGATAGATATATATGCTCCAGCTTGAGGGGGAGTGTTAAGATTATGTTTTCTTATTATGTTTTCTTTCTGTAATATCTGTTTCTCAGAATACTTATCTTGTAATTAACTCGGGGCTACTCTCCTATGTAAGAGAGCCCTCGGGTACTTTCAATCTATCAATTTCTTTTCTCCTTACAATAGGTCTTTATCCTTATAAATTGAGGCTTACACCTCGACCGCCTCGAGGCTATGCCTTGCCTCACTTCCAGGGAAACCGTCTCATTCCACTTTTATTTTTTCAGGCCTTGCTTGATAGCAAGGTCTATTTCGGTTTCGTTTCGGTAAGCCCAGAAAGAGAAATTTGATGAAATGGCTGAAAATTAGGGAAATTACTTGAAAACTCATTTTTTAAAATAAATATTTCTAATATTCTTTGTGCAGTGCAGTGCGCCTACCACCCAAAAGACCAGGGTTCAAATCCCTCTTGTGGGGGTTGTGTTAGGCAGTCGACAACCACCGTAAAAAATAATCAAATCTTTCAACATGGATTTGAGCAAGAATACATGTAGCCGACCCTACTTATAGTGGGAGAAGTCTTCACCAAATATTTCTAATATTCTTTAACTCAATAAATGGGATAGAAAGATAGTATTTTTTGCCAACATTAAGATACGAATATGATATGTTACATTAAATTTCCATCTAATTGTCCACAATAAAAAAGTAATATGCAGCTTAGAACCAGAACCAGATTTGGAACTGTAATTAGAAGCCATTGGTTTCTCCTCTTGAACATGAATAGAGAATGATGACATGTGAGCATCTTTTCAATAAGAAGAGGTGACATATATGATAACTACTAATTATAACATATATATCAAATATAAAGAAAACAAAAATATAAAGATCTTCAGTTAAAACTTTAATTTTACTCTTAAATCATATGTCTAACTGATTTGATTTGGATTTAGATTTAACATATAGAAACTAACTACAGAAACTTCCTTAAACAATGTAAATCACTCTAACAACTTAACACATTATCGAATAAATAAGTGAAAGTCATTAATATATGCAAATTTTAATGAAACGAAGGGTAGATTCCCTTATTTTTGATGTTTCGCTGAAACGACATGTAATTTTGATGAAATTTCTTCGACATTTGGTTGATATTTTGTTGAAATCCTGGAAAAAGAAATAGGGAGCGATTCGATTTAGGTGACCTAAAGAAATTGAAATTTCAGAGAATTTCGATGGAATTTCATCGAAATTTGAAGCCATGCTTTATAGACCAAGGAGACAACTTATCTCGAACCATGGAGTTAAGTGATGAACAAAAGCGACACAACCAAAGACACGAGGCGTTAGAGTACAAATCCCTCTTGAAAAACACAATAAAAAAGGAACTTGTTCCTCCAAATTCAAAGATAGCATACAATTAATCAGATACCATGATGTGAGAATAGTCTCTCCAGTAAGATTGAGGATTGTCACTCGCTATCAAGAGAGTCTTAGTGACATCCAAAGATGCACATATTTCCTGTCTGCAACACCATTCTGCTGAGAACTATAGGCACACAAGAACTAATATAATATCCCTGGTGATATGAAAAATTGAGTTAAATAGCCATACAAAACTCAAGGATTGCAAAGAAAATGTTCTTTAATCACTGGTAAAATTTCTCATAGTATCACCAACCTCGGATTTATGCTTTATAGGAAAAACCCAAGATAATTGAGAAAATCATCTATAATCTCAAGATAAAAACAATTCCCTGATGACCAGGAACATGATCGAGACCTCAAATGTCAAAATGCTCCAACTCAAAGAAAGAACTACTATTGTGATCATGACTACTTGGAAAACTAGTACGATGATGCTTCCCAAGATGACATGCCTAGCACTGGAAGCTAAACTCAAGTTAGATCTAAGGTAGACTTCGCAATATCTTCTGATGAGGTAAATAACCAAAATGAAGACATCACAGATAGGAGGATGGTCTGGTAGAGATAGAAAATCTATAGAGATCCCGTTGCTCAGGGCCACATCCAACCTGTATGTAGATCATGAAAGACAAGATAAGATGTATCTAATATAGCATGATAATTCAGTTCTTTAGTAAACTGGCTAACGGATATAAATTTATACAAAATTTTGGAGCATGTAAAACATTCTGGAGAAGCATAGAGTATATCAGGAAGATCTCCTCCTGTTCTGTGATAGGAGAATGCCTCCTATCTGCTATGATGATTGAATAACCATAAGGAATTGAGCTGTATGAGGTGAACTATTATCTGTTTCCGCAGAGATGGTGAGAAGCTCTATAGTCCATCACCCACTCTGTAAAGTCTACGATGTGACAAGCAGTATAAGCATGACCGATATCAGATGTGCGAGCATAGGTTGCAATACGATATGGTGCAGTAGGGAGACTGGGCTGAGCCAGTGAAGCTCCATGATCTCCCTCAAACAAGTACTTCTGGTTTTTATCGGATGGTGCTGTAGCTGATTCGAGATGCTTCTTGTAGTATGCGTCCTTAGTATACCATCAATGGTTGCAGTATATGCACTGGGTCAAGGGCAACCACCTCCCCGAGTACAAACTCCTTGTCCTCTGAAGTCTGAACTGATCAGACCCTTCTCTACATCGTGAATCAACCATGCTAGAGGAGGTATGCGATGCATGTGTAGATGGCATGAAGATTTTGCTCAGATGACTGTACTACCTCCGAGGGATAGTGATGCTATAAGCTAGATCAAGACCAACAAAGAAAATACCAAACATCATGGTCTTCCTATATGTTAGTTATTTCTTAATATTGGCACTTGGAGGCGTGTAATTGTGGAGTTTCTTAAACACGTCCCTTAGATTGGAGTAGAATGAGCGGATGGGGCCACCATCCTGCTTAGTCTTGTAGATATGTTGAAGCTGAAGAATCTTTGTCTCATTATTCGCTTGAGAATATGTCGAAAGAATCTCTCACATAGATTTCGCAGAAGGCTAATGTACGATATCATTGGTATTCTCTAACATTAGAGTGCCCAATAGCCAAACTTGAGCCAACGTATCGTCCCGCTTCCACATAGGATTAACACATGTTTTTTCGACCGAATCTCCCTTGTCAGGATGTACTTCACATTATAGTTCTCCATCATACTCATGAATTGCATCTCTACATCTGCATTTACGGTTGTAGTATGTGCACTGAGGTCGAGGGCGACCACCTCCTCTACTGCAAACTCCTCATCCTCTGAAGTTTGAATTTAGCAGACTCTTCTCTACCTCATGAATCAACCATGCTATTGGTCTAAGATACATGTCTAGATGGTATGGAGATTATGCTCAGATGGCTCTATACCTCCTTCAAGGGATAGAGGTGTAACATCCGAAACCAATTAAAGCTAAACTCGACCCGATTTAACCTAATAAAGTTATCAGAAAATATTAAATAACTTAAATCGATCAGTTGATCGTGAATCAAAAGTCGTTCAGGCGAAATCTACCAAAAATCAGTCGCACCGTAATGAGTGCCACAGAAAAGTCGCAACGCAAATTTGGAAACCGTGAAATAAACCCAGATCGTCATAAAATCTGATTCGACGAAACAAGACCAATGGGATCGACCGTTCGTCAATCGGAGATCGTTTGATATTTTAATTTCACAAAATTTAATCATAAATGAAAATCGTATCTCGAAAAATGCAGGCATTTATACCCGATCAAAAATATATCAATATTATACTCATATTGGTCGTTGTTCAGAGACGATCAAATCGAGATATTGCGCATCGAAAACGGAAACTCGAGGTGCGAATGCGGTGAATTTATGAGATTTTTAATAAATACTGTTAGAAAATCGGAAGCGGAAGCGACAAAGCGTAAACATGGAATAAAGATAAAGAACATAAGAACACGGGATTTAACGTGGAACCCTACTCCGTGAGGAGCGGGATGAAACCACGGGAGAAGCCCTCTACGGGGCGTGTTTGTCTATTGACTTTCTCATCTGTTACAGGAGGCCTGGGGCTCCTTATATATCCTCCACAGGGCCTCCAAGTCCCACCACTGGACGATGTGGGACTAAACCACTGGATGGGGTAAATGGATCCTGGAGGTATCCATTTACCCATCTACAACTCAATAGGCGCACTATCAAATACTCCAACACTCCCCCTCAAGCTGGAGCATGCAATGCTCAGCTTGGACAAACAAACATAAAGTAACTCAACTCAACGCTACAAGACACTACGGACAATATCAACCCAACGCGCACATGCTGCAGTCGAGGACGTTGCTTCTCATGCCGTGCATGTGAGGAGGACGAACGAGCTGGAGTGTGAGTCAACTGAAGACTCGGAATCTGACCATCGAGTCTGAAACTGCACCTGAAGTCTCCTTGTTGGAGAACTGGGTCTCTCCCATCTGGCTCAGAGAATGGTGCACTGCTCTGGTGTACCTATGATACCACATGAAAACCCTTGCCCTCATTGGCGTAGGGAATGGTCCTCTGCTCTGGAGTCTCTATGGCTCACATGAAAACTCTGGCCTGACAACAAAAATAATGATGGGGACCACGAGCAAATGATGGCAACATATGCTCATCTGAAATTGACCGCACACTCGTGCGTGTCTAAAACTGGAGACTCGGAAGACAATCGTCGAGTCTGAAACCGAACTGTAGAGTCTGATCAACTGGCTGGTCTGGAAATCTGTATCTGGATCTGAAGAATATGAATAGACTTGTGACTCTACATATACTCCCCCTTTCTCCCATACTTGTCGGAACATGAACATCGACAAAGTTGGGAGAAGACAAGATAAATAGGGGGTAAATAACAAGAACATGAAACTTGCGGCTTTGTTTTTTTTTTTAAATAGCTGCCATGATGATTTTTTTTAACACAAGCCATTCAACCTCTTTTTTTTTATACGGCTTTTCAACTTTTTTTTTGATAAACTTTGCATACGGCTTTTTCTCATGTACGTGCCTTTTTTTTCTTTTTTTTTCTTGGCCCACTTGGGCCCAAATTCTTCCTCTCTCACTTTTTTTAAAATAAACTCCTTTCCCTTTTTTTTCTCTTTTCTACTTTTTTTCCAGCCCAACCGTGGGCTTCTTTCATTTTCCTCTTTTTTTTTTACAATACTCGGCCTAACAGGCCCAACAAAAAGACAGAGATACATTTTTTTAAAATGCCCTGCGCCCCAATTTAGGGTTCCCAACAGGGAACCCCTTTTATAACGAGCCGCCGCCCCCCAATGGGGCATCTGGAGAGGGAAGGCGCCGCCATCTCGCCATTGGGCTCCAGGGGATCGGGAGATGCGCAAGGGGATGCGCGTGCACCTGGGTAGTTGTCGGAGGGGCGGCGCGCGCAGAGATCTGGAGCTAGGGCCGTGCGCCGCCAGGGTTGAGGGCTCGGAGGAGGTCTCGCTGTGCGCGCCTGAATCTGGAGCTCGGCGGGAAGGCACCGCCTGTGCGACTCGCCGGGGTTGGGCGAAAGGCATCACGCCTGGAGCAGAGAGCCGTCTAGGGCTTCGGATCACAAGATCTGGAGGAAGAAGGCGTCGCCTGGTGGTGAGCACGAAGGAGGGCGGCAAGGAGGCATCGCATGGGGGCGCCTGGGAGGGATTTGTCTGATGTGCCGGCGCCTGGGAGGGATTTGCGGCTGGACTGCGCCGCCAGGGGACCGCGGCAACACCTGGTACGGCGCAGGGGGGGGGAACGCTGGCTGTGCGGGGTGCGCCATGGGACTCTTGGCGGAATCGTCTGGGGCGGAATCCCCCGGAGCTCGGGACTTGCGATGGTTGCTCCTCCGCCTGGTGCTGCGGTCTGGATAGCACCAAAAAGCCCTAGAACTCGGATGTGGAATAAAAAAAAAGAGTATCAACTGTAGATGCTGCCCCCTGGGTGAACACAGATCAAAGTGGAGACCTGGATTAGGACTTTGCGGCTGAAGATGCCGCCCGCAGGAGATGCCGCATGCCATGCCTGGAGATCTATATTAGGGTTTCGTGTGAAACCCTAGAACTTCTTGAACATGGATCTTGAATATTAACTTCATGAAAATAATCTTCAATAACAACACATCAAAACTCGAATCTCGAAAACACGAACAAGATAAATCTTTAAGAGTATTTCCTTGAGAAACGAACCCGCTCTGATACCATGTTAGAAAATCGGAAGCGGAAGCGTAAACATGGAATAAAGATAAAGAACACAAGAACGCGGGATTTAACGTGTAACCCTACTCCGTGAGGAGCGGGATGAAACCACGGGAGAAGCCCTCTACGGGGCGTGTTTGTCTATTGACTTTCTCATCTGTTACAGGAGGCCTGGGGCTCCTTATATAGCCTCCACAGGGCCTCCAAGTCCCACCACTGGACGATGTGGGACTAAACCACTGGATGGGGTAAATGGATCCTGGAGGTCATTTACCCATCTACAACTCAATAGGCGCACTATCAAATACTCCAACACAAATGGGGAGAGGAAATATTTTAGGATTTTGTGACATCATTGACGTGTGATGTCACCAATGATGTCACATATAAAAAAGAAAAGAGAAAGAGGAAGGTTCCATGAACCTTCCTTCTTCTCTACGTATTTCTCTTTCTTTTCCCCCCGAAAGCCAACAATAAGAGCCCAATTGCCTTCTTTTCTTTCACAACTTGTCCCCATTCTTCTCCTTTCTTTTTCTCTCCTCTTTAACTTCTCCGTATCTTCCCCAATTCCCTTTAATTTCCGGCCTTCTTCCGTAAATGTAAAGACTGTGTTGCTGCTCATTAGAGCCTTGCTGCAACCCCTCTCTATAGTAGCTACCATTGCTCATGCTAAAACAATTCAAGTGTTGGAAGACCACCTTCTTGCTGGAGCTTTTGTCCATCGAATCTTGGAGCTCCAACCGCTCTTAACTGTAGCAGGAGCAACAAGATCTTTCTGCTAAAATTCTTGGACAACAATTAATCTCCAACTGGAACTCCTGCACTCAAAGGAAACCTCCAAATTTTAGAAGATACAAGGTAAAATCCTACCATTCTTTTGCTGCCATGCATGTGGTGTTATATCATTCTTAAGAAATATGCTTGATACCTCTCCTCTTGGATCTACATGTAACATCCGGAATCCAATCAAACCCGAAGTCGTCCGATTTTGGGTCCAATGAACCCAAAAACGTTATCGGTCAATACTAAACAACCTAAAACGACCATTTGATCATGAATCAAAAGTTGTTCGGGCGAAATCGACCGAAAATCGGTCACACCGTATCGCGCGCCGTGAAAAGCCACGACGCAAATTCGGAAACCGCGAAACGAACCAAGACCGTCATTAGATCCGATTCGACGACACAAGACCAACGGAATCGACCGTTCGTCAATCGGAGGTCGTTTGGTATTTTTAATTCATAAAATTTAACCTTAAACAAAAATTATATCCGGAAATTTCGGCTATTCAAAACTCGACCAAAAGTATATGAATATTATACTCATATTGACCGTCATTCCGAGACGATCGAAATAAGATATTTCGCGCCGAAATCCGAGGCCCGAGGCACACATACGGTCTATTTTTATGTATAAAAAAAAAAAAATTAATCCAAACCCAACAGTAGCAGTCGGCTACTGTTTTAAAAAAAAAAATAATATATTAAACAAAATTTAATATCTGCCAAGCAAACAGTATACGTTTGTCTATTTTTGAAAAAAATTATATTTGTACAGCTGTATAGACTAAACCATAAGACGTTGCCAAGTTGGCATTTAAACCCCCACTTGGCATGATCCCTTGAACCCTTTCTTTCTATATAAGAAACCCAACGTCACATTCCCGTCTCACCTTGGTTTTATAAATCCCAGTTCTACGTTCCTACTTTCCTCTTCTATTTTCCCAAACTTTTCCCCATTTCGGTAAACTGCCATTGAAGCCTGGAGATTCTCTTTCTCTTGGACTGTTTCCAGCAGCCCATTACTTCTGCTCCTCTCCAAGCAAGCCAAAGCATTCCCTGTTGCAGATTCTCCTACTGTTGCATGTCAATTTGATCTCAAAACTTTGAGATTTCAAGGTACCATCCTATATCCCCATCTCCTTGCTGCCATGCATGTACACTCCATGGATATTTCTTTTCCTATTTTAGCCTCTAAATTCTTCTTCAACTTGCTTGTGTCTGAGTTTTAATTACTTATGTAAGAATCAATCTGGGAATATGGTGATGGAATAATTAGAGTTTATTGGATTCTGTGGGCTTTTTCAGACTGTTCTGTTTGTGGCAACGGCATTAGAAGGAGAATAGGACAGATGTATCTCACCCCTCGTGTTGTCCACATTGGAACTATTAGAATGACTGTTCTGGAAAGTTAGCATTATTGATTAGGATGTAAATTTTACTGGATTTGCCATTGAGATTTCTTTTTGATTTATGCATTTATAAATAACTTACCAGGTCTCCTGTACATCTTTGAAATAAGAATCTGAACATTACAATTTTACTGTATTTAATTCTATTGTAGCATGAATATTTAGAAGGGAAATTACTAGATTAAACTTAAATTGTTGACATTAAATGAACCTAAATAATTCAGGATTTGCCATTTTAGGTGCTCCGATTTTGTATCTGGAGATTTCTAAGGCTTAGTTTATCGACGCATTAACTATGAAATATATTAAAAGTGATCCCTTTTGACTTCTAGAAAATATCTAACTATTAGTTATATTTTGATATGATATTTTTCTATAAAGGAAATGATATAGCATAGTTTCGAGAATTGAGAAAAAAAAATGGTTCTTAGGTCATTCTCCTCACGGCTGGAGACCTGATCATGGTTGAACATTGCAGTACTTTATTTTCTTTAGGTTGATGGTTGTTAAGGCATATCAAGGATTTGATTCTAGGATATTTATACGTGATGTGGACTGGATGGTGTACATGGGGAAGATCAACAAGAAAGTCTCCTACTCTACTATTATGAAGTGAAGCAACTTGCCTCCAGATTTCAGTGTTTCAACTTCCTATTAATATCTCAAGTTTATAAAAGATATATACATTATAGAGGTACATACTGAAGAAATGAAATCATTAAAACGGTCTTTTTATTGTGGGTTTTAATTATAGGTTTAAAAGTATAAACCATAGAATAGAACTGGTGGAATTAAAAAAAAATAAAAAATAAATAAATAAATAATACTTGAAATAATAATTGCCTTTCTGTGAAGGTTGCACCTCGATGTTTTTTTTATAAAGCGCATATGTAGAATAAGTATGTGCTGGGTAACAATCACACATTGCTATTCCATCTTGCCTTGGTTAGTAATATATCCATGAAATTAAGCACATGCATGTCCTCAAAATACCTAATAAAGGTATACTGGTTTGACTTAAAAAGTTATATAAGTATTAGCTTAAAGAAATAAATAAAAAAAAAGGGGGGATTTGTACTAAACTAAATGATATCAATAAGATCATAATACCAAAGGACCTAGATCCGATCAGACTACAAAAGAAAGGACTGTGATTGAGATGATTAATCAAAGAAGGAAAGAAAACAGTGAATCAGGGATGACTTATAATTTAATGCCGGTCATGTGATCTTTACACCTGACCGTGCGAGGGCGCGGTGACCCTCACCTGGGCGGAGGAAAGGAAGCCCAGTTTGGGCAGCGGCCGCCAAGTGCGCGGATCTAGGATCCCAGTCCTTTTTCGGATTTTACGCGAGCTCGCAGTGTTTTTACGCCTCGTTGGGATCCAGACTTTAGACCAGTTCCGCTGACCCTGTCTTTAGGATACCCAGGCGGGGGATCCTTGGTTTTCAGTTTTTACGTACGAGCTCGTCCGCCCGTACTAGTCGGGCAGTTTTCTAGAGCGACTTTTCTAGGGAGTCTCTCTCACCCGTCTCAGTGGCGTAGTTGGGGAGTAGACCTATCCCTCTATTGGACCGCGCTTCCAATTAGAGGGCGAGACGGAAGAGCCATTTGCAGGCTTCTTCACCGCTTGAGTTACTTCGCCAAACAGACTTGGCGATTCTATATCTACATCATCAATATCTACATCTACAACATCTGGAGCTATATCTGAAACATTGAAGTTAAGAAATTGAGAAGTTAAGATCAAAAGACCATTCTCTCTACCCAAGAATTTAAATAAATTAATAGATCTCTACAATCTCAACTTTTCCATTTTTTTCACTCACCAACATGATATCTAAAGAAAATGATATATGCATTCCCCCTCACACACTCATGATTACGCAACTGCTATCGAAATAATGTTACATATGGGAAATGCCGGGTTCAGGGGAAAGTCATTAGAAATGCATTACGAACTTTTGAGATGCCTACAAGTAACCTGAAAAACCGTTTTCATTTGCAAGTAGAATTCAATCTTAATTTGAGTTGCTCTCGCCTTTCTGCTTGTTTCTTTTGTAAATAATAAATGCCCGTTATTTTATATAAGTTTTTGGGAGGTACCAGCAACCGCTGACGCCTTTTCTTCCTATTGTGTGTGGCAGGCAAACAGCCTGCAGTTTAGTAGCCGCTCAGTATATACATGCTTCCAGGAGATATAGTGTACACCCGACGGTATGATTTACTTTGTCTTAGTTTTTGTACAGATGATGATGTAAATGCTATCTCTTTTGTCACCTTTTGGGATATATGTTGTAACATGGAATATGCTTGTACATGTTGTAAATGGATATGAATATTAATGAAAGGAAATTTTGGTGATGTCTGTCTCTTTTACTTGTGGTCATGTGTTGAGAATGAATGTCATAGTCGCGAAAAAATTTTCCCTGTATTTTACAACTTGTGCGATATAATTGTGAATGATATCTTGCGAATTGCGCGTAAACGGGTACCCGGATCCTGAGGGGTCGACAGTTTGGTATCAGAGCAATGGTACCCCGATACGCACATTCGCGATATTACAATTCCGATCGCATTAAGATCTCGAATAGCGACAATCTATCGACTTGTCATGAGTTCGAGAAGGGAAATATGACATTCATATTCAAATAACCACAGATGTCACCAAGTTCATTAAATTCATATTATATCCCAAGAAGAGAAAAGCATTTATGATAAATATCTGTCTAGGGCATTTTTATGACTAATTATGGTTCTTATGCAGAGCCATGGCATCTCGACCAGGTCAGGATACTTCTGATCAGCTGGCACGCATACTGAGCGCACTTACTGATCTTCAGCAGCAGCAGGCTGCTATGAGAGGCCAGCAGGAGCAGATATTGGCCCAGCAGACCGAGATTGCTGACAGGCAGACGGACATAGAGATGAGATTTGAGGATCTGTCAGATTTCACGTACCATCCATCTCAGGATAGGATACGGCAGGACCAGCACCAGTCCGTTGAGGTGGAGCAGCCTCATCCTGATGATCCACTAGAGGCCATTCCAGAGCATGGAGCTGAGGAGGATGCAGACTTAGACAGGGAGCAGGACCCTGTTGACTTTGCTGACAAGGATGCACACGAGTTTGCAGCCATTCACAGGCACCAGTCAGTCTTCACTTCTTATCAGCGGGCCAACATACCCTTGTTTGAGGGCACAGGTCCACCAGATGACGCTGAGCAGTGGCTGATGAGAGTAATGAAAGTGCTCAGGGCGATTAATGCGCCACGAAACACGTGGCTATCTTTCGTAGAATACTCACTGATAGACTTCGCCGAGCGATGGTGGATGGCCGTAGTGTCCGAGTTAGGCCGAGAGCCTACTTGGAACGATTTTGTGACGAAGTTCAGAGCCCACTTCTTTTCTGCGAAGTGGAGGGAGTCCCAGCGCCGACTGTTTGCAGAGCTTCGTCAGGGACAGATGACAGCCCGGGATTACTTTATCAGATACACAGAGCTGTCACGACACACACGAGCAGCTGGCGCATTTCCAGAGGAGAATCTGGAGAAGTTCATTGGCGGCATGCGAGAGGAGGTGCAGGAGAAGCTGGCTGGACTACACATCACTTCTATCTCCGAGGCTACCGATGCTGCGGAGAAGTTCGAGGACATCAGAGGGAGACGTTACGGGAGCTCGTCTGGAGCACCGCCTAGACCGCGGCGACATTTTGGGCCGATACGTCGACCGTTTCAGCAGCAGAGGTCAGCCAGACGGTTCCGACCTACAGGTTCGACATTCTCTGGCAGTGCTCGCTCTTCTCCATCGACTACTCTAGGAGGAGCACTTGCCGGACAAGGTACAGAGTTCACTCGACCATCTGGGTCGCAGCGAGCAGATAGACCACCTGCAGGACCAGCTCGGAGCACGGACACAGCTACTCCCTCTACTCGACCAGTCCGGTGCTACCGATGTCACGAGTGGGGACATTACCGTGCACAGTGTCCACAGGCTTCTGGCGAGCCACAACCACAGCCTTCACAGCCACAGCCGCAGACACAGCGTTCAGGGAGTTTCCGTGGCAGGAACTCCAACTTTAGGCGACAGCAGCCGAGACAGACGCAGAGTGTGGCAGGTTCTAGTGCTGCATCAGCCAGGCAGGGACAGTTACATGCCGTTACTGAGGAGCAGGCACGTTCAGCGGCTACAGTGGTGAAAGGTATGGTCTCAGTCTTGGGCCGACCTTTCCATGTTTTATTCGATTCCGGCGCGACACACTCTTTCCTTGCTTTGAGGTTGCTTGTTTCTTTAGATAGAGTTGCAGAGACGCTATCGTCTCCATATCACATCCGAGGGCCAGGTGGCCAGTTATTTGTCATATCTCTGATAGTCAGGCACTTGCCCGTACTGATTGGCGGTTACGAGATGATCGCAGACTGTCTACTCCTACAGCTAGATGAGTTCGACTTGATTTTAGGCATGGATTGGCTATCTACTCATCATGCACTGGTTGATTGCTTTAGGAAGACGGTTGTCTTCAGGATTCCAGATCTACCCGAGTTCACGTTTGAGGGTACTACACATGACTCCACCATGGAGTACATTTCAGTATTGCGAGCCCAACGACTTGTTGATCAGGGTTGCGATTCTTACCTTGCTTTTGTTCGAGAGGTGTCTGATCAGGAGCCGATGATACAGGACATCCGAGTAGTCTCAGAATACCCTGACGTATTTCCTGATGAGCTACCAGGGCTACCTCCTGAGAGGGAGATTGAGTTCGAAATCACATTGTTGCCAGATACACAGCCGATCTCTATGGCACCATATCGCATGGCACCAGCCGAGTTGAGGGAGCTGAAGGTGCAGTTGCAGGAGTTGCTTGACTTGGGATTCGTGAGGCCGAGCATTTCACCTTGGGGTGCTCCGGTTCTATTTGTCAAAAAGAAGGATGGATCCATGAGACTATGCATCGATTACAGGCAGCTGAACAAGAGAACGGTGAAAAACCGTTATCCTTTGCCGCGCATCGATGATTTGTTTGACCAGCTCCAGGGATCTTCGGTTTTCTCGAAGATCGACCTTCGCTCAGGCTACCATCAGCTGAGGATTCGCGAGTCGGATATTCCGAAGACAGCCTTCAGGACTCGCTATGGACACTACGAGTTTGTGGTGATGCCGTTTGGGCTCACCAATGCACCTGCGGCTTTCATGGATATGATGAACCGTATCTTCCGTCCATACTTGGACAAGTTTGTAGTGGTGTTCATCGATGATGTGCTCATCTATTCACGGAATGAATGGGATCATGCAAATGATCTACGGATTGTCCTAGATACATTGCGGAAGCACAAGCTATATGCCAAGTTGAGCAAGTGTGAGTTCTGGTTATCCCAGGTCTCATTTCTCGGGCATATCATTTCTGGAGCAGGTATCGCGGTTGATCCCGCGAAGATAGATGCAGTTATGTCTTGGGAGCAGCCCAAGACAGTCACTCAGATTCGGAGCTTCCTCGGATTAGCGGGCTATTACAGACGCTTTGTCAGCGGATTTTCACGCATCGTCCGTCCATTGACACGATTGACGCAGAAGGGAGTTCCATTCATTTGGGACGATTCATGTGAGCAGGCCTTCCAGACACTGAAGGAGAGGTTGACTACAGCGCCTATTCTTGCTCTTCCTTCAGGCACTCAGGACTATGCAGTTTACACAGATGCATCTGGAGAAGGTCTAGGAGCAGTGTTGATGCAGAGAGGACAGGTGATTGCTTATGCATCACGACAGTTGAGACCGCACGAGCGGAACTACCCCACACATGACTTGGAGTTGGCGGCAGTTGTCTTCGCCTTGAAGATCTGACGTCACTATCTATATGGGGTGAACTTTGAGATTTTCACAGACCACAAGAGTCTGAAGTACATCTTTGATCAGAAGGAACTGAACATGAGGCAGCGTAGATGGCTCGAATTGCTGAAGGATTATGATTGCACGATCTCTTACCATCCCGGTAAGGGAAACGTGGTGGCTGATGCACTTAGCAGGAGAGCGCATGCTGATGGTACGGCAAACTGGCTATACACGTGGGATACACTTGCAGCTTTGAGTGATTGGCATCCTCAGGAGAGCACATCCATTTCTACCACCGTGCCTCCACGATACAGCAGTCTTTGGGATCGTATTGTTGAGGGCCAGAAGACCGATCCTTGGATTCATGATAGATACATGCGCGCTGTCAAGGACGAATTTGATGACTTTGTTGTGATGGAGTCTATTTTATGGAAGGCAGGACGGGTCGTTGTACCCAATGATGAGCAGCTTCGCAGAGACATTCTCGATGAGGCACACAGTTCACGGTTATCTATCCATCCAGGCAGTACAAAAATGTACCGTGATCTGCGTCGACATTTCTGGTGGGATGGAATGAAGCGCGATGTAGCGCTACATGTTAGCAGATGCATGACCTGTCAGATGGTCAAGGCTGAGCACAGGAGACCGCCGGGATTACTGCAGTCTCTCCCTATTCCCGAGTGGAAGTGGGAGAGCATTTCTATGGATTTTGTCACAGGATTGCCGAAGACGCCAGGTGGCCATGATTCTATATGGGTCGTTGTTGATAGGTTGACCAAGTCAGCCCATTTCATACCTGTCCACACGACTTATACTCCATCCAGATTAGCCAAGCTCTATGTGCAGAACATTATCAGGCTACATGGTATACCACGAGAGGTGGTATCTAACAGAGATTCGAGATTTACATCTCACTATTGGCAGCAGTTCATGTCAGCACTACAGACAGAGCTGAAGATGAGTTCTGCTTATCATCCGCAGACAGACGGGCAGAGTGAGCGCACCATTCAGACGCTTGAGGATCTACTTCGCGCATGCACTTTGGAGTGGAAAGGGTCCTGGAAGGACCATTTGCCCTTGGTGGAATTCACGTACAACAACAGCTATCACTCCAGTATTGGCATGGCACCATTCGAAGCCCTATACGGGCGGAGATGCCTCACACCTCTCAGTTGGCGTGAGGTAGGCGATCATGCTTTATATTCCGTAGATCTCTTGGAGGAGACTGCGAGAGCTGTTGATCTTGTGAGACGGAGGCTGTTGACGGCACAAAGCCGCCAGAAGAGCTATGCAGACCGTCGGAGGAGAGACTTAGAGTTTCAGGTAATCTAATTATTTTCTCCTCATCCACTCAATTATGATATATATGTGTTCAACCTAATCTTATAATAATTATATTCCTATAAATTATAGGTTGGAGATTGGGTATTTTTGCGAGTATCTCCCATGAAGGGAGTGCAGAGATTCGGTGTTCGTGGCAAGTTGGCGCCGCGATATGTTGGACCGTTCGAGATTCTGGCTAGAGTAGGGAAGGTTGCTTACCGAGTAGCTCTTCCTCCACATCTTTCAGCTATTCATGATGTTTTCCACATATCCAATCTGAGGAAGTATGTTCACGACTCTCGACACGTCATCAGTTACGAGAATCTTGACATAGAGCCAGATCTGACTTATGAGGAGAAGCCAGTTCAGATACTTGACCATGCTGTGAAGAAGCTTCGCAGCAAGGAGATTTCATTGGTCAAGGTTTTGTGGCACCGACACGGCGTCAAGGAAGCGACATGGGAGACTGAAGCCGACATGCGGGAACGATATCCGCAGCTTTTCTGATGTAAACATTAAAACAAGCTTTTGTAATTAGTTACATGATAAATGTATGGCTTGTTTTCTCTTTGAGGTTTTTATGGGTTCAAAACCCTTTGAGGTTTTTATGACCATATTAAATCCAAACAAGATACCTAATAGCCTTAACTCGAGTCTCGAGGACGAGACTCCCTTTGAGGTTTTTATATTTGTAACATCCGGAATCCAATCAAACCCGAAGTCGTCCGATTTTGGGTCCAATGAACCCAAAAACGTTATCGGTCAATACTAAACAACCTAAAACGACCATTTGATCATGAATCAAAAGTTGTTCGGGCGAAATCGACCGAAAATCGGTCACACCGTATCGCGCGCCGTGAAAAGCCACGACGTAAATTCGGAAACCGCGAAACGAACCAAGACCGTCATTAGATCCGATTCGACGACACAAGACCAACGGAATCGACCGTTCGTCAATCGGAGGTCGTTTGGTATTTTTAATTCATAAAATTTAACCTTAAACAAAAATTATATCCGGAAATTTCGGCTATTCAAAACTCGACCAAAAGTATATGAATATTATACTCATATTGACCGTCATTCCGAGACGATCGAAATAAGATATTTCGCGCCGAAATCCGAGGCCCGAGGCACACATACGGTCTATTTTTATGTATAAAAAAAAAAAAATTAATCCAAACCCAACAGTAGCAGTCGGCTACTGTTTTAAAAAAAAAAATAATATATTAAACAAAATTTAATATCTGCCAAGCAAACAGTATACGTTTGTCTATTTTTGAAAAAAATTATATTTGTACAGCTGTATAGACTAAACCATAAGACGTTGCCAAGTTGGCATTTAAACCCCCACTTGGCATGATCCCTTGAACCCTTTCTTTCTATATAAGAAACCCAACGTCACATTCCCGTCTCACCTTGGTTTTATAAATCCCAGTTCTACGTTCCTACTTTCCTCTTCTATTTTCCCAAACTTTTCCCCATTTCGGTAAACTGCCATTGAAGCCTGGAGATTCTCTTTCTCTTGGACTGTTTCCAGCAGCCCATTACTTCTGCTCCTCTCCAAGCAAGCCAAAGCATTCCCTGTTGCAGATTCTCCTACTGTTGCATGTCAATTTGATCTCAAAACTTTGAGATTTCAAGGTACCATCCTATATCCCCATCTCCTTGCTGCCATGCATGTACACTCCATGGATATTTCTTTTCCTATTTTAGCCTCTAAATTCTTCTTCAACTTGCTTGTGTCTGAGTTTTAATTACTTATGTAAGAATCAATCTGGGAATATGGTGATGGAATAATTAGAGTTTATTGGATTCTGTGGGCTTTTTCAGACTGTTCTGTTTGTGGCAACGGCATTAGAAGGAGAATAGGACAGATGTATCTCACCCCTCGTGTTGTCCACATTGGAACTATTAGAATGACTGTTCTGGAAAGTTAGCATTATTGATTAGGATGTAAATTTTACTGGATTTGCCATTGAGATTTCTTTTTGATTTATGCATTTATAAATAACTTACCAGGTCTCCTGTACATCTTTGAAATAAGAATCTGAACATTACAATTTTACTGTATTTAATTCTATTGTAGCATGAATATTTAGAAGGGAAATTACTAGATTAAACTTAAATTGTTGACATTAAATGAACCTAAATAATTCAGGATTTGCCATTTTAGGTGCTCCGATTTTGTATCTGGAGATTTCTAAGGCTTAGTTTATCGACGCATTAACTATGAAATATATTAAAAGTGATCCCTTTTGACTTCTAGAAAATATCTAACTATTAGTTATATTTTGATATGATATTTTTCTATAAAGGAAATGATATAGCATAGTTTCGAGAATTGAGAAAAAAAAATGGTTCTTAGGTCATTCTCCTCACGGCTGGAGACCTGATCATGGTTGAACATTGCAGTACTTTATTTTCTTTAGGTTGATGGTTGTTAAGGCATATCAAGGATTTGATTCTAGGATATTTATACGTGATGTGGACTGGATGGTGTACATGGGGAAGATCAACAAGAAAGTCTCCTACTCTACTATTATGAAGTGAAGCAACTTGCCTCCAGATTTCAGTGTTTCAACTTCCTATTAATATCTCAAGTTTATAAAAGATATATACATTATAGAGGTACATACTGAAGAAATGAAATCATTAAAACGGTCTTTTTATTGTGGGTTTTAATTATAGGTTTAAAAGTATAAACCATAGAATAGAACTGGTGGAATTAAAAAAAAATAAAAAATAAATAAATAAATAATACTTGAAATAATAATTGCCTTTCTGTGAAGGTTGCACCTCGATGTTTTTTTTATAAAGCGCATATGTAGAATAAGTATGTGCTGGGTAACAATCACACATTGCTATTCCATCTTGCCTTGGTTAGTAATATATCCATGAAATTAAGCACATGCATGTCCTCAAAATACCTAATAAAGGTATACTGGTTTGACTTAAAAAGTTATATAAGTATTAGCTTAAAGAAATAAATAAAAAAAAGGGGGGATTTGTACTAAACTAAATGATATCAATAAGATCATAATACCAAAGGACCTAGATCCGATCAGACTACAAAAGAAAGGACTGTGATTGAGATGATTAATCAAAGAAGGAAAGAAAACAGTGAATCAGGGATGACTTATAATTTAATGCCGGTCATGTGATCTTTACACCTGACCGTGCGAGGGCGCGGTGACCCTCACCTGGGCGGAGGAAAGGAAGCCCAGTTTGGGCAGCGGCCGCCAAGTGCGCGGATCTAGGATCCCAGTCCTTTTTCGGATTTTACGCGAGCTCGCAGTGTTTTTACGCCTCGTTGGGATCCAGACTTTAGACCAGTTCCGCTGACCCTGTCTTTAGGATACCCAGGCGGGGGATCCTTGGTTTTCAGTTTTTACGTACGAGCTCGTCCGCCCGTACTAGTCGGGCAGTTTTCTAGAGCGACTTTTCTAGGGAGTCTCTCTCACCCGTCTCAGTGGCGTAGTTGGGGAGTAGACCTATCCCTCTATTGGACCGCGCTTCCAATTAGAGGGCGAGACGGAAGAGCCATTTGCAGGCTTCTTCACCGCTTGAGTTACTTCGCCAAACAGACTTGGCGATTCTATATCTACATCATCAATATCTACATCTACAACATCTGGAGCTATATCTGAAACATTGAAGTTAAGAAATTGAGAAGTTAAGATCAAAAGACCATTCTCTCTACCCAAGAATTTAAATAAATTAATAGATCTCTACAATCTCAACTTTTCCATTTTTTTCACTCACCAACATGATATCTAAAGAAAATGATATATGCATTCCCCCTCACACACTCATGATTACGCAACTGCTATCGAAATAATGTTACATATGGGAAATGCCGGGTTCAGGGGAAAGTCATTAGAAATGCATTACGAACTTTTGAGATGCCTACAAGTAACCTGAAAAACCGTTTTCATTTGCAAGTAGAATTCAATCTTAATTTGAGTTGCTCTCGCCTTTCTGCTTGTTTCTTTTGTAAATAATAAATGCCCGTTATTTTATATAAGTTTTTGGGAGGTACCAGCAACCGCTGACGCCTTTTCTTCCTATTGTGTGTGGCAGGCAAACAGCCTGCAGTTTAGTAGCCGCTCAGTATATACATGCTTCCAGGAGATATAGTGTACACCCGACGGTATGATTTACTTTGTCTTAGTTTTTGTACAGATGATGATGTAAATGCTATCTCTTTTGTCACCTTTTGGGATATATGTTGTAACATGGAATATGCTTGTACATGTTGTAAATGGATATGAATATTAATGAAAGGAAATTTTGGTGATGTCTGTCTCTTTTACTTGTGGTCATGTGTTGAGAATGAATGTCATAGTCGCGAAAAAATTTTCCCTGTATTTTACAACTTGTGCGATATAATTGTGAATGATATCTTGCGAATTGCGCGTAAACGGGTACCCGGATCCTGAGGGGTCGACACTACATCACACTAACACCTCCAATCTATGTTCTTGTTCAAATTATAAACCCGTATATTGATGCCATCTAAGTTATTTTCACACAATTTGAACCTATCATGTTGTGTTTGGATTATGATACCTTAAGTTTTAAAATCTTGAGGATTTTTCATAAGTCATTGTTAATCCTGATCAACCTACGATACATTGCCTGAACCGTAAGTAGTTATACAGTGTTGAATTTATTGCTTGCTAAGATCACGATCAATTAGTGCAAAACATTTGATGCGTTATTACTGAAGCTTGCATCTTGAGTGTTTGGTCTAGGCTATTTTTTTTAGTTCTAAAATCAAACCTCTAAGTTACTAACAGAAATCTGCACTCATCATGAAAAATCTTAGTAGTATATAAGTTGTTAATAGTCGTTGAGTGGTGTTTAAGATACTGAAGATGATAAGGGATAATTAGAAACAAATCTCTTCATGAATTCAGAGTTTTAGAAAAAAAGCAGCAAATCAATATCTAGTTTGTTGCAATGAAAATCCTAAAATTTCCTTTTACTCAAAATACTCTTGATATCTACTTCATGGATCTAGAGATTCAGGAGGAAAAAAACAACACTATCGAAAGGAGTTAGTGATATTGGCTCATTTGATTAATGTATATAAGAATCAAATTAAAATCAAAATTTTGGCCATATTAATCATTCTTAGCTTTTGGACCACCTGCTACATATTCTGGAAGTTTTATGGTTATACGCAGAAATTTCAAATAAAAAACGAGACTCATGTGTTTGTAAAATTTGCCAAGTGCAATATCTTGAAGTTGTCTCTACTGTTAAGACGAGTTCCTTAGTTCTGAATTTTTTTTTAGTATGGTGCTTTTATTGCTGCTTTGCTCGTTAGGATTAGAGATTGAGCTGCATTGATATGATAAGAAGAGCATGATATGTCGTACATTTCCATGCGATTCCTCTGCGGGAAAATTTTGTTTGAGAAATTTCTCTACTGAAGCGTGCCATTATTGAAAATTTAATATAAATGGTCTAAAGTCAAATTATGGAAGGGGATTTTATAAGACAAAATTGGTTGGGAAAGAGTTTTATTTCGTCACCTAATTAGATGGTGTGGTGGGGGGAGTCTAGTCATCATATACGTGATGCATTCCTTTTAGTCATTCTATATATAACAAGTTACATATCTTATGACATTGGTAGTAAATCATGTCCGGCCAAAGTAGTCAAGACATCATTTTCCGCAAGTATGCTTCATGACGACATCAACATCTATTGCATCTATTAGTGAGGCAAAACAAAAACATAAATGATGACATCCCATATTCTGAGAGTCCCATCCATATTTGAAGATAAAAGCCATTCCCCATCTTCACTAAAGTACAAGTTAGTCATGCGATCCAAGTGCCCTTTGGATTTTCAAGACATTCATTACATAAGAAATGACGAGTATAATCCCGAATGCCGGTCATGGTGACCCCCACACCTGACTGTGCGAGGATACGGTGACCCTCTACTGGGCAGAAGATAAGAAGCCCAGTTCGGGCAACGGCCGCCAAGTGCGCGGGTCTTGGATCCCAATCTTCTTTACGGTTTTTACATGAGCTCGCGGTGTTTTTACACCTCGTTGGGATACTGACTTTTGACCAGTCCGCTGATCCTCTATTTTAGGATATCCATGCTGGGGGATCCTTGGTTTTAGTTTTTCGTATGAGCTCGTTTGCTCGTACTAGTCGGGTCGGTTTCTAGAGTGACTTTTCCGGAGACGGAGAGTCTCTCTCACCCGTCTTTGGGGCGTAGTTTTGAAGTAGACCTATTTTTCTATTGGACCGTACTTCCAATTAGAGGGTGAGACAGAAGTGTCTCTTAAGAGACACCTCACCGCTTGCGTTTTGGTTACTTTCACCAACAGGCTTAGTGATACTACATCTGAATTATCTATGTCTACCAAGGTTCAAGAAAGCGGTATGCGTATGTGTTCGGACTGGCCACCGAATACTGAATAAGCGGTATGCGGGGGCATATGCGGGGTATATGCGGTTCTACGCGGTTTTCTAATTTTTAATTTAAAAATATATAAATATCTATAAATAACATTACCACTAAATTTATGTATCTAAGTGGAGTTAAAGAATATCTAAAAAACGGTTCATGTTAGATGGGTGTGTATATATGCTTTTAATCGCCTCATATTTAATCACAAAAAAATATTTGCCAAAAAAATCGCACATTAGATGATTCGTAACAACAAAACTTCAATACACATACATGCACTACATGGGAAAAATCTCAATTGGCATATATAAAAATATCCGACGATACATTGCATATACTCGTGAAAACAATACATGAGAAAAATATAAAACGTTGCATATACATAATGGTATAATGCATTGAAATTGTATAGAAATGCATGTCATATTCTTACAATTGAATGAAGGAAGAGGTATAGCTATGGAATTAAGGACCTGAATGAGAAGATTGAAAAGTTGGAGCAGCTGGAGCAGTATGCGGGGCATATGCGCGGCATATGCGGGCCGCATATGCGGGGAGGGAACATAATGCACTGATTCATGGAATCGATGCGGTCTGCATGCCGCACAAGCATATGCGACCGCATATGCGGTCTGTGCGGCCGATTTCGTGAACACTGATGTCTACATCTGAATCATTTAGGGTTACATTTGCAGGAGTTACAGTTAAACTCAGAATGAAGGATAACAGATCTTGCCTAAGAGATGAAGTCAACTACAAGATGTGTTGACTAGGGTTAATTATAATTAAGTTAATTGACGTGTTGTGTTAGGTAGCCAACAACCAGCGTAAAACAGTCAGAGACAACTTCCTAAATAATATATATTTTTTTAAAAAATACTATTTAGGAAGTTGCCTTATGACAGTCGGAGCTTTTCAACATGGATTTAAGCAAACATACAGATTTCGTTGGGGCGTTCCCTACTTGCGACGCGTTGCACCGCCCGAATGCAATGAAAAATTGGCAAGGGCCGCTACATCGCAGCCTGGATGTAGTTCAAATTGTGCAAGGGTTCTTGCATGAGGAACGCATGTGGGTAATTAAGCTAGTTCCGTTGCATCACCGCCCGGATGCAGTCCAAAATTTACAAGGGTTCTCGCATAATGGACACATGCGAGTAAAGAAGTTAGTCCAAAAGAGATTGCAACGGAAGTTGCGGATCGGTAGTTGGAATATTGGCACTTTAACTGGAAAATTGATGGAGATAGTGGATACGATGGAAAGAAGGAATATTCATATACTATGTCTTCAAGAGACTAAATGGTTGGAGAGAAAGCAAGGGAGATCGAGAAGACATGCTTTAAACTTTGGTATTCAGGTAAAGATAAGGGTAGAAACAGTGTTGGAGTGATTGCTCATAAGGATTTGAAGGATTGTGTGATTGAGGTGCAAAGATTTGGGGGATCGGATTATATTGCTAAAATTGGTGCTTGAAGAAGAAATTTTGAATATAATCTCAGTTTATGCACCACAAATTGGTTTAGATGAAAGGACTAAACAAGCTTTTTGGGAGGATCTAGATAAGATTTTACAAGGAATCCCACAAAGAGAGATGATTTGCATAGGTGGAGATCTTAATGGACATGTGGGAAAAGATGCTTCAGGGTATGCTAGTGTTCATGGAGGACGTGGTTTTGGGGATAGAAATGAAGAGGGAAAAGCCATCCTGGATTTTGTAACGGCATATGATCTTTTCATAACAAACACTCTCTTCAAGAAGAGGGAGGAGCATTTAATTACTTATAAGAGTGGCTCAACTACAACATAGATAGATTACTTTACATTGAGGAGAAGAGATCAGTTGTGTTATAAAGACTGCAAAGTAATCCCAGGAGAGAGTTTGACAACCCAACATCGCTTGTTAGTCTTGGATGTGCAAATAAAAGGGATGGTAAAGAAAAGGAGGGTTCCTAAGATCACTAGAACTATATGGTGGAATCTTCCACTGAAGTAATCGAGCTTCAGGGAGAAGGGTTTAGAAGACTTATCTTGGGATTGTAGCGGAAGTGCAAACGAGATGTGGGAGGCAGTAGCATCTTGCATGGCCTCAAATTTCAGCCTAATTCGGTCGAATTTCTGTCGAATATCGATATCCAGTCGAAATCAAAATTCGACCGAAACGACCGAAATGACCGAAATATGGGGGTCCTAGTACAAAAAATGATCGAAATGACCGAAATTTCGGTCGAAATTCCACCGAAATTCCATCGAAATTCTGTTTTAGTCGGTACCGAAATGGTGACCGAAACCGATATTTAAGGCCTTGGCATCTTGTATCCGAAAGGTAGCCAAAGAGATGCTAGGAGAGTCAAAGGGAGGAGCCCCAAGTCAAAAGGAGGCTTGGTGGTGGAGTGAAGGGGTGCAAGAGAAGCTAAAAATTAAAAGAACATGCTTTAAAGCTATGTCTAAGGATAAAACAAAGGAAACAGTCACAAACTACAAAATAACGAAGAAGGAAGCAAAGAAGGCTGTAAGCGAAGCTAAGTCAAAAGCTTATGAAGTTTTGTATGAAAATCTCGACTCTAAGAAGGGCCAGAAGGATATATTCAGGTTGGCCAAAGCAAGAGAAAGAAAAACCAAAAACCTTTCTCAAGTGAGATGCGTTAAGGACGAGGAAGGTCACGTGCTTGTTACTCAGAAGGATATAGAGACTAGATGGGAACAGTACTTCCATAAACTTTTCATTGGGGAAGGAAATAAAGAGATTACTTTGGGTGATCTAACTATTAATGAAAGTTACTTAAATCGTGCAAGCTATAGACGGATCCAAAAAAAGGAAGTAGATGAGGCTTTGAAGGTTATGAGACCTGAAAAAGGTGTAGAACCGGATGACATCCCTGTAGAAGTATGGAAAGTTTTAGGTGAGCGCAGTTTGACTTGGCTTACGAATCTTTTCAATGTTATTTGGCGAAGCAAGAAAATGCCTGAAGATTGGAGGAGTATCGTGGTGCCTCTTTATAAGAATAAAGGGGACATTCAAAATTGTTCAAATTACAGAAGTATCAAGCTGATGAGTCACACTATGAAAATTTAGGAACGTGTGATCGAAAATTGGTTGAGGCAAGTTACCAACGTAAAAGAAAACCAATTCGGATTAATGCCAGGTCGCTCAACTATTGAAGCCATCCATTTGCTGAGGAGAACAATGGAGATTCATAGAGCTAAAAAGAAGAACCTCCATATGATCTTTATTGATTTGGAGAAGGCTTATGATTCTGTCCCACGAGAGATATTGTGGAGAGTTTTGGAGAAGAGACAAGTGTCGGTCCTATATATTAACCTCATAAAGGACATGTATGATAGGGCTTTATCTTGTGTAAGGACCCCGTATGGGAAGACTGGCTATTTTGACATCAACATTGGTTTACATCAAGGTTCAGCTTTGAGTCCATTTCTTTTTACTTTGATTATGGACGAGTTGACAAGTCACATTCAAGATGAGTTACCTTGGTGTATGTTATTTGCTGATGATATTGTGTTGATTGACGAGACTAGAGATGGAGTAAATGAGAAGCTTGAGGTCTGGAGACATGAGTTGGAGAGTAATGGATTTCGTATAAGTAGGGCTAAGACAAAATATATGGAGTGCACCTTTGATGGAAGCAATGGTGAAGGAATCGAGGTGAAGATTGGTGATGATAACATTCAGAAGAGAGATTCTTTTAGATATCTGGGTTCTATTTTGCAACATGATGGGGAAATTGATGAAGATGTTACTAACAGAATAAATGCAGGCTGGCTAAAGTGGAGAGGAGCTTCTGCTGTTCTCTGTGATAAGAAAATTCCTTTAAAAAATAAAGGAAAATTTTACAAAGCAGCTGTGAGACATGCTATGCTCTATGGATATGAATGTTGGCCTGTGAACCATAGACATGTGCAGAGAATGGCTGTTGTAGAAATGAAAATGCTAAGGTGGATGTGTGGACACAGACATAAAGATCGGATTCGGAGAGCTGAGGAGATCATATGGAGGTTCTTTATGAGATGCTGAGGAAACATATGATCTTTATTGATTTGGAGAAAGAAAGTGTTGCTCCGATCGAGGATAAGATGCGAGAAAACCGCTTAAGATGGTTTGGTCATTTGCAAAGAAGATCGGCTGATGCACCAGTTAGGAGATGCGAGCGTTGGGATGTTGAGTCGGTTAAGAGAGGGCGGGGACGACCCAAGAAGTGTTGGAAAGAAACCATACGAAGGGATCTTTGTTTTGTGGATATAAGCTCGGGATTGACCCAAGATAGATCTGAATGGAGACGAAGATTCCATGTAGCCGACCCTACTTAATTGTGGGAATTGAGAAAAGGCTTTGTTGTTGTTGTTAATTGACGTGTTGGGAACTTAGTTAGGATGCATTACACAACACCACATGCCCACGGAGGCACCCCAACCCTAAGGCATTATTAACATCTTAGAGTCATAGTTTGAGGTCATACATAGATCAAAACCATAGACTATCCACTCGACTTGAAAAGATATATAGAATTGGGGACCAGATTGGAATATTATCCTTTCCATTATCAACGTAAGAGTTAAATAAAGCACCACCTCACCAACTCCTTATATCCATAACTTGATCTCAATGACGAGAAAATAACATTTACATATAGGCCATAAATTATATAGGCCATAAATTAATATATAAATTATATATAAGAAAGGCTAATGGGCAAATGAAAAAATTATGCTTATGAGTCATTATTTCCTATATCAGAATATGACATATAAAAATGTAGTGGGTAAAAAAGGAATTGGGACATTTCCTTAAAGTAGTTTAAAAATCTTCCTCATAGCTATTTATGCCTTATTACTTGTTTCTTTTGCAACCACTTTAAATGTCTGCTTAATTTAATAAGTTTTTTGGAAGTACCAGCGCTCGCCGACGACCTCAGTAGCTAGTTGATGATTCTTGGCATCCAGGTTTATACCAGACGGTACAGTGTCCTTTGTTGTGGTTTTTGTTCATTTCATAATGTAAATGCTTTCTTTCTCTTTTGTATATTTTAGGAAAACGTGTATGAATCTCTCAGCCTCTTTTGTACATGATGTATAAATATGGAAATTAATGAAATGCAATGATGGCGACACTTGTTTTTATTGATATTGTGTTTATTACTTGAATGTGAATGTCGTGGAAGAAAAGCGAAAATTTTCCCTCAAATTTCACTGTTTAATGTGATCTTTAACGAGTGTAATGTCGCGAATGCAGTGTAAATGATTACCCGGATTCGAGGGCGTGAGAGTTTGGTATCATAGCCGTGGTACACATATACGTACATTCGTAGTATTATAATACCGATCACATTAAGTTCTCGGATAGCGATGGTCTTCCAACTTGTCGTGAGTCCGAGAAGGGAAATATGGCATTCGAATTCAATAACCACCGATGTCATCAATGTCATTAATTTTCGTATCATATCCCAAGAAGAGAAAAATCATATATCATAGTATCTGCGAACAAAATGACTAATAATGGTTCTTATGCAGAACCATGACATCCAGAGCTGCTCAGGATATGACTGATCGTTTGGAGCGCATCACAACTCTCTCACAGACGTCCAGCAGCAACAGGCTGCTATGCAAGGTCAGCAAGACTGGGTTCTAGCTCAACAGACTGAGATTGCAGACCGACAGATCGATATGGAGATGAGGTTCGAGGAGCTATCAGATTACACCTACCATCCATCTCAGGATGGAACCAGACAGGACCAACCACAGTCGGTTGAGGTACAACAACCTCATTTTTATGATCCACATGAGGAGATGCTAGGGCATGGAGTTGAGGATGGAGACTATGACAGGGAGCAGGACCCTGTAGATTTTGCAGATGAGGATGCACACGAGTACTCAGCTATCCACATGCATCAATCAGTGTTCACTTCCTACCAGCGGGTCAATTTGCCCATGTTCGAGGGCACATGGACATCAGATGTTGCGGAGTAGTGGCTGAAGAGAGTCATGAAGGTGTTGAGGATATTTCGCGCACCACAAGACACATCTATCTTTCATGGAGTATTCACTGACAGATTTCGCAGAGAGATGGTGGGATGCAGTAGTTTCTGAGTTGGGTTGTGAGCCTGCATGGGATGACTTTGAGATGAGGTTCAGATCTAACTTCTTTTCTGCGAAGTGGAAGGAGTCCCAACGCTGTTTGTTTGCCGAGCTTCGATTGGGACGGATATCAGCCAGAGATTACTTCGCCCGATACACCGAGCTGTCATGACACTTTACAACTGCCGCATTTCCAGATGAAAATCTAGAAAAGTTCATCAGAGGTATGCGAGAGGAGGTACAGGAGAAGCTGGCCGGATTACACATCACTTCCATCTCCGAGGCTACTGATGCAACGGAGATGTTCGAGGACATCCGGGAGAGACAATTTGGGAGCTCGTCTGGAGCGGTACCTAGACAACAATGATCATTTTGATCGATACGTCGACCATTCCAGCAACAGAGGTCAGCCAGACAATTCCGACCTACAGGTTCGTCATTCTCAAGCAGTGCTCGCTCATCTCCATTGACTACCTTAGGAGGAGCACTTGCCAGACGTGGCACAGATTCCGCTCGACCATCTGGGTCACAACAAACAGACAGACCCCCAGCAGGACCGATTCAGAGCACATGCATGACCACTCCCTTTATCCGGCCAGTCCGATGTTACATGTGTCATGAGTGGGAACATTACCGGCATCAGTATCCCTAGAGGTGTGGTGAGCCTCGCCAACATCTACAGTCATCACCGCCACATGAAAGCATACATGGAGTTTCCGTGGCAGGAACTCGAACTTCAGGGGGCAGCAGCAGAGACAGACACAAAGTGTGGTAGGTTCCAGTACCGCACCAGCCAAGCAGGGTCAGCTATACACAGTGATCGAGGAGCAAGCTCGTTCAACAGCTACTGTGGTGAAAGATATGGTCTCAGTCTTGGGCCGACCTTTCCATGTTTTGTTTGATTCGGGAGCGATAAATTCCTTCCTTGCATCGAGATTGCTAGCTTCATTACGAAGAGTCGCAGACTTTATCTTCCCCATATCACATCCGTGGGCCAGGTGGCTAGTTGTTCGTCATTTCACTGATAGTCAGACACTTGACAGTACTGATTGGCGGTCATGAGATGATCGCAGATTGTTTACTACTATAGCTTGATGAGTTTGATTTGATTTTGGACATGGATTTGTTATCAGCTCATTATGCTCTTGTTGATTGCTTTAAGAAGACAGTTGTCTTCAGGATTCCAGGTTTATCCGAGTTTACTTTCGAAGGAACATTACACGACTCCAAAACGGAGTATATTTCAGTGTTGAGAGCTCAGAGACTTGTTGATCAGGGTTGTGATTCCTAAGGTTGCAAAAATCGGTAGTCGGTACTCGGTCGGTTGGGTCACTGACTAAGGATTAATTGGCAGTTATTGAATTTAAATAAAACATTAAGCATATTAGAATAAGTTTGCTTTTAAAAAAAGTAAAAAATATGTTATCTCCAAGCAAAAATTGATCAACTAGTCAGCCTAGTCGGAATTAGTCAATACTCGGTCGGCCACCCCACTGACTACACTAGTCGGACCTACTAGTCGGACCAGTCATGGGACTTTTACAACAGTGGTGATTCCTATCTAGCACTTATTCGGGAGGTATCTGATCATGAGCTGATGACACAGGACGTTCGAGTAGTATCAGACTACCCAGTGTGTTTCCTGATGAGCTACCATGATTACCTTCTAAGAGAGAGAGAGATTGAGTTCGAGATCACAGTACTACCAGGTACACAACCGATCTCGATGGCTCCTTACCGCATGGAACCAGTTGAGTTGAGAGAGCTGAAGGTGCAGTTGCATTAATTGCTTGATTTTGGATTCGTGAGACTGAGTACTTCACCTTGGGATGCTCCAGTTCTATTTGTCAGGAAGAAGGATGAATCCATGAGATTATACATTGATTATATGCAACTAAACAGGAGAACGGTGAAGTATCGTTATCCATTGCCGCGTATCGATGATTTATTCGATCAACTTAAGGGATCTTCGGTGTTTTCGAAGATCGATCTTCGTTGAGGTTATCATTAGCTGAGCATTCGAGAGTCAGATATTCCGAAGACGGCTTTTAGGACTCGTTATGGACACTATGAATTTGTGGTGATACCGTTTGGGCTCACCAATGTACCTGCAACTTTCATGAATATGATGAACAGGATCTTCCGTCCATATTTGGATAAGTTTGTGGTGGTGTTCCTTGATGATGTGCTGATATACTCTCAGAATGAATAAGATCATGCGAATGATCTACGGATTGTCTTAGATACATTGCGGGAGCACAAGCTATATGCCAAGTTGAGCAAATTTGAGTTCTGGTTATCCCAGGTCTCATTTCTTGAGCATGTCATTTTGGGGAGGTATCACAGTTGATCCTGCGAAGGTTGAGGCCAAGGTTCAGAAATGCGGTATGCGGTATTCGTTCGGTCATGCGGTCTAAAGCGAGTAAGCGGATATGCGGAGGAGTATACGGAAGTATATGTAGTTTATGCGGTTTATAATATTTTAATATAAAATATTATAAAATAAACAATAAAATGTGATTATTAAAAATTTGATGATCTAAAAAATCCCAAATCAAAAATTTCAAATAAGATAATATAATTAATTAGATATATAAGGAGGATATTACTAATTGATTATTTTTTAGTGTGTATTTGAATTTAATGCATTATATATACATATACAAATTTGGATTCAACAGGGAGCACATGAATTTTATAAGAAAATCATTAATGTACATATTAGATCCTATAGATAACAAAAGCTAAAGAATAATCATAAGGACACAAATGATACACCCAAAATTTGGGCAAAGCATGTTGACACAAAATATAGGGGAAAATTGTATTTTCATATAAAATATATTAGAACACAAAAATGTAAAGTACCAGTCTGTAGTCAATTAGTTCATGTTTTATTTGAAGAATTAGAATGAATTTCGTTAGATAGAAAATTAAAAAAGCAGTAAACAATTCACTAATAAGTGTTGAGAACAATGAGAAAAATGGATATGATAAAAATACAGTAGATTATATTCCCAAATTACTCTAAAAAAGATTATAGTCCCAAATGCAACATATACAGGAATAATGAAAAGATGCATCAATGTAAATGATGATATAAGAGTTGCTCGGAAAAAAAATCGAGTTAATGTGTGATCAACATGTCATGGATTAACACAAATCCTATCAAATATGCGGCCGCATATGCGGACCGTATATGCGTTTTGACCGCATATTACCGCATATGGCATATGCGCTTCGGTCAAGTGACCGAATACGCATATGCGGCCGCATGGACCGCATTTCCGAACCACGGTTGAGGCAGTTATGTCTTGGGAGCAACCTAAGACAATTACTCAGATTCGGAGCTTCCTTGGGCTAGCGGGTTATTACGGATGCTTCGTCAGTGGATTTTCACGTATTGTTCACCCTCTGACATGATTGACGCAGAAAGGAGTTCCATTCATTTGGGATGGTTCATGCGAGCAGGCATTCATGGCACTGAAGGAGATATTGTCTACGACACCCATTCTTGCTCTTCCTTCATGCACTCAGGACTATGCAGTCTACACAAATACATCTGGAGATGGTCTAAGAACGGTGTTGATGCAGAAAGGCCACGTGATTGCCCGCTTCACGACATTTGAGATCGCATGAGCGGAATTACCCCACACATGACTTGGAGTTGGCGGCAGTTGTCTTCGCCTTGAAGATCTGACGCCACTATCTATATGGGGTGAATTTCGAGATCTTCACAGATTACAAGAGTTTGAAGTATATGTTTGATCAGAAGAAGTTGAACATGAGACATCGTAGGTGGCTCGAGCTACTAAAGGATTACTTTTGCACGATCTCTTACCACCCTGGTAAGAGAAATGTTGTAGCAGATGCGCTTAGCCGGAGAGCTCATGCAGAGGGTACGATGAACTGACTATATATATGGGATATGCTCGTAGCTTTGATTGATTGACATCCTCAGGAGAGTGCATCCACATCCAGAGCCGTGCCTCCACGATTTAGCAGTCTTTGGGATCGCATCGTCGAAGGCCAGAAGACGGATCCTTGGATTCGAGACAGATACATGTACGCTGTCAAGGACGAGATTAATGATTTTGTGGTGACAGAGTCCATTTTATGGAAGGCATGTCGGGTCGTTGTGCCCAACGACGAGTAGTTGCGCAGAGACATTCTATATGAGGCCTACAGTTCACGATTGTCCATCTATCTTGGCAGCACCAAGATGTATCGTGATCTGCGTTGACATTTTCGGTGGGATGGAATGAAGCGCGATGTGACGCAACATGTTAGCAGATGCATGGCCTGTCAGATGATCAAGGTCGAGCACAGAAGACCACCAGGATTACTGCAGTCCCTCCCTATTCCTGAGTGGAAATGGGAGAGTATCTCTATGGATTTCACCACGGGATTATCAAAGACACCGGATGGCCATGATTCTATCTGGGTTGTTGATAGATTGACCAAGTCAGCCCATTTCATACCTGTCAGCATGACTTACACTCCATCTAGATTGTCCAGACTATATGTGCAGAATATCATCAGACTTCATGGTATACTATTCGAGGTGGCGTCTGACAGAGATTCGAGGTTTACTTCGCATTACTGGCACCAATTCATGTCTGCACTATAGACAAGGCTGAAGATGAGTTCTGCTTATCATATGCAGACAGATGGACAGAGTGAGCGCACCATTCAGACACTAGAGGATTTACTTCGCGCATGCACTTTGGAGTGGAAAGGGTCCTGAAAGGACCATCTGCCATTGGTTGAATTCACGTAGAACAACTACTTTCATTCCAATATCGACATGGTACCATTCAAAGCCCTATATGAGCGGAGATGCCTCACACCTCTCAGTTGGCGTGAGGTAAGTTATCATGCTCTCTATTCCGTAGATCTCTTGGAGGAGACTGCGAGAGTTGTTGATCTTGTGAGACGAAGACTTCTGACGGCGTAGAGCCGCCAGAAGAGCTATGCAGATCGTCGGAGGAGAGATTTGGAGTTTCAGGTATCCAATCCTCTTCTCTTACTCCTTTTACAAATTTAATTTAACATCATACTGATGACATTCCTGTGAATTGCAGGTGGGAGATTGGGTATTTCTCCGTGTATCTCCCATAAAGGGATCACAAAGATTTGGCGTTTGTGGCAAGTTGGCGCCACGATATGTTGGTTCATTCGAGATTCTAGCTAGAGTGGGGAAGGTGGCATACTGAGTAGCCCATCCTCATCTTTCTGTTATTCATGCTGTATTTTATGTATCCAACCTGAGAAACTATGTGCACGACCTTTGGCACGTCATCAGTTACGGGAATCTTGACGTGGAGCTAGATTTGACATACGAGGAGAGGTCAATGCATATACTTGACAATGCTGTGAAAAAGCTTCGTAGCAAGGAGATTCCATTAGTCAAAGTATTGTGGCACTGACAATGCGTCGAAGAGGCAACGTGGGGGACCGAAGCCGACATGCGGGCATGATACCCACAACTCTTCTCAGGTAATCATCAAAACAAACATTTGTAATTTGATACATGTTAAAAATATGGCCTATTTTCTCTTTGAGGTTTTTATGGGTTCAAAACCCTTTGAGGTTTTATCATCATATGAAATCCAAACAAGACATGTAGGAACCTTGACTCGAGTCTCGAGGATGAGACTCCTTTTGAGGTTTTTATATTTGTATCATCCGAAACAATTAAAGTCAAGCCCGACACTATTAGAGTCTGTTTAACCCAATAAAGTTATCAGACAATATTAAATAGCTTAAATCGATCAATTAATCGTGAATCAAAAGTCGTTCGGGGAATTCGATTAAAAATCGGTCACATCGTAATGCGTGCCACGAAAAAGCCACGATGCAAATTTGAAAACTGCGAAATAAATCGAGACTGTCATAAAATCTTGTTCGACGAAACAAGACCAACAGAATCGACCGTTCGTCAATCAGAGATCGTTAGATATTTTAATTTCACAAAATTTAACCATAAACGAAAATCGTATCTCGAAAAATGCAGGCATTTATACCTAATCAGAAGTATATGAATATTATACTCATATTGATCGTCGTTCAAAGACGATCAAATCGAGATATTACGCATCGAAAGCGGGAATTCAAGGTGCGAATGCGGTGAATTTATGAGATTTTCAATAAATACAAATGTGGAAAGAATATTTTAGGATTTTGGTGACATCATTGTTGACATCAACTTGCTGATGTCACCATGTGATGTCACCGATGATGTCACATAAAAAAGAAACGAGAAAGAGCCCAATTACCTTCTTTTCTACATATTTCTCTTTCTTTTCCCCCCAAAAGCCACCGATAAGAGCCCAATTGCCTTCTTTTCTTTCACAACTTGTCCCCATTCTTCTCCCTTCTTTTTCTCTCCTCTTTAACTCCTCCGTATCTTTCCCAATTCCTTTTAATTTCCAGCCTTCTTCCACAAATGTAAAGACTGTGTTGCTGCCCATTAGAGCCTTGCTGCAACCCCTCTCTATAGTAGCTACCATTGCTCCTGCTAAAGCAATTCAAGTGCTGGAAGACCACTTTCTTGCTGCCCGTATATCGATGCTACCTGGTACGTGGACAACTACCAAGTGATTACTTGGATGACGAACAACATCAATCCAAATATTGCTTCAAATCTTCTTTACAAGGAGACAACAAAGGCTATGTGGGAGAGCCTTGAGAACACCTACTCTTAAAAGACAACTAAGTCCATGGTCTCAGATATCTACACACGGATTTGGTATGCAAATCAGGGAGATACATCCTTGGTCGAGTACTACATGCTCCTCACAAGCCTGTTTGAGGAGCTTCTTATCTTTCAGCCTGCTTGTTGTGATAAGCAGATACGTGAGCGTGTAGAATGACAAGTGTATCGTTTCTTGTCAGGATTACATCCGCGATACAAGACTGTGAATGACCAATTTCTAACTGCTACTGCGCTACCCACTCTAGAGACCATATATGGTCGACTACAGGAACTTGATTCTCCCTCTCCTCAGTTATCTACAGAGATTACTGCACATTTTGCTAGAGGACGACCTAACTACCAAGGAGAACGCGGTCGTAACTTTGACTGTGGTCGTGACCGTAAGGCTGGATGAGGACATGACTTCGGACGTAGACGTGGACGGGATCCTGCCACTGCCCGCTATCCAGCATGCACTCACTGCGGACGTTGGAATCATCCATCTGAACGTTGTTGGGCAAAGTTTGGCATGCCTACTAATGCCAACAGTGCTTATGAGGCTACCTTATACGAAGGCCCATATGATAATACAGAAACCTCGCTAGAACAACCGTCTGGTGATAGTCAGGCATCCTTCACTGCATCTAAGTACGCTCGTCTACGTCAGCTGCTACAAAATTCTGCCAGTAACACTAGTACTTCTGCTCCTACTGCGAGTCTAGCCACTACTTCAGGTACACTTGTCAATGTTGCCTCTACATCCAGCCCTGCATGGATCATTGGCTCTGGTGCCTCTACTCATTGTACGGGAGAAGGTAGTCTTCTCACCTCTGCAGATCTGTCTTCCGTTGTGAGGACTGTTCGGGTTGCCAATGGAGCACATTCTCCTATCACTAGCGTGGGGACTATGGAGTTTTCATCAAAACTCCGACTTACTGATGTGCACTGTGCTCCTGATTTTCCGCTTAGTCTCTTATCTGTTCATAATTTATGCCAAGAACTTAACCGTCGTGTGATTTTCGATGAATTCTGTTGTTATTTTCAGGATATCCGGACGGGACAGATTTTTGATGGGGGACATGAGAAGAACGACTTATATTATCTTGATATTCCCTCTGATTCTGGTTTGCTGGCGCTACATCTATATCCGCTAATCCCTTTTTTTGGCATCTTCGCCTCGATCATCCATCCGCCAAAGCTCTCTCTTTAATGTTCCCTGAGCTTTCTACGTTCAAGCCCTTTGAGTAGAGGCGTATCAGTTCGGGAAACATCATCGAGCGTCCTTCCCTGCTCGTTCTGAACCTCACCGCAAAAATCCTTTTTCTTTAGTCCATTGTGATATTTGAGGACCCTGTCCGGTCGGTACCCTGAGTGGACATAAGTACTTTGTTGATTTTGTCGATGACTACAGTCGATCATCTTGGGTCTATCTGTTAAAAGAACGATAAGAGATTAGCAACATTATTAAGAATTTCTTCCATTATGTCAAAAATATCTTTTCCTCCGGTGTTCAAATTTTTCACACAGATAATGCTTTGGAATTTTCTCAACATGATCTAACCCACTTCTTTGCATCCCAGGGCACCATTCACCAAACATCATGTCCTTACACTTCACAACAAAACAGGGTAGCCGAAAGGAAAATCATACACCTTCTAAATATAGCATGATCCCTCCTCACCCAGATGAAAGTTCCTAAAACCTATTGGGGGGATGCTGTTTTAACTGCTGCCCATCTTGTCAACAGGGTTCCATCTCCATCCCTAAATGGATCCACCCCCTTTTCTCTGCTCTACCCAACTGAGCTACCTTTTCCTCTACCCTTCCGAATTTTTGGATGTGTTGCATTTGTTCATAACTTTCACACTATTGACAAACTCTTTCCTCGTGCTATTAAATGTATTTTTCTTGGTTATTCTCGTACTAAAAAAAGTTACAGGTGCTATGATCCAATTAGACGTCGCTATTATATATCTGCAGATGTGACCTTTTTTGAGCAGACCCACTTCTTCACACAATCTGTTACCGATATCTCTCTTGATCTCCTACCTCCACCCATTGTCTATAAGAGAAAACAAAAATCCCAATCAACAGATGTTCCATTACCTATTTCTTTATTGCAGGATGATATACCTGATTGAAGTGTCCCCTCCACTACTGTCCCGGATGTTCCTGAGGAGTTTCCCATTGCTCTATGCAGAACTAAGAGGCACAGGCAGTGCACACTTCATCCCATGTCTCATTTCACTTCTACTGCTAGTTTTCAACTACTGACAGAAGATATGCATATGCTCTCATGATCATTTCTATTCCAAGAGACCACCATAGTGCTTTACATGATTCAGGATGGCGAAAGACCATGGATGACGAGATGGATGCTCTTATTTCCAGGGGAGCATGGGATCTAGTGCAATGTCCCAAAGGGACTAAACCCGTGGCATGTAAATGGGTCTTCATGACTAAACAATCATCAGATGGGTCGATTGACAGGTTGAAAGCTCGTCTTGTGGCAAAGGACTTCACACAGACATATGGAGTAGATTACTTTGAGACATTCTCACTGGTTGCGCGTATGGGGTCAATAAGGACTATCCTTTCTGTGATAGCTAATAAGGCATGGCCTATCTTTTAGTTAGATGTGAAAAATGCGTTTTTATATGGCGATCTTCATGAGGAAGTATATATGATGCAGCCTTCGGATTATGAAGTCGAGGGGAAGTGTGTATGTCGACTTCACAAAGCAATATATGGCCTAAAGCAGAGCCCAAGGGCATGGTTCGACAGACTTATTGCAGAGATCAACACTCTTGACTTCCAGAGAACAACCTCTGATTATTCTGTGCTTGTCAGAAGACGAACAACTAGTACTGTTATTCTTGCAGTTTATGTGGATGATAATGGTAATCACATTTGATGATTATAAAGGGATACTAGAGACTAAAGCCTTCCTCTAGAAGGTATTTGTTACGAAGGATCTTGGTCCACTACGATATTTCTTGGGCATAGAAGTACTACACACTATAGAGGGTCTTCATCTTTCACAGAGAAAATACTGTTTGGACATTCTTATGGAAGCCGGATTACTTGGATGCAAGCCGCTGGTATTCCCGCAGATCCTAAGAAACACTTCACATCCTTTGATCCTATCTTCGAAGATGTTACTCGATATAGGAGCCTGGTTGGCAAACTTCTTTACCTTACTGTCACCAGACCAGATATTTCCTATGTAGTGAGAAGAGCTAGTCAACACATGGAGCAGCCTTGTTATAGTCACTGACAGGATGTTCTTCAGATTCTACGATACATGAAGGAATCGCCAGGAAGTTGCCTCTTCTATGGGGCAAATGGGTTCACCGATATTACTGCATATGCTGATGCAGATTATGCAAGATCACCAGAGGATCGACGCTCCACCACAGGTTATGTTATGATGGTTGGAGGAAAACTTGTTACTTGGAGAAGCAAGAAGCAGACTATTTGTGAACCCCTCAGGATCCGGCATTTCCCATATGTAACATATTTCTATAGCAGTTGCGTAATCATGAGTGTATGAGTGGGAATGCATATATCATTTTCTTTAGAGATCATGTTGGTGAGTGAAAAATGGAAAAGTTGAGATTGTAGAGATCTATTAATTTATTTAAATTCTTGGGTAGAGAGAATGGTCTTTTGATCTTAACTTCTCAAATTCTCAACTTCAATGTTTCAGATATAGCTCCAGATGTTGTAGATGTAGATATGGATGATCTAGATATAGAATCGCCAAATCTGTTTGGCGAAGTAACTCAAGCGGTGAAGAAACCTGCAAATGGCTCTTCCGTCTCGCCCTCTAATTGGAAGCGCGGTCCAATAGAGGGATAGGTCTACTCCCCAACTACACCACTGAGACGGGTGAGAGAGACTCCCTAGAAAAGTCGCTCTAGAAAAACAGCCCGACTAGTACGGGCAGACGAGCTCGTACGTAAAACTGAAAACCAAGGATCCCCCCGCCTGGGTATCCTAAAAGACAGGGTCAGAGGAACTGGTCTAAAGTCAGGATCCCAACGAGGCATAAAAACACTGCGAGCTCGCGTAAAAACCGAAAGAGGACTGGGATCCTAGACCCGCGCACAAGGCGGCCGCTGCCCTAACTGGGCTTCCTTTCCTCCGCCCAGCTGAGAGTCACCGCGCTCTCGCACGGTCAGGCATAAGATCGTCCTGACCGGCTCTCTTGATTATAAGTCATCATTGTTCATTCCTTCCTTGACTATTCAAACATTTCTCAGTCCCTCTACTAGTTGACTTACTGATCTAGGTATTTGTCACAACTTATCTTTAATGATTATGTAATAGAGGTTTATACCTAAGGATCTACTTAGTTGAGGGTTATTATTCACAATGATCTTAGGAGTTATTGCTGATTTCCGAAGAGAAGATTATTGATATGAAGAAATTTATTCAAAAAGGTCATGAGACTACGAGTTGTTCTAAGTTTGGTTTGATGCAAGATTTTCCGATTTTTCTTATCTTTCACCATAAAAATCAGTGTCTAATTTGTATGGAATTGTATTTCTTTCCTTCGTAGTGACCCGGATCTATGATATTAAGGAGCCTTAATATGCACCCCTATCCAATACTCGGATGATGCCACTAAAAATATAATAGGTGATGTTGCATACTATTCCATGAATTATAAACTAGACCCTTCCCCCTCTATTCATTAAGGTTTTTCAATATATATATATATAATTTTTAAAAACTTAATAACAATTTACAGTAATCTTAACATAGCAGAGAACTTTATTTCTAAAAAAATCATTTTTTATACAATATACACAGTAGCATATCAAGTATTTTCCTATATTCAATCTAAGCTCTCTTTTTTTAATTACCAACAACAATCAATTGGAATAGAATCGTTGTTGATTTTCCCTTCTACAATTGTTATCATTAATCGATTAGATATATAAACCGAGGATTAGGAAAGATTGAATCTGTGCATGCTTGTTATTTGATGCTATGAAGTAGCTATCCATGCTTTGGATTGGTATCTAGATCTTTGTTAAGACTCCACCCAATTTTCCACTTGACTTGCTTACACTATAAATCTCATAACTTGTCATTGGACATTAAAGATACACATCCAGGCTTATTGAAATTGTCCAATTAGCTTCTGGTGAGTACAAATTCAATATATATATATATATTCCATACCAAAGCATCGAGAAGGCAAATAGGGCATGCATGTATGCATCCTCTAATAGTTAATCCATGATAACTTGTATTTCACCCCAATCATCCGTAGATCATGAAATAATGAAATTGTTGGATATCATATCCAGAGACTTGTACTACATTCATTTTTTTTAAACAATTGGAATTTATTGAACCTGGAATGATAATGAGTATTATCATTATTTTTTTTATACATTCTCCCTTGATATACTAAGAAAGCACCCCAAAATCTTTCAATAACACTTGTCTATTAACCTAAAGGGTAATATATAATGTAGTTCATCATACCAAATTTCTGATTTGATTAGATAAACAGAAACAATGATTTATGGAAGAGAAACATATGATTTAACTCCAATCCTCAAAGCATATCACATATGAATATTCAATTATGAAAGGAGGAGAAATGTTTAGCTTATTCATGTATATCAGCAAAGGAAGTTAAGGATAATACAAAATCAAGGGTAACAAGCATACATGACAGCAATGAGGAAAATGGGAGGGAATAGTACCTAATTTGACCTTAAATTTTGCATGCAAGTGCTTGTACAGTGGCTGGACAGCAACAGGAGGAGGAAGAAAAAGGCTCCAGTCCTTAAGTTGTTCTTGGAGTAACAAGATCTTGCAAAAATGGAGGTAGTAGCAGCTTTCAGAGCTGCTGGACAGCAGATAAAATAGGGAAATGAGCCCTCCTTTGGCTGGAGAATGAAGAGAAAATTTTGGGGGAAAAGAATGGAGAAAAGGAGAAGGGATTGTACCTATTTTTCTCCAATTTAGAGAAGGACCTTCAACATGCCATGGCTCTATTTAAAAAGGGGGAAACATCAATTCCAGACTGCCTTTGAAATTGCAGAGAAGAGCCTTCAAGCAGTGGCTCCTAGATGTTTGGACAGCAGCTGAGTTGTACTTTGTAGCCGAAGGAGGAGTAGAATTTGGAAAGAAAAGTGGAGAAATGGAAAGGGGGGGAAACAGAGGTTTCGTTGGGATTGGAAGGAAATTAAGAAAGAGTGAATTTGGAAGAGAAGAAGGAAATATATAGGGAAAAAGAGAGTGAGAGGGAAGTTTCCTGGAAACTTCCCCTCAATGTAAATTTTTTTTTTGCAATAACTGTTTAGTGACATCATCACAATGATGTCACCCATGACATAATATTTATGATGTCATTACCACTCTTATATTGTATATTAAAATTGTAATTATTATTATATTCCTATTATTATTTCTACAACAATCGTAACAGCTGTTGCTGTTTCAATTTATTATTATTATATATTTTTTTACTTCAATTATTTAGGATGATAAAATTGCCCGTATGCGCACCTCGAGTGTCGGATTTTGACGCGTAATATCTTATTTTGATCGTCTCGGAACGACGATCAATATGAGTATAATGTTGATATACTTTCGGTCGAGTTTTGAACACCCGAATTTTCGGATACGGTTTTTGTTTAAGGTTAAATTTTACGATTTAAAAATATCAAACGACCTCCGATTGACGAATGGTCGATTCCGTCTTGTATCGTCGAATCGGATCTAATGACGGTCTCGGTTCGTTTCACGGTTTCCGAATTTGCGTCGCGGCTTTTCACGGCACGCATTACGAAAGGACCGATTTTTGGTCGATTTCGTCCGAACGACTTTTGATTTATTATTAATTGATCGTTTTAGGTTGTTTAGTATTGACCGACAACGTTTTTGGGTTCATTAGACCCAAAATCGGACGACTTCGGGTTTGATTGGAAACCGGATGCTACACTATTGTATCTAGATCCAGCGCAGAAGCAGAGTACAGGGCGATGGCTCAAGCTACTTGCGAGATCACGTGGCTATTAACTTTTCTGCAATAACTTGGTATTGTTGTCACTACTTCTATTCTACTATATTGTGACGACAAATCTGCTACATATATTGCCAAAAATCCGGTATTCCATGAGCGAACCAAGCATATAAAGGTTGACTGCCATTTTGTTCGTGATGCTGTCAGGATTGGAAAGATTACTACTCCTCACATTAACACCAACCTTCAGCTTGCAGATGTCTTCATAGAAGCACTACCCAAGAAGCGACTCTCCTGGATTGTTTCTAAGTTGGGCATGACTGATATATATGCTCCAACTTGAGGGGGAGTGTTAGGAGTATACATGTTGAGAGAATATTCTATATGGCAGGAGTATATGTTAATGAATATTCTATGTAGCAGGAGTATATGTTAAGAGAATATTCTTTATGGTAGGAGTATATGTTAAGAGAATATCCTATGTGGCAGGAATATTCTATGTGGTATTTATGTATTTTTTCCTTTGAGCTCTCTAGGGTTTTGTCCTCTATAAGGACCCTTAGACCTCTATAATAAAACAAGCCTTTTTATTCATTCATTCTTTTTTTCCACAAATCTAATATGTAAAGTTTTTATGACTAATTTTTATGATTAAATGTTAGGCATTTAATGATATATCATCAACCATCTAACATGAACTACTTTTTTCTTAGATTTTCTTTAACTACACTTTGATACGTAAATTTAGCAGTAATATTTTTTGTAGATATTTTTTTTAAATTTAAAATTAGAAAATCACATAAAACTGCATATAACCCGCATATGCTATGCATACCACTTATTTATTATTCGGTGACCTGCCCGAACGCATACGTACACCTTTTTCCTGAACCTTGGTTTTACCCATCCATCTCGATGATTGGATAAGGATCCTTGATGGTCCCAAGAAATAAAATAGCATCTACCTGTTCCCCTGCCATGACGAACATACCACAAGAAGAACAAAGTCATGAGAGAAAGACGGACCAAACTTGTCTAAGAAGCATAATAGGGAGGTTGTGAGTGTAGACCTAAATACACAATACTCCCATCACACTTTTAGATGCTCTAGAGGCATCGAGATCGGAGTCATGATTAAATTTGGATCAGGCAGCCCTTCAAAACTCCAAGAGCACCCTTTCTATTGGTGAACGGGTTACCTGTGCGTGTGCGGCGTGCCAGAGCCTATACAAACCCGACGACACCCATGGTGGTAGCGTTGTTGTCGTTGCCCAGTGCAATATTGGTGGCCGTGATTGTATGCGAGAGATACACGCTTGCCTCGTTGTTGTGCGTGAGCTTGTCGTTGTTGCTGTTGCTATTGTGTTGGCAGCATTCACGCGCTCATGAAACGAGAGAGAGAAGCTTATTGGTGGAGGGGAAACACATGAATGATAATTATGGGGCCCTATGATTCTCTTTGACAGAGAGCAAACCTTAAAGGTGAAAAATAGGTTGCCCAGTTGAGCTACATAAATGTCCTATTGGGCTTACACATCAACTACATAAATGTCCTATTGGGCTTACACATAAAAAGAAAAGAAAGGTTGTCATACTATAAATATAATATTTCTATAATGAAAAGCAATATAATTACATATTCAATGTTGGATTCAAATGTTGAATTCATTCAGAGGCAATTGTAACCAGTCTATTTATTAATCGTTTATAAACGTAAGGGAAACGTTCTCAACAAAAAAAAGTATGCACAAGGAAAACAACATAATATATGGCAATATAATTACATATTCAATGTTGGATTCAAATGTTGAATTCATTCCGAAGCAATTCTAACCAGTTTATTGATTAATCGTTTATAAACGTACGGGAAACGCTCTCAACAAAAAAGTATGCACAAGGAAATCAACATAACGTATGGCAAATCCGTCAAAGATTTCTCATTGTTTGACTTTTCCGTCAAAGATTTCTCATTGTTTGACTTTTCTTTACAACAGTCCAACTGCATAGACAAGCAATCTTGTTAGTCTGGGATGAATACCCAAAAAAGAAGCAAAATGCCCAGCTGCATAGACGTGTAATCTTGTCAGTGGGGATGAATGCCCAATTAGGAAGCGAAATGTGTTTGCTTGGTGTTGATAATGTCTTCAATCCTTCAATCCTATTTATATTAATATTCAGATCCCTTTTTCTTTTGTGATCTACATCCTTTTTGTATTGACAATTGGATCTTATTTGTAGGGAGATCCATGTATTGGAGGGTGGGAGGGGGTGTACTATCTAAACTCTCAGTGACTAGAGTTTTGAATCATCCTCTGGACTTTAGTTTTTGACCATATTGAAAGAACTCCACCCTTGTCACCGAGGATACGACCAGTTAATAGAACTTTAAATCCTATGCTGTGGTTTTTTTTCTAGCTTATTTGTGTTTGATCTGTGCCCCTACTACTATGCGTATCGAAATGGTAACAGAATTTCAGGTCTGTCTGAAGCAAGAAAGAGACGATATTGTACAACATGAAGATTGTTAAGTTCACTGACAGGAATAATTTTAAACTATGGCAGGCTAATATGTGTGGCTTTTTAAAGCATCATGTCATCTGTACATCTTTAGACAAACTGTAGGGTGAAGGCATTTGAACTCATGGAGTTAATGGTGTAAGAAGAAAAGGTACACCTGAAGATCATGCTGTGTCAAGTGGATGAGATCGTCACTGAGGTCACGGAGGAGAAGACTGTCGCTGGTATTTGGTTGAGACTGGGGAGTCTCTACTTGACGAAGTTGTGGATACCTGTAAGATCATGATACTATTAGAGGTTGGGTGACATTAAATGTTGCAAATAACTGCTAGATAAAAATTGAACAAACAACACACACAAATGATTACAAAATTCAAACTAGATAATCAACCACTTGCCTGATGATGTTAACATGGAATCTCAACTGGATGAAAATCATGCATAAGTCCTTGACTCAGGATTCTCAATCCGTCGTGTCGATTATGATGCTCTAGGATACGAGCATCCGTTTACGTCGCATTCGCAATACAACATTCACTTATATCGCATTAATTATAAGAAAATGCATGGGAATCTTTCGCGTTTTGCCTTTTTCATATGACATTCACATTCAAGAATATTGTATCAACTATAAAACCAACATCAACAAATGCCACCAACGTTCCATTTCATTAACTTTCATAAATATATACATGTACAAAAGGCTGATAGTACATATAGTATCTCAAAGATGTGTAGAAGAGAAAGGAAATCTTTACATTGTAACAGATCAAAAACTGTGACAAAAAAACTGTACTGTTTATAATAAACACGATCGTCAGGAATCATCAACTCCCTACTGTACTGCAGGCTGCTTGCCTGTCAAAACATGCAAGGTAGAAGAGGCGTCAGCGAGCGCTGGTACACCCAAAACTTATCAAAATTAAGCATGCATTTAATATGTTCAAAAGAAAGCAAGTATACAGTAAAGAAACTACCATTACCTGTGTAGAAAAAGGTTTTCAAATTTAGTCTGCATGCATTTCCCTCTGATTATTCATTATCCCAAAATTTTCCATTTATAATATCTCCCATAAAATTTAGACCAGTAAGTATATGTTGTTTACTTATCATTGAGGTCAGGTTAAGGATTTTATAATAAGGAGCTAGTAAGGTGATACTTTATTTTTCTCTTAGTTTATTGAGATGGAAAAGATAATATATTAATCGAATTTGCACAATTTTATCTTTCCTTTCAAGTCTAGTGTATAGTCTGTGGTCTTGGTCTTGTATAACCTCACACTATAACTCTAAAACGTGAATAATGCCTTAGGGTTGGGGTGCTTCCGTAGGTATGCGATGTTGTATAATGCATCCTAACTAAGTTTCCAACACGTCCACTAGCTTATAGGGATTTCAGATTTATTTTAATTATACTCACTTCCAACCAACTCAACTTATCATTGATTTCATCTCTTAACCCAGATACATTATAACCCAATCATCTTGATTGTAACTCTACCAATCCTCTACTGTAACTGACTCAGATGTAACCCTAGATGATTTAGATGTAGTCATGGATGATTCGAATGTAGTATCACCAAGTCTGTTGGCGGAAAGTAACCGAAAACTCAAGCGGTGAGGTAGCCTCGTATGAGGTTCTTCCGTCTTGCCCTCTTATTTGAAGTACGATCCAATAGAGGGAAATGTTTACCTTAAAACTACACCTCGGAGGCGGATGAGAGACTCTCCGGAAAAGTCACTCTAGACGGGCCCGACCGGTAACGGGCAAACGAGCTCGTACGAAAAATTAAAACCGAGGATCCCCTGCATGGGTATCCTAAAACAGAGGGTCGGCGGAACTGGTCAGAAGTCGGGATCCCAACGAGGCGTAAAAACACTGCGAGCTCGCATAAAAACTGTAAAAAGGAATTGGATCCTAGACCCGTGCACTTAGCGGCCGCTGCCCAAACTGAGCTTCCTATCTCCCGCCCAATTGAGGGTCACCGCGCCCTCGCACGGTCATGTGAAAGGGTCACCTTGACCGGCACAATTAATTTTTCAGTAAATTACGAGCCTCCTCACTTGCTTGTCAACTGATATTTTCTCAACTCCTTCCATGGTTTAATCTTACAGATCTTGATCAACGATCTTATTGATAGTGATCCGTAGATTATAGGGTATATACCTAAAGGAATAATTTATAAAAGTTACCCGTCTTTATGATTCTAGGTTATCACCTCTACAGTTATGGGATTAGGTGTTATCCAGTTATATACCTTACTTTCTTTCTCTGATGGACTTAGTCATCCTAATCTCAAGGCCAAGCATCATGTAAGGGCGACTCAATTTGGAATATCTTTGAAGTAGTATTAACCTTACTCTAGAGAGTACGAAGCCTAAGAATCACAAATTTCAGAATATTATGTAATTGTGGAAGTTACATGAGAATGTCTTAATCATAAATGAAACTAGCAGGAATAAAATGAATAAACTCATACTACACCATTTGGTAGAGGGTGTAATGCCTGATGAAGACAAGGACAAGCTTTTGGCAAAGTATTTGGTTGGAAATACTGTATCCGGGGATACCTCTGTCGAAAGTGGTTTTGTTGAGAATTATGTTAGGACCGATAGTATCAAGGAGAACATAAGGAATGTTGCTCATGCTGTTTCTATAACAAAATATCCGATGCTTTTGCAATGCCCCACGCCAAATGGGAAGACCATCCTTGTTCGTTATCTCGCTTCTATTACTGGCTACGAATTTGTACGTATAAATAACCACTGGCATAAATATTTGCAGAAATATCTCGGTTCATACATATCTAATTCCTATGGGAACCTTGAGTTCCAAGAATGCATTCTAATCAAGGCTGTGAGCATGGGGGACTGGATAGTTCTGAATGAATCTATTACTGGCCATGAATTTGTACGTATAGATAATCATGGGCATATATATTTGCAGAAATATTTCGGTTCATACATAACTAATTCCTATGGGAACCTTGAGTTCCAAGAATGCATTCTAATCAAGGCTGTGAGCATGGGGGTGTGGATAGTTCTGAATGAACATGATGAAATTAACTTTCAATAGCAGTCTACAGAACTAGATGGGGGTTACTATTATATCGGCATCTGCTTAATTTGGTTGAGTAGAGTAATAATTAGATAAACATAATCCAACTTGTAGTAGATAATCAGGTTTCTGGTGGTTGGTAAATTATACAATGAGATGATGAATACAGTGTTATTATTATATATATTTTTTGAAAATAATCATGTTTGAGATTTACACAAATACTTTAGAATTATATTTATACAAGCAGTAGATTACAAAAATTCGTTCAACCCAAAAAAATTCACACACACACATATATATATTTATATATTTAAAACAACAGATTACAGAACTCAGCGCATTATATTCAAACCCCCATTCTCTTTTTTTAAGTCATGCATTTAGATCCCAATTTCAGATCTAAAATTTAGAGATAAATACATCCAAAAGTTCCTTTATATATTTTATCATATTTGCTCAAGAAGGGCATTAATTAGGGAATTAATAATGATTAAAAATACCATGCATGGCAGCAAAGATGGGAGGAATGTATTGTACCTATTGTTTTAGATCTTCAGAATGAGAAATCTCATACATGTATTGGCTGGACTTGCAAGCGGATGTAGCTCCTTGGATGTAGCAAGAAGAGTTCCGTGGACTGCTGGAAGTTCCAGAACTCCAGAATTTTAAGGAGCTGTGACTCCCTCGTTGGGGCTATAAATAAGGGAGGAAAATTATTGGGTAATGCCAAGTGGTGAAGAGTAAAGTGTTAAGTGGCAAAGAGGGGAAAGGTCAAGTGGCTGAGAAAAGAGAAGAAAAATAATAAAAAAAACAATGGCTGGACTGTGCACTGCCTGTGTGCACAGTCAGAATTTTCTTTCTTTCTTTTTTTTTTAAATTTTGATTTTTATCAATTTCTCTTATTTATTTAAAGTGTTAAAATTAGCTGTATTTGCGCTTCGGACCTCGGATTTCGACGCGTAACATCTCGATTTGATCGTTTCTAAATGACGACGGTAATGTGTATAATATTGATATACTTTTGATCGGGTATAAACACCCGAAATTTTTGAGATACAGTTTTGGTTTGGGGGTCAAATTTTGCAATTTAAAAATATCAAATGATCTCCGATTGACGAACGGTCAATTCCGTTGGTCTTGTTTCGTTGAATTGGACTTAATGACGGTCTCAGTTTGCTTCACAGTTTCCGAATTTGCATTGCAGTTTTTTCGAGCACGCATTACGATGCGATCGTTTTCTGGTCAATTTTGCCAGAACGACTTTTGATTCATTGATTTAGGTTGTTTAGCATTGATCAACAACTTTATTGGGTTAATCGAACCTTATTCGGGCCGGGTTCGGTTTTAAGTATCTTGTTTGGATTTCATATAGCCATAAAAATCTCAAAAGGTTTTGTCCCATAGCTATATTCTTTTAATATAAATTAACTACAAGAGCTTGTTTCGATGATTACCTGAGAAAAGTTGCGAGTATCGTGCTCGCATATCGTCTTCGATCTCCTATGTTGTCTCTTCGATGCCGTGTCGATGCCACGACACCTTGACCAAGGGAATTTCCTTGCTGCGAAGTTTCTTCACAACACTGTCAATAATCTGCACTGTATTCTCTTCGTATGTCAAATCTGGCTCCACGTCAAGATTCTCGTAATTGATGACATGTCGAGGCAAGGCCTTAAAATGTCGGATTTCAGTTTCATTTCGGAGACCGACCGAAATGAAACTTCAGTCGAAATTCGACCGAAATTTCTGTCATTTCGGTCTATTTTTGAACTAGGCCCCCCATATTTCGGTCGACATCGACCATTTCAGTCGGATTTCGGTCACCCACCGAAACCGAAATTCGACCGAAATTCGGTCGAATTTCGGCAAAATTTGAGGCCATGGTCGAGGGTCATGCACATACTTCCTCAGATTGGATATGTGGAAGACATCGTGAATAACAGAAAGATTTGGAGAGCGGGCTACTCTGTAGGCCACCTTCCCTACTCTAGCCAGAATCTCGAATGGTCCAACATATCATGGCGCCAATTTGCCGTGAACGCCAAATCTTTGTATTCCCTTCATGGGAGATACTCGAAGAGATACCCAATCTCCCACATGTAATTTACATGAATTGCATTAGTATGAGGTTAAATTAAACTTGTAAAAGGAGCAAGAGAAGAGGATTGGATACCTGAAACTCCAAATCTCACCTTCGACGATCTGCATAGCTCTTCTAGCGGTTCTGTGCCGTAAAAAGCCTTCATCTCACAAGATCAATAGCTCTCGCAGTCCCTCCAAGAGATCCAGTGAATATAGAGCATGATCACCTACCTCACACCAACTGAGAGGCACGAGGCATCTCCGCCCGTATAGGGCTTCGAATGGTGTCATGTCGATACTGGAATGATAGCTGTTGTTGTATGTGAATTCCACTTACGACAAATGGTCCTTGCATGACCCTTTCCACTCCAAAGAGCATGCACGAAGTAAGTCCTCAAGCATCTGAATGGTGCGCTCACTCTGCCCGTCGGTTTGCGGATGATATGCAGAACTCATTTTCAGCTCTGTCTGTAGTGCTGACATGAACTGGTGCCAGTAATGTGACATAAACCTCGAGTCTTTGTCAGACACCACATCGCGGGGTATACCATGGAGTCTGATGATATTCTGCACATATAACCTGGTCAGTCTGGATGGAGTGTAAGTCATGCTGACAAGTATGAAATGGGCTGACTTGGTCAACCTGTCAACAACAACCTAGATAGAATCATGGCCCCCTGGTGTCTTCGCAGACTTGTGACGAAATCAATAGAGATACTCTCCCACTTCCACTCGGGAATGGGGAGAGACTGAAATAGTCCTAGTGGTCTTCTGTGCTCAGCCTTGACCATCTGATAGGTCATGCATCTGCTAACATGTTGAGCCACGCCTCTCTTAATTCCGTCCCACCAGAAATGCTGACACAGATCACGATGCATCTTTGTGCTGCCAGGATGGATAGACAATCGTGAACTGTGAGCCTCATCTAGAATATCTCTGCGCAACTACTCGTCGTTAGACACAACAACCTGTCCTGCCTTCCATAAAATAGACTCTGATACAACAAAATCATCAACCTCCTCCTTGACGGCTCACATGTATCTATCTCGATTCCAAGTAGGGGTGTCTATCGAGTTCAACGAGCCGAGTTGGCCTCAACTCGGACTCGAACTCGATAAGCAACCTAAGCTCGAACTCGAGCTCGATAAGGATCGAGCCCTAGATCACCAACTCGAACTCGAACTCGTCGAGTTCGAGTTGACTCACGAGCCTCTTATCGAGCCACGAGTTTCTGAGCTGGCTCACGAGCCTCAAAATGAGCGGGCTCACAAGCCTCTTATCGAGTCGTGAGTTTCTGAGCTGGCTCATGAGCTTCAAAATGAGCAGGCTCATGAACCTCTTAATGAGTCATTGTTCCATTTTATACATTAAATTATGCAAATGACATTTGTAATTTTGATTTTTTATACTCTTTTGTGTAGCTTAAAAGGGCAAGAAAAATGTTAACCTCTAGTTTAATCAAACTAAATGTGGAAGTTTTGGTATATATGTTTTTAATTTTTTATTAAGAGAGAAAACAAGTTATCGAGTCGAGTTTCCGAGTTGAACTATGCCCAACTCGAACTCGACTCGATAAGCTAACGAGCCATAAAACCCAACTCAGGCTCGGACTCGTTAAGGTTTCGAGTCCGGCTCACGAGCCCTTAACGAGCCGAGCCCGAGTTGAGCTCATCGAGTTCGAGCTTTCCTGACACCCCTAATTCCAAGGATCTGCCTTCTGGCCTTCGACGATGTGATCCCACAAACTGCTAAATCGTGGAGGCATGGCTGTGGATATGGATGCTCTCCTGAGGATGCCAATCGGTCAAAGCTGCGAGCATATCCCACGTATATAGCCAGTTTGCCATACCCTCTGCATGAGCTCTCCTGCTAAGCGCACCTGCCACCGCCGTTTTCCTTATCGAGATGGTAAGAGATCGTGTAGTTGTAGTCCTTCAGTAACTCGAGCCATCTGCGCTGTCTCATGTTCAACTCCTTCTGATCAAAGATGTACTTCAGGCTCTTGTGATCAGTGAAGATCTCAAAATTAACCCCATACAGGTGCTATGTGTTGAACATTGTATCGTCCAAGTCGAACGCTATGCTCCAGCTTGATGGGGAGTGTTGAGGGAAGTGTGTAACTGGGCAAATTGAGTTGAACATATATATAGTCCCACATGGATGAGTGGTGGGACTTGGTTGTTGATAGAGTGATATATAGAGTCCCTACCCCCTGTACTCAATTAGAAAACATAATAGAATTATCTGACCCTTTGTAGCTTTCTCCCGTGGTTTCATCGCGCTTCGTAAAAGTAAGGTTTCTTGTAAATCCAAGTTTTCTTGATTTTTGATTTTGTGTGACGTCTCTTCTATTTTCACAAGAGTGTGGACCCTTGCATTTATCGGTTAATGTTATTCTTGTTGTAATGTTTGGTTTGCAAAGGGTCCTCAGATCTCGTTTGGAAATCAAAGTGGCCTATTGCCAGTTTTTGTGATAGGAATATTACAGCATCGTACTGATTGTTAAATTTTATGTAACTGGGTCATTTATGTTATCCCGTGTTACTGATAAAAGTTTAGGTCAGATCAATTCTGCCAATTCTATATTATAAGTTACCTAGACAATGTTGAACTGCTAGAGATTACATAGTGAATTATCGTAGTGTAAAAGCTCTAAAATTCAACATAACAGATCTGTTGAACAATCCCGGTGACATGGCTCTTTCTTTCAGTAGCACAGTTGCTTATTGTTGATAAATTTTAGTCTTCCAATATGTGTATTGCCATTTTTTTGTTTTCCTTTGCATAGATGAGACAACACATAATTTTAGATGGATGTGTTGTATGTTGGGTTATCTGAAGATTTCATTCCAAAACCAAAATTGTCTAGTTACATCCCAACATATTGTTAACTGGCTTGCTTGCTTGTTTTTTAGAGGTATATTTGAAGAATGAACACATGCTTTTCATTCATAACCGCTCCTTTTTGCAGATATCCTCAAAGGTACAGATCGACTTGATGACATCCCATGCATGGTTTGCAAATAGCAAGGATCTTGCAGAGAAGGTATGGAAATCTGATGCTCTCTTATCTTGTCTTTTCGCATGTCTCATTGGCACGTCTGTTCCCCAAGGACTATAGTTGCATTTTATATGCTGATTGAGCATGTTGGTTCTTTTTTGAGAGGAATTGGGCTCATATAGGAATCAGAGGCTGAAAGTAAGGTGGTCCCCTTTCCCATCCTTTTTAGTAGCTAATTCATTATCAGATTTAACAAGATACCCCTTCCATATAATTTTTTTACTATATCTAAAGGTACTTTAGTTGCATTATGTTCATCCTTTAGGTTCATATGTCTTCACCATTCGAGACATCTGGATGAACTCAATTTTTTTGTCTGAGGAACTACCTTTCCTTTGGAATTGCATGTGTAATATAAAAATAAGCCTGTGGTTTTAAAAGAATTACAAATATTCCAATCCTCTTAATCGCATATAATGCTTCGGGATTTTATCTTCTCCTGGATTTTTGTGAAAGTTATTTGCATTGTTATCTTATAGATATTGTCTGTAAATACACATGCATGACCATATGCATCGATTCATGAGATGTTACTTTTCATGTTCTAACCCGGAACACTATTCTTTATATTGCTGACACTCACTGCCGCTTTCAAAACTTGGTCTTCACATATGTATCACATTTATCCATTTATCTATATTGTTGTACACAGGTGATCAAACTAAGCAAACAAACAGGTTTTCCATCTGAGTACACACATATGATGGTCCACGAGAGGGACGAGATGAATCTTGAAGTGGGGAAGGAGGTATTATTCTAAAGGCCTCTTACATGTTTAAGCCCGGGAGAAATTACTTTGCAATTTTTCATGTTTAATCTCTGCTCCTTGCAATGTACCTTGCAAAATAGCTAATGCCTCATCCTTGGCAAATGGTCACGTCCATTTACAGGGTAAAAAAACCAAATTATTGAAGCATCCGAGCTCTAAAGTGTGTGACCTTGTACAAGGTCTAGCTCTCGGATTCGGCAACGTGAGTGCAACAATGCAAAATCTCCCTACCGGCTTTGGGCAAGTCAAGCCGTCCGAACCATCATATGTGCTTAAGAAAGCGGTTGGCTGCTGTAGCTGTCTCTGTGACTGCTGCTGCTGCAGATGTTGCATCAAGACGTGTTCCGTGATCAATGATCAGTGTGCTATTGTGGCCGCTCAGATATGTGCTGCACTATCATTTCTTGCTTGCTATGAGACTTGTTCAGGTTGCTGCTGCTGCGGTTCGGATTAGGTATATACATGCACACCCCTGTTTTAATCTTCACTCTTGTGCAACCTATAGTGATAAAAAAATGTGTATAGGATAAACACAGATAATTATTGCGTGTATAGGAAAAATGTGGATAGTTACTGTGTGAGAGACTCAATTTTTTTTCCTGTAAACACTTAGGGGTGGTTGCTGTGTGTGGGTATATGTATGCATATACACGATATTGGGGTCGGAATTTTAGAATGTAATAGTGCAGGTGCTATCTTAGTTCCAAGTTCAAATCGAATTTTGATATAGTTTGCAGGAAACTGTAATATATTTACTCTTGGTACAGTTAGAAGTATCATTGGGCACTGGGATGAAAACTGAGCTGTTAAAGGTAGGCTTTTAATGGTAGATGTATTGAGGTGGTCGAAGCCGCTTGTGTTCAACATAGTTGTTTCACTGGCTGTCATTTTCTAAGACCTAGTTCAGGACATATTTTCAAGGGATAAACTTGTCTGTTATGGATAGTAATCTTGCAGACTGGCTTGTTGTGCTGCCCTTGTTGCAGATTTGATACTTATAGGAATAGTTGGGTTCCCTCTATTTAATTTGCAAATAAATGTATGTAATTTTGCTTACTCCTTCTTTCTTTAAGTGGAAGATACATTTTTTCAACCACCATATCATTTAATGGTGTTTATTGTTGAACCTACTTAATTTGTCTCTTCGGTTGGATTTTTATCTACAACTTAGTTTGATAAGAACTTGTAAATAAAAAACATGTTTTCTAAAATCTACTATGTTCTTAGCATCTCTAACTTGGTGTTGATTGATCTAAAAATAGAACCTTTTAGTTTGGAAATAATACAATTTGCTTGCATGTCAGAATTATGATTTCAAGTTCACCGTATCTGATGGTTAGTTCATGATTCACTTGAGAGAGAGTAACTTTGGTGTTTGTAGAGTTTGATATTATTTTTTCTAATTCATGTGATAGTGGTTATAATTGGTAAGAAACTTGAAAACTGAAACATCATTGCTTAATGGCCGTCAAAACATGTCTCTATATAACTTGATTGTATACAATTAAAACTCCGTGTGTGCAATGTAAACATTGCAAATTCACTTGTAAAAAAATGTGGGCTTTGATAAAGAAAATAGTGCATGAGACCACTCGCCTTAAGTTTCTTAAACACAAGTGCTTAATACTTATAAAGGACTTTAAATCCACTAATCTTGACTTAATTGTTCTAGTTCACCTACGATTTTGCATGTAGTAAAAAAGAAAATCAATATATGGAATGGGGTTGCCTTCATGTAAAATAAAGATGAAATCTCTTCTTTTCTTGGATTTTGTTAGCTTCTTTTTACCATGAACTGTATCAGTATAAAAATATGTGGATGATTGAAACATGCAAGGAACATATGAAGAATGCGAAAAACATAACAAATGTGAAGAACACATACTCCTATGCTAAGTGATATTTCTTAGGAGAATTTCAACGGAGTTTTCTCTTATTGAAAGTGATTTCTCAAGATAATTTCAGTTAAGTTTCCCCTTACAAAAAGATATTTACACTGTACATCTATTTGACTCAAACTTGGATAAAGCATTATTGCAATCATAATCATATGCCAAAGCAACAAACATAAAATAAACTTCATGTAAGAGATACGGGTATATAATAGTTAGGGTTTTTATTACTTGCACCCCTTTTTGATATTGTAATGTTAGTTATATTCTTTTTTTTGAATATCAATTGTGTCCCTAACTTCTTCAACAATTATCACTTTGTACCTTTTCGTTAGTTTCACATTTCGCTGACAATGACTTGCACTAAACTATGATACTGTTAAGAGGAGCGTGGATCCTCTGTTGTACAACAGAGGTCTTCCAATTATTTGTCAATTATATTGCAATATCAGTTATGCCATGCTTGTAGAAGAAGTCAAGAGTAAAATTTATATTCCAAAAAAAAACATGACATAAATGATATTGCAATATCTAAGAGGAACATAGGTGAGAAAATCCGTAATAATTATTTATTAAAATGGGATCAGTGATGGAGAGATGAAAGTTGGGAAGAGACATGGAAGTATGTGTTATGTGGAGCGAGAAAGATTTTAATATGTGATAGATCAGTAAAAGGGAGAAAAAATGTAGTGAAAATTGAAAAAAGAAGCAATGACACATGGCATACTACATTATAGCAAATTCGAGTATTTCGATAAATTATTTTATAAGCTTCAATAATATCTTTCAAAAAGATTATTTTAGGATGAGTTCTGAAATTTTATGAACATATTCTTTTTTCTATCTAAATCCTACTAACACACGAAATGGACTCTTCTTAATCTAACGATGATGCAATGCACATTCATGAGTTGATTACATGACCGAAGTCCAAAATCCCTCTCTTAAACCATTATCCAAACATGATATGTGAATCCTAAAGGAATTACAATATGGAAACACTCTCTCTAAATATAAGGTCCATTTTCGAAGACCTGTCCCTTGAACAATAAGTTAAATAAACCAAAATAGTCGACTTTGGTAGATGGTATACAACAAGCTTCCTTTAAAAAATGTCTCTCTAAAGAGTGAAAACCTAAAGAAGGTTAAGCTCTATCAATGCCATGGTTGAGGGGAACTTATCTAGAGTGGTCACTCTTAATAATCAAGCCCTCTATACTATCCATTTAGATTCTCCCTTTGATCATTTAGTATTGTCTATGGAGAAGCTCCTCGTAAACCTTCTCATTGATTGGACATGGCTCACAATGCATGCTTAGAACCCAAAGACTCAGGAGAATTATTGTTACACAACAAAAATACTTTTCATTCTCAAGATTGCAGGCTGTGACATTATGGCAGACCTATTGTACTTGATCTTGACTTAAAATCCATAAGAGATACATGAAAATAACCCTTAATATCATTTTCTTGTACAAATATCCTCATAAATAAGAACACGATATCAGTGTGAAAAACCCATAAAAAGATAAAAATATGAAAATAAAGAGAAAAAACAGAAATGATGTAAATGTATATATGTACATTTTGATACAAAAAAATGGTGTACCATGCTTAAGGCTAAATACATAAGTTTTATCAAGGGATTTTTACCCAATAGACCCTATAAACTTTGCCAATTACCTCCAAGACCTTTGAAAGAACCTAATTCCTCCCTCGACCCCGTAGACTTGTCCACTCTTATCCCATACCCTTCAGATAATTTGTTTGAAGCCTGTGGGGGGTTCTTGGGGTAATTTACAGGGTCGATGGGATAATTACGTTGTGCAAAAGGTCATAGAGGTAATTTAAAAAGTTTATAGGGTATGCTGGGTAAAAATCCCTTTTATCAACATCAGAATATGATTGCCATGCTTGAATTATGAGTCTTTGTCTTTGACCTCGAGTTTGAGGGATCTAAATTTCTTCAATGAAGTCTTGAGTCATCATCTTTGCTCCACTCAATGCAGAGGTCGATGATGACTAGGCGTTGAGCTTCTCCCCACAACTGTTAATGCTCTTAAAATGCAAGTAATGGGTAGATAGATAGGGTCTAAGAGCTATGTTCTGTTAAGGGAAAAGAATGGAATACAATATGAGAGACCCAAGGGTTCTCTTATATAGAAGAAGAACCTAGTAGGCAAATTACAAAAAGAAGAAAAGAGAAATAGAAAATACAAAAAATAATACTAAAGATAGTTAATATCTCAATGCTCCCCCTCAAGCTGGAGCGTAGATATCAATAAGACTCAGCTTGGAAAACATCTTTGATAAGGTCCTCTCTCTAGGACCTTTGTAAGTACATCTGTTGTCTGGTCTCCATAGCTGACATGCATAGTAGTGATAATACCCTTTTGTATCATGTCACGAGTGTAGTGACAATCCACCTCTATGTGCTTTGTCCTCTCATGAAAGGCTGGGTTGTTTGCAATGAAGAGGGAAACTTGATTATCACATTGGAGGTGCATGAGAAGAGGCACATCTGTAGTCAGGTCAATAAGAATGGATATGACCCACATCATCTCTGTACTAGCCTGTGCCTTGGCTCTTTATTCCGATTCAGCACTTGATCTGACAACCATAGTCTGCTTCTTACTCTCCCATGAAACAAGAGAATTCCCTATGAACACAACAAAACTAGATGTAGACTTTTTATCCTTTAGACACCAGCATAATCTGCATCTGCGCATGCTGTAACTGAGAGAGATGTGCCTCTTCTAAAAAGAAGTCCAGTACCAGATGAAGTCTTCAAGTATCTCAGGATCATATGGACTGCATCCATATGTTCCTGTCTGGGCTGCTCCATAAACTGACTCACTTTGCTCATGACAAATGATATGTCGAGCCTGGTAATAGTTACCTATAGTAGCTTTCCAACAAACCCTCTGTACCTCCTCTTGTCGACCTCCTCAATATCATCATTATAGAACTTCATGCTCGGGTCAAGCGGAGTAGTGGATGGTCTGCAATATGCCATGCATGTCTCTAAAAGAAGATCTATAACATACTTCCTATGGGTCATCACAAGACCCCGTTGGTTCCTGCCAAACTCTAGTCCAAGGAAGTAACGTAAATATCCAAGGTCCTTGGTCACAAACTACTGACCTAGGAAGTCCTTGGCACCCTGAATGCGCTGCTTGCCATCCCTTATAATAATAATGTCATCAACATAAATAAGAATGACTGTAGTACCTCTCTGGGTCTTCTGTACGGACAAGGATTGATCAAAAGTTGATCTCACAAACCCCTGCTGCTCTATCAAGTCTGAGAGATTTTGGAACCATGCTCTTAGACTCTGCTTGAGGCCATATATAGCCTTGCGTAACTTGCAAGCCTTCTGACACTCCCCCTCAGTAGCAAACTCAGGTGGCTGCTCCATATAGACCTCCTCCTATGGATCATCATAGAGGAATACATTCTTCACATCAAACTGATAAAGGGGCCAATCTCATGTCACAGCAACTGCAAGGAGAATACATAAAGTAGAATGTCCGGCAACTGGAGAGAAAGTATCTTGATAATCCATCCCATATGTCTGGGTGAACCCTCGTACCACAAGTCTTGCCTTATAGTGATCCACACTTCAATCCGTATGGTGTTTCACAGTGAACACCCTTTTGCATCCCACAACAGATGTATCAACAGGAGTAGAAACAAGACTCCACGTACCACGTGACTGTAGTGCAACCATCTCCTCCTCCATGGCTAACCTCCAGTGGCTATCTTTGAGAGCATCCTGATACATCTGTGGTATCTGCACGACTGATAGTGCCAAAGTAAATCTCCTAAAATCCTCTGACAACCTTCTCAAAGAAACCTGGGCTGCAAGAGGATAAGTAGCACACGCCCGTTTCTGCTTTCGCAATTAGCACGTCAAGATCATCTGCCAAGTCTGGGACCGGTAAATTTCCCTCTTGAGAGGGCTCCTGCTCATCCTGTCTAGAATCCTATTGCACAATCAACTCAGTAGTGCCATAAGAAGAAACAATATGCTCATTACATACATGAGGCATGCTGGATGATGGGCAAGGCCTATGAGCATGTCAAAAAGAGAAAGACATGTGGGAAAAAACACGAGGCAAAAATTGAGCCAAAGGAGGAGGTGGAGGATGAGGTGCAGGTGGTGGAAGAGGAGGAGTAGATGAAGGTGGAGGACCAATTGTAGGAGGTGGCAGCATGTATATCTCATCATCAAAGTCAGATGGAGCAAGTCTATCACCTGTAGGAGAAAAATACATGACAGACTCAAAGAAATTAACACCAGCACTAACAAAATATTTCTGCCTTAGTGGATCAAAGCAACGATACTCCTTTTGGGTACGAGTGTAGCCGACAAACACACACTTGACAGCTCTAGGAGAGAGCTTGTCACGCCCTGGAGAGACATCATGAATGAAGGCAACATATCCAAACACATGAGGTGTAAGAGAGAAAAGATCCTTCTCGGGAAACACAATCGAGTAAGGAATCTTCTCTCCTAACACAGACGAGGGCATACAACTTACCTAATAGCAAGCAGTAAGGACAACATCTCCCCATTAAGCATGAGGAGCACGACTCTGTATGAACAATGTTCTGGACACATCGAGTAAGTGACGCTGTTTGTGCTCGGCAACACCGTTCTACTGGGAAGTGTAAGCACATGAGGTCTGGTGAACAATGCCATGGGATCTAAGGAACTTAAAAAGTTGTAAGGTACAAAATTCCAAGGAATTATCATAACGAAGATACTTGACAGTGGTAGAAAAATATTCTTTATTTCATTAATAAAATACTTGATAACAGATCCAGCCTCAGGCTTATTCTTCAATAAGAAGGCCCCAGGAAAGTCTAGAAAAATCATTGACAACTACAACATAAAAACGTTGTACTTGGTTATCGGGAACACGACTAGGACCCCAAATGTCTAAATGAAGGAGCTTAAATAACCGAGAACTGACTCTGATGGGATGGAAAAGAGGAACGGTGATGCTTCCCAAGTTGACATGCCTCACACTGAAAAGGAGGATCTCGTAGAAATATGAGGGAGAACATGACATAGCTTATGTAGAGGAAGATGTCTAAACCTAAGGTGCCACAGATAAGGAGAGACATGTCGAAGTAGGTATATCAGAAATACTTGCATGAGGAGGTTGGACCAGCGTAGAGTCTCCACTGCTCACGGCCACACCGAATCACCCTGCCCATGAGTATGTCCTGAAACACAAGAGACGAAGGGTCAAAGATGGCACAACAATGTAGATCCTTAGTGATATGACTAACAGAAAGTAAATTCATCTGAAAGGCAAGAGCATATAAAATATTCTTCAGGCGCATGAATGGTGTCAAATGCACTCCCCCTATCTTGTAACTGGTAAGTGGTCACCATTAGCAATGACAACCTGTCTGCCAGGTGGTATAGCTCTATAGGACCTCAGCTGCGTTCTGTCTCCACACAAGTGGTGAGAAGCACCAAAATCCATGATCCAGTTTGTCATGTCTGCATTCGTACTACCAGTAAAGGTATATGTGATACCTGAGGAGCTTAAAGAGGCTATGGCTGCTGCAGCGATACATGTAATGGTGGTGTCAATAGTAGGAGTCATGATATTCAAATACGAGAGATAATATCATCCAAGCGAGGATCGGCCTGGGGAGCTGAAGTCTCTGAAGACATAATCTGCTCTGCTGCTTAACTAGAAATAGGATATCCATACTTCTGATTACATGTATCCTCTGCATGCGGCAGCAGGTGTAGGGACCACGTTGGCGTCCACCGCCTCTTCCTCGAGGTGTGCACCCTCTGGATTTGATCACCCCACCTCGACCACGAGAAGCGACCATTGCTGAAGAGTGCGAAGATGTGGCTGTCGAATGGATGATGATCTAGCTGAGATGGATATAGGCCTCCTCTATAGGGGGATGGTAGCTCTGGTAAGAAGATGAGTACATGCATCATCATACTCTGTATCAAGTCCAACCATGAAAACTCCAACTATCGTGGAGGCTGCTGCTCAGTAGACGTCGTAATGGGCATGTAGCTATGAAGCTTTTCAAACATGCCACACAACGAAGAGTAGTAAACATGCAGGGGGCGACCATATGCTTGGTATTGTAGATATCAAACTGCAGTTGAAGGATCTTGGCCGCATTCTTTGCCTGTGCATAGGTGGATGCCAAAGTGTCCCATACTGCCTAGACATTGGGTTGTGTTAGAATATCATTGGCAATTTCTATAGTAAGAGTCCCACAAAGCCAAATACGCATGTACACATCATCTTGCTTCCAAGAAGCATTTGCCCCAGTCTTATCCGTTGGCTCTGGATCTGTCAGGATGTGCTCCTTGTTGTTGCACTGCACGAGGGTGAGAAACTGCATGGACCACAACTCATAGTTGGTCCCATCCATCTTAGCGATGGGAGCCGGATCCTTGATGGCTCCGGACTAGAAGATATCACCCTTGTTGTCTGACATGCTGATAAGATAGCCAAATAACGGAATTCAATCGGGGAGTAGGCCGATATAAACGAGTCTACAGAATTATACGAAGGATTGGTTGTATGTGTAGATTCATACAACCATCCTTGTTAATCCATGTTGCTTGCTAGGACCGGAAAACATGAATTAGAGGTCCGAAATCACATTTTCGGTAGAAATCAAATCGCAGAACTACATGCCGATATGCTCGGAGGCGCAAGTAAGGGCTGATGCCGATCTTGGAGATCAAGGTCACTGTCCAGGACCGTGAGTTGCGACTCAGGGGGCCAGGGCACGGGGTCCTGGAAGCAAGGGTGAGGCGTGGTGTCCTGGGTCGGGGGGGGGGGGGGTGGACACGGTTGCCTGGGGAGCTACCCGATGGCTGCGCAGCAGCGCACGAGAAGAAAAGGCGGCAACCTAGCGTGCACAGGAGGTGGGTGGGGTGGGGGGTAGGCGAGTACGGTTAGGGTTGGATATGAGAGCTCCGGTTTAGGACCGTCACTCCGATACTATGTTAAGGGCAAAAATGGAATATATTATGAGAGGCCCAAGGGTTCTCTTATACAGGAGAAGAACCTATTGGGCAAATTACATATAAAGAAGAAAAGAAAAATAGAAAATATAAAAAATAATACTAAAAATAGTTAATATCTCAACATGTTCCATACCTTATAATGGTTTATATTCAACACCCAAATCTATTTGTATCAATAAGAAAATCGAACACCCCTTGATATTTCATGATAGGACGAGTGATTAAACTCTGATTTGTTGCTAATGATCAGAGGGAAAAAAGTTTTCTCGAGAGAGGCAACAAAAACGGGTGATTTGGTGAGCAAATTGTGTTTAAAATGGATAAGCAAGGAGGTGAAATAGAAGATAAGGCAATAGAATAGATCAAGAGAAAAACGATTTAAATAGAAAAAAAACAAATTAAGCATTGATAACACGGGCCTGACCACTCGGGTATAAGGTACAGAAATAGGGTCGTTGCGACCCAAGCGATCAGACCATGTATATCAAGAAAAATCGAACCACTAAATAAATCAAAAATCAATCAAGCACGAATAGCGGTCCTGCTATGTGATTAACCTGGTATAGCACCCAGGGTCGAACTCAAGGAGCACGGATTGGCCGATAGGCCTACGAAGTAGTAAAAATAAAGAAAATAAAAGAACAAAATATTTTTAGTGGTTTTTAATTATTTTTATATTTTTTTGGATTTTTAATATATAAAGAAAATAAGAAAAGCAAGGAAGAACACAATTCGACAAATTATTTCAAGCACCAAAAATCAACCAAAAATCAAACAAAAATATTTTTATGTGTTTTATATTTTTTAGTGTTTTTAGTGAATTTTTGATAATTTTCTGATGTTTCTTTTATTTTCTAAAAATCAAACAGTAGCTAAAAACAGTGGTACTGTCTAGCCAAGCCAAAAGTCCCTAGATAAAATATCTAAGGGCCTCAAAATGGCCTGGAGGTAATTTTCCTATGAAGTAGATAAAACAAGGAAAATTCAGATACCAATTTTATTATTTTTGGATTTTTAATTTATTTACTAGAATTTGTATGGGTTTTTTAATGTTTTTAAGTTTTTAGTGTTTTTAAGCAATGAAAAATAGCCAAAATTGGCTAGAAAATCAAACAAACTAAACTAAACAGTAGACAATTTTTATAGAATTTTTAGGGGAGTTTTTATATTTTTTTGTGATTTTTCAAACTAGACAGTGACGAAAATATTGGTTTTTGAATTTTTAAAAATAGCAAACAAAATCAGAAATGTACTCAAAAATCCGTGAAAATCCTACACCATGGCAGGAGCCATGTCTCAAATTCTCATTGGATTTGGAGGTGATTTGATATTTTATTCAAAAATAAAGGTAGGGTACTATGCACAGGGACTGAAATGCAAATACCCAAAGTTCTGGGGGTCCTGGTGCAATTAACCCAGCAAACCACGCACCACGCGCGTGCCTGGGGTACTTAGGGACCTATATGTAAGAAAAATAAGTCCCGAGGACTTATTGGTAACAGGTACCAAAAGTCCAGGGGGGTTACCTGCAATTTACCCAAAAAATCACGCACATGGGGAAATAAAACACGCACAGGGGTATAAATGCAAATAATAAAAACTTTTCATTCAATTCAGAACATCCAGAACTACATGGAGTCTATTGCAAATAACCCAAACATATCACGTGTCGATGCACGTGGCTCACAACAGGCAGGGGTATAAATGCAAATATCTAAAGCTCAGGGTCCTCTATGTAAATTACCCTACGACTAAACAACGTACTTAAATATTTACAGGACTAGAAAGAAATAAAATAACGAAAGGGGCCTAAGGGTAAATTACCCATTATTAGGCGGGGGCGTTGGATGTGCGCCACGTGGATGATCGGAGGGCTTGGAAGCGGGGTGGCTCGCGATCCAACGGCTGCGGTCGTTCCTCCAAAGATCGGGCGGTGGAAGCAGCTCCTCGAACGGATGGACAAGATGCGATCTGGAGCGGGAGGCGACGATCAACGGTAGATGGAGGTCCTGGACGAACAGGTGGCCGGCGAACTTCGCCGGCCTCGTGGAAGCGACTCCGGCCTCCTCTGCTGCGCCTGAGTATCGGAGAAGCTCCGGCGTGAAGGTGCGCAGCTGCTGATGTCCTCCGATGCCCCAGCCGAGCTCGGGGGAGCTCCGACGAGGGTGGCGGAGGCGAGCCTCCTGGTCTGAACGGGAAAGGCCTCAGATGGCCTTTGCTGGACCTGCAAAGTATCTCAGAAGACTCGCGGGTCGAGGGCAAAGTGCCTCGACCCAGTTAGGCGACGGGGGAATGGCTGGTGCGTCGGGACGGCGGGCTCCGGCGAAGGTGGTGGACGGAGGAGCCCGGTTCCCAGCTCCTGTGCGAGCTGGGTTGAGTGAGTGGGTACAGAAGGTGCGTCGGAGGGAGGCGAACGTGGAGGTCGGGTCCGATGATCGAATGGTGGTCGGAACCGGGGTGAATCGGAAAAGTACGGCGGTGACGCGATTTAGGGGAAAACGGAAATTAAAAGAAATGGCTGAGCTAAGTGGCTACCTGGGTGGTCGGAGAGACTGTGGCGGAGCTGGGGAAGCTCCCGGTCTTGGCCTCAAGGGATGTCTCGGCCCGAGGCTCGAAGCTCGCTCAGGTGGCGGAGCTGCGGCGGCTACGTCGCCGGATCAATGGATTCACCGGCTCTCCTCGCTGCAACAGGTCGGGGATGCGAGCTGTCACCTCACTCTCTCTCTGGAGCTCACTGGAGAACGAAGCAAATGGCCAAAGATGGAGAGAGAAGGTGGCGGAGCAACGGCTTTATATGGCTAGGGGTCCGAGAAGAATGGGTCCGGGCAAGCTCAGGAGCGCGCGGATCCCGAGGGAGCGGCTCCGGCGAGGATGTCGGATGCACGGCGAAGGATTCGGACCCAGGATTCAAGGAGATGGGTGTCGGGTTGAGCGGGTAGAAATAGGAGAAGTCGGGTCCGGAGCTCAGACCCGTGGGAAGTGGTCCTGGGGGGGCCAGTTGACCGGGCGGTCAACATCCCCAGGACCCAATGAGGATGGGCCACGTGGCAGGATCTTGAAACTCAAAATTATGGTAGCTAGGGTCCGATTTTGCAAAAACTCAAAACACAAACTATTTTTATTTTATTTTTTTTCTATTTTTTGGTGATTTTTAATAAATTTTTGGAAATAAAAATAAGCTATATACATAGTGTGTACTATATATAGGTATATACAATATATTTTTGTATTTTTAATTTTTTCTATTTTTATTTTGTTTCGATTTTTAATTGTTTTTATTTTATTTATTTACAATATATAACATAGGCTATTTACAAAAATTATAAAAATCAAATATATATATATTTACAAGGCTAAATAAATACATAGGTATGGTTTATGTACATGATGAAAGGGGGTATTTTTGATCTTTTTGATTTTTAACTTTTTATTTTGTTTTTATATTTTTATAAATATATACAAGTATTTACAAGCATATTTTTGGGTGAGGAAAATATAGTTTTATTTATTTACACAAATATTTACACATGAGCCCCTTTCTCCCTCTACTTTGGCTTTTATGCGGTCAGGCCCATGCTGAGCCCTCCCTTGGGTTAGGTTGCTCAATATTTATTCTAAATATTTCCCTCTTTTTCTTTTTAATCTTTATTCTTTTATTTTTGCACAAAACATGCTAATTATAGGTTTTTACACAATGCATGCTTTTGATAATTATTCCTATTTACATATATCTACATGTATTTGCAAAGATTTTTGTAGCTAAAATATAAGAATAAAGAGTGATGAATGGGTATTCATCACCGAAAAAGGTAGTACATAGAAGTGAGATGGAGTGAATTACCTGTGGTTGGAGGTGTTGCTGATATCTGAGTTTGGTCAATAGTGATGGCGGAGGCTGAGCAGCTGTAAGGCGGAGCTGCGATGATGATGAAGTGTCGTTATATCATGTCGGCATCTTCACACCTTGCACTCAACTAGGACCAAGAGCTCATGATGCTATCCCCCTTAGTACCCGCTTAGGAACTCGAGATCACGTTGCAATTATGGTAGATAACGGTTTTGGTAAGCTTCTTGGAGATGATATAGGGAAGGGGACGAGGGAAGGGAGCAATGGCGAGAGAGCTTGATATGTAGGACTATTGAGACATAATTGGTGGGGCTTCTGGGGGTAGGACTAGTCGTAGACAATCCACCAGAAAAGGCTCGTCGGCCATGTTTCGAACGTGGGAAAGTGGTTTAAATGAAGGAAAGGAGGAGGCTTGGGGTGTGTCGCCAACCAAAAAGATCCTAGGTGTGAAAATGCAATAAAATTGAAAACAAATAGATTTAGGCCAATTTTCAAAAAAAACCAAAATGATGAAAAATATAGGAAATAAATAGATACACATTTTTTCCTTAAGGATATCAAGTCTATTTTTTGGGGTCAAATGCTTATATTTGGCTCTCTTTTTTGTATTTTAAGAACGTGTTTATAATTTATACACACATACAATGTTAGACACTTATATACATTTTTATTTTTATATACATTTTTATTTTATTGTTTTGATTCGTATAAAAAATATGGAAGATTGATTCTAGGTATAATGTGTGTGTGTGTGTCAATTTTTTTCTTTCTATTCTTTTTTCTTTTGAGTTGGTTTTTTTAATTTTTTTAAAGTTTTGTAATGTAGTGTATCGGCATAAGGCGTAGTGTTCGGGCTAATGTAATGTAGTTGTATGGGCGTAGTGTTCGGGCTAATGTAATGTAGTTGGTTTTTTTAATTTTTTTAAAGTTTTGGAGTTCACATGCCCAAGTTATGTGTTGTACAATGTTGGCATTTCTTGTTCTTAGTACCTATGCCCCATATGATTTTTAATTTAATTTCTTATTTTTGCTCACAATTTTATTGAACTAATTCATTTTGAATCAATCTAAATGAAGTTTGTATGTGTTGTGTAGAAAATTAGGAAGATTCTATATTTATTTAGGTATTTTTCTAGTCAGGTATAAAAGTACAATTGCTATTCTTTTCTTTTTCCTTTCATGTTTTCTTGCATTGATTTTATTTATATGTTATTTATCTACACATAATAGGTTTTATTTGTAATGTTCTTTGTATAAGTTTATGATCTTATGTGATTTATGAGTATATTTACTGAGGAATTTAGTCCAAAATTAGCGTACAAAGTAGATGAATATCCGACTCATCGCTGACCATGTTTATTCCAAGTCCTATCAAGGAGAATTGAACTTGATTATGTAGGACCTAGTTATGTCTCATCTTCAAAGTAGAAGATCTACAAGTGCCCTTATTCTTACAAAGATGACAATAATTTGTATGTAGTGAGATGCTGCTAAGGTCTTCTAAATTTTTAAGTAAGCAACGAGGAATAGACCCCATTTAGGTTAGATTCTTGAATGGTCGGCTGTGGGATAAAGCCTTGATCACAGATTTGTTTAGGCAGCCTCCAATACCCCCAATTGCTTCATCAATAATATATATGACGACCATTAGGGATGCAACTAGATACCGGTATATCCCTACTCGACCATCATCGTATCCGTTTTAAAGAGAATATAGATATGCATTTTTTGTTGTGGCAGATACTGATAAGGATATGGATATAGTTTTTTATTTTTTTTGCAGATACTGATACAAATACGGATACCGTTTTCAGTTTTTAGGATACAGATATGGTTACAAACTTTTCTGGTGGATACGGAAATTCTTCTGATGGATACGAATACAGTTATTCGTATTGCTAAAAATCTCTGTGTGTTTCTATATCATAGAAATATTTATCAATATATGCAGAACAAATATCTAAATATATTATAGGGTTACGCATAATATAATGTGTTTTAAGGTCATTTCAAATGTAGGAAGAAAAATAAATAGAGTTAATTAAAAAAAGGCCCAACCATACCTCTCAAGTAGGGTATAATCTTGGAAACATAACAAGACAGGGTTGATTTTATTTTTTATCTTAAAATACACGTGTCTGTAAGCTTATGCAGTCCTTCTTTGTCGGTATTAAAGCATAAAGTTGATATTTCATTACTCTCTTTATATCATTTAAAAAATGAGGCCAATAATTGGGAAGTGTGACATAGCTAAAGCCCTTTTACTTGGCAATTTATCGAATTATTTTTTTTTATTTTATTGTATTTGTAGTTTGTGTAATTTTGATATTGAATTTAAGTCTTAGGAAAATTTTATTATTCGTAGGATAATCCGTATTGGTTTGTAAAATATCCGTATATGAATTATGATTATCCGTTTCTATATGAGTATCTATATTTAAGGATATGGTATGTGATTGTCAATATTGGCAAGATATCTGTTTCCATATTTGATTAAAAAAGATAATGATATGATAACACCTATATCCCTATCTGTATACGTTTATTTGCAACAATCATAGATGTTGACCCATTCCTCGAAGCTGAATGGACATCTAGAGCTCTCCTAAAAAATCAGTTGAGTTAGCAATTGAGACAAGAAGTGTCCTTGCAACAAGTGTTTTAATTGCAACTACCTCTCATCAACAAAACTGATGAAAAGTTTCAAAAAAAGTCAAATCCATTGGATGTTGACTAACCTCCACAATGTCTCTGAAGGAGAAATAAGTTTCTCTATTTAATTTTAGTAGAAGCTTGTACTGAATGAACTCCCTTGTATTGCACTTCTTATTTTGATCTTCATGCCTTGTAGTTTATTTTTAATACGTTTCTTAGGTGCTTTGTATGGTAAATTAAATTTATTATTAGACAATTCATGTTGTTGAATTATGATTTTATTTCTGTTATTAGGTAGAAAGTATACACGCATACACCATAAAATTCTCACTCCTAAACCAGAAAGGTCAACATCAACAACATATTCCAATCGTGATTAATATGAAATATTAACATCACAATACAATTCTTATTCCACCCATCTTCATCAACTAAATACTTGTTGTTTACAAAAGGATTTCTATTTTACCAACACTGAAAAAGTTGACTCCAAATAGGCTCTTTGGTTATTGGGTTGGGTTGGGTTGGGTTGGTGTATCTTCCTGTAAATAGTAGCTGTTTGGAAGGTTGGAATGATAATTGTGATGTCATGTGACATTGATTATGTGTTCATTAACTTTTTTAGTGATTATAATATGTTTTTTATGTTCATAACTGTAATTGAACATGATTAAAAACTATTATACCAAATAAATTATAAGGACAATACAATCCCAATCCAGGAATGCATGGTTGGAGCTAGGGGTAGGCCATGGGTACTCCAGTGTATCCTAGCAATCAAACAGGCCCTTAGGGGCCCCTTCAGCTCTTGGGTAATCCAACTGAAAACGGGTTTACAAGGAAAAATCTGGTCCTAAAGTTAATAACACATTTCTCTTTTATCCATTCCAACAAAAATTAACATTATATATCATCTTGTCATTTTAAAATTATAGAATACTCAACTATTAAATATTTTTCAAGCTTCAATACAATCATATCACATCAAACCCTCGATTCACGTACCAAAACCCTTAAAAGGATCATCCACCATATAATCCTTCTTTTTGGAGGCAAACGTTCTCTCAGTGCATTTGGTTGCCAGGTTAGCTCGAATTAAACTGAAGGAGGGTAAATCGTTTTTGTGTTTTGGTGTTTGGATAGAGAGTTACGGCTGAGTGTGTTAGTTGTGATATGATTGTATTTAAATTTGGAAAAGTGAATAGTTATTGTGATGTGATTGTATTGAAGTTTGAAAAAGTGAATAGACGTTGAATAGTTTATAATTTTTTTGATGATATGATTGTATAATATATATTATCTTTTGATGGAATGGATGAAAAAGAAATGATTTATTTAATGTATAAAAAAGAAGGAGAGTGGACGTCACAAGTGAGAGAAAAGGTAGATTTTGAGGAGTAAACTCCTAAAAAAAGGTTAGCCTCTCAACCGAACATGGATCTATGTACTTAGGGGGAGAGAGAGAAAATGATCGTAGGCGATAGAGTACAGGCGACACCAAATATAAAAATGAGAGGGCTACTTCCCACTTCTTTTATAGAATAAAGAGGAGTGAAGGCCCCCTTAGCCTTATTGCTTGGATTGGAGCTTACTTGATCTCTCCTCTCTTACCATCCAATAACTTGTAGAGTTCACCATAATCTTATTTATTTTCTTTATTAATTATATTCTTTCACCCAATTAGTTAATTGGCAACTAACTAATTGAAATCTTATTCAATCCCAGATCGTCATTCACCAACTTACATGGAAAAATAATTCAAGCTCTTTCATAGCCTTCGGGAAATTGGATTGCAATTTCTTTCATTTCTGTAAGCAACTTTGATTCTTTAATTATGATATAAATTGTATGACTTCCATGTCATCACCACTAATCAATCATTGAGTTAAATCTGCTTAAGTCAAATTTTGATAAATTAAGTCACTTCATGGGTAACACATTTTGATAAATTAAGTCACTTCATGGCTAATTGAGTTTGGATCTCGATAACTTCCAAGAATATTAAATAAGATGTTAATATGATTTGAATCCTAACTATCTCTTCTTCTGAAACTCAATGGAAGAACCATCGTATGCACTCCCTCGTACCCTATTCGAGGGTGTGGGTTCAACGCCTATTTGGGTTTATGGATTCATTTGCACCAGGGATTCGTTTGTACTGAGAGTAGCATGTAAACTCTGTAGGGTTAGGGTTATATGCACCATCTGTATTTTCTTCTTCTCCAGGAATAATGAAAATCAATCACTACCTCCCAAAGATATAGTCCAGATGAGCCCAAGGAGTGGTCTGGTGGTATTGCAGTGTGCCTACACCTTAAAGACCCGAGTTCAAATAGCAAGGGAGACACTCCATACCCCCGAAATTCTGGGCCTACTATTAAAAAAAAGATATAGCCCAAACCTGGTGAACATTACAAATTAGCGTATTTGCATCTTTGTTTGATTGATCGTATTTATACATGTTTGCTTACGCTATTCGCAGCATAAAGTTTATAAGAGGATATGATAGACTTACGACTCTTACAAGATGTGGGAATTTGTAACGGAACGGATCGTGACAATCGGCAAAAGCAGGCGATAGTTGATCGCACGACCGACCCGTTACCAAAATATCAATAAATGGCACACAATGAGCAGAGATAAATATCAATTCCATAAAATGTCCACTCAAACTAGAGTTCCATTATTACAACTCTAAACTAGGAAATAAAAGAATTAACTGATATAGAATTAAAAAAAACAACTCGATTGTTCCTGTGGGCATACAGATATCCACTAGATCTTCACTGGCTAATTCGTACCACGTCAGAAATCTCAATGAGCCCGTAACATGATCCAGAAAATGCAATCAGCCCTGCTCTTCACCTGAATTTACAAAAATATTTTTTTTGCATGAGCCTAATGCCCAGTGTCGTCCCTGACATTTCATGGGCCTTAGGCAAAAGAGAAAAAAGGGGGCCCTATAAAAAAATATTTTTTAAAATTGTAAATTTATTATAAACTTTCTTTAATTTTCACAAAGAACTATAGATGTTTATGATCGACGAGCATCAAACAATAAATCATGAATAATTTTTTTTTTAAAAAATTATACAACCGGAAAAGACATCTATAGATGTAATGCAACTCAAGGAACGTAAATACAAACAAAAGCTATGGTCAATAGCTGGCAAAAAAAATGTACGGCATGTGTTTTTTTAAGTTTGGATTTCTGATAATGTTCAAGCATAGAAGCACATACATCTATTGACTACAATAACACAAATATTTAAAAAATTAAGAGTTTTATCTCTTAATGTCTATTTTCCATATCATACGGGCCGGAAAAAGGTTAGAGAAAAATAATATTCAAATAAGCACTAAATAATTAATTGCAATAAAAGTAGTACATGATTTAAACAACCAATAAAATAATAGTTATAGAAAAAAATTCAGGTCATCAATTTTTTATTTGATAGTGGAAATCATGCCAGGTTGATAGTTTCTATTAACAGTCCAAAATCTAAAAAGATACATGTTAATAAAATAACTTCTCAGTCACAACTAGCATTAATCTTGAAATCAAAATTGAATATTAAAGATTTGATTTTTCAGAAAACAATAAAATTTGCCTAAAAAGATTATTTGATGGTTATTCACAATCCCACAATAAAATATTCTTACTATAAATATAAAATTGATTATAATGACGACACAAACTTTGAAAAGGAAACGTATGTCATGTGATTGAGCAATGAGAGGTGATTTTTTTTGTAAAAAAGATAACAATCGTTCAAGTGGTTAAAGCCAATTTCCCAATCCCTTACAATGTGCAATAACTTTCAATTTTTCTTAGAATAAAAGCAAAAGGTGATTTATACTTACACAAGTAAGATGAGTAGGTGTACGGATCTAAAAAATAACTGTGATTTGTGGATTTAAGGAAAAAATGACAATGCATAAATATAACAAAATACCATTAACTGAAGACGTGATTTGTGGATGTCCAACAACAACAAAGTCGTAAAATAAAAGTAGGAGAAATTGTAGCAATGGAAGAAATCGAAAATCACAAGAGGAGGAGGTCAAAGTTGTCTCTATAGGACACATGTAAGTTAAATATGGAGTCTTAAATCTTAAGATATTAATGTGACATTAGGGAATCCAAAGGATTTTTAACCATTTAGGAATACAAAGAGTCAAATGATACATGCAAATGTAAATAATCATGGACCCATGTAGTTGTTTAGACGTTGTTTTACTATTTGATAGGGATGAAAATGAATATAAATATATCCGAATATCCACTGTTGTATTCAGAAAATTACTGGATATGGATATCCATATTCAAATATTAATCGAATGTGGAACGTATATGGATATGGGTTGTAAAACATTTCCGGATATGGATACGGAAATGGTAATGGTTTAAATATTCGGATCCGGATGTCCGAATACAATATTTAATATTATTTTATATATTAGTTAATATAATACAAGACACAATCCCATGTTTTTATATTAGCATTATATATTATATAATACAATATATTATTATAAACATGGCACACTGGTATCATCTCCTCTCCGATATCGAACCCCTGAATATGGAAGCAGATATTAATAAACTTCTGTTTATTTGGGGATGGGGCACGAACAAAAGTTATGAAACTATATCCCCCTTTTTGCTTCTGGTTAAGAACATATGTTACCTCCTTGACGATCTATTTGTTCATCATAAAACTTATTTATATTTCATTGTCATTTTTAAAACCATTGTAAACTTTGATTAAATATCAATTCGTATTCGTATGCGATCTTTAATAGACCCATATTTGGTTTCCATGTTTATTGGATCTATATTTGGATCATTCATTATTTGATTCATATTTGAGGTGGTTCTTTATTCAATCTGTATTCGGATCCGCTCTTTATTCGATCCATATTCAAATTCGATAAACATCTGATTCATATCCATATCTGTATTTTTAAAGATATGGTTTCCTTAATGCATATCTAAATCGTATCCGTATCCATATTCGTATTCAATAGAGATGAAGCGAATATGGATATGGAAATAGGCATATCTGATCCGTATTCGATCCATTTTCATCCATAGTATTTTAAATAAAAATAATAAAAGGCAACTATATGTAGCCTATTTAGAGATGGGCCCCCAAAGTGGATGGGCCCTGGGCCATTGCACCTGAGGACTAGCCTCAGGGATGGCCCTGCTAATGCCCAATATGTATCGGGGTCCATGCATGGGTATTCTAATGGTCCTTGGTCTGTTAAAATTCATGTACTTGGATTTTCATGGATACACATCATTACGTGCCTAGATAGTTCCCATGCATGTCTAAGTTCAATCCCTATCATGTATAATTGCAGTTCTTTAAAAAAACATGGATGTGCATGTAAATTGCACAAGTAGATATGACAACCATTTCTATCAACTTGTGGGGCTTATTTCATAAAATACATGGCAAGTTACATAATTCTTTAATCATATAAATCATTTTGCATATTAACCCTTCATGGTTTAACTTTCTTAAACCAGTTCTTGTATAACATGTAATGGTTCATTATCACATTAATCATTTTCTTGCATAACATATACTGATTTATCATTAATTAAACCACTTTTTTACATAACATGTTATAAACTATTTTTCATACCTTGTAATGATTTATCTTTATAAATCATTTCCTTGCACCATTGTAATGATTTATCTTTATAAATCATTTATTTCGTAACTTGTAATGGTTTATCGTTAGAAATCATTTATTTCGTAACTTGTAATGATTTATCTTTATAAATCATTTCATTGCATACTTGCAATGATTTATCTTTATAAACCATTTATTTCATAACTTTCATGTACGTATCTGATGAATACTCATTCATCACTCTTTATTCTTATATTTTAGCTACAAAAACCTTTGCAAATACATGTAGATATGTGTAAATATAAATAATTACCAAAAAGCATGCATAGTGTAAAAACTAATAATTAGCATGTTTTTGTGCAAAAATAAAAGAATAAAGAATTAAAAGAAAAAGAGGGAAATATTTAGAATAAATATTGAGCAACCTAATCCCAAGGGAGGGCTCAGCATGGGCCTGACCGCATAAAAGCCAAAGTAGAGAGAGATAGGGAGCTCATGTGTGCAAATATACCTGTAAATATAATAAAAATATTTTCCTCTAGAAATAAAATATTAATGGGTTTGTATTTATTTGTAAATATTTGTAAATACAAATCAAAATAAAAATAGAAAATTAAAAAGAAAATAAAAATAACCTTCCTTGTACATATTCACCATGTACATAAGACCACACATATATTTATTTAGCCTTGTAAATAAATAAAAATTCCATAAAGCTTGTATATATTCTATATTTCATGTTGTAAATAAATAAAATAAAAACCATAAAAACAAAAATTAAATAAAAAGAACAAAAATAAAAACCAAAAAGAACATTGTATATATACCATGTATATAAATGTATATACCTATTTATTTTACCCTTGTAAATAAATAATAAAAATAAAATAAAAATACCTTTTTATTCCTAATTTTATGCTATAAATAAATAAAATATAAAATAGGAATAAAAATTTATAAAAATAATTAATTAAAAATCAAAAAATAAAAATCAATATTGTGTATATACCTATGTATAGTACTATAGTGTATATACCTTATTTTTATTTCAAAAAATTAATTAAAATCACAAAAAAATAGTTTATAAATAAATAAACATTCTTCATGTTTTAAGCTTTTCCTAATTCAGCCATTTATTATTTTATTTTGATTTTTTAAATATTTATGACATGGCAGGTCCTGATTGGTCCACGGGGGATGTTGACCCCCCGGTCAACTCCCCCCCGGACCACTGAGCCCCGGATCCGAGTCCGCGACCCAATTTCTTGACATTCTCTACACTCGATCCGATGCCCATATCCGCAAATCCCGGGCTCTACTTCTTCCTCGTGCATCCGAGATCCACGCCCGTTCATCCGCGTTGGGATCCGTGCTTCGTGGAACCCTGCCCGTCCTTCTCTTCTCGGACCTGCACTCGTATATAGCCTGAGCTCCGCCTCCATTTTCTCGCATCTTTGGATCGTTTCACTCCACCCTAGGACCTCCATAGCCACCGCGAGAGTGACAGCTTGCGTTCGGCCGTGTCGCAGCGAGGAGGGAGCGATCAGACCACTGATCCGGCGACTTTGCGCCGCCGTACGCCGCCCAGACGTGGTGCTCGAGCCTCAGGAACCGATGGCCCTCGAGGCTAGTACCTGGAGCTTCCCCAGCTCTTCCCCAGTCGATCTCATCCAGTAGGTAGTCTTCTTTCCTTCTCTATTTCTCTAATTTAGCTTTTCTCCCAAATCGCCCCGTTGCCGACGAGCTCTGATTCCGACCACCCTCGCCCACATCTCGATCATAGGAATCATCCACCACCTTCGCCATTCCCTCGCGCACCTTCTGCACCCATCCATCCAACCCAGTTCACACAGGTTCTGGGATTGGGGTTCCACCGCCATCGCTTCACCGGAGCCCCTTCATCTCGACGCACCGACCACCTACACCGCCGCTAACCGGGTCGAGGCACTTTGCCCTCGACCCAGGAGCTTGTTGTTGTGCTTTGCAGGTCAATCCAAGGCCATCTGAGGGCTCGGACAGTCAGGAGCAGCATCTCCACCTCCGCCGGTGCCGCCTGAGCTCCCCGGAGCTCCATTGCACCATCAGAGGGTCTCTTCAGATGCGGGAGGCCCAGGCGCACCTTCTCCGATCACTAGCAGCATGCGAGGAGGATCACCGTGCGTACACCGGGCCGGCGAAGTTTGGCGGCCGCTTGTTCTTCGTGCATCCTCCAGAGCCGTTCGATCTCCCTCCAGCTCCAGATCAGATCTCAGACATCCATTCAAGGAGCCGCGCCTGCCGTCGATCATCAGAGGGTGGATCTCGACCGTCAGCTCAGCGATGTTTAGCCACGTCGCACAGGAGACGTTCGATCATCCACGTGGCTAAACCTCCTCTGTCCGATCCGAGCTTGGTCCCTTCGTATACCCACGTCGCATCACAGCCGCCCGATCTTCCACGTGGGAGCTTCCCAGTCGCTCGATCGCGCCAAGGGTTCCCTTTGTTGTGCGTCGCGCCTTCTCGACCGTCAGATCCAGCACGTGGCACACATCCAGCCCTCGACATTTAATAAAGGGGTAATTGCTCTTAGGCCCCTCTAGTTTCTGCATTTACTATTTACTCTTGTAAATATGTTTAGTAGTTCTTTTATTTTTGTAAATATTGCATAGAGGACCCTACTGTTCTGGATAATTGCACTTTTACCCCTGTTTGTAGTGGCCACGTGCTTCGCCACGTGTTTTAGTGGTATATTTGCAGTTTTCATGTTGTGTTTTTCGGGTGTTATTGATTGCATGTTTTAAAATAGGAATGACAAATATGCCCTTCCAAGCCTGAGTCACGTGTATCGTGCGTGAGCCGTTGGGATATTTGCACTTTGGGCCCCTGGGTTTCCTTGCGTGTTATCAAAAGGGCCCAGAACATGTTTTCCTTTCAGATAGGTCCCTGTGCACTGTGCCTTTGTTTTTGATTTTAATAAAATATCAAACCTACTCCAAATTTGATGAAAATTTCCTCTACATTTTGGAGACATTTTTGACTCTTTTTATTATTTTTAGAAATTCAAAAACAAGCATTTTTCTTACTGTCTAGATAGAAAATTCACAAAAATATTAAATCAACTTTAAAAATTACAAAAAAATTAGGTATAGTTTGTTTTGTATTGTTTGATTTTCTGACCAAGTTTGGTCATTTTTGGATTTATAAAACTTATAAAAATTACAAAACCCCATAAAACCCATAAAAATTCTAATAAATAATTGAAAAATAAAAAATTAATAAAACCAGTGCCTAAATTTTCCTTGCATTTCATATTTACAAGAAAATTACCTTTAGACCTTGATAGGCCTTTATCTATTTTATTTTGGCCCTCCAAGTCTGACTCGACAACATCACTCTTTTCATGCCTTGTTTTATTTTTATAAAATTCCAAAAATCAGAAAAACCCCAAAAATTAACCAAAAACATAGAAAATTATAAAAAAACATAAAAACATTTTTGTTTGAATTTTTGGGCGATTTTTGAGTAGTTAAATAATTCATCCAAGTTGCTTGTATATTTGTTTTCTTATCTTCTTTATTATTTAAAAATCCAAAAAATATAAAAATACTAAAAATCCACCAAAAATATTTGTCTTTTATTTTATTTTCATTTTAGACTACTACGTAGGCCGCGAGGCCATCACGTGCTCCCTGAGCCCGACCCTGATCGCTATACCAGGCTAATCTAATAGCCAGTGCCACTATCGTTTTTCTTTGACTTTTACTCTGTTTTGGCGGTCTGCTCTTATTTTCTTGTTGAGCCGAGATTTCTATTGATCCGGGTCGCAACGACCCGAGTGTGATATTTTTACCTTGTCCGGATCAGTGGGATTTTTCGTGTCATCAGAATGGCACCGTTGCCGGGGCTGGGGAGTCGTCTGTGCCTCCTGGAGACACAAGTGCTGGGTCTTCATGTCACTCAGAGTCTGTGCTATCTGCTCCATCTAAGTGATGCCCTGGCACTGCTTCTTCTCTATGAGCTCCATCCGATCCAGCTTCTCGCTGATAATGCCCATATCTGCGGCTGTACTCTCTGCCTGTGCTGCTGCCGCAGACGAACTGGATGGACTGACGTTGACCCGTGCTATCCTCTGGTACTGCACGGGTTGTGGCTGCTGGGGTCTGCCCTGAGTGTATAATCGGGTCTGGGACATCACCATATAGTTCTCAGCCATCTCCTCGTAGATGGCCCAGACCTGGTCGTGATCCTTGGCGAAGTAAGACCCGCCACAAGAAGCGTTCACCAAGCCCTGAAGCTCTGGTGTCAGCCCGCTGAAAAAGCTCTGAACGAGGTTCGGCTTGGAAATGTCGTGGTGCGGGCATCTGTCTGTCAGCTCTCTGAATCTCTCCCATACCTCGTGAAACTGCTTGTTGGGGAGCATGGAGAAGTTGCTGATCAGGGCTCTAGCGGCATTGGTCCGCCCGAGTAGATAGTACTTATGCAAGTACTCGGTGCGGAGCTGCTCCCAAGTGTAGACAAACTTCCCCAAATGCTTCAGCCAGGTGGCTGCTGTGTCTGCTAAGGAGAAGGGGAAGGCAATCATCCTGATGGTATCCTGGTCCACCTGACGGTCGTGGACAGTGCTGCAGATCATCAGAAACTCCTGAAGGTGGAGATGGGGCTCCTCTGTGGCAAGCCCATGGAAACGGGGGAGGAGCTGCAAAGTGTTCTGGGGGAACTTGAAGTCCCCCACGATAGCTGGTAGCACAACCCAGTGATGCATCAGGGTCGATCCGGGGTTGTGTAACTCCCGCATCGGTCTCGGCTGCTCTGCTCTTACCGCGGCGGCTGCCGCTGCGGCTGCGGCCGCTGCGGTTGTTGCTGCCTCATTTGGGATCCTCGGCCCGTCTCTACGCTGCTCTCGCTCTGCTCTCATCTGCTCCATCTCACGCCTCATATCCAACATGAAAGCTCCCTGATCCCTCAACTGCTGCTTCACTGTCTCGAGGGAGGCGATCAAGGTGGAGTTGATCGCACCCTGGTCCAGAACAAAATGCTCAGGCTGCGGACCTCTACTCCGATCATCAGAACTGTCGGCCATAGTCTCTGCAAAATCAAACGATCCATACTCAGGTGCCGATAAATCTGATAGTCTCTCCTTTGGCACTGGTCTCTCGGAACAGAAAGAAAGGGTGTCGAGGGGGAACAGGGTGGAATCGTACTCGGGTTCAGAGAGCGGGTCTCACCTCTCGCAAACCAACCTAGATGAACGGGTAGACGCGCCAGAAAGCGGTGCAGCCAGAGGCTGCCTAAGAGATCGTCTGCCCATCATCTTGATGTGGCGAGTAAGGAGGATGAGATCTGGAAAAACTACGATCACAAGCAAACCCCCGATTCGCCAACACAACGCGAGCTGAAGATCATAAAGGCTCGGTCAATTTATCTTGTCAATTTTATTTTGGTGAACAGTCAGGATATCAGAGCGATTACGTGACCTGTTGGGATACCCGATACTTTCCCAACCGACTGTCCCGCACAGAAGGAGTCGGTAATCAATCGAGAAGAGTATCGGAGGGCTCTACCTAGTGTTCGGGGTCACTCTCTCGCACAATCAAACCAGACAATGAGGGGGTTGCTCTCCCCAAGACAAGTTTTTTAAGTGAGGTGTCTTTTAGGGTCAATAGTATTAGCAGTCCCAATTTTATTGTTTTTTCTTTTTAGATATTTTTCAATAAAAGCAAAATCGCGTAACGAATTTTTCGGTTCTCCTGTTTATTAAGTCAAAAACAGGGGGAGAAGACGAAAAAGCCGATGCGCGATGAAATCAATGATACATGCAGAGTAATAAATGCGTACCTGACTCCAGCAGTCTACATGCAATATGATCCGCGCAGAATTGAAAGACAGAAAAGAAACTACCTAAATGGTGCAAGCGGAAAACCGAGTCCCTAGATAGCAACTTCTACTCGAAAGAACCGTCTAGCTGGTCACTAGCCTCTGATCCAAAGGGTCAGGTCTTGGTCTACCCCTCCTCCTCTCGACACATCGGGTTCAGGAGCAGCGCTTGGCAAGGTAGGCTACGGCACGTAGGCTCGAAGGGAGCGAGTCAGCTATTTTTATTAATCTATTATTTGTAGGTCCAATTAACGAACTATAGGCACAAGCAGATAATTAGGTGTTTGGATCCTACTAAGTACGTCACAATCAAACAAAAATTCCTAAAACTAGAGGCTCGATAAAAACTGCGAGAAACCGGAAAAGGCAGTAAAAAACAAAAAGCCGCGAAGAAAGCCGCGAAAAAGCCGAACTAGCTAATGGGTCCCCCGAGCACATCGGTGCTCGGCGAAACAGACCCAAAAGTGTCTCAAGTCCAAGTCCTGCTGTCCCTGTCTTATTACAATAAATCAAATGAAATAAAGTCTAATCTACCCTAAGCCTCTCCCACTCAGCTACTCTCTCACGCTCTCCTGCAGATCCGTGCAGAAGGGAGCCGCCTTCGAACATTGCGGTTGCGCCGGCTTCTCGAGAGTTGCCGCCTCGGTCTTTGGGCCCTTGCAAGAAAATAACAGATTGTCAAATACCAAGTAAAATAATCAAATAAAGACAGGAAAAATAAACAGGGGTATATGTGCAAAAATGGCAAATAAAAATAAACAAGCAAAATCAATCAAAAACAAAGATAAAAGAAAAGAAAATAAAATAAAACAACACAAAAGTAAAAGAAAAATAAAAAGCTGCGAAAAGCCGCGGACTCAGAAAGAGCCGCGGAAAGCCGCGAAAAAGAAAACGAAAAGAAAAAGAAAAGACTACTAAGTCGTGCTCCTGCGTCTGAAGAGACCCTCCGATGGTGCAACGGAGCTCCGGGGAGCTCAGGCGGCACCGGCGGCGGTGGAGCTGCTTCTCCTGACTGTCCGAGCCCTCAGATGGGCTTGGATTGACCTGCAAAGCACAACAACAAGCTCCTGGGTCGAGGGCAAAGTGCCTCGACCCGGTTAGCGGTGGTGTAGGTGGTCGGCGCGTCGAGATGAAGGGGCTCCGGCGAAGCGACGACGGTGGAACCCCAATCCCAGTTCCTGTGAACTGGGTTGGATGGATGGGTGCAGAAGGTGCGTGGGGGAACGACGAAGGTGGTGGACGATTCCGATGATCGAGATGTGGGCGAGGGTGGTCGGAATCAGAGCTCGTCGGCGATGGGGCGATTTGGGCGAAAAGCTAAATTAGAGAAATAGAGAAGGAAAGAAGACTACCTACTGGATGAGATCGACTGGGGAAGAGATGGGGAACCTCTAGGTTCTAGCCTCGAGGGCCGTCGGTGCCCGAGGCTCGAGCACCACGTCTGGGCGGCGCACGGCGGCGCAAAGTCGCCGGATCAGTGGTCCGGTCGCTCCCTCCTCGCTGCGACACGGCCGAACGCAAGCTGTCACTCTCGCGGTGGCTATGGAGGTCTTAGGGTGGAGTGAAACGATCCAAATATGCGAGAAAATGGAGGCGGAGCTTAGGCTATATACGAGTGCAGGTCCGAGAAGAGAAGGTCGGGCAGGGTTCCACGAAGCGCGGATCCCAACGCGGATGAACGGGCGTGGATCTCGGATGCACGAGGAAGAAGTAGAGCCCGGGATTTGCAGATATGGGCGTCGGATCGAGTGTAGAGAATGTCGAGAAATCGGGTCGCGGGCTCGGATCTGGGGCTCAGTGGTCCAGGGGGGAGTTGACCGGGGGGTCAACATCCCCCGTGGACCAATCAGGACCTGCCATGTCATAAATATTTTAAAATTCAAAATAAAATAATAAATGGCTGAATTAGGAAAAACTTAAAGCATGAAAAATGTTTATTTATTTATAAAATATTTTTTTGTGATTTTTAATTATTTTTTTGAAATAAAATAAGGTATATACACTATAGTACTATACATAGGTATATACACAATATTGATTTTTATTTGTTTTTGATTTTTAATTAATTATTTTTGTACATTTTTATTCCCATTTTATATTTTATTTAATTATAGCATAAAATGAGGAATAAAAAGGTATTTTTATTTTATTTTTATTATTTATTTACAAGGGTAAAATAATAGGTATATTCATTTATATACATGGTATATATACAATGTTCTTTTTGGTTTTTATTTTTGTTCTTTTTATTTAATTTTTGTTTTTATGGTTTTTATTTTATTTATTTACTACATGAAATATAGAATATATACAAGCTTTATGGAATTTTGATTTATTTATTTACAAGGCAAAATAAATATAGAAGTAGGTTTATACACATGGTGAGTATGTACAAGGAAGGTTATTTTTATTTTCTTTTTAATTTTTCTATTTTTATTTTGATTTTGTATTAACAAATATGTACAAATATATACAAGCCCATTTTATTTTATTTTTAGAGGAAAATATTTTTATTATATTTACAGGTATATTTATACACATGAGCTCCCTATCTCTCTCTACTTTGGCTTTTATGCGGTCAGGCCCATGCTGAGCCCTCCCTTGGGATTAGGTTGCTCAATATTTATTCTAAATATTTCCCGCTTTTCTTTTGTTTCTTTATTCTTTTATTTTGCATAAAAACATGCTAATTATTATATTTTATACAATGCATGCTTTTTGGTAGTTATATGTATTTACACATATCTACATGTATTTGCAAAGGTTTTTGTAGCTAAAATATAAGAATAAAGAGTGATGAATGAGTATTCATCACCTCCCTATACTTAACTTTGCTAGTCCCTTAGCAAACACTTATTTGAAAAAGAAGTGAAAAAGAGAAAGAAAAAGAAAAAGACGAGAATGTACATGGATCAAGGTTGAATATTAAACTTACCTTCATTAAATTGAATTATGGAGCTCGATCAGATCTTTGGATTATTAATGTGTCGGAACCTTATTTGGACTTAAGTTTAAAACTCAACAGCCTCTAAGTTCCACTAATCTATAATCAAGACTCCTCAACAATCCAGATTAGAACAAGTCACCAAACACAAACCCTGAAGACCATGAGTCTTTCCTTGTGCTGTGAATGTGAAGTATAAGCTCTCCACCTCAGATGTGGCAACTTGACAACCCTTCCCAACAAGGTAACTCTATGACCCCAATCTGTCCACTCTTTCCTCGAGGAGCGGGGTATTCCCTTCTAAGTTCAAGTTCAACCGGCTCAAGAAGAGGGGGAAGAAGAGAATGGACCATGGCCAGTGTAGCCATGTATCCTTGGGAGCTAAGTCTCCCTGCTGCAAGCTACATAAGGTGGGACATGAATCTTAAGCTTTGTTGATTGCACTATATACATACTCCGGTGGGATTATCATTTTCTATCAGACCCACCACTTTTTTTGGAGTTATTTTCTTTTTGCATTTTTTTTTCAAGTGCATCTATACAACATATACATGTGCAGCATATATACAAGGAGTTTTTCCTCTTGAGCCAGTAGACTATCCCTCTTTTGAAGCATTATTGCAACCCACAACTCCCGTCGTTAGACCTCATGGCAACCAGACCAAGTTGAGACGCACTTCCTTCACTAAAAGAAGAAGAGAGGTTCCGCCTAGAAGTACTACCCTCATATGCTACCCCAAGTCAAGGAATACAACCTCCTCACCACCTCATCCGTAGAGAGCTCGGTGCAAAGTGCAGTGTCCAAGTAAAGCCATTGTCCATATGAGTCATGTGTGTGTTGTTAAGTGCTCTACTTAGGCTCATTGAGATGACATGTGATCATAGCCTAGTGGACTCAAAGAATTAAGTCACCAGGACCTGAAAATCCTTAAACCTAAGCCCTATAAGGTTCCTCTTATAAATTAGGTGGATTAAGATCTTAATCAAGCTTCATTTCCCAATTTAATTCCAGGCTAGTTTAAATGTCAACTATAATCCAGGAAAAACTATATACATATATACAAAGATGCTATTTACACAATTTTTACGAACATGCAAAATTTTTGAAAAATGTTTTGAAATCATGAATGGATGAATGCATGAATGCAAGTTTTGCAAAATATTTACACACATTTACACAAGATTTTTGCAAACTTCTGATTTTCAAAACATTTTCGAAAAATTTTGTATTATATACATAATTTTTATATGAAAATATTTACACAAACTTTACACAAAAAGTTTTTGAAAACATTTTTACAAAAATAATTTGTACACTAGCTATGTATGTGCAATAAAAGAATGATTATTTACAGGAAAAAATTTTAATTTTTGTGAATTTTAGGGTTTTTAGCCATTTTTATTTATCAACACACTCACACAAAGTACGAGTTATGGATAAAGTATATATGGAATATATACACACCCCCTATACTTAGCTCGAACGATGTCCTCAGAGTCAAGAGCGATGGAGAAGACATAACTCGTGCTATGTATAGGGAAGTGAAAAGGAAGGCGATATACAACGACGAATGAATAAATAGAAAATCAAGAGAGTCTCGGCTTCTCCCCCATACTTAGGATCAAGTAATCCTAAGTATAGCAGGCTGTATACAAAGGGAAAACCGAGTGAAGAATGTACAGGGTCTACCCCCCCATACTTAGGGTGAAATGTCCCTAAGTATAGGCAGCAAAACAGGGGTAAAAAGAATCAAAAGAAATACCCCAAAGGTCCTACATCCCCCCTATACTTAGGGTAAAGTACACCTTAAGTATAGCATAATAAAAGATGACAAACGGGATGTGGGACTAAAGAATGTAATGATATGGACATCTGGATCTATACAGGTCGTTAGAACAGTGATAATCAGGCGTGAGATGCAATAGATGTGAGTCAAAAGACCACATCTCACGCAAAATGAATAGGGGCAACATCAACGACCCGCGGCTCATGATCTAGAAATGGCTTGAGCCGCTGGCCGTTCACTCGAAAGGTACTCTCAGAAGACAACTCGGATATGTCAATGCTACCGTTGTCGTGTACCTTTCTCACCAAGTAGGGTCCCTTCCATTTGCTCTGTAGCTTCCCTGAAAATAGACGAAGCCTAGCATCAAACAACCATACTCTCTATCCAGGCTCAAAATGCTTGTGGCTGATATGAGAATCATGCCACTCCTTCACTCTCTCCTTGTACTGTAGGCTGTTTGAGAAGGCGGTATCTCTAAGCTCCTCTAAGGCTGCTAACTCTGTCCTCCTCTGGTCTCCTACACTATTTGGATCAACAAGTATCTCAGTGATTGCCCAAAGTGACCTGTGTCTCAACTCAACAGGTAAATGGCACGGCTTGCCGTATACGAGGCGAAAGGGAGATGTGCCCAAAGGTGTCTTGAAAGATGTCCTATATGCCCACAAAACCGAGTACAAAAGCTGTGACCAATCCTTTCGGTCAGGGCGGATGACTTTCTGCAATATAGTCTTAATCTCTCTGTTCGACACCTCGGCTAGACCATTCATCTGTGGATGGTATGGAGTCGCAACTCGATGGTCTATGCCGAACTCGCTAGCAAGGGCCTTCACCTGTTCGTTGATGAAATGAGACTCCCCATCTGAAATCAATACTCGAGGTACCCCGAACCGCGTGATGATGTGCTTCCTCAGAAATCTGCAAACTGTCCTGGCATCAATGGTTCGGGCGGGGATGGCCTCAACCCAACGACTCACATAATCAATGGCCAACAAAATGTACTCAAATAACTGACTCTTAGGGAATGGACCTATGAAATCGATGCCCCATGCGTCAAAAACCTCACAGAAGTGAATGGGCTGCATCGGCATCATATCACGCTGTCCACAAGTGCCCATCCTCTGACAGTCAGTACACCTCTTCACGAACTCATCAGAGTCCTTGAAGAGGGTAGGCCACCACAAGCCGGATTAGAGCACTTTCTGTGCCGTTCTCCTCCCAGAGTGATGTCCTCCTGCCTCAAGCTTGTGGCAGTAAGTGAGGACGCTATGGTGCTCCTCCTGAGGAATGCACCTACGCCAGACACTATCCACTCCTTTGTGGTAAAGGATGGGATCCTCCCAGTGGTAGGACTTGGCCTTCGCAAGGAAGGTCTCAAGCCTCTGCCTGGGGCAATCTTGTGGAACTTTCTTAGCAACAAGAAAGTTCACAATATCGGCATACCACGGGAGTGAGGCGATAGCAAGGATCGCCTCATCTGGGAAGGTCTCACAAATAGGATCAATCTGCTCAGAATCCTCAAAATTCTCTAATCGGGAGAGATGATCCGCCACCACATTCTTGACTCCAGGCTTATCCTTGATCTCAATGTCGAACTCCTGGAGTAGAAGGATCCATCTAGTCAGTCTGGCCTTGGCATCCTTCTTTGCCATGAGGTACCTGATGGCGGTATGATCAGTAAACAGGGTCACTCTAGATCCAATAATGTACGATCTGAACTTATCTAGGGCGAATACTACGGCTAGCATCTCCTTCTCTGTAACTGTGTAGTTTCGCTGCGCGGAATCCAATGTGCGGCTAGCGTAGTCGATAGCAAATGGAACTCCATCCCTCCTATGTCCCAGCACGGCCCCCACGGCAAAATCAAGGCATCCGTCATGATCTCGAATGGGAGAGACCAATCAGGCGGCTGGAGAACAGGAGCCTCTACAACACACTGCTTGAGAGTCTCGAACGACGAAAGACACTTGTCATCGACAAGGTACTCGGTGTCTTTCATCAGTAGGTCAGTCAACGGCCGGGAAATCCTACTGAAATAATGAATGAATCGTCGGTAGAAGCCGATGTGCCCCAGGAATGACCATAACTGCCGCAAATTGGACGGCGGTGCGAGATTTCTAATGACATCTACCTTGGCCGGATCAACCTCCATGCCCCTGTTGGAGATGATATGGCCAAGCACCGTCCCTTGAGTCACCATGAAGTGACTCTTCTCCCAAGATAACACCAAGTGAACCTCTATACATCGCTGAAGGACTCGGTCTAGGCAGTCAAGACAGGAGTCGAATCCGTCACCGTAAACCGAGAAATCATCCATGAATACCTCCAAGCACTCCCTTACCATGTCCGAAAAGATCGACAACATGCATATCTGAAAGGTCGCAGGGGCATTGCATAGCCCAAATGGCATGCGTCGGAAGGCGTATGTGCCGAAGGGACAGGTAAAGGTGGTCTTGTCCTGGTCCTCAGGATCGATGGCCACCTGGTTGTAGCCCGAGTACCCATCCAGAAAACAGTAGTGGCTCTTCCCTGCCAATCTCTCAATAATCTGATCTATAAAGGGCAGGGGGAAATGATCCTTCTTGGTGGCCTGGTTGAGTCTCCTGTAGTCAATGCAGACCCGCCAAGAAGTGGGTACTCGTGTAGCAATCTCCTCTCCAGACTCGCTAATCATTGTAGTGATGCCCGTCTTCTTGGGCACCACATGCAAAGGGCTGACCCACTTGGAGTCGGAGATGGGGTAGATAAAATCGGCGCTCCACCATTTCGAAATCTCCTTCATGACAACCTCTCTCAGATTCGGGTCCAGCCGCCGCTGGAACTCATGCGACGGCTACGCCTCATCCTCGAGATAGATATGGTGGGAGCACAGGGCCGGACTTATCCCCTGGAGATCTGCTACGCTCCATACTATCGCCTTGCGGTTCTTTTCAAGAACCCCCATCTGACGGGATTCCTGCTCTCCAGTCAAATCGGTGGAGATAATGACTGGGTACATCTCATGCTCACCCGCAAGGAATCTATACTTCAGCGATGTAGGAAGCGGCTTCAGCTCTGGACAACTGGGTGCTGGTGGATCTGGCCTCTGAAAAGTCTGCGTGAACGCTGCCAAATCTGCATGGGAGAAATGAAACTTTCTGTCACTCTCAGAAACTGGAGAAGGCTGCCCTGATGGACTGTCTCTACTCTGCTCGGCATCTACCTCCTCCCTAGCTGCAGGCTCAGTGGATGTCAGGTCTGGCATATAATCATCACAATCTGCCCAGTCGGACTCTGACCCCGAGGGATCTGTATCATCCAAGGTGGCATCAGTACCACCATCATCACAAAAATCAGTGTCGCGGTCGAGAATCGGCTCTGCTGCCTCAAAAGTATCCTGAACCAGGAATGTGCTCTCCAAGCTCTCCTCTGATGTAGTCTCTGCATCAGCGGAATCTGAAAGTGAGAGGATGGCCTATGCTGCTAGGTCTGCCCAAACTGCCTCATCGTCTGTGATCACAAAGTCACAGTCCTGGTGGGTGTCTAGCCCTGCATCTGTCAGCTGCTCTGTGTCTGAAGTCGTCTCTGAGCATGCTCTCTCTGGCTCTGTTGTCCTTGACCGTCTCTATTTGTACACTTTCGCCCTCGACGCGAAAGTATACCTTCCCGCTATCATGGTCAGTCACCGCCTTGGCTGTGACCAAGAACGGACGACCGAGAATGATGGGGGTATCGGTCACGGACTCAGGGATCTCCATGTCCAACACTACAAAGTCCACAGGGAATTGTAGGCCCTGAATCGTGACGACAACGTCTCGCAACAACCCCTTCGGCCTCTTGACAGATCGATCAGCAAACTGAAGGACTATCCTGCTTTGTCTAAGAGTGCCCAACTCGAAGCGGTCGAGAAGGGCTGCCGGAAGTAGGTTGATCGACGATCCGCTGTCCAATAGAGTACGGTCGAACCTCTGCTCTTTGATATGGCATCTGACATAAGGGGCTCCGGAATCTGGACTCTTGGCCGGCAGACGGTTCTGGATCGCAAAACCCGTGGCTCTCGTCAGCACATGGATCTCTGAGTGGTGGTTCCGCCTCTTCCTTCTGACTGTGGTCCTGTCTCTAAGGGAACGCTGGAGAAGAGGGATGTGCTGCAAAGCCTCCTGAAGAGTCAGCTGAATATGGAAAGATCTATCATCTGCTGGCTGAACTCCTCCTGCTGTCTCTTTTTGGGATTTTCATTTTTCTCGCCCTTCCCCATCTGAAGGGCTCTAGGGAAGGGGATCACAAAATCCTTCTCAGATGAAGGACTAGGAAAGGATCTAGACGGCTCGATGGCTGGATCCACACATACATCATGCACCACAGTGGGACCAGAAAAGACCAAACCCTTTCCTTTATTCACAACAGTGTTCCGAGATACATCAGTAACAGGAAAAACAACAGGTCTCTCAGAATGAACATGGGTGGCCTCAGTACCACCATCGGCTGGAAGACTCGCGGCCTCAGTATCGCGCTCTGGCTCTGCATAACGGGTGGCCTCAGTACCACCTCCTCCAACTGGTGAAACGGCGGCCTCAGCACCGCCGGTGGGATCAGCATCCATGGTGGCATCAGTACCACCATCATCATCTCTAGCGGCCTCAGTACCACTCTCCTCCTCCTCGTTGGGCACTCTGGGTGTATCCTCATGATGTCGCTCAGACGAGGCATCGCCTGCTGGCATCCTACCGCTTCTAAGTGTGACAAAATCAATATCAAAAAGATATGCAGACATATCACCAAATGTATCACTAGGAGTGGCGTACTCAGTACAAGCTACCTGCTCAGATTTCCTCTTCAGGTTGTTGGGATTCGGCTCAATCTGGGCAGGGATGGCGGCCTTCCCTCTCATGATGTCCCGCATCTCCTGGCGGAAATCGTCCATCTCCCGTCGAAAGGTAGCCTGCTGATTAGTGAGAAGGCGGGCTATATCATCCAAAGCGGGGCTCTCATAGGGTGGCTCATGAGAGCCCGACGGGTAGCCTCTCTGGTAGTGAGGCTGCTGGAACTGGTGTTGTGGCTGAGAGGGGTAAGGGTGTGGCTGATGTTGCTGCTGGTGAGGCTGATCACGCCTCCAAGACTGTTCCTGTTGATAGGGATGAGGACCATACTGCGACGACTGCTGCTGCTGCTGTGGTGGGTACACTAGGGGCGGCTGCTGGTGGTGATCCCTCTGCTAGCCGTACTGGCCACCCTGACCTGATGGCTGCTGCTGGGGCTGGGCACCTCTGGTCCCCCATCGGAATCCAGGATGATCTTGTCGGATACCGGGCTGGGGGCGGTCATACCAAATCCCGTTGACATCCATCAACGGCTCTGTATCATACTGGGGTGGCGGGAGCACTGCCAGAGGCTGATCCGGCTGGTATACCACCATTTGAGTGTCAGTAGATGGTGGTGCCTGGTAGGTGAGCTGTGGCTGCTGGTACGGCTCCGCCTGTACAAAATGAACCTGTCTAGGCTGCTGGTGGGAGCTGGAGAGCTGGGACGAGCTGCTGCTGCTGTCGGGATCGCCTCGTGACTGAAGACGGGGTTGGGGAGCCGTTTGTGCCTCCTGGAGACACATGAACTAGGTCTTCATGTCACTCAGAGTCTGTGCCATCTGCTCCATCTGAGTGATGCCATTGCACTGCTTCTTCTCTATGAGCTCCATCCGATCTAGCTTCTCGCTGATGATGCCCATGTCTGCAGCTGTACTCTCTGACTGTGCTGCTGCCGCAGACGAACTGGATAAACCGGCGTCGACCCGTGCTATCCTCTGGTACTGTACGGGCTGTGGCTGCTGGGGTCTGTCCTGAGTGTATAACTGGGTTTGGGACATCACCATGTAGTTCTCAGCCATCTCCTCGTAGATGGTCCAGACCTGATTGTGATCCTTGGCGAAGTAAGACCCGCCACAAGAAGCATTCACCAAGCCCTGAAGCTCTGGTGTCAGCCCGCTGAAAAAGCTCTGAACAAGGTTCGGCTTGGAGATGTTGTGGTGCGGGCATCTATCGGTCAGCTCTCGAAACCTCTCCCATGCCTCGTGAAACTGCTTGTTGGGGAGCATGGAGAAGTTGCTGATCAGGGCTCTAGCGGCGTTAGTCCGCCTGAGTTTGTAGTACTTGTGCAAGTACTCGGTGTGGAGCTGCTCCCAAGTGTAAACGAACTTCCCCAGATGTTTCAGCCAGGTGGCTGCTCTGTCTGCTAAGGAGAAGGGGAAGGCAATCATCCTGATGGTGTCCTGGTCCACCTGACGGTCGTGGACAGTGCTGCAGATCATCAGAAACTCCTGGAGGTGGATATGGGGCTCCTCTGTGGCGAGCCCATGGAAATGGGGGAGGAGCTGCAAAGTATTCGGGGGGAACTTGAAGTCCCCCACGATGGCTGGTAGCACGATCCAGTGATGCATCAGTGTCAATCCGGGGTTGTGCAACTCCCGCATTGGTCTCGGCTGCTATGCTCCTGCCGCGGCAGCTGCCGATGCGGCTGCTGCTACTGCTGCTGCTGCCTCATCTGGGATCCTCGGCCCGTCTCTACGCTGCTCTTGCTCTGCTCTCATCTGCTCCATATCGCGCCTCATATCCAACATGAAAGCTCCCTGATCCCTCAACTGCTGCTGCACTGTCTCGAGGGAGGCGATCAGGGTGGAGTTGATCGCACCCTGGTCCAGAACAAAATGCTCAGGCTGCGGACCTCTACTGCGATCATCAGAACTGCCGGCCATAGTCTCTGCAAAATCAAACGATCCATACTCAGGTGCCGATAAATCTGATAGTCTCTCCTCTGGCGCTGGTCTCTCGGAACAGAAAGAAAGGGGGTCGAGGGGGAACATGGTGGAATCGTACGCGGGTTCGGAGAGCGGGTCTCGGCTCTCGCGAACCAACCTAGATGAACGGGTAGATGCACCCGAAAGCGGTGCAGCCAGAGGCTGCCTAAGAGATCGTCTGCCCATCATCTTGATGTGGCGAGTAAGGCGGATGAGATTTGGAAAAACTATGATCACAGGTAAACCCCCAATTCACCAACGCAACGCGAGCTGAAGACCGTAAAGGCTCGGTCAATTTATCTTGTCAATTTTATTTTGGTGAACAGTCAGGGTATCAGAGCGATTACGTGACCTGTTGGGATACCCGATACTTTCCCAACCGACTGTCCCGCACAGAAATAGTCAGTAATCAATCGAGAAGAGTATCGGAGGGCTCTACCTAGTGTTCGGGGTCACTCTCTCGTACAATCAAACCAGACAATGAGGGGGTTTCTCTCCCCAAGACAAATTTTTAAATGAGGTGTCTTTTAGGGTCAATAGTATTAGCAGTCCCAATTTTATTGTTTTTCTTTTTTTTGATATTTTTCAATAAAAGCAAAAAACGCCTAACGAATTTTTCGGTTCTCCTGGTTATTAAGTCCAAAACAAGGGGAGAAGACGAAAAAGCCGATGCGCGATGAAATCAATGATGCATGCAGAGTAAGAAATGCGTACCTGACTCCAGCAGTCTACATGCAAGATGATTCGCGCAGAATTGAAAGACAGAAAATAAACTACCTAAATGGTGCAGGCGGAAAACCGAGTCCCTAGATAGTAACTTCTACTCGAAAGAACCGTCTAGCTGGTTACTAGCCTCCGATCCAAAGGGTTCGGTCTCGGTCTACCCCTCCTCCTCCCGACAAATCGGGTTCAGGAGCAGTGCTTGGCAGGGCAGGCTACGACACGTAGGATCGAAGGAAGCGAGTCAGCTATTTTTATTAATCTTTTATTTGTAGGTCCAATTAACGAACTATAGGCACAAGTAGATAATTAGGTGTTTGGATCCTACTAAGTACGTCACAATCAAACAGAAATTCCTAAAGCTAGGGGCTTGATAAAAACCGTTAGAAACCGGAAAAGGTAGTGAAAAATAAAAAGCCGCGTAAAAAGCCGCGAAGAAAACCAACTAGCTAATGGGTCCCCTGAGCACACCGGTGCTCGGCGAAACAGACCCGAGAAAGTCCAAGTCCTGCTGTCCCTGTATTATTACAATTCAACTGAAATAAAGTAAAGTCTAAGTTAAGCCTCTCCCACTCAGCTACTCTCTCACGCTCTCCTGCGGCTCCGTGCAGAAGGGAGCTGCCTCCGATCACCGCGGTTGCGCGGCTTCTCGAGAGTCGCCGCCTCGGTCCTCGGGCCCTTGCAAGAAAATAACAGAGTGTCAAATACCAAATAAAATAAGGAAACTAAAAGCAAGAAAATAAACAGGGTATATGTGCAAAAATGGCAAATAAAAATAAACAAGCAAAATCAAACAAAAACAAAAATAAAATAAAAGAAAAGAAAATAAAATAAAGCAAAAATAAGAGAGAAAAAAAAGCCGTGAAAAGCCGCGGACTCAGAAAGAGTCGCGGAAAGCCGTAAAAAAGAAAACAAAAAGAAAATGAAAAATAAAAAGACTACTAAGCCGTGCTCCCCGACAACGGTGCCATTCTAATGACACGCCTGACAACTCGGGTTAAGCTAATAATAAACAAGGGTCGTTGTGACCCAAGTCACCAAGCGTGGTCAATCGAGAAAAATATAGACCACCAAAACAAGATAGAAATCAAACAAGCTCAAAGTAGCGGTTTCGCTATTGGATTAACCTGGTATAGTGACCAGGGTCGAACACAAGGAGCACGTGATGGCCTCGCAGCCTACGAAGTAGTCCAGAAATAAACACAAATAAAAAAAGGTTTTTTTGGTGGATTTTTAATGTTTTCTTATTTTCTTTATTAATTAAAAAATCTGAGCTAGGTCCCTTCGCATACCCACGTCGCATCACAGCCGCCCGATCTGCCACGTGGGAGGTTCCCAGCCGTTTGACCATCCGATCAGCGAGGTTTAGCCACAACGCATAGGAGACGTTCGATCCTCCACGTGGCTAAACCTCCTCCGCCAATGTGCGGCTAGCGTAGTGGATAGCAAATGGAACTATACAGTCACAGAGAAGGAGATGCTAGCCGTAGTCTTTGCCCTAGATAAGTTCAGATCATACATTACTGGATCTAGAGTGACCCTGTTTACTGACCATACCGCCATCAGGTACCTCATGGCAAAGAAGGATGCCAAGGCCAGACTGACTAGATGGATCCTTCTACTCCAGGAGTTCGACATTGAGATTAAGGATAAGCCTGGAGTTAAGAATGTGGTGGCGGATCATCTCTCCCGATTAGAGCATCTTGAGGATTCTAAGCAGATTGACCCTATTTGTGAGACCTTCCCAGATGAGGCAATCCTTGCTATCGCCTCTCTCCCGTGGTACGCCGATATTGTGAACTTTCTTGTTGCTAAGAAAGTTCCACAAGATTGGCCCAGGCAGAGGCTTGAGACCTTCCTTGCGAAGGCCAAGTCCTACCACTGGGAGGATCCCATCCTTTACCACGAAGGAGGGGATAGCGTCTGGCGTAGGTGCATTCCTCAGGAGGAGCACCATAGCGTCCTCACTTACTGCCACAAGCTTGAGGCAGGAGGACATCACTCTGGGAGGAGAACGACACAGAAAGTGCTCCAATCCGGCTTGTGGTGGCATACCCTCTTCAAGGACTCTGATGAGTTCGTGAAGAGGTGTACTGACTGTCAGAGGATGGGCACTTGTGGACAACGAGATATGATGCCGATGCAACCCATTCACTTCTGTGAGGTTTTTGACGCATGGGGCATCGATTTCATGGGTCCATTCCCTAAGAGTCAGGGATTTGAGTACATTCTGTTGGTCGTTGATTATGTGAGTCATTAGGTTGAGGCTATCCCCGCCCGAACCGCTGATGCCAGGACAGTTTGCAGATTTTTGAGGAAGCACATCATCATGCGGTTAGGAGTACCTCAAGTACTGATTTCAGATGGGGGATCTCATTTCATCAACGACTAGGTGAAGGCCCTTGCTAGCGAGTTCGGCATAGACCATCGAGTTGCCACTCCATACCATCCACAGATGAATGGTCTAGCTGAGGTGTCAAACAGGGAAATCAATACTATATTGCAGAAAGTCGTCCGCCCTGACCGAAAGGATTGGTCACAGCTTTTGGACTCGGTCTTGTGGGCATATAGGACGTCTTTCAAGACACCTTTGGGCACATCTCTCTTTCGCCTCGTATACGGCAAGCCGTGCCATTTACCTGTTGAGTTGAGACACATGTCACTTTGGGTAGTCACGGATATTCTTATGGATCCAGATAGTGTAGGAGACCAGAGGAGGGCAGAGTTAGCAGCCTTGGAGGAGCTTAGAGATACCACCTTCTCAAATAGCCTACAGTACAAGGAGAGAGTGAAGGAGTGACATGATTCTCATATCAGCCACAAACATTTTGAGCCTGGATAGAGAGTATGGTTGTTTGATGCTAGGCTTCGTCTATTCCCAGGGAAGCTACAGAGGAAATGGAAGGGCCCATATCTAGTGAGAAAGGTACATGACAACGGTAGCATTGGCATATCCGAGTTGTCTTTTGAGAGTACCTTTCGAGTGAACGGCCAGCGGCTCAAGCCATTTCTAGATCATGAGCCGCGGGTCGTTGATGTTGCCCCTATTCATTTTGCATAAGATGTGATCTTTTGACTCACATCTATTGCATCTCACGCCTGATTATCACTGTTCCTCCGACCTGTATAGATCCAGATGTCCATATCATTACATTCTTTAGTCCACATCCCTTTCAGCATCTTTTGATTATGCTATACTTAGGGTATACTTTACCCTAAGTATAGGGGGGATGTAGGACCTTTGGGAATTTCTTTTGATTCTATCTACCCATGTTTTTGCTGCCTATACTTAGGGATATTTTACCCTAAGTATAGAGGGGGGTAGACCCTGTACATTCGCCACTCGGTTTTCCCTTTGTGTACAGCCAGCTATGCTTGGGATTATTTGATCCTAAGTATAGGGGGAAAAGTCGAGATCTTCTTGATTTGCTTTTCATTCATTCTTCTTTGTATATAACCTTTCTTTTCACTTCCCTATACATAACACGAGTTATGTCCTCTTCATCGCTCTTGACTCTGAGGACATCGTTCGAGCTAAGTATAGGGGGGTGTGTATATATTTCATATATACTTTAGCCATAACTCGTACTTTGTGTGAGTGTGTTAATAAATAAAATTGGCTAAAAACCCTAATTTGCAAAAAAAATTAAATTAAAAAATTTTCCTGTAAATAAACATTCTTTTATTGCACATACGTAGCTATTGTACAAATTATTTTTGTAAAAATGTTTTCAAAAACTTTTTGTGTAAAGTTTGTGTAATTATTTTCATATCAAAAGTATGTATATAGTACAAAATTTTTTCCAAAATGTTTTGAAAATCAAAAGTTTGCAAAAATCTTGTGTAAATGTGTGTAAATATTTTGCAAAACTTGCATTCACGCATACATCCATGATTTCAAAATTTTTTCAAAAATTTTGCATGTTTGTAAAAATTGTGTAAATAGCATCTTTGTATATACTTGTATATAATTTTTCCCAGATTATAGTTGACATTTAAACTAGCCTGGAATTAAATTGGGAAATGGAGCTTGATTAAGATCTTAATCCACCTAATTCTAAGAGGAACCTTATAGGGCTTAGGGTTAAGGCTTTTCAGGTCCATGGTGACTTAATTCTTTGAGTCCACTAGGCTATGATCACATGTCATCTCAATGAGCCTAAGTAGAGCACTTAACAACATACACATGACTCATATAGACAATGGCTTTACTTGGACACCGCACTTGCACCGAGCTCTCTACGGATGAGGTGGTGAGGAGGCAGTCTTCCTTGACTTGGGGTAGCATATGAGGGTAGTACTTCTAGGCGGAACCTCTCTTCTTCTTTTAGTGAAGGAAGTGCGTCTCAACTTGGTCTGGTTGCCATGAGGTCTAACGACGGGAGTTGTGGGTTGCAATAATGCTTCAAAAGAGGGATAGTCTACTGGCTCAAGAGGAAAAACTCCTTGTATATATGCTGCACATGTATATGTTGTATAGATGCACTTGAAAAAAATGCAAAAAGAAAATAACTCCAAAAAAGTGGTGGGTCTGATAGAAAATGATAATCCCACTGGAGTATGTATATAGTGCAATAAGAAAAGCTTGAGATTCATGTCCCACCTTATGTAGCTTGCACCAGGGAGACTTAGCTACACTGGTTGAGCTCCCAAGGATACATGGCTACACTGGCCATGGTCCATTCTCTTCTTCCCCCTCTTCTTGAGCCGGTTGAACTTGAAGTTAGAAGGGAATACCCCGCTCCTCGAGGAAAGAGTGGCCAGATTGGGGTCATAGAGTTACCTTGTTGAGGAGGGTTGTCAAGTTGCCACTTCTGAGGTGGAGAGCTTATACTTCACATTCACAATACAAGGAAAGACTCATGGTCTTCAGGGTTTGTGTTTGGTGACTTGTTCTGATCTGGATTGTTGAGGAGTCTTGATTATAGATTAGTGGAACTTAGAGGCTGTTGAGTTTTAAACTTAAGTCCAAATAAGGTTCCGACACATTAATAATCCAAAGATCTGATCGAGCTCCATAATTCAATTTAATGAAGGCAAGTTTAATATTCAACCTTGTTCCATGTACATTCTCCTCTTTTTCTTTTTCTTTCTCTTTTTCACTTCTTTTTCAAATAAGTGTTTGCTAAGGGACTAACAAAGTTAAGTATAGGGGGTGATGAATACTCATTCATCACTCTTTATTCTTATATTTTAGCTACAAAAACCTTTGCAAATACATGTAGATATGTGTAAATACAAATAATTACCAAAAAGCATGCATAGTGTAAAAACTAATAATTAGCATGTTTTTGTGCAAAAATAAAAGAATAAAGAATTAAAAGACAAAGAGGGAAATATTTAGAATAAATATTGAGCAACCTAATCCCAAGGAAGGGCTCAGCATGGGCCTGACCGCATAAAAGCCAAAGTAGAGAGAGATAGGGAGCTCATGTGTGCAAATATACCTGTAAATATAATAAATATATTTTCCTCTAGAAATAAAATATTAATGGGTTTGTATATATTTGTAAATATTTGTAAATACAAAATCAAAATAAAAATAGAAAAATTAAAAAGAAAATAAAAATAACCTTCCTTGTACATATTTACTATGTACATAAGACCACACATATATTTATTTAGCCTTGTAAATAAATAAAATTTCCATAAAGCTTATATATATTCTATATTTCATGTTGTAGATAAATAAAATAAAACCATAAAAACAAAAATTAAATAAAAAGAACAAAAATAAAAACCAAAAAGAACATTGTATATATACCATGTATATAAATGTATATACCTATTTATTTTACCCTTGTAAATAAATAATAAAAATAAAATAAAAATGCATTTTTATTCCTAATTTTATACTATAAATAAATAAAATATAAAATGGGAATAAAAATGTACAAAAATAATTAATTAAAAATAAAAAAAATTAAAATCAATATTGTGTATATACCTATGTATAGTACTATAGTGTATATACCTTATTTTTATTTCAAAAAATTAATTAAAAATCACAAAAAATAGTTTATAAATAAATAAACATTTTTCATGTTTTAAGTTTATCCTAATTCAGCATTTATTATTTTTTTTTGATTTTTTAAATATTTATGACATGGCAGGTCCTGATTGGTCCACGGGGGACGTTGACCCCCCGGTCAACTCCCCCCCTGGACCACTGAGCCCCGGATCCGAGCCCGCGACACGATGTCTCGACATTATCTACACCCGATTCGACGCCCATATCCGCAAATCCCAGGCTCTACTTCTTCCTCGTGCATCCAAGATCCACGCCCGTTCATCCGCGTTGGGATCCGTGCTTCGTGGAACCCTGCCCGTCCTTCTCTTCTCGGACCTGCACTCGTATATAGCCTGAGCTCCGCCTCCATTTTCTCGCATCTTTGGATCGTTTCACTCCACCCTAGGACCTCCATAGCCACCGCGAGAGTGACAGCTTGCGTTCGACCGTGTCGCAGCGAGGAGGGAGCGACCAGACCACTGATCCGGCGACTTTACGCCACCGTACACTGCCCAGACGTGGTGCTCGAGCCTCGGGCACCGACGGCCCTCGAGGATAGGACCTGGAGCTTCCCCAGCTCTTCCCCAGTCGATCTCATCCAGTAGGTAGTCTTCTTTCCTTCTCTATTTCTCTAATTTAGCTTTTCGCCCAAATCGCCCCATCGCTGACGAGCTCTGATTCCGACCACCCTCGCCTACATCTCGATCATCGGAATCGTCAACCACCTTCGTCGTTCCCTCGCGCACCTTCTGCACCCATCCATCCAACCCAGTTTGCACAGGAACTGGGATTGGGGTTCCACCGCCGTCACTTCGCCGGAGACCCTTCATCTCGACGCGCCGACCACCTACACCACCGCTAACCGGGTCGAGGCACTTTGCCCTCGACCCAGGAGCTTGTTGCTGTGCTTTGTAGGTCAATCCAAGCCCATATGAGGGCTCGGACAGTCAGGAGCAGCAGCTCCACCTCCGCCGGTGCCGCCTGAGCTCCCCAGAGCTCCGTTGCAACATCGAAGGGTATCTTCAGATGCGGGAGGCCCAGACGCACCTTCTCCTATCACTAGCAGCCCGCGAGGAGGGTCACCGTGCGTACACCGGGCCGTCGAAGTTCACCGGCCGCTTGTTCTTCGTGCATCCTCCAGAGCCGTTCGATCTCCCTCCAGCTCCATATCAGATCTCAGACGTCCATTCTAGGAGCCGCGCCAGCCGTCAATCATCAGAGGGTGGATCTCGACTGTCAGCTCAGCGAGGTTTAGCCACGTCGCACAGGAGACGTCCGATCATCGACGTGGCTAAACCTCCTCCGTCCAATCCGAGAAGGTCCCTTCGCATACCCACGTCGCATCACAGCCTCCCGATCTTCCACGTGGGAGCTTCGCAGCCGCTCGATCGCGCCGAGGGTTCCCTTTGTTGTGCGTCGCGCCTTCTTGACCGTCAGATCCAGCACGTGGCGCTCATCCAGCCCTCGACATTTAATAAAGGGGTAAATGCTCTTAGGCCCCTTTATTTTTTGCATTTACTATTTAGTCTTGTAAATATGTTTAGTAGTTCTTTTATTTTTGTAAATATTGCATAGAGGACCCTACTGTTCTGGATAATTGCACTTTTACCCCTGTTTGTAGTGGCCACGTGCTTCGCCACGTGTTTTAGTGGTATATTTGCAGTTTTCATCCTGTGTTTTTCAGGTGTTATTGATTGCATGTTTTAAAATAGGAATGACAAATATGCCCTTCCAAGCCTGAGTTACGTGTATCGTGCGTGGGCCGCTGGGATATTTGCACTTTGGGCCCCTAGGTTTCCTTGCGTGTTATCAAAAGGCCCCAGAACATGTTTTCCTTTCAGATAGGTCCCTATGCACTTTGCCTTTGTTTTTGATTTTAATAAAATATCAAACCTACTCCAAATTTGATGAAAATTGGATACATGGCTCCTGCCATGGTGTAAAATTTTCTCTAAATTTTGGAGATATTTTTGACTCTTTTTACTATTTTTAAAAATTCAAAAACAATCATTTTTCTTACTGTCTAGATAGAAAATTCATAAAAAAATATTAAATCAACTTTAAAAATTACAAAAAATTAGGTATAGTTTGTTTTGTATTGTTTGATTTTCTGACCAAGTTTGGTCATTTTTGGATTTATAAAACTTATAAAAATTACAAAACCCCATAAAACCCATAAAAATTCTAATAAATAATTGAAAAATCAAAAATTAATAAAACCAGTGCCTAAATTTTCCTTGCATTTCATACTTTTACAGGAAAATTACCTTCATACCTTGATAGGGCCTTAATCTATTTTATTTTGGCCCTCCAAGTCTGACTAGACAACAACACTCTTTTCTTGCCTTGTTTTATTTTTATAAAATTCCAAAAATCAGAAAAACCCCAAAAAAAAACATAGAAAATTATAAAAAAAACATAAAAACATTTTTTTTGAATTTTTGGGTGATTTTTGAGTAGTTAAATAATTCATCCAAGTTGCTTGTATATTTGTTTTCTTATCTTCTTTATTATTTAAAAATCCAAAAAAATATAAAAATACTAAAAATCCATCAAAAATATTTGTCTTTTATTTTATTTTCATTTTAGACTACTTCGTAGGCCGCGAGGACATCACGTGCTCCCTGAGTCCGACCCTGGTCGCTATACCAGGCTAATATAATAGCCAGGGCCACTATCATTTTTCTTTGATTTTTACTCTATTTTGGTGGTCTGCTCTTATTTTCTTGTTGAGCTGAGATTTCTATCGATCCGGGTCGCAACGACCCGAGTGTGATATTTTTACCTGATCCAGATCAGTGGGATTTTTCGTGTCATCAGTATCTTGTTATACATTTTCAACCGCCGGCACTTGCGGTCCATGACAGTGTAGCTACAAATGTAGAGGACTTAGCTTTTGCCTCTGTGGTTCCTTGCAATCTTACGTCCCTTGCGACGTTGCCTCTTGCGGCATTAACATGACAGTGTCGGTACAAGTGTAGAGGACTTAGCTTTTGCCTCTATGGTTCCTTGCAACCATACGCCCCTTGCGGCGTTGCCCCTTTCGGCTAACATGACCCCTTGCGGTCATCCATGTGACTCTTTATGAGTCTGTGCCTCGGTTTCCTTTAGCTTGTATTTTTTTGTGCATATTGCTTTAAACGTGTACATGACGCTGATTCATACAAAATATAATATCTTGGAACAAATTTCCATACTTTAATGTAGCACTTCTTTTAGCTTAAGTAACAATTTACAAGCAAGCAATTTATATCTGCAAGATTTATTTAGGTGTGATTATTTAAGAACTAAAATTTAGCTGTCATGTTTCTTAATGTAGACATAAATTCATACATCTATTTCAAACTAATATAAATTAGTTCGCTTGATGTCCCTTAATTACATAATTACAAATATGGAATACTCGAATTTAGATAACACTCTATAAGTATACATGACTCTGAAATGTTATGTAGACATTAGTTACCAATTTTATTTAAATTATTACCCTGCAATAATTGGGTAATTACAATTTTGATAACATCAACAACACATGATATACTTGATGAAATCTTCACCACACGGATTGTTATGACTGTGATAAACAAGACTGAATTTGTCCCTCCCCCGAGAAGGAAATTGTTTAAAATCTAATTAATAAGGTGCTCATCTTTATGTGATTAATGGAGGAATCTCGTCTGATTTGGAAAATGTAAATTCCGGATTTAGAATGCGATTAATCAAAAAGGTTTCAAAGTTTCATATAGTATAATGCTATATCAGCAAAAAATGTAATAAGATCTAAGGCTATAATAAGCCATGCGTTATCATTACATGTATACTCCACATAACATTTCTAGCACATCTATAGTGCACTAAACATTTACCAAGTTATACGATCAAGATTATAACGGCAAATCTAAATGTGTCAACACGTTTATTTAATTTCCTTTAATGACAAGAAATAATTAATCGGCTGTATAAATACTTGAAAAAATACATAAATACGTGAGGAGAGAACAACACACTTGTAATTACATGGTTGTGTAGGCATATTGTCTTTTAATACAAATAAAGTCATGATCGAGTTAGCACATAAACGCCATCAACATTCTTCTCATAATATATAATTATTCTTATAGCTCTAAAAGTCCATAGTCATATTTGGTCTTTCCCTGGTGTTGACCTTGGAGTTCTTGATAAGGATTATTCAAAGAACAATTAACATGTAGTTTCATGTATGGTGTTGCATGATAAGAAAACTCTAAGGAGTCGTTACAGAAATTTAGAAGCCTGAATCTGTATACGTCCATTATTCATATACAATCTAAGATGTAGGGGTGGTAGTATAGTATTCATATGGGTATCCTACAAATCCTATGCATACATTTAGATGTCTTATTTTGAATCAAAATAATGTATGTACATATTATCTTACAAAAATATCACACACATTTATAGATCATGTTTCGGATTTGATCTTATTCATAAATAATTTTCAACCGATACATACATTAAGAGATATATTTTAAAAGTGATCAATATTTACAACACCCTAGACCGATATGTTAACAGATCGCAATTTGGATGTACTCATTGTTCGTACATATAAACCTAATCCGATACATACAATCATTGGTCCATTCTAGTTTGAATTGATGTATATACGTAATAACCTAAAGTCGATACATACCTTAGGTCCAACACACAGCTCTCTCTGTCATGGTCGTCACGCCTCCTTCCGGTCACCGATCCGTGCTCCTTTCCTCCTTCGATTCGACGTCGCCTTCTCCTTCGATGACGAAGGATGTCTGTAAGATCTATCTTCCTTTCTCTCTCTAACTCTCCCTTCTCCCTCCTCTCCTCCCTCTCAAATCTCAAGTCGATGGTTAAAGAAAATGACATTAGTAAGGGGAGGATGCTGGGATTTTAAGACCATCAATGAGTGAAAAAAGAATGGAATAATAAATCCAATTGAATTTGGCAATAATATGGTAATGATGGTGTAATGGCAATTATTGGGATTCCTAAAAAAACCAGTCGTTATAATCTACCACCCTTAAAAAAATTTCGTCCTCGAAATTTCTTAGTAATGAGACATACCAAAGATCATAGATTTTTTTGTATCATAGATTTTGTTCAACACTCTTCTTACTAGTATCAACTAGCTTTGGTCTCAAATGATCCATATCACTCTGACAATAGGGTGATCTACAAAATTTTATACACAAGGAGTCATCTTCATACTTAAATGATAGTTGTTTATGCTAAGAAGCTCTACTAAAAGAAGATACATACAGCTACCTGTAAACCTAAGACATGTGCTCTCAACATGTCTTCTAGGCCATGTATGTTTCTCTCTAACTTGTCATTAATCAGTCTGTAAACGAAATGATGTGGTAAACTTTAATTGAGTGTCATATCCTTCCCACAAAAACATTCCATAATCGCAATGTAGTTCTCATGTTCTGATCTGATATAGTTGGTGATGAATACCATATATGTAGATGATCTCAATCTCATACAATTCCACCAATCTCATGGTATATTAATCCAAGTGAATGTGTAAAAGTGGGATGATGTGGTCTACAATCACCCCGATGGTATCATAATGATGTATCCTTATCTTAGATAAATCAATAACAAAATTCATGTGATATGCTTCAATTTCAATCTACTATATCCAAAGGTTGATCATGGCTTGTTTTCGGATGTTCAATCATAATCCATTAGCATAATAGGATTTTGGAAATAAATTCTGTAATCTCTATTTTAATTATTGGCCACAAATAATATCATTGGATACCTTTAGACATTTTTGTCATATATGGATGAATAACGTACAACAATCTCTGAGATTCTTATAATGTCTCCTACTTTGACTCATTGTCATCTAGAATCCAAAATCTATCATGGTATCTCACATCCTCATCTATTCAGTTTATAAAATCATATTCTTCCTTTTTGAGCATTTCAATTATTTTTAAAAGATCAACACCTTTTTTTGCCACACTAATCGTTCCATTTATCTCATCTCTCCAGACTATCGGTAATGTCGTCAATATTAGCTCCATGTCATGATTAACCGTTACTCTTTTTGTGAGTTTAGTTGATGTGGTGTAAACATTTTCATTCTACATAAAACATGCTCAATTTTTATACCAGTTATATCAATGTAAATCACAAGCCTTTAGTGCATAATACTAAGATACAGGTCAAAGTTAAAATCAACTTTTAATTTAAATCTAAAACTTCGACCATACTCCTATTAATGCATAAACTTTACATCCATTCTATTGAGGCGTGTTATTACAATAGACAAGAAAATTTTATATGGATCACCAATCTATATCTTGTCACCTTAGACGTCCATGAATCTCTAAATTTTTTCTCTACATACTCGAAGGTAATATATCTTTCATCTTAACTTAGCCAGCTTCAATACCGTCATTGAATATGACAATACTAAGGAGTATGATTTTTACCCAATCAAAATCTACGTTTAGAGCACTTTGCATCGAGGTAATGCTAATAACAGGTTCCAAACACAATCTAGAGATGTATTTGGTATTTCTCCATATCACCAAAGTATATAAACAATAACATCCACAAATATGATCATAATCTAATCATGATCCTCTCAAATAATCCTACTCATAAGCTCTATAAAAGCTGTAAGAGCACTTGTGAGATCCAAATACATGCTAAAACATTTCACAATGGACAATCCTTAATTTGGAAGCTATTTCTAGAATGTCCCAAATATTCATCTCTTTATAGTAGTCTATAGTTTCAAAATTGTCTCCATCTAATGCATCCAATGCTTAACTTTATACATATCATGTTCTCCCTATCTGATGAATGGATTTGAGAATAAAGTCTTTCAGTATAAATCCACCAAGGCTTTGTGCATGATACTCTCACTGTTGAATCATAATTATTACCAACTCGAGTAATTATTGGTGTGTATCATTGGCAATTTCGTTATCCGGAGATGATCACGACCTTTGTTCACCTTAATTTCATAATGAAGGGCCGTCTAAGTCAGATTATCAAAGGGGACAACTAGTTGTCTCTACTACCTAAGTTTTACTCTATTCTTCACAGTCTTGGGTCACGATCAGTTGTGGATATCCTATACCCAGAGGAACTCTAGCTCTGATACCATTTGTAACGGAACGGATCATGACAATCGGCGGAAGCAGGCGATAGTTGATCGCACGACCGACCCATCACCAAAATAACAATAAATGGCACACAATGAGCAGAGATAAATATCAATTCCAAAAAATGTCCACTCAAACTAGAGTTCCATTATTACAACTCTAAACTGAGAAATAAAAGAATTAACTAATCTAGAATTAAAAAAAACAACTCGATTGTTCCTGTGGGCATACAGATATCCATTAGATCTTCACTGGCTAATTCGTACCACGTCAGAAATCTCAATGAGCCCGTAGCATGATCCAGAAAATGCAATCAGCCCTGCTCTTCACCTGAAATTGACAAAAATAATTTTTTTGCATGAGCCTAATGCCCAGTATGTATCGGGGTCCATGCATGGGGTATTCTAATGGTCCTTGGTCTGTTAAAATTCATGTACTTGGATTTTCATGGATACACATCATTACGTGCCTAGATAGTTCCCATGCATGTCTAAGTTCGATCCCTATCATGTATAATCGCAGTTCTTTAAAAAAACATGGATGTGCATGTAAATTGCACAAGTAGATATGACAACCATTTCTATCAACTTGTGGGGCTTATTTCATAAAATACATGGCAAGTTACATACTTCTTTAATCATATAAATCATTTTGCATATTAACCCCCATGACTTTGATGGTTTAACTTTCTTAAACCAGTTCTTGTATAACATGTAATGGTTCATTATCACATCAACCATTTTCTTGCATAACATATACTGATTCATCATTAATTAAACTACTTTCTTACATAACATGTTATAAACTATTTTTCAGACCTTGTAATGATTTATCTTTATAAATCATTTCCTTGCACCCTTGTAATGATTTATCTTTATAAACCATTTATTTCGTAACTTGTAATGATTTATCATTAGAAATCATTTGTTTCGTAACTTGTAATGATTTATCTTTATAAATCATTTCATTGCATACTTGCAATGATTTATCTTTATAAATCATTTATTTCATAACTTTCATGTACGTATCTTGTTATACGTTTTCAACCGCCGGCACTTGCGGTCCATGACAGTGTAGCTACAACTGTAGAGGACTTAGCTTTTGCCTCTGTGGTTCCTTGCAACCTTACGTCCCTTACGACGTTGCCCCTTGTGACATTAACATGACAGTGTATGTACAACTGTAGAGGACTTGGCTTTTGCCTCGATGGTTCCTTGCAACCATACGCCCCTTGCGGCGTTGCCCCTTTCGGCTAACATAACCCCTTGCGGTCATCCATGTGACTCTTTATGAGTCTGTGCCTTAGTTTCCTTTAGCTTGTATTTTTTTTTTGTGCATATTGCTTTAAACGTGTACATGACGTTGATTCATACAAAATATTATATCTTGGAACAAATTTCCATACTTTAACGTAGCACTTCTTTTTGCTTAAGTAACAATTTACAAGCAAGCAATTTATATCTGCAAGATTTATTTAGGTGTGATTATTTAAGAACTAAAATTTAATTGTCATGTTTCTTAATGTAGACATAAATTCATACATCTATTTCAAACTAATATAAATTAGTTCGCTTGATGTCCCTTAATTACATAATTACTAATATGGAATACTCGAATTTAGATAACACTCTATAAGTATACATGACTCTGGAATGCTATGTAGACATTAGTTACAATTTTTTTTAAATTATTACCCTGCAATAATTGGGTAATTACAATTTTGGTAACATCAACAACACATGATATACTTGATGAAATCTTCACCACACGGATTGTTATGACTGTGATAAACAAGACTGAATTTGTCCCTCCCCCGAGAAGGAAATTGTTTAAAATCTAATTAATAAGGTGCTCATCTTTATGTGATTAATGGAGGAATCTCGTCTGATTTGGAAAATGTAAATTCTGGATTTAGAATGCGATTAATCAAAAAGGTTTCAAAGTTTCATATAGTATAATGCTATATCAGCAAAAAATGTAATAAGATCTAAGGCTATAATAAGCCATGCGTTATCATTACATGTATACTCCACATAACATTTCTAGCACATCTACAGTGCACTAAACATTTACCAAGTTATACGACCAAGATTATAACGGCAAATCCAAATGTGTCAACACGTTTATTTAATTTTTCTTTAATGACAAGAAATAATTAATCGGTTGTATAAATACTTGAAAAAAATACATAAATACGTGAGGAGAGAACAACACACTTGTAACTACATGGTTGTGTTGGCATACTGTCTTTTAATACAAATAAAGTCATGATCAAGTTAGCACATAAACGTCATCAACATTCTTCTCATGATATATAATTATTCTTATAGCTCTAAAAGTCCGTAGTCATATTTGGTCTTTCTCTGGTGTTGACCTTGGAGTTCTTGATAAGGATTATTCAAAGAACAATTAACATGTAGTTTCATGTATGGTGTTGCATGATAAGAAAACTCTAAGGAGTCGTTACAGAAATTTAGAAGCCTGAATCTGTATACGTCCATTATTCATATACAATCTAAGATGTAGGGGTGGTAGTATAGTATTCATATGGGTATCCTACGAATCCTATGCATACATTTAGATGTCTTATTTTGAATCAAAATAATGTATGTACATATTATCTTACAAAAATATCACACACATTTATAGATCATGTTTCGGATTTGATCTTATTCATAAATAATTTTCAACCGATACATACATTAAGAGATATATTTTAAAAGTGATCAATATTTACGACACCCTAGACCGATATATTTACAGATCGCAATTCGGATGTACTCATTGTTCGTACATATAAACCTAATCCGATACATACAATCAATGGTTCATTATAGTTTTGAATCGATGTATATACGTAATAACCTAAAGTCCATACATACCTTAGGTCCAACACACACCTCTCTCTGTCATGGTCGTCACGCCTCCTTCCGGTCACCGATCCGTGCTCCTTTCCTCATTCGATTCGATGTCGCATTCTCCTTCGATGACGAAGGATGTCTGTAAGATCTATCTCCCTTTCTCTCTCTAACTCTCCCTTCTCCCTCCTCTCCTCCCTCTCAAATCTCAAGTCGATGGTTAAAGAAATAACGTTAGTAAGGGGAGGATGCTGGGATTTTAAGGCCATCAATGAGTGAAAAAAGAATGGAATAATAAATCCAATTGAATTTGACAATAATATGGTAATGATGGTGTAATGGCAATTATTGGGATTCCTAAAAAAACCAGCCGTTACAGAACTTCGATGACTCTTCTTCTTATTGTTGTTCAAATGGAACTCCTTGAGAAGTGTGTATAGACATCCATTTGAGTAGAGATATTTTTTGTGAAAAATTAAAAGAAATCAATTACAACCACCTTCTATACACCAGGGATATGCTCGAGATTAAGAAAATATCTAGATATTTTATAAACCGCTTCATATTGCAGTTATTCCTTTCGCCTCGATACTTATCCACTAGTGAATAGAAGATTCCATGTACACATATTAGCAAATAAGAATTTGATGAAGCACCCATTATACATAGCTTAAAAGGGACAAAGAAACTCTAATTCCTAATTAAACAAACATAACAACATCTTCTCTTCATCAAGGAGGACTAGAATTGGAAGTATGGAGAAAAGGGTTCATGTAAAGTGAAGGCAAAAGAATTGCAAGAGGGGATAAGTGCCCCTTTGAAAGCCATATAGGGAGATCAACAAATTGAGAATATTCCTTTGGCTTTGGAGTTGGCGTTGTTGCGTTGCAAACGAGGTGAATTTATGGTGTGTTATTTGAGCTTATACAAATCCCTCCAAGTTGAAACGTGAAGCTTAAAGGACAAAGGGGGGCATGTGGCCCTAAGATCATTGGCCTCAAGTAGAGAGAAGGGGAGATGGATGCAAAGCTTGAAGGAATCCTATGTCTCAAGTCCAATCCTTTGCTGGTATAGATAAACCAACTTGATCCACTTGATAATTGAACACAATTGTTTTCACCTTGGCTTGAAAGACTTCGGCGTTGACGATCCATGTTGGTACGTTCTCATTTACGATGAACTCGTGCTTGAATTGGAATCTAGGCCATGAACATCCATGTATCCTTGAGTAGATTACATTGTAACGTTCTAATGTTGCATGACAAGAATGGTTTATATGAAGTAAGAGCGGGTTACGTAACTCAAGGATGACTATTCCACAGCATCAATACAAGTGATTTTAGGTTCTTGTCGATACGTCCACTTGAATCCAACCTTAACAAGATGTCAGGACTTGTAATTCGATGTCTAGATATGTGGATGTTGAAGACTATCATAGCGAGTTCACTTTAATAGTGGAAAGGTACTATTTGATTAGAAGTCGAGCCCCTTCTACCGAGGGTAGAAGAAACGAGCTATTGGAGATGTCACTGTGACCTCTTGCAGGTAGAAAACTTTTATTTTTGAAATAAGTTGAATAAACCAAAATATCATGTGTAAATACTTTAATACCAGACGATGACGTTAATCAATAAATAGAAAAAGTTATAATAGAATCAAATATAAAAATATACATATATTTTGTAAAAAAAATTGTAGTAGCGAGAACATGTGCTATCCGGCGTTATAATTGTGGCAACACAAACATAAACTTGCAATAATTTAACCGTCGGAGAAAATCCGTTGTCAAAAATTGGGTAAGTAAAGAATTGTAACAACAATGTTAGTTGCCATTACTTCTGATAATGAAAATTTAGATGCTATTACACCTGAAGGTGACATCTAAGGCATCCCTTGATCGGGAGCGCGAGAATTTGACGAAACTACGAGATCCGATCGCCGTCGGAGCTCCTTCATCATGCCTAGCTTCTCCGACCTAACTACCGGATCAAGGCCAAAACCCACCGCTTCTCATTGCAATCTCATCGTAGGTGTCTCTAGATCATTTTCCAATCATTATCTTTTTAGTTAATTGTATTTTCGATTCGATTTCAATTTAGTCAGTTCAGCCTCCGACCTGGCAGATCAGAGGTCATCTTTGTGATTCAATCATATCTAATCATCGTACTTTCATCGCGGATCATTTCTTCACATTTAATCATGATCTGATCACCAGATTCACCTCGAATCTGAGCTTCAATCTCAATCCTTCACAGTCGTCGGAGATCGACCCATTCACCTTCATTTTTCCCTTGTTTTTATTCGATAATTTTGGATGGAGCTCTGCCTCTGAGCAAGGAATAATGTGCATGGAATAGGACCTTCATCGAGAGTGTGAATCGCATTCTAGAAGTTGAGTTCGGGCGTACATGAGCCAAAGCTCCAGGTCCCCGATTAGCGGGACCCAGACCGTCATTTCACCTCCATTCGAGTCGAAGAGACATCTGAAGTTTTCTCAGAACTTCAGGTGGTGTATATGAGTTGAATCGGAGGAGGTCGTGTTCATTGAAGCTCAACAACTACAACCTTCGTAGTTGTTCTTCCAAGCTACTTATATGTCATCCGATGAAGAACACGAGGTTCCATATTTGATCCAAACCGCACGATCACGCCCAAATTTGGAATGGTGGATTAGATCTTCATCGCCCAATCGCAACTTCAAGATTCGCACTTGAGGCACACATTCTCCTAGTGAATTTTCATTCCTTATCATGTAGTTATTTTTATTTGTAAATAAGTCCTTTGTGGAACACGTGTCTTGTTGTTATTGCTTGAATATTTGCATCTTAACCCTTGTTTGTTTTAATAATTACATTCTATCAATTCAGATCCATGTACTTCGTCACATGCTTTTTGGACAATTTGCAACAAACAGTTTGATGTTTGTTTTTATTATTTGCTTCTAAAGTTTTTAATAATTGCATTTGGGTCTTCCAAACCCAGATTCACATGCGCATACACGTGAATTTGTAAGTAAATTGCACGATTCACCTTGAGTTCATTTTATTTCTTAATAAATCGGTGCAAAAAACTTTAAATAATTATGTTTAGGTCCCTATTTTGCAAATTAATTAGTTTCTTTTTAGCTGCTTTTAATAATTAGCTAATTGTCTCTAAAAATCCCTAAAAATTAGGTTAAGCTTTTGATTAGGAGTCTTATCACTGACTATTTTCGTTTGAATTTAATTTCATGATTTTTTATTTTTAAAAATTTAAAAATAATTTATTTTCTTTATTTAAACTAAAAAATTATAAAAATCGAAAAACCTTTGAAAAATTCTAAAAAATTGATTGTGCTTTTCTTTTATATAGTTTTATTATCTGTATAAATTTTGTTTCAAAATTCATTCAGAAAACCATAAAAATTGAAAAAAAATAAAAAAACATATAAAAATTCGTAAAAAATCATTAAAAAAATAAAAAAAACATAATTGGGCTTTTTTTAAGCTTGAAAATTTTGTTTTTGTTTGAAATTAATTTCCAATTTATTTTAGTTTATATTTTAAAAATATAAAAACAATGGCTTGAATTTATTTTGTTTACTATTCATTATTTGTATTCTTTAAAAAATCCTCAAAAATCTAAAAATTACATAAAAATCAGAAAAAATTATATAAAATTACGTAAAATACAAAAAGTATTTTATCTTGATCTTTTTGACTATACAAAAGACTCATTGTTTTCTTTTGTTTATTCATTTTCTTTATTTGTTTTCTTTTAAAAATTAAAAAGGAAAAATTGCAAAACTAAAAATCATCAAAAAAATAAAAATTAGAAAATAATAAAAAATATTAAAAATCCATAAAAATATATGAAACACATTGAAAAATATAGAAACAATAAAAATAAAAAGAAAAGAAAAATCTTTTTAATTAGCAATAATTAAATAACCCTCGGGTATTGTAGATTCCCTTAGTTCGATCCTGATTAGCTATACAAGTAAACTAATAGCATTATCATTTGTTCATATTTCTTGCTTTATTAATAAATTTTATTTGAGATGGTTTGGTGTTACGATGGCATCTCCCTTGTTCATATTTTCTTCGCTTTATTCATTAAATAGATCAAAAATTTGAAATTTGTCAATTCAACAATGTGTCCTTGTATGTACACTAGCTCGTCAGTATATAGACCTTGATTAGGTCATCAACCTAATGGTTTGCCTAATGTACATACTTATACCTATAGTAATACATCTGTCTCTAGTCAGAGGATGTGTGCTTATATCGTGACAACATAAGACATAGGTCTTGATTATCTTGATCTCATTAAGTCAACTCTTTGGCCTAATTTATCTGACACCTCGGAATCTCCATTCCTATGCAGAGGACCTACATCAAGAGGTCAGTCAGATATCAATCTTTGAAGAGGGATTTCCATCTCCTTCTCAGGCTAAAGATCCTTTCTTAACAATCATCTGGCAGTGCTTGATGAGTCCTCAATCTAACTCTTTAGATATCATCCAAGCTCCAACCTTTATGTTTCAACCATTGAATCAATAGCTGTATGATTATTTATGGCCATGGTACATAATCCTAATTGTACTAAGCGACCTTATTGTAGTCATTCAATAACATTTATTGAATGTCCTTTCAAAAAAAACATTTATTGAATGTATCAAAGATTTATTCATTTAATCTCAGATAAGGAGTGAAATAAATCAACAACATTTATTGATGTATCAAAGATTACAATAACATTTATTATAGAAATAGTTCACCCCATGCTCACATGGCTAACATTGTCTTGAACAAAATTAAGTTCTTCATGAACTTCTTCATTAACATGAGTTCTTTGTCAGTTTCTAGCGACAATGAGTTCTATCTTTGTAGCTGACAATGTCACACACTTTTGCAACCTTCATCACCATGAAATCACCATGAAACAACGTCATCTACATACATCATAAAGTTGTTGGCTATTGTCTATAGATCGTTTATCATCAAAATCACATACCATATCAAAGTCTATGTAGTCCAGAAGAAATTCCTTTTCTATTTCATAACAGAGACATGTGTTGTTAGTGCCACGAAGATATACAAAAAATCCATTTATTGTCTTCTAATGCTCTTTTCCTTGATTTGAGATAATTTGTTGGCAACTCCAGCAAAATGAGTAATATCAGGTCTAGTACATACCATAGCATATATCAGGCTACCTGTGGATGGGGTATAAGGAATAATCAATATATCTTTCTTTTCATTTTCTGTCCTTGGAATGTACTTGGTGCTTAACTTGAAGTGTTCTCTAAGAGGGTTACTCATGGGCTTGATCTCAATCTGCTTTTCTTCATTCACATCTTTCATATCCTCTTCATAATATTATAGCTTACCAATTTTTGTCAAAAGAACATAATCATGTCGAGTATCTTGTAGAGGGATGGCTCTCTAATCTAGATCTACAGGATGGTTCTGCATTAGAGGAGGATCCTTTATCTTGATTAAAATAAGGGTATGTATCATATTAGATTGTGTTTCCCCGAGATCAAGAGCCTTGCCTTAAACTTCAGTTTAAATTACATCTAGTGGATGTTGTATATGATAGGATATATATCAACTGTATTGGAGCTATTATGAGGTGGATTTTTCGATGCCTTCTGAATATCTTCAATGTTATGATCTTCAATCAAAATTACATCATAGCTTCTCACAAGCTTCTTCTATATAGGATCATATAACATGTATCCAAACTCATCATTTACATATCCCACAAAGATGCATTGTATGATATTTGATTCCAACTTTTATCTCCTATTTGTTTGAACTTGCACAAAGACTCTACAAGTAAATACATGTAAGTAATCAAAGGAAGCAATCTTTCCATACCAAAATCCGTTAAAGATATCTCCATCCAAGGTAGCGTATAGAGATTGATTGATTACATGAGTAGTTGCATTCAAAGCTTTACCCCAAAAGAAACTAGGTCGTTTTGCCTCAAAAAGTAGGTGATCAATCCATGATTCATCCACATCATTACCCACTTAGCTTAATCCCCTCAATAAATCACTAAATAAATCCCCTAATAAGTTTAAATAAACAATCCAAACATTACATAGGGTTAATTACTTTATATTAATTGCTCAATTAAACCCTAATTTCTTCCTTGTATATAGTGTATATATTGTACTATGTTCCCTTGTTTTTCTTCTTATATAAATCATAAAAGTCAGAATAATTTGTGTAAACATTTGTACATAAATAAAGTCTACATTAAACATATAAAAATATAAAAAATCACAAAAATGGGTATTCAGTGTGTATTAAATACCTACAAAAAAATCCAAGTATGTGAATATGAGGTCTTTTGTATCTTTCTACTTCATAAAAGTTGTAGATGTCATTAAGATGAAAAACTTTCATGTTTAACACTTTATTTACTATTTCATTTTGATTTTTCATTTATTTTTACTTTTTTATATTTTCTTATTAGGTCATGTGGCTCCATCTGGGGATGCCACGTGATCTGGACCTTTAGAACCTCTCGCCTCACTTCTGGTCATTGGATCTTCAAGATCTAACAACCGTCCTTCCTACCTACCCGTGCCGTTAACCAGTTGATCGTCCCCTTCAAGATCATTGGATCATAAGATCCAATGGTTGTTGTGCATCTTCCACCTCCAGCAACCGTTCCTCTCGCACGTTCTCCTTCGTGTCACCTCCTCTTCTTCCTTTTCCTCATCCGCTTCCACATGTCCTCAAACCATACAAAGACAACCGATTGTTATCCTACTAATCTCTCACCCTTGTCAACCACTCATTCTCCACCATCGAGACTCATTGTCGCCTCACCTCACCCTTACCATACTTAGCCAACACACCCCCTACCTTCTGAGGTTGATCCACCTTTAGATGAGAGACAATCAAGCCCCTTGAAACATCCATGTGACAGTTGAGGTCCACCAGGTCGAGTGACGACAATATTCTACTCTGGTGAGATTTGGCAGAGCATCTACACCACAGCAGCACCTCCTCTGTCTTAGTGCTCGAGTTAGAGCATCGTGGTGCCTCAAATGAAGACCAAGAGCCTCGTAGCTCCATCCCAGGCATCTGTTCCTCCCTACTTCTTCTTCTTCTTCTCCGATGAGCTACCTCTATACCTCGTCCATTTTTCCTATTCTCCATTTTTATTGCCCCCCTCACACACCAACTTCGACCCACCTGATCGTTCCTACACCTTTACCACACCTCACTGATCCTCGCCTGCTCTTCATTGCATCTCCTTCCCTTCTCCACACCTTTGATCATCTCTCTTCGCTTCCTCCTTGTATATGAGCAACATAGGGTCTCCACTCTCTCTGCCTCTCTGGACCCTCCAGCTTGCCCCATTTTGTTTCATTTTGGCTCTCCTAACCCCTATAGTGTGATGACTCAGAGGATCCTGGGTACTTGGCAAATAGATTCCATGTGCAAACATTTCACATTTGAAACATACAATAATATAAGAAAAAGAAAATACCATAAAGATAAGAATTTAAAATTTTATTTGCATTTTCATATTCCCTGTAATATCCATTAATACATTATGGTCTGTGTACATAAAATATACATGTATGCATCATGTGTGTCCATACTTACATACTACATAACATGTCTCTCAAAATGATACAAGTAAAACAAAGCAGTAAAAGTTAGCTACAAGTACTGCACAAAAAACCGTCTAGTTGCACAAAAGAAGTAGCTCCAAGCAAGCTGCAAGAGCCGCTCAATGCTACGGGCTGGTTGATAAATCCATGATTTATCATCATTTTATTTATTTATTATCCTCCTTAATTAGATCTTTCAATAAAATGTAACCTTAATTCACTAATATTAAAATCTAACCCTTTGTAAATAACTAGCCCTAATTGTGTGTACATAAATAACATTATTTTATTTATTTATTTATTTCTTTTATTTTCTTAATATTAAAAATACCATAAAAATTAGTTTACCTTTGTATATATCTGTTTTGTATTTATTTATAAATCAAAATACCAAAAAATAGTAAAAGAAATTAAAAAGAGTATTTTTAATTCCTTAAAGTGTTTACAAAAATTCTATCTTGTATATTTTTCTTATTTTCATCTTGAGTTCAATATGAAAGTTATAGATCTCAAAAAGATCTACAACTTTCATGTTGAACACTTTTTTATGGCTTGTAGATATTTATTTCGTATTTTTATTTGTTTTTCTCTCTTATCATTTTTCTCATTGGGCCATGTGGCGCCTCTGCCTCCAGCCATGTGGCCCTACCCTTCATTGCCACATGATCCCTCTTTTATCCATCATATCCTTTCTGATGGATCTCATCTGGTCCATCGATACCCACCTCATTCCTTATCGTCTGATCAGATTTGATCTTGTGATCTAATGGTCGTGTGCCATCGTCAACCTTCGCCCATCTCACTCTCACACACTCCTCTTTGCAACCGCCTTTCTCCCCATTTTCTCCATGACTCCAGTTGACCCCTCACCCAATCGACCACTTCTAGTCATAGATAGATAGTTCCTCTTCTTCACATTCCACCTACTCCTAACCCTCGTCCAACTAACGACCGGTGAGGGGAATGAGGGAAATTAAACTCCCATGATCATCACATGGAATCACCCCCTAGGTCTCCTTTTTTACCTCATCTCCGGTGCAATTTTGCCCGATCCACCATTATAGAGTGTTCATGAAACTTGCTCCTACATCTTTGACAAAGAGAGGGTGAGAACTTTGAGTGATGATGGAGCTTCACTCCAGGCATAATCTTGGGCCGTTTTGACCAAGTTACAACACCATATGTTGCTGTTTGAGCTTCCACTTGTACACAATTGGTGATCAAAGACCAGAGGTTGCTACGATCTCAACCCTAGCCCCTCCTCCATGTTTAATTCAATCTTAGACCTTCACCTTCATTTCTAGGTAAGATTCTCTTTCTTGATATCGATTTATCTTCGATTTTTCTTCAATTGCACACACCTTACCTTGGTCACCTGAGTACCTCATCACCTTTGCCCATCTCCGATGATCTTCGTGTGATATTCATCTTCTTCTCCTCACTTCTCCATCGTCTTCTCACCATCGATCAAAGTCCTTTCTCTGCAAGAGAAAAAGGCCCAATAGAGCTCATTTCCTACACCATCGATTGAGTTTCTATTCTGCTTCATTGGCATCATGATAGCTTCTTTACGCTTCACCTATGTGCTTACATTTGCAAAAGACCGTTGATTGGACTCGACAAACCACCTCTAGTCTCAGACATCTTCTCCGGCGAGGTTCCATTGAACATGACTTTCAGGACCAAGGACTCATCATACGATGCTCCCCGTCTCCGCAAGACCTCCACGAAGGTTCCAGGGTTTACCGATAGAGCGAAGGAGCGTGGAAGAGGAAAAGCTCCATCACTGGAGCTCCGTTGATGCACCACCAGATACGGCTAAAGGAGGTCTTTGAAGAGAAGTAATTGTTAGATCATATATATCCGATCTGATCTAACAGCCGAGATTAGTTATTGAACCTCCCACCGAAACAACATTTCACTCCTAAGGCTTGGAGCATCCGAGCCTACGTGCAAGCCATGAGGACTCACCACGTCGCTTGAGCCTTCTCAGCCGCCCGAGCGTAGCCCACCTCGTGAGTGTTGCACGTGAGCAGGGGATTTTACAGTAGTTGGACCACGTTTCAACTAATTTGTACTTTAGTCCAGCACATGTAGAGCACGTGTCGTTCGGAGAATTTGCAGATAAGACCCTTCGTCCCCATGCTTGGCAAATTTGTACATATGCCCTTGCGAATTGGATATAATACATTTCAGTCCTTTTTGGACTTTTGTGTTAAGTATTTTGTTAGAGTTTTTCTTGCAATTAATTTCATGACTTAATGATCAATATCTTTTGAGACTTAAACACAAATTTAGCATAATTGGTCTTGTTTGAAAGATGATATCATCCTCTTTAACGTGACATATTTAAATCCCTGATGTGACTTGCGTTCATTGAATTGAAATTCAGAGAAGTCTAGGTTTTTAAACTTGATTAATTGGCTCATAAATGCATGATTAATTGACCTAATGCATTAATTGATACCATGATTTGGTTTGTAATTTAATGATACAATCATGACCTTTATGCTGATCATGTGATGATTGTTTCCTAATTAATTGTAAATTAGGTTGACTAGATGGATTTGAAATGAAAAGTGATTGAATTAAATGATGAATTGATGGCTTAGGCCAATACATGTTACATCATTAATGATATATTTGGTCCTTTCGATAATTGATAAATATCACTTGTAGATCACCAATCAAGAGCTTAATTGTAGTTGCTTGTATGTTTATTTGTCTTGTGTTTTAATTGCATTTGTCATCATTTTGTAGCAGTAAAATAATCTACATAGAAAAAAAAATAAAAATCATGAATTCATTTTGTGCATTTATACATAGCTTGACCTTGGTAGCCTCTTAGAGTAGTCTGTCACCTATCTTATGGCTAATTAGATAGTTTAAATTGTAGCGTCCCTGTGATGGACCCTGGACTTATCCAGGATAAATTAGACTGAGTCACTCCTCACGGAGATCATCGCGGTGTTTCTGATAGACCCATAATTAGTCGTATTACAATAAATCGGCATTATCTTAGCTGATTGTGGAGTACATCAGACGACGTCATTGTTGGGGACATGACTTGATTAGATTATTTGATTAGTCCTAATTTAAGTGATTAAGTGAAATTTAAGGACCTTAAGCTAAGCTTATTTTGTGTCATTTTTATCCTCATCTTGTTTTGGTTTATTATTTATCTTGATAGCTATATTTCTCTTGAGCTTATTTGACCATATGTTGTTTTGAGCAGGGCCCATGAAGTGAGTCGACGAGGAGTGACGTGGAGGTTTGGGCTTAGTGTTCGAGCTAACAGGGTTGATTCATACACATTATAGAAATTAAGTTGCTTAGATAAATAGTTAATTTCATTGCATTTAGTGTGATTATTGTTATAATTATTTGTGCAATAATTTAGGTGATTGCATTATTTACAGTAGCTCTTGTTTGAGAGCATGTGGTTATAAAAGATAATGGACTCTATAAATCTTTATTATTATTGTGGTTGTCTCGAGAGTGGTTCTCAACTTGAGTGGTAAAATGAGGATATGCACATGGTAGTTTAATTCAAATATGTATGCACCCTTCGTAATTTAGGCCACACTTAACTGAATAAAATTCATTGTATAATTAAAGATTCATTAACTAGACACACTTAACCATGTACTACTTAGCCCAATTGAAATCAACTTCTTTCACGCTAATAGTATCCTGTTAGGTACGGTTTTTCATCGACTTGCATGCATCTAGTATAAATTTAAAATTTTGGGATATTTGCACCCATAACCCTGAGTAATTTTGTAATTACAATCATAACCCCACGTAATCGCGAATTACACCCAAGACCCTCAATAGTCTTAACTCTTACACACATAACCCGTGTGTTAAATTCCATCCTATTTCTCATTAACTATCATGATATCCATCAAATATTTTACATTTTCTTCACTTTAATTTCTATTATTTACAAATGAGTCCATTCCCCTCTCAAACCACCACCTCCTTCCCTTACTCCAACACATGTTCTCCACTCATCCTCTAATGCACCATCATTTGGGTCTGTTTAAAGCTCTGTTGAAGCTTTAAGAACCGCCTGCAACCCCCGCTGAAGCTTCAAGAGCCCTGCAAGCCGTTGAAACTTCAAGAGCCGCCTGTACGCCACAATCCGCCACTTACAAGTCACTGTCCCGCCACCTGCAAGCAGCCCCTCTGCCTGCAAGCCGTTGCTCCGCTGCTTGCAACCCCCATTGACCCCCCCACCCGCCTGCAACCCCCGTCCCCCACTGCCTGGAAGCCTCCTATCCTTACCGTCTGGAAGGCCTCCCTCATCAATACAAGAGGAAACGATAGAGAAAGGTGAGAAATCACTGGGGAGGATGTACAATAGTTGCAAGCATTCATGGTACGATATTTTTTTATAATGGTTAAATTTGGTAACTTAAGGCGGTCCCGATAGACATGGAAGGGGAAGGCGTCGTTGGTGCATGTGTCGAAGGCAAGCAGATCACAAAGATATGGGAGGTAGGAGGAGTTGAAGGAGGAAAGGGACGGGGGGAAGGAGCGGGTGAGGATGTCGAATGAGTGGGTAGTGGAGATGGAGACCACACAGATGGAGAGGTTAAGGAATGCTCACGGACGTGGGTGATGGCAGGGAGGAGGAGGGGGGACAGGTCAGGGTGGCACGTGAGGACGGCGTAACCGACAGAGATGGAGGTGACGCATACGTCGGGTAGGTGAGGAGAAATGTTGCGTTGGAGCTAGAGGAGGGCGGAGGAGGCATTGTAGGCGAGGGAGAGGAGGAGGGAGAGGTCCTCAAGGGAGAGGTTGAGGTCGATGCCATTGTCAGCGAAGACAACGATCGAGGAGGAGTCAGGATCGATGAGGCGGACACGGGTGATGTTGTGGCGGAGGAGGGTGCGGACGGCGTAGCAAGGTGGAGGGGTGTACACGTTGTTGGGTTTGAAGGTGTAGGTGTCCCCCGAGATGTAAGGGGAAGACTACGGGATGGGAGTGAAGGAGGAAGGGTGGAGGAGGAGGATGGAATGGTCCATTGTGGAATGGGGGATGCCTTCCCGGAGGAGAGAGGTCGCTGGTGGCGGGATGGGATGCCTTCATCCCCACACTAATATTCTCTTTTTTTTTAATTTTTTTGATTAATCCCAACCGTTAGATCACTGATTGGTTAGATTAACTCGATCATCTGGTTAAGTTAACAAACTAAACTAATGGAAGGTTATGTGTGTGAAACAGAGCATTTATTAAAGTTCCTGGATGTAATTCACGATTATACGGGGTTATGATGGTAACTATGAAATTACTCAGAGTTATAGATGTGAATATCTCTAAATTTTTTATCTTGCATAACACGTGGAGAGTGTTGGGAATCACTATGAGTATGACTTCTTCTAAGCATTCACCATAGTTTCTCGCTTGCATTCTGCTGTCTGATTCCTCTCTTGGTTTTATCACATAGGTCTTAATGGAAAAGGGACTGAATGATAGGCATGTATTTTGTACTCACATTAATATCAAGTGATAAAAAAAACTCTAAAGTTGGGATTGAATTGAGCAGGTCGGTCAAAAACAACTTGGAATAAAATGAATACTTGTATCATGGGTGCATAAAACCCTCAGTAGACACATGTACTTATCTCCAAATAAAGTGGGTGAGGATGCATACATTAAGGTTAGAGCCCAAATCCCTTAACTTGACACTTAAGTCTCTAGGTCTGACTCTCACGGGCTTGGGAACTGTAAGGGCTTGGCTTTAACCCTAGTGTACGTTTTAGTTGTGTAAGCCAATGTATCTCCTTTGGGGTGTGATATTGAAATCCGACAGCCTAGACAGATCACCTCATTGATTGGGAACATACAAGTGCATCAATGGACGTAAGGCGACACCATGTGTATAATGTACTAAAATATTATTCTACTACAAATTAAAATTGACAAGGTAATTTGGTCAAACCTTTATGGCCTTCACGTGTGAAGTTGGTGAATTCAAAAGGTTTTGCATTGTGTTTGGATTGTGTGAGTTTTCTCCGCACATTTGTGTTCCCCGTAGTGCATAGAATCTCCTTGCTTCTCATATTCATTAATGTTCCTTTTGACAACGAAGATGGCTAGTTGGGGGGATTTTTATTCAGACTTTGAGAACCTATCATTGAACCCTCCAAAGGGTATGTCTTCTAAGGTCCCTTCACTTTCTGAACCTCTCTGGACCGATGACCCACTTGAGTCCGGGTTCACTCACTTTGGGGATGGTCACACACCGACCAATCCCTTCCTCTCTTACCTACTCACCAAGTAAGACCTTCATCTCAGTGAGGTTGATTTGAGTTCAGCAACCTCTTATAATTCGAACCCATTTTCTGATGAAGGTTTAAAATAAGATTCATTCAAGATGCCTCCAAAGAGACAGAATGATGATGAGGAACAATGAGATGACCCCAGCAGATGATACTTGCTTGACTCATTGCATCTGAGCAGCAGAATGGCTTATTCAGAGCTAAGATAAGACAATTGAGCGTTGGGGTTGACACACTCATGGATGTGTGCCACAACCCATGACAATATACAATGTAAAATTTCATGAGTCCTATAAAACCAGAGGTTGAATATGAGTTGAAGCTGCAGTTCTTGAATTTGTTGCTGCACTTTAATGGGAATGCCAACAAGGACCCTATGCATTCCAAAGGGACTTTGAGCCTGTTTTTGCTATCCTTAGGCACCTTATGGTTATCCAATTAGGCTCACGAGACTATCATTTGCCTTGGGGGAAAGGAAGACTATTGGTCAAAAAATCTATGTGTCGTGGTGACCACCTACCACTAGTTGAAAGACCCATTCTTAAAGAAATTATACCCTTTGAGTAGAACTAATCAGATGAGGTCATACATCATGAGTTTTTCCCTTCTGCCAAATGAGTTGTTCTGAGATACTTAGGAAAGATTCAAAGACATATTGTAGAAGTGTTTGTGTCATGGTATGGAAGATAACATTATGGTCCAGTCGCTTTTTAGCGGTCTCAATTCTGAGGTGCAAGATTTGGTAAGTGTTGTATATGGAGGCAGTTATACGTTATTGGGAGAGGATACTATCTAGAAGGTATTCGAGAAGATGGCTGAGACAAGCCGCTCACAAACCACCAACAAGGCATATGCGGACCCCCCATTTCACTCTTATCTAGGGGGTAAAGAAGGATGTAGTCGATCTCTTCGAGGAATTGATGTCTAGCATGGGAATCATTGCCAACAAGTTGAACGTAGTCGAGAGGATCACCAATAGGATGCATGAGCCTGGTAGTATTCTTTCTACTCTTTCAAAGCAGATGGAGAGATAATTAAGAAGGTATCTAAGATAAAAATACCTACCATTGCTGCATCTTCTGCTCCTGTTTTCTGTGTACACCATATACATGTGCAACCGATAGCAAGGCCACCCCCAGCCTAAGTTAGAGGACAAGTCCTACATCCAATCTTGTCAGCAGCAACCATCATCAGCAGAGATAGATCAGGAGGAGCCTCCCCAAGTACGGGAGGTGAATGATGTTTGATACACACAGGACCATGCTAGGAAGAGAAGTATAGGAGACCAACGATCTTACCAACATCCCTCGATATTCTAGAACACTGCATTTACCTCAATACCTCATCCTACACAGTCTAGGCATGAATAGTACCATCTGAAGGATATTGTGAGATCCTTAAGCGCATCACGAAAGCGTGAGGATCGCATCATATGAGATCGAGAGTGACTAGTCACACTAGTTGCTCGAGGCAACGGAATTTAACTTTTTTCATGCGATGAAACCACATGATCCAAGAACACTTCTCGGATAGTTTCATCTAAACCACAAATAAGTATTAGGGTTACCTCTTGAAGCGTGGTTGCGATCGAGTCTCTAAATGAAGAGACCTCCTATCTAAAGTCCGATCCGACGGAGGAGATGCTTGCGAGCGTGCTGATGAAACACGTGCTCCTTGCAATCCATGTTGATGATCCATGCGGCGAATCTCCTAATCTCGTCTCACAAGATCCAACGTCTTCTTCAAGAGCGAGGTGTGAGATAGAGATCCAAGAGCAAACCATCCGACAACATAACAACGATGCTACGACGATGGTGACTCTCTCTAGGGCTCCATGGTGGACGGTCACAATGAGAGAGAGGGAGAGGACGTGTAGAGAATGAGAGAGAGAGAGCATGTTGTTGTAGTAGTTGTTGTTGTAACTTTTAAGAGAAAGGGGTGCCCTTCTATTTATAATATTTTGGGATACATGTATCTCAATCCATGGACAACACAAATCCAATGGCTTACATTGATTTGTGTTTCTTTTAATGGCTATGATCTTGTTGCTAAAAACACAAAAATAGTTGATTTAATTAAGATTAAATATATATTGAGAAATCAATATAATTCAATCTCAAATTAAATCAATCAAGCATGGAGATTATGGAATGAAGATTAGCTCCTTCCATAATATGGGAGTTGGTGGCAATCTCATGTAGTCTCATGAGATTACATTATTCCTTGGAAATCTACAAGATTTATAACAACACTTGTTCTAAATTATTCAACAAAAATAATTCATAATTATTTTGTGAACATTGCAATCATGCCATTGGAAAATTGTGAATCACATTCACAATCCAAAATAAAATGTGATTTACATTTTCAATTAATTATCTAATGTGGATCTAATTCACATCAATAATTAATCAACAAATATAAATCATAATATGCTCTCTGTAATACATTCTAAATCACATTTATAATATATATGAATAATTTGGATAGTGCTATCCACATTATTCATATCCATGATAATTAAATCACATTTAATCATCTTGGATCTCTATTCTCATGTGCCCAGATAATATGAATCACATTCATATTATTTACATCTTTGATAATTGATGAATCCACGATTCATCATCTTAATATCTTGATCTTAGCAAAATCCCCAAGTAAAATTCCCTAATAAATGTCCATAAAATACATAAATTAACAAAATTACTCTTGTAAATAAAACACACTAATTATTGTATATTAGATTGTACAAAATAAATTACACATAAAAAGCCGCAAAAATAAAGGAGTTTTATACTTGTAAATAGCCCAAAACTTCATGTATTTTTAACAATTTCATTTCAATTCCTTTTTATCTAATTCTTTCTCTAACTTGTTTATAAAATTGTTTATAAAAATACAAAAATACAAAACAAATTTTACTTCAAATAAATGCTCCTAGATCCCAATGGGAAAAAGCCGTAAAGACCAACTTCCAAGCTAAATTCCCGCTCCGTATGAACTCCAAATTCACCAAACTCACTTTTAAAATTCAAGTTAGAAAATTATCTATCCAACGGAAGTGGTTTCATTAAAATCAGAGCTCGTTTGCAAAAGTTGGGTTTTGGGACCTAGATGTACATTGTATATTATGTATATATTCTTTCTTTCTTCATTTTTTATTTTATCTTTCTCAATTACTAAAAATACAAAAAAAATTATGATTGTGTTGTATTTTGATTATTGTATTTTATTGTATTTGTTCGTTGTAAATATCTCTTATTAAAAAGATAAAAAAATACATATTAAAAAAAACAAATAAAAAAATGTACATGTTGAATGTATTTACTTGTAAATTCACCACTATTTTTTTCCTCTTTATTTTTGTTGTATTTAAAGTAGCATACTTTATATCATTATTTATTTATTTATCTTTTCCCATTCTCTACAATAACTTCTCTACCACCAACTTCTCTTCAACTCCACCATTTTTAATAACTCCCATTCCACTCCATATTCTTCCACCAACCTCCCATTCAACTCCACCAATAATTCAACTTCCCATTCAACACCACCACCATTCTAACCTCTCTTTATCTTCTCTTTATATTCATTTGTACATCCTCATTTTTTCGCATCCACCATTCTTATAGAATAAGGAGAGAGCTTGGAGTGTTTTGTTGGTGACAGCTGCGAAGCATCGTCCTCAAGCGACGACCTCCTTCAGGTGAGATCCACGGAGCTCTGCTTCGCGTCACGAGTTCCCCGTCGAGCTCGCGTAGCTTCTCCGATTTTTATTTCGCCAATCGGATCGAGGCGACAACAGGAGTTCAGCGTAGCTGCTCCGCCAATCCGGCGAAGATTCAGGTAAGTATTCTCATCATTCTCTTGTTATTATATCTTATCTAATATTTCGTTTCTTTGTTGTTTCATTACACTTTTTTTTCTCTATCACAACCAACTCATCATCTCCCTCTTTATATGTACATATTTGTTCCCTGTTTGAAAACATAAAAAATAAAAAAAATTCTAAAACAAAAAAAATGCAGCAGCAAAAAAATCAAAAAGAAAAATAAAAAAAACTACACGGCAGCAGCGGTGGGAGCACCCACCGCCGCCGCCCCTTCCTTCATCACCAAGCGGCCATCCGGGCCGCCCCTCTCCCCCCTCCCCTTCCCAGACGGCCACCGCCGCCAGCCAGCCGCTTCCGCACGGCCGCGCGAGCGCCGCCCCTCTCCCCCCGCCCCTTCCCAGGCCGCGCGACCTCCCCGCTCCTCGCCGCCGTTTCAACACCAGCCACCGCCCGACCTCCGCCGTGCGCCTCCAGCCCTCTGCCGCCGCCGCGTGGTGCGCGCCACCCTCCTCCGGTGGCGCGTGGCTGCGCCGACCGCCGCCGACCAACCACCCCTTTGGGTTCTTCTCCCTACGCCCAAGCAAGAGGAAGAAGAAGGTCTTTGTCTCCTTTGTTTAAGTTTAATGTAAAAATTGCATTATAAATATTTCATGTTTACGTAATTGCATAATAGTCCCTGTGTATAACTTGCATTGTAATTTCATTTTCTGAATTTGCCAAGACAACCCTGTGTTCATGCATTAATTTGGACCTCGTTTATGCATGTTTATATTCAATGAAAAATGCTTTCATGTTGAGCAACTAATTCTCTACATTGTGGATATTTATTTTTATTTTTGTGAGATATAGGTAATTAATTAAAATTGTTCAACTGAAATTTTGCATAGTTTACCTATTTTGAGCTCTTAAAATAATATCTCACACACGGTTGCTTTAAAAATTCTAAAAAAATTATATGTGATGCCTTGAAGCGTGAAGAACTTACTGTCCAAATTTCATTTAAAATGGAGATGTCTTGTGCCTGGAATAAATTGTAGAGTGAATTTAGTGTTCGATTTTTAATTAAATCCACGTATATCCTTTTTGCGAAATTTCAACTCTACTGGATTTTGGTCATCTAAATATCTTTGTAAGATAATTCGCACTCTGATTAACTTGACAATGTGGATTTATTAAAAATTATTTACTCATTGTCACTCTATTTTCACTAAAAAATTCATAAAAAATTCATACTTTGTTAGAAAATTCCAAAAAAATTACTGTAGCTTTCTTGCATCTGTTTATGTTCCAGTAAATTTTTCATGATTTTGCTTACTGTTTGTGTGATAAATTGCAAAAAATACCCATAAAAAGTGTGCATTTTTCATTGTTGCATTTTAACCCCTAAAATTCTAAAAAAATATGTTTTGTGTTCATCACTGGATTAGGATCCTAGGAAAAATATAACTTTGCTAAATTGGACTTATTTTCTATTCAACTTAATTTGGCTAAGTTGTATGCTTTCTTAGTGTCTTAATTCACTTGCATTCACCTTTCACCTTTGTTTTTGCATTTAAAAAAAATATAAAAATACCGTTTGGATATCTAGATCTTAAATTTGCAAATTAAACCCAAGTTGTTCCTTTGCCTCCCTGTGTTCGACCCCGGACTTGCCCGGGATATAAATTAAAGCCGAGACACTCTTCACGGAGATCTTCTCTCGGTTCTGACCGAATCGCTAAGTACACGTGCTACAACGTGACAAAATTAAATATCGTATTCGGCGACTCGCCAGATGGCGCCGTTGCCGGGGAGGCAAACGGCTTAGGGATTAGTTTAAAAATTTAGATTTAGATTTTCATTTACTCGGGTAGTCTGACCCCCAAGCCACCTTGTATTTATTCCATTTTTTTTCAATTATTTCTCTTCATATTCTTGTATATATTTTGTTTTTATCTCTCTAACATAAATTTTATTTTTCTTGCGAGGGCCCGGTGAACTTGGAGTGCATCGGAGGTCGACGGACGCGACGCGCGCCGACTGCTGAAGAGCAAGAAAATCAATTTATCTTCGAGAGAATTTTTATAAATTTTTGTAATTATTGTGTTGTAATAACTTAGGTAATTCTCTCTTTCCAGCGGCTCTTGTTTGAGAGCTCGCATTTGTATCCGGACTGGACTTTGGACCCGCTCGTGGTCGTGTGGTTGATTGACGTAGAATAGGACTTGCACTCGCAGCTCTTAGAGCATTTTATTAGAATATCTTTATTTCTTGTGCTCGTAATTTTTAGGACCACACATCACATTTAACGAGACACACTTAGACCGCTGGGCTATTAGTCAAATTAAACTTGTTCATTACTTGCTAATAGAACTGCTTGTCTAGGAACGGTTTCTCGTTTGCATTCATATTAGTATAAAATTTCAATTCTGCCTTGCATCCCGCATGTAGAGCGCGAGGATCACTGTAAGTCTTTTGAACTGGGCATGCATCATTGATTTCATTATTTGCATCGGTTTTTCTCGACTCCCTCCCCTTGGTTTTTGAAACTTAGGTTAAAAGGAAATCGGGACTGATCGTTAGGCGTGCTTTGTTTGGTGGACTAATCAAGTGATAACCAAACTTAAAACCGGGACTGCTAATCAGAGTTGACTAAAAAAAACTGATTAAAACTAACACTTGTTTTGGGAGAGCAAAACCCTCATTGTATGCTTGGCTAATTGTGATTGTTGAGAGGGGAGGACGCATCCCTAGGATAGTGCCCAAAACCTACTTTTGAGCCTTGCGTAATTGGATTGATATCTTGATTTATCACCTAATTAAAACTGAAAAGATAAACGGTCGGACTTTTGCGACCATCACTGTGTTGAGTAGGTGAACTCAGGGTTTGCTCTTGTGTTTGTTTGTTTTGTGTGTTATTCGGTGCACTTGCACGCTTTCTTCCTCGATCCGCCTCATTCTCCCATTTTACCTCCAAGATGTCAGAATATTGGTCATCATATCCACGTCATTCTTCTTCGACCATATTTCGATCATCTCCACCCTCTCATTCCTCTTCATACCCACACCCCAACCGCAAAGTCAGAACTCCGACTGACTTCTCCACTTCTTCGTCCTTCTCACCTACCCCACATTCTTGCACCCCTGACCCACAACCACCTTAGATTGATTCACTATATTCTCATCTGCTTGCTGGAATCAAGGAACAAATCAAAGAGCAAGCGACTGCTGAGATGAATGATTGTCATAATCAGTTGACCCCACATACCTCACTTTCACCTCGAGTTGGGATAGAACAACAATTCCCATATACACATCCCGACTTAACCTTAGGGTACAACATGGTCGATCAGACAAACCGAATGGAGAGGCCTGCACTATATGATCTTCCTGACTTGATTGACCTGAGTGATAGAGACCACATTGACCAACCTTCATATCACCCATTCGGAGAGCCGACATATACAGGGGATTGGACTCATGAGACCGATCTACAGACCCCCTGTCTACTGACTCCACCTTATGAGGCTCCGACCAACATCTGCCATACAGATGGGTCATACTCAACCCAGCATTACACGCCTGAGTCAAGATGTGTTGAGTATAAGATTCCAAGTTCTCAGCAGTATCCTCCAATTATGCCGACTTCTCTCATGAGGTGTCATGAGAACTTATTGGAGGATGACATCTGTAGACCGATCAAGAGTCCAGGTAGGAATGTGGATCGTGGATTTCGCGGATTGAATCTTGAAAACCTGGAAGACACCGGATTGACCACTTGTCATGTACAGCTGGAGTCCCTTCTACCTCCCTCTTCTACTAACCACTTTCCCTCCAAACCAGAGTCTGTACATTCTCCTAGTCCTCCTTCACCTACCAAAAATACCATAAAAATTGAAAAAGGAAAAGATCTAAAAAAATTGGATCCTGCGGTTAGGGAAGCATTGGATAGAAAGTTGATTTTTGAGCTTCCCTTAATAATGGCCATTGAGCACTTTCCCGACCTTAAAAGATTTGTGAAGAGTAAATTGATGCCTAAAAGGTCGGGCAATAAGAGAACAAGGACTGAGATACATATAGTGTCTATGGCCACATCTTTGATGATAGGGAGAAAAACCAAGAGCCGCAGAGTAAAGCGGTTACCTAGATTTGATTGTGAAATCAAAGATACCACATTTACCCATGCAAGAATCGATGATGATTTACCGATTAATATCCTCCCGACCTCCGTGTTTGCCAAGCTCAAACTCGGATCTGCCAAGAAGTCAAGAGAGATCATTCAGTTGGTAGATCGGACCATTAAACGGTCGAGAGGAACCGTTTCAGTCATCGTCACTTTCCAAGGTGCTCTATTGGAGATAGACTTCATGATCATTGACATTGAGCACCGAGGAGAGTTCACCCAGTCTCCGATCATTCTTGGGAAGCCGTTCTTAGCCTTGGCTAAGGCAACTATAGATTGTGAGACTCGGGAGATCGATTTCTCTGCATTGGGAGCACTCCGACCTCACCCGATCTTTGAGGACACATGATATTCCAAGGTAACCCGTAAAGTTGCAGACAGTCGTGACCTTCGAGAGACAGTTGAGTCCCGTCTCTCTACTACACCTGAGATACCGACTGTCCAGACGACCATTGATTTAGAGACTTCCTACAACCACACACCGCCTACTGCTTGCACCACCACCGCGACAGCTTCTAGAGAGGACTCACGACCAGAAGCTATCATTGAGTCGGACATGACCTTTGTGGATTGCCTTGATCATTTCGATGATCCGACACAAGAACCCAACAATATCAAGCCAACTGAGAACACTGTGCCTTATCAGAGACGTGTGCTGACCCTGCAGGAGTATTACAATGCATATGGTGACTCATCTGATGATGAACCTCTGGTCAGAACCTCACACACACCACATTCAGGACATACACCAAAGGAGACAACTGGGACCAAATTGACTAATCTTGATAAATCGGTTGCTCCATCCTCTAGTCGGTCATCTGGTAAGAAGAAGACGGGTGTTGATTCCTTGAGGTGTTCCCCCGAACTCCTTAAGACGTATCAATCTCCTCTTCCTCTTGATGCTTCAGGTTCTAGAAAACCGACTAAGAAGGTTACCTTCGATGTTTCAGAGAAGGAACTTTCTGAGGAGTCCTCATCAGGTCCGGATGAGGTGATCTATATGAGTGAGCTCAGTTCGGCTGTTCCGAAGCCATACTTGAGCAAGCAGCCGTGTGTCGACCCCCGTTGGACGTTCCCCACACCTCACTATTATTCTTCGGAGGACGATTCTGACAGCGACACATGTGTATACTTCCCACCCCATCGCTCCCGCAAGAAGGTCCGTCACAAACCTTCTTGATCCTTGTATATTCTTCCTCCTCCTTGTACATATCTTCCTTCCTTTATTCACCTCCTTCCCTCATGATTCGCATCACTCGCCCCAGTTCCGTATCGTTTTCATTTTATGGCTATACTTAGGATGACTAGATCCTAAGTATAGGGGGGTGAGTGACCCGATTTGCTCCTTCTCTTCTTTTTATTTTCTTTTTGTATATTCTTTCCCATTCTCATTGGTCCCCCATTCTTGTGTTCTTTCCAATACTTAGGCTGACCAGAGCCTAAGTATAGGGGGGCCGATGCCCATTGTGTATTATCCACATTTTTTTTCTTTTTCCCTCACTTCTCTTCTTTTCACCCACTTGTACTTAGTACGAGCTATGGATTTTTGTCACCTAGTACCATGAGGACATAACACAAGCTAAGTATAGGGGGGCGTGTATATATTACATATCTACTTTACCCATACCTCGTACTTTCATGTATTTATATATATATTATATAATAATTATGGGATGGGTAAAAACAACAACAAAAAAACAAACAAAAAAAACTTTTTCCTAAAAAAAACTCTTTTTCCGTATTTGCTTAAAAAAACTTTTCAAAAAGAAAAATCCTTTTTGAAAAAAAAACTTTTTCTAAAACTTAAAAAAATCAATCATTCATCAAAAAAAATAACTAATAAGTTGGTTTAATCCCTGACACAATTCACTTTCACACAAGACTAGTGATGTTCAAGAACACTTGGTTTATGAGGTCTTGAGATTTTGAGTTAACCAGCCTTAGTCATTAGGGTCCTTGACTTAATTATTCACATTTCCCTAGTTTGAAAGATTTGTGTGCTATATTGCATGCTTAGTCTCTACCTTAAGAATATGATCAGCACCTCACGTACACAACTGCAGTTATGATGAGATGAGTTGTAATTTCATTTGAGGAACTGGGATGAGGGATTTGAGTTTGGACTTGATTTAATGATGCTCGAGGATGGGATAAAATTAATGAAGGCTTCATGACACCTGAGTGTCAGCACATTTAGCCAGTATGAGAACATGGTTCTTGTACTATCTCTTGATATTTACCTATGTGCCAGGGTGTGATAAAATAAAAAAATGTTGATCAGTGTGCGCCAACTCTTGGTAAAAGCAGTGGAGCTAGCCACAAATACTACAAAGCAATGAAATGTCAAAGAAAAGCTCTCATTCCACAAAGTCAATTATCAAAAGAGCTTCCACCAAAGGCGAGCGCTCCCAACCATTTCAAAGTGTCCACTTGGACCATCGCTATTAGGACCAGGAGTCGGGCTTGCACCAAAAAAGGGCTCTGCATCGTAATTGCTACAAGTCTGGGTGTAGAATGTACGATAGGTACTCAAAAAAGGCACACCCCGGTGTACTCCCAGGAAAACAAGTGCAGACGGCTCCAACTTCTCTTGACGGACGCACTGATCAACACCAAAAAAATGCATTGCGTAATAAGGCACTGATGAATCCACATTTCATCATCTTTATTCTATCATTTTGGCACCAAAAACCCTAGCAAATGCCTGTAAATATCCTTAAATAGAGCATCTTAGCATTCATGCATGTGCATTCAGATAGTGTCTAAAATACTGTAATTAAGGCCAAAATTATAGAATAAATAAAGAAAAGAAAAAGAATAAAATATTGTAAATATTTTATGACCCGAAACCCCGAGACCTAGGCATCTTGATGAGTAGGTCGACAAGGAATAAAGTGGGGGGAGATAAGGTCAAAAACACAGTCCAAATACCTATACATTCTATTCATTTCTTATTCAGTTTGGGACCTATTTTTAGTTCCACTTTTTATACATCAAATAAAGAAACTTTGTACATGAAAGTTGTAGATAATTTAATAAAGAAAAATACAAAATTTATTTCACTCAAAAATAATGTACAGATAAAAAGTTATGGTCTGAATAAAAATCCAGAATCCCAACTTCCCAGACCTGTATCTCACAAATAAAAACTCCAAATGCATCAAACTCACATTTAATTGTATATAGAAGAAAATAATCTAATTAATGGCGGTGGTTTCGCATTTGGCGGAGCTACGGTTTGAAAGTTGACTTTTGGACCCACTTTGTATACTTGTACATATTAAAATATTCAATTTATTATTTATTTATTATTTTTATAATTTTATATTTTTATAATGTTGTAAAGATTACTTATAATAATTATGTACATTAAAATAAAAAGAAAAACACAATTAAAATACAAATAAAAATACTTGTGTATATTCAATACATAGGTACATTACCTATATATATACCTATACAAAACATATTTGTATTTTATTAAATATACAAAATATATCAGAAAATTAAAATAAAAATATATATATATATATATGTGTATATAAAAGTATTTCATAATTTTATAAAATCATAAACAAAAATAATAATATTAAAAATACCAAAATAAAAATAAAATTTTAAACTACATAGGTATTATACCTATATAAGGTTAAAAAGGCAACTTGTAAAAATAAATCTCACAAAAATAAATAAAAATCAGAATAAAATACTACATAAAATTTTGAGCATTTTTTATTTTATAACTTTTAATTAATTCGGCCATTTAGTATTTTAAATTGAATTAATAACATGTTTTTCCAGGGTTTTTCCTGGTTGGTCCACGTGGACCAACCAGGAGGTCAGGACTGTTGACCTAGGTCAACAGTCTGACCTACCCCCTGTAGACCTGTCAGGCTTGGTTTTTGAGCTTTTTCTTGGCTTTTTCCCAGCCAAGTCTTGCACGATCTCATGCCACTTCCTTCTGCAAAAATCTTCCCTGTAGATCCATCTTGCCTGCCGAGTGTTTACATCGGGCTATGCATCAATGAGGTGCTCCAGACCTCTTGGTCTTTGGACCCCTGTCACCTTGGGTCAACCCACTTAAAACCGACCCCCCTTCTTTCCTTTTGAATTCGAGTCCCCTTGGTCCACCCTTCAGCGCCACCCTCGTGCTCCAGAGCTCCCTGGAGGTGACAGCTCCATCGCCAGCTCCTCAGCCAAGGCGTTCGAAGTCGAGGGAGTCTCCACCACCTCCGCCAACAGCCGGCGTCGAGGTACCTTTCTTCCCTCTGGCTCCGGCCATTGAGGGCTCGCCCTGCCTTTTTATCTAGCCCATTAGCTTAGTCTTAGCCTTAGCTTCGAAACCCCTAAAGAAATTTTGAGTTTCGCTCACTCCTTCGCCAAATCGCTCATCCTCGCCGGAGCGCAACTCCGGCCACCTATCGTCACATCCCTTCGCGCATCGATTAGGTCCACCCCAGGTCCAGGCACTTTGCCCTGGACCTTCTAACGCTTTTTGCAGGGCCAAAGAACGTTGACTCGCGCCTGGGCGCGTTTTTGAAGCTCGCCGGAGCTCAGTCGAGCTCTCCAGCTCCGCCGATCACTTGCGAGCGGCACGGCCAACGCCGTGCACTTTTGGTGCCCTCGGGAGATAGAGGACGACCCCAGGAAGCTCCAGCCCGCTTTTGAAGCCAAGCAGCTTGCCGGAGACGGAGGTTGACCTCGGAGAACCTCGGCTCACCGGAGTTCGTCGTTGTTCTTGCTCCGGGCTTCTCCACCGTTGGATCAAGGTGGAGCTCCAGATCGCGCATCGACCGTCCGATCCGCCACGCCCAGCCACCGTCGGATCTCTTTTTGAGATCTAATCTCAGACGTCGACGCGAACCGTCATCGGACGCCCCCATGCTGCCACGTGGATAAGTGGCTCGTTCCCCGCCGCTGGATCGCGCCCCGCCACCAGCCGTTGGATTCGCGCCACGCGTCGTCACCGGATCGTCCCAGTGAGGGTATTTTGCATCCCAACCCTCACACTTTTTGTATTTATTATTTAGTATTTAAACTTTTGTCTGTAGTGTAATAGTTTTGTAATATTTGCATAAAGACCCCCGAACTTTATTTATTTGCATCTAGGTCCTTCGCCACGTCACCTCACGTGACCTGTACACGTGAGGTGAGGGCATTTTGCAGAGGGACCCTCAGTTGTTTGCTTATTTAGTTTTAGTACCAAAACTGTGGCGTTAAGTGTTGTACTTTTTGGATATTTTGCGAGTAGGCCCCTAGGGTTTCGTGATACTACATTTCAGTCCTCGCCAGGCGCGTGCAAGTCACGCGCCCTAGTGGGAAAATTACTAGCGTGCCCAGGCGGCTTTTGTAATTGCATTTTGGTGCTAGAAATTAAATATTCAGTGTATATTTTTGTGGAAAATTGTGTGTATGCCCCTGGATGTTTTGTAAATTGCATAAATACCCTTGCCATGACTGTTTAATGTTTGGATGTTTGTTGTAATTATTTGACCTATCATTTTAAGTCCAAAAATTCCACAAAAATGGGGATTAGCTCCTGGACACGTGTACTTTGACGCCACATATTTAGTTTTTGATTTTTTTTATATTTATTAAAAATCAAAAACTTGCTATTTGTGCACTGTCTAGTTTAGAAAATACCAAAAAAATATTAAAACACCTCCAAAAATTCCAAAAAAATTACCTAGTGTCTATTTTATTCTATTTTAGTATCAGTCCAAAAATCATTAAAAATCTCAAAAGAAAAACACTAAAAATTGAAAAACACTCAAAAACTTCAAAAAATATATATAAAATAGTAGAAAAGTCCAAAAATCACAAACTCAGCTTCTGTTTGTCCTTTATTTTGTTCTTTTTATTTGAAAAATAGTGTGAAAAATTTTGGTTGCTGTTTGTTAATTTTAACTTGCATTTTAATCACAGCCAGCCCTACTTCCACTGTTTTGCCTTATTTCAGTTTTTAAAAATATCAAAAACACCTTTAAAAATCCCCAAAAATCACAAAAACAGTAGAAAATCATAAAAACATAAAAAACATCTTAGTTCTGAATTTTTGGTTATTTTTGCACCTTTTTATAAATACTTCATCTTGTCTTTTATTAGATTGTCTTTACTTTCCAATATTGAAAAAAAATATATAAAATATAAAATTATAAAAATCAGAAAATTAAAAATCAAATACAAAATTAAAAATTAAAACAAAAAAATAATATTAAAACTTAAAAACCCACAAAAATTGTATTTGCTTGCTTGCTTAGTGTAGACACATCACACACACACACACTTGAGCACATTTGCTTGAACTATCCTGTTTGCTCCCTGTGTTCGAACTCTCTGCATACTTGACACTATACACCATTTGTGCAGAGTTAAAAATAAATTTTAACTCCACATTAGTTCTAATTTGTTGATCTTTAGTGTGGGTTAATTGTTGACTTTAGTCCCAATTTAGTGTGGTCACACCGACTGAGTTCACGCTTTGTGTTGAACTTAAGACCACCTGTTTTCGGCTAAATCAAATGGCGCCGTTGCCGGGGAGCAACAGTGAATAGTTCACATTTTGTTTGATTGTGTGATTGTTTACCATAGCATTATTTTTCATCTCTTACATTTTTGATATATCTAGTTGAGCTATCTGACCGTCTCTTTTCTTGTCTTCTTGCGAGGGACCGCGGAGCGGGGCGGATTGCTTAGGTGATTCGGAGCATCCTTGGGAAGCGGAGCCGACCTTCTTAGGTCACGCCGGCAGGAGAGAGCAGGAGGAGTGAGGGAGAGTGATTAGATTAGCTTACATTTATTTTTGTGAGAGAGTGTTTAATTTGTAATAATACAGGTACACTTGGACTTGGACATTCAGACTATCGGGCCTAACTTCCGGGTGTTTGTTCACCCGGGGGCTCACCGCAGTTTTTGACGCGTTTTTATCGCCGTCATTTTCCGGTTTTGTTTTCATTTTTCACTTTCTTTTGTGGATTGAGCTCTTAGTTCTAGGTCCTGCTTGACTCGATTAGAATAGGTCCAAACACCTAATTATATTTGCATGCTCCTATAGATTCGTATTTGGACTTAGACTAATTAAACAGTTAGCTAGTAGCTTCCAAATCCACGCGCCGCGAGCTCACACCCGAACAAGCGCTTTCTCCTACCTCAAATGTGTTGAGCAGAGGAGGGATGAGCCTAGACCGGACACTCGGATTGGGAGTTATTAGCTAGATTGTGGTTCTTCACGCTAGCAGTTGCCTGTTCTAGGACGATTTCCGCTTGCATATCGCCATATAGCTTAGGTTTAAAAATTCTGCTTTGCATCCCGCATGGAGAGAGCTGGGATTCGCTGTAAGTCCTCTTACTTTGCACGCATCATCTAGGCACAAAGGTGAGATTTCCACCTTGGTGTCGACTTGCACGGCTTTTCCGACGCTATTCTCCCTCTGTTTTTGGAACAAAGTAGGATAAAGGAAAAATACAAAAAACGTTAGGCGCTTGCTTGAATTTACTCAAAAGAAGCGATAACACCAAAAAAATTAAAAAAGGGACTGCTAAAGAAAACTTGACCAAAATAAAATCGGTAATTGGATTCATTGCTTGGGGAGAGTAATACCCTCACTTGTCTTCAGGTTGCATGGGAAGGTTTCCTTCCAAGTGAGGTGAGCGCTTCGTAAGGATTAGAGCCAAAAACCCAACTTGTGGCTGCCTTGTGTATCGCCTGGATTTCCGAAGTATTGGCGCTACTATCGTACGTAGTCGAGTAGGGCTTGGTCGCCATTGGTGACTCGCTATTGTGTGAGCACCGACCTTGTCCGAAGTACTGAGCTTAGGCCACGCCTTCACGGGTGTGTCTGTCTCACCGGCTGCGTCCGAGTAGGATCTTGCACGCTCACGGGTGATTCCGTTGCGAGCGAGGTCCGAAGTATCGGTTTCGCCTATCGGCTTCCTCCCTCTATTTCTTTGTCTGAGTAGGGATCCAAGAAGGGTTACAAGGACCTCAAAAAGCGCAAGTTACAGGTTACACAGGAGGAGGACAAGTACGGGGATACTTTCCTGGCAGTACTCTTGCTCCTATAGGCGTAGCGTTCTAAGGACTCGTGAAAAGATAAATACCTGAAAACAAGCTAAAATTGACAAGATAAAAGCCGAACCTTCACGGCTTCACGTGTTGAGTTGGTGAATTCACCCTTGCTTTGCGTTTGATTGCTAGATTTATTTAGGTCAAGATAAAAAACACCGCACAATTGTGCACAATTTTGTTGCATATCATCTTCTTCTTCTCTTGCATTATCCCCACTCTTCTCGAATAATCAAGATGATGGGACGGAGATCTCTTAGGCCGACCTTGTCGGCACCGCTCGGAGAGTCCGCTCTCCGAGCCCGAGTTCACATCCACCCTGTTCCCCCTCGACCACCCTTCCCATTCTCCTTCTCTCAGTCCAATTGTGTCAGAATTCAGTGCATCACAGAGTTCCGCTCATTCGACAGCACCTGAGATGGCCTCTTTTGCTTTTTCAGAAAATCCAGCAATGGCAGACAGAGGCGAGCACCCAGATAACCACGATCACCCTCCATTCATAATTGATCAGGTGGCCATCAACAATTCCTTGCTAGCGTCCCTGGAAAATATGCAGAGACAGATCCGTGATCAGGGAACATTCATGGGTGACCTGATGAGAGAGATAGCACAGCTGAGAGAAAACTGACCTGGGGGCGGTGGCGGAGGTGGAGGAGGAGGACCCGATGCAGGAGGAGGCGATCCAGACGCTGAGCGACCGCCACAGACTATCATGAGGGAACTGCACAATCCCGCTTCGTCCCTCACTCACCGGTGGATCAGACTCCCGCCAATCCACGGAGACTTCGAGCTTCGGCACCACACGATTCAGTTGCTACCCAAGTTTCACGGGCTGCCGACCGAAGAGCCGCACCTCCACCTCCAGGAATTTGAAATGATATGCAGTACTATCCATGATCGGTTGATGACCGAGGACACCATTAAGATGATCGCCTTCCCATTCTCATTGGTTGATAGAGCCGCATATTGGCTCAAGCATCTGGGGCGATTCGTCGATACTTGGGCAGATCTCCAGACCGCATATTTGAAGAAATACTATCCTCTCGGCCGGACAAACGCAGCTCGAGCCATGATCAGCAACTTTGTCATGATCCCAAATGAACAGTTCCACGAAGCATGGGATCGATTCAGAGAGCTCATCGACCGGTGTCTGCACCATGATATCTCCAAGCCCAATCTCGTACAGAGTTTCTTCTGTGGGCTGACACCGGAGCTGCAGGGGCTTGTGAACGCCTCTTGCGGTGGGTCCTATTTCTCCAAGGGAGAAGACGACGTCTGGGCCATCTACGAAGGCATGGCAGAGAACTCCACAGTGATGACCCAGGCCAGAGTCTACACTCAGCAGAAACCCCCGCAGGGAGCGGGATCATTTCAGAGGATCGCCCGCATCGATGCCGGTCCCAACACAACGTCGGTAGCCGCAGCCCAAGCCGAATCAGCCGCAGCCGACATGGGCATAATTAGTGAAAAGTTGGACCGCATGGAGATCCTGGAAAAGAAGCAGAACCAAGGTCTAGCCCAGATGGACCTTCTGACCAAGACCATGAGTGACCTGAAGACTCAAATTCTATGTATTCAGGAGGCACAGGCCCATTCCCAACAGCCTCCCAGGTCACAGGTTGCTTCCAGCAGCAGCAATACCAACCAGGCCTCTACCTCATACCGCCAGGTGAACCATATCCAGGCGGAGCCGGTTCCATTGCTGCAGTACCATCCAGAGCAACCGCCGTCTCAGGAGACTCAGATGGTGGTCTATCAGCCGGAGCAGCCACTGGTAGTTCTTCCTCCACCCTCCTTTGAGCAGGAACCATTGATGGAAGTCAATGGGATTTGGTATGACCGATACCCTCAGCTCGCAATTCGTAGGGACCACCCCGGATTCCGTTGGGGCAATGGTGGATCCTCATCCCAGCAGCATCCTCCTGCCCAAGGACAGCAGAACAGCCAGCCGACACAGCAGCAACAGCCCCATTATGCCCATCAGCAACAATACCAGAGTGGTCCTCGTCCCTCCTATCAGGGACAGCAGTGGAGGCAGCGCCAGCCGCCTCAGCAGTCTTATCACCAGCCTTCCCCCCAGTATCATCAGCAACACCAGCAGCAGCAGCCCCATTTCCAGCAGGGACAGACATCCGGTTCTCAGGTTCCAGCCTATGAGAACCCATCTCTCGATGATCTTGCCCGCTTGCTATCTGAACAGCGAGCATCTTTCAGGCAAGAAATGGATGAATTCCGGCAGGAGATGCGGGATATCATCAAAGGCAAAGCCGCCATACCCGCTCAGATCGAACCTAATCCTAATAACCTAAAAAGAAAATCTGAGTAGGTAGAGTTCACAGAGGATACCTCTCCTAGTGACGATTTGAATGATATGTCTTATTCTTTGAATGATGCTGATTTTGTGACTACTAGGAGCGGTAGGATGCCAGCCGACGGTGCCTCTTCTGAGCGACAACCAGATGCTGAACCAGGAGCGCCAGAGGAGCAGAGGAGCGGTGCTGATGCCGCACATGATGATGTTGAAGACGGTGGTGCTGATGCCACCAATGATGGAGTCCAGGACGACGGTGCTGATGCCGTCGTGATACCAGATGCAGACGGTGGTGCTGAGGCCACCATTTTGGATGATGGACCAGAGCGCGGTGCTGATGCCGCGAAGACCGGTGCTAGTGGTGGTGCTGATGCCACCACATCTACTTTTGTCGAGCCATTAACTGTGATGTTACCACATTTTGTATCTAGAGACTGTGGGAACAAAAACAAGAACAAAAATATGAATAAAGGAAAGGTTTCTGTTGAAATTGCGGATCCATATGTGATGAATGATGATAATTGTATGGATTCTCCGTCTTCACAGGCACAGGGACCGATTCCTAGTCCTCCATCTGAGGAGGCCCCTACCATCCCCTTCCCTGAGGCACTCCGCCGAGCGAAGGGGAATAAAAAAGAAAATCCAAAAAAGAGCCAACAGGTAGAGTTCGGCGACCAAATGATTGATAGATTTCATATTCAGCTGACTCTACGAGAAGCATTTGAGCATATCCCCTTCTTCAAGAAGAACTTGAAAGAGACAACTACCGTTCGAAGGAAGAAGAGGCACAGAGATCAAATCCATATGCTCACTCATGACACATGTTGCATCATCCAGAACAAGCTGCCAGCCAAGCGACCAGACGCAGGAGCTCCCTATGTCAGATGCGAGATTCAGGAGCAGCAGTTTGATCGTACTCTATTAGACAGCGGCTCTTCAATTAACCTCCTTCCGGCAGCCTTACTCAAGCAGTTCGAGTTTGTCCCTCTTCTTCGAAGCAGAACGGTCCTTCAGTTTGCTGATAGGTCGATTAAGAGACCGAAGGGGTTATTGAAAGACGTGGTCGTTACCATTCAGGGCCTGAAATTCCCCGTGGACTTCGTTGTGTTGGACATGGAGACCCCTGAGTCGGTAACTGATGCCCCCATCATTCTCAGACGTCCATTTTTGGCCACAGCCAAGGCGGTAACCGACCATGATAGTGGGAAGGTATGTTTTCATGTAGAGGGCGAAACCATACAAATAGAGACGATCGAAGAGATCAGAGCCAGAGAAGTAGAGTGCTCCGAGCAGTCCAGCGAAGCAGCGCAGATGACAGAGGAAGAGCTAGACATCCACCAAGTATGTGATTTTGAGATGACTGATGACGAATCCAACTGGCAAGATCCCGTAGCACCGACCCTTGCCTTGCCTACAGATTCCCTGTATCTCAAGCTCATGGCAGTCGAGAGCCGGGAGAGCACATCCCTGGATGAGGATATCTCTGAGGCTGACAATGTTGTGATGAGTGGTGCTGAGGAATTTCAATCATGCTCATCTTCTTCTGATCCCTCGGATTCAAACATTGACTGGGATGACTTTGATGACTATTTACCTTGTCTGATTCCTACTGAGCCAACAACCATGACAGAGTGCAAGCCGGTGCAGTTTATAGTTGATTCAGAGAGCCGCCCTTCGTCAGAAATTCATGCAGAGCGAGAGTTCTCCCATGCAGACCTGGTAGCATTTACACAGACATATCAGAAGCCAGATCTGCCACCTCCCAGTTGCCCAGAACGGAAACCTCTGCCGCAGTCGATGAAGTACAGATTCCTTGCTGGAGAGCCAGAAATGCACCCAGTCATTATCTCAGCAGATTTGACTGGAGAACAAGAATCTCGTCTGATGGAGGTTCTTGAAAGAAACCGCAAGGCAATCGGTTGGAGTATAGCTGATCTCCAGGGGCTGAGCCCAAATCTTTGCTCTCACCACATTTATATTGAGGATAACGCTAAGCCGTCGCGTGAGTTCCAACGACGGCTGAACCCGAATCTTCGAGACGTAGTCATGAAAGAAATTTCCAAGTGGTGGAGCGCCGATTTTATCTATCCCATCTCCGACTCCAAATGGGTAAGTCCGCTACATGTGGTACCTAAGAAGACGGGTATCACTACAGTTGTTAATGAGTCTGGAGAGGAGATCGCTACCAGAGTACCAACTTCTTGGAGGGTCTGTGTGGACTACAGACGATTAAATGAGGCCACCAAGAAGGATCACTTCCCGCTACCATTCATTGATCAGATTATCGAGCGGCTAGCTGGGAAGAGTCACTATTGTTTCCTTGATGGGTACTCTGGATACAATCAAGTGGCCATTGCGCCCGAAGACCAGGAGAAAACGACATTCACCGGTCCGTTTGGGACTTATGCTTTCAGACGGATGCCCTTTGGTCTATGTAACGCTCCGGCGACATTCCAAAGGTGCATGTTGTCCATATTCTCGGACATGGTGGGTGACTGTTTAGAGGTCTTCATGGATGACTTCTCGGTCTATGGCGACGGGTTCGACGCTTGTCTTGACTGCCTAGACCGTGTGCTCAAGCGCTGCATTGAGGTTAACCTTGTTTTATCCTGGGAGAAGAGTCATTTCATGATGACTCAGGGGACGGTCCTTGGTCATATCGTCTCCAACAGGGGCATGGAGGTCGATCCGGCTAAGGTAGATATCATCAGAAAACTCAATCCGCCGTCCAACTTGCGTCAGTTACGGTCTTTTCTGGGGCATGTCGGTTTCTACCGACGGTTCATTCAGGACTTCAGTCGAATTGCCCGACCGCTCACTGACTTGCTGACCAAAGACACCGAGTTTATTGTTAATGATAAGTGTCTTGAATCTTTTGAGACTCTCAAGAATATGGTTGTTTCAGCTCCTGTCCTTCAGCCACCCGATTGGTCTCTCCCATTCGAGATCATGACGGATGCTTTAGATTTTGCCGTTGGGGCTGTGCTCGGACAGAGGAGGGATGGTTTACCGTTTGCCATTCACTACGCCAGCCGGACTTTGGATGCCGCGCAACGGAATTACACTGTGACCGAGAAAGAGATGCTGGCCGTAGTCTTCGCTCTTGATAAGTATCGATCATATATTCTCGGATCTAGAGTGACCATTTATACTGATCATACCGCCATCCGGTACTTAATGGCTAAGAAGGATGCCAAAGCACGTCTCACCAGATGGATCCTTCTACTCCAGGAATTTGATATTGAGATTAAGGACAAGCCTGGAGTCAAGAATGTGGTGGCGGATCATCTCTCCAGATTGGAGAATCTCGAGGAATCTGAGTCCAGCGCACCTATCACAGAGACATTTCCAGATGAGGCGATCTTGGCTGTCACCTCACTCCCGTGGTATGCTGACTTTGTAAACTATCTTGTTGCCAAGACAGTCCCTCAGGGTTGGCCCAGGCAGAAACTTGAGACCTTCCTAGCTAAGGCCAAGTTTTATCATTGGGAGGATCCCATCCTTTATCATGAAGGAGGGGATAGCATCTGGAGGAGGTGCATTCCTCAAGAAGAGCAGCATAGCGTCCTCACATACTGCCACAAGCTTGAGGCAGGAGGACATCATTCTGGAAAAAGGACAGCACAGAAGGTGCTTCAATCCGGCCTATGGTGGCCTACTCTCTTCAAGGATTCTGATGAGTTCGTGAAGAGATGTACTGACTGTCAGAAAATGGGAACCTGCGGACAGAGAGACATGATGCCCATGCAACCCATTCACTTCTGTGAGGTTTTTGATGCATGGGGGATTGATTTCATGGGCCCATTTCCTAAGAGTCAGGGATTCGAGCATATTTTGCTCGCTGTAGATTATGTCAGCCGATGGGTTGAGGCCATCCCCGCCCGAGCCGCAGATGCTAAAACCGTTTGCAAATTTTTGAGGAAAAATATCATTTCACGGTTCGGAGTACCTAGAGTCTTGATTTCAGACGGGGGGTCTCACTTCATCAATGACAAAGTCAGGGCCCTTGCAGACGAGTTCGGCATTGACCATCGGGTTGCCACTCCTTATCACCCTCAGACTAATGGTCTTGCCGAAGTATCGAATAGGGAGATAAAGACTATCTTGCAGAAAGTTGTCCGCCCAGACCGAAAGGATTGGTCACAGCTTTTGGACTCGATCTTGTGGGCTTATCGGACTTCTTTCAAGAATCCATTGGGGACATCTCCCTTTCGTCTCGTCTATGGCAAGCTGTGCCATTTGCCAGTGGAGATCAAGCATAAATCTTTTTGGGCAGTTACTGAGTTGCTTTTAGATCCCGAGAGTATAGGAGACCAGAGAAGAGCAGAATTGGCAGCCGTGGAAGAACTTAGAGATACAACCTTTTCAAACAGCTTACAGTACAAAGAGAAAGTAAAGACATGGCATGATTCGCATATCAGCCATATACAGTTTGAGCCAGATCAGAGAGTATGGTTGTTTGATTCCAGGCTGAAATTATTCCCAAGGAAGTTGCAGAGCAAGTGGAAAGGACTGTATGTGGTCAGGAAGGTACATGATAATGGCAGCATCGACATATCCGAACCGTCATCTTCTTCTACCTTCCGCGTCAATGGTCAACGCCTGAAACTATATCTTGATCATGATCCACCGACCATTGACGTTGCCCCCATTCTTCTGGAATGAGATGTGTCCTTTGACTCTCATCATCTGCATCTCATACATGGTGAGCAATTCCATCTCCCGCTGTACAGATCTATCTGTTCATATCACTCTATTGTCTGTTGATTTATTTTCTTATTTTCTTCTTTTCTTCTTTTCCTTTTCTATTTTCTATATCTATCAAAAAGGTGCCGCTCTTGTAGACAGTTTTCCATACTTAGGACGTACTTTGTCCTAAGTATAGGGGGGTTGGCACCCCGAGTTCCTTTCATTTTCATTTTGATCCTCTCTATTGTCTCCTCTTCTTGTCTATACTTAGGGATATCTTACCCTAAGTATAGGGGGAGACAATCTGAGTACGATCTGTTCATTCCCACCCTTGACCCTCCCTGCGTTGTGAACAGTCTGCTATACTTAGGATTAGTTGATCCTAAGTATAGGGGGGACGGTCAACTTCTCATTCTTTAATTCATTCATTATTCCTTTATTCTTTAGGCTTGTCTATACTTAGTACGAGTTATGTCTTCTCTTTTCTCTCCGATCTATGAGGACATAGCTCAAGCTAAGTATAGGGGGGTCGTATATACTACGTATATACTTTAGCCATAACTCGTACTTTCGTATTTTCTTAATAAATATGGCTAAAAATTCTTTAAAATTCATTAAAAATCCTTAATAAAAAGATGTGATTATTCCTCAAATTCTTTTTATATTTACTGATTAATAAATCAGGTGAAAATGTTTTTTTTTGCAAAATGTTTGAAAAATAGTTTGAAAATCTTTGTGAACATCTATTGAAAACTATTTTGAAAATATTTTGTTTCGTGTTTTCAACCTGTGTAAAAATGTGTGGTTTGTAAAAATTTATTTTCTTTGTGTGAAATAAAAATGTTTGAAAAATGATTTGCAAATGGTTTGAAAAATGGTTGCAAAAATGATTTGAAAAACCTATATATACTGTTTGAAAAGCCTTTGCAAAATGTTTTCAAATGTGTGTAAAATGTTTGTAAAAATTATTTTGGACTATAGTTTTCAAAAATTGTTTGAAAAAACTTGTGACAAATAAGTTTGAGGAATATTCACATCACACCAAAATCCACTATATATATCTATATGTATAAAATTGATCACTTACCCTGTAAATTTCTAAAATCCACTTCTTGTAAATATAAGAAGCACTCCCGTGTACATATTTTCACCTAGTTTTTAGCCAAAACTTTTTGTTTTCAAAATTCCCAAAAACAGTTGCAAAATTAAAATCCAAAAAACATTTGAAAAATCTGTTTGAAAAATACAAAAAAATGCATCTGCATATGCATCATCATGCATCATCATCTTTTCAAAAATCCTTAAAAAGTTCAAAATCTTGAAAATTGCATCACAAAAATATTTTCTGCATTGCATTACATAGCATTCGCATTTTTTCGGATTGAGTTTGATAGTTGAACAAGTCTAAGTAAAATTCAGTGAATGGAGCTTGATTGGACCTTATAATCTACCTAATAACAGAAACCTTATAGGAACTGGGTTTGAGGTACTTCAGGTCTAGTTGACTTAATTCTTTGAGGATCACGAGACTTGGTTCAATGGATTCTTGACTGCCTAAGTAGAGTATTTCGGAGCACACGCACGACTCTTGTTAATAATGACCTAACTTGGACACCTGCACCTTTCACATGGCTCAACTCAGTTGGAGTGGTGAGGGGATTGGATTTGCTGGTATGAGACGCACACAAGTGGAAACATTTGTCCTCCTCTAGGGAGGGAAGTGCACCCCAACCCGTTCAGTGATTAGGAAGTCTAAAGACAGGAGGCTGTGGGTTGCGATAAAGCTTCAAAAGAGGGATAGTCTATTGGCTCAAGAGGAAAAACTCCTTATGTAAATGCTGCTGTATATAGTATTCAAAAAAAAAAGAGTTCAGGCATGTACAAAAATAAGAAGCCTGCAAGTATGTACAAAGTCAATAAGCAAGCTTGAGTTCCAAAGACAAATATGTGAGCCTGCAGCAGGATGACTTGACTACACTGGTCTTGCATCCCAGGATAGGTAGCTACACTGGCTACCGTCCATTCTTCTCTTCACCCCCTCCTCTTGAGCTGGTTGCCACTTGAACTTAGAAGGGAATACCCCGCTCCTCGAGGACGGAGTTGCTGGATTGGGGAATCATTGGGTTGTCGTACTGGAGAAGTCAGTTTCGTTGTCATTCTAGTTGGGGAGAGCCACCATCACTTACACTGTACAAGTCAGATTCATAGTCGTAAGAGTTTGCGTATGAGTTGAAGTATTTCTAACCTGGCTATTGAGGAGACTTGGACAGAGTTTTGGGATTCTCAAGGACTGTTGGACTTCAAGCACGGTTCTCACTAAGGTTCCGCCCGCACTAAAGTTCCAAAGGTCCGACTTAAGCTCCAAACTTTGATTTTGTATAGACAAGTTTGATAATCAGATAAAACCCGAGTTCTTCTTTTTCTTTTCTTTCTTTTCTTTTGCACTTATTGCATAAGTGTTTGCTAGGGACTAGCAAAGGTAAAGTATAGGAGGATGATGAATCCACATTTCATCATCTTTATTCTATCATTTTGGCACCAAAAACCCTAGCAAATGCCTGTAAATATCCTTAAATAGAGCATCTTAGCATTCATGCATGTGCATTCAGATAGTGTCTAAAATACTGTAATTAAGGCCAAAATTATAGAATAAATAAAGAAAAGAAAAAGAATAAAATATTGTAAATATTTTATGACCCGAAACCCCGAGACCTAGGCATCTTGATGAATAGGTCGACAAGGAATAAAGTAGGGGGAGATAAGGTCAAAAACACAGTCCAAATACCTATACATTCTATTCATTTCTTATTCAGTTTGGGACCTATTTTTAGTTCCACTTTTTATACATCAAATAAAGAAACTTTGTACATGAAAGTTGTAGATAATTTAATAAAGAAAAATACAAAATTTATTTCACTCAAAAATAATGTACAGATAAAAAGTTATGGTCTGAATAAAAATCCAGAATCCCAACTTCCCAGACCTGTATCTCACAAATAAAAACTCCAAATGCATCAAACTCACCTTTAATTGTATATAGAAGAAAATAATCTAATTAATGGCGGTGGTTTCGCATTTGGCGGAGCTACGGTTTGAAAGTTGACTTTTGGACCCACTTTGTATACTTGTACATATTAAAATATTCAATTTATTATTTATTTATTATTTTTATAATTTTATATTTTTATAATGTTGTAAAGATTACTTATAATAATTATGTACATTAAAATAAAAAGAAAAACACAATTAAAATACAAATAAAAATACTTGTGTATATTCAATACATAGGTACATTACCTATATATATACCTATACAAAACATATTTGTATTTTATTAAATATACAAAATATATCAGAAAATTAAAATAAAAATATATATGTGTATATAAAAGTATTTCATAATTTTATAAAATCATAAACAAAAATAATAATATTAAAAATACCAAAATAAAAATAAAATTTTAAACTACATAGGTATTATACCTATATAAGGTTAAAAAAGCAACTTGTAAAAATAAATCTCATAAAAATAAATAAAAATCAGAATAAAATACTACATAAAATTTTGAGCATTTTTTATTTTCTAACTTTTAATTAATTCGGCCATTTAGTATTTTAAATTGAATTAATAACATGTTTTTCCAGGGTTTTTCCTGGTTGGTCCACGTGGACCAACCAGGAGGTCAGGACTGTTGACCTAGGTCAACAATCTGACCTACCCCCTGTAGACCTGTCAGGCTTGGTTTTTGAGCTTTTTCTTGGCTTTTTCCCAGCCAAGTCTTGCACGATCTCATGCCACTTCCTTCTGCAAAAATCTTCCCTGTAGATCCATCTTGCCCGCCGAGTGTTTACATCGGGCTATGCATCAATGAGGTGCTCCAGACCTCTTGGTCTTTGGACCCCTGTCACCTTGGGTCAACCCACTTAAAACCGACCCCCCTTCTTTCCTTTTGAATTCGAGTCCCCTTGGTCCACCCTTCAGCGCCACCCTCGTGCTCCAGAGCTCCCTGGAGGTGACAGCTCCATCGCCAGCTCCTTAGCCAAGGCGTTCGAAGTCGAGGGAGTCTCCACCACCTCCGCCAACAGCCGGCGTCGAGGTACCTTTCTTCCCTCTGGCTCCGGCCATTGAGGGCTCGCCCCGCCTTTTTATCTAGCCCATTAGCTTAGTCTTAGCCCTAGCTTCGAAAACCCTAAAGAAATTTTGAGTTTCGCTCACTCCTTCGCCAAATCGCTCATCCTCGCCGGAGCGCAACTCCGGCCACCTATCGTCACATCCCTTCGCGCATCGATTAGGTCCACCCCAGGTCCAGGCACTTTGCCCTGGACCTTCTAACGCTTTTTGCAGGGCCAAAGAACGTTGACTCGCGCCTGGGCGCGTTTTTGAAGCTCGCCGGAGCTCAGTCGAGCTCTCCAGCTCCGCCGATCACTTGCGAGCGGCACGGCCAACGCCGTGCACTTTTGGTGCCCTCAAGAGATAGAGGACGACCCCAGGAAGCTCCAGCCCGCTTTTGAAGCCAAGCAGATCGCCGGAGACGGAGGTTGACCTCGGAGAACCTCAGCTCGCCGGAGTTCGTCGTTGTTCTTGCTCCGGGCTTCTCCATCGTTGGATCAAGGTGGAGCTCCAGATCGCGCACGACCGTCCGATCCGCCACGCCCAGCCACCGTCGGATCTCTTTTTGAGATCTAATCTCAGACGTCGACGCGAACCGTCATCGGACACCCCCATGCTGCCACGTGGATAAGTGGCTCGTTCCCCGCCGCTGGATCGCGCCCCGCCGCCAGCCGTTGGATTCGCGCCACGCGTCGTCACCGGATCGTCCCAGCGAGGGTATTTTGCATCCCAACCCTCGCACTTTTTGTATTTATTATTTAGTATTTAAACTTTTGTCTGTAGTGTAATAGTTTTGTAATATTTGCATAAAGACCCCCGAACTTTGTTTATTTGCATCTAGGTCCTTCGCCACGTCACCTCACGTGACCTGTACACGTGAGGTGAGGGCATTTTGCAGAGGGACCCTCAGTTGTTTGTTTATTTAGTTTTAGTACCAAAACTGTGGCGTTAAGTGTTGTACTTTTTGGATATTTTGCAAGTAGGCCCCTAGGGTTTCGTGATACTACATTTCAGTCCTCGCCAGGCGCGTGCAAGTCACGTGCCCTGGTGGGAAAATTACTAGCGTGCCCAGGCAGCTTTTGTAATTGCATTTTGGTGCTAGAAATTAAATATTCAGTGTATATTTTTGTGGAAAATTGCGTGTATGCCCCTGGATGTTTTGTAAATTGCATAAATACCCTTGCCAGGACTGTTTAATGTTTGGATGTTTGTTGTAATTATTTGACCTATCATTTTAAGTCCAAAAATTCCACAAAAATGGGGATTAGCTCCTGGATACGTGTACTTTGACGCCACATATTTAGTTTTTGATTTTATTTTATTTTTATATTTATTAAAAATAAAAAACTTGCTATTTGTGCACTGTCTAGTTTAGAAAATACCAAAAAAATATTAAAACACCTCCAAAAATTCCAAAAAAATTACCTAGTGTCTATTTTATTCTATTTTAGTGTCAGTCCAAAAATCATTAAAAATCTCAAAAGAAAAACACTAAAAATTGAAAAACACTCAAAAACTTCAAAAAAAATATATAAAATAGTAGAAAAGTCCAAAAATCACAAACTCAGCTTCTGTTTGTCCTTTATTTTGTTCTTTTTATTTGAAAAATAGTGTGAAAAATTTTGGTTGCTGTTTGTTAATTTTAACTTGCATTTTAATCACAGCCAGCCCTACTTCCACTGTTTTGCCTTATTTCAGTTTTTAAAAATATCAAAAACGCCTTTAAAAATCCCCAAAAATCACAAAAACAGTAGAAAATCATAAAAACATAAAAAACATCTTAGTTCTGAATTTTTGGTTATTTTTGCACCTTTTTATAAATACTTCATCTTGTCTTTTATTAGATTGTCTTTACTTTCCAATATTGAAAAAAAATATATAAATATAAAATTATAAAAATCAGAAAATTAAAAATCAAATACAAAATTAAAAATTAAAACAAAAAAAATAATATTAAAAATTAAAAAACCCACAAAAATTGTATTTGCTTGCTTGCTTAGTGTAGACACATCACACACACACACACACTTGAGCACATTTGCTTGAACTATCCTGTTTGCTCCCTGTGTTCGAACTCTCTGCATACTTGACACTATACACCATTTGTGCAGAGTTAAAAATAAATTTTAACTCCACATTAGTTCTAATTTGTTGATCTTTAGTGTGGGTTAATTGTTGACTTTAGTCCGAATTTAGTGTGGTCACCACACCGACTGAGTTCACGCTTTGTGTTGAACTTAAGACCACCTGTTTTCGGCTAAATCAGGCACTTGAGAGGATACTTGTTCCAATGAGAGGGAGAGAAGAAATGACACAATCCCATACCCTCCATCAACTGGCCTTCCATCTACACTTTCAAGTCTGACAACTAAAGAGACGGTGAATTGGATGCAAGAAATGGTTTATTCCCTAGTGTTGAGGATTGGGTCTTAGGAGAGTCCCTTAGACTGGAACCTTGGGTGACGTTGCGACTCTACTCTTATAACTGCAGTCCACACTTAAAGTCATATCCCTTATATATACATATAAAAAGAGAGTCTGATAATTAGGGGAATTGGGTACCTTTTGACTAGAGCTCGGTTCAGCTTAGAATTTTAGGATCTCTAAAACCGAGAGTTCTTGAACGGGTCAAGTCTTGTATCACATGCACAGTCAGGGGTTAACCCAACTTATTCATTCTTTATTTGCTCGAGGACTAGCAAAGTTTAAGTATAGGGGGGGTGATGAATCCACGATTCATCATCTTAATATCTTGATCTTAGCAAAATCCCCAAGTAAAATTCCCTAATAAATGTCCATAAAATACATAAATTAACAAAATTACTCTTGTATATAAAACACACTAATTATTGTATATTAGATTGTACAAAATAAATTACACATAAAAAGCCGCAAAAATAAAGGAGTTTTATACTTGTAAATAGCCCAAAACTTCATGTATTTTTAACAATTTCATTTCAATTCCTTTTTACCTAATTCTTTCTCTAACTTGTTTATAAAATTGTTTATAAAAATACAAAAATACAAAACAAATTTTACTTCAAATAAATGCTCCTAGATCCCAATGGGAAAAAGCCGTAAAGACCAACTTCCAAGCTAAATTCCCGCTCCGTATGAACTCCAAATTCACCAAACTCACTTTTAAAATTCAAGTTAGAAAATTATCTATCCAACGGAAGTAGTTTCATTAAAATCGGAGCTCATTTGCAAAAGTTGGGTTTTGGGACCTAGATGTACATTGTATATTATGTATATATTCTTTCTTTCTTCATTTTTTATTTTATCTTTCTCAATTACTAAAAATACAAAAAAAAATTATGATTGTGTTGTATTTTGATTATTGTATTTTATTGTATTTGTTCGTTGTAAATATCTCTTATTAAAAAGATAAAAAAATACATATTAAAAAAAGCAAATAAAAAAATGTACATGTTGAATGTATTTACTTGTAAATTCACCACTATTTTTTTTCCTCTTTATTTTTGTTGTATTTAAAGTAGCATACTTTATATCATTATTTATTTATTTATTTTTTCCCATTCTCTACAATAACTTCTCTACCACCAACTTCTATTCAACTCCACCATTTTTAATAACTCCCATTCCACTCCATATTCTTCCACCAACCTCCCATTCAACTCCACCAATAATTCAACTTCCCATTCAACACCACCACCATTCTAACCTCTCTTTATCTTCTCTTTATATTCATTTGTACATCCTCATTTTTTCGCATCCACCATTCTTATAGAATAAGGAGAGAGCTTGGAGTGTTTTGTTGGTGACAGCTGCGAAGCATCGTCCTCAAGCGACGACCTCCTTCAGGTCAGATCCACGGAGCTCTGCTTCGTGTCACGAGTTCCCCGTCGAGCTCGCGTAGCTTCTCTGATTTTTATTTCGCCAATCGGATCGAGGCGACAACAGGAGTTCAGCGTAGCTGCTCCGTCAATCCGGCGAAGATTCAGGTAAGTATTCTCATCATTCTCTTGTTATTATATCTTATCTAATATTTCGTTTCTTTGTTGTTTCATTACACTTTTTTTTCTCTATCACAACCAACTCATCATCTCCCTCTTTATATGTACATATTTGTTCCCTGTTTGAAAACATAAAAAATAAAAAAATTCTAAAACAAAAAAAAATTGCAGCAGCAAAAAAATAAAAAAACTACACGGCAGCAGCGGTGGGAGCACCCACCGCCGCCGCCCCTTCCTTCATCACCAAGCGGCCATCCGGGCCGCCCCTCTCCCCCCTCCCCTTACCAGACGGCCACCGCCGCCAGCCAGCCGCTTCCGCGCGGCCGCGCGAGCGCCGCCCCTCTCCCCCCGCCCCTTCCCAGGCCGCGCGACCTCCCCGCTCCTCGCCGCCGTTTCAACACCAGCCACCGCCCGACCTCCGCCGCGCGCCTCCAGCCCTCCGCCGCCGCCGCGTGGTGCGCGCCACCCTCCTCGCGGTGGCGCGTGGCTGCGCCGACCGCCGCCGACCAACCACCCCTTTGGGTTCTTCTCCCTATGCCCAAGCAAGAGGAAGAAGAAGGTCTTTGTCTCCTTTGTTTAAGTTTAATGTAAAAATTGCATTATAAATATTTCATGTTTCCGTAATTGCATAATAGTCCCTGTGTATAACTTGCATTGTAATTTCATTTTCTGAATTTGCCAAGACAACCCTGTGTTCATGCATTAATTTGGACCTCGTTTATGCATGTTTATATTCAATGAAAAATGCTTTCATGTTGAGCAACTAATTCTCTACATTGTGGGTATTTATTTGTATTTTTGTGAGATATAGGTAATTAACTAAAATTGTTCAACTGAAATTTTGCATAGTTTACCTATTTTGAGCTCTTAAAATAATATCTCACACACGGTTGCTTTAAAAATTCTAAAAAAATTATATGTGATGCCTTGAAGCGTGAAGAACTTACTGTCCAAATTTCATTTAAAATTGAGATGTCTTGTGCCTGGAATAAATTGTAGAGTGAATTTAGTGTTCGATTTTTAATTAAATCCACGTATATCCTTTTTGCGAAATTTCAACTCTACTGGATTGCTCATCTAAATATCTTTGTAAGATAATTCGCACTCTGATTAACTTGACAATATGGATTTATTAAAAAATATTTACTCACTGTCACTCTGTTTTCACTAAAAAATTCATAAAAAATTCATACTTTGTCAGAAAATTCCAAAAAAATTACTGTAGCTTTCTTGCATCTGTTTATGTTCCAGTAAATTTTTCATGATTTTTGCTTACTGTTTGTGTGATAAATTGTAAAAATACCCATAAAAAGTGTGCATTTTTCATTGTTGCATTTTAACCCCTAAAATTCTAAAAAATCATGTTTTGTGTTCATCACTGGATTAGGATCCTAGGAAAAATATAACTTTGCTAAATTGGACTTATTTTCTATTCAACTTAATTTGGCTAAGTTGTATGCTTTCTTAGTGTCTTAATTCACTTGCATTCACCTTTCACCTTTGTTTTTGCATTTAAAAAAAATATAAAAATACCGTTTGGATATCTAGATCTTAAATTTGCAAATTAAACCCAAGTTGTTCCTTTGCCTCCCTGTGTTCGACCCCGGACTTGCCCGGGATATAAATTAAAGCCGAGACACTCTTCACGGAGATCTTCTCTCGGTTCTGACCGAATCGCTAAGTACACGTGCTACAACGTGACAAAATTAAATATCGTATTCAGCGACTCGCCACGGCCGTCGCTCCCCATCCGCCATTCTAATAGAAAAGGGAGAGAGCTTGGAGTGTTTTGTTGGTGACAGCGGTGAGACATCTTCCTCAAGCGACGACCTCCTTCAGGCGAGATCCGCGGAGCTCCGCTCCGCGTCACGAGTTCCCCATCGAGCTCGCGTAGCTTCTCCGATTTTTGTTTCGCCAATCGGATTGAGGCGACAACAGGAGTTCAGCATAGCTGCTCCGCCAATCCAGCAAAGATTCAGGTAAGTTATCCCTCTCATATCTCTTTTTATTTTATTTTATCTAATATTTTTTTTTGTTGTTTCGCTACCACTTATCACCTCCACCATACCATTTTTTTTACATCATCCCATCACCATCACAACCATCTCCATCTTCTTCATCATTCTCCTCTATTTTTTGTTCTTTCTTTTGTATATAAACATATTTTGTTTCCTGTTTAAGAAAATAAAAAAATTAAAAAAAAATCTAAAACAAAAAAAAATCACAGCAGCAAAAAAATCAAAAAAATCAAAAAAAAATTAAAAAAAATTGCAAGGAAGCAGCAGCCCACGGCCGCCGCTCCCCCGCACCACCATCATCTTCACCGCAGTCCAGCACCCTCCGCAACCACCGACCGTCTTCACCGCGGCCTTCCGCCTCCCCCGCGCGTTGGCGTGGCGGCGCGCGCGCGCCACCCTCCTCCGCCCGCAACGCGCGAGCGCGGCTCCCATCTCGCCGTCCCCGCGCCTCGCCGCCGTTTCACCACCCGCCGCCACCGCGTGGTGCGCGCCACCCTCCTCGCGGTGGCGCGTGGCTGCGCCGACCGCCGCCAACCCCGTGCCCCCTTTTGGGTTCATCTCATCGGGTACAGGGAAGAAGAAGAAGAGCCCTCATTTTCCTTTTTTTATTAGTAAAAATTGCATTTGTTATTTCGCATGTTTTTGTAATTACAATTGAGTCCCTATGTGTGGTTTGTGTTGATTTTTTTGTTTTTTGAATTTGCAAAGATAACCCCTGTGTTTGTACTTGAATTTGGACATTGTTTTGGCATCCTTTTATTTAAAGAAAAATAGCATTGTGTGGAGCAACTTATTCTCTGTCATCTGAGTATTTATTTGTATTTTTGTGAATCATGGGTAATTAAATAAAAATGATTAACTGAAATTTTGTGTAGTTTACCCATTCTGGTCTCTTAAAATTATATCTCGTAAACGGTTGCTCTAAAAATTCCACGAAAAATATATGTGATGCCTTGAAGAGTGATAAACTTACAGACCAAATTTCACGTCCATTGGAGTTATCTTGTGCCTTACATAAATCATAGAGTGTTTTTAGTATTTTATTTTTAATTAAATCCTCATAAATCATTTTAGCAAAATTTCAATTCTCCTGGATTGCACATAAAAATAGCTATTTGAGATAATTTGATCTCTGACTAATTTGATAATGCGGATTTATTAGGAATTAATTACTCACTGTCACTCTGTTTCCAATAAAAAATACATAAAAAATTCATATTTTGTCAAAAAATTCCAAAAATATTACTGTAGCTTCCTTGCATCATGTTTTCATTCCAGTAATTTTTTCATAATTTTTGCTTTCTGTTTGTGAGATAAATTACGAAAATACCCATAAAAAGTGTGCATTTTTCATTATTGCATTTTAAGTCCTAAAATTCCAAAAAAATGTGTTTTCTGTTCATCACTAGATTAGGATTCTAGAAAAATATATTTTGGCTAAATTGGACTATTTTGACATTAAAATTAATTTGGCCTATTGAATGATTTCCTAGTGTCTTGATTCATTTGCATTTGCATTCTTGTTGCATAAAAAAATCTAAAAAAATACCGCATTGGAAATCTAAGACCTAATTTTCGAATTAAACCCAAGTTGTTCCTTTGCCTCCCTTAGTTCGACCCCGGACTTGACCGGGATATAAATTAAGCCGAGACACTCTTCACGGAGATCTTCTCTCGGTTCTGACTGAATCGCTAAGTACACGTATTACAACGGACACGAATTAAATATCGTATCTAGCGACTCGTCAATAATTAAATCATATTTAATTATCTTACATAACTCTCCTTATAATTTGAATATTCATATTATTCATGATAATTAAATCACATTTAATTATCGATTTTCTCAATGCTCGGATACATATACCAACAATGAAATTATCCATGAACTCTTTCAAGGATAATGCGCTTTCTCTGTAGATACATGGAGATAAGGACATGGAAATTGTATTGTTCTACGTATAGTGACTTTGATATGAGATCACATCTCAAATCTAGATCTTGCGGACCTCCCATTGATGCTTGATTAAATCAAGACCGCAAATCTAATCTTCTCATTGCATCTGAATCACATTCTAATCAATGTCCAACATTTGGACCAAGATCATATTACTTCTCTACTGAGAGGAGTCACTAAAATCCAAACCCGTTTCATCATTCCCTAGGAATGGAAGCATCATGGCTATACAATCATTTATGTTCACATGACCCTCAGGTATTTCTAATAATTGTACAATCTGCATACTGGAAGACCCAGAGTAAACCTGAGATCTCTTTTAGACTATCTCCTTCAAGATTTTATCATTAAGTTTCTCATTCGACTATTGGGAGTTCGTATCGATCATATACTTACCAAAAGCATATATCATTCCCAAGTGTTGATCATATACTTTCCAAAAGCATATATCAAGCATACAAATTCAGTTAAGATTCAAAAGCGAGACGGTTGTGCATGAAATTTGATTCTTCCCAATAACTCTTGAGTGAGCTCATGTCTTCCAGTTCAGTAAATGAACCTATATGATCCCTTTGAGAGATCGTATTACTCATATGCCCTTGCATGCAGACCAGTGCGACGGTGTATAGACCTCAGTTAGGTCATCAACCTATTATTCTGCCAAATGTACATACTCATACATATAATAACACATCTGTCTCCGGTCAGAGGATGCATGCCTATATCGTGACAGCATACGACATAGGACTTTGGATATCTCGATCTTGTTAAGTCAACTCTTTGACATGACTAATCTGACACCTCTGAATGTCTATTCCCATGTAGAGAACCTGCATCAGAAGGTCGGTCAGTTATCAACCTAATGAGAAAGGATTGTCACCTCCTACTCAGGTTGGATATCATCTCTTAATAATCATATGACGGTGCTTGATGAGTCCTCAATCTAATTCTTTAGATATTCATCCATGCACCAGCCTCTATGATTCACTTATTGAATCAACAGTTGTATGATCATCAAGATGGCCATGGTACATAACCCTATTTGTACTAAGGGACCTATTATGCAAATTATTTATTCTTCATTTCAAATCAGGGAATTATATTCACAATAACATTTATTGCATAATGGCTCGTCGTGGGCTCGCATGTCCAACAATCTTCCACTAGCCCAAAAAGTCATTAAAGGGCTAATCTTTAAACCCGCACTCATGTGACAATCATAGGTTATTTAGAAAAATAGTAGGTAAGTTGATCTGTCATTCTGTTCCCAAGAGACTACGCCAAGTCCTTCTATGACACTTGCATATCTCCTAGTAACAGATCTCGCATTCAATGAGAATGTTGCATCTTATGTAATCTATATTCAATATTGTTTGTTATAGTGTCATTGATACTGCATCTCAATAATTATTATGACCAGTATGTAGTTTCCATTATCCTTATCAGAATACCCTTTATTCCTGGAGATCTCTATCTCCTAAGGTATCCACAGTTAAGACCTTTTTGATCACTATCTATAAAGTCTTAAGCTTTTGAAGATAAGATTTAGAGATCACTATCTCAAAAGTCTTTACCTTTTTGAAGATGTAGTTATTACTGCAATAAAGTGTTTTATTTCCATAGTAGAATTAGTAACAGTTACTACTCCCATTACACGACAGACATATGGCTTTTGTACACATTTGGCATACACTCGGTTTCTCGTAACTGATGCACAAGGGCAAGCAGTTCTAGCATTCACTTCCTGAACTCTGAGGTGTTATCCTTTTAGATAGGTCAGTACCATATCTTAAGGAAAAGAAGCCTTTCTTGGAATTTTCCAGAAAATGGAACATGTTCAAGGTATACCACTAATATGACGGTCTCAATACCCTCTTCTGAACAACTTCAGAACTAAGATCTAAGAGGTATCCTTGAGACCATATCTCAAGGTATGGAATAACCACATTAAAAAACACTTATTATCATCCTTATACAATTCCAAATGATTAGGATATTATCTACATTTAGCATGATGAACACAACGACACTCCTACTATGCTTTACATGGTTTATCAAGACTCTTTTTGAAATCATAACATTTATAATTTCATTAAATCTTATGTTCCAAATACAAGAAGCCTATTTGAGTCCATAGATGGAGTTCTTTAGCTTGCACACCTTGCTTTCCTCATTCATTAAGCAATGGGGCTACTTCATATGAATATCCTCGGAGAGGTATTCATAGAGGAATGCAATCTTGACTTCCATCTTGAAGATGTCGAAGTCAAGTTGCGTAGCTATAGTTAGCAATAATCTGATGAGTTTAAGCATGGTCACTAGAAAGCAAGTCTCATCGCAAGTGATGTCTTCTTTCTTCATGTGTATCTTGTGGATACGAGCCGTGCTTTGAAAGGTCTCTACTTTCTCATCAGGTTCCCTCTTTCTCTTGAAGATCCATTTACACCTAAAAGGTTTTACCCTTATAGGGTGGATCCTCGAGGTTCCATATACAATACTTGTATATGAAGTATACTTTATACTTTATTGCTAACATCCATCTTTCCATGTCATGACCTTCAAAAGCTTCATCATATGAAGTAAGATCATCGTCAGACTTAACTGACACATGAAATCCATCCTCAAACTCATTTGAAGAGGTATTATTGTTTCATCTTTAATTTTCCTTTTACTTTCCAATTTCTGGAGCCTCATTGTCTTCTCAAGACTAAATGAGTTCCTTTACTTCATTTTCATCTTGATTCTCAAGAATCTCATCATCTAAGAATCACATTCTCAAGTATGAAATCTTTTAAGAATCTTAAGGTCATAAAGTAGGTATCCAATACCATCCTTTATATTCCTAATGAACTAGAACTTTCTGGTGCTAGATTCCGGCTTACTTGCATGGAACTTAATTAAGTATATATATATTGTAGTCTCTACCACATATATACATGGAAACTAAGAGGTAATTATGCTAAGATTAATCATTGATCAAACCATGTAACACATGATCTAATTATATCTCCCTACAACTCTATTGAGTTTAGGTGTATTAGGAGGAGTGAGATAGGAATGATATTCCTTTCTCCACAAGGTATTCCTTGAATTCATCTAATAGGTACTTGCTACCTAGGTTAGATTAAATTCATTTCATCTTCCTTCAAACTTTGGTTCTAAACCAAAATTGTGAAATCTTTGAACATTTCAAAGCTTTCTAAGGTGAAGGTCAGAAATCTCATATCACAAATAATCATCGAATGATATCACATATCATCAATGTTTACTAGGGTTCAGTATTGGCCGGGTTCGGGCCGGGTTTGCCTTGGCTCAACCCAATCCCATTTTGGTATATGGGCTAACGGGTTGGGCCCTAGGCCAGTTTATTTTTAAAATATAGGCCCAACCCAAACCCGACCCAAAGATTATTGGGTCGGGCTCGGGTCGGGCCGGCCCATTTAGATGCCCCAACGTTTATCTCAAATGCATCTAAAAATAGATGCATATTTTGCATCTGAAATAGAAATATATGTATTTTATAAGAGTTCGTAAAACCTATGATAATGAAGCACGACATCCAATATTATAGCGAATGCATATTGGTGTAGTTCCGGATTGTTTGGAAATAACATTAAGATGACGAATGTTTCCTCGATCAAAACCTTGTTGCAAAGATCAGCAGCTATAACCTTCCCGTCTTAGCAAATGATGTCAATACAAAGGTAACAAATAAATGCAATATGAAACTTGTATATTTGGTAATTTGAATTGGTATATAATTTATCTTTGTTAGAGTTTTACGCTATCAATCTTAGTAACTATATGTAGGATTCGGGCTACCGAGGTTTTGTGGGTTTGGGCCCTATAGGGCCCGAGCCCGGCCCAAAATTGCAAATGGGCCCAAAACAAGGCCCGATCCCAGCCCATTTCAAGTGCGGGCTCGGGCTCGGGTCGGGCTAAGCGGGCCAGATTTCGGGTCGGGTCGGGTTGGCCCAGCCTAATGCTCAACCCTAATGTTTACTGTGGTATAGATGATCCACATACATCAATATATATATGAGATCATGAATTCTTTGACATCTAACATCATTCCCAAAGAAGGGTGCATTGGACATTTTACTTTGAATATACTATTCACAATTATGTAAGATTTGAAATTTCAGACAATCTAAACTTTCATCTCTTACTAATCCATTGATCTCATCAATAGACAAATATCTGAGGCTTGATGCCAGATCGTTATCAAATGATCTTCATCCTCCTATTGATCTTTTAAGGTTTAATTTCAATATTATAAATGTTAATGAACCCTTCATTAATTTTCTAATTTAGTAGAGTCCTCCAGATGTCAGAGTAATATCTGAAATGTATGCATCATAACTATTTATGATAGGTCTATTTCAGAATTCATGTTTATTCCCATCATTTAGAAATAAACAATGAGTGTATTCTAATATCTAGGTCATAGAGACATTCTCTAAGACTAAGGACTCCCCTACAGAAATCATGAAGTTTGTCAATCCAATAGAGATTGTTGCAACAATTGCGTTAACATCCATGTGGATGACTATTGAACCTTAAGATCAAATTTTCTAGTCTTCTAAAACATAAGCAACCAATTCGCAATTGTTATTAGAATAATAAGATATAATTATTAGACTTTGATCTTATCCTATAAGCAAGTCTATTTCAATGATTGTATGTAGATATAGGTTATTCTGATGCATTGTCCGAGTCCTTCTCTAAGGATCCTAGATAGAGTTGAGAGTCACACTATCAATACATCGGCTTGTTGCAGTATTGGCATTCATCCAACTCTTTGACTTTCCTTCTTACTTGGGTCCGACCCATACTTCCATTGCGCTCCCTTCATTTATAAACAACCATTTCTTAAGAAGAAGGATCTCTTATGTTGAACTCAAAAGATTTCAATATAAGAGTATTTCAACATTTATACATGCTTCATTCAATTCATACAATATGAATATTATGAAGTATTATGAATAACTTAAGTATAGATAGTAGAATGATGACACTCATCATATCTACATAGATATTAACTCTTAAAGACTTTTGGTTCAGGCGGGTACTCAAACAATTTGAATACATCATCTCTTATAAAGCCACCATTCTGCATGATGCAGAGAACCATGCCATTCATGATTAAATGTCGAGAGCACATATGTATGCTAGAACATCTTCTTAGATTTTATAAGGATTGTTTAACAATTACGATCATCATCGACATGTCACTTCCAAAGTACATTCAATGAGAGATCAAGACTACAGAGACATACAAACCCTAGGGTTGTAGACCTAATGTCTTTTTAATTGTCATTCCTCTTTGTTATGAGGAAACTTGCATATTGCAATCACATACAATATGTGTCCAATTGCAAGTACAATTTTTTGATCATGGATCCAATCCATGATATTTTTCTGGTTGTTATTGAGTATAGTATTGATTGTGTTTAATAAAGGATTATCTGAAATAAGAAATTTTGCATATATATATACATATTTTACTTTGATTTAGGAATTTTTATATCAAAGTTGGCTTGCCTTGTCAACACTGAAAGTTCATTCCCTTAATCATTTTCAACGTAAGAGATATACTTACCATTATATCTCAAGCAAGATCTGGGATCTCATTCCTTATCTTTGTCACATCCCAATAATATGAGAAACTGTAACTCGGATAAAAAGAACCAGGAACACATTCCGCCTTGCAAGTCCAACTTGCATTCCCAATTCGGTTTTTAACACCAGGGCCCACGACCCCTAAGGTGATGTTGACCCGTCATTAATTGAACCAACCGTCAACATGATTAGAACTCGTTATGCACAATCCAATATCACCCCAATAATATGAGGACCCGATATTGGGGTCACTAAGCATATGGCCTTACTCTTTCGAAAAGCAAAGAGCTCGATCCAGATGCGCTTGTATGCAGGAGCTGTCACTTCGGACAGGCGTCTCATACATACAATCCTAGGCGATGGAACCCTTCGCCTTGACGGGAGACCATGGATGTCACTTATGTGATCCTCCATATCATATTCAAATTCTAATTAATCATTACGAATCATATTCATTACGATTAATTCTTCCAAGGGAAATACAACTTTATTTATAATAAAGTGTTTTAATTTTAATTGGATTCCAATTAATCTAATCATATTAAATTAATGATCCAATCAATGTCCAACAAACATTCTTTATTGTTACTTGAATTATGGTATTATCTCAAATACATATTATTTCGAATTTTAATAATTAGAAAATACAACATGATCTCTCCAGCATTATCCCTTCCATGCCCGTTGTCACGACCAATACCGAAGGGAGTAGGACAGACTACTTACGGTGCAACCTGCTACTCCAACGCTCCTTGAGTAGACACCATATCCGCATCGGGATACGATAATGCCAAATTGATCATTATGAACATGAGATGATAATCGGTTTTTCAATCGAAGTTATACCATATAGTAATAATCAAAATCATTTTGATTATAAGTAAATTTACTAAAAAAATTCCCAATCCTATTCAAGCAACTTTGTTTGTTGAAAAGTAGAGTGAGTAACTAATTTTGATCTAGATCATATATAATCAATTATTGGTTAATGCAATGTCATTTAAGGAAATAATCATCATCAAATATTTCACAAATATTTACAATAATTATTCCAGAAAATTAAACCATTTAATTTCACTAATTGATTAAATGACAATCACAAGATTCTTGATTAAGAAAGTAATTTCTAGCAGTGACCCACACTTACTAAAATTAGCATATCTCAATCAATTTAAATACAAATCATGCAAAATAAGTTTAAAAAGTTTGATAATTTGATTTACAACAGAAATTAAGTGATTTGAATGCATTTCTAGGCATTTCAAAATAGTAATTAACTCATTCCCGAAACAGTGGATACATGTTTACTAAAATGATCGTAACTTGAGCAATGGGATACCAAATCAAGCAAACTCAAATACCATTGTTTCCTTATTTGAAGGGGAACAAAATCCAAGTGATAATTTTGTGTTTAAACAATTTAAACAGAGTTGAAAAAAATCACAAAACTGAGCTGCGAGAATGAAATGCGATAAAATTTTCACAAACCATAATGATCCCAAGTCATCCTAGGTTTATGGATCGTATCTAAAACCTTCAACATGGCTCTGATACCACTTGAAGGATACTATGAGATCCTTAAGTGCATCACGGAAGCGTGAGGGTCACATTGTATGTGATCAGGAGCGACTAGTCGCTCTAGTTGCTCGAGGCAGTGGAATTTAAAATTTTTCATGCGATGGAACCACATGATCCAAGAACACTTCCCGGATCATTTCATCTAAACCACAAAAGAGTATTAGGGTTATCTCTTGAAGTGTGGTTGCGATCGAGTCTCTAAACGAAAAGACCTCCTGTCTCAAGTCCAATCCGACGGAGGATATGCTTGCGAGCATGTTGATGAAACATGTGCTCCTTGCAATCCATGTTGATGATCCAAGCGGCTAATCTACTGATCTTATCTCACGAGATCAGTAATCTTCTTCAAGAGTGAGGTGCATCGAAGGAGATAGAGATCTACGAGCAAACCATCCGGCAGCATAACGGCGACGCTGCGGCGATGGCGACTCTTTTTAGGGCTACATGATGGACGGTCACAATGAGAGAGAGGGGGAGGACGTGTAGAGAATGAGAGAGAGAGAGCATTTTTTTAGTAGTAGTAGTTGTTGTAATTTTGATGAGCAAGGGGTGCCCTTCTATTTTTAATATTTTGGGATCCATGGATGTCAATCCATGGACAACACAAATCCAATGGCTCACATTGATTTATGTTTCTTTTAATGGCTATGATCTTGTTGCTAAAAACACAACAACAATTGATTTAATTAAGATAAAATATATATTAAGAAATCAATATAATTCAGTCTCAAATTAAATCAATCAAGCATGGAGATTATGGAATGAAGATTGCCTCCTTCCATAATGTGGGAGTTAGTGGCAATCTCATGAGATTACTTTATTCCATGGAAATCTACAAGATTTACAACAACACTCGTTGTAAATTATACAACAAAAATAATTCATAATTATTTTGTGAACATCGCAATCATGCCATTGGAAAATCGTGAATCACATTCATAACCCAAAATAAAATGTGGTTTACATTTTCAATTAATTATCTAATGTGAATCCAATTCACATCAATAATTAATCAACAAATATAAATCATAATATGCTCTCTCTAGTACATTATAAATCACATTTATAATATATATGAATAATTTGAACAATGATATCCACATTAATCATATCCATGATAATTAAATCACATTTAATCATCTAGGATCTCTATTCTCATGTGCCCAAATAATATGAATCACATTCATATTATTTACATCTTTGATAATTAAATAACATTTAATTCTCTTAGATAACTCTCCTTATAATATGAATCAAATTCACAATATTCATGATAATTAGATCACATTTAATTATCAATTTTCTCAATGCTCAGATACATATATCAATAATGAAATTATCCATGAACTCTTTCAAGGATAATGCACTTTCTCCGCAGATACTTGGAGATAACGACTTGGAGATTGTATTGTTCCACGTATAGTGACTTGGTATTGAGATCACATCTCAAATCCAGATATTGCAGACCTTCCATAATTGCATTATTAAATCAAGACCACAAATCTAATCTTCTCATTGCATCTAAATCACATTCAGATCAATGTCCAACATTTGGACCAAGATCATATTACTACTCTACTGAGAGGAGTCACTAAAATACAGACCCGTTTCATCACTCTCTAGGAATTGAAGTGTCATGGTTATACAATCGTTTATGATCACATCACTCTTAGGTATTCCTAATACATGTACATCCTGCATACTAGAAGACCCAGAGTAAGCTCGAAGTTTTAGATCTCTTTTAGACTGTCTCCTTCAGAGTTTTATCATTATGTTTCTCATTCGACTATTGGAAGTTGTTATCGATCATATACTTTCCAAAATCATATATCATACCCAGGTGTTGATCATATACTTTCCAAAAGCATATATCAAACCTACAAATTCAGTTAAGATTCCAAAGCGAGATGACCGTGCACGGAATTTGATTCTTCCCAATATCTCATGAGTGAGCTCATGTCTTATAGTCCAGTAAATGAACCTGTATGATCCCTTTGAGAGATCATATTACTCATATGCCTATGCATGAACACCAGCATGCCGGTGTATAGACCTTGGTTAGGTCATCAAGATATTAGTCTGCCAAATGTACATACTCAGACATATAGTAACACATATGTCTTCGGTCAGAGGATGCGTGCCTATATCATGACAACATATGACATAGGACTTTGGATATCTCTATCTCGTTAAGTCAACCCTTTGACCTGACTAATCTGGCACCTCCGAATCTCTATTCCCTTGTAGAGGACCTGCATCAGGAGGTTGGTCAGATATCAACCTAATGAGAAAGGATTCCCATCTCCTACTCAGGTTGAAGATCATCTCTTAATAATTAATTGACGATGCTTGATGAGTCCTCAATCTAACTCTTTAGATATTCATCCAAGCACCAACCTCTATGATTCAATTATTGAATTAGCAATTGTATGATCATCAAGATGGCCATGGTACATAACCCTAATTGTACTAAGGGACATATTATGTAAATTATTTATTCTTCATTTCAGATCAGGGAATGATATTAGCAATAATATTTATTGCATAATGGCTCACTGTGGGCTCGCATGTCCAACACCATCCCTAGTAATAAAGGCATCATCAACAATATGGTAGTCAGCAGACGTACCATGCGGTCCAGCAGGGCCCGCCCTATCAGCACCACCTTCAACCACATAAGCAGCAATAGTATCACGACCATCAATGCCATACTTGCAGTATTCTTCATCGCAATAGCATCCCTCTTAGTCATGCCCCACAAACTTTCAAAAGCAGCTTATTGAGGAGTGTCATTCTTATCGGAATGAGATTCACGACATGCGGATGGACATCAACTGCTTGTCCTGATGGCAAGATGAGCAGTCGATCGCATCTACCTCCATTCCTGCTCAGGTTCAGGCTAACCATAACAGCCTAAACATATGGCAATCGCAATTGCAGTTTGGTTAGGTATACTACTCAGACTCCCTTAGATCTGAGCATGAGATTCTTTTGTGTGATAATGTTAATAAAATGTCACTTAGGAGAGGGAGTATCATGGTCGTACCTAACTGAGAAAGGGACACTGAGAGGGTCATCTCTACAGCCCGACTTGAGGAGACTTCGGAGGAGAAGGAGGAGAACATCATGTTTCACAGCCTCTCAAGCAAAGAACGAGCATATCCACTCAGGGGGTAGGGAGGAGGAGGTGAACACGGGCGCAACAACATCAACATGGAGATACCCTAGAGTCTATAGAGGACCTTGTACCTCTATTTGTGGAGGATATACCTTCATCAGCTATCCCCCAATCTGTAATAGGCAACTTAAATTTTGATTCCAAATTGTATCATAAAGATTCATGTATGAAGAACTATGTTTCCCTTAATGCAAAGAATAATGTTTTTGATTCAATGTCTTCAATGTCTGTTTCCTTAGATCAATCCCTTTCCCTTTGTGTTCTTACGGTAGAATAGCGCATCATGAAAAAGATTCACAAGGATGACCCCAAAACGAAATAGTTTTGTAAGGAAAATATTATGGTTAAGGTGCCATTTGAAGAGTACATGTCCAACAATCATGCATTCCATAAATACCTTAAGGTCTGATGCAACCTACTAGGGTTAGAAGGAAGAAACCGGATCATTATGTCAATACTCACATCTTATCAGTAGCCACTACCTATTGTCTCAAGAATCACAATTACCGAGGAAGAAGAGAGATATGGATGCTCACTACATGGAGAGTCATATTGATGACATTGCATTTGCACGCACTCTCTTAGATAATAGTTCTTCAATCAACCTTATTCCCTTGACACTTTATGAAAAATTAGAGTTAGGACCACTTCGGAAATCAAGAGAAATACTCCAATTTGCGGACAAGCCAATGAAGAGACCTAAGGGAGAAGTAAAGAATGTCGTTATCACGATTGAGGTACATGACTACAAGGTGGACTTTACGATCCTTGACATGAAAATATCCAATCATTAGATAATCTCATATCATTCGTGGGTGGCCATTCTTTCGGATAGTCGATGCTTTATTTGATTATTAGACGGGAATAATGGTGCTTCGTTCTCTGGACGGAGAAGTGGAACTTGAGATGAAGCAAACAAAGTGGCAGTAACCTGACTCGGAGACTAGCACATAGTACTCATCTTCAGAGGTAGATTGCATGATGATCAACAAAGTTGGGATTTAGAGATAGACCTTGGTAGGGTACAGCGAGACCCTCTCATCTAGAGAGGATATAGTGCATGATGATGTTTGACATGTGTCGCCCGATTTCTTTAGAGATGCATCCCCATATTCCCTTGATGACTCAGAGATCCCATTAGATCTGTCAGTTCCATCGTCTTCGTAACGTTCAAGGGACATAGATGATGAGCCGGACACGGCTTTGGTCGAACTATTGTGTCTCTTTGGCGATCTGACTCACTACACAACAGAGTTGGTGGTGAGTACCACACAGATAGACCCACAATCATGCAACACAGAACTAGATCCAGAAGTGGTTCAACCAAACTGATTGATGATGCAACACTTCCAAAGCTGAAGTCGCTTACTTCTATACTGAAGTATGCCTTTCTTGCATGATCCAAAGAATTATTTCCTATCATAATTAGTTCTGACCTAACATTAGAACAAGAGTCTAGGCTCTTAGATGTCTTAGAGAGAAATCACAAAGCTACATGTTGGATGGTATCAGATCTCGTAGGGATTAACCCCACTCTCTCCTCATACCACATTTTGTTGAGGATAATGTGAGACCTTCTCATGTGTTCCAAAGGAGACTAAATCCTAATCTATGGGAAGTAGTGAAGAAATAATATGAGAAGCAGTACAAAGCAGAATTTATATACCCTATTTCTGACTCCAAATGAGTGGCCCCACTTCATGTTATCTCGAAGAAGTCGGGAATTCAGATGGTAACCAAAGAGGAGGGGATAGAGATCGCGACACGAGCACCCACTTCATTGCACATCTATATTGATTATAGGCATATGAATGCGGCGAACAAGAAATACCACTTTCCCTTGCCATTCATTGATCATATTTTGGAGAGACTAGTAGGGAAAGCATTCTTCTATTTTTTTGGCAGGTACTCAGGCTACAATCAGGTAGATATCACCACTGAGGACCATGAAAAGACCACATTCACATGTCCATTCAGCACTTACACGTTCAGGCGCATGCCATTCGGTCTCTGCAATGCCTCGGACACATTTCGTCGGTGCATGATCTCCGTATTTGCTGAGATGATGGGAGATTTCCTAGAGGTTTTCATGGATGACTTCTCAATCCACGATGATTCTTTTGATACATGTTTAGTGCACTTGGAACGAGTCCTCGAGAGGTGTATATAGGTGAATCTGGTAGTCTCCTGGGAGAAGAGTTATTTTATGGTGATTGAGGGTATCGTATTTGGGCATATCATCTCCAAAAAAAGGAATGGATATTGACCCTGCCAAGGTGGATGTGATCAAGAAACTTGATCCACTAACCAATGTAAAGTCAGTAAGATCTTTCTTTGGTCATATTCGATTCTAAAGGTGATTCATTTAGGATTTTTTAAAAATTGCCCGCCCACTGATAGAGATCCTAGGAAAAGACACTGAGTTCATTATAGATCACAAGTGTCTGGAGGCCTTTGAGCTCTTGAAAAAGAAGATTTGCGACTCGCCAATCCTACAAGCTCTTGTTGATCTTTTCCCTTTGAGATCATGACTAATGCTTTAGATTTTACCATAGGAGTTGTGTTAGGATAGAGACGAGAAGGGATTTTGTATACGATCTACTATGCGAGCAAAGTTTTGGACCATGCACAGAAAAATTACACCGTGACTGAAAAGGAAATGCTCGTAGTATGGACCCTCGAGAAGTTTAGGTCGTACATTTTGGGCTTTAAGGTGACAATCTTTATTGATCACACATCCTTTCGATACTTAATGGAAAAGAAGGATGCACAGGAACATCTTCTTAGGTTGGATTTGCTACTCCGGAAGTTTGATTTGGAGATTAAAGATAAATTTGGAGTGAAGAATGTTGTGGTTGACCACCTTTCCTGTATTGAGCAGAAGGATTCTCCTAACATTGAGAAGATTAGAGAGACCTTCCCAGATGAGTAAATTTATGTTATTGTCTCACTCCCGTGGTATGTAAACATGGTGGAGTACCTTGGCTCCAAGCAGGCTCCCCATAGTTGGACGAGGAGTAGCATTAACCAGCTAAAGTCCTACTCGAGGAGGATCCATTCCTTTTCTTTAAAGGGTCGGATTGTGTCTGGAGAAGGTGTATTACTCAAGAAGAATACCAGAGAGTCCTCACATATTGTCATTCACTTGAGGCTGGAAGACATCATTTGGGGAAGAGAACGGCTCACAAGATACTCCAATGTGGATTTTACTGCTCGACCTTGTTCAGAGATGCCACTGATTATATACGGTTGTGCCTGATTTGTCAGAGGATGGGAGGGACTATTGGATACAGAGATGAGATTCCCATGTAGCCGGTGATTTTTTGTGATGGTTTTGATGCATGGGGTATAGATTTTATTGGTCCCTTTTCCAATGGCTAAATGACATGTGTACATCTTGTTGGTGGTTGATTACTTATAAAGGTGGGTGGAGGCTATCCCAACCCGAGCTGCAAACATCAAGACTGTCTGTAAGTTTGTGAATGACCGTATCATTTCTATCTTTGGGGTCCCAAATGTTTTGATTTCTGATGGGGTAGCCACTTTTTGAACAGAGATGTCAGATCATTGGCTAAGGACTATGAATTTGAGCATTGAGTGATTGTCCTTACCACCTAGAGTCTAATGGCATGGCAGGGGTTTCAAATAAAGAGGTGAATATTATTCTTCAAAAGTTGATTCATCCTGATAGGAAGAACTGGTCCCAACTATTGGACCAAGTTCTGTGGGCTTATATGACTACCTACAGACTCCACTCGAGACTTCATATTTTCGAATGATCTATGGAAGCCATGTTATTTTCCCCTGGAGTTAATTCATAAATCAAAATGGGCAATCAAGCAAGTGAATTGGATTTTTCACCTAGAGAAGCTTTGTTATGACTTGAACTTGAACGAGCTCGTGGAAATCAAAAACCGGGCGTATGACAACGGTCTGATATATAAGGATAAGGTTAAGAAGTGGCGTGATCAGCACATTAGGTGCAAGAACTTTAACACCATATAAAAGGTATGGTTGTTCAATGCCAACTTCAAGATTTTCCACCGGAAACTCAAATCCAAATGGATGAGTCCCTACATTTTTTGGAAGTGTGCAACAATGGAAGCGTAGAGATAGACGATCTCATAGATGGTGCATGTTCCTTTCTGGCTAATGGACACTATTGAATCTCTTCTAAGATTCAAAAGAGTAGTTAGTCCAAGTTAAGGTCATCAACTTCATGCATAGCAAATACAATGTAGATACTGTAGATCGCTCTTTATGAAGATGCAACATCTAGATTCAAGAGCAGAGAAGATTCACTTATTCTTACTTACTTACACACATACTTGATTTGTTCACTCTTATAGATCTTTAGATTCCTCTCTAGTAGATAGTCGCTCCTTACTTAGTCTATTTAAATACTAAGTATAGGAGGAACCCATGCTCTTGTCTGTTCATTCTTGCATGTTTCCGAGTCATTTCCTCGACCTCTTCTCTTTATCCCTACATTCATCGTGCTTAGGTTATTGTTGGCCTAATTATAGGGGAATAATACCTTGTCATTCCCCTCCCTTTCTATTCCTCATTCATTTACCCCTATTCTTGGTCATCTTCTTATACTTATGTCATTTTAACCTAAGTATATGGGGGAGACCCGAGTCAGTTCTTGTATGTCCTTCTATATTTTAGCATGAGCTATAGCTTCATATCACTAGTGCTATGAGGACATAGCACAAGCTATGTATAGGGGGGTGTAATGTATATATTTCATATATACTTTAGCCATAACTCATCTTTTCATTTTTCCCAACTTTTTGTGGCTAGAGTAAAGTATCTTTTGAACCGATTTGTGTAAAAATGTTTGTAAAATGATTTGAAAAATTTTCTAACTATGTGATATTGTTTTTGAAAAGTGTCTTACGATGTTTGGAAAAATAGGGATTTAACATGTTTTGAAAATCATCTGTAAAATATTTTGAAAATCTATATTATGTGACATGGTCTGTAAAATCTTTTCAAAAATGAGGGTGTAAATGAGACTAACTTTTGTTTTTAAATAAATATATTTTTATTCATCATAATAAAATTAATTAAAAATAAAAATATCACAAAAACACTAACCTAATAAGTTGTTTTAGTCCCTGACACCTACAAATTCACACAAGACTTGTGAAGTTCAAGAACACTTGGTTTATGAGGTCGTAAGATTCAGAGTTAATCAACCTTAATCACTAGGGTATATGACTTAATTACTCAAAATTCCCTAGTTTTAAAGATGTTTGTGCTATAATGTATACGTAGTCTCTACCTTAATAAAATGATCAACACGTCAAATGCATGACTGTAGTTATGATGAGATGAGTTGAGTTTTCACTTGAGGAACTGGGATGATGTATGTGAGTTTAAACATGATTTTATGATGCTTGAGGATGGGGTAAAATCGATGAAGGCTTCATGAAGCTTGAGAGTCAGCAACTCTAGCTAGTATGAGAACATTGTTCTTGTACTAATCTCTTGATATTAACCTATGTGCCAGGGTGTGATGAAATCTAATAAAATGTTGATCAGTTTACGCCAATTTGGTAGAAGGCGCTAGCTATAATAATCATACTAAAAGAGAGAAAATTGAAATAAAAGCTCTCACACTTCAAAGCTACATTCGAAAGAGCTTCAACCTAAGGTGAGCACTCCCAACCTTTCACATGTCCACTTCGACCGCAATATGAGGCTTTTATAAGTCGGGCTAGCACCCAAAAAGGGTTTTGTATCGTAAATGCTACAAGTCTGGGTATCAAAGGTATATTAGATACTCAAAAGAGATACAACCCGATGCGTTATCAGGAAAAGAAGTGTAGACAACTCAACACTCTCTTCACGATTGCATTGATCAACACCAAAAATATACATGTGTTGTGTAACAAGGCACTCGAGAGGATCCTTGTTCCAATGAGAGGGAGAGAAGAAAATACACAAGCCTATACCCTCCATCAACTGGCCTTCCATCTATGCTTTTAAGTCTGACAACTAAAGAGACGGTGAATTGATTGCAAGAAATTGTTTATTCCCTAGTGTTAGGAATTGGGTCCTTACGAGAGTCTCTTGTACTAGAACCTCATATGATGTTTTGTCTTTACTCTGGTAACTGCAGTCCACACTTAATATCATATCCTTATTATATATGTATACAAAGAGAGTCTCATGATTAGGGAAGTTTGATACCTTTTGATTAGAGCTTGGTTCAGCTTCGAATTTTAGGTCCACTAAAACTGAGAGTTCTAATCATATCAAGTCTTGTGCTTGACATGCACAATCAAGGATTAATCCAACTTATTCATTCTTTAGTTGCTCGAGGATGAGCAAGGTTTAAGTATAGGAAGGTAATAAATCCACGATTTACCATTATTATTTATTATCCTCCATACATAGACTTTTCAATAAATTGTAACCTTAATTCACTAATATTAAAATCAAACCCTTTGTAAATAACCAAACCTAGTTATGTGTACATAAATAACCTTTTTGTTTTTTATTTCTTTTATTTTCTTAATATGAAAAATATCATAAAATTAGTTTAACTTTGTATATATTTGTTTTGTGTTTATTTATAAATCAAAATACCAAAAAATAACAAAAAAGATTAAAAGGAGTTATTTTAATTCCTTAAAAATACTTACAAAATTTTATCTTGTATATTTTGCTTATTTTAATCTTGAGTTCTACATGAAAGTTATAGATCTTAAAAAGATCTAACACTTTCATGTTAAACACTTTCTTCTTTGTGACTTGTAGATATTTATTTTGTACTTTCTTTGTTTTATTATTTTTCTTTTTTCTCATTGGGCTGTGTGGTGCCTGATGAATCCCCATTCATCACTCTTTATTCTTTTATTTTAGCTACAAAACCTTTGCAAAACACCATGTAGATACATGTAAATAGAATAATTTATCAAAAAGCATGCATTGTGTAAATATTAATAATTAGCATGTTTTTGTGCAAAAATAAAAGAATAAAGAAATAAAGAAAAAGAAGGAGATATTTAGAATAAATATTGAGTGACCTGAACCCAAGGGAAGTCTCCACAAGGGCCTGACCACAAAATAAAATAAGTAGAGAGAGATAGGGTGACTCAACATGGTGTAAATACCCCTCTTTATGTAAATAACTTATTTTATAAAAAAATTAAAAATATATTGATGTTTCCCATATTTTGTATATATTTGTAAAAATAAAAATAAAATAAAAATGGGAAAAATAAAAGAAAAATAAAAATAAATAAATTCTCTCTCATCAGTGTATATATACCATGTATATAGAATAAAAGTTGTAATTATTTCACCCTTGTAAATAATTAATAAAAATCCAATAAAAATCATTTTATATTCCTTATTTTATGGTCTAAATAAATAAAATATAAAATTAGAGTAAATGTACATAAATAAAAAAATAAAAATAAAATTCAAAAATACCTAGGTATACATACCTATATATAATAATAATATAATGTAAATACGTATTTTATTTTTCAAAAAAATAAATAAAAATCAGTAAAAAATACTCTGAAAATAAATAAATATTTTTCATTTTGTAAATATTTTGAAATAAAATCTTTTTCTATTTTATTTTGAATTTCTAAATCATTTTCCAATGCTATTTTCTCATTGGTCCACGGGGGATTGTTGACCCCTGGTCAACTCTCCCCCCAGGACCACTTCCAGGCGGATCTGCACGCTTGACCCGATTTCTCCAATTTATCGCAATCTGATCCGCCAACCATTTCCCTAAACCCCGGGCCCCGATTAACCTTGATTCGTCCCTGATCCATACCCGGGGATCTTCCTAGGGATCCGTGCATCAGAATTCCATGCCCGACTCCATCTTTGCCGGATCCCTACCACTATATAGTATCATCTTCTTCCGCCATTTGCCGCACCTTTGGCTCCCATCTTCGACTCCTAGGACCTCCACTGTGTTCCTTGAGTGACAGCGAGTGACCTCGAGTGTTGCAGTGAGGATTTGAAGGTGCGTAGTCAAGGTCCGGTGACCCTCGTCGTCGAGCTCCGCCGCCGGCATAGCCCGAGCCTCTAGAGGTGACGCTCCATCGAGGCAAAGATCACCAGAGAACCAGCGTCTCCTCCATAGTCGACTTCGATCATCAGTTAGATTCTTTAGCCTCTTTAGCATAGTTTAGATTCGATCTTCACCTTCCAGCTTCGCCAGCTCCGCCCCAGTGGCCGGATCTCCGTCAGTCCATCTTAGCCGTATGATCGACTCCTCGACCCATCTCCACCCTCTTTACACAATCTGATCACCTCGAGTCGGGTTATCTGAGCCTGGATTGAGTTGGGTTCCATCCGCCACCTTCGCCGGAACCCCCAGTCGCCCATCCGCGCCGCTTCCCTTTATCTTTTAGCCAATAACCCATGCCGGAGTGTCCCTCCGAGCATGAGCTTCGTTTTGCAGGTCAATAAACGCAGGAACCCCCCTTGGTCGCACTTTTCACCCCTTCGTCGGAGCAGCCCAGCTCCCTCCTCCCTCGCCGGAGGATCTCGCCGTTGGGAGCTCCATCAGAGGCCACCAACCGACGTAGAACACCATCGCGAGGAGAATCCACCTCTCCGATCTTCCATCGGCCGTTTGGATCGTCTCCGGATCGCCGGAGATGCTCGCCCAGGAGGAGTTCTTCCTGATCATCTCGCAGCCGTCGGATCGTACTTCAACGCCAGTTCGCATCTCAGCCGCACTTCGCATGCCACTGTCAGACGTCAGATCCATGATCTGACGGCCACGTCCGCCCCACGTTCTCCCTCGCGCCAGCATCGTTGGATTCTCCAGAGGGTGTCATCAGGACCGTGCACCCGCCAGCAACTCTCTCCTCGACACCTAGCACTCACGCACCACTCACGCGCCTCGGCTGGGTATCTTGCGCCCACACCCCTGCAGTTTTCTTTAGCTTTTATTTAGTCTATGAAATAAACTTGCACACTTGGTTTATTTGCATATCTGGACCTGTACTTTCTTATATTTACTTTTTATTCCTTGTTTGTGTGAGACACGTGCTTCGATACGTGCTTTTGTGGACTTTTTGCAGTATTTAACTTGTAGTTTCGAGGTGTTATGGTTTACATGTTTATTAATTAGAATGACATTTCAGTCCTTGCGTATGTGAACCACGTGCTAGGCACGTGACCTTGTGGGCTTTTTGCAATATCTGGGCTGGGGTTTGTGATTGTTCTGGATTGAAGTTTAAGTTTTAAAAATGACATTTATACCCCTGTGCGTGCTGTATTCGGACATGTGTTAAATTAATGTGATTTTTGCATTGATGCCCTTCTTGTTTTCACACGTGTCATCCATTTAGCCCTGAAACTTTGTTTTTATTACGTATAGGTCCCTGTGTGCTGTAGCCTTTGTAGTGGTTGAATAAAATATCAAATCAAATCCAAATCTAGTGAAATTTAAACTGTGGCTCTTGCCACTGTGTAAAAATTTCACTAAATTTTTGGGATATTTTTGTTGCTTTTTACTATTTTTAAAAAATCAAAAACCCTCATTTTCCTTACTGTTTGATTTATAAAATCAACTACAAATATAAAAATTTATTTAAAAATTCTAAAAAAATTAGGGCTTGTTTGTTTTGTTTTCTTTGAATTTCTGTCCAAGTTTTAGCCTTTTTAGATTTACAAAACCCATAAAAATTAAAAAACCCTAAAAATCTTATAATTTTTTTTAAATTCTATAAAAATAAAAAAAATTGCAATTCTGGTTTCCTTAGTTTAGTTTTTATTTTTACTTTTCATAAAAATTGTCCTCATATTTTAATAGGCTAATTAGCTATTTTTAATTAGCCTTTCAAATCTGATTGCACACTTCTCTTCTATTTTTACCTTTTTCTATTTTTATAAAATCAACTAAAAATTATAAAATTCTTAAAAAATCACCAAAAACATTTAAAAATATAAAAAACACATAAATAAGTTTGTTTGAATTTTCTGAGCATTTTTGAGTGTTTAATAAATTGTTGTTTGAGTGCTTTTTCCTTTGTTTTTATATTGTCCTTTATAATTAAAAATACAAAAAAATTAAAAAAAATTAAAAATCCACCAAAAACATTTCTTTTTATTTTATTCTATTTTAGACTACTTCGCAGGCCGATTCGGTCAATCCGTGCTCCTTGAGTTCGACCATGTTCGCTATACCAGGTTAAATAAATAGTGAGGATCGCTTTTGCTTTTATTGCTTTATTTTGCTCTATTTGGTGGTCTCTGATTTTTTCTTGATTGACTGAGTCTCGAGATCCGGGTTGCAACGACCCTTGATTGTTCTTATACCTTCACCCGAGTCTTGGCCTTTTTCAGTCATCAGAATGGCGCCATTGCCGGGGAGCACGGCTTAGTAGTCGTTTTTGATTTTGTTTTTGTTCGCAGTTTTCTTCGTGGCTTTTTGTTTTCTTTCACGGCTTTTCGCGGCTTTTTCATTTTCTTTTATTTTCTTTATTTTATTTTGTTTTGTTTTGTTTTTGTTTGTTTTCATTTTGTCTTTATTTTCATTTTTGTATATAGTGCCATTTTATTTTATTTTATCTTGCTTATTTTTATAATAATCTATGTCTGACACCTCTGTTTGTTTTCTTACGAGGGCCCAAGGACCGAGGCAGCTTTTCTCGAAGAGCTGACGCAACCGAGGAATTCGGAGACGGCTCCCTTCTGTACGGAGTTGCAGGAGAGCGTGAGGAGGCGAGCAGGAGCACAGGAGTAGTAGATTAGCTTAGGATAGTTAGTTTATTTTCAGACTATTTATTATTGTAATAATACAGGTACCAGGACTCTCAAAGACTTGTGATTGCGGGGTCTGTTTCTCCGAGCACCGGTGTGCTCGGGGGACCCCACCGTGGTTTGTTTTCTCGCTTTTCTTTTCTTTGATTTCACGTGGATTTCTGTGCTTGAGCCCCTATATCTAGGTTTTTATTTCATTGAGCCAGGTAGCATTAGGTCCACAACCATAATAAGAATATTTGTTCCTATAGATCACGCTTGGACTTAGGCAAATAAATCCGTGCTTCGTGATAATAGGAGCTTCTGTTTAGGACGGTTCTCGCCTTTACATCCATATAGGTAGTTTAAATTTATGCGCGGATCATAATTGCATGTAGACTGCTGGAGTCAGGTACGCCTTCTATCTCGTGCATGCATCATTGATTTTGTCGCGCATCGGCTTTTCCATTTTCCTTCCCCCATTTTTCTGGACTTAGGAATAAAAAGGAAATCAAAAAATTCGTTAGACGATTTTTGAAAAATACTTAAAAAGAAAAACAATAAAATCGGGACTGCTAAACACACTTGACCCTAAAAGACATCTCATTTAAAAATCTGTCTTGGGGAGAATAACCCCCTCCTTGTTTGGTTTGGATGAGCGCGAGAGTGACCCGCATCCTAGGCTAGAGCCATATCCGATTTCTTGACAGACTACCGGCCTTTTATTCGGGACAGTCTGTTAAGAGTATTGGATTCTTATCAGCTCACGTAATCGCTCTGAAAGACTGGCTTGATCACCTAAATAAAATTGACAAGATAATTGACCGAACCTTTACGGTCTTCAACTCAGTGTTGAGTAGGTGAATCGGGGGTTTGCTTTCTCATCTTGTGTGTTTCCAGATCTCTTCTGCCTTCCCCCATATATCTTCTCCTCTTATTCCCTCCCACCCTCCCTTCAATCTTCTACTTCTTCCTCTTCTTTATCCCTAGATGATGGGCCCCCCTCACTTCTTGCTGACTCTTGCGGTTTCTTCACCTTCTTCCCATCAGTCCAGTCCTCCTTCAAGGGAGGTCGGATCTCCGACCAACCTCCCGTTCCCTCCCTCCCATCCCTTTCATTCTTCTAGGCATGTTGCGCTACACGTCCGCAGAGATCAGATTGAGCAGATGCAAGACCCAGACGATGCCATTACTGAGTTGAGAGTGCACTCCATTTGCGATCATAGAGAGCAAATGCGAGTATCAGATGTCTCCTGTGCCAGTATGGTAGATGAGCAGATAGGACAGGGAGCTCAGTCAGCTTCTACATTAGGTCCATTCATTCTGGATTTGGAGCTTATTCAGAGACTGCCGACATTTTCAGGGGAGGTGCACGAGGAGCCCTATCTTCACCTGTCCGACTTCGAGGAGTTTTGCAGGACAAGGATTTATTCAGATATCACTACAGAGGAGATGATGCTGAAGACCTTCCCATTCACACTTCAGGATAGAGCCATGAGATGGCACCGCCGATTGGAAAGGAGATCCACTACGTGGGGAGACTTACGGTTCAAGTTTCTACAGAGATACTTTTCCCAACGTAGAGCAGAGGTCCTTGATCACAAAGTTTTCAATAGACCACCACGAGCCACTGCATGAGGCATGGCCGAGGTTTCTTGACCTCTTGAGGAAATTTCCCGAGCACGGACTTTCACTGACTGACCTTATTAAGATCTCCATGCGGGGAATGACCGTGGAGCAGTTAGCACTGGTGATTACCTCATGTGGCGGTTCACACCGCAGTTCCGATAGTGACTTACTGGATACCATCTCGAGGTTACTTTCACAGAGACCATCTTCACGAGATGCTGTAGTCGGGACAACACATGAGGATGTTGCAGTACTAGTAGGGTGTGTCGTACTACATGAGGATACAGTTTATACACACCAGCCCGAGGACTTGGATTCTGCAGCTCCACAGAGTACAGAGGATATGACTGCTACAGTGGAGGTTTTGACCTAGAGTCTACTCAAGTTCCCATTAGTCTTCCAGCTAGAGTTCGAGTCAGCCCCAGAGTTTTCAGTTGACGATTCTTGGATATCAGGTCTTCTGATACTCCAAGAGACCCCCACTACTACAGCCATCGATCTAGCCATTCCAGATTCCAGTCCCGGATGATTCAGCTACTTTTCTGCAGAGACACTTCTCGGAGTCAGACGGATACCCCGACTCAGCCCAGCAGCCACAGTTCGATATGGTACACCACTTTGAGAGGCCAGACATAGAGATTCCTGTATTCGAGCCTTTTCTCCTCCACGTTGATGAGACAGATACACTTGATGAGGACCATATGACAGCCAGCATTGTCGCAGAGCAAGGATCAGCAACAGACACATTGCCAGCCTCCACGGTGTTGACCAGTACCTTTTACTGCTTCCAGATTGCCGAGAGCCAGACCTTAGATGATGATACATATTGGTGCACAGAGTGGATGCTTGACAGCAGTGCGGATGCCCTTTTAGATTCTGATCCTCAATTTCTCCTCACTAATGATCTTGCATTCCTCCCCGAGGGTTATCTGCGGGAGAATGCCATACATGATGAGTACTCGGTTTCACCTTCTGAGAATGTATCCGATCTGGTGGATCACGAAACCGAGGTCTTCCGATTATTCTGATTCTGAGTCATCTCACCTCGACGACCCTCGCGAGGATGAGCCAATCCTTGAGATATGCGATGATCTATCTAATTTATCTCCATTATATGCATCGGATATCTGTTTTCCTAGAGAGTCTCCTGATCCACACTTTCCATACCTCTTTGAGACACTGATTGACGTGGAGGATTCTATGACTGATCCATCCTTCTCCACGTTTGATTCCTTTGGCTCTACACTTCCACTCCAGTCTGATCCTGAGCCGACAATTTCTTTTGTGCTACCGGATCCTGATCACATCTTCCCATATCCTTGGCCGGTAGCAAACACCCGCCTGATTGCATACCTGGGTGTCCTTCTTTACACTTTTGATTTCGTCGATGTTCTCACACCGAGACTACGACGATAGTACAACATTCGCCTTACATATGCCCTCCTGAACCTTGACACAACTTTGTCCTAGCCTTTGCGCCCAGCTAGGGGCGTAAAACCTAGCGCTTGTTGAGAGGCACCTCAACATTGTACCCTTTTGTATATACGTGTTTTGTCGTGATTTGATCCTTCTTTCTTCCGTGTTCATTTTCACCCCAGGTCTAACTTAGGATTATCTTTGCTATACTTAGGATATACCTCATCCTAAGTATAGGGGGTGGAAACACCGAGTTGTTTCTTTTGTTCCGTTTCATCACTTCTGTTGTTGCATATACTTAAGGATTCTTTACCTTAAGTATAGGGGGAGTGATGCCCTTCCATATTGTATGTATTTGCTTGTTTTCTTCATCATTTTCTACCTCTGTTTTGCTGCCTATACTTAGGGATATTTTATCGTAAGTATAGGGGAGGTAGACACTGTACATTCTCACTCGGATTTCCCTTCATGTACAGCCTGCTATACTTAGGATTATTTAATCCTAAGTATAGGGGGAAACCCCGAGATCCTCTTGCATTTTTATTCTTTTATATAGCCTTCCTTTTCACTTCCCTACACTAAGCACGAGTTATGTCTTCTTCATCGCTCTTGACTCTGAGGACATCGTTCGAGCTAAGTATAGGGGGGTGTCGTATATATTCCATATATACCTTAGCCGTAACTCGTACTTTATGTGTGTGTTAATAAATAAAAATAGCTAAAACCCAAAAATCCATAAAAATTATTTTTTTTTCTTTTCCTTGTAAATAAAATTCTTTTATTGCACATACATAGCTAGTTGTACAAATTATTTTTGTAAAAGTATTTGTAAAATTTGTGTAAATAGCTTGTAAATATTTTCATATCAAAATTATGTATATAGTACAAAATTTTTGTAAAATGTTTTGAAAATCAAAAGTTTGCAAAAATCTTGTGTAAATTTGTGTAAATATTTTGCAAAACTTGCATTCAAGCATACATCCATATTTTCAAAACATTTTTCAAAATTTTTTGCACATTTGTAAATATTTTGTAAATAGCATCTTTGTAAATACTTATATAGTTTTTCCTGGATCATAGTTGACAATTAAACTAGCCTGGAATTAAATTGAAAAATGGAGCTTGGTTAAGATCTTAATCCACCTAATTCTAAGAGGAACCTTATAATGCTTAGGGTTGAGACTTGTCAGGTCCATGGTGACTTAATTCTTTGAGTCCACTAGGCTATGATCATATGTCATCTCGATGAGCCTAAGTAGAGCACTTAACAACACACACATGACTCATATAGACAATGGCTATACTTGGACCCGCACTTTACACCGAGCTCTCTACAGATGAGGTGGTGAGGAGGCAGTCTTCCTTGACTTGGGGTAGCATATGAGGGTAATACTTCTAGGCGGAACCTCTCTTCTTCTTATAGTGAAGGAAGTGCGTCTCAACTTTGTCTGGTTGCCATGAGGTCTAACGACAGGAGTTGTGGGTTGCAATAATGCTTCAAAAGAGGGATAGTCTACTGGTTCAAGAAGAAAAACTCCGTATGTATATATGCTGCACTTTGTAGATATGTTGTATATATGTACATCAAAAAAATGCAAAAAGAAAAGAACTTCAAAAAAGTGGTGGGTCTGATAGAAAATGATAATCCCACCGGATTGTATATAGTGCAATAAGCAAAGCTTGAGACTCATGTTCCATCTTATGTAGCTTGCAGTAGGGAGACTTAGCTACACTGGTTGAGCTCCCATGGATACATGGCTACACTGGCCATGGTCCATTCTCTTCCTCCCCCTCTTCTTGAGCCGGTTGAACTTGAACTTAGAAGGGAATACCCCGCTCCTCGAGGAAAGAGTGGCCAGACTAAGGTCTTAGAGTTACCTTGTTGGGGAGGGTTGTCATTTTGCTACTTCTGAGGTAGAGAGCTATACCTCACTTACATTGTACAAGGAAAGATTCATGGTCTTCAGGGTTTGTGTATGTAGACTTGTTCTGATCTGGATTATTGAGGAATCTTGACTATAGATTAGTGGATCTTAGAGGCTGTTAAGTTTTAAACCTAAGTCCAAATAAGGTTCAAACACATTAATAATCCAAAGATCTGACTGAGCTTCAAACTTCAATTTAATGAAGGCAATTTTAATAATCAACATTGATTCATTCTTTTCCCCTTCTTTTTCTTTTTCTTTTCTTTTTCACTTCTTTTTCAAATAAGTGTTTACTAAGGGACTAGCAAATTTAAGTATAGGGGTGTGATGAATCCCCATTCATCACTTTTTATTCTTTTATTTTAGCTACAAAACCTTTGCAGAATACCATGTAGATACCTGTAAATAGAATAATTTATCAAAAAGCATGCATTGTGTAAATATTAATAATTAGCATGTTTTTGTGCAAAAATAAAAGAATAAAGAAATAAAGAAAAAGAAAGAGATATTTAAAATAAATATTGAGTGACCTGAACCCAAGGGAAGACTCCACAAGGTCCTGACCGCAAAATAAAATAAGCAGAGAGAGATAGGGTGACTCAACATGGTGTAAATACCCCTCTTTATGTAAATAATTTATTTTCTAAAAAATAATAAATATATTGGTGTTTCCCATATTTTGTATATATTTGTAAAAATAAAAATAAAATAAAAATGGGAAAAATAAAAGAAAAATAAAAATAAATAAATTCTCTCTCATCAGTGTATATACCATGTATATAAAATAAAAGTTGTAATTATTTCACCCTTGTAAATAATTAATAAAAATCCAATAAAAATCATTTTATATTCCATATTTTATGATGTAAATAAATAAAATATAAAATTGGAATAAATGTACATAAATAAAATAATAAAATTAAAGTTAAAAAATACTTATGTATACATACCTGTATATAATAATAATATAATGTAAATATGTATTTTATTTTTCAAAAAAATAAATAAAAATCAGTAAAAAAATACTCTGAAAATAAATAATTATTTTTCATTTTGTAAATATTTTGAATTAAAATCTTTTTCTTTTTTATTTTGAATTTCTAAATCATTTTCCAATGCTATTTTCTCATTGGTCCACGGGGGATTGTTGACCCCCCGTCAACTCTCCCCCCAGGACCACTTCCAAGCGGATCTGCACGCTTGACTCAATTTCTCCCATTTATCGCGATCTGATCTGCCAACCATTTCCCTAAACCCCGGGCCCCGATTAACCTTGATTCATCCCTGATCCACGCTTGGGGATCTTCCTAGGGATCCGTGCATCAATTTTCCATGCCCGACTCCATCTTTGTCGGATCCCTTCCACTATATAGTCTCATCTTCTTCCACCATTTGTCGCACCTTTGGCTTCCGTCTTCGACTCCCAAGACCTCCACCGTGTTCCTTGAGTGACAGCGAGTGACCTCGAGTGTTGCAGTGAGGATTTGGAGGTGCGTAGCCTAGGTCCGGAAACCCTCATCGTCGAGCTCCGCCACCGGTGTAGCCCGAGCCTCTGGAGGCGACGCTCCATCGAGGCGAAGATCACCGGAGAACCAGCGTCTCTTCCACAGTCGACTTCGATCATCAGGTAGATTCTTTAGCCTCTTTAGCATATTTTACATTCGATCTTCACCTTCCAGCTCCGCCCTAGTGGACGGAGCCCCGCCAGTCCATCTTAGCCGTATCGATCGACTCCTCGAACCATCGCCACCCTCTTTACACAATCTGATCACCTCGAGCCGGGCTATCTGATCCTGGATTGAGTTGGGTTCCATCCCCCACCTTCGCCGGAACGCCCAGTCGCCCATCCGCACCACTTCCCTTTATCTTTTAGCCAATAACCCATGCCGGAGTGTCCCTCTGAGCACGAGCTTCATTTTGCAGGTCAATAAACGCAGGAACCCCCCCTTGGCCATGCTTTTCACCCCTTTGCCGGAGCAGCCCAGCTCCCTCCTCCCTCGCCGGAGTATCTCGCCGTTGGGAGCTCCATCGGAGGCCACCAACCGACGCGGAACACCATCGCGAGGAGAACCCGCCTCTCCGATCTTACATCGGCCGTTTGGATCGTCTCCGGATCGCCGGAGAAGCTCACCCAAGAGGAGTTCTTCCTGGTCATCTCACAGCCGTCGGATCGTCCTTCAGCACCAGTTCGCATCTCAGCCGCACGTCGCCTGCCACTGTCAGACCGTCAGATCCATGATCTGACGGCCACGTCCGCTCCGCGTTCTCCCTCATGCCTGCACCGTTGGATTCTCCAGAGGGCGTCATCAGGACCGCGCACCCGCCAGCCACTCTCTCCTCGACACCTGGCACTCACGCGCCACTCACGCTCCTCGGCTGGGTAACTTGCGCCCACACCCCTGTAGTTTTCTTTAGCTTTTATTTAGTCTATGAAATAAACTTGTACACTTGGTTTATTTGCATATCTGGACCTCTACTTTCTTATATTTGCTTTTTAGTCCTTATTTGTGTGAGATACGTGCTTGACACGTGCTTTTGTGGACTTTTTGCAGTATTTAACATGTAGTTTCGAGGTGTTATGGTTTACATGTTTATTAATTAGAATGACATTTCAGTCCCTGTGTATGTGAACCACGTGCTGGGCACGTGACCTTGTGGGCTTTTTGCAATATCTGGGCTGGGGTTTGTGATTTTTCTGGATTGAAGTTTAAGTTTTAAAAATTACATTTATACCCTTGTGCGTGCTGTATTCGGACATGTGGTAAATTGATGTGATTTTTGCATTGATGCCCTTCTAGTTTTCACACATGTTATCCATTTAGCCCTGAACTTTGTTTTTATTGCGTATAGGTCCCTGTGTGTTGTAGCCTTTGTAGTGTTTGAGTAAAATATCAAATCAAATCCAAATCCAGTGAAATTTGGATACATGGCTCCTGCCAAAATTTCACTAAATTTTTGGGACATTTTTGTTGCTTTTTACTATTTTAAAAAATGAAAAACCCTCATTTTTCTTACTGTTGATTTATAAAATCAATAAAAAATATAAAAATTCATCTAAAAATTCTAAAAAATTAGGGCTTGTTTGTTTTGTTGTTTTTGATATTCAATCCAATTTTTAGCCTTTTTGGATTTATAAAACCCATAAAAATTAAAAAACCCTAAAAATCTTATAAAAATTCTTAACAATTCTATAAAAATAAAAAATGCAATTCCAGTTTCCTTAGTTTAGTTTTTATTTTTACTTTTCATAAAAGATGCCCTCAGATTTTTATATGCTAATTAGCTATTTTTAATTAGACTTTCAAATCTGATTGCACACTTCTCCACTATTTTTGCCTTTTCTATTTTTATAAAATCAACTAAAAATTATAAAATTCTTAAAAAATCACCAAAAACATTTAAAAATTTAAAAACACAAAAATAATTTTGTTTGAATTTTCTGAGCATTTTTACGTGTTTAATAAATTATTGTTTGAGTGCTTTTTCCTTTGTTTTTATATTCTCCTTTATAATTAAAAATACAAAAAAAATTAAAAATATTTAAAAATCCACCAAAAACATTTCTTTTTATTTTATTCCATTTTAGACTACTTCATAGGCCGATCCGGCCAATCCGTGCTCCTTGAGTTCAACCCTGGTCGCTATACCAGGTTAAATAAATAGCGAGGATCGTTTTTGATTTTATTGCTTTATTGTGCTCTATTTGGTGGTCTCAGATTTTTTCTTGATTGACCGAGTCTCGAGATCCGGGTAGCAACGACCCTTGATTGTTCTTATACCTTCACCCGGGTCTTGGCCTTTTTCGGTCATCGGTACCTCTACCTCCAACCACATGGCCCGATCCTTCATTGACACCCACTCCCTCTTTCAATCGTCAGATCGTTTCTGATGGATCTCATCTAGTCCATCCGTACCTGCCTCATTCATGATCGTCTGATTATATGGATCATAGTGCATAAAACCTTTCACATGCACCTCGTCATCGACTGTTAGATCCAACAGTCAAGTGCCATCGTCAAACTCTGTGTTGCTCACTCCCATACATCCGTCCTCTCTACAACTATCTTTCTCCCTCATTTCTCCATGACTCTAGTTGAACCCTCCACCCAACCGACCACACCCAGTCGTAGATCGGTCATCCCTATTCTTTGTGTGTCACCTGGCCCAAACCCTCATCCAACAACTGGTCAGTGGGGGGACGGTTAAACTCCCACGATCATCACCTGGAACCACCCCTAGGTCTCCTTTTGTACCTCATCTCCAACGTAATTTCACCCGATCTGCCTCTATAGAGAATGTTCCTAAATTTTGCTCCTCCATCTATGCTAGAGATAGGGTGAGAACCTTGAGTGATGACAAAGCTTCACTCCAGGCACGATCCTTGGCCATTTTGATTAAGTTACATCACCATAGGTGGTTGTTTCATCTTCCAATCACAGCCAGATTGGTGAGCGAAGACCAGAGGTTGCTATGACCTCAACCCAAGCTCCTCCTCCATGTTTAATTCCATCTCAGACCTTTACCTTCATTTCCAGGTAAGCTTCTCTTTCTTGATCCCGGTTTTTCTTTGATTTTTCTTCAATTTCATAGACCCTTCCTTGGTTAGCTGAGTACCTCATCACCTTCTCTAGGTGGGTGGAAGCTATCCACACTCGAGATGCAGATAGTAGGTTTCTCTGTAAATTTGTAAAAGATCACATAGTTTCTAGGTTCAGGGTCCCCAAAAGTTATCATTTCTAGGTTCAAGGTCCCCAAAAGTTATCATTTCTGATGGGGGTAACAATTTTGTAAATAAGGACACGAACAATCTAACTAAGAATTATGGAATTGACCCTCGGGTCGCTATTCCCTACCAGCCATAGTCCAATGGTATGGTTGAGATTTTGAATAGGGAGGTAAAAGAAATATTGCAAAAGTTAGTCCACCCTAATAGGAAGAACTGGTCTCAGCTCTTGGACCAAGTTCTAAGGGCCTATAAGAGTACTTTCAAGACCCCTCTTGGGACCTCCCCATTCCGCATGGTATTTGGGAAGCCTTGCCATTTGTTTGAATAGTTAGCAGGTAAATCAGAATGGGAAATTAGAAAGCCAAATTGAAACACTTATCATGGGAAGAAGAGCAGACATATGGATCTGAATGAATTGATAGATATCAGAAATCGAGCGTACGAAAACATCATGATTATGAGGACAAGGTTAAGAGATGGCGTGATCAACACATTTGAACAAAAAGTTTGTCCTTGGGCAAAAGGTATGGTTATTCAATGCCAAGTCGAAGGTCTTTCAGGGCAAGTTGAAGTCAAAGTGGACAGGTCTCTTCATGATCCATGAAGTACACATCAATAGCAGCGTAGAGACCTCTGATCTTACAGATGGTGCACGATTTTTCTTCGTGTATGGGCAATTCCTTAAGCATTATGGAACCAATGAGCAATTGGTCTATATAGAGGAGATAGTATTCACAAAGAGTACCGATTTAGATTATATCCTTAGACCTTTTGTGTGACACCTTGATATTCATGACCATCTTCATCATCAAAGATTTAATAGCTTGAAGATTTAGCAGCATGTAAATTATCATTGACTCCATCATATTTATATCCACCTCACTTATTGATCCCCTCGCTTGTGAGTAATCTTCCATAGGTTGACTAGAGCCTAAGTAGGGGGGGACTGATCCCCATTGTGTATATATCCGCTTCTATTTTTTACCTACCCTTGACCGCCTCATTCTTGACATTCTTCTGTATTTAGGCCCTCAAAAGCCAAAGTATAGGGGGTAGTCAACTTCCATTCTTTTTCACCACTTATACTTAGTACGAGCCATATCTTTTTTTATTATGTGCTATGAGAACATAACACAAGTTAAGTATAAGGGGGTTGCATAAATAAAGGAAAAAACTCACCGTCAACCACCATATCTGAGAAATAAAGGATGATGGCATTTGAAAAAGACATAGACATTAAATGAACAACATATCAGACAGTCAGAAGAAGAATGACCACCCATAGGTCTTCAGTAATGCATGAAGAAGCTGAGATGAAGGTCTCCCAAGAACATGAAAAAAGAAACTAAGGACGAAGTTAGAACAACATACTAGAGCAACATAAAAGGATTTCTCTCCGATGGAAACCTTATAAGACTCATGGTCAACAACCATGAAGCACTTGGTACCAACAGACGGCAAAGGAGCAGACAAATCGCAACACATGGCATCCAAGGAATACCAAGTCTCCATATAAAAGGTTGAGAAACATACCCAAGAGTAGCACAAATGGCTTCTCCCCTATGAAAACCCTAACATAAGCATGGAGGACATCAGGTAGAGGTTGTTACATATGTCATCCAACAGGTAATAAGGCCTAGCAGCTAACTAAAGCCCACATGCCAAATATAGCCCACATCCAAAGAAAAGAAACAAATATGGATGTCGACCCATGTGTCAAATCAAGGGGAGAAAACCCAGCCCACAACCAAAGAAGGGAAACAAAGCCTGTTATCGACCCACATGGAAAAAAGGAAGAAAACCCATCATTAACTAAGGTATATATATTCTTTTAAAATTAAAAATAAATTAAATTTTGCAAATATATATATAAAAATTAAACATCTTTGACATCATATTTGCATTTCACTAGTTTTATTTACATTGGCATAGCATACACAACACTGCAATAAACTTCATAATTCATTTAATTTCATACCCATTGCATTTGTCAAAATATTTATTGCATCACACTTAGATATATTTCATAGTAAATTCAATTCATTGAGCTGACCGAGTCACTTAACTAAAACTTTTCCTCCATCTTGAGTTTGACCATGGCAAACTTGCCACATAAAATAAAAAGAAATTGACCACATATAAATTGACACATCTTGTGGTTTTTGATAATTGCCTTATATATCAACAATATACGACACTTATGTTGAAGTATCTGAAGCGGACTGGAGGTAGGCGATTTCATGGTCCGGGCGCAATGTAAAGGAGTCAAGACTTTGCAATTGTTTCTCAATAGTGGGAGAGTCTATCTTTGGTCTTAGGATTTGTTATCCACATTTTTGTCTTTTCTTATACAATTAGAGTGGACTCCATTTGGAGTTTCCATGAATGTAGTGCTTGAGGTTTTGGGCTTGGCCTGTTTTGACCAAGCTGTGTGGTTGAGGTCTATTTTTATAGTGTGTACTTTAGTTCTATGTTGCATGGTAGCTATTATATCAAGTTAGGTTTCTAGTTGTGCTAATGGAAGTAGGACCGTGCATTTTCACTGAATAAGCTGCAACTTAAATTGATATTCACTTAGCTTAAATAATTGGTTTTATCTATCGCCAATAGAAGTTCATGTCAAGTGTGTATTTTTCATCATTGCATTCATTTAGTATACAGTTTAATAAATTCTATTTTACATCCCACATGTAGATTATTAGGAAATAATACCTTCTAATTAAGAACTCATCTTCATGTTTGTCATTGCACCACCTTTTATCGCATTTTTCTTTTATTTTCTCTCATTTAAGTAAAAATTAAGAATTGAAAAAAACTCATTGGACAGTCTACGAACTAGTTTCAAAATAAATGATAATATTAATTTTAAATAAAGGACTACTTAAAATACTGACCTACTAAAACAAAAATTTAACCCACATTCATTATGCGCAGGAGAGCAACCTTGAGCTTGTTTGAAAGTATGCTCTAGATTGATTGAAGTGTGAGTGATAATCATAGAATTTGTCAAGTAATCTAACAAATCAGATACTCAAGTCGTTGCGCGAACGATCAATGCAATTAATCAACCATTAACCCATAAATATAGATAAAGCAATCAATGTGACATTTGAGTTAAAAGTTTATTTTAACTCTACAAATTATGTGTATAGAGTAAAAATATGTAGAGCGTTGAACCACAGAGACAACATGGAGTAGAGTACAAAATTACTACTTATTGCTTTTTTGTTTTATTTTTACATTTTTACATCCTTTTCTTTTTTTAAATTTTGTGGGTTTAATATTTTAATTTTTATGGATTTTTATTTTTATATTTATCATCTTTTAAATTTGCAAAATAATAAATTTTTTATTCTGAAGGAAAAAATATATAATAATATAGTTAACATCTATACTATATAAATAAAATAAGGAAAAGAGATGTTTTTGGATTTTTAAATAAGGCAAATAAAGTCCAAATATAAGGAATAAAATATTTTTGGATTTTATGTAATTTTCTTTGTTTTGGTGATTTTTGGGAAAATTTTATTTTTTCTGGATTTTGAAATATATAAGAAAAAATAGTGGATATAATAAATAAATAGCCTTGCTTACGATTTTAAAAATGTTTATAAGCTCAAAATAAATCCTAAACTAATTTTAAAAAATAATATGTATCGCAAAGAAAATTCAAAAATAGAGTATAATATTTTGGGATTTTCTTTATTTTTGCAAACTTTTTTAAGTTTTTTAGGCCTGTGTAATTTTTAGGAGTTTTACTTTATATTTTTCAAGAATATTGATTCAAAAGGTGAAATATAGCTAAATAAACAAATAAGATTTTTTTTGGAAATTTTCAAAACATTTTGTAAATTTTATGGATTTTTATATGGCAAACAAGATAAAATGCAATGTTTTTAAATTTTTAAAAATAAAAAATAAATTTAAATGCCTTGCAAAAAAGATATATGATAAAATAGGGTTCCAAGAACTTAAGAAAATTTTCCTAAACTTTTTTTATGTAAAAACTATTTTTTAAAATTAAAATACAAGCAAGAAATTAAATAAGTTGACAGGGACCTAAATATAATTTTTAGGAAGTTAAAATGCATACAAAATATTCAAAAAAAAGTCCTAGGGTCAATCACACAAAATGCTCACGTATAATCAATATAATATACGCTAGCGAGGGTATTTTTGTAAATAAAATAACTTCCAGATCCAAGCATGTAATTATCCCAAAAATATAACACTGATTCTTAGAGTTTTAGTACTGAATCAAAATATCCAAACTCGGAGGGGGTTGTTTACAAAATGTCCAAGTCCCTCATGTTTATGGACATGTAAGCTGACATGGCACTAGACCTAAGTGCTATAAAATAAAGTTTTGAGGGATCACGTGCAAATATTACAAAAATAATTACACTACATATGAATGTTTTAGTTGTAAAATTAAAATACAAAAAGACGGGGTTTGAATATGCAATATACCCCTTGACACGCTGATTGGCGATAGAAGGCACTACATGTGGAACCACTTAAGCATCATAGTCCATATGGGCGCGTAACGGTTCTTGGATGGATGCCTAACTGTTAATAGTTGGGTCGATCTAGTGGCTTTTGTGCAATCTGGAGCGGGCTCCTGATCGGACGGTGATGCGATTGCTTGGATGAACTGGGAAGAGCAACCCATCGTGGCTGCTTTGATCGACGATGGTGCATTATTTCGGCCACCTATAGAGCTACCAAATGTCTCAAAATGGATCTAAGGCCCCTCTGCATCTATAGGTACCCTCGAATCACTTCGGGCCTCGTCAGAGGAGGCATGGAGAGTCGATGAAGCCAAGGAGGTGCAACTGCTGAAGTCTTGACTCAATTTGCCTCAGATGAGGCGCTCAGCTTCTGGAACCTACAGGGTTAGCGTGAGAACAAAATGGCAAAGGTTCCAAGATGTTTAAGTGGTTGAATTGGCGTGAAATAGAGCAAGACGGTGTCCTCCAGCGAACGACAGAAAAAGGAGATCTAATCTCATGATTTTTCAAGATCAGGGATGAAAGATGGGTAGAAATGGTAGACGGTGAGATGAGGTGTGTGTGAGAGTCATCAGGGAGTACAGTCACAGTCAGAAACGTCTAGAACAATGGTCGGATCTCTAAGATCCGGCGATGTATTTTTTGGATTTTCAATCGCAAATAGATGAAGTTAAATAAAATGAAATGCTAATCTAATCTACTGACTACCATATGAAACTAAAACAACAAAGATAAATTCCTCACATGGTCTGAGAACCAACCTAGGAAGCAAGGACCACCAAAGCTGCTCTGACGATGAATGAATCATGCTCCAAGCTCCTCCTCCTCACCTCGAATAGCAGGGAGCCTCTTCCTGTCACAAAGGAATCCTCTAGAATTTGATTCTAGGGGTTAGGACACAAAGATGTGGGTTCCATTTCAAAACTGAGGGAAGAGATGCTATATATAGTCGTGACTGGAGGCCTTGGTTCGCTTAGGGTTTTCATGCAACCCAAAGGTTGACTATTGAAATATTTTGATCTATGTGAAAGATATTTGGGAGTTGAGAAATTTTTGTGAAGGAATCGAGCAGAGAGGATGCTTGGATCGGGCTATAGAAATGGGTAAAATGAGGCAATCACCTACGATGAACCAGTCCAAAGAGGCGATGAGGCAATTGACTTGGATCAACGGTCGCCGCCTCCTCATAAGTCCACATCAACTGCTAGATGACAAAATAGAACAAAAATAGAAATAAATGTAAATTAAAATATAATTGATTTTATTAAATAATTCTTAAAAACATGAAAGTTTATTCTTATTTTATTTATTATTTTAGGTGATTTTTATTTATTTATATCAACTTATTTATTATATGTTAATTATTACCAGTATAATTACATGTATATATATGTATGTTTTATGTATTTTATTTTTATTTTGTCTTTTATGTATTTATTATCATATTGACTTATTTTATTTTTTTATAATATAATTTATTATGTATTTACATATTTTTATTTTTATTTGTGTTTATACTAGTAAATACTTAGATGTATATGTGTTATATGTATAATATATCTATGTATTTAACTCCATTATTTATTTTGAATTTATTTTAAATGTTTAAATTATTGTTTATATTTTTAATATGTCTTAATATATACAATTATTTAAAATTGTAAAAAGAGTAAAAATGTAAAGAATACAGTATATTAATATTATATACTGATATATATAGTACAACCAGAAATCCTGCTTTTGTATCTTAACTCCATTTTTTTGTGAATCCACCTTCATTATATAGGTAATTTAATTTGGAATACAATGGAGGTAAGTTTGGTAAATTTTGAGTCTGTACGGAGGATATATTAATATGTGAGTTCTGTCTGCGGCTTTTTCATCTATGTGTCCCAATTGCACTGTGTGTTATTTTTATTGGATCTTATTTGTATTTTTCTATACGTTATTATGGCAAGTTTCATGCTGAGAATATCTTTATTTGGGGTGTGTTATATGGGTGTGTTATAAAATAGTGTAAGTATGGTTGTATACAGTGTTTTGAGCACTTAGGGTTTCTAGGTTTTTGTGTCTTTTTTGTCTATATTATTTTATATTTACTCCCCAACTTTATTTGTTGTCGACCTAGTCAATACTGACTTGGCCTTGGAGTTTCCATCGGTATTTACAATACTTCCTTTATTTTTCTTTTATTTTCTTTATTCATTTATTTTGAATTTAAATACAAGTGTTTATGTATTATTTAAATGAAACGGTTAATATGCTTAATTTGTACAAATTAGATTTATTTACATGTATTTAACTTGGGATTTAAAGATAAAATAAAGGGATAAAAATGAATGAATGGGTATTCATCAGCGAGCTGTAAGGTATGAGCTCAAATCCATAAAGTTAATTCCTAGATGTGTGTGTATTCTAACCCTATGGTAAATACATTGAAGACACTCGATTCTCTGACCTGAATGGTGATTTAAGTGTAAGGTTAGTGTTTGTAGATGTTCAAGGTCCTGATGTTGGATACTTATGAAAACGGGTAAATCTGTGATGAGGGGTAGCCTTGAGCGTATCCATATACGCTAAAATGGTCATCAACATAGGAGATCTTACATGTGATTATTAACAAACAATAGCTGAAAATCACACGTAAAACTGAAAAGATTAAAATAAATTGGACCATTACGTCTTTCACCGTGAGAGCGAGAAATTTACGGTTTGTCTTGCATTTTGTTTTGTGTGTGATTTCTTCTGTGAACTTGCACAGTTTCAGCTTTGCTTTGCAGCCATTCTCGCCTTCCTCTTCAACCATGTCGGGTTACTAGTATAAATATCCTGATCTTACAAGCCGACCTACTTCTATCAAGCCATGATCATCTTTGGTCTCCTTTCCATCCATGTCACCTATGTCAATACAAGGTAACCCTCTCCGTGAGACACTTCTATTCCATTCACCATTCGAGGTCGGAACTCTGACCAGACTCTTTTCTTTACCCTTCATACCTACTTCACCTTCTCCATTTCACTGCTCTCTATCATCCCTGATTTTGGTAAAGAAAGCAAAGGAGCTCACATATATTAAGATGATTAAAGAGCATATGGACAAACTAGAGAGAGCGAATGCTCAGATGTAGAGAGAGAGAGAGAGAATCACCGTCTAAAAAGAAGGTTTTGTGCATATGATTTATCTAAGTGTGGCGTTAGTGAATGAAGGCTGTGTAAAACATTTTCTAGGTACTCAATGCAATAAATGACATGCACAGGTCTTCAAATCTTTATACGATCCAATTGTATTAGCATTTAGATGCTTTTGTCCTTTGATGTCGTTATGTACGTGAGATCAAAACTAATATATAGTTTCCACAGTAATTTTATTACCATAAACAAAATAACTATTACAATTCGACGTGTACTTTAGCTATTATTAAAAATTCAAATGCTTCTAAAACTCCAATAGGTATTGTTAGTTATTATCGAAAATTAAGTGTTTTAATAGAAATTTCATCATGAATAACAAAAGACATGCAAAATTATTGATATTGATTCAGTAATAAACAAGACATATTATTGGATGAGAGGATAGTCTTGGAAGTTTGTTATGTTCCAAATTTGAGGTAGACTATCATATCCCTTGGACTCTTGGACTCTTAATGATATGGCTACAACCATTTAGGAGGGATTTTGCTAGTGGACAAAGAAGGGACAATCATCATTAAGGGCACTCTATGATCGACCAATGTCTATAGTTACTAATTTTGTTATAATGGTATCCTTAGTTGTGAAAGCAAAAGCTGAATTATTGCATGTACTCAGGGAACATGAGATAAAGGGTGATGAACATTCTTACTTGGAATGATCTTTTAAGAGATCTCAAAGGATCTAAGTTGGCATTCTGTGAGCATATTTTTTAAAAAAATGACATGTGAATAAAATTAGTAAAGTAGTTCCCATAATAAAAAAGACACCTAATTATATCCATATAGACTAATGAGAGCCCTCTCAAGTTCTATCTTCGGGAGATGACAGACGCTTCTTATAGATTGTCGATGATTACTCCATGATAGTTTAGGTTTTAATGATGAAGCACAAGAACAAGGAATTCAAACTATCATAGAGTGGGAGATCTTGATGAAAAATCAAACTTCAAGAGGATGGGCATCTACATACAGATGATTACTTGGAGTTTTATTCATCAAACTTTATAAAGTTTTGCAACGAGAAGGGTGTGCGGGATATCGTACTTTCAAAAAATGCCACAATAGAATGGAGTTGTAGAACAAATAAATAATATATTATGGAGAGAGGAAGATGCATGAATTGTTAATGTGGGTCTTATAGGGTATTTTGGGAGAAAGCTATTAGTACTGCTTGTTACTTGGTAAATCAGAGTTACATATCCACTATAAAGTACAAGATGTTCCTATAAGCATAATATAGTAATTATGCCAATTATAACATTTTACATGTCATTTATTTTGATGCATACTATTATGTAAGTGAAGGAAAGTAAACGTCAATGGTAAAGAAAGAGATGTTTAAAAGTTATAGTATAGGACTAAATGAATATATAAGTCACTATCCTTATGAGCATAGAATCACTCCTAGTAGGGTTATTACTTTTGATGAGAATTAAATGCTTCACTTGAAGATCGAGTTTGTTAATGCAAAGACATGGTATGATATCCACAACATGTAGAGGTAAGTTAGGACCAAGTAGTTGATCACACCACTTATAATTAAGTTGATGATGAAGAACTTATAGGTGAGCAATTAGGAAAGAGTCCCCATTACCTTTTTGCTAATCGACCTCTTATAAAGATAGAACCTCCACAAAAACAAGGTTTTGAGGGACATAATAGTTGCATTTACACATGTTATTGAGAAGATAGTCTCTAGAGTCATCTTTTTACAGGGAATCTACTATAGAAGCATAATCCAGACATTGGAATGCTAGATGAAATCTCTTCACAAGAATCAAACAAGGGAGTTTGCTAAGTTGCCGAAGAGGAGGAATGTCATTAGCTTCAAATGAATCTTTAAGAAAGAGAAGCGAATCTCAAATAACGAATTCTTTTTGATAGAAGACACATATAGTTGTAAAGGGATACCGTCAAAAGGAAGGTAGAGTTTACTATATGAGAATTTTTTTCTCATTATAGGGCACCCGTTTTTCAAGGTGCCCAGCTCTCATAACACGTCGAGACTTTGAGCTGTAATGGTTACATATGACAACATCTTTTTTGTAGGGGGGACTCCACGAAGACATTTTGACGAGAGGACGAGAGAGATTCACTTTTCAAGATAAGAAAGATAATATGTATAGATTAAAGACTACTTGTGACTCAAGTAGTCTCCCAGGTAGTGATACAAATGGTTTGCAAACTTCGTGATCGATCTTGAGTTTGACATGAGTTTTTATGAATGGTGTGTTTAGTACGATAAGGAGAGGATCAAGGGACCTTCACCTGTCTGTTGTGTTACACTGATGATATGGAGATTGACGATAAGAAGAGCAGTAATATAAATGATCTAAAGAAGTTCCTTAGTTCAACCTAATCTGTCAAAGGACTCCCAGAAAGCTCCTCCACTGCCACCACCGAGTCAATATGCATCATCAGCCGAACACATTTCAACACGTTACAATCAAAGAAAACGGTCTGAGCATCTTCCACACTCGCATTGCACCTCTAAGTCTAACACATGCCAATGGCGCCTGAGAAAAATCTCTGTCAAATATGCTGCTCCTCCGTAGCAGTTAGGCAAATAACCTTTATTCTCCCACTGCCGAGAATTATTATTTTAGAAAGAAAGAAAAAGAGAGAGAATCTAATCAGCAAAAATTTATTATCCTACAATCGTGGACAGCGGATGGATCAAGGTCTGGGAGAGCGAGAACATCCATTCTTTGCAGCAACTTGCACATGATGCTCTAACCCTAATGGGAGCATAACTTCCGTTCCTGGAATTCGCGATTCACCTGGGAATCGCTTCTGGAATACCGTGGACTCCATCGCCGGCCATCGATAACTGCGACTGGAGTACGTGGCCTAACTTTGTCCATGTTTGTTGAAGCTTCTTATTGGGATTTGCTGCAAGCAACTTATTCCCCCTTTTTTGAGCAATTATTTATTTCTTTTATTGCACAAAGGACATATCTGGAAACCTGAACTAGGTATAATACGAGTACAATGTCTCAAAGCTTGAAATACACGGTAGCATCTCTTGAACAGTACAAAACCAGGATGCACACCTTCTTCCAACATTGTGGGCGAGACCTCATAATTGCCCAAGTGATAATTTGGGTGACCCATTTTTGGTAGGGTCACCTCATGTATGTCAACCAATGCTTTAGGTATCAGTTTTTTATATTCATGGTTGAACTAAAGCGCGATTGATCTGTCGAACCGGCGATGGCATCAGCAAACATAAAAATTAGAAGAAACTTAACCTTTATATTATTGGTTTGATTAATATTGGTCCAATCGGGCTGAACTATATTTGACATGGAATTTATAGACATAAAAATGCATTATGCTACATTATATATTTAAGGTACTATGCTAGAAATACACATATGTAAGGTCAAAAGTTAATGATTTTTTAAAAATAAAGGTTAAGACAATAATTGACGATAAGGTTGCTAACTTATTTCTTCTCATAGTATTACGACGACGACTTCTTCATGACATTGAGGCATTTTTTACTGTTGTTAGAAGGGGACAAAGTCATGAATAAGGTAGGAAGGGAGATGTGATGCTCGTGAGGGAGAAAGTGAGAGGAAACAATGAATCGCCAATACACATGCCCTCAAAATCAATGTGAACATTAGACTTTTATGAAAGCATAGGAAGGGGAGGAAATTTGTGTTAAGAGAAACCTGGAAGGAGAAAAGTCAAAGGAGTAGAACACTTTTATAGAATTTGCATTTTGTTTAATAATATAAAATATTATTTTTGCCAAAAAAATTGGTTGAATTAGTAAATTGATTCAAAAGATTCCGTAAGATCAAGTCGTTCAACTGGATTTTAACTAGTTTTGGCTGGTTTTTATTTTCTCAATAAAAACTGTGTGGTTAAACTTTCTTGGTTTGAACGATTGAACCAATCGGTCTTCAATCTAGATGCCAACAAATATTTTCAACCAACTAGCATGGAAGTTAGTTTTGTCCCATTTTTGATAATATCCTTCGAATCCAAGTATATAGCTTGTTTAGAATCGAATCCATGAGCTTCTATAATGTACAATCTATGTACCATCACTACCAGTTGAATCCCTAGGAGAACCCCTAGAAGACCACCTTGGAGATGAATGTTCCTAATCTTTGATGCATTCAATTTTAGATAGGATAGCTCGCCAAAGATATATAGAAAAATCTAATTGTCCCTACTAAGCTCTCGCTCATTCATGCAAATAATAGAACATCATCTACAAACAATTATAGTTGTTTCCACTGAGTTCTCACCTATTGTGAGTTATGTGATTGCGAGTTCTATGATTGCAACATCACTAGAGAAAGGGTGAATAATTGTTCAATGTAGTTTTGAAACTTTTCATGGAGTATATAACAAGCACAAAATACTTAATCAATCAAGCCAATAAGCACATTGCACAATATGTTTACATGGAAACAATCCTGGGTAAAAACCACCACGTGAGTCTCCTAATTGGGGATCTTCCGATTAGCCGAGCCAACCAACTGCATACACACACACACACACACGTTATTATATCAACCTTTTTACAAAGCGTATAGTTTCACAATATCATATCAAACATCTTGATCAACACTACATATCTTACGTGTAACAACCATAGAAAAGCAGACGAGCTTCAACTTTCTTCTGACTTTTCGCTTGAATAAGAAGATCCTGCAAATCCAAGTACTTCCTACAAGTTTGATGATCAAACGCCAAGAAGTTCCTACAGAAGACGTTAATAATAAAGATATATATTACAATTATATTTCTTAAACAATGATCTCTTAACATATATCAAAAATAAATCTCAATTGTAAGAAATATTTATGTCTAGGATAAACAACAGACTATAATCACAGAGATATTCTCAAATATAAACACATCAGTTATATCACAAGTAGCTCAATAATAAAAATTCAAAGAATATATATCAACATGCCAGAGAAGGTTGCTGAAAGTATTTGGACTACTAACGAGCGACCGAATATTGCTAACTTGATATCTTTCTTGCGGAGCTATCTTATAAATATTCTCTTCGAAATATTGACCGGATCAAAGAATTGGAAATTGAATAATTGATAACCACTTAGAGAGAACTTCCTGCTTTTCTAGTGAGAATAAGAAAGACTAACTCGAATGGTATGTTCCAATAATGAGTATGGGGTATCTTATATTGGGTCCATGAAAATGACCATTGGAAACAAAATAAGCTACAAAATGGTAAAGATTTGATCTGAATGGTAAATTCAATGATTGATCAGAATGGTCGATCATTGCATGATAGTTGGATTAAGTATTCAAAATATGATTGATCATGAATCAAGGTATGGTCGATCATAGCTGATCAATCAGAATAAATACATGGTCGACTCAGGGATGGATCGATCAGTAAGATCATATGTTAGATCATTGTTAATTTCATTTATGTTCTAATTTGGAAACTTTCTGAAGATGTTGCAGATGTTACAACGGCCAAAAATACAATACAAATATTGCAACAACTTTTTGAACAAGTTATACAAACTTCTACACTTTTGTAACTTTGATGTTGAAGTTCGCTACGTAGATTGTCTGAGCTGAATCACTCTGTAGTCCAGCAATCATAATAAACAAGCGAGTGACTTTGATATATGTGTATGTGTCATCTTTAAAACAATCAGAGAAATAAAGATCAAGTATTCTCCCCTTTTTAATTATGACAAAACTTTTCAAAAGTTTAAAGAAATGTAACCAAGTATGGAACTTTTCAAATCAAACTTTAATAAGTCAAAGTAAGTCAAGATAATGAATCGAGAATTTTGAATCTTTGATTTTATTTTCTCCCTTACTAGAAGATAAAATTTTTTATTCTTTATATGTAAGGTGTGTGAAGAGTAAAAACTTTCTTTTAATCTTTAACTATTTATAATCATTTATTATCCCTTAATTCAATGTCTCTTCAACTTAGGCTATTAAGTTTTAATACTTTCTCTCCTTGTTGTAATCGCTTAAAAAGTAGACAAAAGAGAGGAAAAAACATGCATACTTTATTAATAATTAAGGAACAAATACCAAATGTTTGTAGCATACAACTAGCATTCCCATACATAGACTGAATGAAAAAGGAGGAAACAAAGAACTACTAGATAGACTAGAAAGAATAATATAATAAGATGATCTAATCACTAGAAAAATACTCAATATCCTCCAAAGCATCATGGGTTGTAGTGCAATACTTCTTCATCGTTTCGATCTTGTATTAGGTATCCAAGTTGTATGAGAAACATAAGTACAAGATTCATGTGAATCTACTTCTTCTTCATACTCAGACATCACAATAGTTTTCCCACTGGAGGATGAAGCACTTGAAGTAGAAGGATGAGGTCAAGATCTTGCTGGAGTAGGAGGAGGGTCTATGGTAGAAGGGGTAGAACAAAGAGTTGTTGGTTGGGTATGGGCAGGTCTAGACGGAGGAGGCAATGCCATCTGATGAACTTCATCTACAATCTTGTAGATGACTTAGATTGGTCATTCATAGACTGAACATAATCATTCGCCCAAGTATCAATGTTCTTGTGATGGCTCATCATGGCATCCATGGTCGCACTAATCTGAGTGGACGTCAATGATATCCTACGATGAAAGTTGTTCTCCGAGGGAAAGTTGATGATCAAAGTAACCCTGAGCTACGTCAAAGAAAGATGAAAAGAGTCAAATAGGCATAGTCACAAAGCCATGGAAATGCTTTTCCTGGGTAGGTAAGATAGGGCTAGGTCTAGAGGAAGGGGTTGAGGAGGAGGATGTTCCTCAGAATCAACAGTGAAGTGCATTACTTCAATGATGAACGATCTTACTCAAGTAATACAAGACATGTCACGAGGTATAGTCATGAAAATGTGAGAGAGGATATGCGGGACTAGAAAACCAAGAGAAAGATAATTGATAATAATCTGAGAAAGAAGATAAACAATGTAGTGTGGCCAGTTAAAATATTCAACTCTAACATTAGTAACAATCAAGGCTTGGACTCCAGTGATCACGTGTGTCAAGTTGGTTATTTTGTTTCTAAAACACCAAGAAAAGACTATTCAGAAAATGAGGGAAGGATCTCAGATAAGGCGCGATTAAAGTCTTGAGGGCAGAAAGATGGTGTACTGGCATCAAGGTTTCTCGTACCTCTTCATGATCAAGAAACTCATCCACTTCAGTGATAGTAGGACCTAAATTTTGGCATCCTAAATATGTGAAATCACAGAAGTATCAACAGCAAAAGTCTAATCATTGACAATGATCCGGAGGTGATAAGTAGATGTGTCATCAATGTCTTGAAGATTGGCATAGAAATTCACTACGGTGTCGGGTGATATGGAGTCTATGAGAGAGTCTGGATATCTAGGGGGAAATAGAATCAAAGAAATTCCTAGTACGGTTCTATTAGAAAATTCTAGTGTAGGCTTGAAAAAGTTCTTTGAACACATTCCACAGTATAGGTTGGCCGGTCATCAAGGTGAGGCGAGAATTGGAGAAAAGATGATATATGCTTGATGCAATACTGGAGGAGGAAGGGGTCTTCTTTGAGCGCTTGGGGGTCATGAAGTATGGCATGTAATAGATTACTGATGATAAGTTATTAGAATCAACACACAATTCACAAGAAAAAATAAAAATAAAATAGTAACCTGGAGATACAAATGATCGATTAGAGAATGCATGTGATCGATCAGGCTTGGTCGATTAGTGGGGAGAGGTAATTGATCATGGCTCTGCTTGTATTGAGGAAAGAGGGCAATTTTTTGTGTTCTTTTGATGCCTAGAGGCGCATTTTGAGTCAGGCGGCTTTGGGTCGTATATAAAGAGACAAGAGAGGATAGGGATAAGATCAGTTCTCATATTTCTAAGTTGGAAGAATAAGACATGTTTCTGATTTAACCGGGAATATCTGAAGGACTGTCTTATGGTCCACATAAGGCGAGACCACTAAGTCATTGCGATGTTAGCTCTCGAAGACTCAACGATTAAATCAACAATCAACCCACCAAATAAGAATCAAGCAATGTAATATGGATGTGGATCAAAATTTCGTATACCCTACGATGAATGTGTATAGTACAAAAGCATGTAGGGGTCGAACAGAGGGAGAGAAGTCGGTGTAGCACGTATATTATTTATAAATAAATAATGAATAAATAATATAGCTATATTTGTACAATATTCACTTAATTATTTATTTAAGGTTTTTTGGATTTTTAATTAAATCAAATAATTCTCCCTTTTTTTAAAATATTTTGATTTTTAATTTATTTTTAATTTAATAATATATAAGTGATATATAAGAGTTTCTATATATGTATATAAGTTAATAGGTGTATAAAAGGAGTAACGTATAATAGAAAATATATAATAAATAAACAAAAATAAAAAAATACTTAGAAAACAATCCTTTTTTCTTTTTTTAAAGGGGTTAAAAATATATTAGGTTATTTATAATAATTAATAATTGCATTAATTATATATAGGTATATATAGGTATATAATATGATATATAGTATTATAATTACAAATAAAGATATATATAATCAAAAATTACAAAAAATGTACTTTAGGTATTTTATATATTTTCTCCTATTTTTTGATTTTTAATAAATTTTTGCTAATTTTTAGATATTTTTAAAGTCAAAATATACAAAATTGGGACTTTATAAATAGGCCGAATTGTTTTGAGATTTAAAAATACTAAATAGGCTCAAATTTTCACAAAAAAAATTATATATGATAATAATTATATATATAAATTTGTGATAGAAATTAAAATTTTTGGGATTTTCGATAAAATTATCTAATTTTTTAGTGTTAGAGAGGATTTTCAATTCTTAGGGTTTTCTTTGTTATTTCTTTGTGATTGTTGGTTTGTAGCTCTATTACACAATAATGTATAATGTATAATCTTTTGGAATTTTTAAATATGTTTTTATAATTTTTATATTTTTGTATCCAAACAAGGAATAAATAGCTCATAATGTATTTTTGATAAATGGAAAAAGAGACAAAATGCTGAAGTAAAATACCATAGGTATCAAGCATAAAATGAAACATATTTCCCTATTTTCCATAATTTTTATGCACGAGTTATTTCATCCAAACTAAAATGCATAAAAATAATTGCACAGAACTAGTAGGGGTATTTATGTAGTATGATTAAAATCTAGGGGATACAATGCAAAATATCCCAAAGTTTTTAACTATTTATACAAATTTAAGTACTAAAGCTAAATAACTAGACCCGAAGGGCCTTGGTTGTAAAATACCTGACTCACATGGGGCGCATGTGAGTCGACGTGGCACACATGAGGGCCTAGTTGTAAATTTTACATAAAAGTTTGAATGTAATAAAATATTTACAAGGATAGATATTAAAATTACAAAAGAACAAGGGTTACTAATAAATTTACCCTTGAAAAGGCTTGTGATCGGAGAGCTACCGATGATCCAGGTGGTGCACTGGATGGTTAATCAGGGCTAAAGGTTTGCTTTTATTTCAGCAGCTCATATTAGATCTGGGTTGAGGCTTTCATTCGATGGTTCTCGAGGGTTCACCAAGAACACCTCAAGAACAAAGCTCCGTCGAGCTTTGATCCTTGGTAACTCCTCTGTCCTACCTTCTCCTTCCTATCTGATTAGCTCCTTAGCTTCTTGGAAGCTTCGCACATTCTGTAGGTGTCTTCTCGAGGTTGGGGGCTCGTTGGAGGCACCCTGGAGGTCGGTAGGCCTGGAGTTCCAATTCAAGGCTGAGGATGAATCTCCATCCGGTCTTCACGTGCGTGCACCTGCAAAAAAATGCTGAGGGGTTTGAGCTGGATCTGCTCGACCCTGGAGTGATGTTGAAAGCATGCGAGAAAATTAAGTCAGGGGAACTCCAATGAAGGTGACAGAGGGAGCTCCAACCCCCACTAGATTCTTGCATAATCAAGGGAGTAATATGGGTCTTTTATGGAGAAATGTGAGGCAGAGCGAATGGAAGTGGAGGTGGGTTGAAATGATGCAAGGTCACGACGAATTTAGGTGTCGAAGCCTAGTTCTTTGGCAGTTTGATTTTTAAAATTAAACTACATACACGATTAAACAATAAAATGAAACCTACAACTAAGATACATGAACTGAGGGTAAGAGAAATACACTAACATAGCAACTCAAAGAACTTGGAAAGCTCAGAGCTTAAGAGGTCACTAGAGGGGATGGTTGGCGGACCTGGATCTGGCTCTCCTCCATCTTGTCCACGCCGCAAATGGTTGGAGTGAATCTTACTGTCACCGGGAGCTCGATAGTGGGCTAAGAGAGATCAAAACCAAAAAGGAAACCGGAGGGGTTATTTTGTATTTTATATTTTTCTTATTTTATACAGGTATTTTATATATTTTTGATTTATTTTTTAAACATTTAGATATTTTTATTATATTTTTCTGAGTTAATTGTACATATAATTAATTATATATATACATTATAGGTATATACATGTATATTTTGCCTATATTTTGAAATGCATTATTTATTTTGATCTATTTTGATAGTTTTATTCTATTTTACTCGTGTACATATATTCCAAATAATATTCGATATTTTTTTAAAAATAAAAAGATTTGCAAAATACAAAGAATAAATATATTGTTTAAAACATACATGTATATTACACAATATGGACCCAAAATCTAAATTTTGCATCTTATCTCCAAATTAGATTAAACCACCTTCATTAAATAGGTTATTAAAAAATATATACAATTAAAGTTATTTTAGTCCATTTTAATACAGTGTGGAGAAGATACATGTCTGTGAAGTTTTTACTTTGACTTTTAATTTGGTGTGTAGATACATGTCTGTGAAGTTTTTACTTTGACTTTTAATTTGGTATGTCCCAAGCACACTGTGCATATATTTTCTTTGTATTTTTATCTACAATATTCATATAAATGATTTTATTATTTGAGCTGTAAACATAATAAAATAAAATAGATCCCAAAAAATAATATTTGGGCAATTAAATTAGGGTTTTATATGTGGCTTTTTGTGTATTTTCTGTATAGTTTCTCTACCCTATCTCCCCCTACGTTATTTCTTGTCGACCAAGTCATCATGGTGACTAGGTCTCGAGGTTTAGGGTCACTCAACACCCATGGTGTTTAAATTTATTTTTTTCTTCCTTTATTCTTTTATTTTAAAATTAAATACAATAAATATACAATATTTTATATAGTATTTTCTACAAATTAAAGTGTTTATTTTGAAAAATTAATGATGTATACATGCTTTTAGCTAGGGATGTAAGGCCAAAATGAGAGAATAAAGGTGATGAAATAGAGATTCATTAGTTTCTAAAATTATATATATATATGATTTGATTTGACAAAACAAGAATAGGAAGGTTCTAGTACTAGCAAGAACCTAATAAGTCATGTCGGCATGCATCAGAAACTCACTTCCCAATAAAGTTTTCCCGTAAAATTTAAATTTTGAAAAATTCAAATTTCCAGAATGATCGATCAGTACTCAGTTCCTGATCGATTAGGGGTGATCGATCAGCTTGTGTTGATGATAAATCAATTGTGCCCAAATTGAAGTTTCCTTTTTTAGAATAATTATTCAACAAATACTACTCAAGTGGCAAAACCCAAAAACTCTTATGATCTTCTCAAATTGAGGTGCAACTAAGGGTTTAGTTAAAATGTCTACTAGTTACATGTCTGTCGGAATGTATTTCAAACAGATTTCACCTTCCAGAACATTTTCTCGAAGAAAATGGCATCTAACATCAATATGATTCATCCTAAAGTGAACAACAAGGTTCTTAGCTAGATTAATGGAGCCAGTATCATGACACGATTTACGATTATGGCTATAAGATAGACCAAAGTTGGAGAGAGTATAGATTTCCTCAACAAAAGTTGGGAATATATTTCCTTTTAAAAATTACAGAAGTTAGGTAACCATCTCAACTACTGATTAAAAGTATTTAAAACTAAAATATTTTGGTTTGTACGCATAATAAATAGAACTTTCTTAGAACCATAAAATTTGCAAAATATAGAAAATACATATAAATCATTAACTAAAATTACCATCAAAAGAACTTACCAAAAATTAGTATTGTAAAGTTATGCTTTTAAAATATTATAATTTATAAATTTAAAAAAATAGAAAACCCATAAAAACATAAAGCCATTAAAATATTTTTTAGATACTTAAATATTTTCAAATATATAAACAAATTATTTAGTATATATTATATATAAAAAATTTTAGCTAAAATATTTTATTTTCAATAATGAATCTCAAAATTACTCTACAAATATAAAAACCCTTATAAATCCATAAGAATCGTAGATTATATAAAATAAAATTTCCTTCTCTTTTTTATTTATATTATCACAAAATAATATTATATACATAATAATAGGTAGTTTTTTTCTTGATATATAAAACTTCTCTTTATTTTAAATCCCCCATCCCTTATCGAGTTGTTAAGAATGCTCCTTACCAATCGTTTATTCACACATAATATACATGGGCTCACTTCTTTCTCCCTCAATTTATTGGTTCCAGAGAAGGAAAGACTATTTAGTGGACAATAGCAAACCTAAAGAAATGAATCATGAATGATCCCAAAATGAGCTCATTGAGGGGATACTCATTGTTGATCTTCCCTCCTACATGTGTTAAGCCTTCTTTTTCAAGGTGGGAGATAGATTATTGGATCAAGATATCCTCACTCCCATCTTGATTTGAGGGGTATCCCCTCATTTGATGCTCTGCAGGGGAATCCCCACAAAATCCTTACATATTATCATCCCTTTACCCCCATCATGGGGGCTTATAGGATATCACATATTCTCGCTCGGAAAGGTTGCTCTCCACTCTATGTCTCAGAAAAGTCTATTCGGACGCTTTTTTTTAAGCAATTGATAAGGCCCTAGTAGGGATTTATGAAAGATCCTGACCAATTCAGGGAGCAACTATTTTTGTAATATCCTTTTGAAATTAAATAACAATTCATAAACTCAAAAAAAGTAAAGTTGAAAATAAAAAATAAATAAAAATTATACATTCAAAAGTTAAATAAAAATAAAATATCAAATACCAATATCCACTCTTTAGTGGAATAAAAACACATAAAAAAATTTAAATTAAAAACTAAAAGTTGAAGTCGAAAAAGTACCAAAAATATCTTGATTCCTAAGAGATTTGAACATCTATTTCCCTCTACTTTTCTTCTTAGTATGCCGATCCCCGATACATTCCTTATCACTACACTAGTCTTTAAAAGAACTAATATAAATTTTCTTTGAAAACATGAATTCATTAATGATAATGGCAGTGCACTAAAATCAAGGAATTAAAACTCATGTTTTCAACATTTTCAATCATCGTTGAGGATCTTGGTTGAGTAATTACTAGATCAGTCAATTGGGTATTGCAATACGAAATTGACAACCAATGCAGGTGATGATGTAGTTGACTCGAGGCTTATAGTCAATTAAAGGTCAATTGATTGGGGTAAGGATTAGTTATCTATCCTAACATCAGTTGACTAAGAGAGGATTTAATTGAATGTATGAATGACATGGCCAACCGGGAGGCTCTTAGTCTAGTAACCCCAACTACCAATTAACTAGTATAGTTTTTAGTCAACTATCCTAATGATCAGTCAACTATTCCTTGGTATTGAAGTACAACCAGTATTTGGTACTTTATGATGGTCTGGAATTTTTATGATTTTCTAATATTTTTGGATTTTTAAGTGTTTATTTATGTCTTCTGACAAAGGAGAATTGCACGTGAATTAAGTGTATAAATGAGGTACAATGTGCAAACTAGTATTTATTTGTAGTAGCACGAGATTCCTCGATGATCGAACTACATGCTAATCATTTATTGATATAGAAATTGACAGGTACAATATAGTCATGCAAAATAATCTCCCAAGGACTTTGAATGTTTAAGTTTAAGGATCCCTTAGTAAGAATAACATAGAGTTAAACCAATTGTAAATAAAAAAGGAACCTCGTAGCCTTTTCTAAATAAAAATCTTTACTTAGAGAAATTATTAGCATAAAAGCCCACGTAAAAATTAAACTTAAAAAAATATTGGCAATGTGACGCGTACAAAATCATATACAAAATACATATGCAGAATGTTTTTTCATGGAGCATTTTATTTAAATTATGTATTTTTATGGGTGATTTGGCTCAAATGACTTTTGGATGATATGGGAGTAATGTCACCTCTGAACTTTATCCTTGTAAATTTTATTGTTCTTATATATATATATATATATATATATATATATATATATATATGACTTCTTATATTGATCAACTCATTCATATTCAGTAGCCTCTTTCTATTAGAGTCATCTAGATTGAAAATGCATTCCTTGATTTTCTATGAATATTTATTTTCTATCTAGTGGAATAAATATTCTTTCAGGAACAAAGTTAATAAGTATATGATGACACTTTTTCTAATTATTTTAGTACAAGTGAATCTAGAAGAATTAGAGTCTAAAATGTACACAATCACCTCGAATCAAGTGTTAATACACTCTTTTCTATAGATTCAAGATACATATGAATTGGCATTCAAAAGGATTAGAGCCAAAAATCCAACTTGTGGCTGCCTTGTGTATCGCCTGGATTTCCGAAGTATTGGCGCTACTATCGTACGTAGTCGAGTAGGGCTTGGTCGCCATTGGTGACTCACTGTTGTGTGGGCATCGACCTTGTCCGAAGTATCGAGCATAGGCCACGCCTTCACGGGTGTGTCTGTCTTAGCGGCTGCGTCCGAGTAGGATCTTGCACGCTCACGGGTGATTCCGTTGCGAGCGAGGTCCGAAGTATCGGTTTCGCCTATCGGCTTCCTCCCTCTATTTCTTTGGCTGAGTAGGGATCCAGGAAGGGTTACAAAGACCTTAAAAAGCGCAAGTTACAGGTTACACAGGAGGAGGACAAGTACGGGAATACTTTTCTGGCAGTACTCTCGCTCCTATAGGCGTAGCGCTCTAAGGACTCGTTGAAAGATAAATTCCTGAAATCAAGATAAAAATTACAAAGATAAAAGCTGAACCTTCACGGCTTCACGCGTCGAGTTGGTGAACTCCCTTGTCTTGTGTTTGATTGCTAGTCACATTTAGGTCAAGATCAAAAATATCGCGTTGTTGCGCCAATTTTGTCTTCCCTCCAGTTGACCCTTGCTCATTGTGAGCCTTCTACTATTTTACATTTCGTTGATTCCTTGTTGACCCCCGTAACTTTCATCCAAATCGATCTTCCTCTTGATCTTCGAGATGGCGACGAATGGACAGTTTAGTCGAGGCTCTGTTGGCACCCACATCAGGTCCATGCGCTCTCCATCTCCAATAATTCAGGGCAATTCCCGAGAACCTGGTTCAAACCCTATGAACCGATCTCCAGACTCCCTGTCTTCTTCAATAAACCAGGACCACTCTCGTCCCAAATTCTGTCCGTTTTGGATGGCAATTTATTTCACTCCTTATACATCGCCATCCTTAGCGAAGTTCTGTGTTGACCTTGACACAGACAACATCTCTCTATCTGGTGCCGCAATTCAGACTGATCGAGGCATTCTACCATGTGCAGACTTAGAGCCCGAGTCAGCAATTCAAGCAGAATCCGAGATGGCAGGAGGAAGAGGGAAAGGACCACAGGCTCCACCTGAACCTGAGGTCAATACAGGGGAAGGACAATATACCACGCAGGGCGAGGTTAATAGTCAGCTATTGGCTTCCATCCAAGCCATTCAGCAGCAGTTGACTAATCAGGCCCTGGCACAGACAACCTTCCAAGACATGCTGAACGATCTGAGGAGGAGGGCCGATGCGAGAGACGGCCGACGAGAGGATGACCCGAACTTTGATCCCAATTTCCATGAAGTCAATGATGAGTTTTCAGTGGGACCCGAATATGAAGCAGCAGAAGAAGATCCACCGCAGCCCAAGCCCACACTCAAGGAGACATACAATCCAGGAGCAGGGCGCATCACTGAGTGGATTCAAGTTCCACGTATGCACGCTCACTTCGAGTTGAAGCTGCAATTTCTGTCATTGCTTCCCACTTTCCATGGGAACACCACTGAAGAACCATATATCTTTCTCAAGAAGTTTGGCCGCATCTGTTCCACTGCTCATTACCCCGGAATCCCTCTGGATGTAGTCAAGATGACCGTGTTTCCCTTCAGCCTTCAAGACAAGGCCCTTTATTGGGTTGATCATCTTGGGAAGGTCGTCACCACCTGGTAGGAATTGAAATCTGCCTTTCTCCATAAATTCTATCCTCTAGGGAGATTAAATCAAATGCGCGCCCGGATCTCCAGTTTCTGCCAGCAGCCCCACGAGACCATTCATGAAGCGTGGGAGAGATTTAAAGATCTGCAGGAGAAGTGCCCCCACCATGACATTCCAAAGACCAGTCTCGTGCAACACTTCTTTGGGGGGCTATCATTTGAGAGCCAAAAGCTTGTAGATGCAGCTTGCAGCGGTTCACATTTCAACAAGGACGAGGACGTGGTGTAACATCTTCGAAGAAATGGCTGAGGGAGAAGCAGCCCAATCCTCGTCCAGAATCTACATGAAGACACCAACCGCCATCAGCAAACCAGTTAATATGGCTTCTCACACCGAGGACAAGGATGAGAGCTCCAACCTGAGCATCATTGGGAGCCACTTGTCCAAGGTGGACATCATTGAGAAGAGGTCACAGGACCTCGAAAACTGGCAGTTGTTGAAAAGAGGACCCAAGGTCTGGAGAAGCTCGACCAGATCTACCAGCAGCTGGAGCAGCTCGTTCGAGCATTGAATGCCAACGTGTGCAACTCTGTGTCTACCTCTGCAGAGCCGAGTGCCTGAGAAGAAGGAGCCCGCCATGCAGCAACACCCTCAGCCGACTCCACAGCAGCCCCAACCGGTCCAGCACGTGTACTACGTGTAGGTCCTGGAGCAGCCCCCGCAGCCCCAGACACAGATGGTTGTATATCAACCAGAGCCCCAGTCAGCGTACCCTGAGCAGTTCTCTCCACCCCCGCCATTGATTCAGGAAATCAATGGCGTATGGAACAATGAAGCGCAGTTGACCCGTCCTCAGGGACATTCTCAGGGTCAGAACATGGGCAACAAGCCCTATAAGCAGCAGCAGCAGGGTGGGAGACCCTTCCAGCAGTCTTACCAGTACCAGCCTCCATCATATGGGAACACTTGGAGGCAGAATTACCAGCACGGTCCTCAGCAGTCCGGATATCGCGGACAAGGATATCACCAGCAACCGACTGCTCAATACAATCAGCACAACTCACAGTACTCCTCCAACCCTCCGCCTCAGCAATTTTCACAAGGTCATCAGTCGCAATCTCAGCAACCCTATCAGCATTCTAGACCCCAGCAGGGGGACTCCTCTGAGATTATGCCAGTCAATCCGGCCCTGGCCTGTTTAGAGCAACTAATGAAGAATATGGCTGAGATGAACCAGAAGATCGACGACCTGACGGCAGCCAAAACCATCATACCAGCCCAGGTCGAAGCTAACCCTAACAATTTCCGACGCAAGGAGCAGGTAGCCGGCAGTGTCCAACCCGAATCAGGTGAAATTAATTGTTTTTTATCTAAAGCTGTTACTCTCAGGAGCGGTAGGACACTCCAGCCATCGGCGACGGCGAAGGGAAAGCACATTGCATCTGAATGGGAATCGTCAGTCCAGCCAACACCAGGGCCAGCCAGCATTTTGGGAGCGGCACCATTATGCAGAAAATCACAAAAAAATAAAGAAAACAGAAAAACACAAAAAGATAGCAGCAACCTCGGTGGAGATTAGCCCGCGTTGGAATCGCCTGCACCTGCCTCACAGCCAGCTCCTGACAGGAGGAGCACCGCACCTGCAGCGAGTCCAACGCAAGCACCTGAAGCCGAGCCTGTCATTTTTGGTCCGCAAATTGTAGATGAATCCATTCCTTTTTGCCATCTACCTGTAAACAACAATACGGACACTATTTTGAATGATATTGGTGAAGAGTTCGTAAATATTCCTTTTCCTGAAGCAATGAAAAAACACAAAAAAATGAAAAATTTGAAAAGTGCTTTGTCTGACCCTGCTATCATAGAAATCATTCAGAATTTGGTGTTAAATATGCCATTGATGAAAGCTCTGGAGTACATGCCAGCCATGAAGAAAGGACTTAAAGAGGCATGTACAACCAAGCGCAGGCCAAACCCCCACAATTCCAGAAGCAAAGGTGGTAAGTCCGAAAAGCACATCCTCACAATGGCCACCGTCAATGCCATCAGCAACCTCCCGGATAAAAAGCCAGATATGGGAGCACCTCTTGTACGCTGCCAGATGTTCAATTAGGAGTTCGAACGAACACTTCTCGACAGCGGGTCTTCTGTCAATTTGATGCCAGCCTCACTACTCACGGAGTTCAAGTTAGGACCGCTCAAGCCTACAAAGATGATTCTGCAGTTTGCAGACAAGTCAGTCAAGCGGCCTAGGGGCCTGTTGGAGGACGTGATCATCACGGGCCAGGGAGAGTCATTCTCGGTCGATTTTGTGGTCTTAGATATGGACGTCCCCGCTCCGTTGCTCCTTACCCCGATCATACTTGGAAGACCATTTCTGCGGACATCAAACGCAGTTGTGAATTATGGGACAGGAGAAATCACTTTCGGCGTTGGCAGTGAAATAATCAGAGTAGAGACCCTGTCTGAGGGAACACATGCCGAGCAGACATCCACACCATGTGCAAGGGTGATTGAGTATGCTGACGACTGCGACTTTTTAGCAGGGATTCAAGACACCAACTTATTTCTGGATGACAATAAGATCCATGAACTCCTCTGTCCCGAGGAGGAAGTGGAGACCGCAGTCGAATTCCCCTTTATCAATCAGGATGAGGAACTTGATGATGTACTGATGAATCCATGTTTCATCATCTTTATTCTATCATTTTGGCCTTAAAAACCCTAGTAAATGCGTGTAATTAGGCGTAATATAGGCATTTTAGCATTCATGTATATGTGTGTAAATATTGTATAAAATGCAGTTTTTAAAGCCAAAATTATAGAATAAAGAAAAGAAAAGAAAAAGAATAAAATATTGCAAATATTTTATGACCCGAAACCCCGAGACCTAGGCATCTTGATGAATAGGTCGACAAGGAATAAAGTAGGGGGAGATAAGGGCCAAAATACAATAAAAATACCTATTCATTTTATTCATTCTTTATTCATTTTGGGACCTATTTTTGGTTCCACTTTTTGTACATCAAATAAAGAAACTTTGTACATGAAAGTTGTAGATAATTTAATAAAGAAAAATACAAAATTGATTTCACAGAAAAATAATGTACAGATAAAAAGTTATGGTCTGAATAAAAATCTAGAATCCCAACTTCCCAGACCCGTATCTCACAAATAAAAACTCCAAATGCAACATACTCACCTTTAATTGTATATAGAAGAAAATAAGCTAATTAATGGTGGTGGTTTCGCATTTGGCGGAGCTACGGTTTGAAAGTTGAGTTTTGGACCCTCATTGTATACTTGTACATATTAAAATATTCAATTTATTATTTATTTATTATTTTTATAATTTTATATTTTTTATAATGTTGTAAATAATATTTGTAATAATTGTGTATATTAAAATCAGAATAAAAACATCATTAAAACTCAAATAAAAATACTTGTATATATTTGATACATAGTATTATACATACACTTATACCTATAAAAAAATACACTCGTATTTTATTTAATATACAAAATAAATCAGAAAAATAAAATAAAAATATATTTGTGTAAATAAAAGTATTCTATAATTTTATAAAATACTAAATAAAAATAATAAAAATAAAATACCTAAATAAAAATAAAATACTTAAATACATAGATATAGATACCTATAAGGGTATAAATGCAAACTTGTAAAAATATTTCTCATAAAAATAAATAAAAATCACCATAAATTAATTCATAAAATAATAAACATTCTCTATTTTATAATCATAAATTAATAAAATCATTTACTATTTTTTAATTAATTTCTAAATCTTTTTCCAGAGGGTTTTTCTGGTTGGTCCACGTGGACCAACCAGAGGGCTTGGACAGTTGACTCCGGTCAACTGTCTGACCCCCCTCTCTGTTGTTGTCAGAATGCGTTTTGGACCATCTTCTCCCTTTTTTTTAGGACGATCCTTTCACCGTTCGGCCTAGATTTCTTCTGACTTTTTTCTCCCCTATGACTGGTCATCCACGCCTACTTGTTATCTCGGGGATTGGATCAAAGGCGCACCCGTGATCGCACCTCGAAGTTCGCCCCAGAACCATGTTTCAAAACCGACCTCATTTCCCCCATTCGACTTTGAACCCTTCTTTGACCGTCTCTTCTCCCTCCTTGGCGAGCTCCGGACTGGACTTCGTGACAGGAGGTCCTCCAGCCCATTTGAGGCGAAGTTGAGCGGTCGTGGAGGCGCTCCACCCATCTCCGGCCAGGCTTGGTCGTGAGGTCCTACCTTGGGTATGTTTACCCTCAAGGTTCTGTTTCTTCTGTGTTTTCCTTGTGTTTCTTTTGTTTTCTCATCTTTCCAGTAACATTAGGAAGCCATTCACTCTTTAATCCTTGACCGACCGCACCCGCACCTCCCTCGCCGGAGCACACCTCCGGCTGCATCCTTCTCGTCGATTTTCGCCCACTGCGGGGTTGGGGCACTTTGCCCCCAACCCCTTGACTTTTCCCTTGCAGGTACCCGGTGCGCCGCTGATCCATCTGGAGGGAGCCTCGAGCTCGCCGGAGGAGAGGCCGCGCGCCGCCGTTGCCCGACCGCTCGCGCGCCGCTCTTCCCAGCCGCACCTGCGCAAGAACGAAGGAGAGGGGGGGCACGTACAGTAGCCGTTGATTTCGCCCCCCCCCCTTTTTTGATCAAGACCGTCCGCATCCAAGGGGCATCGCGCGATCCGCGCGTGACACGTGTACAAGTGAGGCCGCACCACCGTTGGATCGAGCTCCTGGGCATTTTGCGCTATCAGCCCAGGGGTTTTGTTGTTTTATATCGACTGCAGAGACTTCTTATTGCCTTGTTATATTTTTTGTAAACTTTACAAGAGTGCCCCTTGCTCTTTCTGATATCAAAGTTATATCCCCGCCAGGCACGTGCGTAGGCACGTGGCCCTGGCGTTTTTTGCATACAAGCCCGCGAGAGATTTTGTTATTCATCTTAGTCCAACAAGTTTTTAGTTCATCTATATGTTCTTGGGAAAACTTACATTTTGGCCCTGCAACTTTCATTGTATTACATAAATGCCCCTGGCCAGTGTGTAGTTTCCTTATGTTGCTCTAATTATTGCATGCATCTATTAAACCCTAAAAAATCTACAAAAATTAACTTAAGTCTCTGTTGCATAGTAGATTAACGCTATATTTTATTTTTCATAATTATTGCATTTTAATATTTATAAAAAATCAAAAATAGCCATTTTCAGCACTGTTTGCACCATAAAATACCAAAAAAATATAAAAACACATCAGAAAAAATCCCAAAAAAAATATATTTTGTTCCCTTTAGTGTGTCTTAGCTTCAGACCAAAAATCATAAAAAAATATAAAACCAAACTCCAAAAAATTGCAAAACTCTAAAAACCTTCATAAAAATTTATAAAATTCATAAAAAATCTAAAAATAGTGTTTTCTTTTCCTAGATTTTCTTTGTTTTATTATCTTTGATTGAAAATTAATTTGGAGAATTTTTGTTACTGTTTGCTATTTTATTTCTCCATTTTAGTTTCAGTCTTATATTTTCTTCACTATTTTCATTATTTTGACTTTAAAAATACCAAAAACATTCTAAAAATTACCCAAAAATCACAAAAACAGTAAAAAAGTATAAAAAGACCAAAAAGACTTTATTTGCTTATTTTTGAATATTTTTTATCTATTTTATAAATATCTCTTTCTCCCTTTTATTACATTGCTTATATATTCTATTATTGGAAAAAGAAAATATTAAAATATAAAATATAAAAAGAAAATACAAAATCAGTACATTAAAAATCAAAATACAAAAATATAAAATTAAAAATCAAATAAAAAATATAAAATTAAAAACCCACAAAAAATAGCATAGATAGACACTTTGATCACTTTCACACACATTTTGAGCATTTTTTGCCCCGTTCTACCTGTCTGCTCCCTGTGTTCGACCTCTACACATACTTGCACTATACACATCTTTGTTGTAGAGTTATAATAAATTTTAACTCCGCACATTTACTTTCATTGCTTGATTTATTTGTTGTGGGTTAATTGTTGTTTTAATCCGAATTTCGCGTGGTCGATTCAGCGACTGAGTTCCCACCTTGTGTGGAACTTAAGATCACCGATTTTTTGGGTTCAACATGTACTACAAGATACTGATGTGGGGGTGATGTGCCTTCAGAACCAAGAGCTAAGGTTTGAAGCATTTTCTGATGAAGATGACATCATTGAGGAATTTTGTCAGGATCTGAGAGAAGAAACAGAGCAGTTTATGGTGGACACTGAACAATTGAAAGAATCACCACCTGCACTGATAGCTGAAGTCACCACTGAAGCAGCTCAGACTCCGCCAGAGCTAAAACCTTTGCCCTCCAACATGAAGTATGCCTTCCTTGCGGGAAAACCTAATATGCACCCGGTCATTATCAATGCCCACCTGACCGAAGATCAAGAATCTCGTCTGATGGAGGTTCTCGAACGCAACCGCAAGGCGATAGGCTGGCGAACTTCTGATCTCCATGGGATCAATCCGTCACTTTGCTCGCACCGCATCTTTCTGGAAGAAGATTGCAGGCCCTCTCGAGAATTGCAGAGAAGATTAAATCCGAATCTGCGGGAGGTTGTTATGAAAGAGATCCAGAAATGGTGTGATGCGGGATTTATCTATCTCATCTCAGACAGCAAATGGGTGAGCCCGCTGCATGTTGTGCCCAAGAAGTCAGGGATCACCATTGTGAAGAATGACAAAGGAGAGGAGATTGCGACTAGAGTACCCACTTCTTGGCGAGTGTGTGTGGATTACAGAAGACTTAACCTCGCTACCAAGAAGGACCACTTTCCTTTACCCTTCATCGACCAGATCTTGGAGAGATTGGCCGCGAAGGAATACTTCTGCTTCTTGGATGGATACTCTGGGTATAATCAAGTTGCTATTGCTCCCGAAGATCAAGAGAAGACCGCGTTCACCTGTCCTTTTGGCACATACGCCTTCAGACGGATGCCGTTCGGGCTATGCAATGCCCCGGCCACATTTCAGAGGTGTATGCTTGCAGTTTTTGCCGATATGGTGGGCAACTTTCTCGAGGTCTTTATGGACGATTTTTCAGTCTACGGGGAGTCATTTGATCAATGTCTGGACTATCTAGACCTAGTCTTACGGAGGTGCTGCGAAGTTAATCTAGTGCTCTCTTGAGAGAAGAGCAATTTCATGGTGACTGAAGGAATCGTGCTGGGTCACATTGTCTCTAAACGTGGTATGGAGGTTGACCCAGCCAAGGTGAATGTAATTTCCAAACTTGAGCCACCTACAAATATCAAGCAAGTCTGGTCATTCTTGGGCCATGTCGGTTTTTACCGACGATTCATCAAAGATTTCAGCAAACTGGCCAGACCGTTGACTGAATTGCTCGGCAAGGACAATGAATTCATTGTAGACGGTCGTGTGCTCCTTGCCTTTAATCAGTTGAAAGAGCTCATCACACAGCCCCCTGTCCTACAGCCACCGATTTGGACTCAGCCTTTCGAGATTATGACCGACGCGTCAGATTATGCCATCGGGGCTGTACTGGGACAGAGGAAAGATAATGTACTATTTGCGATTCACTACGCTAGTCGAACGCTCGATGAAGCTCAGAGAAACTACACTGTCACTGAAAAGGAGCTGCTAGCGGTAGTCTTTGCTTTGGAAAGTTTCAGATCTTACCTCCTTGGGTCCAAAATAATCATTTACACTGATCATTCGGCCATTCGGTATTTATAGCAGAAGAAGGACGCCAAACCACGTCTTATCCGGTGGATACTTCTCCTCCAGGAGTTCGACATGGAAATCAGAGATAAACCTGGGGTAAAGAATGTAGTGGCCGATCATCTGTCAAGGCTTCCTGAACCAGAGTCTCCTGAACTGAACCTGCAGCCGATCACAGAGACCTTCCCAGATGAGTCAATTCTGTCTGTCGCCTCACTTCCTTGGTATGCGGACATCGTGAACTATCTAGTCGCCAAGAAAATCCCACAGGACTGGCCTAAATTGAAAATAGACAGGTTCTTGTCTAAAATCCATTTCTACCAGTGGGAAGACCCCTATCTGTTTCGTGAGGGAGCAGATTGTATCTGGAGAAGGTGCATTCCTCAGGAGGAAGTTCCAAGTGTCCTAGCGTTATGTCATGATCAGGATTCTGGAGGACATCATTCAGGCAAACGGACAGCAGCAAAAGTTCTTCAAAGGGGCCTCTGGTGGCCTTCATTATTCAAAGATGCAGATGAGTATGTCAAATGTTGCACTGACTGCCAAAAGATGGGCGGAACCATAGGAATGAGAGACACAATGCCTCTGAAATACATTCAGATCTCAGACGTCTTTGACGCATGGGGCATTGACTTCATAGGTCCGTTTCCCAACAGTCAGGGTTATGAATATATTCTGCTTGCTGTCGATTATGTCAGTCGATGGGTGGAGGCTATTCCCGCCCGAGCCGCCGATAGTAGGACTGTCTGTCGATTCCTGAGAGATCACATCATAGCACGGTTCGGGATCCCCAAGATTCTCATATCTGACGGGGGTAGCCATTTCATAAACAGAGAGGTGAAGAAGCTGACCCAAGAATTCTGCATCGAGCATCGTGTTGCTTCACCCTACCACCCGCAGTCCAATGGCTTAGCTGAATGTTCAAACATGGAGATCAAGATATTCTACAGAAATTTGTGCGTCCGGATCGCAAGAACTGGTCTCAGCTGCTTGATTCTGTTCTTTGGGCTTACAGAACAGCGTACAAGTCACCCTTGGGAATGTCTCCCTACCGCCTGGTGTATGGCAAGCCATGTCATTTGCCCGTGGAACTTATTCACAAATCTTTATGGGCTATTAATATCTGTAATTTAGACTCCAAGCAAGCAGGAAAGAACAGAAAACTAGATCTGAACAGATTACTGGAATTCAGAGATTATGCATATGACAACAGCCTGATGTACAAGGAGAAGGTCAAAACATGGCATGAAAAGCACATCCGCCACAAGTCCTTTGATCCAGGTCAGAAGGTATGGTTGTTCGATGCGAAATTAAAGATCTTTCCAGGCAAATTGAAGAGCAAATGGACCGGGCCGTTCATGGTTAGGCAGGTGCGTGACAACGGAAGTGTATTGATATCCAATCTGTCAGCTGACGCACAGCCTTTTGTAGTCAATGGACAGCTTCTGAAGCCATACCTTGAACATGACACATTCATGGCCGTCGTTGACTCAATTCAAGTAATCTATGAGGATGAGCTGAATATCTCGAAAGAGGCAGAGGAAGGCAAAGCACATCAAAACATTTTTGAATGATTTCCCTTTTCGTCTTTTCTTCTTTTCTTCTTTTCACTTTCTTTTATCTTATTCTACCGAATTGATGCCATCCCTTTCATCACAGCTACACTTAGGATGTACTCTATCCTAAGTATAGGGGGGATGTGCATCCCGAGTTGTTCATACCCCATTTCATCTCTTTTCTTCTTTTCTTCTTTTCTTCTTTTCCTATTCTATCTTCTTTATCTATCAAAAAGGTGCCGCCCTTGTAGACAGTTGTCCATACTTAGGACGTGCTTTGTCCTAAGTATAGGGGGGGTGTGCACCCCGAATTTCTCTAGTTTTTGATCCTCTCCATTGTCTCCTCTTCTTGTCTATACTTAGGGATATCTTACCCTAAGTATAGGGGGAGACAATCTGAGTACGATCTGTTCATTCCCACCCTTGACCCTCCCTGCTTTGTGTACAGTCTGCTATACTTAGGATTATTTGATCCTAAGTATAGGGGGGACGGTCAACTTCTCATTCGTTCATTTGTTTCTTCGTTCATTTATTCTTTAGACTTGCCTATATTTAGTACGAATTATGTCTGCTCTTTTCTCTCCGATCTATGAGGACATAGCTCAAGCTAAGTATAGGGGGGTCGTACATACTACGTATATACTTTAGCCATAACTCGTACTTTCGTATTTTCTTAATAATATGGCTAAGAATTCTTTAAAATTCATTAAAATTCTTAATAAAAAGATGTGGTTATTCCTCAGATTCTTTTTGTATATACTGATTAATAAATCAGGTGAAAATGTTTTTTGCAAAATGTTTGAAAAATAGTTTGAAAAATCTTTGTGAACATCTATTGAAAACTGTTTTGAAAATGTTTCGTTACATGTTTTCAACCTTTGTAAAAATGTGTGGTTTGTAAAACTTATTTTCTTTGTGTGAAATAAAATATTTGAAAAATGATTTGCAAATGGTTTGGAAAATGGTTGCAAAAATATTTGAAAAACCTATATATACTGTTTTGAAAGCCTTTGCAAAATGATTTTCAAATGTGTGTACATGTTTGCAAAAATATTTGTAAAAATTATTTTGGACTATTGTTTTCAAAAATTGTGTGAAAAGCTTGTGTCAAATAAGTTTGAGGAATACATCCATCTCACCAAAATCCACTATATGTATATATATGTATAAAATCGGTCACTTACATGTGTAAATTCTCAAAATCCACTTCTTGTAAATATGAGAAGCACTCCCGTGTACATTTTTTTTAACCTAGTTTTCAGCCAAAACTTTTTCTTTTCAAAAAATCCCAAAAACATTTGCAAAATTAAAATCCAAAAACATCCGAAAAATCTTTTTTGAAAAATACAAAAATGCATCTGCATATGCATCATCATCTTTTCAAAAATCCTTAAAAGTTCAAAATCTTTGAAAATTGCATCACAAAAATATTTTCTGCATTTTGCATAGCATTCGCATTTTTCGGATTGAGTTTGAGAGCTGAACAAGTCTAAGTAAAATCCGGAGATTGGAGCTTGATTGGACCTTAAAATCTACCTAATAACAGGAACCTTATAGGAGCTGGGTTTGAGGTACTTCAGGTCTAGTTGACTTAATTCTTTGAGGATCACGGGACTTGGTTCAATGGATTCTTGACTGCCTAAGTAGAGTATTTCGGAGCACACGCACGACCCTTGTTGATAATGACCTAACTTGGACACCTGCACCTTTCACATGGCTCAACTCAGTTGGAGTGGTGAGGGGATTGGATTTGCCGGTATGAGACGCACACAAGTGGAAACATTTGTCCTCCTCTAGGGAGGGAAGTGCACCCCAACCCGTCCAGTGATTAGGAAGTCTAAAGACAGGAGGCTGTGGGTTGCGATAAAGCTTTAAAAGAGGGATAGTCTACTGGCTCAAGAGGAAAAACTCCCTATGTAAATGCTGCTGTATATAGTATTAAAAAAAAGGTTCAGGCATGTACAAAAATAAAAAGCCTGCAAGTATGTACAAAGTCAATAAGCAAGTTTGAGTTCCAAAGTCAAATATGTGAGCCTGCAGCAGGATGACTTGACTACACTGGTCTTGCATCCCTGGATAGGTAGCTACACTGGCTACCATCCATTCTTCTCTTCACCCCCTCCTCTTGAGTTGGTTGCCACTTGAACTTAGAAGGGAATACCCCGCTCCTCGAGGATGGAGTTATTGGATTGGGGAATCATTGGGTTGTCGTACTGGAGAAGTCAGTCTCTTTGTCATTCTAGCTGGAGAGAGCCACCATCACTTACACTGTACGAGTCAGATTCATAAGTCGTAAGAGTTTGCGTATGAGTTGAAATATGTCTGACCTGGCTATTGAGGAGACTTGGACAGAGTTTTGGGATTCTCAGGGACTGTTGGATTTCTAACACGGTTCTCACTAAGGTTCCGCCCGCACTAAAATTCCAAAGGTCCGACGTAAGCTCCAAACTTTGATTTTGTGAAGACAAGTTTGATAATCAAATAAAATCCAAGTCTTCTTTTTCTTTTCTTTCTTTTCTTTTTGCACTTATTGCATAAGTGTTTGCTAGGGACTAGCAAAGGTAAAGTATAGGGGGATGATGAATCCACATTTCATCATCTTTATTCTATCATTTTGGCCTCAAAAACCCTGGCAAATGCCTATAAATAGCCTTAATTCCTGCATTTTAGCATTCATGCACATAGGTGTAAATAGTGTACAAAATGTGGTTTTTAAAAGCCAAAATTATAGAATAAATAAAAGAAAAGAAAAAGAATAAAATATTGTAAATATTTTATGACCCAAAACCCCTGAGACCTAGGCATCTTGATGAATAGGTCGACAAGGAATAAAGTAGGGGGAGATAAGGTCAAAATACAGTGCAAAATACCTATACATTTTATTTATTCTTTATTCACTTTGGGACCTATTTTTGGTTCCACTTTTTATAAATCAAATAAAGAAACTTTGTACATGAAAGTTGTAGATAATTAAATAAAGAAAAATACAAAATTGATTTCACAGAAAAATGTTATACATATAAAAAGTTATGGTCTGAATAAAATTCCAGAATGCCAACTTCCCAGACCCGTATCTCACAAATGAAAACTCTAAATGCATCAAACTCACCTTTAATTGTATATAGAATAAAATAATCTATTTAATGGCAGTGGTTTCACATTTGGCGGAGCTACGGTTTGAAAGTTGAGTTTTGGACCCTCATTGTATACTTGTACAGATTAAAATATTCTATTTATTATTTATTCATTACTTTTATATTTTTATATTTTTATATTGTTGTAAATATTACTTATAATAATTATGTATATTCAAATCAGAATAAGAATACAAAAGAAATCCATATAAAAATACTTGTACATATCAAACACATAGGTATTATACTTGTACTTATACCTATATAAAACATACTTATAATTTATTGAATATACAAAACATATCAGAAAACTAAAACAAAAATATATTTGTGTAGATAAAAGTATCTTATAATTTTATAAAATAATAAATAAAAATAATAAAATTAAAATACACAAAATAAAAATAAAGTAATAAAGTATATAGATAATATACCTATATAGGGGTATAAAAGCAACTTGTAAAAATACACTTCATAAAAATAAATAAAAATCATTATAAAATACATCATAAAAAATTAAACATTTTTTTATTTTATCACTAAAATTTAAATAAATCATTTTCGATTTTTAAATGATTTTTTAATCCATTTTTACAGGGTTTTTCCTGGTTGGTCCACGTGGACCAACCAGGAGGGTCTGAGAGTTGACCTCGGTCAACTCTCTGACCCAACCCCTGTGGGCTGTGTCAGAATGGGTTTTGACCCACTTTCTCGAATTTTTCAAGGCTGCTACTTTCATCTTTTCGTGATGGAGTCTTCAGGACTTTTGAAGCCCATCTACCCATGAATCTCGCCCAAGGATATTCTCGGGCATCGCATCGCTGTGGCGCCTGTTGCCACCTCGTCTTTCACGCCACTCGACCATGATTCAAAACGAACCCCCCAACTTCCCTTGGACTTGTGATCACTCTTCCACCTCCAAATCCCTAACCTAAACCCTTGGCTAGTCTCTTGGTGACAGCAGGAGTTCGGAGGGCGTCTCAACGGGACGAAGCGGTGTCGAATCGAGTCAGGTCCCCTCGCCGGAGTTCTCGCCGGAGAACATCCTGTGCACGCACGGGTGAGGTCTCTTCTTCCCCTTTTTCTCTTCTATTCTCTGACATTTTCGTGTTAAACCCCTCAGTAGCATTCCCTCATCACGATCTTTCGTCTAGTGATCCTCACGTTCCTTAGATTGAACTTCGGCCGGCATCGAGTCTCGCCGGCCGACGTCCTTTTTTCCACGCAGTCGTATCCCTAGTGAAAACTCCACGAAGTCAGGGCATTTTGCCCCTGACTTCTTCATCATCCTTTCTTGCAGGTTCCCGAAGCAACAGACCCCCTCCTGGGGTCGTTTTTGGTGACAGCCAAGGCTCCTGGGACTCCTCCGCTTCCTCGTCGCCGTGCGGGAGCTCGGGCGGTCCTACCGCCATTTTGGAGCTTCTGATCGTCAGCAGGAGTGCCTGGGAGCTCGCAGACGCTTTTGCGGCGTTCAACGTAGCCGGGGAAGTTCATCCTCTCCGGCCCGCCTCCCTGTTCTTCGTGATCAGGCCGCCACCGTCCGATCAAGAAGGGCTAGCAGTTACCGTAGGATCCAAACCAGCCCCGACCGCTTGATCTTCATCAACTTCTGATCTGGGCCGCCAGATGCGAAGCGTCATCATGCAGCGACGGAGTGACACGTGGCTTAGTGGTATTAATCCCACCGTTCGTTGCCGCCGAAGGCTTGGGTAATTTGCGATTCAACCCCGGCCTATTTTGGATTTAGTATTTCAGTTTAAAAAGTTTAGTCGGTTGCTTAAAACTTTTAAAAACATTTGCATTTTACCCCTTGGGTCGTTGTACTATTACAATTAAACCCTTGCCAAGCTCACGTGCTCAGCGCGTGAGTTGAGGCATTTTTGCAGTAATACCCAGGAGGTTTTGTGTATGTAATTTTGGTATCTGAACTGTTAACTGTAACGTTATACTTTCTGGTGTATTTTTGCAACATTCCTCAGACTTTTCATTAATTCCATCCGTACCCCTGCCAGGCGCGCGTGCTTGCGCACGTGCGATTGGTGATTTTTCAAGGGTACGCCTGTGGGTTTCAACATTGCTATTCCATCCATTAATTTGCATGTTTAGTTATAAAGTTTGTGTAAAAATTGCGTCTGTGCCCCTGGAGCTTTGTATTTTTGTTAAAAGGTCCCTGCCAGACCTTTAATTTTTGTATGCTTAACGTAATTATTCAGAGCCTCATTTGAATCCCAAAAATTCTAAAAAATTGAACTTAAGCTCCTGATGGCTTGTATTTTGACGCCCTGTTTTTAGTTTTAAATTTTCTTGCATTTTAATATTTATTAAAAATCAAAAAGAGTCATTTTGTGTACTGTCTAGCTTAGAAAATCCATAAAAAATACAAAAACTCTCCAGAAAAATCCCAAAAAGATATACTTTGTTTCTCTCAATGTGTTTTATTTTCAACCCAAAAATCACTAAAAATCTCAAAAGAAAAACCTTAAAAATTCAAAAAGACTTAAAAACTTCAAAAAAATATATAAAAGTGTAGAAAACTCCAAAAATAGCAAACTCAGGCCCTGTTTGTTCTATATTTCACTATCTTTATTTGAAAAATAGTTTCCGAAAGTTTTGTGGTTGTTGTCTATTTTTAATTACCATTTTGTCTCCAGCCAGCAGCTTGTTCCCTGTTTTGCTTTATTTGGCTCTTTAAAAATACCAAAAACATCCTGAAAATTACCCAAAAATCACAAAAATAGTAGAAAAGTATAAAAATACCAAAAAGATTTTATTTCTGAATTTTTGACTATTTTTGCATATTTTTATAAATATTTTAGCACCTCTTTTATTACATTGTCTTTATTTTCCAATATTGAAAAAGGAAATAGAAAAATATAAATTATAAAATTATAAAAATCAGAAAATTAAAAATCAAAATACAAAATCAAAAATTTACAAAAAATAAAGAAATATAAAAAATTAAAAATTAAAAATTAAAAACCCACAAAAAAAGCTAGATTGGCTAAGTGATTTATTAGACCTAGGGTTTGGATTTTTATCTACACTCTGCACCGTTGTTTCCTGTGTTCGACCCCTACTTGCTTGCCATTATACATTGTTAGTAGGGTATAATAAATTTTAATCCTTGCTATTGATTGCTTTATCGATTGTGTGGGTTAATTGTTGAAGAACGAAGAGGCTTGAGTAGTCGCATCAGCGACAGTGAGTCTGATTTGTCAGACCACTATTTAGCGGCTCTCGCATTTTCGCTTTTCAATACATAATAAATAGAACTTTCTAAGAACCATAAAATTTGCAAAATATAGAAAATACATATAAATCATTAACTAAAATTACCATCAAAAGCACTTACCAAAAATTAGTATTGTAAAGTTATGCTTTTAAAATATTATAATTTATAAATTTAAAAAAATAGAAAACCCATAAAAACATAAAGCCATTAACATATTTTTTAGATACTTAAATATTTTCAAATATATAAACAAATTATTTAGTATATTATATATATATATAAAATTTTTAGCTAAAATATTTTATTTTCAATAATGAATCTCAAAATTACTCTACAAATATAAAAACCCTTATAAATCCATAAGAATCGTAGATTATATAAAATAAAATTTCCTTCTCTTTTTTATTTATATTATCACAAAATAATATTATATACATAATAATAGGTAGTTTTTTTCTTGATATATAAAACTTCTCTTTATTTTAAATCCCCCATCCCTTATCGAGTTGTTAAGAATGCTCTTTACCAATCGTTTATTCACACATAATATACATGTGCTCACTTCTTTCTCCCTCAATTTATTGGTTCCAGAGAAGGAAAGACTATTTAGTGGACAATAGCAAACCTAAAGAAATGAATCATGAATGATCCCAAAATGAGCTCATTGAGGGGATACTCATTGTTGATCTTCCCTCCTACATGTGTTAAGCCTTCTTTTTCAAGGTGGGAGATAGATTCTTGGATCAAGATATCCTCACTCCCATCTTGATTTGAGGGGTATCCCCTCATTTGATGCTCTGCAGGGGAATCCCCACAAAATCCTTACATATTATCATCCCTTTACCCCCATCATGGGGGCTTATAGGATATCACATATTCTCGCTCGGAAAGGTTGCTCTCCACTCTCTGTCTCAGAAAAGTCTATTCGGGTGCTTTTTTTAAGCAATTGATAAGGCCCTAGTAGGGATTTATGAAAGATCCTGACCAATTCAGGGAGCAACTATTTTTGTAATATCCTTTTGAAATTAAATAACAATTCATAAACTCAAAAAAAGTAAAGTTGAAAATAAAAATAAATAAAAAGTATACATTCAAAAGTTAAATAAAAATAAAATATCAAATACCAATATCCACTCTTTAGTGGAATAAAAACACATAAAAAATTTAAATTAAAAACTAAAAGTTGAAGTCGAAAAAGTACCAAAAATATCTTGATTCCTAAGAGATTTGAACATCTATTTCCCTCTACTTTTCTTCTTAGTATGCCGATCCCCGATACATTCCTTATCACTACACTAGTCTTTAAGAGTACTAATATAATTTTTTTTTGAAAACATGAATTCATTAATGATAATGGCAGTGCACTAAAATCAAGGAATTAAAACTCATGTTTTTAACATTTTCAATCAACGTTGAGGATCTTGGTTGAGTAATTACTAGATCAGTCAATTGGGTATTGCAATACGAAATTGACAACCAATGCAGGTGATGATGTAGTTGACTCGAGGCTTATAGTCAATTAAAGGTCAATTGATTGGGGTAAGGATTAGTTATCTATCCTAACATCAGTTGACTAAGAGAGGATTTAATTGAATGTATGAATGACATGGCCAACCGGGAGGTTCTTAGTCTAGTAACCCCAACTACCAATTAACTAGTATAGTTTTTAGTCAACTATCCTAATGATCAGTCAACTAATCCTTGGTATTGAAGTACAACCAGTATTTGGTACTTTATGATGGTTTGGAATTTTTATGATTTTCTAATATTTTTGGATTTTTAAGTGTTTATTTATGTCTTCTGACAAAGGAGAATTGCACGTGAATTAAGTGTATAAATGAGGTACAATGTGCAAACTAGTATTTGTTTGTAGTAGCACGAGATTCTTCGATGATCGAGCTACATGCTAATCATTTATTGATATAGAAATTGACAGGTACAATATAGTCATGCAAAATAATCTCCCAAGGACTTTGAATGTTTAAGTTTAAGGATCCCTTAGTAAGAATAACATAGAGTTAAACCAATTGTAAATAAAAAAGGAACCTCGTAGCCTTTTCTAAATAAAAATCTTTACTTAGAGAAATTATTAGCATAAAAGCCCACATAAAAAATTAACTTAAAAAAATATTGGCAATGTGACGCGTACAAAATCATATACAAAATACATATGCAGAATGCTTTTTCATGGAGCATTTTATTTAAATTATGTATTTTTATGGGTGATTTGGCTCAAATGACTTTTGGATGATATGGGAGTAATGTCACCTCTGAACTTTATCCTTGTAAATTTTATTGTTCTTATATATATATATATATATATATATATATATATATATATATATGACTTCTTATATTGATCAACTCATTCATATTCAGTAGCCTCTTTCTATTAGAGTCATCTAGATTGAAAATGTATTCCTTGATTTTCTATGAATATTTATTTTCTATCTAGTGGAATAAATATTCTTTCAGGAACAAAGTTAATAAGTATATGATGACACTTTTTCTAATTATTTTAGTACAAGTGAATCTAGAAGAATTAGAGTCTAAAATGTACACAATCACCTCGAATCAAGTGCTAATACACTCTTTGCTATAGATTCAAGATACATATGAATTGGCATTCAAATACACATAAATTGATAAAATACTAAAACTACACAACTGTGTAATTAGGTTTCTACCCAAAATCATAATTCTACAACGTCTCTTAGTAAAAAGAGAAAATTAATTTCATGAAATCGCATAAAACATCAAACTGCAATAACATAGAAAAATATACAAACAGAAGAAAAGAATAGAAATGAATAAAGTTTTATAAGTATTTGATGACTCCAAATATTGATATGACCATGATTCACCTTACATGTGTGAGAATGATCATAATTAGTACGTATGTTGTTATAAGGTAAAAATATGGAATATATTACAATGATATTCATGTATAAGTTTTTTACGAAAGGCATTCTAACACAGTTTAAATGGTTTTTAAAACTTCCCATGTCCCTCTTTCTCCCAAACACGTAGAACTTTTTAAGTGTTCCCTATCTTTATATGATTTTTCTAATGTTAGCATAATCACTCTTATATTTGAATCATATATCATGTGTGAAGGTCCCTTTACTTGGTTTACATTGGTACCATTGGCCGCTCCGATGGAGGTTCATTTGAACCCATGAAACCTCCTTTATATGCCAACCTCACCATTGTTATGATAAAGACCAATATAATTCTAACTCCAAGTTTCTCTTATGATCAAGTGCAATCTTTGAAAGCTATTTTCGCACTTTATCTTGTTTTCTCTCAATCATAGGCCCATACACGATATCCCTTAAGTTCTTCTCTCCATTGTGCATATGCTCATCTCAACCCTACCCAAAGTATATATCTTGCCATGGTTGAACTTTAGTTGAGATCTAGGTCACTTGTGTTCAAATGTCCCACTTTGAGGATGATTTCTCGTTACCTCTCACGTCCCTTAGTCAAGAACATTCTCTCAATCAACAATTGGGTGTTTAGGATTTCGATTGGATCCTTATTTGTATCAATTGATGGCCATTCCAACCCCAGTTTAGCCCTTTTATGAGCCCAGACCCTTTTGCTACAATTGGTCCTACAATTGGATCAAGTGATGCCATTGCTAGAGTCTTGTGTGCAACCCTCATTATTAACCACCACATCTGCTATAAGAGGCAATTCATTTATCCTCTTTGACAAAAATAGTACCACATCCAAGATGTAAGCAGTCTTGAAACCCTATCACTATTTAAGATGCCATGTGTAAGTCTCCAAGGTGTCTTCCATTAACAAGTGTATTTTGACCATTATAGCAGATGCAATAATGTAATAAGAGCTCCAAGTGCCTCCTCTCCTATGATGCAAGCCAACAGACTAAGGGTGGTGCACACCCTTCATTTAGAGCTCATGTGGAGCATCAAGCTCCTATGTTTGTTGGATGAGCCTCCAAGGCTTGCCATGAATTGTGAGCTTTAAAGATTATATACATGGTTTGACTTGGAGTTTGGGTAGAGCCAGGTGAATATCCATTCCTCTACCTTTATTCTTCTATTTTGACTTTAAAATCCTTGTAAAATACCAGTAAATACAACTATTTTACATGAATTAACAACTCACATTCATCTCTAGTTAGTGTGTAAATACGTGTATGTAAACTCAAAATAAAAAACAAAGAAAAGAAAAGAAAAATAAATGAAGTATCAAAGATGTTGAATGATGCTAAACTCCCAGAGGAAGTCAAATATTGACTAGGTCGATCAGGAATAAAGTAGGGGGAGATAAGGGCCAAATACTATAAAAAACCTCAAGAAACCCTAATTCATCATTGTACAATATATACTATATATAGCCAATTTTACAATATTTTATTATTCATCATACACACCTAAATAATAAAATTGTCGACACAAAACTTGTAAATAATATATATAGACAATTGTAAAATAATATCAAATAAAAATCATACAAACTGCTCATGGTACATATAGATGAAAAGGTTGTAAATCAAATTTTTTTGATCAATGTCTAATCCATATAAACTCAAATTGAACCGAACATAGTTGTATTTCAAATTATCTACCAAATGAAGGTCATTTCATTGAAAAAGGAGCCAAGATCAAAAGTTGACTTTTGGGGGTACTATTATACGAGGGCATTTGTACAAATAGACAGTTATTTTATTTTTATATTTTAATTTATTTATAATTTTAAATAATTATATACATTATAAGAACATATTAAAAATATAAACATAAATAAAAACATTTAAAATACACTTAAAATAATTAATACATCATAAAATATAGGTATATTATACATATAATGTATATACACGTAATTATTTATGCATATAAATAAAACAATAAAAATACCCTAAAAATATGTAAATATGTATTTCATAATGTTATAATATATAAAATATGTATATTAAATACAAAATAAAAATATAACATATAAAATACAGGTATATATACCTATATTACACGTAAATATTAACCTATAATAAATAAAGTTACAAAAATAAATAAAAAACACCATAAATAATTTATAAAATTCGAAACAATTTTCATGTTTTGAGTATTTTTGTAATAAAATCGTTTGCTATTTTATTTCTAATTTCTTTTCCTTTTTATTTTATGCTTTGTCTTATTCGATCCTAGGGGGACAAATCATAGCACAATGGGTGTTAACCTGCCCGGTTAATTCCCCCTACACGGATTGGAGCCAGACATGTACCTCTTGTTCGTGCAGAACACCCTTCTTTGTCGAATTCCTATGTTTCTCCACACTTCCTTCACCCTCGATCCCTTTACCATTTATGTTCCCACCATATCCCTCCGATCGCATGCCATCTTCTTCCCAACTTTGCCCGTCGTCATGTTTATAAATAAGTACCTTCTTTTTCCTTGCATGTTTTGATCCTTCTTTAGCCCATGTAACCCCCCTCCAATCGTACGCCATCTTCTTCCCAACTTTGTCCCTCACCATGTTTATAAATAAGCACATTCTTCTTCCTTGCACGTTTTGATGTAACCTTAATCCCTTTAGTGTCCAAGTCTCCTGGTGATAGTAGGAAGCCCTCTGTGTGTCGGCTCGGAGAAGGGCGGTCGGAGAAGAAGGTTCACCATCGCTGGAGTTTGCTCTTAGTGGTTGTCTGCTCCTTTGTTCCTAAGACCAGGTACGAGCTGCTTTACTTATGTTTTCGCATCGTATTTAAATTTCTAGTTTAACCTCGCATTTATTTTAGTCATTTCCTTTGATTTAGCATTATATTTTTCAAAGTGAAGCTCGTCAGAGCTTAGAGATCCGACGAATGTCCCACGGTGAATCACATGGTCTCCGACCCATATCACATTCCATCCTCATTCCTTATCACTTTCTCCATCTGCCCAACACATTTGATCAATCTAATTGTGCACTGAACATCAAATTAGATCTCCATCAGTCACCAGTCATCTGAGATCTACATTCCCTTCATTTTCTATGCTTTCAGCTTCAATACCAGGTCGATAACATAACTCTTGAGTCCTCTATCTTTTTGTGCATGAGTTGGGACCGGATAGCGTGTTTGGGAGCCAAATCAAGTGAAGAACTTCACTCCCATGTGTCGGAGAAGAACTTGACCTCTAGGACTCCTTCGACAAGGCCCGAAGCTTCTAGAGCAATCCCGCAGATGCGAAAGGTTCCAGAGAACTTGTGGAGCATGTCAAAAGCGAAGGAGAACACTGGAGGCCGGAGAAATCAAAGGATGAAGATCGAACAGGGAAGATTTCTTCATTGTTCTTCATGAGGCCTTCATTGTCGGTTGATTAGAGACTCGGCCCAGATCTAATATAGGTCGTAAATTAAAGTCGAAGCAGTACCCGCCCCTGACCGCCAGATCATAAGTGGGAGCTATGCGGCATGACCAGAGTCGTCCATCAACACCATACACACCACGCACGCATGCCTCCTAGGGTAATTGCAACTGTACCCTCCATGCCTTTTGTTTTATTGTCTATTCCTGTAAATAAAGTACTAAGCATAAAATAAACTAGTTTATATGTAAGTGGACCCATGAGCTTAATTGTTATTATAAATAGGTCCTTCTAAATTATATGTTTTATTTTTGTGAATATTAACTGGATTACATATTTTTCTTGTGTTAAATTATAGGAAAATTAGGTTGTATGTCTGTAACCATGCTTATTCATGCTTAATTTTTATTAAACATTTAACCTTATTTTCCTACATTTAAAAAAACAAAAACATGCATATTTTCCTTATTTAGATATAAAAAATCAATAAAATTAGAAAATACCTCCAAAAATTCCAAAAAATATATTATCTATATTATGTTATATTCTGCCACATATCTAAAAATCACTAAAAATATAGAAGAGAAAATATAAAAAACATAAAACTCTAAAAATCTTATAAAAAATTAGCAAAAAATCTATAAAAATTGGAAAATATATCTTGATGTCCATGAATTTTTTTTATTATATGGCATATATTAAAAATAGTTTTGGGTTTATTTTGGACTAATAATATTTATTAAACACTAAATACTTCCAGAGATTTAATAAATACACTATGTCAATATAATTTCAACTTTAAAAATCCATGAAATTAAAAAAATTACATAAAAATCACCAAAAATAAAGAAAACTATAAAAAAGATAAAAATTATTTTCTTTATTCTGACTTTATTTTGAATTATTTAAAAATATAAAAATCTATATTATCCATATATTACTTATATATAAGATATAATATCTATATTATTATTAATATTATTTCGAAAATTAAAAATTTGCAAAATAAAAAATAAAAACATCTAAAAATCCATAAAAATTAAATATAATTAAAAACCCGCATACAAACAATAAAAAAGAAAAGGATTGAAAAATAATAATTACTATTAATTAGCAATAATTACTACCCCATCTTTACTCCCAATGTTCGACACTCAACCTGCTTATGCCTATACACATTCATGTAGAGTATAATAAATTTTAACTCACATGTATTATATCGTTTAATCTAATTATGAGTTAATTGTTGTCTGAATTTGGATTGGTCGGTGCAACAATTGGTGTAATAGCTTGTTAGCACACTATGGTTGATCTTGTTCAACATATCCCCGCTATTATCTTAGCATCATCCCTCGTCCTTTCCGGATCAACACTCGCTACTCGTTTTATCCAACTAGTACGGTCATCGAAGGCAACCATCGGTAGTTATCATTGTGATCTTGAGTGACAACATGGTGACATCATCTCGTCGTACCTCTCACTAGTTTGGAGTGGCATTCCCCATCGATAAGATTTGTAACATCTTCCTTTACCATCTCTACCTAAATGACTTCATTGTTGACATCTTACCGCCCTCCATTGGTGGATCTTTCTCTATAAGAAGCATGTACTACCGCCCTCATTATCTCTGCTACATGAGTCCTCACTACTATATCCTCCTCTTGTGCTTATACAATGTGCACAGAGGTCACCGACGATTCACAGTCATTGCCATCATAGTGGTTGAGAACTACTGCAAGGTACAGAGCAAGAGAGCCCCAACAATTGACGGTCATCCCTCTTTGTTGAGGAATTATAAGAAGCCCCCCTTGTTTTGGGCTATATGATTACATGTGTAACACCCCCCCCCCTCTTTATTTGCATTCTTATTTAGTTCAAAATATGTAAAAACTTTTAAATTTTCTTGTATTTGCATGTATCTCCCCAGAGTTTTGTGCAATTTTATTCCATGTTTTTTTTATTCTAAAATTCCAAAATATATTGTCTTTATGACATTATGCCATGCTCTATCTAGATATAATTTTGTAAGGATTTGAGTTGCTTAGCATATTTATAAAAATTCCTTGAGTGTACATATTTGAATATTGTTTTAAAATTCAAGTGTATTATTTTTCCAAACTTATAGATAATTAAATGATCTTCATTTTGACATACTATTCATGTTGATCAGATCATTGTAATACAATTCATATTCATTTTTTATCTATGATGTAAGCCCATTTTTTACACCGATACATATATTTTCCTAAACAATAATTCATGAAGTTAAGGGACTTAATTTTACACAGTTAAAAATTATCATAGATGTTTTTGTTGTGGTTTGCTAACTACAATGTGTATATTTATTTTCTTGTGCATGAATTTCATTAAAAATCAAATTGTCTCTTAAAATAAAAAAAGTATATATTGTGTTTCGTTAAAAATTATCATAGATGTTTTTCTTGTCATTTCTTAACTAAAAATGTGTATATAAATTTTATTGTGCATGAATTTCATTAAAAAACACAAATTGCCTCTAAAAATAAAAAAAGTATATGTTGTGTTTGTTGTCATTAATATATATTGCATAAACTCCTCATCAAGAATATTATTTTTTGTCTGTTTTGTGATTTTGTGATATTTTACCTTTCTCATTTAATTTAGAATTTAAAAAAACCCAAAAATACTCAAAAAATGAAAAAATCTAAAAATAACTCTCTTTCCTTTTTTTGTTTTGTTTGAATAATTGAGCATTCTAAACTTAGAAGATAAAAAATGATTGTTTTATTTCCCTATTGTTGTTGGGGACATGTTGTATTTGTGGCTACTTTATTTCACATTTGTCTTGCATTTTTTACCTTGTTTGTAGTGACTTGCTTTATATTCTTCTCTCATATACCCATGTCTCGCCAGTTATATAGAAGCTTGTCATCTTGGCTCACTTCTCGAGCATAGGTAGAAGCAAGGATGGAAATGACTTTTCTTTCTCATTAACTAAACATAGTCATGTTTTGGCCTATGGTCTGTAATACCCCCCACCACCCCATTTCAGTGTGTCTATTTTTGTCCCTAGTTGTATTAGGTTTTACTTAGTGTAATTTGATTATGTTGATTTTTAAAATAAAATAAAAAAATTCAAAAAAGAGGATTCACGTAGAAATTGCTTGTTAAAACCATATATGATATATTTAATTCATGAGTTGCGTGTAGAGAGTTAGAGACAATTATGTTTTCCATCCCTTACATGCATCATCTCTTTGATTTCTCCCTCTGTTGGACCATTTCTGAGTTAAAGGGAACTCGTAATTCCTTGCGTTTAATTATAGAATTTCACTTAGAACAAGCGATATCTTAAATAAAATCAAGCTTTTCATAAAAAGTGATGTCTAGATCAAAATGTATAAATCGTCCACTTGTATTCAAATCAAGCACATGTTTATGCATATTGGATGCAAATGTGGTCGAAACCGAGCACCATAACTCCTTAAGGCGCTAAGCTCTAATTCCCAATATTGTTCTCTTGTCATCCTCTATACCCCACCTTGATGTTGAGTAGAAGGGTACAAGGCCAACCAATAATTTTTAGTAGCTATTTTAATCAAGGATAATTCGATTACTCGAATGGAATTAATATGACAGGTCCTACTTCTACCATTCACAAATAGTAACACGTCATCTAATCCTCTCAACCATTTTAACCAACTACTATTCATGAAAAGGTTGAGGATACTACTAACCTTCCAAACAAACCTTGATCCAACCCAAACCAACCCACCTACCAAATGGGCTCTCGCAAGTCCCTCATCCTCATAAGTTTCACTCGCTTGGGAAGCGCATGGCCATCGATCGTGCCTCAATCAATGACCTCTCGCTTGGGAAGCGCATGGCCATCGATCGTGCCTCAATCAATGACCTCGCATACACAAAAAGGATCGGTATAGGGCCTCCCAAGAAATATTTAGTAGCATGCTAAAGGATCATAAAATGCATAATTTCCATGCAAGCAAAACTGGGTTCTATAATGAGAACTTAAAATTGAAAATATTACACATCTACAACCTCATCTCATGCATTTAAAAATTAGGATTTGTGATTGAGTTTTGATTGTTAGCACAGGGGGTATATGGGATGTTGTGACGCTATTAGTTGTCGCTACTACATATATAATGATGTCACCTTCTTTAAACAAACAAGATACTTCATTGGTCTTTCAATGATATTCCCATGGAGTTTCCTCCTTCTGTTGTCTACAAAAGGAAACGCATTGATCAACCTGACTTGTTTATTTACATGGTCCTTGTTTACAAGATGATGCGCCTTCTTTAAGTGACCCTACCACAACAAATCTGGATGCTCCTTCATAACTCCCTGCTGCATTACAAAAATCCAAAAGGCAATGTACTCTAAACATCTTGTCACATTTTACTTACACTAATAGTTTTCAAGTTGAGATAGGAGTTTTACAAATTCTCTCATGGCAACCTTTATTCTCATCATCATCACAGTGCTATTTAAGATCATGTTTAGAAACATGCCTTGGATGAGGAGATGTATGCTCCTACCTCCAGTTTCATGTGGGACCTAGTACCATGTCCTCTAGGCATGACCCTTATTGCCTAGAGATGGATCTTTACGATCAAACATTCTCCAGATGACTCTATTGACAAACTGAAAACTGAGATTGTGCTTAAGGACTTGACTCAGACATATGACATTGATTGCTTTAAGTCCTTCTCACTGTGGCAAGGAAGGGGCCTATTCACACAATACTTTTCATTATTTACAATAGGAGTTGCTCGACTCTCAGCTTAGATGTGAATAATACCTTCCTCTATGGTGACTTAAAGGAGAAAGTTTACATGAAATACTCGCCAAGTTATTTGGTCAAGAAGAAGAAAATCTAAAGCAGAGTCTACGAGCATGGTTTGACAAACTTGCTCTCCATAGGACGACATCTGACTATTATGTGTTCCTCAGATGTAGGTCCTCAGTCATTGTGATACTTGTTATTTATGTTGATGACATGGTTATCGCTGGTAGAGATCAAGGTCTTCCTTCAAAAGGTTTTTGTCACCAAGGGCCTTGGCCAACTCTGACACTTCTTATACATTGAGGTGATACGCATTGCATAAGGATTAAACTTGCCAAAAAAGAAGTATAGTTTGGATATTCTCACAAAACTAGCTTGCTTAGATGCAATCCTTTGGGCCTCCTAGCAGAATTACAAAGACATGATATCTCTATAGATCCTAAGTTTCAAGGCACTACACGGTATAGAATTCTAGTGGGCAAGCCGCTTTACTTCACCATCACTAGGCAAAACATATCATATGTTGTGAGCAAAGTTAGTCAGTACATGGATAAGTCATACTAAAGTCACTAGCAAGATATCCTTTTGATCCTTCTATTCTTGAAGTACTATCCAATAAAAGGCCTCTTTTATAGAGCTAACTACCACACTGATATCACCACTATTTTGTACGGTCATGTCCTATTTGCCAAAGGATGGGAAGGACTGTTGGAGCTAGAGATGAGATGCTCATGCAACCTGTGATTTTTTGTGATGTTTTTGATGCGTGGGGTATAGATTTTATGGGTCCCTTCCTTAATAGCCAAGATTTTAAATATATCTTGTTAGCGGTGGATTACTTTTCCAGATGGGTGGAGGCTATCCCAACCCGAGCCGCAGATAGTAGAATTGTTTGCAAGTTTATTAAGGATCGTATTATTTCATGGTTCGAGGTACCTAAGGTTTGATATCTTATGGAGGTAGCCATTTTGTGAATGGAATGATGAAATTTTTATCAAAGGATTATGGATTTGAGCAAAGAATTACTAGTCCTTATCACCCTTAATCAAATGGCATGGCAGAGGTTTCAAACAGGGAAGTGAAAAGCATTCTTCAAAAGATAGTTTGACCTGATAGTAAGAATTGGTCTCAGTTATTAGACCAAGCTCTATGGCAATACAGGATGGCTTATAAGACACATCTGGATACTTCCCCCTTCAGGACGATTTATGGCAAGCCATGTCATTTGCCCGTTGAGTTAGTACACAAATATGAATGGGTTATTAAGAAAATTAATTGGAGTTGTCACTTAGGGAAGTTATGTAGAGACCTCAACCGAAATGAAGATGTGGAAATCCACAATCGAGCATATGACAACATCATGATCTATAACGACAAAGTTAAGAAGTGGCATGATGTGCATATTAGATGCAAAAACTTTGTTCCTGGACAAAAGGTATGGTTGTTTAATGCAAAGTTATGAATTTTCCATGGGAAACTTAAATCAAAGTAGACTCGTTCTTTTATTGTAAGACAAGTGCATGAGAATGGTAGTGTAGAGATTTTAGGCTTTTAGAGAATGCACTTCCATTTTTGGTTAACTGGCAGTTACTTAAGCATTTTGTAGATGCAAAGGAAAGGTTAACTCCTGTTGAATTGATTAACTTCATGCATGTGGAGTCATTTTAATCAGATGAGGCATGATTGACATCAGAATATTCATATCTAAAAGATTCATACTCTTTAGCAATCCTCTAACAACTTACTTATCATTTACTCCTTTATACTTAGGCCTTTCAACCTAAGTATAGGGGGGATCCTTTTTGTCATTTTGACTATTCCCCTCGGGTCACCTAGTTTTAATTCATATCTTTACACTTAAGATATTTCTCATCTTAAGTATGGGGGGGCCCGAGTCCCAATCTTCATCTAACTGATTCTTGTTATTCATTTTTACATGTGTGAGCCTATCATCAGTTTTTATATATTCTTTTATAGTTAGCATGAGATATGGCTTCATTTCACTTTGTGTCACGAGAACATAGCAAAAGCTAAGCATAGGGGCGTCTGCTGTATATATTGCATATATATTATAGCCATAGCTCATATTTTAAAAAAATCATACTTCTAGGGTTATGGGTATCGTATTACATTTTTTGAACTGAGTATTGTATAAAATATTTTGAAAATAATTTTTGAAAAATTATATACGTTTGACATGATATTTAAATATTTTACATGGTTTGCAAAAATACGATGTGACAAGTTTGGAAAATCATTTGTAAAATATTTTGAAAATCTATATATTTATGTGGCATTGTTTAAGGAAAATATTTTCAAAAATTCTTTTCAAAATTAAGAGTGAAATTGACGCTAACTAAAATATTTAAATTCAATAAAAGCTTTAAATAATTCTCGGTGTGTCCCTTCAGTATCTTGAGTCCAAGGTCATCAGAGGTCATGACGGTTCATTGAATGGTTTCTTCTTTCTCTTTATAAGGTTGTTCTGCGTTAGAATCTTTTTCAGTTCAACATGGAGGAGAGTTTGGATTTCAATTCAATATTTTAGAATATCAAGTTGATAAATAATTCTCTTACAAGAGTGATGCCAATTGAGGAGGACGATCTATTGATGGAAGAATTAGATATGGAGTTTCCCTTACCTTTTCTTGAGGATATTCATTTATTGAATACGTATCTTTCTTGTAAGTTGGATCATCCCTGTATGTCTAGTTTTTCTCTTTTAAGGAAAATCCAAAAATCTATTGCAAGATTTCATGCTCTGATTCGTCTTCCCATATACATGGAGATTTTTTAGGCTTCCCATGTGGACATGAATACCACTTTTGAGGAAGAATGACATCATTCAAGAAGAATAAATTTTCAAGTTGAGGAAGATCTTTCTTATTCAGATTCCGAAGTATTTTCCATGAAGAAGCAGTTGAAACATAAGACAGCCTGTGCTTTTAAACCTCGAAGAGTCAATCTTGATTTCTAAGAAGCTGAAGTTTGTAGTGTTGTGTTGGGTATCTTAGTATGTTCTTCGTATTGTTCTTCTTTGATGTTATGTTGAAGATACCTGGTCTATTGTCTTTGTCTCAATAAATCTAATAATTCCTTAATTCTTTTGTAGAATAATTAACTAGCTAATTTATTAATTAGTGTCTTTCCCTGACACATTTTCACTGTGCACTCAAGGCTTGAGATAATCTTTAACACTTTGTTAAGGAGTCCCTAGACTTAGAGTTATTATATATTAATCATTAGGATCCTAGACTTGAAAATTCATACTCTTTTAGTTAGAAGATATGCATGCTATTTTCCATGCTTAATCTCCCTTAAAAATAACTTGACCTTCACTCACATACACGGGTGCATTCATGATTGAGATGAGTCAAGGTATCACTGGGGAAACTAGCATTGGAAGTTTGAGTTTCGACTTGGTTTCTAGGATGCTCGAGGATGAGATAAGATTAATGATGGCTTCATGAAACCTGAGTGTCAGCATCTTAGTCAGTATGGGACTTGTTCTCATGCTATCTCTTGATCAAACCTAAAGTGTTAGGGTATGATGACATTAATTATAAGTTGATCAGTGTGCACCGATCTTTTGGTAAAAGCAGTGGAGCTAACCAAAAACAAAAAAAGATAGAAATGATGAAAGAAAAGCTCTTACCATACAAAGTCAAATATCAAAGAGCTCCCACCAAAGGCAAGAGCTCCCAACCATTTTTCAAGTGTCCATTTGGACCACCGCTATTAGGACCAGGAGTCGGACTAGTACCCAAAAAGGGTTCTACATCGTAAATGCTACAACTCTGGGTGTAGAAGGTATATTAGATACTCAAAAAAGGCACCTCCTGGTGTATTCCCAGGAAAACAAGTGCAGACAACTCCAACCTCTGTTGACGGATACATTGATTGGCAAAAATCAAAATAAAGTTGTGTTGCGTATTGGCACTTGAGAGAACCTTGTTCCAGTGAGAGGAACAAAAAATAAGCACACAATCCTATATCCTCCATAATTTGGCCTTCCATCTATCCTTTTAAAGACTGACAAACTAAAGAGATGGTGGAATGAAGCAAGACTAGATCTATTCCCTAGAGTTGAGAGTTGGGTCCTTAGGAGAACTTCCAAGATTGGAATTTTTGGTGATGTTTTGAAACTACTCTCTTGATGCAGTCTACACTAAGTCATGTTCCTTATATTTATGTACAAATTGAGAGTATGGCAAGTAGAAAAGTTGAATTCCTTTTGATTAATACTTGGATCAGCTTAGAGTTCTAGGATTCCCAAAACCTAGTGTTTTAGGTTAAATCAAGCCTTGTAATTTCACTTGCACTTATCAGGTATCTCACTAATTAATCTAACTTAATCTAATCAATTCTTATCCATTAGCTCAAGGACAAGCTTAGCTTAAGTATAGGGGGTGATAAATCCCAAATTTATTGGATTAATTCATGACATTTATCTCTTTTATTTAAGTTATTTATAAGATTCATTGACTAATTAACATTAACTACTAATTTGTTTGTTGTAAATAATTATCACTAATTATGATATATTATGATCGTGTATTATTTTATGTATTTATTTCTTATTAAAAATTAAATAAAAATTAGAACAAAATTGTGGATAAATAAAATAACATAAAACAAAAGAAAAATACAAAATAATAATAAAAAGAAAAATAAAGAAAATTGTTTTATATGATTTTTATTAGTATTTATTTTTTATCTATGCACAGATGACCTCTGATCTCTTTGACCTCTACATAAAAGTTGTAGATCTCATCGAGATCTACACATTTCATGATTAACACTTTTTTCAATTCGACTTCTAACTAATTCTTTCCTAATTATATTTGATTTATAGATTTTCCTAATTTTTATTGGGCCACGTGACACCTTCATATCACGCGACGTGGCCCATCCTTGTATCGCCACCCACACTCTTATGTCCATCATCTGATACTTATATTTCAAACGAATCTTAGATGCCCATTAATGCCTAATTTTGGACCGTGTGATCTCTTTGATCGGATCTAATCCAGACCATCCTTCCACACCTCATTCTGGACCATTGGATCTTAAGACCCAATGGCCCCTGGATTTCTTCACCCTCCAGCCTCTCCTCTCAAACGACGCAACTCTTCATTCCTTGACAACTTCCCCCAATTTTGCCAATCTCCTGACGTGTCATCTTCCCTCAAAACCTCCACTAAACACTTCACCATTCAACCCTAATTCTTACCAACCTCTGATCTCATCCTAATTCTAACCGACCAAACAATGGTGAAGGTTGAAACCTCCATCAAAACCTCTTGTAACCTCCATCATCTCTTCTTTAAATACCCCTCCACCAGCCATCTTAGCGGGTGATCCACCATTTACGGACTTGCACCCTAGCCTCTCTAACCTCCAGTGACAACACGAGGGCTAGGAAGAGTGCCACGACGGTCGTGCACCTCCGGCAAGATTCTTGGATTTGTCGCCAAGTGGCATCCCTATTTTGAGGTTGTTTGAGCTTAGTTCCATAGCCAGGAACTTCAAATGAAGATCTCGAAGCTTTCTGCTTCGAAATTTGGCTCAAGATTCAACTGAATTCACATCATCTTCAACCTTCAGTTTCATCTCAGTATTCAATCTTCTTATCGTCATAGTTTCTAGGATTTCTTCCTTGGTTGCTAGACAATCATTTACTCATCTGAACGTTCATACACTCTCACCACTCATCCATCATTCATGCGTGATACTCCTCATTCTGAATCAACTTCTCCATCTCTGTTATCACTCTATGTCATTGTCTTCTTTTGCATGAAGGAGACAACCCACTAGGGATCAGGTCTTCCACCATATATTGAGCCTCCATTATGCATATTTAATATGTGGATAGATTCTCCAAGGTGCTTCGGCTATAAACTAACCATGCAGGATATCAAAAGGGTTAAATGGTCGGAGACTGAAGCATAACTCCAATCTCCAAATTTCTCTCTGGTGGAGCTTCATCGACAGAGCTCTACAATCAGCCCTGTGCCTTCTCCAAGCATCAGACATCATCGCAGGCGTTTGACGAAGGTTCTTGGACCTTTAGAGAGCAAGAATAAGTAAGGCAGAGCCTTTACACCTTCATCGGAGTGCAGCCCTAGCACCGCCGTCCGCAGAGGAGGCGGAAGAATAGACGCGTAACAGATACCGTTGATCTCACTTAGTTGGGCAAGATCCGACGATCAGAACTTATCCACGTAGCTTGTCCGAAGCATCGCTTCAAGCCTTGGGCTCGTGTGCCGAGCCTGTACCTAGGTCTAGCTTGAAGCATCAGAAGCTGATGCATGTCCCGAGCCTCCCCGACCGAACCTAGCCAGATCACATGTTTTCCGCACGTGACTGGGTCAATTACAATGCCTGTCCTGCCATTTCTTAATATTGCAGATAAATCCTTCTGCATGTTTATAAGTTGCATACTAGCCCTTGCCGTTTATTTTATTTACATTTTAGTCCATGTTTATCCTGTTCTGTAATAAAACTTGGAAGTTTTCGTGCAAAAAGACCCCTGGATTCAGTGTTGAATATCTTTTTATCCCTAAATCCAATAAATGTGATTTTGGTCTTGTTTCAAAGCTTGTTTTATACTCTATCTGCTGGTAAAATTTATGATTAATTTTGGTTTAAAAGTTATGCATTAAGTGATCTGTATTTAAAGTGCTTGATTAATTCATGAAACTTTGTTGAAAAAGTACTTTGATTGAACATTTGAACCTATAAAGTACCTTGATTCTTAATGATCTATTTGCTAAATTAAATCTAACCATTATTAGGTCATTACATCATTTAATTGCTGGCAAAAACCATTAGATCATTTAAGTGAGTTTTGTTAACTCATTTCAGATAAGTTTTGAAACTAATTTCACATATTGCCTAATCGAAGTAATAAGTAATCACTTCAGGGTACCTTCTTAATTAATCCAAGTCATTTATAGTGTATATCTGAGTGTGTATGTTCTATTCATGTTGTTTGTGCATCCTAGTTTGTATTTAATTTAATTGCATAAAAAAGTGTAAAAAAAGTACATCTTGTTGTGTTTTGTGCATTAACTCAAAATAATTAATCTAGGAATTGATATCTAAAATATTTTATCTCTAAATTTGATCAATAAATTGCTTGCATCCTTGTGTTCGACCTTAGACTTCCCATGTTATAAATTAAATCCGAGAACCTTGTCACTGAGATTTCTCTATGTTCTGTATGAGAAGCTAAGTGCTCGTGCTACAACGGATATATTTTAATACATGCATTTAGCGATTCATCATATGGCAGGATGGGAGGACTGTTGGATGGATAAGTTGTTGTAGTATAGTGGTGAGTATTCCCGCGTGTGACGCAGGGGACTCGGGTTCGTTCCTGACAATGGCACCATCTGATGAAGCGCTAAATGCATGAATTAAAATCGATCCATTGTAGCACAAGCACTTAACTTCTCATACAGAACTGAGAGAAATCTCAGTGACGAGGTTCTTGACTTTAATTTATAACTTGGTTATCCATGGTCGGCCCGGGTTGCATGGATAAGTCGTTGTATGGATAACAGCACAAAAAATCACAGGTTGCATGGATGAGTCGTTGTAGTATAGTGGTGAGTATTCCCGCCTGTCACCGAGTGACTTGGGTTCATTCCCCGACAATAGTTCCATCTGATGAAGAGCTAAATGCATGAATTAAAATTGATCCATTGTAGCACGGGCACTTAGCTTCTCATATAGAACCGAGAGAAATCTCACTAACAAGGTTCTCAGCTTTAATTTATAACCTGGGAAGTCTAGGGTCGAACACAAGGATACACGACATAATACGATCACTTAGACATTAAAATATCTTGGTTAAGTGACTGATAAATTAATCTAGGTCAAAACATACAAAACAATGCAGGCAGGCAATGTAGAATATTGCACATCACAATGTAGGCATGGATGGAATGAACTATGATTTAACACAATAGTACATGTTAGACAAAATTAACATAATGATAAGCCATAAACAAATGCAATTATACTCACAAATATGCCTTGAATGAATAATGAAACTTAAGCAATTATATAAATTAATTCTAAGTCCAATTTATCAATACAATGTAGAGTCATGTTTCATTTAATAATCATGGATGCACAATATAGACTCTCACAAATTAATTAATCCTTCATTTATTATCTAATCAGAAAATAAATCATATCATATCAAAGACAATTAAACGAGGATCAAAATGCCACTGAAATTATTTAATTTGGATAAAAGATGCTCAAGTTATTCAATATAGAATCCAGGGGCATAAATGTGATAAAATATAATTTAAAACATGAAAAACAGGTCCCTGAAGGGACTAAAATGCAAATACTAAAAACTAAAAAATGGAATTTATGAAATACCCCTTGGTGGGGGGTATTTTTGCAATAAATAGAAACCATCAGGGAGGCTATGTAATTAACCCAGGTCCGCACGTGCAATGCGTGTGCATTCCTAGGCTCGGACGGAGGGTCATGGCTCGGGCCACGTGGCAACATGCGGTGCTTCAGCAGATGGCTTGGTTGCTCCAAAGCTACAGGATCGGTGTCGATGATGTGGCATCCTGTAGGTCGTTAGATCGCATCCAATTTGACATGATCCAACGCAACTGTACGTCGTAGAGCTTCTTCTCTGCCTTGCAAGGCTGCGAAGAGGCGGGGCTCCGATGAGCCCCTCCACCTAAAGGCTATTTGATGATAGACGATCATTCACGGAGGTCTCGCGAAGATGGAGCATGTTCAGGGAAGACACCAAAGATTCTGAATGATGTATGCAAGGTCTGGTTCTTGGAGATAAAGCTCCGGACTCGCCATGGAATTTCGACATTTAAAACTCCAGTTCACCTGCAAACGTTGATATAGCATAGCCGAAGCGAATCGTATGTGTGTGAGTGTGAGAGTGAATGGAGTGGAGGATTGATCAGGGTGTAGAAGGTGGCAATCCTATAGGTTTCTCTGCCAGAAAGGTGGAGGAAGTGAGTCGACTAAACAGGGATGATGGAACGAGAAACATGGAGACTAATCCTTTTGCGTGGATATGGATTCCATGAAGAAGCTCGAAGTACACTCATAAGTTGCTTGGACGATCTGCAGATGTTGCGAAAATATGAAGAACATCAATGAAAACTAACCTACATATTCTGTACATTGATGATGGTCTGAGATGGATGGGTATTGCAGCCTGGGATTAAGCTTCAACGAAGCTTAGTCTTCTCTTAACCTCCGCAGTCGGTGGAGGAAGCTCGAGTTGCCGCTCTTCATAGCGTTGTGCATGTGCAACTGGCCATGGATCTCACCTGAAGCCTACTCTGTCAAGGCTCCAGCATTCCTCCCTCTTCCTGTCACGAAGAGGGGGAGAGGGCTAGGATGGCTCCATGCAAGGGGTGGGCCATTGAAGGCAGCGATGGGCTTTTTGAAGGCAGAGAATGGCAACCTTTAGGGTTATGGCGGAGGTTTCAACCGCCACTCACATAGAGTAATTATGGTTTGGAGGCAGTTTTAAGGGTATAGCATGGAAGAGGGGCGTAGGGAGGATGTGAGGGTGGTGGTGGTTGGTCGAGAGATGATCGTAGTAGTTAGAGATAATAGATGGAAGAAAGTTGGTTGATGAAAGCTGCAATCGGCTGGAGGTTGAAGGAGGTCCAGGCACCGTTGAATCATAGGATCCAATGGTTCCTGTAAAGGCCCAGAACGACGACGTAGATTAGCATGATCAAAGATAGATCAAACGCTGGGGAATCAAGTGCTAAGGGACAATCAAGATCTATCTGATCAAGAATTGATCAGATGTCGATGAGTAGACACAGGTGGCGTGAAATGAACGAGCCACGTGGCCCAATCAGAATTAAATTAATTTAGAAAATCGATGTTAATTAGGAAAGAATTAGTTAGAGGACGAATTAGAAAAGCCATGAACACGAAAGTTATAGATCTCGATGAGAGCTACAACTTTCATGTATAAATCAAAGAGATCAGAGGTCATCTATACATAGATAAAAATTAAATACGGATAAAAATTATATAAAAAAATCTTTATTTTTCTTTTGTTTATTTTTTTGAATTTTTTTGTTTTGTTTTATATTATTTTATTTATACGCAATATTACTCTAATTTTTATTTGATTTTTAATCAGAAATAAATACATAAAATATTACACCATAATAAGATTATAATAATATATAATAATTAGTGTTAATTATTTACAACACAATAGTTAGTAATTAGTGTTAATTAGTCACAGAATCTTGTTATTAACTTAAAAATGGATATTAATGATGATAAATCTGGGATTTATCATAGAGCTAACTGCCACACTGATATCACCGCTTATACGGATGACGATTATTCCAGTTATCTTGAGGATAGGTGGTCTACTAGTAGTTACACCGTGTTTGTAGTGGAAACCTTGTTATGTAACAAAACAAGAAGCATACCGTTATTTTCATATCAATCGTGGAAGTCGAATACAGAGCAATGGCTCTTGTCATGTCCAAGGTTGCCTAGCTTGTCTCTTTTCTATAGGAACTTGGACAACGACAAAAAGACCACAATGTACATTACTACCAATCCTATTTTCCATAAGCATACAAAGCATGTTGAAGTAGATTTCCACTTTATTCGAGATGTAGTACGAGGATGAAAGATCACTACTCTACACATCTCAATGGAATTCCAGTTTGCGGTTATATTCACCAAGGAACTTTCAAAGAAATGTATATTAGTATTGACTTCCAAGTGGGGCATGATCGAGAGATATGCTCCAACTTGAAGGGGAGTGTTGACGTTATTGGCTAATATAGCCATATTCCTTTATTTGTGTATTTCTTCTTTGATCTATTTCCTTGTTCTCTATTTTTATTTTGAACCGTAAGGATCTTTTATGTAATTGCTACCCTTTTGGGCTATAAATAATCACGCTAAATAAGAAACCTCACACACCTGAATAAAAGTCATTCCATTGCATTGTCAACTTTTTTCCATAGTCATAAAAAGGTGATTGGTCATTGTTATATCGTCTCTTTTTCTTCACGTGCTTTCATGGAGGTTGATTGCTCGCTCATTTTTTTCCCCAACAATTCTCGGTACTCCTTTTGAACTGCAGCGAGGAAGTCCAGTTTAAAATACATGATATTTAGGTTGTTTGGCAGAAGTAATGCTTTATAATCAACACGACAAAAAGATGGATATTAGAACGATCACTAGATTTTTCATCAGTTTTCCAAGAAAGTTTAACAAATATAAAGTCTATTGTCATAAGTATAATACAGCGATAATTGAGATGATGGTTGATTCAGGAGTAACAATAGTATTCTCTTTTTTTCTTTTATTTTTAATTATGCAGGTATATAGATGATTAGACAACATCTCCTTCTCCCAAAAGGGAGAACTTGGAGTAAGTCTAAACAACTTTCATACTAGGCAACAATCTTCCCTCATGGGCTCTCATTTGGCTTTCTCTAAAAGATCAAAGAAATGGTAAGCAAGGTCAGTTGAGAAGCCCACACAAAGGGAGTAAAAAATGCTAGTCCAAGAACCACTTTTCTTTCCATAGTAATCTAATCTAGTGGATGCAATTGTCAGAATGCTCACACAACCAGTCTTAATATCTGTAGTAGAAGTTACCACTATATGGCACTGCATTAATAACTTCAGACAGCCCTTGCTTTGGAACTTGACCCACCTGAAACCACCATCCCCATCCCCCCACAACTTTGCCATTCCACCCTACAGCATTGAGCAAACACGCCCACATTTCTCCATTCTATATAAATCTCCCTTTCTCTCCTGAGATTAACATTTAACACCCATCTCTCCACTCACACCTCCCCTCCTTGCACCCATTGCATTACTTCCGACAAGCAGCGCCCATTGTCCACTCTGATGGGGGTAAGCAAGTGCCCATCTTGTGCTGTAACCTATTCTTTTGAGAAGATGGATTGATGGGTTCTTCCCCATTCGTGCTCCAAGTTCCTAATTTGAGGGTGTCTTTCTACATTTGAGTGCAGATCCTGAAATGGGTGCAGAGCAGAATCGGCGTCCGGCATGAGCAGAAGAAGACGCAAGTCCAGGCAAATGGGAGTCATGGTCAATGTTAGTGTTGCTTTCACTCTCTCCTTTGTTTGTTGTTGGGTGGCTTGTCCAACATGGTCGTTGATGTTCGATTTGATTGCAAGTTTTGATTTTGGGCACATCAATTGAGATGGGTCATATCTATTATTTATTTATTTTTGTTTTTTGGTGGGAATATTTATGGTGATCGGATAAATAGGATGATGCCGATGGGGTCCTTCTGGTCTTCAGTTATGCGTTTAGATTGGACTTCAAATACCCATGGCCTTGGAAAGGGAGGTTCTTTTTCGATGAAGTCATTAAGATCTTATCATGGAATACACTTGCTATCGCATCTACCTTTCGAATCTTGTTGAGTATTTGGCATTTCTTTTTAAAAATCTGCTGAGTTATTTTTATTAAAATAAGATGGACTTCAGGGATGTCTTTGTCAGATAAACTAGAGGAAGTCAAACTTAGTTTTTTAAAAAAATGGGAGAGGTTGGTTTGCATTGTTATTTTGGATATTTTCTTTTAACATAAGCAGCATGCCGATTTTGCTTCTGATATTCATGTACTCTAGTTAATAAGCGTCTTATTCAACCACTGCATTTTAACTTTCCTTCTAAATGTAAAAGTCCATTCATATTCCACTTCAAATATCTCAGAAACATGGCACTGATTTATAGCTGAATTAGATGACAGTTGATAGACTTGGATCTTCATGATCTCTAAATGCCTGCATAATATTCTATCAGAAGCAGCATCACTTACAGGGACTGACAGAGAAAGAAGGAACTGTTTTGTCAATGCTGTCATGATATACACTGTTAAGTTTAGTGGGTTGCCAATATACATTTATAATTTGCTAGGAAGCTAAAGCAATAGCAACATAAAGGATTTATACGGATTTGGTTCTACCATGTTCATGAAGTTACCATTCCTTCTTATTATGGAGTCTACAGAGGGCTTTTGGGACTGGCTTTTCAATTATATGTGCTCTTCCAATATTATATTTGTATTTTGGACCAATGAAAATGACCTAGGAACAACCTCACACTATTTAGGCATTTACTCTTGTAAGAAATCCAAAATGTGTCATTGAACTTTTAGAAAACATTAGCAGAATAGAAAATTCCCCATTGGCACAACCTTGCAGTCAATGGGGATTTTACATAATCGAATTGGGATCCCAAGGTCTAGTTGATGTGTTAATGTAATAATAAAGCTGTATTGGGTTAATAAATCTTGGGAGGAACCATTAATTATACAATGTATTTGGAATATCTAAACATCGATAGGAGGAAAGCGTGCATCTGCAATGTATGGCCCATGTGTTTGAAATAAACCCGTCAACTATGAGATTTTGTCTCTCAATTGCTGGCCTTTACATTATAAAAATCCTTCTAAAACTAATATTTGCATTGTAATTAATCCCTGTCTGACTGGTACTAACATTTAAAACATTTTTATGAGGTTTTTGCTGTGTTATGACTGCTGATTTTGAAAAAAAAATGTCTTCATTAGGCAAGTCGTTCACATTTCCGTAAGAAAGTATATTCTGGATACTTAGAATGGCAGATTTTAGGTCCTATATGTCGTGCTCCAGCGACCCATCCATGGCAATCTATACACCTCACCAAGTGAATCGATAAGTTACACTTGAATAAAAATTTGAACTGGATGAGCAATTTTTTTTAATAATTAATAATATGATTTGTTATTATGTATACCAAAAAACCCCATGAGTAGTTGTCTACAAAATTTACTGTGTTCAACTGAAAAGTTACCAGACAACTGCAACACTTTCATCAATTAAATGCCAGTTGGCATGATAGTATACTGGATAGTCAGTACAGTTATATCAACAGGCTGTTCAGTAGTCAGCTAATTGTACGTGGTTCCCCAATACTCAACCAAGTGGGTCAAATAGAAATTTATGAATGGGATTCTAAAAAATTATTAACGTACATTGTAAATTTTGTGGGAACGAATGGGATCAGTGTATCTGCTAAGACTGTTGAAGTTGAACAGACAGTATTTTTTGCTGAATTCATAACCATCTGATTGAACTCACGATAGTTCAACATCGGTCAGAATGCAGCCAAAATATGTCAATCGAAGCTGTTCAGCCTACCCCACTTCCCTTTATTCAAGAAAACTGTATACAATGAGCAACGTAGAATATATCAGTGGAGTTTCTATTGAAGCACAGTGTGGCCCAATTGCTTTTGCAATTAGTAGGCATTGAGTGCTCCAACATGATGACCCATTGTTCTTTCATATATATCTGTGGCGGCTTTAGAATGCTGTAGTGATGGTATCCACATTGATACAAAACCAGGTGATGGCAAGCTGGAAGCCTGCCGAAGATGATGCCTCTTCTGTCCCTCCTTTTGTAGATATTGTGACATTGATTTGAACGGAATCTGACCCGTACTGTTCGTGTTTTCTAAATATAGTCCTAGCCCCACATCTTGGGTTATTCCAGATTCATCAGTGACTTCCACTTCTTTGTATTTGGTGCGCAAATTCATTTGATATTTTGTCAGTACTAAAGAACCATTTTTAATCCTGACTTACTCCTGGTCTTTTAATTCTTTAAAATAAAATTATTGTCTTTTATCATGGGCATGACCTGCATCAGATTCATTTTAACGCAACTCATCCATACTAGTGTGGAAAATGTCTTCATTTTGGTTTTGATAAGAGCTCCTGGTTCTATATGTTGAACATTAGCACCTTTCTTCCCCTCTTTTTATTTATTAATTTCCCTTTATGTCTTTGCTGGTTCAGATGAATCCGAAAACCAGAAAAAAGAATCTAATGGATTGCCGCACGGACTGCTTACCATAGGGACTTTTGGTAGTAGCAACTTCAATGGTGAATCATTGAGGCGAGAAACATTGGAATGCTCATGCTCCACACAAGATATTCCTGATTTTACTGTTGAAGAGTTAAACAAGTTACATAATGCATTAGCGAAGCTACTTTCACGCAAGTCTCGTGAATCTGGAAAAGGAGCGGAAGAAAACAACAATCTCCCACTGGACAAGTTTCTTAATTGCCCTTCGAGTTTGGAGATCGAGCGATGCATTTGCCAGAGGCCTTGCAATGATGAAGGCAAAGGAGAAGGATGTATCTCTCCAGCCACAAAGGTCATCCTGAATCGGATGAAAGATATTTTAGTAGATAATCGCAACACTATCCATCGGAAATCCTTGTCATTCCTTCTTAAAAGGATATTTGTCTGCAAAGGGGGGTTCGCACCAGCCCCGATTGTAAGAGATCTGCAACCAGCATGGAGGATGGAAAAGGTATACTTCACATACACCTACATGTATGAGTGAGTATATGTACTTAGTATTCGATGTTGGGCACATCAATACATGATTCTGCCATGTTACTTGGGCTCATCTATGTATACTTTTTGACAGATTTTCATGACTACCACCCATACTTTTAGTGCAAAGATCCGCACAATCGATGATTCTATGCACAAATCCTAGTCTATGATTTCCTCCTCAACAATTGAAAGTACATAACATGGGGATTTTTTTAGAAGTTGGCATGCATCAAAATTTACAACATTGGCATCTGATCTTCCTTCAAAAAAAACACCGGACTTTTCTTATGGGACTTCATTTCAGATTCTAAAGGCAATGCTGCAAAAGAAGATATACTGTAGAAAGTCGAAACGAGCTTCAAAGACGATGTACTTGGACAAGTTACCAGCAGGCGAGACCGACTTGCAACAGACCGTAGATGAAGAAACAGATAACAAAAGTAAATGGGTGAAAACAGACCCAGAATGTGAGTTCCATACTTTGTATTCATCTTCATTAACCAGTCAAACATCTGTGTTATGAGTCCTTATTTAATTTACATCACTTCCTGTGTATTGCAGATATTGTTCTTGAGATCTAAGTTATATATGAGCACTTAGAAGCTACTACAAACAGTGCGGTCTCAATGCCTACTGATGCTGCAAGTTCTGTTCTGAAAGTGGAATCCCTCAGGTACGTCAAAACATCTTGCGATTCAAATTAAATGCCATCGACCGACAAGACGTACATGCTGTTATGATCATAAATGAGGAGCCTTGTATTCCATTCCATGTGAAGCAAATAATGCGACTTGCTCGCAGACACATGTGAACATACACACTAGACCATCCAACAGGAAAGCTGTGTGCTGTGAGGGCCATGAACCAGAAGTGCAGAATCCATGTAGCTTTCTGTCATTAAATGTTCAGATCGGATTCTTTCTGTTTCTATCAATAAAAGACTGGTATATCTGTTGATTTATCGCCATTCTGCCACTTTAAGATCTGTTTTCTTGCTGTTATAATTTGTTATTTATTGGCAATGCGAAGAAAGGGATTGCTGCATGAATCTACGTGAATCTTAGAATGTCTAGATTCCTGCCGACCAATGCAATGGGTCAAAAAGCATTTGCTCGAGATGCTTAAACAATATTCTGGATTCACTTGATTGCAGTGCATGAACATGTATCATAATAATTGATCCCATTTGATGGGTTGCAAAAAGAGATATTTATTTCGAATCTCACGAGTCATGTTGGATGTGCACGTGATTCAACAATCCTTTTTTTCTCACACATGCTACAAGCCGGATAGAATTTTAGTTAAAGAAATTGACAGAATATTTTACAGTGACTTGAAATATGGCTTTTTAAGATATGGCATATGTTGGAGCCAAAAGGGTGTGGTGCGTGAGAAAACTTATTAAATTCAAACTATGATCATTATTCGTCCATAATTGAACCAATATAGAATGCTTTGACTTTTTTTTTACTAGTTGGGGGGGTTGGGGGTGGGGGGGGGATCCTAGTCACTTAAAGTGGGAGCCACTGCTTCTATCACCAGACTATTAGAGGAGTTCGGAACGCTTTGACTTTAGGCTTGAAAATTTTGTAGTTGCAATAATTTTCGACATGTAACACGACACGAATTGTTCCCTGGATTTTAAGAGATCGGAAACTTATAAGACTAGATTTATTCGATCTTTGAGCTCGAGTAATGATCGGAACTTTAATTTATTGGAGCGATTTTTGCACGGATCAACAGATGGATAGAAGGTCTATCAAATGATAGTCTAAAGAAGGAAACTTTGAAAGAAAATTGGTGTTGAAATATGTAAAAATGTACTCACCTGAGAGAAGTGGCATAACTAAAGGTTTTCACGGAAACTTTATTTAATGATGTTAATTCAAAATAAGGCTCTAAATTTTTTGTCCTTATGATTTTTTCTAATTTTATATTTATTAGTATTTACACTTAGTGGTCGGTAAAATATACATATATTTATCTATTCAATTCTACTTATTTGTTTTTATTTATTTTATTTACTTTACATATTTTTATGTAATTTTATATAAATATATTAGTGATAATTAGACTTATAAATAAATTAATATACAGTTTTAACTTACGCATAATATCAAAGGTTTTGTTGTACAATAAAATATAATACTTTATTTTATTATATTAATTTCATTCTTTTATATAACTCAACGTATTTATTCTACACATTTTTTATATATTTACATAAACATAAAGTGTATAGATAACATAAAATATTATTTTTAGGGCTTTATAGGCATTCTTCTACCATATGTCCACCAATAATTTTGGTATTTTTTATTTGTATTTCATAAACATATTTAATGTGCTTTAGTTTATTTATTTTATATTTAATAACTTATAATTATATTGATATGTATTTTACATAGGTTTTAGTTGTAATTAAGATGAGTTGTGATGATGAGTTAAGTACTCGTTACTAAACTACTTAATTTTGGACATGTAAGCTAATGGCAAGCCATTTAGCAATGATGTCATTGCACTTATATCATTCCATATCTAATATAAAGCATATTTGAGTTTGTGTTACTAAATAAGTCCCTTTGTACAATTAAGGTTATGTACATACCTTGACCACTTTAGTTATCATATGGTTAATTATCTATAGAGTTAGATCTAACCCGTTCATATGTTACTAATTACCTAAAGAATTAGATCGAGGACATAACTAACATCAAATAATATTATCCAATAAAGTGATCTCCGGTCTGAGAATAGATGGCAATCTTTCTGTAGGTTGATGTTTGACAGATATACTTGATGTAGGTCCTCTACATGGTAATAAAGTTCTGGATATGTCGGATTAGGTAAGTTGATGAGTTAACTTGACGAGATCAAAATAGATAAAGTCATATTGTACACTTTCACAAAATGAGCACTCATCCTTTAACTGGAAACAAATATGTATCTATACATTTGAGCATGTACATTTGATAAACCACTAGATTAATGGCATAATAAGGCCTATATAACTATAAGTTAGAGTGCATAGAAAGATATATGATATATGATATCTGAAAGCAATAATACGAGTTTGTATAAAACTCGAAAGACAAAGCTCACTTGTGAGATATTAGATAAAACGAATTCCACTTGTATTTGTCTTGTTTAGGAAATATGATACGATTTAAAGATATCAATATACATTTTTGGAAACATATGATTGATATTGTCACCTTATGGTCTTATTGAGATATCTTCTGCTTAAATCTAATAGGAGATGGAAAATGTATAAACAAATGCTTCAGATTATTCACTTATAGTATGTAGGATGTAAGAGTATTAGTAATACTTGAGGCTAATGTGATCCTAAGAGATTATATATCATGATGCTTCCATTAATGATGAAGCATGATTGATTTTAGTGACTCTATTTAAAGATAAGCCCAGTAAGATTGGATTAAACTAAATCTCAGTTCAGCAAATCTAATCAAGTTCCAAATGGTTTGAAGATTAATTTGAAAGAGTTCGGATTGATTGGAGATGTGGTCCAATATCTTAGACCATGACTAAATAAGTGGTACCCACCCTCTCTATTTAAGACATGGGTGGACAACCATAGGATTTAATTGAAACCCTAGCCTCCATTCATTTTCCTCCCCTCACTCCTCTCTCAACAATCATCCCATGCATCCCACTCCTCTCAATTCGCATATGCTACCTCCACCATGTGGAGATCCATGTTTGCATCATGTCTTTGTGACAAAAGAGGAATTGTGTGGGATACAATTCGGATTCAAGAAGAGGAGGAGATTTTTCAAGAGGACCCATGAATGTGCAAGGAGAAGAATAGATAAGAAAAGCTTGGTGGTGTTCGGTTCTTGATTTGGACAACCTGCCAATACATGCAACGCTAGTTAGGATTGGACCTTCAATAGGATGCTCCCTCCATTAGATCTTTAAACATCTCCAAAGGTGTATCTATATTCCTTGTGGTATACGGGATGATCCTCAATTTTTATATATTATGTAGCTTTGAGGTTTAAATAAATTACATTGCTATCAACCTATAGGATAGGTTTCTAAAATGACCTCTCGCATTACTTAAAAGAAGGGGAAAACTCATTGTGTTTTGTTCATTTAAATTATAATAAGAACTTTCTTGAACAAGTCATGTAATTTAATGTATGTCACAAGTAGAGAGCGAGATACAATAAACTTAGTAAAGGAATTGCATGCTAAAAGAAGATGTTTCATGGTAGATCATTCAATGATGATCCATTTTTGAAACTATTTAAGATGAATATAATGTTGATTACATGCTAGGTTGGGAAGCTAGTTAACCAACTTCAAGTAACAAGCATAACAACATGCAACCTAATGCATATACCATGTAGCTAATGGCATCCATCTAATAAGAAAAACCTCACGCGTGGACATTCACGCATAAGTTTCTTCAATTGATCTAAGCTCATGGACAGGTTCTCCAAAATTCAAGTGAATGTTATAAGAGTTTTCCTTACAGCTTTTGTATGATCTATTAAGAAGAACTTGGTAAATTCATTCAGATCAACCTGATTTTGAATGAGCTTTCTAAAGCTACCAAGCCAAAGATTGTCTGTCTTTCAAAGAGAATATGAAGTATTTGAGGCGAATAAAGTCTTTTGATATACCTAAATAGCAGATAGGATAATGAAATACTCTACCGATAGAGAGAAAATCTTAAACATATTGGAAAGGATTTTCAAAGTTGTTCTCATATTTCCTTTCTAATATATATAATATGTATATAAGTATATATAGATAATATAGATAATAAATATAATAAATATGTGCCAAATCTAGAAAATGCCCTAAGAACAATCCTTTTTTTTTTAGGGTTTTTAATATTTTTATATATTTTAATATTATCATTATAAGTATATATCATTATATAAAATATATGCTATTATATATATAAGTATAGCTATAAATACTCAAAATAGGTAAAATAAAATGCTTTTATCTTTTTTATGTTTTGCTCAATTTTTGGAATTTTGTATATAACTTTTGCCAATTTTTTGTATTTTTTCATTGAATAAAAATGTCAAAATCATGAGTACTACTAATAGGCCATATTGTTTTGGATATTAAAAATAGATAAATAGCTCAAAATTTTCCAAAACTCTTTTTAATATATAATAGATAATATATAGAAATAGAAATTAAGATTTTAATATTTTTATATGGTTTTTAGGGTTTTAAATTTTTAGTATATTCTTTTATAATTTTTAATGATTTTTAGTCTAGAGTTGTAAATATGATAATAAAGATATTGTATTTTTGAATTTTCAAGACTTTTATATTTTTGTATTTTTTAATGCAAATAGGGAATAAATGCAAATTTTTTGAATTTTTAAATAGATGAAAAATACTTTAATTGCCTTACGAAAATATATGTGATTTAATATGTATACAAGCAATTGAAATATTTTTCTATAATTTTTATATGCAAAATGGTATTTTTAATTATCAAAATACAAGAAATAAAAATTAATGTGTTGGTAGGGACATAAATGTAATTTAAATAAACTTTAAATGCATTACATAACATAAATACAAAGTTTAGGGGCCTTTATAATAAAATTCCATAGATATTTAAGTGTAATAAATGCAATTTTCAAAAACCTCCAGGGGCTACTTGTAATTTAACCACAAAGTTTTACACGTACTTAAAAAGTTCCTAGACTAAATAATAACAAAATCAGCAGGAGGGTTCGTATAAAATTCCTAGACCTCTCATGTGTATGGACACGTAAGGTGACGTAGACATGACCTATTAGCAAATAAAATAAAGGTGAGGGTAAAGTGCAAATTTTTTAGAAACTTGTGAACTACAGATGAAACTTTATGGACTAAAATGAAAATACAAAAATTGAGGGGTGCGGGGCAAAATTACCCCTCGAGGCACGATCAGACAGCCGATGCTTCTCACTTGACCACGTGTCGTGCTACCAACGGCCGATGATGCTTCGCCGATGTGTGGCTGGGATTAGATCCCCGCCCAAGATTTGATTGTTGTGAAGTGAAGGATTGAATGACAGTTGGAGCTCCTAGAGATGGACCTCGATCGAATGGTTGTGAATTCCCCTGGAAGAACAAGGAAGAATACAGTGTAGGTCAGGCTTCAATCCACGATCCTGGGCGAGTCCAACCACCTATGTACGTGCCAAGGGCTAAAAAATGGAGTTGGAGGGTCCCAAAGCTGCCGGAGGTGCTAGATAGTTCGGGACACAATGATGGGGTCCTGGATGGACTGTAAAGTTCAAGCACCTTGAATGCATGTTCTTGGACAAAATTCACATCCAAGAGGCCTTTGACCGCTGCAAGGTAAGCTCAAGCACACAAAAACGGGGTTCATTGGGGTCTGATCACCTTGTCAGACCTTGCTGACTCCCTCTTTTCCTCGATTTTTCCCTAATGAATCTTACATTCTTCTGATTTGATTCCTTCAGCAAATTTGCTCCTCGATTTTGTCCTTTCATGCCATGATCATTCCTCAATATATAACACTTGGTCGGTGAGAAAACCCTACTCAAAGACTCCTGGTATATATGTTCCTCCTCCACCTCCCTTCGATTTTTGATCCTGTTTGAACTCTCAAGATCCCCATATTTCTCGCGTGTGTTGTTGTTGGTGGCAGCGGGGCAAAATCACCCCTCAAGGCGTGATTGGACGCTTGATGCTTCTCACTTAGCCACGTGTCATGCTACCAACGACCGATGATGCTTCGCCAATGTGTGGCTGGGATTAGATCCCCGCCCAAGATTTGATGGTTGTGAAGTGAAGGATTGAATGACAGCTGGAGCTCCTAGAGATGGACCTCGATCGAACGGTTGTGAATCCCCCTAGAAGAACATGGAAGAACACAGTACAAGTCGAGCTTCGATCCACGATTCTGGGTGACTCCGACCACCTATGTACGTACCAAGGGCTACAAAATGGAGCCGGAGGCTCCCCGAAGCTGCCAGAGGTGCCAGATAGTTCGGGACGCAATGATGGGGTCCTGGATGGCCTGCAAAGTTCAAGCACCTGGAATGCATGTTCTTGGAAAAAATTCACCTCCAAGAGGCCTTTGACAACTGCAAGGTAAGCTCAAGCACACAAAAATGTGGTTCATTGGGGCCTGATACAGGTGAAATGAAGTGGATTTGGGTCAGGGTTTCGCTCTTTGGTGAGCGGTAGAGGTGGAGAGCAGATCTCCTTGTCTTGGGAGGATCAAGGGGTATGGAATGGGTCGAAGCATAGAGAAGAGTAAGGGGAACGGTGAAAGAACAATAATCGAGTCGCAAATTTGCTGAAGGAATCAAATCAAAAGAATGTAAGATTCATCAGGGAAAATTCGAGGAAAAGAGGGAGTCAATGAGGTCTGACAAGGTGATGAATCCATGATTCATCTACCCTATATGGATGTTTTAGCAAAATCCTCTTAATAAATCACTAATTAAACCCTTTTAAATCAACTAATTAACATTCACTTATAGTGCTTAAATTAGGACATAAAATCTGTAAATAAATAACCCTTGCTTTTGACCTGAATTGAGCCTATTATTTTATGTAACATAATTCTTTCTTTATTATATTCTTTAATTAACTAACTAACTTGGCGTAAAGAATTAGAATCCATAAAAATCAGAAAATCAAGAGAAACCAAAAAAATCTGACATTTTATATTTTATGCGTATTTTATCTTTGTTGTTTTTATTTTATCTTATTCTAACCTATAAAAATCCCTAAATATTAGATTAATTATGCATATTTTGTATTTGTATTAAACCACTAATTTAAATAAAACTAAAAATACAAAAAAGTACAAATTACAAAAATGTGGTATTTTATTATCTATAGAGTACCTCCAAAAATACTTTTGACCTCTTTTTATTTTTTGATTAACATGAATCTTGTAAATCTCATCGAGATCTATAACTTTCATGTTTTGACTTTATCTTAATTCGACCTATAATTATTTTATTTTGATTTTATCTTTAATTTCCTTCTTTTTAAATTTTCTTATTGGGCCACATGGCATTCTCTGGAACTGCCACGCAGCTCGGCTCTATACTTCACACTTGCCTCAATATCCGTTTTTGGATGAGATCATAGGATCTCATACAAGCTGCTCCTCTCTGCTCTCACACAACTGCATGATCTGATCACCATATAGGATCCGGTCCACTCACTCACGCCCTCACCAGGATCGTTGGATCGCTTGATCCAATGGCCTCACATCAACATCTTCCTTTGCAACGCCCTCTTCCAGTCGTTGTGCCTTGCCAAGCCCCTTCCCCCTTCCAATTTATGCTACCGCCACAAGCCACCTCACCATGATCTAACGGTGTGCCCATGTAGCCTAAATCCCCTCATCTTCAGACTTAATCACTCCACATGATTGTTCTCTAGGCCTTCAAAACACATGTTACAAAGCACCCCCTTCACCTCCTGTAACTGCCACCCTCTACCTCTAAATACTTCGTCGCCACCCTCTCTTCCACTGTTCCTCCATCTCTGTGAGTGAACCCCGGGCTCTTGTCTGACCTTGGTAACAGCGAGGTTAGCTATTGTCGAGTGAAGACCAGGCAATCTCCAGCGACAGAAGGCGACATAAACTTATGTTGCAGATGCTTCTGCAGCCGCAAAGCTCGTCATTACGCTGGTGACTCGAGCGAGGACTCGAAGCTCCGCTCAGAGCTTCTCCCCAGGCGAACTCCTCCACCCTTCTCCTCCGTCGAACACCCTCCAAGTACTCCACCATGCTACTTCTCTGAATTACCATGTGCACCCCCGCACACCTGAGACCCTCTCAGGATCCCTCTTCAGGATTCGATCTCCTACGCCTCAAACCCCTCATCTTCGCTTCCCATCTACAGATCTCTTCCCCCTTCTTATGATCTCCTCCACCTCACTCAGCCTCAAGGTCTTGCACATACCTAGAGCTCTAGGTTCCAACTCCTTTCACCCACTAAGGGCATCCATTCCTCTCCTTCATGTCTCACGTTCCATTTCTAACATCTGCAAGTCGCGCTCCCTCTCACTGGTCAAAAGGATCAACCTCCCTCCGATCTCCTCCTCCACCTTCAGTGAAGCTCCATCGACTCGATGCCTCGTACCTCGCAGCGTCCTCCAAACACCACCACCTTCTTCGCCAAGCCTCCTTCTAGCTTTCCAGAGCTCCCACCTATCTGTAGAAAATCGGTGGTGCTACAGGGATCTCGTCGAATCCCAGTCTTTCTGCCACTGCCCCAGGAGGAGGAAGGAGAATCAGATGCCCTTGGATCTTGATCCAACGACATCTACATCTGAGGATTCCCAGCCGCTTGATCCAGCACTTGAGGGGGACCTGCAACCGTCAGATCTCGATCATCCGAGTCGCCCAGCCTCAGGTGGCCCCGCACCACCTCGCCACGACATGTTGAAGCTAAGGAGCCCTAAGCTGCAGCCTCGGACCCCGAGGCACTACCTCGGGACCACATCTAAGGCTCGGTGACTCGAGCCTCCGCCTCACCCATCGAACCTGAACAAGCGCATTACTTTGCACGTGCTCTTGCGGAAAAATTGCACCCATGCCCCTATGCTTCCAGAGAAGTATGAAAACACCCTTGCACCCAAACTCGCATTAGCAAATTGCAGAAAATCCCAGACAACATTACATAATTATAGATAAGTCCTCCATGGACTTAATTAAGAAGAAAACTTTAATTTCTTTTAGTCCTTGGAATTTGTTTAGTGCATATCTTTCTCATTGGAACTCCGGTTTTTGCACATAATATGTCATTTTGAAGCTTATTGAACGCTTTATCATATATCTTGTGGACAGATCTGATGTTGTTTATTGATGATTATTATTTGTTGAACCTATTGATATATGTAGGCTTATTTTTGACACTTTGTAGTAATCTATATTGAAGAAACTAATGATCTATTTTGTAGGTATTCAATCGAGAAGATTCACATTTGATTAATTCTCTTATATTATTGTTGACAATCTTTTGAGAATTTAATCTGTGCGGGGTTTTACTTCAAAGGAACTTAACTGGTTTGTTATTTCTTGAGGATTAAATCACAGCAGAGCTCGATACATTTGGAAGATTTTTTGAGGATTTTTGCAAGCTTAATTCAAAATACATTTGTGCTTCGTTTGAGGAGCGTGTTCTATTTTTGCAGGAGCTTAACTTAGGATGATTTTTTGGATTTATTGATCATTTCTTGAGGAATATATCTTAGGAAAATTATCATTGATATGATAATTTGCAAGGATATAGGAATTGATCTTCAGTTCACAGTCGGGATTTGATATATATATATATATGTATGTATGTATGTATGTATGTATGTATGTATGTATGTATGTATGTATGTATGTATGTATGTATGTATGTATGTATGTATGTATGTATGTATGTATGTATGTATGTATGTATGTATTGAATCACTCTCTATTGATTTGTGATATTCTTTGAAGAATAGCTGATAAATTTTTATTAGATTAAAATTAAATAAAATCACAGATCTTGTGCTTGTTTATCCTCTTTGTTTTTTTATCTGCATTGCATCTCTTTCATTGAAGTTCATTTTCATTTTATTTCCTGACACATAAATTAGCTTAGCATTTAATTAATTATTGAACTCAAGTTAGAACCACGCAACTAAAAATACAACATTTCCTATGTTCAACCGTGATAGACTAACCAAGTGAAAATTATTCCACAATATTGAAGAATTATGGTTTCTGATTGATCGCTTTGCATCTCGTATACTACAATTTCCGACTTTTAAAGAGGTGAAATACGCGCTCATTACACGACTAGACAAGTAGGGGGCCAGTGATGGATCTCCATTTCATCACCTTTATTCTAGCATTTTGGCCTTAAACCCTAGCTAAATGCATGTAAATAGCATTATTTGTTTTTAATGCTAAAATTATAGAATAAAGAAAAGAAAAGAAAAGAAAAAGAATAAAATACCAAAGTTATTTTATGGCCCTAAACTCTGAGTCCAAGTCAAGAGTTGATTTGGTCGACAAGGAATAAAGTATGGGGAGATAAGGGCCAATAAATCAACAAAAATCCCATTTATTTATTCATCAATAATTCATTTTTGGGACCTATTTTATTTTTTATTATTTATACCTCAAATAAAGAAACTTTGTGCATGAAAGTTGTAGACAATAATATATAGAAAATAAAAAAATTGATTTTATACAAAAATAGTATACAGTGTACATTTTATGCTCAGAATAAAAAGCCAAAATCCAAACTTCTTAGACACGTATATCCTCAATAAAAACTCAAAATGCATCAAAACCAATTTAATTGCATATAACTTTTGATAAGTTATTTCATGAAGGTGATTTCATCTAATTTGGAGTTAAGGTGCAAAAGGTTTTGGACCCCTATTGTACAATATACCTGAATAAAATATTCATTTTATTTTTCTCTCATTATTTTTTATAATTTATATTTTTATGATTTTGTAAATATTATTTATAGTATATGTACATATTTAGAATAGAATAAAACCATAAGTAAAACTCAAAAAAAAGTCTACAGGAATACATAGATGAAATACCTATACCTATAAAATATATACCCCTATTTATTTAAGTGTATAAAATACCTCAAAAAATACAATAAAAATATATTTGTATATCTGGAAATAATTTATAAATATATAAAATATGAAAATATAATATTAAAATCAAAAATACAAAATAAAAATAAAATACATAAAATAAAGGTCAGTGTACCTATAAATACATGTGTAACAAGTAACTTGTAATAAACTAGCTCATAAACATAAATAAAAATCATATTAAAATACTACATAAAATAATAAGCATTTTTATTTTATAAGTAATAATTAATAAAATCATTTACTATTTTTAATTCTTTAATTTTCGAATAAAAGTTCTATTTTTCTTGTAGCATCCTACGTGGACCAATCACAATGCAGGGATTGTTGGCCCAAGTCAATTGCCATGTCTTCTTTTTGAACCTTATCAGATGTCTTGAGTGGCCCACTTCCTTGGTTTTCCCCCTCCGATTTGCTGCTCTTTTGCCCTCGAGCCCTTCACAACTTCTGATCCTTTATCTTCCATGATTCTCGCCTACTCCTTGGATCTTCTATACATAGTCCTAATCAATTTCTAACCGTAGGTCAATAAGGGTTGAAACCCATGTGTATAAAGAAGCCCTTCTATCCTCCTTCGCAAATTTGGTCCCTTTTTTATTCCTAAAACCCCCTACCCTCGGTCAAGAAGGGCTCCTTCAACTTCCCCTCGAGGTCTTGGGTCATTTTGAAGGTGCCCTCAATTGCGGAAGACCTCCCCGAGCCTCTGAAGCGGCTCAGCATCGAAGACGGAGCTTGAGGGAGGACATAATCGAAGATCGAAGCTCGGAGGCAGGGACCTTCTTCCATGTTCTTCGAGCTAAGCAGTAGTCGTCGGATGGAGGAGCCACTCCAGTTTTAATCCCAACCATCCAATCTCCACAACCCTTGGTCGTTGATGAAGCATAATGATCAGATCTCACACATTGATCGCCAAAGGGGTATCGTGTACTCTGCAGCTGCCACGTGTTTAAATGAATCGTCTACAGCCATTGGATCGTGCCATATAGGGGGTAAATTGCATATCTAGCCCCCCTCCCCCCGTCGTCGCCACCTTTTTGTCTTAATTATTTAGTTCTGTAAATAAATTTTATATTGTAAATAAAATTGAAATATTACATGGAGACCTCTGTACTTATTTAATATTGTATTTTGGACCAGTCCAGCTCAGCTCACGTGTCGTCCCACATGAGCTAGGCATATTGCACATATGTCCTAGCGATTTTGTGAATTGTAAAATAGTATATAAAGTTTAAATATTAGTTGTATATTTTTGGGTAAATTGCATCGAAACCCATGTCTTTATTTTAATTACAAATATGCCCTCGCTACTACATGTATTTTTGTGTTTGTACTTCATTTTAAAAATAGAATACATGCTCCAAAAATTATGCAAAAAAAAGAGTTAGATGCTTGCTAGCATTACATTCAAATCATATTTTTATTTTTGTATTTTAGTAATTTTAACTATTTATTAAAAATTAAATGTGCACGTTTTTGTCCCTGTATGACTTAGAAAATACCAAAAAAATATAAAATCGAATGTGCATGCTCTGATATATTTTTTATTATTATATTTGATAATCCAGACCAAAAATCTCTTAAAATAGAAAAAGATAAAGAAAAATTTTAAAAGTTTCAAAATTCAGTAAAAAAATTAAGAAAAATCACCAAAAATATCTATTTTTATTTCTAAAATTTTTTATATTATTATTCATCTATTAAATTTGATTTGAAGAATTTTGGACTTTATCTGTATTTTTAACCTTCAAATCTGTTTGGCATATTTATTTATACCCTGATTTAGGTATTTTGGACTTTAAAAATCCATAAAATTAGCAAAAATTCCTCAAAAATCAAAAAATAGTTGAAAATTATATAAAACCCAAAAATAATTTATTTCATGTATTTTGTCTATTTTTAATAGTATTTATAATTGTATTACTTTATATTGCATATATAGCCTTATATATTCCTATATTATATATTAAAAAGAAAAGGAAATTAAAAATCAGAAAATATAAAAAAATAAAAGTATAAATTTTAGAAAACAATTTTAAAAATATAAAAACTAAAATCCAAAAAATATAAAATTAAAACCCACACAAAAAGAGATTAAAAAGACAAGAGAAAAGTACAAATTTTGCATCTACTTGCATAATCTATTGTTTGCTCCCTGTGTTCGATCTCTACACATGCTTACACACTATACACATTTTGTAGAGTTATAATAAATTTTAACTCTATGCATTTTTTCTTTGCATTGTGATAACCGACCTGAGTGACTAAGGTAAAGGTACAGAAATGGTCGTTGCGACCTCAATCACTCAGACTAAGTATATCAAGAAAAATCGAACCACTAATAGAAATAAAATCAATCAAACACTCAAATAGCGGTCCAGCTATGAGATTAACCTGGTATAGCACCCAGGGTCGAACTCAAGGAGCACGGGTTGGCCAAAGGCCTACGAAGTAGTAAAAATAAAATAAAATAAAAGACAAGTATTTTTAGTGGTTTTTAATGATTTTTATATTTTTTTTATATTTTTAAATGTGAAGAAAATAAAAGAAACACAAAATCAATCACACTTTGGCTAATTATTTAATGTGTCAAAAACCAAGAAAAAATTCAAACAAAAATGTTTTTATGTTTTTTAGGTTTTTTAGTGTTTTTGGTTAATTTTTGATAATTTTCTGATGTATATTTTATTTTCTAAAAATCAAACAGTGACAGAAAAGCAAGGTACTGTCCAGCCAGGACCAAAATCCCTAAATAAATTCTCTAAGGATCTCAAAAGGGCCTGGAGGTAGTTTTCCTGTATACTAGACAAAACAAGGAAAATTTGAGTACCAAAATTATTGTTTTTGGGTTTTTAAATTATTTATTATAATTTTTATGAGTTTTTAGGTGTTTTTGAATTTTTAGGGTTTTTACTCAGTGAAAAATAGCCAAAATTGGCTAGAAATTAAAAGAGCACAAAAGAAACAGTACCTAATTTTTATGGAATTTTTGAGGGGGTGTTTATATTTTTTTGGGATTTTTAAAACTAGACAGTGGCTAAAATGAAGGTTTTTGAATTTTTAAAAATAACAAATAAACTCAAAAATGTCCTCAAAAATTCTCAAAATTCCTACAACATGGCAGGAGCCATGTGTCAAATTTTCATCGAATTTGGAGGTGATTTGATATTTTATTCAAAAATCAAAAGAGGGCATTGTGCACAGGGACTGAAGTGCAAATGCCCGAAGTTCTGGGGGTCCAGGTGCAATTAACCCAGCAACGCACGCGCGCGGCGCGTGCCTGGGGCACTCAGGGACCTTTTGGTAAGAAAAACAAGTCCGAGGACCTTTTGGTAACTCGTACCAAAAAGTCCAGGGGCTGTATTGCAAATAACCCACTAATAGACGCACATGTGCAATTAAAACACTCACAGGGGCATATATGCAATTACTAAAAATATTTCATTCATTAACGAACATCCAGAACTACAGGACTAAAGTTGCAAATGACCCAAACATACACGTGACGACGCACGTGGCTCACACAAACAGGGGCATATAAGCAAATAAGCTAAAGCATGAGGTCCAGTGTGCAAAATACCCTAAAACTAAACAACTGACGAAAGTAATTACAGGACTAAAACGAAATAAAAACAAAAGCTGGGCCTAAGCGTAATTTACCCTTTATTACGCGGGCCGTCGGATGCGCTCCACGTGGCTGATCTGACGGGTCTGGCTGGTGGGCGCTCCAGATGGCGTCTCCTCAGATCTGACGCTCGAAACAGTTCCTCAGATGGACGGCTCCGATCACACCTGGAGCGAGGAGACACGATCGACGGTCTGGGAGGATCCAGGAAGAACAGGTCGCCGGCGACTTTCGCCGGCCTCGTGCGAGCGCGGTGGTCCTCCTCTGCTGCCTCTGAAGATCGGAGAAGGTTCGCGATGAAGTCCCGCAGCAGATGGTGGTCTCCGATGGCCCAGCCGAGCCCTGGAGGGGCTCCGGCGAGGTCGGCGGAGGAGAGCTCCTGGGCGAATGTCGGGAGGCCTCAGATAGCCTCCTCTGGTCCTGCAAAATGGGTCAGAAGCTTCGTGGGTCGAGGGCAAAATGCCTCGACCCGGTTAGGCGGCGTGAAGGTGGTCTATGCGTCGGGATGAGCGAGCTCCGGCGAGCGACGGACGGTAGAGCTCGAACCCCAGCTCCTGTGCGAGCTGGGTTGGATGGGTGTATGGAGAAGGAGCGCGGAGGGACGGCGAAGGTGAATATGGGTTCCGATGATCGAAATGATGCGCGAGGTGGTCGGAATCAACGAAACACGGCGGCGGTGCAAATTGGGGCAAAACGGAAATTAGGCTAAATAAAGAAGCTAAGGGATTACCTGGGCGGTCGAGGAGACTATGCTGGAGCTGGAGTAGCTCCTGGTCGTGGCCTCAAGGGGTGTCTCGGCCCGAGGCTCGAGCTCCTGCTCTGGGCGGAGCACGGCGGCGCTAAGTCGCCGGATCAGTGGAAACCAGCCCCTCTCCTCGCTGTGACACGGGCAACCGAGAGCTGTCACCTCAGGGGCTGCTGTGGAGGTCACGGGACAGAGAATGTGGAACCAAAGATGGAAATTGAAGGTGGCGGAGCTGGGATTTTATATGGGTGCAGGTCCGGGAAGAAGGGCTCGGGTCCGGCTCGATTGAGCACGGATCCCTAGGATCAATGTCGGGCGAGATTCCCGGATACTTGGGGCGTGATTAGGACCCTGTGTTAGGCCAAATGGTGATCGGGTCTGGCGGGAATAAATGGGGGAAGTCGGGTCCGCGAACCAGACCCGCGGGAAGTGGTCCACAGGGGGGAGTTGACCGGGCGGTCAACAACCCCCGTGGACCAATGGGAATCAGCCACGTCAGAAAAGATTTAGAAATTGAATTAAAAATAACAAATGGCCGATTTAATTAAAACTCAAAACATGAAATATTTTTGTTTTATTTTTTTCTATTTTTTGGTGATTTTTAATTAATTTTTGGAAATAAAAATAAAGTATTTACAATATATAGCTATATATAGGTATATGTACAATATGTAGGTTTTTGATTTTTGATTTTTAATGATTATTTTTGTACAATTTTATTCCTATTTTATATTTTATTTATTTATAGAATAAAATGAGGAATAAAAGGGTATTTTTATTTGATTTTAATTGTTTATATACATAGGTGAAATAAATAGTTATGTACAACTATATACATGGCATATGTACAATATGTTTTTGTTATTCTAATTTTGTTATTTTTATTTGATTTTTGTTTTGATTCTTTTTATTTTATGTATTTACAATATATAACATAGAATATTTACAAAAAGTTTAGAAAATAATTTTATTTATTTATAAGGTTAAATAAATAAGGAGGCATGGTCTATGTACATGGTGAAAGGATATTTTTGGTCTTTTTGGTTTTTAGCTTTTTGTTTTGTTTTTATACTTTATAAATATGTACAAATATTTACAAACATATTTTTGGGTGAGGAAAATATAATTTTATTTATTTACAAAAATATATACACATGAGCCCCTATCTCCCTCTACTTGGCTTTTATGCGGTCAGGCCCATGCTGAGCCCTCCCTTGGGTTAGGTTGCTCAATATTTATTCTAAATATTTCCCTCTTTTTCTTTTTAATCTTTATTCTTTTATTTTTGCACAAAAACATGCTAATTATAGGTTTTTTACACAATGCATGCTTTTGCTAATTATTCCTATTTACAAGTATCTACATGCATTTGCATAGGTTTTTGTAGCTAAAATATAAGAATAAAGAGTGATGAATGGGTATTCATCACCCCCCTATACTATACTTTGCTAGTCCCTTAGCAAACACTTATTTGAAAAAGAAGTGAAAAAGAAAGATAGAAAAAGAAAAAGAGGATGTACATGGATCAAGGTTGATTATTAAACTTGCCTTCATTAAATTGAGGTATGGAGCTCAATCAGATCTTTGGATTATTAATGTGTCGGAACCTTATTTAGACTTAAGCTTAAAACCTAACAGCCTCTAAGTTCCACCAATCTATAACCAAGACTCCTCAATGCTCCAGATTAGAACAAGTCATCAATCACAAACCCTGAAGACCATGAATCTTTTCTTGTCCTGTGAAAGTGAGGTCTAAGCTCTCCACCTCAGAAATGGCAACTTGACAATCCTCCTCAACAAGGTAACTCTATGACCTCAATCTGGCCACTCTTTCCTCGAGGAGCGGGGTATTCCCTTCTAAGTTCAAGTACAACCGGCTCAAGAAGAGGGGGAAGAAGAGAATGGGTCAAGGCCAGTGTAGCCAAGTACCCTTGGGAGCTTGACCAGTGTAGCCAAGTCTCCCTGCTGCAAGCTACAACAGGTGGATCATGAAACCAAGCTTTGCTTATTGCACTTATATACATACTCCGGTGGGATTATCATTTTCTCTCAGACCCACCACTTTTTTGGAGTTCTTTTCTTTTTGCACATTTTTTTTTCGAGTGCATCTATACAACATATACATGTGCAGCATATATACAAGGAGTTTTTCCTCTTGAGCCAGTAGACTATCCCTCTTTTGAAGCTTTATTGCAACCCACAACTCCCGTCGTTAGACCTCATGGCAACCAGACCAAGTTGAGACGCACTTCCTTCACTATAAGAAGAAGAGAGGTTCCGCCTAGAAGTACTACCCTCATATGCTACCCCAAGCCAAGGAAGACTGCCTCCTCACCACCTCATCCGTAGAGAGCTCGGTGCATAGTGCTGGTGTCCAAGTAAAGCCATAATCTATATGAGTCATGTGTTGTTGTTAAGTGCTCTACTTAGGCTCATTGAGATGACATGTGATCATAGCCTAGTGGACTCAAAGAATTAAGTCACCATGGACCTGAAAAGCCTTAAACCTAAGTCCTATAAGGTTCCTCTTAGAAATTAGGTGGATTAAGATCTTAATCAAGCTCCATTTCTCAATTTGATTCCAGGCTAGTTTAAATGTCAACTATCATCCAGAAAAACGATATACATATGTACAAAAAGATGCTTATTTACACAATATTTTACAATCATGCAAAATTTTTGAAAAATGTTTTGAAATCATGAATGATGATGCATGAAGTGCAAGTTTTGCAAAAAAAATATTTACACACATTTACACAAGATTTTTGCAAACTTTTGATTTTCAAAACATTTTGGAAAAATTTTGTACTATATACATAATTTTGATACAAAAATATTTACACAAGCTTTACACAAAAGACTTTTGAAATCATTTTTACAAAAATAATTTGAACACTAGCTATGTATGTGCAAATAAAAGAAGGTTTTGTACATGAAAAATTTTTAATTTTTGTGAATTTTTAGCCATTTTTATTTATTAACACACTCACACAAAGTACGAGTTATGGCTAAGGTATATATGAAATATATACACACCCCCCTATACTTAGCTCGAACGATGTCCTCAGAGTCAAGAGCGATGAAGAAGACATAACTCGTGCTAGGTATAGGGAAGTGGAAAGAAAGGCTATACAAAAGGGAAATGAAAAGTCAAGAGGGACTCAGGTCTTCCCCCTATACTTAGGATCAAGTAATCCTAAGTATAGCAGGTTGTATACTAAGGGAAAACCGAGTGGAGAATGTACAGGGTCTACCCCCCCTATACTTAGGGTGAAATATCCCTAAGTATAGGCAGCAAAACAGGGGTAGACAGAAACAAAAGAAATACCCGAAAGGTCTCACATCCCCCCTATACTTAGGGTAAAGTGCACCCTAAGTATAGCATAATCACAAGATGAAGAAAGGGATGTGGGACTAAAGAATGTGATGATATGGACATCTGGATCTATATACAGCTGAAGATCAGTGAAACTCAGGCGTGAGATGCATTAGATGTGAGTCAAAGACCACATCTCACGCAAAATGAATAGGGGCAATATCAACGACCCGCGGCTCATGATCTAGAAATGGCTTGAGCCGCTGGCCGTTCACTCGGAAGGTACTCTCAGAAGACAACTCAGATATGTCGATGCTACCGTTGTCGTGTACCTTTCGAACCAGATAAGGTCCTTTCCATTTGCTCTGAAGCTTCCCTGGAAATAATCGAAGCCTCGCATCAAACAGCCATACTCTCTGTCCAATCTCAAAATGCTTGTGGCTGATATGAGAATCATGCCACTCCTTGACTTTCTCCTTATAATGCAGGCTGCTTGAGAAAGCTGCATCTCTAAGCTCCTCCAGGGCAGCTAGCTCTGCCCTCCTCTGGTCTCCCATACCATCTGGATCCATCAAAATATCTGTGACTGCCCAAAGTGACTTGTGCCTCAGCTCAACAGGTAAATGGCATGGCTTGCCATATACGAGGCGAAAGGGAGATGTGCCCAAAGGTGTCTTGAAAGACGTCCTATATGCCCACAAGACCGAGTCCAAAAGCTGTGACCAATCCTTTCGGTCAGGGCGGACGACTTTCTGCAGAATAGTCTTGATCTCCCTATTCGACACTTCGGCTAGACCATTCGTCTGTGGATGGTAAGGTGTAGCAACACGATGGTCTATGCCGAACTCGCTAGCAAGTGCCTTCACCTGGTCGTTGATGAAGTGGGATCCCCCGTCAGAAATCAAAACTCGTGGAACCCCGAACCGCGTGATGATATGCTTCCTCAAAAATCTGCAAACTGTCCTCGCATCAGCGGCTCGGGCGGGGATAGCCTCCATCCAACGACTCACATAATCAACGGCCAACAGAATGTACTCAAATCCCTGTCTCTTAGGGAATGGACCCATGAAATCGATGCCCCATGCGTCAAAAACCTCACAGAAGTGAATGGGCTGCATCGGCATCATATCACGCTGTCCACAAGTGCCCATCCTCTGACAGTCAGTACACCTCTTCACGAACTCATCTGAGTCCTTGAAGAGGGTAGGCCACCACAAGCCGGATTGGAGCACTTTTTGTGCCGTTCTCCTCCCAGAATGATGTCCTCCTGCCTCAAGCTTGTGGCAGTAAGTGAGGACGCTATGGTGTTCCTCCTGAGGAATACACCGACGCCAGACGCTATCTCCTCCTTCGTGGTAAAGGATGGGATCCTCCCAGTGGTAGGACTTGGCCTTCGCAAGGAAGGTCTCAAGCCTCTGCCTGGGCCAATCTTGTGGGACTTTCCCAACAACGAGAAAGTTCACAATATCGGCATACCATGGGAGTGAGGCGATAGCAAGGATCGCCTCATCTGGGAAGGTATCTCTAATAGGATCAATCTGCTCAGACTCCTCAGGCTGCTCTAATCGGGAGAGATGCTCCGCCACCACATTCTTGACTCCAGGCTTATCCTTGATCTCAATGTCGAACTCCTGGAGTAGAAGGATCCATCTAGTCAGTCTAGCCTTGGCATCCTTCTTTGCCATGAGGTACCTGATGGCGGTGTGATCTGTAAACAAAGTCACTCTAGATCCAATGATATATGATCTGAACTTATCCAGGGCAAACACTACTGCTAGCATCTCCTTCTCTGTGACTGTATAATTCCGCTGGGCGGAATCCAATGTGCGGCTAGCATAGTGTATGGCAAATGGCACTCCATCCCTCCTCTGTCCCAGCACTGCCCCTACGGCAAAATCGGAGGCATCCGTCATGATCTCGAATGGGAGAGACCAGTCTGGCGGCTGGAGGACAGGAGCCTCAATAACGCACTGCTGGAGAGTCGCGAAGGACGAAAGACACTTGTCATCGACAAGGAACTCGGTGTCTTTCGTCAAAAGGTCAGTCAACGGTCGGGCAATCCTGCTGAAATCATGAATAAATCTCCTATAAAATCCAACGTGCCCCAGAAATGACCGTAACTGCCTCAGATTGGACGGCGGTGTGAGTTTCCTAATGACATCAACCTTGGCCGGATCAACCTCCATGCCCCTGTTGGAGATGATATGGCCAAGCACCGTCCCTTGAGTCACCATGAAGTGACTCTTCTCCCAAGATAGCACCAAATGATACTCAATACATCGCTGGAGTACTCGATCTAGGCAGTCAAGACAAGAATCAAATCCGTCGCCGTAGATCGAGAAATCATCCATGAAGACCTCCAAGCACTCCCCTACCATGTCCGAAAAGATTGACAGCATGCACCTCTGAAAAGTCACAGGGGCATTGCATAGCCCAAATGGCATGCGTCGAAAAGCATATGTGCCGAAGGGACAGGTAAAGGTGGTCTTCTCCTGGTCCTCAGGAGCGATGGCCACTTGGTTGTAGCCCGAGTACCCATCCAGGAAGCAATAATGGCTCTTCCCTGCCAGTCTCTCAATGATCTGGTCAATAAAAGGCAGGGGGAAATGGTCCTTCTTGGTGGCTTGGTTGAGTCTCCTGTAGTCAACACAAACCCTCCAAGAGGTGGGTACTCGTGTAGCGATCTCCTCTCCCGACTCACTGATCACAGTCGTGATGCCCGTCTTCTTGGGCACCACATGCAAGGGGCTGACCCACTTGGAGTCGGAAATGGGATAAATAAAATCTGCACTCCACCATTTCGATATTTCCTTCATCACAACCTCTCGTAGGTTGGGGTTCAGTCGCCGCTGGAACTCACGCGACGGCTTCGCCCCCTCCTCGAGATAGATATGGTGAGAGCACACTGATGGACTAATCCCATGGAGATCTGCTACGCTCCATCCGATCGCCTTGCGGTTCTTTTCAAGAACCCCCATCAAACGGGATTCCTGCTCTCTAGTCAACTCGACGGAGATGATGACTGGGTACATCTCTGGCTTGCCCGCAAGGAATCGATACTTCAGCGAAGTAGGGAGCGGCTTCAGCTCTGGAATGCTAGGTGCTGGCAAATCTGGCTGCGGAAGAAACTGAGTGAAAGCTGCAAGGTCGGCCAAGTCTGCCTGGGAAAGTGAAAGCGTACTCTCGCAAACTGGATCGGAAGAAGGCGGCTCAACTGCACTGTCTCTGGTCTGCTCTGCCTCTACCTCCTCCTCTATAGGCTCAGGTGAACTCAGGTCTGGCATCTGATCAAAACAATCGACCCAATCAGACTCTGAATCCGAGGGATCTGTATCAACCGCGGTGGCATCAGTACCACCGGAAAACAAGGTGGCCTCAACACCACCATCACTAAACATCGTGCTGCGATCGAGGACCGGCTCTACTGCCTCAATAGTATCCTGAACCAGGTCTGTGCTCTCCAGACTCTCCTCTGCTATCGTCTCTGCATCAGCTGTGTCTGAAAGTGAGAGGGTGGTCTGTGTCTCAAGGTCTGCCCAAGCTGCCTCATCATCTGTGATCACAAAATCACAGTCCTGGTGGATGTCTGGCTCTGCGTCTGTCAGCTGCTCTGAATCTGTACTCGCATCTGAGCGGGCTCTGAATCTAGCTCTGTAGTCCTCGACCGTCTCTATTTGTATACTCTCGCCCTCGACGTGAAAGTACACCTTCCCGCTATCATGATCAGTCACCGCCTTGGCTGTGGCCAAGAACGGACGACCAAGGATGATGGGGGTATCGGTCACTGACTCAGGGATCTCCATGTCCAACACTACGAAGTCCACGGGGAATTTCAGGCCCTGAATTGTGACGATAACGTCTCGTAATAACCCCTTCGGCCTCTTGACAGATCGATCAGCGAACTGAAGGACTGTCCTGCTCTGTCGAAGAGTGCCCAACTCGAAGCGGTCGAGAAGGGCTGCCGGAAGAAGGTTGATCGACGATCCGCTATCTAGGAGAGTACGGTCGAACCTCTGCTCACTAATCTGGCATCTGACATACGGGGCCCCTGAATCTGACCTCTTGGCTGGCAGGCGGTTCTGGATCGCAAAACACGTGGCTTTGGTCAGCACATGGATCTCAGAAGTGTGGTTCCTCCTCCTCCTCCTGACTGTAGTCCTCTCTCTCAAAGATCGCTGGAGAAGGGGGATGTGCTGCAAAGCTTCCTGGAGGGTCAGCTGGATGTGGAATCGATCAATCATGCTCTGGCTGAACTCCTCAAGCTCTCTCTTTTTTGGATCATTTTTCTTCCCCTTCCCCATCTGAAGGGCTCTAGGGAAGGGGATCACTGGGTCCTTCTCAGATGAAGGACTAGGAAAAGGTCTAGGCGGTTCAAGGACCGGATCCACACATACATCATGCACCACAGTGGGACCAGAAGAAAGTAAACCTTTTCCTTTATTCACAACAGAGTTCTGAGATACAGGAATACGAGGAAAAACATCATCTCTATCTGTACAAACACCGGTGGCCTCAGTACCACCACGGGCTGGCTCTGCTACTGCTGCTGGTAGACATCGTGCGGCATCAGTACCGCGGGCTGGCTCGGCTGAACAGGTGGCATCAGTACCACCTCCTAGATCTGGTGAAGCGGCGGCCTCAGTACCGCCGGTGGGATCAGCATCCTTGGTGGCTTCAGTGCCATCGTCATCATTTGGAGCGGCCTCAGTACCGCTCTCCTCCTCCTGTGGCGCCTCTGGAATGTCCTCGTGGTGAAGCTCAGATGAGGCGTCGCCGCCTGCTGGGGTCCTACCGCTCCTAAGTGTGATAAAATCAGCATCAAATAGATCCGAAGATGTATCATCAAATGGGTCACTAGGAGTGCCTAACTCAGTATGTACTACCTGCTCAGATTTCCTCTTGAGGTTGTTCGGATTCGGCTCTATCTGGGCTGGTATGGCGGCCTTCCCTCTCACCAGGTCCCGCATCTCCTGGTGGAACTCGTCCATCTCCCGTCTGAATGTGGCCTGCTGGTCCGTGAGGAGGCGGGCGATGTCATCCAAAGCGAGGCTCTCGTGGGAGCCCGACGGGTGGCCTCTCTGTGGGTGAGGCTGCTGGAACTGCTGCTGCTGGTGCTGGTAAGAGGGGTGTGATGGAGGGTGTTGCTGCTGATATCCCGGGTGAGCCTGTTGCTCACGTCTCCACGACTGTCCCTGCTGCTGATAGGGACGCGGACCGAAGGATGACTGGTGCTGCTGATATGCTGGGGGCTGCTGCTGCGGCTGGTGGTGATCTCTCTGCTGGGAGTACTGCCCTCCCTGTCCTGACGGCTGCTGCTGGGGCTGGGTACCACCACTCCCCCACCTGAATCCGGGATGGTCTCGTCGGATCCCAGGCTGGGGGCGGTCATACCAAATCCCGTTGACATCCATCAACGACTCGGCATCGTAGGGGGCTGGCGGGAGTACTGCCAGAGGCTGGTCCGGCTGGTAGACCACCATCTGCATCTCTGGAGATGGTGGGGACTGGTAGGTGGGCTGCGGCTGCTGGTACGGCTCCGCCTGTACAAGATGGACCTGTCTAGGCTGCACGTGGGTGCTGGAGCGCTGGGACGAGCTGCTGCTGCTGCCGGCGTCGCCTCGCGACTGAAGACGAGGCTGAGAAGCCGTCTGTGCCTCCTGGAGACACATGAGTTGTGTCTTCATGTCGCTCAGAACCTGTGCCATCTGCTCCATCTACGTGATACTCTGGCACTGCTTCTTCTCTATCAGCTCCATGCGGTCCAGCTTCTCGCTGATAATGCCCATGTCCGCAGCTGATGACTCTGCCTGTGCTGCTGCTGCTGCAGACGAACTGGATGGACCTGCATCTACCCGTGCTATCCGCTGGTACTGCACGGGTCCTGGCTGGTGTGGCTGGGTCTTCTGAGTATACAACCTGGTCTGAGACATCACCATGTAGTTCTCAGCCATCTCCTCGAAGATGGCCCAGACCTGGTCGTGGTCCTTGGCGAAGTAGGACCCGCCACAAGAAGCATTCACCAAGCCCTGTAGCTCTGGTGTCAACCCGCTGAAAAAGCTCTGAACTAAGTTCGGCTTGGAGATGTCGTGGTGCGGGCATCTGTCCAGGAGCTCTCGGAACCTCTCCCATGCCTCGTGAAACTGCTCGTTGGGGAACATGGAGAAGTTGCTGATCAGGGCCCTCGCTGCATTCGTCCGCCCGAGTGGATAGTACTTGTTCAAGTACTTGGTGCGGAGCTGCTCCCAGGTGTAAACAAACCTCCCAAGGTGCTTCAGCCAGGTGGCTGCTCTATCTGCCAGTGAAAACGGGAAGGCTATCATCCGGATCGTGTCCTGGTCCACATGCCGGTCGTGGACAGTGCTGCAGATCATCAGAAACTCCTGGAGGTGAAGGTGGGGCTCCTCAGTGGCGAGTCCGTGAAAACGAGGAAGCATCTGCAGGGTGTTCGGGGGGAACTTGAAGTCCCCCACGATAGCAGGAACCACCACCCAATGGTGCATCAGTGTAGATCCGGGGTTGTGCAACTCCCGCATCGGTCTAGGTGGTCTGCCTCCTCCCGCGGCTGCTGCCGCTGCGGCGGCGGCCGCGGCTGCTGCTGCTGCTGCTGCTGCGGCTCGTGCCTCTGCATCAGGTCCGTCCTCAGGCTCGCTCTGCTCATCTCGCTCTGCTCTGAGCCTCTCCAACTCTCTCCTCATCTCGATCATAAAGGCTCCCTGATCGCGTAACTGCTGCTGAACTACATCTAATGAGGCGATCAAGGTGGAGTTGATCGCTCCCTGATCCATCACAACGTGCTCAGTGCGGGAACGATCCTCATAACTGCCGGCCATGGCGACGTCTGCAAAACCAAACGAGCCCAACTCAGGTGCGGTCAAATGAATCAATCTCTCCTCGGGCTCGTGTCTCTCAGGAAGATCAGAAAGGGGGTCGAGGGGGAACAGGGTGGAATCGTACTCGGGCTCGGAGAGCGGGTCTGGGCTCTCGCGAGCCAACCTAGATGATGAGGCAGACGCGCCCGAAAGCGGTGCAGCCAGAGGCTGCCTAAGAGACCGTCTACCCATCATCTTGATCTGGCGAGTAAGGCGGATGAGATCTGGAAAAATTACGATCAGAAAACAAACCCACGGTTCACCAACGCAACGCGAGCTGAAGACCGTGAAAGTTCGGTCAAATTATCTTGTCGATTTTATTTTGGTGAACAAATAGAATATCAGAGCGCTTACGTGACCTGTTGGGATATCCGATGCTAACCCAACCGACTGGCCCGCACGGAGAAGTCGGTAATCGGTGGGGACTAGCAACGGGGGGCTCTACCTAGGGTGCGGGTCACTCTCTCGCGCATCCAAACCAAACAATGAGGGGATTGCTCTCCCCAAGACAGAATTTTTAGGGTGAGCGGGTTTTAAGATCAATAAGATTAGCAGTCCCAATTTTATGGTTTCACTTTTTCAATTTTTTTTTTCAAAGCAAACAAAAGGCCTAACGAATTTTTCGGTTCTCCTGGTTATTAAGTCCAAAACAGGGGGGAGAAGACGAAAAAGCCGATGCACGAAAAATCAATGATGCATGCAAAGTCAGAAATGCGTACCTGTCTCCAGCACTCTACATGCAAGATGATCCGCGCATAAAAGTAAAGACAGAATTAAAACTAACCTAAATGATGCAGCGGGAAAAGCCGAGTCCTAGACGAGCACGTCTAGCGAAGAGCCGTCTAACCGGTCACCGACCTCCAAGCCAAAGAGTCCGGTCTTGGCCCGTCCCTCCTCTGTCCGACAAATCGGGGGTAGGAGTAAGCGCTTTACAGGACGGGCTGCGGCACGTAGGCTACAGAGGCAAATGAATCGGTTATTTTTATTATGTTTTTTTAAGTAGGTCCAATTAATCGATCTATGGGAACAGATATGCAATTAGGTGTGTGGATCCTACTAATTACGGCACATTCACCAGAAAATCCTAAATCTAGGGGCTCGAGCAAAAACCGCGAAAAACCGGAAAAGACAGAAATAAAAGAAAAATAAAACCGCGAAGAAAGCCGCGAAAAACCGCGAAGGTCCTAATGGGTCCCCCGAGCACACCGGTGCTCGGCGAAACAGACCCGCTACGGTCAAGTCACAAGAGTGTCCAAGTCCTGTCCCTGTATTATTACAATAATAATAATAAATGAAATAAAAACCTAATCTATCTTCACCCACTCAACTCTCTCTCTCTCTCTCGCTCTCTCCTGCGGCTTCGTAAAGAAGGAAGCCGCCTCCAAGTTCCTCGGCTGCGCCGGCTCCTCGAAAGTCGCCTCCGCGGTCCTCGGGCCCTCGCAAGACAAAGAGAAGAGTGGTCAGACCGGCAAAAATAATCAAATAATAAAGAAAAGAAAGGAAAATAAAAGTGAGGGTATATATGCAAAAATGGAAAATGAAATAAACACATAAATAAAACAAAAAGAAAATAGATACAAAAGCCGTGAAAAGCCGCGAGCTCCGAAGAGCCGCGAAAAGCCGCGAAAACAAAAACGAAAATAAAACGAAAAGAACTACTAAGTCGTGCTCCCCGGCAACGGCGCCATTCTGGTAACCGGCCTGAGTGACTAAGGTAAAGGTACAGAAATGGTCGTTGCGACCTCAATCACTCAGACTAAGTATATCAAGAAAAATCGAACCACTAATAGAAATAAAATCAATCAAATACTCAAATAGCGGTCCAGCTATGAGATTAACCTGGTATAGCACCCAGGGTCGAACTCAAGGAGCACGGGTTGGCCAAAGGCCTACGAAGTAGTAAAAATAAAATAAAATAAAAGACAAGTATTTTTAGTGGTTTTTAATGATTTTTATATTTTTTTATATTTTTAAATGTGAAGAAAATAAAAGAAACACAAAATCAATCACACTTTGGCTAATTATTTAATGTGTCAAAAACCAAGCAAAAATTCAAACAAAAATGTTTTTATGTTTTTTAGGGTTTTTAGTGTTTTTGGTTAATTTTTGATAATTTTCTGATGTATATTTTATTTTCTAAAAATCAAACAGTGACAGAAAAGCAAGGTACTGTCCAGCCAGGACCAAAATCCCTAAATAAATTCTCTAAGGATCTCAAGAGGGCCTGGAGGTAGTTTTCCTGTATACTAGACAAAACAAGGAAATTTGAGTACCAAAATTATTGTTTTTGGGTTTTAAAATTATTTATTATAATTTTTATGAGTTTTTAGGTGTTTTTGAATTTTTAGGGTTTTTACTCAGTGAAAAATAGCCAAAATTGGCTAGAAATTAAAAGAGCACAAAAGAAACAGTACCTAATTTTTATGGAATTTTTGAGGGGGTTTTTATATTTTTTTGGGATTTTTAAAACTAGACAGTGGCTAAAATGAAGGTTTTTGAATTTTTAAAAATAACAAATAAACTCAAAAATGTCCTCAAAAATTCTCAAAAATCCTACAACATGGCAGGAGCCATGTGTCAAATTTTCATCGAATTTGGAGGTGATTTGATATTTTATTCAAAAATCAAAAGAGGGCACTGTGCACAGGGACTGAAGTGCAAATGCCCGAAGTTCTGGGGGTCCAGGTGCAATTAACCCAGCAACGCACGCGCGCGGCGCGTGCCTGGGGCACTCAGGGACCTTTTGGTAAGAAAAACAAGTCCGAGGACCTTTTGGTAACTCGTACCAAAAAGTTCAGGGGTTGTATTGCAAATAACCCACTAATAGACGCACATGTGCAATTAAAACACTCACAGGGGCATATATGCAATTACTAAAAATATTTCATTCATTAACGAACATCCAGAACTACAGGACTAAAGTTGCAAATGACCCAAACATACACGTGACGACGCACGTGGCTCACACAAACAGGGGCATATAAGCAAATAAGCTAAAGCATGAGGTCCAGTGTGCAAAATACCCTAAAACTAAACAACTGACGAAAGTAATTACAGGACTAAAACGAAATAAAAACAAAAGCTGGGCCTAAGCGTAATTTACCCTTTATTACGCGGGCCGTCGGATGCGCTCCACGTGGCTGATCTGACGGGTCTGGCTGGTGGGCGCTCCAGATGGCGTCTCCTCAGATCTGACGCTCGAAACAGCTCCTCAGATGGACGGCTCCGATCACACCTGGAGCGAGGAGACACGATCGACGGTCTGGGAGGATCCAGGAAGAACAGGTCGCCGACGACTTTCGCCGGCCTCGTGCGAGCGCGGTGGTCCTCCTCTGCTGCCTCTGAAGATCGGAGAAGGTTCGCGATGAAGTCCCGCAGCAGATGGTGGTCTCCGATGGCCCAGCCGAGCCCTGGAGGGGCTCCGGCGAGGTCGGCGGAGGAGAGCTCCTGGGCGAATGTCGGGAGGCCTCAGATAGCCTCCTCTGGTCCTGCAAAATGGGTCAGAAGCTTCGCGGGTCGAGGGCAAAATGCCTCGACCCGGTTAGGCGGCGTGAAGGTGGTCTATGCGTCGGGATGAGCGAGCTCCGGCGAGCGACGGACGGTAGATCTCGAACCCCAGCTCCTGTGCGAGCTGGGTTGGATGGGTGTATGGAGAAGGAGCACGGAGGGACGGCGAAGGTGAATATGGGTTCCGATGATCGAAATGATGCGCGAGGTGGTCGGAATCAACGAAACACGGCGGCGGTGCAAATTGGGGCAAAACGGAAATTAGGCTAAATAAAGAAGCTAAGGGATTACCTGGGCGGTCGAGGAGACTATGCTGGAGCTGGAGTAGCTCCTGGTCGTGGCCTCAAGGGGTGTCTCGGCCCGAGGCTCGAGCTCCTGCTCTGGGCGGAGCACGGCGGCGCTAAGTCGCCGGATCAGTGGAAACCAGCCCCTCTCCTCGTTGTGACACGGGCAACCGAGAGCTGTCACCTCAGGGGCTGCTGTGGAGGTCACGGGACAGAGAATGTGGAATCAAAGATGGAAATTGAAGGTGGCGGAGCTGGGATTTTATATGGGTGCAGGTCCGGGAAGAAGGGCTCGGGTCCGGCTCGATTGAGCACGGATCCCTAGGATCAATGTCGGGCGAGATTCCCGGATACTTGGGGCGTGATTAGGACCCTGTGTTAGGCCAAATGGTGATCGGGTCTGGCGGGAATAAATGGGGGAAGTCGGGTCCGCGAACCAGACCCGCGGGAAGTGGTCCACAGGGGGGAGTTGACCGGGCGGTCAACAACCCCCGTGGACCAATGGGAATCAGCCACGTCAGAAAAGATTTAGAAATTGAATTAAAAATAACAAATGGCCGATTTAATTAAAACTCAAAACATGAAATATTTTTGTTTTATTTTTTTCTATTTTTTGGTGATTTTTAATTAATTTTTGGAAATAAAAATAAAGTATTTACAATATATAGCTATATATAGGTATATGTACAATATGTAGGTTTTTGATTTTTGATTTTTAATGATTATTTTTGTACAATTTTATTCCTATTTTATATTTTTTTATTTATAGAATAAAATGAGGAATAAAAGGGTATTTTTATTTGATTTTAATTGTTTATATACATAGGTGAAATAAATAGTTATGTACAACTATATACATGGCATATGTACAATATGTTTTTGTTATTTTAATTTTGTTATTTTTATTTGATTTTTGTTTTGATTCTTTTTATTTTATGTATTTACAATATATAACATAGAATATTTACAAAAAGTTTAGAAAATAATTTTATTTATTTATAAGGTTAAATAAATAAGGATGCATGGTCTATGTACATGGTGAAAGGATATTTTTGGTCTTTTTGGTTTTTAGCTTTTTGTTTTGTTTTTATACTTTATAAATATGTACAAATATTTACAAACATATTTTTGGGTGAGGAAAATATAATTTTATTTATTTACAAAAATATATACACATGAGCCCCTATCTCCCTCTACTTGGCTTTTATGCGGTCAGGCCCATGCTGAGCCCTCCCTTGAGTTAGGTTGCTCAATATTTATTCTAAATATTTCCCTCTTTTTCTTTTTAATCTTTATTATTTTATTTTTGCACAAAAACATGCTAATTATAGGTTTTTTACACAATGCATGCTTTTGCTAATTATTCCTATTTACAAGTATCTACATGCATTTGCATAGGTTTTTGTAGCTAAAATATAAGAATAAAGAGTGATGAATGGGTATTCATGTCGCTCGGTGTTTGTGGGTTAATTGTTGTCTGAATGAGGGATTTGTGAGCGGTCGCTTCAATGATACTGCATCTCCACTTTTATTTTAGTGAGGATATTTTTAGACCCTCGTAAAAATCTCGTTCAACAAATGGTGTCGTTGTCGTGGAGCAACGTCGTATAGATTTTTTTTCTTTATTTGTTTCTTCTCTTTTGTCGAGATATATCACTTATTTATGCTTCATATGTGGTATTATTTATGAACTGTCTGACCCCTCTCCTTGTCTGAATTTGTTGCAAGGGAGTACTACATAAGGCAGGGCTTCTTAGGAAGACCTGTGCACCCAAGAAAGGCGGAGCCGGCTTTCTGACTTAGCTGGCAGGAGAGAGCATCAAAATGAAGACTTAGAGGAATTTTGGAAGACATACTCTTTATATTTTTTATTTATTTTTTATTTTTCTATTCTATTTTGTAATTAAAAGTGAGAGAGAGAGAGAGACATTATATATATACTAATTCAGACTCTATCGGGATACTACTACTTCACGAGGTCCATTGCCGAGTGATTGTTCATTTGGAGGCATCGTTTGTTTTTGTCAGGTTTTCATTGCTCTCTTTTTTTGTTTGTCGACTTTATTTTTATTTGTTTTGTTTAATTGAGCCTTAGTTTTAGGATTTGATTGCTTGACAGATTAAGGTTCAAAGCCCTAATTATATTTGTGTGTACCTATAGATTCATTCTTGGACTTAGGCAAATCTAATTGTTGATTAATTAGACTTGAAACTGTGCACCGCGAGAGGCTCCATACAGCGCTTGTAGGACCCGTTGTGGTGGGCACCGAGGAGTCTCCAAGATCGAACATTAGGTTTCATATCTAGATAATTAGCATCTGGTGCTTCATGATTATAGCATATTCTGTTCTAGGGCGATTTCATCGGCTTGCATTTCATATAGTGTAGGTTTCAATTCCAGTATGCATCCCGCATGGAGAGAGTTGTGAAGTACTATAATTCTTCTGACTATGTGTGCATCTTCGATTGCTGACTTGCATTGCTTTTTCGACCTTCTAACTCTCATTTTGATCACCTAGGATATTAATGGAATTGGAACTCGTTAGGCGATTGCATTGAAAGCTACCAAAAAAAGTGATAGCCAAAAATAAAATTGGGACTACTAACTCTATCTAACTTCTAAAATAAATGTAATAGATTCATTGTCTTGGGGAGAGCAACCCCCTCATTAGCTTTTGCACTTTATATGTCATATGCATACATTAAGGACTAGAGACCCAATCCTAGGCCTATATATGTGCTTGTACAATTGTTTTGAAGCTCATCTAATTCTAAAATGGAAAAGATGGTCTTCACTGTGTTGAATAGGTGAACATGGAGGTTGCTTTGTACATTGATTGTGATTTTGGGTCCAATTTATATTCATCATTCTTTGATTTGGTAGATCCATGAGTTTTTGAGTTCTACTTTTTATTGAGTCCATCTCCCTTTCTTTGCTCATATTATTGTTTTCTTTATTGAGTCATGATATCGGGTCTTGATATTCACTTTAGTGGCCCGATTTTGCGGTTGTCTCCTTGCCCATATCACCCCATATCTAGTCCGATTCAAGAAGACTCTCTTCTTGGACCACAATTTTATCTTCATTTCTCCATTCTCGCCCACCCTCCTTGTTCCCTTCAGTGTCATCCCTTCTTTTACCCGGGAATGATGTGCTATTAAGTAAGGCCTGCATCAAGGTTTTGATTGCAGGAATTATTTGAGTAAGCATGATAGATTTTAACAATGATGAGTTGGTGTGCTATATTTGGTGGATCTAAATTTGATATGTGCATGGATATTATTGGGGATTCTGATTTTGGCACGATTACAGGTGTGATTCTTTCACAAAAGATTGAGGATGTGATTTATCCCTGATGATTTGATGATGATTCCGTGAGTTATGAATCTACGATCTCTTATTCAGTTTCGCTCATCTTGATTCCGACGTTTAATGTACTATCTTTGTGTGTGCTTCAAAGCGATGGTGCTTGGGGCCCACATGATTTCGCTCGTCTTCTTGATTAATCCAGCATTCACCTCCTAACTCTCCTATCACCATTTAGCACTTAGGGAATCTCCATCTGACATCTTGATCCATCTCAGTTGATTTGGTTGACTTGAGGGACTGCATCGCGATTACCCTGATGATCTCTTATCCCTCCCATAGCCTTATGCCCTCCTACTGGTGATTGATTTATTATTTTTGAGGACTTGAGACTTGATGCTAGCATTTCCCTGATGTTCATTAACTTAGTTTGCATTACTCTTCGAGGACTATTTGCTAGAGAATGCAATATTTTTTTACGATCGGTTTAACTCACAGCTTGTGTATCCATCTTGGTGGAGCATGAAACCGAGTCGTCTGATAATAGCTCTACGATCTATCGGAGCACGAGACCATTTATCCTAGATGTTTAGACTCCTTTGAGTATTATCTCCTTGTCAGTCCTTGCAAGGATCACACATTACTCTTCTAGGGTTACGTGCAAGAGGTTGTGACATCTATCGGTCTCTTCTATTGGGTAGCCGATTTGTCGCCTACCGGGACTGCTTCTGCTAATCCGCCTGATGAATCTGACTCCTTTTAATCTGCTCTCCTTGACAACCCTCACACGAATGAGTTTTGTTCTGATGATTCATTTCTTAGTATGTATCACTCCCCAAGGGTTATCTGTGGGAGGATATATCATTTTGTAGGTACTCGATTTTACTTCTGGTGTCTCCAATCTGGTGGAGAACGAAGCTTAATCTTCTGATTTGTATACTTGGTCTCATCTCTGGTTGGGTATCCTATTTAGTGGATCACGAGATTGAGTCTTCTAATTTTTCTGAGATCTCTGACCAATCTGGGTCTACTCACCTTGACGACCCTAGCAAGGTTGAACCGTGACTTGTGATATTCGGTGCGTTCTTGGTCTTTCGACCCTATGTCCACCGGATATCGAGCTGCATAAAGAGTCTCTTGTTCTTCACTTTTCATATCTTCTTGAGACTATGAGTGGCATAGAGGAATATGTACTGATACTTCCTTCTTAATGTCATATGGTATCAACTTTGATCTCCCATTGTGTTCGTATGAGCCGATACTCTGCTTCCTGCTACCGGATCATGGCTTAGTTTTTCGTTATGTTGATCCTAATAGCTAACACCCACTTGAGTGCATATTAGGGTGTCTCCCTCTTTCTAACTATGTCACCATTCTCACAGGGAGGCGATGACTAAAATATGGTATTCAATTGTCAAATATCATCCTGCACTTCACCAGTCTTTATTGCTTGTATAAATGTGTCTGTGTGTTTTGTCTTTCCATTCCTTCTTTCTCCCATAGTCATGTGTACCCCATATCATTCACCATATCAGTGTGTCTATACTTAGGATGTACTTTATCCTAAGTATTAAGGGGTACACTTATTATGTTGTTCCTTCTCCATTCTTTTTCATCACTTCTGTTGTTGCCTAAACTTAGGGCTCTTTTACCCTAAGTATAGGGGGAGTGATGTGTACATTTACCCAACATATTTTCATTGGTTTCTTTTGATCCCCTCACTGGCCTCCTCTCTTGTTGATTTTCTCTGCTATACTTAAGGATATTTAACCCTAAGTATAGAGGGACACAGACTGAGTTGTGATTTGTTTATTACCACCCTCGACCCTCCATGCATGTAGATACACTCTGTTATACTTAGGATTATTTGATCCTAAATATAGGGGGACGATCGACTTCGTATTCATTCATTTATTCATTCATTATTCTTTGGTCGGTGTATTATAGGTTTTTCTATACTCAGTACGAGTTATGTATTCTCTCAAGCTAATTATAGGGGGCGTATTTACTTTGTATATACTTTAGCCATAACTCGTACTTTCATATTTTCAAAATAAATATGGCTAAAATACTATATATATAATTCAATTAATAAAAAAAGATATATAACATAATTCCTCAAATTCGTTTTACTGTTTAATAAATCAGGTAAATTTTTTTGTAAATGTTTGAAAAATAGTTTGGAAATCTATTTCAAAAATATCTTGAAAACTGTTTGAAAAGCATTTTGTAAAAAAAAATTCAACCTGTGTAAAATGATTTTATTTGTAAAATTTCTTTTCTTTGTGTAAAATAAAATTGTTATAAAAAGCCTATTTTCAAATGGTTTTGAAAATGGTTCCAAAAATATTTGAAAAATCTCTATATGTTGTTTGAAAATTTTTACAAAATGGTTTTCAAATATTTGTAATGCTTGTAAAAATTATTTGTAAAAATTATTTTGAACTATACTTTTCAAAATTGTTTGTAAAATTATTTTCAAATAAGTTTGAAGAATATAAACATCATCCAAATAAGTAAATATTTTTTCACTAATTGTATATACATATATGTAAAATGACTAACATTCAATCTGTAAATCATTTAAATCTTAATTCTTGTAAATAATAGATGCACATCCGTGTAAATATATGTACTTATGTCTTTCCAAAAAAATCTTTTGTATTCAAAAATCCTAAAAAAATGCACAATCTTTTTGAAAAATTGCATAAAAATTGCAAAACCTTTTAAAGAAATCCATAGAAAGTTCAAATTTTGAAAATTGCATCATAAAAATAGTTTCTGCATTTGTACATAGCATTTATATTTTTCGGTTTGAGTTTGATAATTAAACAAGTCTAAGTCTGAAGATTAGAGCTGGGTTGGACCATAAATATATCTAATCACAGGAACCTTATAGGAACTGGAATTGAGGTACTTCGGATCTAGTTGACTTAATTCTTTGAGATCACGAGACTTGGTTCAATGTGGTCTTAACTGCCTAAGTAAAGTATTTCAAAGCATACACATGACTCTTTTGATAATGACCTTACTTGTACACATGCACCTTACACTTTGCTCACTCAGTTGAAGTGGTAGAAGGTTGGATTTACCAGCATGAGACGCAAGCTAATGGAAACGTCGGAAGTCACACATTTGTGGCCATTGTATCCCAACCCAATCCAGTAGCCATAATAAGATAGAAGTTGTGGGTTGCAATAAAGCTTCAAAAGAGGGATAGTTTACTGTCTCAAGAAGGAAAAGTCCATATGTAAATGTTGTTGTATATAATAGAACTCCAAAAAAAGTGGACATGTCTGATTGAAATAAAATGCCTGCCAGAATGTACATATTTGTATAGTTGATGAATCCGCGATTCATCGTACTAAAAGATGAAAATAGAGCTTCGTTCCCGAGTAATTAGCTGCATTTCATCATCTATTCTGCATTTTTACCACTCATGCATGTAAAATTAATATTTGCATTTTAGCACTCATAATTGCATTCATAATCATCTTCACATTTGTACCCAACTTTATGCATTTTTAACTAATTCATAACTCCAAATCACCTCAAACCAACTCCATTATGTACATATTACTAACAAGATTAAAGGAAAAATACAAAAAAATTACTAACTCAAATAATTGGTCCGTGAGACAAAACTCCAATTTCGACCCAGACATACTCAAATGCTCATATCTTCCTCATACAGTGTCCGATTTAGGTCTACTCACTTTTAAAGTAATACATATTCAAAGATCTTCAAAACATAACTAATTTCATAAAAATCGGAGCTCGTATGTGAAAGTTGGGTTTTGGGCCTCTTTTGCGCGTGTTGTGTTTTGCCCATTTTTGACCTGATATTTTACGCACTTAATTAACTCTTTTTTGCTTATTTCTTTTTCATTTATATTCTTTGATGAAAGTTTTAATAAAAACCACAAAAATCCAAATCCAAATCAAGACTGAAATCAAAGAAACTGACCGAGTCTGAGTGTCCTTTGCGAGTCTGTACAAATTTCTCACTTTTTCTTCCTTATTTTATTTCTCTACTTCTTATTTACTAAAAATCCAAAAAAATACATTATTGTGTAAATATTTATCTTTTAATTTATCGTTATTTTTTCAATTTTTTCTTAATTCAAAATCACCAAAAAAATACAAAACCCCTAAAAATCGGTGTTATATGTACCTCAAAAATATCATTTTGCACACATTACCTCTTTTGCTATTGATACCTTATGAAAGTTGTAGATCTCATCGAGACGAGCAATTTTTGTGTTGAGAACTTTTCGGTCCGAGGTCATTTGCAATTTCTTTCCCATTTATCTTCTTATTTAAATTTCAAATTTTCTGGAGTTGATCATGGTAGCTCCTGATGTCGCCACGTGTCACTCATTTTTAACCCTATTTTGTTTCGTTTTTTACAAAAAAAAAAATAATAATAATAAAATAATAAATAATAAAATTAACAAAAACCTCACTTGCCACGCACCTGAGGCCCTCTCCTCTTCCTTCCTCTCTCTCTCTCTCTCTCTCTCCAGTCAACGACTCTTCGCCGCAACCGCCGGGGGCGCCTCCTCCTCTTCTTCCACCGCCTCCAAATGGTCGTCGCACTGTCCGCAACCACCCCCGTCATCCCCCTCGCACGCAACAACCACGATCCTCTCTTATTTCAACTCCTTATCCCCTCCCTCGTAAACCATCCGCCATCATTTAGAAAAATGATGAGGAAGCTTGAGAGGGAGGCCGGTGACAGGGGCCTCCCTTCTTAGGCGACGATCCCTTCCGGTGAGATCCTACCGCGTCTCCTCCTTCGCCACGGAGTCAAGTTGAGAACCGAGGAGAGGGCAACTCCGTCTCCATATCCCAGGCGACCCATTCTCCCCATTTCGTTTGTTTCTTCCCCTGTTTTTACAAACTTTCCCATGTTCTCCCTATCGCTCCACCATCTTCGTCCCCCTCCGACTCGAAACCGCCACCAACAAATAACATGTACACCCATTCACCGTGTTGCAACCCCCGCCTGCATCGGCGCCTCCACCATACAGCATCTCGCACGGGCGGCGACACTCCAGACATGCCCCATCTCGAAGCTTCTGGGTACTCAACTGCGTGCATGCACCCTTGCATATCTCTGTCGCAGCAGCAGAGGTCGTCCCCTGCACGCGCATCGCTTCCACAGCAGCACGCTACCTCCGCTCCAGGCGCGCGCCGCCTCCTGCATGGTCGTACGAGAGCCTCTCCGCCTACAACTCCAGTACTGCCTCCACGATAGGGCCCCACCACCACACCGCACTTACAAGAGCTCGTCGCCCCACCTGCACCTCGCGGAGCTCCGGGCGCCTGCCACCTGCGCCCTCCCGCCTTCCAGCTCCTCACGAGGAGAAGCCCCGTCCGCCAGCCGCTCCAACCTTTGCTTCTCCACCAGGCCAAAGAATTAAAGAGGCTAGGAGACAAGACCCCCTCACGTACTTAACACGTGCGTGGGGGGGCTATTTGTGTTTCAACCCTTGGAGATCCCCTAATTTCGCCAACTACTCTAGGGTCACGTGCAACGCATGTGACCACTAGAAACTTTGCAAGAAGCCCCCGACCTTTCTACCTATCTCCAAAGAAGCCCCCAGCCAGAGGTCACGCGCATTGCACATAACATATTGGGAGATTTTCACATTCCCCCCTCTGGGGATAGGTAATTATCATTGAGTCCTTGTCCAGACTGCATAATTATTTTATTTTTTTGTTATTGCATATAGAGCATGTGTTTGCATGTTAATTTAAACCTCATTTCATCATCATTTTAATTATTTAAAAAATACATGATATTCTACAATTAATTCTCTACATTGTAGCATGTGATTTATATTTTTATATTTCGTGGTTAATTAATAATAATTGTTCTTGCGGAAATTGATATATTTTGCCCATCTTGTGCTTAAAAATTCGTAGATAATTAACCACAGTTTCAAAAAGTTCCATAAATTCATGGATCATAGGATTAATTGTATTTAACATTATGCCCAAAAAGAATTGTATTTGCATGCATATTTTTCTCTCTAAAAATCATTTCATGCATTTCACTAATCAATTTTTATTAGGTATTAAATCCAATATTTTTAGGCTTTAGGATTTTTCTGAGATAGATCACTTAGTGACATATCTTAGATAATTTTATTTCCTGAAAATAACTAGATTTAATATTTATTATAATTAATTAGTGATCTCATCGTTTGCATTCATTTAATCATAGAATATTCATCTTGCATCCAAAAATTCTAAAAGAATTACGGTGCATATTTTTCATCATATTTCACAATCTGGCCAAGTTTGAAGATTTTTGGAATTCATTTGATCGAAACTTACATTTTAACCCTTGAACTTTGTCAAAATTACATTTGTGTCATTTATTTGCATAAAAAATACCAAAAAATATCTCTCTGAAAACCTAACTTCAAGATCGACTTTAAGACATCCTAAGGAGATAGTTGCTCTCTGAGTTCGATCTTGGACTTACCCAAGTAAAAAAAGAAATTGAGCGCTCGCTTTAATTTGATCATTAATTAAAATAGTGGTTTTTGATCAATCGTGAATCTACTCGACTGCAACAAAATCGTTAATTCGACATCATTAAGAGGGTGAATTCACGGTTCTTCAATAGTCAATAAGAAAGCTTGAGCTTTAAAGTTTTATGTATGTGAGACTGCAACCGAATGACTTGGCTACACTGGTCGAGCATACTAGGATAGGTAGCTACAATGGCTACCATCCATTCTTCTCTCCACCTCCTCTTATTGAGTTAGTTGTACTTGAACATAAAAACCCTAGGATAGGATAGGTAGCTACAATGGCTACCTTCTCTCCATTTCATCACCTTTATTCAATCATTCTCGCCTTAAAAACTCTAGCTAAATGCATGTAAATAACATTATTTTGTAGAAATTAACATTCAATATTTATTTTATTTATTGTACATAAAATATAGTTTTTAATGCCAAACTTATAGAATAAAGAAAATAAAAGAAAAAGAATAAATACCAAAGGTATTTTATGACCCTAAACCCCGAGACCAAGTCAAGAATTGATTTGGTCGACAAGGAAAAAAGTAGGGGGAGATAAGGGCCAATAAATAAAAAAATCTCATTTATTTATTCATAAATTCATTTTTAGACCCATTTTTTACCTAAAATAAAGAAACTTTGTCCATGAAAGTTGTAGATATAATGTATTGAAAAATACAAAATTTATTTCATACAAAAATAATATACAGTGTACATTTTATGCTCAGAATAAAGAGCCAAACCTAAATTTCCTAGAGTCATATCTCCTCAATAACAACTCAAAATGCATCAAAATCACCATTAGTTGTATATAATAAGTTATTTATGAAGGTGGTTTCATCCAATTTGGAGTTAAGATGCAAAGGTTAGGTTTTGGACCCCTATTGTACAGTATACCTGAATAAAATATTCATTTTATTTATTTCTCATTATTTTTATAATTTTATAATTTTATAATTATGTAAATATTATTTATAGTATATGTACGTATTTAGAATAGAATAAAACCATAAGTAAAATACAAAAATAAAATAGTATATCAAAATACATAGATTAAATATTTATACTTATACCTATATAATATATATCCCTATTTATTTAAGTGTATAAAATACCTCAGAAAAATACAAAAAAATATATTTGTATATCTAAAAATAAGTTATAAATTTATAAAATGAAAATAAAACAATAAAATCAAAATACAAAATAAAATAAAATACACAAAATAGAGATCAATATACCTATAAAAACACAAGTAAAAAATAACTTGTAATAAACTAGCTCATAAAATAAATAAAAATCATATTAAAATACTACATAAAATATTAAACATTTTTTATGTTCTAACTAAAAATTAATAAAATTATTTACTATTTTTAATTCATTTATTTTCGAATAAAGGTCCTATTTTGTCATGTAGCATCCAACGTGGACCAATCACAATGCAAGGATTGTTGACCCAAGTCAACTATCCTATCTCCTTTATGAACCTTGTCAATATGTATCAAGCAGCCCACTTCCTTTATTTTTCCCGCCGCTTCGATGCTCCTTTTCCCTCGAGCCCTTTACAACTTTTGATCCTTAACCTTCCATGATTCTCGCCTATTCCTTGGATTTTTTTGTACATAGTCAGTCCTAATCAATCGCTAATCCTAGGACAATAAGGGTCGAAACCCATGTGTATAAATAAACCCCCTGTCCTCCTCCACAATTTGATCCCTTTTTTATTCCTAAAACCCCCTACCCTCAGTCAAGAGAGCCTCCATGTGACAAATGGTGAACCCCTGAGTTGTTGGCATGGTTAGCGGAGGAGGAGAAGCGACCCACGATGGAGCTCTGGCTCGTCCTGCTCCCTGGTCCTCTGGCCAGGTTTGGGTTGTGCCTTTACTATTTCTAGGTAGTTGTAGTCCATAGGTTTCATTTAATGCATTTTATTTCATGTTTTTCTTAATGAATTAGCTTAAATTAGTGTTTAGACCTCACCGGAGATCTAGAGCTCCGGCCACTGTTTCACACCATCCTACATCATTTCCGGCCACCATTACCACCTCACTACTTTCCCTACCATTTCTATATACTCCGACCCACCCAGACCAGCTCGACCCCCTAGGATCGATCCACTGAGGTCCTACCACCGCCATTCACTGGACCTCCTCATCGCCACTCCCATCTCACACTATTCCATGCCTAATCGGGTCGAGGCAATTCTCCCTCGACCCGTTCTTTTCTCTGTGTAGGTTCTAGGCTGAATGGAGCCCTTCTGGGCTTGAATCGACTTGCAAGAAGCTTCCCAGGAGCCCTGGTTGACTTTGATCTCTCCAAACCTCCCCTCGAAATCTTGGGTCATTTTGAAGGTGCTCTCAACTGTGGAAGACCTCCCCAAGCCTGTGGAGCAGCTCATCATCGAAAAGGGAGCTCAGGGGAGGGCATAATTGAAGATCGAAGCTCGGAGGCAAGAACCTTCTTCCATGTTCTTCGAGCGAAGCAGTAACTGTCGGATGGAAGAGGCACTCCAGTTCTAATCCCAGTCGTCCAATCTCTGCAACCCTTGGTCGTTGATGAAGCATCACAATCAGATCTCATACATTTATCACCGAAGGGGTATCGCACGCTCTGCGACTGCCATGTATTTAAGTAAATCATATATAGCCGTTGGATCATGCCATATAGGGGTAAATTACAGATCTAGCCCCCTGCCTTTTGTTTTATTTATTTAGTCCTAAAAATAAATTTTGTATCGTAAATAAAATTGGAAATATAGCATAGAGACATCTGTACTTATTTAATATTGTATTTTGGTCCCGTCCAGCTCAGCTCATGTGTCGTCCCGTGTGAGCTAGGCAAATTGCGCATATGTCCTAGCGGTTTTGTGAATTGTAAAATAGTACATAAAGTTCAAATATTAGCTATATGTTTTTGGGTAAATTACATCGAATCCCATGACTTTATTTTTAATTACAAATATGCCCTCGCTAGTACATGTATTTTTGTGTTTGCATTTTATTTAATAAAAATAGCATGTATTCTCTAAAATTATGCAAAAATAGGATTAGATTCCTGCTAGCATGTACTTTCACGTTATACTTTTGTTGCATTTTTAGGCATTTTAAATATTTATAAAAAATAAAATGAAAATATTTATGTCATTCTTTGACTTAGAAAATACCAAAAAAATATAAAAATATATTGAAAAACCCCCCAAAAAATATATTTTGGTTATTATTGTATTGTCTAAATCTGTACCGAAGTCCCTAAAAATAAAAAAATAAAAAGATAAAAAATAAAATGCTCTAAAATCCAGTAAAAAATTAGGAAAAATCATCAAAAATCCAAAAAAATATTTATTTTTATTTCTGTTATTTATCTTTTAAAATTTATTTAAAGAATTTTGGACTTTATTTGTTATTTATAACATTCCAATCCGTTCGGCTTGTTTATTTATTCCTTGATTTGGTATATATTTGACTTTTAAAATCCATAAAAATAGCAAAAAATCTCCAAAAATCATAAAAATAGTAAAAAATTTATAAAAACCAAAAACATTTTATTTAATATATTTTGACTATTTTTAATAGTATTTATAATTTTATTATTCTATATTGTATATATAGCCTTATATATTCCTATATTATATACTTAAAAGAAAAGGAAATTAAAAAGATAGAAAATATAAAAAATAAAAAGTATAAAATATAAAACAACTAAAAAATAAAATTAAAATCCAAAAAATATAAAATAAAACCCACACAAAAATAGAATAAAAGGATAAAAGAAAAGTACAAATTTTGCATCTACTTGCACAATCTATTGTTTGCTCCCTTTGTTATCTCTAGACATGCTTACACACTAAAGACATTTTATAGAGTTATAATAAATTTTAACTTCACACATTTTTTCTTGATATTGCTATATACATTTGTGGGTTAACTGTTGTCTGAATGAGGGATTTGTGAGCCCCTGCCTCAGCGACACTGCATCTTCGCTTTTATTTTAGTGTGGATATTTTTAGACCCTCACAAAAATCTCGTTTAGCAGCCAGTTGACTGGCGGGTCAACCAAGGTTTTCCCCCTATTCGTCCACGCCAACCACTACATGCAAAAAATAAAAAAATAAAAGACTAAATAAATTGAAATAAAATAACAAATGAAGTACTTAATTTTTGGTTAAAACATAAAATATATTATTATTTATGTAGTATATTATGGTGATTTTTTCTTTATTTTTTCGCGATAATTTAAGGTATGTTACTTTTTACATGTAATAATATAGGAATATTTATTTATATAATAGGTATAACATGTATTTTATTATATCTTTTGAAGTTTTATATACACTTAAATAAATATGTATATTTATTTTATAGTTATATAGAAGTATATTCATCTATGGATTTTGATATGCTTATTTATTTCAATGCATTTTAAAGTATATTCATCTTTGTGCATCTTATCCTCGAATTGAATGAACCCACCTTCCTTACATAAATATTTTAATTTTAGGATGAGTTCATATGGAGAAGATACAAGTTGTGAAGTTTTCTTTGACTTTTTATTTTGTGTGTATAGGGCACACAATGCATTATTTTTAAGGATTTTTACACCAATAACCCTGATTAATTTTGCAATTACAATTATAACCTTGTATAATCGTGAATTACATGAGAAACCCTAGATAGTCCCTCCGTCTCACACCTATAACCCTCTATTAATGGGGTAGTTAACTCAACCATATCATGGGTTAATCTAACCCATGGTCTATCCAATGGCTATTAAAATTTGTAAAAATAAAATAAAAAAACCTTCCAAGCCCGCCACCCCTCCCTCCATATTTCGTGTGGATCGTTCGGTCGAAGATGTGGACTCCCCGGGTTGTTTATCCTCTAGCAACTTTCCCTCCAACACCATCACATCTTCCATCTCTCCTCCTCAACGGGCACTGGCCTAAGCTATAGGAGGAGGTGGGTGCGGGGGGTCGGCATCCACAGGCTGGGGGGGAGTGGTGGGCTCGACGGGGTTGGAGGAGGTCTTCAATGAGGGGAGGTTGCGTCAACTTTATGGGGGGATTCTCTGCCTAGGCTGGAGGGTAGGTAGGGGAGGTCGGGGCTGTTCTGGGCTGCTAAGAGGCGGGGTCGGGCTTGGGTGTTCAACGGGAGGGGTTCCTTCTCTTCCCTCGGCTGGAGGCTAGATGGTCGGGCTTGGGTGTTTAGCTGGAGGGGGGGGGAGTCATCGGGGATACTACCAGAAGGCGGGGTCGGGCTTGGGTGTTCATGGGGCGTCGTCGGGGCCAGTCTAGGTTACTACCAGGAGGTGGGGTCAGGCTTGGGTGTTCACACGGGGAGGGGGGGCTCTTTGTCCTCGACTGGAGGGTGGGCGAGGGACGTCTAGGCTTGGTGTTCCGGGGGGCTTCTCTGCCTGGGCTGGAGGGTCATCGGGGCCGGTCTGGGCTACCAGGAGGCGGGATCGGGCTTGGGTGTTTAGGATGAGGGGGGAGCCTGGGCTGGAGGGTGGGCGGGGATGTCGGGCCAGTCTGGGCTGGTGGAGTCGGGCTCGGGGTGGGGGGGGCGCAGAGAGATGGTCATCGAGGCTGTCTGGGATGCCAGGAGGTAGCGTTGGGTTGTTCAATGGGAGGGGCGGGGGACGTCGAGATCGGTATGGCCTTCTCGGGAGGCGGGGTCGGGTTTTGGTGTTCAACGGGGGTGAGGGATGGGGTGCAGTTGCCCAAGAGGAGGTGGGGCTGGTTCGAGGGAGGGTGGGTGGGGGTCTGGCGAGGGTGCATGGGCTGGAGGACGGGGTGGGTGGGGGTGAGGGCAGATTCCCAAGAGGATGTGGGGCGGGGAAGGGGGAGGGTGGATGGGGGTCTATCGAGGGGTCAGCCTAGGCTGGAGGAGGGGGGGGGGCTCGACGCGGTCTGCCTTGACTGGAGGAGGAAGGAGAGGAGGAGGCGGAAGGGCTCCTCTAAGGACCTGGTGACAAAATGCCCTCATGATAGTCTTCTTAGATTTTTATACTAATGGCATACTTTATAAATGTGATATGGTTTTAGGGATAAAATTGACAACATGTAACTTTTTCTATGAGAGTTGATGGATAAAATAGATGGCAACTGACACAGGGGTATGCCATGTATGAGTTAAGCATTTTTTCGGGGTCCTGGATGTAATTCGTGATTTCGTAGAGTTATGAATGTAACTGCAAAATTACTCAGGTTATGGGTAACAAAATCCCTTATTTTTAAGTGAAATATTTTTTTTATTTTTCTTTGTATTTTTATCTACAAGTTTCATGTATAAAGTTTATTGATTTGAGGTAGAAATAATAAAGAATAAAATGGATCCCAAAGGGTATTTACTGGGGAATAAGTATTATAGTTCTTTATATTTATTGGACCTTATCTCTCCCGACTTTATTTCTTGTTGACCCAGTCATCATGATGCCTAAGTCTCAAGTTTCGGGTCATTCAATACTTATGGTATTTCATTTCTTTTTTATATCTTTTCTGTATTCTTTGTTTTGACATTTGATACAATATATTATACATTATTTATAGTGTAAATAATAATTGTTATTTTGTACGAAATAATGCTATATGCATGCATTTAGCTAGGGTTTGAAGAATAAAATGAAAGAATAAAGGTGATGAAATGGAGATTCATCATGTGTGTACTTACGAGTGCTTGTATGTTTGCAAGTGGACATGTAAATAAAATAAGAAGCGATAAAAATCATGATAAAAACCAGTTGGGTTCCCTAGGTGAACAGACACATGATTAAATGGACCCATGAAGTGTTTGAGAGTGTCTAATTATTACAAATATGTATAAACCACTCTCTAAATAATAAAGTAGAACCTATATTATGTTAAAACTACTACTCTTCTTGGTCTCCTGATCGGCTTCTGTTGCTCTCTCCTATCGGATCGGCCTGAATGAGCCGACCTCTGCCTCGCTTTAGTGTGTTGGGTCTCCTAGTAGATTCACCCTCACCCTGCGAGCTCTCGCAACAAAATCAAATAAAATATGTGATTAGAACAAATAAACAAATATATACAAAAATAAATAAAGATAAATAATGAAATAAAAACAAGATAGACAACTACTACCCTAACCAATGCTACTCCCCGACAACAATGCCATTTGATTACCCGATCGATCGGTCTACTATGTTTAACAAGCTAACTAAGGAATCTATTTGTGACCAACCAATGAGTAAGCTATAATTAACCCACAATCAGAAAAAGCGATCAAGTGTGTGTAGGTCAAAATTTATTATAACTCTACATAAATATGTATATGCGTAAGTAGGTAGAGTGTCGAACACCGGGAGGCAAATGGAAGGCATTAATTATTATTAATTATTGTTAATTAATCATAATTATTTTTATATTTTTCTTGTTTTTCTTATTTTTGTGGTTTTTAATTATATTTAATTTTTATAGATTTTTAATTATTTTATATATTTTTAATTTAATTTTTAGTTTGCAAAAGTTTAATTTATGTTTATTTTTTAAAAAAGATAATTAAAAATATGTATTAATATAGATATGGTAGTTATATATCAGTAATATATAATATGTATAGATAATATAGCTATTATTATTTTTATTTAGGATAAAATATCAAAATAAAGAAAATAAAGCGTTTTTTATGTTTTTTTCTATATTTCTATATTTTTGGTAATTTTTAAATGACTTTTCTCATTTTTATGGATTTTTAGAGTTGAAAATATATAAAAATAGAGGGTTTAATAAATATTTATAGGTCTAAAATTAATCAAAATCTATTTTTAATATATATAATAAAGAAAATTCAGAAACAAAAAGAAATATTTTTGGATATTTATATATTTTTTTATTTTTATAATATTTTTAAGGTTTTGTGATTTTTAATTTTACGTTTTTTATTTCTTAGTGATTTTTGGATATGTTATAGAATATAATTTAGATAATATGATTTTTTTAGATTTTTTGGAGGTATTTTTGAATTTTTATGGTTTTTAATAACTAAACAAGAGAAAAATACATGTTTTGTATTTTTTAAAAAAATGTTAATTATGTTAAATGACAAATAAAAATTATACATGATCAAGCATGGTTCCAAAAATCTATTGTAATTTTCCTACAATTTTGAGCACAAAAATATTTAATTCACGCAATATTCACATAAATACATAACACAACAGACATGGACCAATTTGCAATTAAAATAAACTATCAATGCATTTGCTAACATGTCTAGAGACTACAAGGTTATACATACAACATTTTATAGTGCCTCACGTGGGACTACAATTGAGGAGAAAGGACCAATTAGTAAATACAAGACAGTGCTAGGTCCAGACTGTAAATAAACCTAAGGTTTTTACAAGTAATATAATATTTACAATAATAAATAGAAATATAAAATGAGTAGAGGGTGTCAGCGCAAATTAAACAAGAGGTTGCGTGAGGGGCACGTGGGGCGCTGATGAACAATGGTGGGGCTCCCACATGGTGCCACTGATGATCCAAGGGTTTAGAGTAGGCATCGGTTTCTTGCTAAATCTATGGGCCATATTAAATCTGGGTCATGTATCTAATCCGACGATGTTGAGGGGATTTAGAAGAACATGGAAGAATACTTCTTTGTTCTACCTTCAATCCCTGGTTGTTCCTCCCTCCAGCTGACTCCAGAACTGCAGATCAACCCTACTCCTTCCTAGGGCCTCTCCGCATCTATAGGGGTATGCAAATGGTCCAGGCCTCGTCAGAGGAGGTGTGGAGGTCTGGTTTTCTCCAGACAACTGGGCTTTCTGCTCCTCGATTGAATCGAGCTCCAGGTGCTTCTTCTGGACCTCCAACTACATAAAAATCACATGGGATCGAGGGGGAATCTCTTGACCCTATTTTGAAGTTGAAATGCAGAGGGATAGAGATCTCCAATGAATGGTGGCTGATAAAGATCTGATTGGGTGATCGTTGCATGATCAAATTGATCTGGGTAAGGGAAATTGATGGAGAAGTCATGGGGAATGATATGGTATAATTTGGGGGTCAGAAAAACAAGTGGGTCACTACAAAACAAAGGGTCAAAGCTGAAGCTCCAGTGAACTACGAATCTGTATTGTACGCTAAATAAAAGGAAATGTGACCAAACCAAAGCTAACCCTAAGCTAAGGAATGAAAATACAACTAAACTATGCTAATCTAGCAGCTCAAACTTGGCCGGAACAAAGGAGCAGAAAGCCTCATCAGAGACAATCTTGGTAAAGTGGAACCAGCTCAGCCGCCCTTCTCCTCTCCACAAAACAGAGAGCCGATGATTCTTGTCACGAAGGTGCACGCTCCTATGGTGATTCTTGGGGTTACGGGTAGCTGTAGAGGATCAAAAATTAGATTGAATGTCTGAGGTGGATTTTATAATGGTGAATGGTTGACTTGTGATAATGATTGTGTGAAGATGGAAGAGGGTTGGTGGAGTCTATGGATGTAGTGAGATGGAGGGAGATGAGGCGCACAAAAGTGATCAAGAATTCAAGACAAAAATAGGAGTGGAGATGGAGTAGAAAATCGGAGAAAGTAAGGGGCTCAACATTTTGACAGTCACGGGGGGCAGGCAATGCGGGGGAGGTGTTGATCCGGGTGAGGGATGGGGGTCAACACTCTCTCGCTCATGGTTGGTCCACGTATGACCAAGTCAGGACAAATAGAATTAGAAAATATGTATAAATTCAATAAAAATAGTAGATGATTTTATTAAATGAAACTTAAAACGTGAAAAATATTTATTATTTTATAAACTATTTTATCATGATTTTTATTTGTTTTTACAACATTACTTATTATGAGCTAATATTTACAAGTATATATACTTGTATTTTATATATTATAGTTTTATTTTGTTTTTTATACATAATATCATATTCACATACTTTATGTATTTATAACATCATTAAATACATATTTGCATATTTTTATGGTATTTTTATTATTTGGTTTTTATGTATAAATAAATATATGTATATACATTATATGTATAATATGCATATGTATTGCACTTTATTATTTATTTTAGGTGTTTTATTTTATTTATAAATTATGTTATATTATATGTATCTATAATATTATATATATAATATTTTTAAAAAATAAAGGGCGTAAAAATGTAAAGAACAAAATGATCAGTTATTTGTACAGATGCCCCAATATAATAAAAGTACCTGAAAAAGCCAGGTCTTGCATCTTAGCTCTAATTCAATGAAACCACCTTCATTTGATAGATGTTTTAATTTTAAATATAATCAAGGTGAGTTTGGTTCAATTTGAGTTCATATGGAATAGAATTGATCAATGAAGTTCTGTTTGCGGTGTTTTCATCTGTGTACCATGTGCATTGTGCATGATTTATTTTGGAAATTATATTTCTAATTTTCTATACATTATTATGTACAAGTTTTATGTTAAAAACTTTATGGTTTGATGTGTATATAAGTGTAAATAAAATAATGTAATATTAAATATAATGTATTGAATTAGGGTTTCGTACAGTGTTTGGCCCTTATCTCCCCCTACTTTATTCCTGATCGAACTAGTCAATATTTGTCTTGGTCTCAGGGTTCAGGTCGATCAATGCTATTGATATTTCTTTTATATTTATTTCCTTTTTATTATTTTTTTTCTATTTAAATGCAATTATTTACATGCTAATTACAACCTAATTACATATCAATGTTAGTTGTTAAGTTATGCAAATTAGATGTTTAAGAACACACCTGATCTGATGTTCTAAAAATATAGAACAAATAATGCTCATCGTATCAACCAGGTGAATTTTACCAGAATTTTTTTTATTATTTTATTTATACTCCTAAACCCAAAGGTATAACGATAAGTACGGAAGTGTCCAACTCAGGGAGGCAAACTATGTAAAGTAAGGTAAAAAGATAAAGTGTCTAAGATGTGAAGTTATTTTTATTTTAATTTATTTTTATGGGATTTTTCTGAATTTTTATTTGATTTTATGAATTTTTATTGTTTTTATGATTTTATATACCTATAAGTAAAGAAATATAGGTATTGGGCTTTATATTTTTATTTTGTTTGTATTTTGTGATTTTTATATTTTTAATTTTATTTCCCAGTTTGGTGTATTTTTAAGTGGTTTGTGGGTTTTGAATTATTTTTAAAGTGGAAAACAAGCTTTTTATTGAAAATAGGGAATTCGTTCTATTTTAAAAATATAAAGCAGAAAGAAAATATTTTTATTTTTACTGAAAGTAGATGAAATAACTTTCCAACACGCTATTATACGTATTTATACAATTTTTATTGAATTAGTTATGTATTTTTGAAGTTTTATATTTTGTATTTTTTATTGATTTTAATATTCAATTTTTATTTTATTTTTTTGTTTATTGTGTCAAATATAGTAAAATATATTGTAGGGAATTTTTGTAGGATTGTTAGAGATGTTTTTTTTTCTATTTTTATGTATTTTAGAGTTTGTGTATTTTTTGGCATTTTTAAGTTTTATTTAAAACCGAATTTTTTTTTATTTTTTAAAATACTGAATATACCGTATATTATAACATTATGTATTTATATGCATTTTTATTATATTTTTAGATTTTTATTTGATTCTAATATGTATTTAATACATATAGTATTTATACAAAGTGTATGGGGGTATATTAGTAATATACAAGAAATATAAGAGTGCATGTGAAATATGCAGGAGCTAGGGGATGTTTAAAGCAAAGTTCACAGTATGTACGTGCATGTGCAAGTGATCACAATAGTTTTTGGATCTATTTGCAATATAGCAAATGTTCGAGGACCAATTCTGCAATTATCAGCTGCTCACATGTAGAGCACATGAGTCTCAAAGTTCTGGGACCTGATTGAAGTTACACAAATGTTCGGGGCATATTGCAATTTACCAAAATATCTTTGGTCACGTGACTCGCGCGTCATGGTTAAAATAATGGGGCGACGTGAAGCATTCTGGAATGACGCATAGCACCACGACGTGGTGAGATCTCGGGCGTCAATCCTCAGGTGATCATGCGGCTCTCATGCAATCTGGAGCTAGCCGTTGTTCTTCCCCCAAAGTTGCTGAAGGCAACAACGTGTTATCAAACTCTTCCAGATGAAGGCTTTGATGTCATAAGAATATCTTGTTCTTCCTCCATAAGATATGATTCATCGCATATGCATGTGTTGCGTGATGATCGACAACCTCGAATGCTAAACCTTGAGACGATGATGAAGGTGGTTCCAGGTGTGTTCGATGGTTGCAATTCCGATCAGATCTCCAAGTGATTCATGTCTTCAATGTTGCTCGATGTCCAACGAAGGTTGAATCTCTCCGTGAATCCTCAACTTGTAAGTATATAATAGAGGCTCGAGGAAATAATGTCTTGACCGGTGCTTAGGGGTGATGAATGAATGATTGATCCCTAATGAACATGGATGAGGGGATTGAAAGCTCGAATCATATCTGATTCGAGATGTTCAAAGATGGAAGAGGGTGGAGAACTGGATTATGTTATGATGACGGTGGAGTTGGCGATGGCCGAATACAAAAATTTCTATAAAATTGATGAAATCAATATGGAAACAAAAAGGATTGTGAAGAAAAATTTGGAGAGAGAAGGTTGGAGGAGAAATCGGAAAATTGGTAGAGGATGAAGAAGAGGAGAAGAGATTGGATCTAACATGGATGATCGAATGAAGGTGCAGATGGATGATGTGTAGATATTGTCTCCTGGGGATCTGGAGCTCAACACTCCAGATAGTGATGGCCTCAACGATCGGTGGAGGTCGGAGGCTTTCACAGTAGAGCCAATGACTGTACGTCGGCGTTGATCTAGTTGAACCTATGCACTAGCTCAATGGCGGAGAATGACGGAGGTTGTCACTCTCTCCATCTCTCTCTATCTCTCGAAGCTCTAGGCGTAGAGATTCTAATGGTGGATCTGCTCGCTCAGAGAGGAAGTGATGTCCTTAAATAGAAGAGAAGACTTGGAGCGCATTGATGACTGGGATTTTCCATCGGTCTCGCATTCCACACAAGCGGGAACGCGGTCCCTGAGGCGACCGACAGAAGAACCCAAATCGATCAACAATTAACCCACAATCAATGTATGCAATGAATATCCAAAAATGTGGAGTTAAAATTTATTATAACTCTACATGTAAATGTGTATAGGTGTAAGCACAGGTAGAGGTCGAACACTGGGAGGCGAATGGTTGTATGTGATGTATCATTTAATTATTCAATCAATTGTCCATGTCCTTTTATTGTTTTTGTGGGTTTTGGATTTTATATATTTTTTTTATATTTTTTGTTTTTATAATTTTTATTTTGTTTTTATATTTTATATATTTTCTTTTTTATATATTTTTAGTAATATGAATATATAGATACATATATATATACATATAAGAAATATAAGATCTATATAAAGAGATGTATATATAAGAAGAGAGAGAAAGAGGAATAATATAGTGTATATATATAGAGACATAAATACTAAATATATACATATATATAATTTTTTTAGCTTTTTAATATTTTTTCTAATTTTTTGTTATTTTTCTGAAGTATTTCTAATTTTTATGTATTTTTAATTTCAAAAATGTCCCTAATATAGGACTAATTAACTAGCCGAATATACTTTGGGTTTTAAAAATATAAAATAAACTCCAAAAATTCCCAAATTAGTTTTAATATAATAATAATAATATATAGAGAATTCTAAAAGAGAAAAATTTATTTTTGGGGTTTTTAAAGGATTTTTCTATATTTTTGTTGGATTTTGGGGCTTTCTGATTTTTTTTATTTTTCTTTTTCATATTTTTAGGGTTTTTCAATTTCTGGACTCAATTTATATATTAATATACTATATATAATTTTTTGGAATTTTTCAAAAACATTTTATAAATTTTTTGTATTTTTTTAATCTAAACAGTACAAAAATGGCTCCTTTTTCATTTTTTATAATTAGGGAAAATGCAAAAAAAGCGAAATGAAATATGGGCGTGGAAGAACACTGCATAGAGCATATATCCTAATTTTTGTGAATTTTTAGAAGCCTCATAGGTATTTTTAATAAATAGAGAAAAGGTACAAAAATCAAACAGCCTGGCAGGGTTATTTTTGCAAATATAATAAGTTCGAGGGGCATCAGTGCAAAAATACAACAGAAATAAACATTTATTTAAATTTTTAGAACTAATTTACAATAAACAAAAACGCCAGGGGTTACATGCAATTTTCGCGCGCCTCACGTGGGACTGCACGTGAGGCGCGGAAGGACCTAAATGTAATTATAATAAACACAGGGTCCTTTCTATAAAATCTACAATTTATTTACAACGTGTTATTTAATTTACAATATTAAAAATTAAATATACAAAAAGGCGGGGGTATAAGTGAAAATTACCCCCAAAGTGGGCGCTGATGGACGGCTGGATATGGGTCACTTGGCACGCGTCACACCCTCTGCGCCCGATACCGCTTCGCCGATGAAGCGCTAGGATTAGATCTCCTGGCTGAGATCTACGGTGGCTGCTCGCTTCATCGGACGGCGGCTGTTTGACCTGGGACCTGCTCCTCATCCAACGGCGGAGATGACGGCTGGAAGAACGGGGAATACGCTCGCCTGGGCGAGCTTCCTCCGGTGAGAACTCGTTGCTCTGCCGGCCTTTGCTGCTCAAGGGGTCCCAAAGGCTTCCTGGAGGTTGGCTCTCTCCGCTGGAGGTGGTAGATCGGCCGGAGATGCCCTGGAGCGACGCCACGAGGTCAGTGAAGAAACGCGGCTCCAGGTACCTTCGCCGGCCTTAGGAATGTCTCCTGGTGCTCCTCAATGCACCTGACCTACACAGGAAGGTAGAGAGGCTCGAGGGCGTCACCCTTGACCTGGGGTTTGAAGCTGTTAGCACGGGGATGGTGATGGGCGGAGAAGCTCCGGCGAAGGGTGATGGAGGAGCTTCGATTCGCGGATCCAGATGCGAATCCGATTGGACAAGGTGGCTGGAAGGTTGAGAATGCGTAGGGGAACGAAATGACAGTGAAAGGGTGGTCGGAAAACGTCGGGGTTACAGTGAACAGTTCGCCGGAGCGGAGCTCCGACGAACTACGAATCGGCCATTCTACGTTACAACTAAGTGCTAATGATTAATCTAAAGACAGAAATGAAATGCTGAAATAAAATCATAACTTAAATAAGTAAAAGCGCAGCTCTTATACCTGGGGGCCTCCAGGGAGCAGGGCGGCCGCCGGAGTGCCGCGCGACAAAATTTTCCTCCATCTCCGACCGAACCGAGGTGCTGGGAAGCGCCTCCTGTCACGAGGGCTCCACCAGGAGCTGATTCAAGCTCAAAGAGGGGGATGAAATTGGCCAAATTCGGCCGAGGAGGAGGAAGGTGTTATTTATAAACATTCCTGAGGACCCCCAGTGACCGGCGATTATTAAAGAATCTGTGGTATGTACAATGGATCCAAGATCTCGGCGAGATTCGCGGATGGTCAGAGAACAAAATCTGTGAAGGGATCAAAGGTGATGGAGCGACCAATCGACTGAGAAAAATGGCTGAAATCGGGGGACACGACAGTTCTGACGGGGAGTCAGAGGCGCAGGGGGAGTTGACCAGAGGTCAACTTTCCCTGGCCCCTGATTGGCCCACATCAGACTAAACTTGACCCATTTATTTAACGTATTAAATGAATTAATTAGGTTTTACTTATAAAATAAAAAAATGTTTATAAATTAATATAGTATTTATTTATGATTTTTATTTATTTTTTTGAAGTATTTTATTACGGTTTTATTAAAATAATGTATTTATAAGTATATATATTTATTTTTATTTTATCTATCTTTATTTAATTACTTTATTTTCTTATTTTATAAATTTATAACTTATTTTTATGAGTATAAATATATTTTTATTTAATTTTTTTGGGTTTATTTACATTTTTAAATAAATGTGTTTATGTATATGTAAGTATACTTATAGGTATTTTACCTATATATTATATACATTTTATTTATTTAATGAATTTTATTTGTTTTTATTTTGGATTTGTATTTTTAATAAGTTATATATAATATATACATTATTATAAAAATATAAATGAATAAAGAATAAAAGAATAAAAATCCCTTTTATTTATGTACATATAGGTTGCATAGGTATTTTGCCTAGGTATTACCTAGGCTTATTTTATTTTACAAATTCTTTTTAGTTTTCTTTTAACTTTAATATGCACATGTATTGTATACATTATTTACAAAATTCTGAAAATTTGAATTTATAAAAATAATGAATATTGAATAAAATGAATATTTTAGTCAGCCCTATATACAAGGTGGGCCAAAAACCTAACTTCTATAGATGGACTCCAAAAATTATGAAACCCTTTTTATTAAATAGTTCTTGGAATGCTATATACAATTAAAGGTGAGTTTGGGTTATTTGGAGTTTTTATTTGCAAGATATGGGTCTGTGAAGTTGAAATTTTTGCTTTTTATTCTGTGTATAAAATGTACACTGAATATTATTTTTACACAAACTCAATTTTGTATTTTTATTTACATTATTATCTACAACTTTCATGAACAAAGTTTCTTTATTTGATGAATAAATAATTATTTACAAAATAGGTGTCAAAAAATGCATAAATAAGTGAATAAATAAATGAGGTATTTATTGTATACTGGCCCTTATCTCCCCCTACTTTATTCCTTGTCGACCAGTTCCATGTTGGCCTTGGTCTCGGGGTTTGGGTCATAAAATATCTTCAATATTTTATTCCTTTTTCTTTTCTTCTCTTTATTCTATAATTTTGGCATTAAAAACCTTATTTTATGTATAATAAATACAATAAATAATGGGTGCTATTATGTACAAATTGATGCTACTTAAATGCATTTGCTGGGTTTTTTAAGGCCAAAATGATAGAATAAAGGTGATGAAATGGAGATTCATCACCCCCCTATACTTGCCTTTGCTAGTCCCTAGCAAACACTTATGCAATAAGTACAAAAAGAACAAAGAATAAGAAGAAAAGAAAAAGCAAAAATAAAGGATTCAAAGAATAAATTGAAGTGATCATGATTATTAAACTCATCTGTACAAAATCAAAGTTTGGAGCTCAGGTTAGACCTTGGTGTGAGAATGTGTGTGGAACCTAGTCGGGAACCAAATTTAAAACACAACAGCCTTCGAGAGTCACAGAACTTGGTTCAAATCACCTCAATAGTCAGGTCAGAACTAGCCTACATCATAGCAAACCCTTATGACTATGAAGCTGACTTGTACAGTGTAAGTGATGGTGGCTCTCCCCAACTGAAATGACAAAGAGACTGACTTCTCCAGAATGACAACCCAATGATTCCCTAATCCAACAGCTCTTTCCTCGAGGAGCAGGGTATTCCCTTCTAAGTTCAAGTGACATCCAACTCAAGAGGAGGAGGTAGAGAAAAGAATGGACGGTAGCCAGTGTAGCTACCTATCCTGGGATGCACGACCAGTGTAGTCAAGTCATCCAGCTGCAGGCTCACATGGTATAACTTTGATGCTCAAGCTTGCTTATTTTCTATATACATACTTTGCAGGCATTTTAATTTTTTACATGCCTGACCATTTTTTTTCTTTTTTTTTCAAACATACTATTTACAGCAGCATTTACATAAGGAGTTTTTCCTCTTGAGCCAGAAGACTATCCCTCTTTTGAATCTTTATCGCAACCCACAATCTCCTGTCTTTAGACCTCATGGCTATTGGACCAGGTTGGGGTGCACTTCCCTCCCTAGACGAGGACGAATGTTTCCACCCGTGTGCGTCTCAGACTGGCAAATCCAACCCCCTCACCACTCCAACTGAGTTGATCCAAGTGAAAGGTGCAAGTGTCCAAGTTAGGTCACGGTCGGCAAGAGTCATACGTGTGTTTTGAAAAGTTCTAGTTAGTCCACTGAGGTGACTTGAACCCAGCCCTGATTTCTCAAAGAATTAAGTCTGAATAGACCTGAGGTACCTTAAATCTAGTTCCCATAAGGTTCCAATGCAGTTAGGTGCAGTAAGGTCCAACCAAGCTCCAATCTTCGACTTTATTGGACTAGTTCAAACATCAAGCTCAATCAAAGAATATAAATGCTATGCAAATGCTTTTTACAAATATGCAAAGAATAATGCAATTTTTCAAAGAATTTTGAAAACAAAGAAATAAATTTTTACACAAAGACTTTTTGTAAATAATTTCGGCGCTCAAAGTATAAGATATGTACAACTATTTACACGGGCGTGCCGCTTTGTTTTAACAATTTTTAAAGAATTTAGAATTTAGTTTTTATTTAAAGGTATATATGTACACTTGTTAAAGAATTTTATTTTTATAATATAGTGTTGTAGTTATTTATTATATGTGACTATTCCTCAAACTTATTTGGCACAATTTTTTTCAAACAAATTTTGAAAACTATAGTCCAAAATAATTTTTACAAACATTGTTACAACATGTACACACATTTGAAAATCATTTTACACAGGTTTTTCAAAACAGTATGTATAGATTTTTCAAGATATTTTTGCAACCATTTTTCAAATCATTTGCAAATCATTTTTCAAACCTTTTATTTCACAAAGAAAATAAGTTTTACAAACCACACATTTTTACACAGGTTGAAAACATGTAACAAAATATTTTCAAAATAGTTTTCAATAAATGTTCACAATGATTTTCAAACTATTTTTCAAACATTTTGCAAAAAAATATTTTCACCTGATTTATTAATCAGTATATACAAAAAGAATTTGAGGAATAATCACATCTCTTTTTATTAAGGGTTTTTAATGAATTTAAATAATTATTAGCCATATTATTAATAGAATACGAAAGTACGAGTTATGGCTAGAGTATATACATAGTATATACGACTCCCCTATACTTAGCTTGAGCTATGTCCTCATAGGTCGGAAAGGAAAGAGAAGACATAACGCGTACTGAGTATAGACAAGTCTAAAGAATATACGAATAAGAGATGAAGGAAATAGAAGTTGACCGCTCCACCCTATACTTTGGATCAAGTAATCCTAAGTATAGCAGACTGTACACAAAACAGGGAGGGTCAAGGGTGGGAATAAACAGATCAAAGAATTAACACATCAGAGGTGCACCCCCTATACTTAGGACAAAGTACGTCCTAAGTAGAGAAAACTGACACAAAGGGGCGACACCTTTTATTGAGATAAAGAAATATGAAAAGGAAAAGAAGAAAAGAAAGAAAAGAAGAAAAGAGAGATATATACATATTGATGAAAAGATAGTGGAGAATATACGCATCACTCCCCCTATACTTAGGGTGAGATAGCCCTAAATATAGGCAAGAATAGGAGTGACAAAAATGTGCAAGGAAAGAACAACTCGGTGCGTGCCCCCCTATACTTAGGACAAGGTACGTCCTAGGTGTAGACACAAAGATGTGGCGATAGATCTGGGGCACACTAAAACATATGGGAGAAAGAAGGAATAGACAAAACACATATATACAACTGGTGGAGAACCTGGTGAAGTACAGGACGGTATCTGGTAAGTGAATACCGTACTCTTGTCGTCATCTCCCTGTGAGAACGAGGACGCAGTCAGAAGGTGAAAAGACACCCAGATATACAGTCAGGTGGGTATAGTCTACCGAGGACACACAGATCAGAAAGTAAAGTAGGGACCGGTAGAGGAAATCAGTCAATCGGCATAGAAGGTCAGCATGAGGGAATATAGCCGATACCGTAAGACCGGGAGGAAGGAAGAGCAGTACAGACTCCTCCGGTCAATCAGAGTCTCAATAAGATATGGAACGGTAAGGAGCAAGAGACATTGCGGCATTCGGTGGCCATGAGGTCGGAAGATCATAGGAGACACACCAAATTCTGCAAGACATGGCTCAACCCTGCGAGGGTCATCAAGGTGAGCAGGCTAAAAGGAGCCAGGAATCAGACCATAATTAGAAGAGTTGGTCCCGTGATCCGCAGATCGGATACAAAATCAGAGGGGGAACCAAGTACACATCAGGAAAATCATCTCCGTGCTCCGCAGATCAGAGACACAATCAGAAGGAGACCGAATAAAAAGCTCAGAAGACTCGGCTTCGTGCTCCAACAGATAGGAGACACCAGAAGTGAACCGAGTACCTACAAGGTGATGTACCCTCCTGCAAATAACCCTCGGGGAGTAGTACATGCTAGTCAATGAATAATCAGAACAGAAGCTCACCCTTCCGAGGGTCGTCAAGGAGAGCGGGCTCAAAAGAGCCTGATCCATCAGACGGATCAAAGGAACGGTCTCGGTAGGCACAGAGCGGCTACCAACAGAAGAGACCGTCAAATCAAGAAAGTGTGGCAGCATCCCGCAAATAACCCTCGGGGAGCGGCTGCCAGCTAGGCATGAAAATAGCAGGTATCAGGAGCTCAACCTTGCGAGGACCGTCAAGGCGAGCAGACTCAAAGGAGTGTAATCAGATGGGTCCCATGATCCACAGATCGGATAGGCAACTCAAGATGGAACCAAAAATCAAAGATATCAGACGACTCGATTCCGTGCTCCGCAGATCGGAGACACAGTCAGCAGTGGGAACCGAGCGTAAAGAGAGTGTCGCAGTCTCTCGCAGATAGTCCTCGGAGGGCACTGTGAACTAAGCAAAGAATAGTCAGAACGTGTCTCTACCTTGCGAGGGCCGTCAAGGATAGAGAACGGCTCGAAGGAGCCGGATCCGTCAGACGGACCCGCATAGTGGTCTCAGTAGTCACAAGGCGGCTACCAATAGAAGAGACCAATCAGATCGGAAATATGTCATAGTCTCTCGCAGATAACCCTCGGGGAGCTATGAGCTAGGCATGGAATAATCAAAAAAGTGGAGCTCTGCCTTGCGAGGACCGTCAAGGAGAGCGGACACAGGGGGAGGCCAATCAAGTATATCATCTGACTCGGTTTCAGGTCCCATAACAATGGCGACCCAAGCAGTGACTGAAACCGCAGTCCTAGAAATTATCGCATTCTCTCGCAGATAGTCCTCGGAGAGTTATGTGAGCTATAGCACTGTAGATCGTGGGAATGCTGGCAAGTCGTCTCAGGTCCTCAAAAGCAATAAATCACTCAATCATTTGGAGGGCATAAGATCAAGCAAGGGAGCAAATAATCATGTTAGTCACCAAACATCCCTTGGGTCAATCCAGTCAGCTGAGATGGCACGAAAAATAGTCAGGAATCCTCTAAGTGCCAGGGTGGATTTGAGAGTCAGGAGATCAAGGATGGGTCAAATAGGAAGATGAGAGATCATGCAGGATCCGCATACCTCTATCAGGCACTCCAAGTCAGAATAATCATTCAATCCTCAAAATCAAGATGGCTGGAACCTCAAGAAAGATAGATCACTCAATACTCATGAAATCTTCATCGAATTATCGCATCATATCACATCCTTAATCCGGTGTGTGAGAACTAAATCTTCAATAAATAATCACACCTAATGATCATGCATCATCAAAAATCCTCAATATGCTCGTATGCATGTATAAGAGATAAATCCATCCCACCAATCTCAGCATCCTCAACATCATTGGCCCGACTTACACAAATAATTTGTATAAATAATCCTCGATGCGGGCTTCATCAAACTGCACAGCATTCCCGGGTACAGGGAGAGACGATATGGGGGACACGAGGAAGATGGATAAGAAGGGTAACACAGTGAAGTGGAGAAGCTGATTGAGCGGGTGTGCCAATATCATGGGTGGTAGAAAGGTGATACAGAGGGAACGAGGAGGGCGGTTGAGAAGATCGGTACATAGATAAAATTGGGGTGTTCCACACAAGGCGGGACCACCGTCAAAATTGCGGTCCGAAGAGCGGTCTCTCCTCGAACCAGAGAAGATGGTACGATGGATACATAGAAGATGGTGAAGAAGCGGGAAACAAAGGACTTGGCGAAGAATGATTGAGCTCAAGCGCCAATATCACGACTCGATCCAACATGAAGAGATATATGTATAAGAGAGATAGAGAGACTCAAAGATAAAAAATGCATGACTCACACGGTGGGACCGACTACTCTAAGAATGAAAGAAAAACGCAATGAACTCCAAGTCGCAATCAATACACAAGGCAAACCCCCGATTCACCTACTCAACACAGTGAAGACCATCAGGTGACGGTCATTTATCTTTTCAATTTTTAGAGTTAGGTGAGAACCACAAAATTGTACAATCACATAGGAGGTTTGATAGGATTTGGGCTCTATTCCTTAGTGTGTACGTGAGCAACTTAAAACACATGCAATGAGGGGGTTGCTCTCCCCAAGACAAGGAATCCATTACGTTTTATTTTTAAGTCCAATAGAGTTAGCAGTCCTGATTTTATTTAAGTTATCACTTTTTTTTGGGTATTTTCAATGCACGTGCCTATCGAGGTTCCAATTTCCATTAAGCATCCTAGGTTGGCAAAAACAGAGGGAGAAGATCGGAAAAGCCATGCAAGTCGGAAAACAATGATGCATGTCAAGTAAGAGGACTTACAGTACCTCCCAGCTCTCTCCATGCGGGATGCATAACAGAATTTGAAACCTATGCTATATGCAAATGCAAACCGAAGAAATCGCCCTAGGTTCAGAAATTGTTATTATCGTGAAGCACCACAAGTCGTTCATTAATCTTTAGCCTCAAAAAGTCCGGTCTTGGCTCACCTCTCCTCTGTGCTCAACACACTTGAGCTTAGGAGAAAGCGCTTTGCGGGGTTCGCTGTGGCACAAAGGCTAAGAGATAAATGAACGGATGTTTAGAGTTTGATCTAGATCCAAAGCGAACTATAGGTACATGCAAATATTAGGGTGTTTGGACCTAACTCTACGAGCAAGCAACTCCTAAGCTAAGGCTCATTCACACAAAATAATAAAAATAAAATTAAAAGAAGAGCGTCAAAAATCATCGAGTCCCCCAAGGGAACAATCCCTCGGGCACTGGACCTCGGGAGTTGGAGTGTACTTGTGAGAGTCCTGTATTATTACAAAATTCTAAGTGCCACTCTCTCACATGAAGCTACATAATAAAATGAAATAAAATCAAATGCATAGAAATAGAGACTGTCTTCAACACTTCTTCTTCTTCCTGTCCTAGATGCTCTCTCCTGTTGGCTTGGCATAGAAGAGCCAACTCCACCTTGCTTGGGTGCATAGGTCCTCCTAAGAGGTCCTCCTTCGCTTGGCGGTCCCTCGCATCCAAAACAAAGAAAGAAGATGGGTCAGAACAATCAATCAAATAATGTTAAAATAAAAATAAAAATCACACAAATAAATAAATGATGGACATGAGCAAATAATTGAATAAATGAACAAATAAGCTCACAAAACCATACAAAATCCGTTGCCTCCCCGACAACGGCGCCATTTGATGACTGGGATTTTCCATCGGTCTCGCATTCCACACAAGCGGGAACGCGGTCGCTGAGGCGACCGACAGAAGAACCCAAATCGATCAACAATTAACCCACAATCAATGTATGCAATGAATATCCAAAAATGTGGAGTTAAAATTTATTATAACTCTACATGTAAATGTGTATAGGTGTAAGCACAGGTAGAGGTCGAACACTGGGAGCCGAATGGTTGTATGTGATGTATCATTTAATTATTCAATCAATTGTCCATGTCCTTTTATTGTTTTTGTGGGTTTTGGATTTTATATAATTTTTTATATTTTTTGTTTTTATAATTTTTATTTCGTTTTTATATTTTATATATTTTCTTTTTTATATATTTTTAGTAATATGAATATATAGATACATATATATACATATAAGAAATATAAGATCTATATAAAGAGATGTATATATAAGAAGAGAGAGAAAGAGGAATAATATAGTGTATATATATAGAGAGACATAAATACTAAATATATACATATATATAATTTTTTTTAGCTTTTTAATATTTTTCTAATTTTTTTGTTATTTTTCTGAAGTATTTCTAATTTTTATGTATTTTTAATTTCAAAAATGTCCCTAATATAGGACTAATTAACTAGCCGAATATACTTTGGGTTTTAAAAATATAAAATAAACTCCAAAATTCCAAATTAGTTTTAATATATTAATAATAATATATAGAGAATTCTAAAAGAGAAAATTATATTTTTGGGGTTTTAAAGGATTTTTCTATTTTTTTGTTGGATTTTGGGGCTTTCTGATTTTTTTATTTTTCTTTTTCATATTTTAGGGTTTTTCAATTTCTGGACTCAATTTATATATTAATATACTATATATAATTTTTTTGAAATTTTTCAAAAACATTTTATAATTTTTTTGTATTTTTTAATCTAAACAGTACAAAAATGGCTCCTTTTTCATTTTTTTATAATTAGGGAAAATGCAAAAAATGCGAAATGAAATATGGGCGTGGAAGAACACTGCATAGAGCATCTATCCTAATTTTTGTGAATTTTTAGAAGCCTCATAGGTATTTTTAATAAATAGAGAAAAATCACAAAAATCAAACAGCCTGGCAGGGGTATTTTTGCAAATATAATAAGTTCCAGGGGCATCAGTGCAAAAATACAACAGAAATAAACATTTATTTAAATTTTTTAGAACTAATTTACAATGAACAAAAACCGTCAGGGGTTACATGCAATTTTCACGCGCCTCACGTGGGACTGCACGTGAGGCGCGGAAGGACCTAAATGTAATTATAATAAACACAGGGTCCTTTCTGCAAAATCTACAATTTATTTACAACATGCTATTTAATTTACAATATTAAAAATTAAATATACAAAAAGGTGGGGGTATAAGTGAAAATTACCCCCAAAGTGGGCGCTGATGGACGGCTGGATGTGGGTCACTTGACACGCGTCACACCCTCTGCGCCCGATACCGCTTCGCCGATGAAGCGCTAGGATTAGATCTCCTGGCTGAGATCTACGGTGGTTGCTCGCTTCATCGGACGGCTGCTGTTTGACCTGGGACCTGCTCCTCATCCAACGGCGGAGACGACGGCTGGAAGAACGGGGAAGAACGCTCGCCTGGGCGAGCTTCCTCCGGTGAGAACTCGCTGCTCCGCCGGCCTTTGCTGCTCCAAGGGGTCCCAAAGGCTTCCTGGAGGTTGGCTCTCTCCGCTGGAGGTGGTAGATCGGCCGGAGATGCCCTGAAGCGGCGCCACAAGGTCGGTGAAGAAACGCGGCTCCAGGTACCTCTGCCGGCCTTAGGAACGTCTCCTGGTGCTCCTCAATGCACCTGACCTGCACAGGAAGGTAGAGAGGCTCGAGGACGTCACCCTTGACCTGGGGTTCGAAGCTGTTAGCACGGGGATGGTGATGGGCGGAGAAGCTCCGGCGAAGGGTGATGGAGGAGCTTCGATTCGCGGATCCGGTTGGACAAGGTGGCTGGAAGGTGGAGAATGCGTAGGGGAACGAAATGACAGAAAGGGTGGTCGGAAAATGTCGGGGTTACAGTGAACAGTTCGCCGGAGCGGAGCTCCGGCGAACTACGAATCGGCCATTCTACGTTACAACTAAGTGCTAATGATTAATCTAAAGACAGAAATGAAATGCTGAAATAAAATCCTAACTAAAATAAGTAAAAGCGCATCTCTTATACCTGGGGTCTCCAGGGAGCAGGGCGGCTGCCGGAGCGCCGCCACGACAAAATTTTCCTCCATCTCCGGGCGAACCGAGGTGCTGGGAAGCGCCTCCTGTCACGAGGGCTCCACCAGGAGCTGATTCAAGCTCAAAGAGGGGGATGAAATTGGCCAAATTCGGCCGAGGAGGAGGAAGGTGTTATTTATAAACATTCCTGAGGACCCCCAGTGACCGGCGATTATTAAAGAATCTGTGGTATGTACAATGGATCCAAGATCTCGGTGAGATTCGTGGATGGTCAGAGAACAAAATCTGTGAAGGGATCGAAGGTGATGGAGCGACCAATCGACCGGGAAAAAATGGCTGAAATCGGGGGATGCGACAGTTCTGACGGGGAGTTAGAGGCGCAGGGGGGAGTTGACCAGAGGTCAACTTTCCCTGGCCCCTGATTGGCCTACGTCAGACTAAACTTGACCCATTTATTTAACGTATTAAATGAATTAATTAGGTTTTACTTATAAAATAAAAAATGTTTATAAATTAATATAGTATTTATTTATGATTTTTATTTATTTTTTTGAAGTATTTTATAACGGTTTTATTAAAATAATGTATTTATAAGTATATATATATTTATTTTTATTTTATCTATCTTTATTTAATTACTTTATTTTCTTATTTTATAAATTTATAACTTATTTTTATGAGTATAAATATATTTTTATTTAATTTTTATGGGTTTATTTACATTTTTAAATAAATGTGTTTATGTATATGTAAGTATACTTATAGGTATTTTACCTATATATTATATACATTTTATTTATTTAATGAATTTTATTTGTTTTTATTTTGGATTTGTATTTTTAATCAGTTATATATAATATATACATTATTATAAAAATATAAATGAATAAAGAATAAAAGAATAAAAATCCCTTTTATTTATGTACATATAGGTAGCATAGGTATTTTGCCTAGGTATTACCTAGGCTTATTTTATTTTACAAATTCTTTTTAGTTTTCTTTTAACTTTAATATGCGCATGTATTGTATACATTATTTACAAAATTCTGAAAATATGAATTTATAAAAATAATGAATATTGAATAAAATGAATATTTTAATTAGCCCTATATACAAGGGTGGGCCAAAAACATAACTTCTATATATGGACTCCAAAAATTATGAAACCCTTTTTATTAAATAGTTTTTGGAATGCTATATACAATTAAAGGTGAGTTTGGGTGATTTGGAGTTTTTATTTGCAAGATATGGGTCTGTGAAGTTGAAATTTTTGCTTTTATTCTGTGTATAAAATGTACACTGAATATTATTTTTACACAAACTCAATTTTGTATTTTTATTTACATTATTATCTACAACTTTCATGAACAAAGTTTCTTTATTTGATGAATAAATAATTATTTACAAAATAGGTGTCAAAAAATGCATAAATAAGTGAATAAATAAATGAGGTATTTATTGTATACTGGCCCTTATCTCCCCTACTTTATTCCTTGTCGACCAATTCCATGCTGGCCTTGGTCTCGGGGTTTGGGTCATAAAATATCTTCAATATTTTATTCCTTTTTCTTTTCTTCTCTTTATTCTATAATTTTGGCATTAAAAACCTTATTTTATGTATAATAAAATACAATAAATAATGGGTGCTATTATGTACAATTTGATGCTATTTACATGCATTTGCTGGGGTTTTAAGGCCAAAATGATAGAATAAAGGTGATGAAATGGAGATTCATCAGCGCATGTTGACAGGATCTCGTCACCGACGAAGGAGAGTAGTTGGGCGAACGACCCCACAGCTAGGCCGTTAAGTCAGCTGGAGGAGAAAGAGAAAGAAGGAATGGGAAGGAGAAGAGAAGAATAGCGGGTAGAGGAAGAAAGGAGGAGGGAGACGAGAGAGAGAAAATAATAAATAAATAAATAAATAAACATTATTAACTGATTAAATTAATAAATTATAAATAGTTTAATAATTAATTTAATAATTAATTTTAGATTGAATAAAAAATATTATTTACTTAGTTAAATAAATACATATATAAATAATATAAGTATATTATAACTATATAATTAATAAATTTAAGTATCTAAATAATTTTAATTGTTAATAATATTTTACTTTTATTTTATATTAGTAAAATAAAATTAATAAATTATTAATAAAATATAAAATACAAGAAATAAAAAATTAAATAGAATAAAATTAAGATATATTGTACAAATATACCAATAGGGTCCCAAAATCTAATTTTTTGCATATTAACTCCAACTTTAGTGAAATCATTTTTATTTGATAGATGATTTTATAAAATGAATTTTAAAAGTGAGTACGCCCAATTCGGAGTTCATATGGTCGAAATATCATGTTCGGAAGCTCAGGTTTACAGCTTTTTCATTTTGAGATTTATTGGTATTTATTAAAATTAATTTTAAATTATACTTTTTTTTATTGATTTCTACAAACATTTAAAAAAATAATTAAGTTAAACATGATTAGAAATAATTAAATAGAAAATGAAGAATATTTATTAACATAGTACATATATACGAAGGGGTCCAAACATCAAAACTCACATATTTTGTTCTAATATTTTTTGCTATTTTTAATGAATAGTATTATTTATAAAATGAGTTCTAAAAGTAAGTTTGGTTAATTTGGAGTTTCATATAAATAGTTATGAACATGAGAAGTTGTCTTTTACGGCTTTCAAGGTTCAATATAATTATTTATTTATACATTAAATAAATTAATATATATTATTGTGAACAACTTTCGTGAAGAAAATATTTTTTATTTGGAATGATCTGAATGATAAATAAAATATGTGAACATATGTACAAGGTGAAAAATATGTAGATGTACATTGATGATCTTTATTTTCTGGTATTTTTATAGATTAGGATCCTTCTCTCCCCCAATTTATTTTATTTATCGATCAAGTCAATATTGACATGGTCTTAGGGTTAGGATCATTCTTTGCATATTTACATATATACATCCTTCTTCTTTTATTTTTATTTTTCTCTTTATTATTTTATTTTGGATAAAATAAGTGTTAAATATATAATATTAACAAAGGAGGTTAGAATGTTAATTAGTGAGAATTAATGAATATTTTACATGTATTTATTAAGGATTTAACCAAATAAAAGAATAAAGGTGATGAGTCATAGATTCATCAGTTGCAGTTACAAGTATTTTGCTAGGGATTTAAAGCCAAAATAGGAGAATAAAAGTAGATGAATGGCTATTCATTAGTGACCAAAAAGTGGATGTAGCAACATTATTCTATTACTTCGTTCTTTGAAGTTTGAAATTAACCAAGGAAGGGGTGACATTGTCTATCTCAGTACATTTCTCGTATAATTAATGTCTCTTATGGCCCGCTCGATAGGGGAATAAGGTGGAATAAGGGGGTGGAATAAGCTGGAATAAGGTACTGTTTCTTTTCGGCTGGAGGGTAGCAATAAGGTGGAATAAGCTAGAATAAGGAAGAATAAGGGCTATTATCCGTCCGGTAGTGGAATAAGTTTTGCGGAATAAGGTTTGAAAGTTAGTTAAATCCATTATTTGTATTTATTTTATTTTTGTTAAATAAATTTAATTACAAGCTAATGTATCATAGTCCAGAACTCATTTTATAACACTTGATTTGCCAATTCATTTGAACAACATATCCATCAACATTTACATAAATGAGATGGACTTACATTCTTAAATAATAAAACAACCAACTACATTCTTGTCACACACAGGCTCATTGACATTGTCACTTGTCGATGTTGATCCGCTAGTCAGATGCATTATCTGTTGCTCCCTCTCTTGCAACAATGCCTCTGTTTCCTCCTACTTCTCCTGGTGGAAATCGTCCACGAACTCAACTCCACTGATAATGTTCGCAAAGAAGAGCTTTTCGCAGGCAATGAATCCATCGTTGGTCGAAATGAGGAAACCTTAGCTCTGAATTCGCATGTCTTCTGAAAGGTGTACATTTATAAACTTTGTCAGCTAAAAAATGGGTTTATGAAAGATCAAATAAATAACTTTACTCATATCCTGGGGGCATATGTACCAAAGGCAATTCTCTGCGTCCTCATGCTTCAGAAAGACTTCATAAGCCAGTGTTGCCACACCTGGGAAATAACAACAACGACCGTGACTCTTTGTCCTATCGCACCGCAATAATGAAATCCTATATATACTTCAAGAATCGAGGCCACAAGGTTGTAAAAAATTAGTACTTGTCAACATCAATAAATCATGATTCAAAGGTAGGCTTCAAACAAAGATAAGATTATCAAGAAAAAAGTTGGAAAAAATCTGCTCAGATTGCCAAATCATCATACGACGACTGGAGACTACCGTCAGTTAAGCTACATCACCACGGTAGCTACTCATCCAAGTCTGACTGGCATCCTAGTGCCTGTTGTTATGTGTGGGATTCCATCATCGCGTTAGGTGTGGGGAGGTCATCTCATCATGAATCTGTGCCGCAAACCAAAAAATGATTAACTAGCATCATACTCCGTCCTTTCAAAAAGAAAGATAAACAAAGATATCAACCATACACTCAGTTAGCCTTGTATCTGCCTGCAATAGCAAGGGTTAGTCCAGCCTCGCCAATACAGTGGCTGTTAAACCCAATACCGCTCGCTCTCTTCTCAATTGGTTTAGTGGATGGGGCAATCATCATCGCGCAAAGGATGCAATAGGATTTGGATGGGTTGAACCCCGCCACTTTCGTGGCTTCTCATACCTCATCCCAACCCGGTCGCTACCCAAAAAAATTCACAAAAATAGTATATAAAAAAGTAATTTAATGGAACAAGGGACATTATGCGTATTTAAAGATACAAGCAAGATGGTCAACACAGAAACTAATTCAGACGTAGTTGACACATAGCAAATACATGAAATGGAGGATGTACGTTCACGCACCGTTCCACATCGCACCAGCAAACCTGTTTCTCAGGACCTCCTCTGCTCGAATGTCCTACTTAGATACCCGCACATCATCTTCCACCTATTATTAAGCTTGGACCTGTAAAAGTTCTTCCTGATTTACATGTTGAAATGTGATGTGATGCTCTTTCTAGCAGAGGGTTGAAGGTACCACCTACCCAGTCGCCTATGTCAAAGTGATGTTTAAAAAGGAGTAGGAGGGCATTCATATATCCATCGTCGGTGTCTAGGTGACACGACGTCCCAAGCAATCACCATCCAAGATATGGATCTCGAAAGTAGATTCACCATACATGCTCATCCTATAACCATATGAGATTCATCATGAAATCAGGAAATGGTGGGTTGTTGCTTCAACATTATAACCAACCTAGTCAAGAATCATTTGCAATGTAAACTTAGGGACCCTTTTATAGCAGTAACCATGGGTGCCTTCAATCAAGACAAAGGACATGAAAAAGCAATATGCAAGAACATCTATTGATCTACTAACAAAGCAAACAAGAAGAAACAAATTGCAACTGTACGTAAAGAAAAAAAATATTAACAGTAGCAAAGCTATGCCGTGGAATGCTGGAAGAGCACCATAACAAGGATGAAAAACAACTCCCAACTGATCATAATCAAAGACATCTGGATATGAAGAAGCAAGAGCCAAACACAAGAGCCAAATGCAACAAAGCTATGTCCATGATAAGCAGCTACATATCAGATGGAGAGAAGTGGCAGTACCATAATATAGAACTCAAACACATGATCTCAAGCAGCACCTTAATAAGTAGAACACAAATAAGGACCAACTCCAAAACCACATAATCCATTTGCATCTAAAGCATCATATCTTAATAGTAGTTGGTGGCCATCTTTAGCAGTAAGCATGGGTGCCTTTAGGGATGAGCATGGGCCGGGCTGGGCCGGGCCCTGAAGGGCCCAGGCCCAAGCCCGCTTAAAAAATTCGGGCCTTGGGTCGGGCTTAGGCCCACAAAAATTTTTTTTTTGCTCAGCCCAAGCCCAGGCCCGGCCCAATTCCTTTGGGCCGGGCTTGGGCCGGACCGGCCCATCGCCACCCGTTAGAGACTATGAATTTTGAGTCTTTTGTTTCAAGTTAATCTCAACTCAAGTTACACAAGCTAAATTTGTTTAAAGCATGTGCCATAATACTTGTGAAACAAGTAAAATTCGATTCTACCAAATCCGATGATATCTCATTTTTTACACGTGCACTCAATGTCGGATACCATGAATGTCTCACATGTATATAAACTGAAAGAGTGAAACAAACTTAGCCAGTTAACAATAGGTGCACCAGACCTTACATGTTAAAAAATGGGCATAAGACCCATATTGGGTAAAGGTTCAATAATAGAAAATATTCTGATTGAAAAATAAATACTAACAAATTCAAGAATAACCAATACAATTTAAACCAAAGACTAATTAAGGAAAATTAATACTGAATTGAAATACAATGATCAGCAACTCATATGTCACACGCCTGACTTTCTTGATTTATAAACATTGTATGAAGATGAGATACATGAATGGGAGTTTTCATACGTGTATGATATGGGAAATGGTTCGGGCCCTTGGGCCGGGTCGGGCTGGGCCGAGCCAAGCCCAAGCCCGGCCCAAAAAAATTTTGGGCCGAAATATTGGGCCCAAGCCCGGCCCGATATTCATTTGGGCCTAGGCCGGGCTGGGCTTTTTGGGCTGGGCTTCGGGCTGGGTCGGGCCGGCCCAGCCCAATGCTCATCCCTAGGTGCCTTCAGTCAAGCTAAAGGACATGGAGAACAGGTGTTCATCTACCGATCTACTGACAAAGCAAACTAGAAGAAATAAATTGCAACTGTATGCAAAGAAAACAAATATTTAGCAGCAACAAATCTATGCCATGGAATGCTAGAGGGATGTCGTAATAAGGATAAAAAGAAGCTCCCAACTAATCGTAATCAAAGATAGCTAGATATGAAGAAGCAAGAGCCAAACAAAAGAGCCAAATACAACAAAGATATGTCTATGATAAGCAGCTACATATCAAATTGAGAGAAGTGGCAAATATCATAATATAGAACTTAACACATGATCTCAAGCATCACCTTAATAAGCAGGACACAAATAAGGCCCAACTCAAAAATGACATAATCCATCTGTATCTAAAGCAACATATCTTAATAATAGTTGGTGTCCATCTATCACAGTAAGCATGGGTGCCTCAATCAAGCTAATGGACATGGAGAACGAGTATGCAAGATCATTTATTGATCTACTGACAAAGCAAACTAGAAGAAATAAATTGCAACAACATGCAAAGAAAAAAAAAGAATATTTAGCAGCAGCAAAGCTATGCCATGAAGTGCTGGAAGAGCATCGTAATAAGGATGTAAAAGTAGCTCCCAACCGAGCATCAACAAACATAGCTTGATCTAAAGCAGCAAGAGCCAAACACAAGAGCCAAATGCAGTAAAGCTATGTCCATCATAAGCAGCTACCTATCAAACTGACAGAAGTAGCAGTACCATAATATATAATTCAAAGATATGATCTCAAGCAACACCATAAAAAGAAAGACACAATTAAGGCCTAACTCAAAAACCATACAGACAACATTAGCAGTAATATTGTGCATTTATATTAGGCAATAGCAACAATGCAACAACATTTATATTGGTAAGCATCAATTGTGTAACGACACTTAAAGAAAATTTTATGGCACTTAAACAACATTAGAGCATCTTTTGCATAGAATTCAAACATTATATCATTCCAACACAGTGCTATAGAACTTTAACATTTTAGAATTTAAACTTTATATTGCAAGTGTGTATTGTGCAAACATTATAGTAGTTGTGTACCTATACTTACACACAATGATATAGAATTTAAACAATAGTAGAGTAGCATCCAAACACAGTATGAATTAAACTCAACATTATAGATGTAAACCTTTTAAACGAAGCATTTAAACTCAGTTTTATGTCTTTATAGTGTAAACCTTTTAACTTAGCATCTAAAAGCCAAAGAAGAAACCAAGCTATATACCAAGAACCAAAGCAATGTAGGAATAACCGGGCTGCTAAAGGCTATATAGCAGGGATCAAGCAATTGTTGGGTTAATTTAAGCAGTCACAGATAATTCATCTCAAACAACACCATAAAAGGGATCTACTGATTAACGAACATATAAATCAAAACAGGGCATGAAAACATGAGCATCCATGGATCCATGGATTGAATAAGCAGGAAAGCTGGATTGAATAAGCAGGAAAGCCAACGTCAAGAATGCATCACAAATTAGCTGGCATCGAGTGAGGACTCGCAAATGGCCTCTTATAGACATTCATTGGGACAGAAACCCTAGAACCCCTGTCCGAAGCCATGGCCGAGTGGTCAGCTCAAGAAAGCCAAGGAAGACAGGCCTCTAAGACGAAGGTTTAATAGAGAGAAGTAAAGCCATATCTTCCCCATCACCCCCCCCCCCCCACTGAAAGCTCGATTAAAGCCGCACAAGTCAGAGATTCCAATCAAGGACGATCAAAGAATGAAACACTTGCAACCAGTGACAACGAAGGGGAGGGGTTCAACCAATTCTCGCGGTAGATGCGGTTGAGGAGGAAGGTGAGGGAGAGTGCACGGTGATGGAATAGCAACAGTTGGGAAGATGAGAGGCGAGAGCATCGAGGGAGAATTGTCGTACAAAATTCTCTCTCCCCCGCCCCCCCCCCCCCAATCCACCCATTTCCCGGTCCTTGTTCCACCACCGAACAAGCCCTTACCGTGACAATCCATGGAAGGCAGCAAATGAGAGTCAAATGTTTACGATTGTCTTTGGATTTTGTAAGGTCATGATGTAAATCTATCTACTACACGTGGATGACCTCTATGTGTGCCTTTTGTTCTGCAGAGGTTGTTTCTCCTTCTCACGCTACAAGAAAAATGAGTTGTGGCCACAGAATATGGCTACGGAAACTTGTGGTCACGATAATTCCGTGGCCACTAGTTTCTCGTAGCTACAATTCCGTGGCCAAAGCTTCATACAAGAGTTGTGGCCACGTCAAGTTTTGTGGTCACTTGTAATGGCCACAACATATTCGTGGTTAGAGAACTCTCGCGGCGAGACTTGTAGCTACGGCTACTGGCTACGACATGTCGTGGCCAGAGCCAAATTCCGTGGCCACAAGTCCCACATCCATGACCATAATTCTGTAGCCACAACTTGTTTTCCTTGTAGTGTCACTTCAGCTTATATCTTTTGGCGTATTTCTAAGCAAATAGTTGTCTTTGCATGGAGCATTGTCTTTGCATGAGAGCATCTATACAGAAGACCTGTTGTTTCAAGGATTCACTCTCTTCTTTCCCTATTCATTCTTTATTTTTTCCATTGCCGACCCACTCCCCTCTCCCACATCAATGGCATGCGTGTATGTATTGGATCTTCGTATATATCTTCCGGAGTATTTCCAATGCTCTTGAAAGAACTGGTGCTATTCTCTCGATAAGCATCTTCAGGCACTGGAGTGTTTCTAATGCTCTTGAACGAAGGAGCAGATGCTCGAAGATGGAATGCTGGGTTGGGGCTCGAGATCTTGGGATCTCTGGCGCATCTAAGCTGTCATTCCTTGGATCCGCAAATCCTGAGATCCTTTAATAAATTAAGGTGGGAACATAGGCTTTCTTTTACTGCTGCTTAAAGGATCAGGTCTGGAGAGGATGGTGTCCTCTCGAGCTCGCCCGAGGAGGGAAGGTCTTAGGGGGATGGAATCATTGCAGAGATCGGTTACCTGCCACTCAGCTCTCCCCGTTAAAGTGCTTCAGCTGATGCTCTCCCGATAGTGTTCCGAACATTTCATACCGTACTTATCGAGATTCTTGAGGCCGGAACACATTAGACACATGGACAGTACCGATTCAAGAAAAATCAAACTCAATGATAACGTAGTACAGATTAACGTTGCATAATACATCAAAGAGAGAGAAAGCATTATATTTTGCAATAAGTTTTTTACGTGGTTCTGATTCTTCAGCAACAAGAAGTGAATGCATGGATAGAGATGAGGGCGATGAATGAGGGACGTGGAGTGTGGCGGCCGAAGGTGTGCGGGCCTCGGGAGATCCAGAGAGAGGAGGAGGGGTGGTCGCTGGTCACCGGTAGAAGGAGATCTCCTCGAAAAGGGCCTCAGTGCTTTCGTTGTGGGAGGCATGGACATCGTGCGGCTTCATGTTCAGATCTTATCCGTTGCTTCACTTGTGGTGGTGTTGGACACCGAAGCTTTGACTGCGGTAAGTCGCGTCGTGTGCCTCTTGAGAAGATCGTTGCTGTTCGTGGTAAGCAAGCGGCCAAGCATTCAGGCGTTCGAGCGTTGACGCATGAACAAGGTTTGGCGAAGGTCGTTCCAGGAGGCCCTCCTTTTGCTGAGGTTCTGGTGAGGGGGGCTCACAACTCCCAGGTGAGGACTGCATGTGGCCTCTTGGTTCGCAAAGCTCACGCTACCCCGGAGATGGCAACGACCGAGCTCTCTTCGTTACTCGGGGGGAGTTTCAAGGGTGATGTCGTCGAGTTGTCTCCGGGTGTTGTCCTGGCTCGAGGTCTGTCTGCGGATGAAATTGGTGCAGTCCTGCATAAAGGTGATGGTTTGAGTTCGCTATGGAGGAGGTCTCGGTTCACCGACGGTGAGTTATCCCCTGCTCGCTATGTGTTATGGCTACAGGGGGTACCTCTCCTCTCGCGATCTGAAGGAAGACTGAAGGAACTTTTTGCTGGCATCGGAGAGGACCTTGTCGTGCTCTCGGACGGCCTCCGTCCGGGTTCGGATGCTGTTGTGGTAACCGTCGCGGTATGGATCAAAGGTTGTCCACTATACCAAATGTGTCTCAGACTGGGACGTGCGAGCTTCAGAGTCTCCATCGAGGAAGTTTGTCCTCCTCCACCGCCGTATGCGACGGAGCTACAGCAGAAAGTCGTTGGGGCATTGAATGGAGGAGGCGCCATTAATGCCGGGTTTGAAGGTGCTTTGATTGATTCAGATTCTTTGTTTCCAATTCCTGCGGAAGTCGAGGCGCCTGTTTCGTGCATCCAAAACGGCGGGGCCTTAAATTACAAGATTTCTCCAATGGACATGTCTTTAATTGAGAATATCTCTCCAGCGGGAACACCTTGCGATATGCCACCCAATTCTGCGCAGTTTCCGGTTCCGGAATTTGATCAGGACTTACATTCGAATGTAATTGCCGATGGGGCCCTTTTTCCCAAGGTTTTAAAAATCGGACCGGATATTGAACCGGTCAGTCTTCGATTTGGTCCAACAGGGTCGAACCGTCGGTCCAAACCGGTCGGACCGGTGATGACATCAGCATGACGTCATCATTCTTATCGACTCGGAGAAAACCGAACCAGGTTTAGTTTACTGGTCAGACCGGTCGAACTGATTTTTTGAACCAATAAAACCGGATACATATATGTAAGTATGTATTTATATATCAATGAAATAATCATTAGAAATTTCAAATCTTTAAATAGAATAACAAGATTGCCTATTTCGAGTGAAACTCTACAAAGTTAGTCGCATTTTCTAGAATTATATATGAATATAATATTGTAATCATTTATTCATAGTTGTTTCAAGAAAATTACTTTAAAAAAAGTATTGACATAACGTATATTCCAAAAAAGAGGGGAATACCTTATATCGCAGAAGTTAAGAAGGGCATACATGATAAAAACCACATTATTTCATTATTTAGACCTTTATTTTTTGAAAATTATCAAACCATCAAAACTGGGTCAATCCGGGTCAACCTGGTCCGACCATCTGGATCAACCCGTTCCGACCACTGGTCGGACCCGATTTTTTATTTTTTATTTTTTTTGAAATTAATTACAAAGAACCGGCCGAACCGACCGGGTCGGGGCCGGTTCCCGGTCCAACCGGTCCGACCGACCGGTCCAGTCCGATTTTTTAAACCTTGCTTTTTCCTGTTGACGATAATTATGGATACTCCCCTCCACTGGGAATAACTAACTTGATTCCAGCGGATGCCTCTTTTTCAGATTTACTTCATCCTACTTTTGTTATTCAGTCTGCTCCGTCCATGGGCGGTTTGCTGTTTGCGAACCAAATTGTGAATGTGCCTCTATCGCCACGTGTCCCTGAACAGGGGGACATTTGTGATAACAATGTCGATATCGTGCCTCCTCCAAGTCCTTCGTTTGCTGCTGGTCAGGGGGTTGAGAGTGACAAGGATACTAGCAGTGACACTAGAGTGCTGTCAGTCGACCTACGGTGTTTCTTTGTGCCGGAAATTTCTTCTTCTGCAAGAACGGAGATTGATGGCTTGTTATCGCATGTTGGGGAAGTGGAGGGCGGTTGTGATGAGGGAGGTGAATCGGGTGTTGAACCATCCTTCTGTGACTCTATGAATGGCCTTGATGTGGGAGATTGTAGGTAACACCGAAAAGAAGCGATACATACCAAGGAAGGATGGATGTAGAAGAATCGAGGAGGGGGTTGTTGATACTTCTCTGCTCGCAACAGGGGGATCAGAGAAGCTTAATTTGGCTAAGGTGGTAGGGGTGATCCCCATCGTCGGGAATAACACGGGTTGCAAATGAAGATAGCATCCTAGAATGTACGGGGTTTAGGGAACCCCGAGAAAAGAGGTTATGTGGGATCTCTTTTGAATGATTGGTTGACTGATATCGTTCTCCTTCAAGAGACAAAGCTCAGTGATTGTCCAGAGTCGTTGTGGATGTCTCTCGGACTGAATCATATGAACAACTTCTCGGTGTCAAATGTTGTTGGCAGTGCAGGCGGTATTGTTGTGTCTTGGGATGGGGACCTGTTTGACTCTCTGTCAAAGAAAAGGGGCATATTCATGTTGACGGTGGAGCTTCTCGTGAAGCACCTTGGCTCTAGGATCGTGATTTCTTGTGTCTATAGGCCAACTGACCATACACTACTTGGCAACCTATGGACAGAGTTACGGGAAGTGAGAGAAGCACTTCCTGATGCGGCTTGGATTGTGGCTGGTGATTTTAACGTCACTTTGTTGGCATGAGACAGACCAGGAATGCGCGGGGGACAGGATCATGGCTCACAAGGTTTTGTGGATTTGGTGGGAGATTTGCAGCTGGAGGTGCTAGACGCTACTGACATTAGATACACTTAAAGAAACTCTGGGTCCCGTTTGAGATTAGATCGTTTTTTGGTCTCTCCAAAGGTGCTCCAGTTGTTCCCCATGTGTGGAGCCTCTTCTCTCCCGAGAACTAGATCAGATCACTCTCCTCTTGCCTGGGACAGTGGTGAGGAGGAGATCCCACGCTCTTTCTTCAGATTTGAGAGGGCTTGGTTGCTTGAAGATGGCTTCCGTGATTTGGTTGCTGATCATTGGCGGTCAGTGGAAGGAGAGGGGTCGGCTGCCTCGTGCCTGTTGCAGAAGCTAGTCAGCTTGAGGAAGAGATTGAGCATGTTCAAGCGTGAGGTAAGAAAAGCCAGGAGGGCGAACAGAACAGTGGCAGAGGAAGGGATTGTGAGGCTCGACAGGTGAGGACTCTAGAGACCTAATGGATGAAGAACTGAAAGAGAGAGGAGATCTCATGAAGGTCGTTGCTCTTAAAGATAAGAAAAAGGTGATGGAATGGAAGCAGAGATCAAGGCAGAAATGGATCAAGGAAGGTGATGCGAATACAAAGTTTTTTTCACGCAGTGGCCAGCGGAAGGAGAAGAAGAAATCTAATTCGGGCAGTGGTTGTGGGGGAGTTGAGAGTGGAGGGTGATAGGGAGATTAGGGAGATTGGGAGAGTGTTAGTGAATTATTTTCATGAGCTCTCGAGAAGAGTGGCGCCGATACCTTGGAGGTGGGCAGGAACGGGTGCTCCGGTCCTCCTATCCGAGCAGAGAGAGCGGCCGATTAGACCTTCCACCAAAGAGGAGTTGAAGCTTGATGTCTCCTCACTGAATGGTGATGGAGCACCTGGACCGGATGTCTTTCCTATTTTCTTCTACAGCGAGTTCTGGGAGGTGGTGGGTGATGATGTCTTTGCAGTTTTAGAGGAGTTTAGCAATGGGAATGCAGGTTTCAATAGAATCAATAAAGCTATGCTATTTCTTCTTCAGAAGAAGGAGCCTTCCGAACGTGTTGAGGACTACCGTCCCATCGCCATTTCTAATGCTATCTATCTTATTATTGCTCAAGTTCTTGCTGGAAGACTTGGTGAGGTCCTTCATGACCTGGTTTCTCCAGTGCAATCTGATTTTATATCAGAAAGACAAATTGGTGACAGCTTGGTTATGGCCTCTGAGATTATAGCAAACTGGCAACGATATCATGTTCGTGGGGTGTTGTGGAAGGTGGACTTCTCTAAGGCGTATGATAGTGTTGATTAGCTTTTCTTATGGTCTGTGTTGGCCAAAAGGGGGTTTCCAGATTTGTGGATCTCTTGGATGAAACGATGTGTCACCACTGCATCTTACTATGTTCTGGTGACCGGTCATCCCGAGGGGGGATACTTCCAGCCACAGCGTGGTGTTCGTCAGGAGTGCCCTTTGGCACCGCTTCTCTTCGTTCTAGCAGGGGATGTTCTACCTCGTATGGTGAACCAAGTTGTAGCTCACGGTCTCACAGCTGGCTATTCGTTGGGGACATATCTATTTCGGTTCTTCAATATGCAGATGATACTATTTTCTTTATCGAAGGTGGGACTGCTGAGGTAAGGAGTATGCCGTTGTTTTTGGAGATTTTTGGTGAACTCTCTGGCCTAAAGATCAACAGAGAAAAGTCTAGCGTGATCCCTTTTGGTCTTTCAGAGGAGGAAAAGAATGCTTGTTCTGAAGAGTTAGGATGCCCTTGTAGTACAAGACTGATTAAATATTTGGGCCTTCCACTGGGGTGTGGTCGCTTACATCTTTCTGATTGGCTCCCAGTGGTGGAGAAGCTGGAGAGGAAGCTGGCAGGTTGGAAGGGCTCTTTGCTCTCTCGTGGTGGGCGCTTGACTTTGGTGAAGGTTGTCCTAGCGGCAATCCCAATTTTCTTCTTGTCGACTAGGCTTCTTCCAGTTGGGATTTGTAATCGGCTTGAGAAGATCATGCGAAGATTTTTTTGGGGTAAGACTGGTGGGGATGGCTGTGCTCTGCATCTTGTGGATTGGGATACAGTTACTTTACCCAAGGAGGATGGGGGACTTGGGGTGCCGAGGCTGGAGCTGGTAAACCGTGCACTACTATTGAAATGGGATGCGAGAAATTGAGGCAACAAGGAGGACTTATGTAGCAGACTCATACGTTGCATCGACAGGGTCAAGATCTGCTCTATTAGTGCTATACGTAACATTCACTTTGAGACGGCATTATGGAAGGGTATTCGTGCGACTCTCCCAGATCTTCCCCAACTCCTTCGTCCGAGATTAGGCGATGGCAACACTTTTTCCTTCTGGACAGATTATTGGACGTACAACGAACCTCTAGCCTCCCGCTTCCTGTGTCTGTACGCTATAGCTATGATAAAAGTGCTCGTGTCGCAGATCTATGGGATAACGGCTGTTGGAAACTTAATTTTGCAGGTGCACTCTCTGAACGACGTATGCAGGAACACCGTGACTTGGTGGTGCTTCTAGATAGGATTGAGGGCCCCACAATTGGTAAAGATCATTGGGTTTGGAGAGAGGGTGACTTCTCTGTCAAGAAGGCCTACGCTTTGCTGATCAGGAGAACAGAACCGCTTGAAGAAGACCTTACTAGGGATTGTAGGATGATTTGGGAGTGGAAACTGCCAGCACGCATTAGAGTTTTCATGTGGCTCCTGAGACATGGGAGATTACTCACCAAGGAGAGATGTGCCCGCATCTTGCGCTCTGGTGATAACTCATGTGTTCTTTGCAGCTCAACACTGGAATCCGCTGAGCACCTATTCCTGAATTGCGATAAGACGAAATATTTTTGGCGGATGTTTGATGTAGTTTGGGTCGATCTTAGCAACATGACATCCTTCTGGGAATCCCTCCTCAACTCCAGATTCCGTCCAACTGCCATGAGATTAATGCCAATTGCTGGCTTATGGGCTTTATGTGTTACTAGAAATGGTGTAATTATTCGTGCAGAGAGGTTCTATGTTGAAAATGTAGTCCACCTTGCTAGGACTCTACTCGAGTCCTGGTTGATTTGATCCTTTTATTAATATACTGGGGCGGACACCAACGCGTGTTTCCCCCTTTTTTTGACTAAAAGAAGGAAGTAAATGCATTAAAGAACCCATTCAGATGGAATGAACTTCAGGCAAAATGAATAAACAACCCTTGGAGAATTCCAAGCTTTGATCCAAACACCCATATATGAATGCAAACAATACTTGATCAGAGATCTTGAAAACTTGGATATGAAAAAAGTTTAGGAACTGTAAACTCAATTATCAGCTCAGCACTCAAAGAAATAACATGAGGTATATGTTGTCTAATTACGCACAAAGTATGCTTCGAATAGGAATCAGAAGCAAAAGAACTAGAACCTCTTGCTCCATTCTCCTCTCAATCCTTCTCTTCCTCTCTTTTTTGATTCAAATAATAAGCCAAAACCCTCATGATTCATCTCCCCTTCGAAACCCCTTTGCCTTCTATCTATCTCACATGCACGGTTCCAGTTCATCACCTCCACCGGACCCTGCCACTCATCCACTACAACAAAATTGATCTATTGTGACAAATTTTTTCAAAATCCATCATATGATTTTTCATACTTGAAATTAGCAACGAATATCATATTTATTGTTATATCATTAGCAACGGTGCACATAGCAACGCTTGTCCGTTGCTACTTTTCAAACTTCTAATTAATCATCACTAAATTTTGAACTAAAAAGATAGCGACGATTAGTTGATATTTTGAAAATAGCAACGGATAAGCATTGCTATATGGACTGTTGCTAATTATATGGTGGCATGTATACTATTCGTCACTACTTTAAAGTACGAAAACTCATTTCACAAGGAATACTATCGTCGTTATAATTTAGTGACGGATTTTGAAAAAAACATCACTATAGCTCAATTTTATTGTAGTGATCCTTCCGTTTCTATTTTGGACCGAGGTACTACGCCTCGAGTCGTGTTATGATGCATGCAGAAGATTTGGGATATGATCCAGGGGAATTCGACCGAATCAAACACGATTAACCTAGAACACCATATCACCAATTATCAACTCCTGAATTCCCTTACAAGGATCATCATCGAACGCCTAATCCGATCCTTGATCAGAAACTATCGTCGGAGTTAGAGGGAGGAGTGCCATGGCTTGAAGACTAGTGGATATCAGATATGATCGAGCCATGATTTCATTAATTACAGGTGTGGTTTGTAGCCAGGTGATACATCATCGAGCAGGACGAGATATCTAATCTTAATCGCCAATGCGTCCATTGGTATATGAGTTGATCAACAACCATCTCCAATCCGACCATTTGGAAGAACAATAGATTCGAGTTCCGCTTGAAGATGAACACCGTCAGAGATCAAATCAGAGAACCCATCACCTGGAGCTTCAGCCGAAGATAATCGGGGAAGAACGCATAGGTCATTCCAGATTCCACGCTAACAGTCGATCGTGATTGAAGAAACCCATGTCCATACGCTCGATCAATACGTGAATCTCTATCTCACAACCATCATGTCAGAATGTGATTACTCGAGAACTGACCTGTCGACTTAACAAGCTAAGCCGACAATTGTTGCATTGACAAATTCTCAAATAAGAAACAATCAAACCATGATTAAATTAAGCGATAAAATATGTGAGTCAAACTTTATTATAACTCATAATAAAATGTGTATAGATGCAAGTAGTCTGAGTGTCGAACACTAGGAGAAAACATGAGGTAGTAATTATTAATAATTATTTTCCATCTTTTCATGTTTTTATGTGTATTTTTAATTAGATTAATTATTATGGATTTTAATTTAATATTTTCTTTTCAAATTTTAAATTTTAAATTTTAAATTTTGTTTATATTTTGCGAAATTTTAGTTTCTTTTTTATTTTTAAAATAAGATAATTAATTATAAATAATAATAGATATTGCATCTTATATACAAGTAATATATAGTATACATGTATAATATAAATATTTATATTTATAAATAAGTCAAAATATAGTCAAATTATATCAAATAAAATATTTTTGTGATTTTTATATTCTTATCTATTTTTATATTTTTTTTCTAATTTTTATGGATTTTAAAGTGATTAAATGTACAAAACAATGACTACATTAAATATCTGAGATTGTTTAGGGTCTAATAAATACTAATAAGTCCACAATTAACTTGTTTAGGGTCTAATAAATACCAATAAGTCCACAATTAACCAAAAACTATTTTAAATATATAGTATATATAACAAAGAAAATTCAGAAATGAAAAGATGGATTTTTGGATATATATATATATATGTTTGTATAATTTCTATGAGGATTTAAGGATTTTGTGATTTTTAGATTTTTATCTTTTGTATTTTTAATCATTTTTGGATATGTGAGAGAATATATTGCAATACAAATAGCTTTTTTTGAATTTTTGGAAAATGTTTTATAATTTTTATGGATGTTAATAGCTAGCGAGTGAATAAAATATGGGTTTTTGTATTTTTAAAATTAGAAAAATAAAATAAAATGTCAAATAAAAATTTAGGCATGAACAAAGATAGTTGTAGACATCTATCCTATTTTTCTACATTTTTTAACATAAAAGAAATATTTAACACATGCAATAATCACAAAATAAAAATATTGGACTAGTAGGGACCTTATTGCAATTTAAACTAAGCTAAACTCCATTTAATAATATGTACAGGAACTTTAAGGGTATATATGCATTTTTACAATGTGAGGCTACACATGAGGCAAAAGGACTAAAATGCAATAACAAGAAAGCACAAGTTCCAAGTTGCAAATATCCCTAAAAGTTTTACACGATATTATATTTACAATATTCAACAGAAATACAAATTGGTGCAGGGGTATCTATGCAATTACCCCAGGGGTCGGACGTGCTTGGTACGTGAGGCGCGATGAATGGTCGACATGGTTCCACGTGGCTCCCACTTAAATCCAACAGCTCTAACGAAGCATCTTTTCGTTTAAATCTAAGGACCTAGATTAGATATGGGCATGATGCTTGATCAGATAGTCCTAAGGCAGCTTGGAAGAACAACTTCCTTGTCCTCCTTCATTCCTCGATTCCTCTCGGCTCTGACGGTCTTCTTCGCTCCTGATTAGCTCTTTGTTCTCTTGGGAACCTTTTGTACTCGCAAGTAGGTTCAAATAGATCTGGGGCTTATCGGAGGAGGCATGGATGGCTTCTCTTTTCAAAGGATCTTGAGGTCATGTTCTTCATTCAGTTCCAACTCTAGGTGGCTCTTCAGAGCCTATCAACTGCACAAAAAGATTCTAGGGCTTTAGAGTTATGCCCTTGACCCAAGATTGAAGTTGATAGCTCAAGAAATGAAGGGAGCGTTGAGCCTTCGATGAGCGATGGATCTGAGACTCGATTCACTGATCTAGGACAGATCGGGTTGATCAGGGTGAGGGCTTTTTATGAAGAAGCGACTAGAAAAATGATGAGATGATTTGCAGATCGAGACAAGGGTTAGATCACAGTGAACACAATGACCAGGGCACTAGCTCTGGCGATCTGTGATTTGACTAAATTATGCTAAATTAAATGAAATTTGATAAAACTGGTCCTAGATCTATGTTAAGAACGAAAAATGCAAGCTAAAATAACCTAAAAATATGCATCTTAACATGGGTATACCTGGAGGCAAGAAACCTTCGACTGAGATTCTCAGGTGAGGTGGATCACTGCTCCTCTGCCCTTATCCACGCCGACAGAGCCCGGGAGTCACTTATTGTCACCAAGGGCTCAACTCAGAAGGGCTCTTTGAATTACGGGTAGGCTAGATATGATCAGAACTCAAAATGGAGGAGATTGGTGGATTTTATACATAGAGTGAAGTGTGATATTGTGTCTGAGGTGGCGTGTAATTGGAAGAGGGTTGGTGAGGCCTACAATCATGGCGAGTTTGAGGGACTTGGGGGGACAGAATGGTAAAGGTCTCGAGGAAGAATAAGGTAAGAAGAATGCGTGATAAAATGAGGAAGGAAGGGGGCTCAACGCTTTGATAGGGTCAGGGCTAGCGTGGGTACAGTTGACCGGGGGGTCAACAAAAGCTGTGTCCTGATTAGTCTACGTCGATCAAGTCATGACACAAATAAATACTAAATACATGTAAATTCAATAAGAAATAATAAAATGATTTTAATGATTAAAATTTAAAATATAAAAAATGTTTATATTTTTATAAACTATTTTCTGTGATTTCTATCCATTTTCAACACTATTTGTGAGATGTTAATATTTACATGTGTATATACATGTAGATATACCTATATTTTACGTCTTTTATTTTTATCTTGTGTTTAGTATATATGATATTATATTTACAAATTTTATATATTTATAACATTATTAAATACATATTTATAGATTTTTATTGTCTTTTTATAATTTTTTGTATGAATAAATAAATACATATATGTATACATTATATGTATAGTAGACTTATATATTATAATGTATTATTTATTTTAGGTGTATTTTAATGTTTTTATTTGTATTTATGTTTTTAATATGTTTTAAATAATATGTACATTTATTTAAAAATATAAAAAGAGTAAATATATAAAGAACAAAATAATCGGCTATTCGTACAGATGCCCCATTATAATAGTACACCCAAAGGCATCTTTTGTATCTTAGCTCTATTTTCAATAAAATCACCTTCTTAGATAGATAAGTTCATTTTAAATAAAGTGGAGGTGAATTTTGTTCAATTGGAGTTCATATGGAATAGATATTGATCTGTAAAGTTTTGTTTGTGGCCTTTTCATCTATGTGCACAAATTGCACTGTGCATGATTTTTATTAGTTGTTATTTTTATAATTTTCTACATATTTTTATGTAAAAGTTTCATGTAGAAAATTTTATTATTTGAGGTGTGTGTCATGAATAATAAAATAGTGTAAAATGGGTTATTTACACAATATAGAATAAGGGTTTTTGTATATTTGTATAGTATTTTGCCATTATCTCCCCTTACTTCATTCCTGATCGACCTAGTCAATATTGACTTGGTCTTGGGGTTTAGATCCATTCAATATCGTTGATGTTTCATTTCTTTTTCTTTTCTTTTGTCTATTCTTTAATTTTGGATTTAAATCACATGTATTTATATACTATTTGCAGACTAATTACATATTAAAGTTAGTTGTTGATATTACAAATTAGTTGATTTAAAGGTAAAATGGAAGACTAAAGGTAGATAAGTGGTTATTCATCAGAATGACATCAGTGCATCTGGTTGACACAAGGGTAATGATTCGCACCACACAATAATGATGGATAACAGCTAGGGATGCAAACGAACGAATACGAATGCGAATTCAGGTCATACCATAACCATATCCATATTATTTTACGAATACGAATACGAATACGAATGTTACACGAATGTAAAAAATTAGGATCCATATCCTCAAAATACGAATACGAATACGAAACGAATCTTCTACGAACGAATACGAATATTAAACGAATGTTAACTTTAACATGAATATTAAATTATAAATAAAAAATGTACCTAGATTATTTGGTGGCCACTTCCACATAACTTCCGTCTTTTGTTTAACCACATTCCATGATTCAAACAAGCAGTATGTGGTGTATAAAATCTACATTATATACCATAATATTAGAGATCCTCTCGTGCAATCACATAAGAAAATGGTAGAATGAAATGAACATTATAAGATAAAGATGTTATACCATATTGGCTGCAATGAAGGGAAGAGGGCGGGCGAGGTAGCGGTTGCAGCGAAGGGGGAGGAGATGGTCGGCACGTGGGTGGGGCTGGTAGCATGGGGCTGCAAGGGGGCAGCGGGCGGATGAGGGGCTGCAAGGGGGCTGGCCGCAAGGAGGAGGTGGTGGTGGCTGTCTGTAGGGGTGCCGAAGGGGGTGGTGAGCGACAGCAGGGTCGCGGGGGCGGCGTTGGGCTGGACGGAGGGGAAGGAGGGGGGTTGCGGGCCGCAGGGGCAGCGTCGGGCTGGGCGGAGGGGAAGGAGGGGGGCCGCAGGGGCGGCGTCGGGCTGGGCGGAGGAGAAGGAGGGGGGCCGCATGGGCGGCGTCGGGCTGGGCGGAGGAGAAGGAGGGGGGCCGCAGGGGTGGGTCGGGCTGGGTGGAGGGGAAGGAGGGGGCCGCAGGGGCGGGTCGATCTGGACGGAGGAGGGCGGAGGGGGCGGCGCGCGGGTAGGGTGGTGGAGGGCGGCAGGAGGGGCGGAGCCTCGGAAGGGGACGGCAAGGGGGCGGCGCGCGGGCCGCGGCTACCGAAGGGGAGAAGGGGCGGCGTCAGGTAGGCGGATGGTGGAGGAGGGCGGCAGGAGGGGCGGAGGGGGACGGCAAGGGGGCGCGCGGGCCGCGGCTCTCAAGGGGAGAAGGGGTGGAGTCGGGTGTCGGGTGGGAGTGGGAGGGGGACTGTAGAACCTAAAACCCTAATAGCCCTTAGGTATTAAATAATTTAAATAAAATAATTCATTTAGTAACGAATATTCGTATTCGTATTCGTATTCGTTTTAATTTTCGTATTCGTATTCGTTAAGTAAGGATTCGTATTCGTATTCGTATCCGCAAAAAATTCGTTTCCAATATTCGTATTCGTATTCATATTCGTCTGTTTTAAGAAAACAAGATCCATATCCTCTTTAAAACGAATACGGATACGAACGAATACGAATGTAACCGCATCCGTTTGCATCCCTAGATAACACCCATCATGATCATTTGGCACTCAGAAGGGTACACGCTCTATATGTGCACCATCGCTTAACAACGACTAGAAATGTGATCCAATCACGTGATTATCCATGATTCTACGCATATACCCAAAACATTTTGCTTATTTACAACATGTCTAGGTTGAAATCTTTTGGCCTTTTGCATTCATTGCCCTATGCTTTTCTTTTATTTTTACGCAGAAACAAGTTCAAGATTATTACATTGTAGTCCCTACACTTCCTTATTAAACAAATAATACTATCAATCATATAATAAATAATATATGTATAATAAAGTAAAGAACAAAATATTGTAAAAATATACTATATATGATTTTAACTCATTGTTAAAAGTTAACTTCATTTTTCTATTTAATAAATCAAAAACAAAAAATATTTTTAAATTAAAAAACAAATGAAATCCCGAAATTCCAAAAACTTATATTAGACAGATTTATAGTAGTTTAAATCATATCCAAAATCCAAATAAAATAACAAACAAAAAACTAAAAAAATTAAAAATACATAAAACTTATACAAATCGCAACAATTAGTAGAAAAATCATAAAATATATACAACATATCATTTACAGAATTTAAATTCTCTATCAAATAAAAATAAAATCAGAAATACTCTTCTATTAGTATTTCAAAACTATAAATACAGTTTTGTAAATTAAAAATCATTTTTTCTACTTTAAAACCAATATAAAACTAATAAAATATCAAAATCATCCAAAAATCAATAAAACAGTAGAAAACATTTAAACTGTAAAAACATTTTCTTTCATATTTGTTTAGCAATTTATACATATAATATAATAAAAATGGTTACATGTATATACTTTTAAATAATAATAATATCTTTTTCAATAATTATTAAAAAATACTATTCAAAAATAAAATAAAAATTTAAAATAATAAAATAAAAAATAATGATATAAAACACATAAAAATATATTAAAAAAATGTACATACTTTGGTATAACTAAAACAACATAAAAAGAACAAAACACACAAATCAAAAAATTCATAAAAAAATTTATCAAAATAAATAAAATTTCTTATAAATTTAAGAAATAAATATGGATAGTGGGATATATTGAATTAATTATATGAATATATACAACACATTATCTTAATATGTTATATATATAAAGATAAACTCTTATCTGAATATAGATCAACTTAAAAATCTACTAAAATATATAAAAAAATATTTTAATGTACATAAGTTATATAAAAAAGAAATTATAAAATACAACAAGCAAAACAAAATCAAAGAATTAGATTCCAAAGAAGATATTGATTGAGCTACTAATGGATGATCCACGAAGCTCCATGGTAATTTCTTCCAATTTGGAAAAGAAGAGATTGTATAATTCAAGCAATTAGGAATTCAAGATATTTATCTTTGGAATCAAAATTAATAACTAATTATTAAATTTTATATAATTTAAACAATTAGATTTTTATTTTAGTATTTGATTATTTAGTCAATACCTACAACTCATAGTTATTATTTGTTGAGAATTATTTCTTAATTTAGCAAACAAGATTGAAATTAAATTAAGAGAATTATTTAGTTCATTCATCTATAATCACACTACATTAAGATTTAATTCAATTAGAACATATCATATCTACGAAAAAATATTGAAATATCTAATTAAGAGAATTATTTAGATCATTCATCTATAATCACACTACATTATGATTAGATTCAATTAGTAGCATATCATATCCAAGAAAAAATGTGACAATTCCTTTTTCTTGAGCTATTCAATAAAGTCATGAAAATATTTCATAACTTTTCCATACAATATATGTAGAACTATATATCATTTTAGGTCTCATATATAGATCTTTTTTAATAAATCTATCTTTTCCATAATACAATTCGTTTAGGCCTTTTTACTATTAAACATGTTCTACCATTGCTTCCTCTATCATATTTCTTATTTTATTTAAATAACTATATATTATTCTCCTTTTTTTGAAAATTTTATTTGATCACAATCTTTGATGAGTACACCAGACTTTTAAAGAAGGAATATTTTCAATATCGTAACAAAAGTTTTTGTGAATGAAATTATTACTTATTTTTCACTACTGCTTAGGCATTCCTCCCCAAATCTCGACATCATTTATGATGAAAATTAAAATGCAGCGAAGCGTGGGTTTCATCATAGTATAAGATATATTGCCAGGAGTATATACGTAAATTTCCCCATTTTCTCCTCCTTTATCTGAGATAAAACGTGTGTCGAGAGATATCCAGCTCTCCTGATACGGTTGTTTCCTCCCCGTCAGACCCTCTTCCCCGGGGAGCAGAGGAGGAGAAGTAGCTCGCGGCGTTAAGGGCTCTGGTGAGGCGAACGGGGGCGAGGTGAGTTCATTCCACTACCTTGTGTTTCCTCCGTTCCACAAACCTAGAAATCCTCCTGGTTGAGCAATTGGCTGAAGCCCATGGAGTGTTGTGAGTTTTTTGAATTACTGTTGTAGTTGTCTGAAACTTTGTTTGGATTTCTTTCAGTTGACTATGGATTTGCTGTGCTTCTCTATTTCTTCGCCACCGTCTATGAGATTGGGCTCGATTGCTCAGGGGAACGTATCTAAAGGGTGGCAAATCAACGGGCTTCCACAACTTTTCTTGCCTTTGGGAAACGCAGGTAAATATCTCATCTTTGCTGAGGGCATCGGTGTTGTTGTTATTCTGCATGTTTCGGTGAGAGGTCTTTATCTGTTTCTTCGAGGTTGTGATTATTTGTTTCCTACATCCGGTAATTTATAGGGCATAGACACAACTTGAATACATATCAAAAGGTTGGTACTCCATAGACATTGACCAGCATATAGAGCAATGTAATATGTAGTTGTGTGCACATTGACTATACTTGCTCTGATTTGGCCTGCAACGTGTTCCAGTCCCATCCTTATAATTCTTGAGACTTATCTTATATAGGTTACAGATTAGGCAAAGAAGGCAACCAAGTGTTAAAAAGAAGACAGCTAAATCTTAGACTTATAAGGTGTAAACCAAAATTGTTACACTTAAAAGGTCTAGCATATGGTTATGTACACAAAATATTGAAGCTTATATGCTTGCATGTATTACATATTGGATCATATAGATCCACTTCTTCTGCGCGTGAAGGCTTGTTTGTTATTACCAACTGATAGGTGCTTGCAAAAACATAATTTCCTCCATTTTCTGTGAATATTTAGTGTTTGCTTTACGGATTGACGAAGTAGATGTCTTCACCATCTGTTATATTATATGCTTCTTGGTCCTTTTTGCATTTTTAATTTTTATATTAACCTTTGGACTGAGAGTTTGTTAAAGGGGTGGTTGGGTCGTTTGAAGCTCTCACCCTGTGCAGGTATATCTTTTCCATGAAATGCTTTTTAGTGGCATTATTGTCTTCTAATATGGATAATAATACTTAGCGGTTGCTAAAGAAAGACCATTACAATAATAAACTAAAACAAGATCATGCTGCTCTATCAACTTGGTTATTTAAAACTTTTTGCATGGATACATTTTGAGAAGTAGGTTATTGTACCCTTCAATTAAGTGCTGCATATATATTGTCCAAACTTCCATTACAGGCAGCATAACATGCCAAGATAAAGTTGGAAGTGGCAGCATTTATTTATCAAGAAAAACTTTCTCGGACTTAAAATTAAGAAGCAATACTTCCCGTGTGCCCAGAAGTACTGGTTCATCGTCCTCAAATGGTAGCTCAGAAGATACCCCCGACAATGCAAAGGTATGCTTTGCGAATCTCTCTACACATGTGAAATTTCTGATTTTTGGCATTTTTTTTACTTTTATTGCTCCTTTGATGAGCACCAGTGGTAAAATTCTACATACATCTTGCTGACTTGTTCCTCATAAAAAATGCTACATAATTTGCACACTTTTTAATGATGGAAACTCTGCATGTTTGTAAGAAGTGGCAATAAGATCTAGTTATCCCCAATCTAGTAAGAAGAAGCTCTGTATAACACGCTTCTTAATTTTTCTCCATCGTGTGTCATCGTGGCAACAGTTAAATGTGGTATATTATCTATATGTCCTATAGGTCCCTTTTGGGTATACAAGAAAGGATGTGCTGTTGATTGGTCTTGGAGTCACTGCGTTTGGCGTGGGTCTGAAATACGGTCTGGAGGTACCGGTGCTTTTCTAGTGACTTCTCTACTCCCACACTTAAACGAGATCTCATTCTATTTTAACTGTCCATCAAAACTAATAATGTTCTTTGAATTATGCTGCTACAGTTCGTTGGAGTTGATCCTTTACAATCAGGAAATGTTGTTCAACTAGTCTTGGTCTTGGGAATGACTGTAGGGTGGATTTCAACGTACATCTTCAGAGTTTCAAATAAGGACATGACATATGCCAAACAGCTAAGAGACTACGAATACAAAGTTATGCAGGTTAGTTATATTTTCTATACCTTCATAACATTCACATTGTTGTAGGAATTTTCTTTGGTTTCGCCACAGAGATTCTTTATGAGATTTTTTTACGTGGTGCTTGGTAAAAGATTTTCATTTTGAAGTCATGCAGTCTAAATAATTTATAACATGATAGAAAAATTTTTGCATTGAAATTATTATTTTTACAAATACTTACTTGGATGTGGAAACGTAGAATGACAATAAATGCAATTAAAGGCAATAACGCAAAAATATATTGTGATTGTGACGACTATGACGGCCTCCCTATTCCATGGGACAAATGACTTAGTAAATGGGTCGCTCCCATGTTTTCCTTCACATTGAAACATGCAGCACACATGCACACACAAAGTCCCCAATCACTCCCAGTTCTCCCAATCGATGTTATGGGATGAAATACATGTTTACTTAGCACACAATAAATGAATATTGACAAGATTTAATTATTCAGTCAACTCTAACCATTCATCATTTTCAATGCCCCTCAAGCTGGTACTCTCTGATGAATCTCGTATTCATCATGCTAAAATTGGTCATTTAGGCTCTGTTCCCCATCATTCACCTGTAATTAATCATTAATAGAGCATTATTAGCATTCATACATGTGTAAATAATATCTGCATTTCATCATGCATAAATTGCATTAAAAATCCCATGTGTAAATTAGCCCAAAAAGCCGCTAACTTCTCATTTTTTTAGTTAATTCATCCTAACTCCAATTGACCCAAAACCACCTCCATTGTGTAGATATTACTAACTTTATTAAATAAAAAATACAAAAAATTACTATCCCCAATAAGTGTCAAATAATCCTAAAGTCAAATTTCACATCTGACAGACTAAAATGAGCATATCTCCCACATACAGTGTCCGATTTTGGTCTACTCACTTTTAAAGTACTCCATTTTCAAATACCTTCAAAACAAGACCAATTTCGTAAAATTCGGAGCTCATATGTGAAAGTTGGGTTTTGGGCCTCTTTTGCGCATTTTAACTTTTTGCTATTTTTGACTTGAGTTTGTATTTACATAATTAACCCGTTTAATTTTATTTTTTCTTCATTTGTGCTCTTTGATGAAAGTTTTATTAAGCGACATAAAAATCCAAATCCAGATCAAAAACTGAATTCAAAGAAACTGACCAAGTCCAAGTGTCCGTTGTCTGTCTGTACAAAAATTGTGTGTTTCTTACTTCTATTTTATTTTCCTAATTTCTTATCCATTAAAAATCCAAAAAAATTAGATTAATGTGTAATTAATTTTCTTATTTTATCGTATTTTTTCTATAATTTTTATCCTCACTAAAACCACCAAAAAAATACAAAACCCCAAAAACCCGGTTTTCTATGCACATAGAGAGCCACCAAAAATACCACTTCTCACAGATGACCTCTTTTTGCTCTCAGGCCCTTCATGAAAGTTGTAGATCTCGTCGAGACGAACAACTTTCGTGAAGAAAATTTTTCGATCCGAGGTCATCTTCTATCACCTTTTCTCCTTCTAAAATTTGAAATTTTTTTGGTGCCACGTGGCAGCTCCAGGGCGTGCCACGTGGCACCCCACTCTTTCCTCTCTCTCTCTCTCCAGCACCCCTGGGTCACGTGCCTAGCACGTGACCAGGGTCATCTTCCCCAACGACTTCCGCCTCCTCCGCAAAACCGCCGCATGCGGCCATCAATGACCGCCATGCGCGGCCATTACATCACTCGCCCCAGCCGCTCCATGCATGTAACGGCCGCCGGACCCTCGACCTTCCACCACCTCGCTCCTATAAATCCCCAACGGCGGCAGCCCATGAACCCATCCGCCCTCTCCCTCAAGCAACCGGTGACAGCGGCTGCTGACCAGGCGTGATCCAGAGGACCTTGTACCTCTGTGCTGTGAAGCTTAGCCTTGTGCTCCCGCCAAGCACGGAGGCGAAGAAGGAGTCGAGCTTCTGCTCCTCCAAACTTCTGGCGACTCTTTCCCCCCCTTCGTTTTTTTTATCCTAATCACTTGCAGGTTCACCGCCTCTCAGCCGTACCTCTGCTCCAGGTTCAAATATTCTCACCGCCTTCTGGCGACTCTTTCAATGCAATATTCTCGGGGTCCCTCTCTTTGAACCCTTGTAATAATTAAGACTGAACATTCCTGTGGTGTGTCGGGTCTGTTTCAACCCCTTCTGTGTGGTTGGGACCCGACTTGAGTGGCGTAGGACTTAGACACATATACGCTTGCTTGTTTATCATTGATTGTGCTCGTAATCTTTAGGCCACACTTTTTCACTAATTAAACGCACTATAGATCGTTCAACATTAGCCAAATTTTAAATCAATTCTTCCCGCTAATAGAACTATCTGTTTAGGGCGTTTTCATCTGTGCATATCATTTAGCGTAAATTTTAAATTCCTTGTCTTGCATCCCGTATGAAGAACGCGAGGATTCACTGTAAGTCCTTCTCTTAAGCATGCATCATTGATTTACGCTTGCATTTGCTTTTTCGATTCTCCCTCCTCGAGTTTTACAACTTAGGAATTAACGGAATTGGGACTGCTCGTTAGGCGTGAATTTCTGTGCTCAAATAAACTACAGTGATAACCTTAATCTTAAAACTAGGACTGCTAATCAAGGTGACTGTAAATAAACTGATCTAAAATTAACCTGTGTTTGGTGGAGAGAAACCCACTCATTGTTTGTAAGGACCAGAACGCACACTTAGGAAAGAACCCAAAACCGAAGTGGTTCATTCAGACTACTGAGTTTAAACAATTAGCTACTTTTCAGTGAGGGTCTCGGGTAGCCGTTTACGGTTCGACTTCCCTTAGCAGAGTAGGTGGTTTAGAGGACACCGCGGAAGACTCCGTCCTCAAGTAACACGGGTAGCTGTTTACGGTCCGTACTTACACCTATACTGGCTGAAGGTAGGAGCAACTAGTTGTATGAACTCGGGATAGTCTTTGTGAAATATTTCGGCACCTAACAGCTCCGCTTAATTTTTAAGACTGTTTTGTCATTAAATTAAAATTGAAAAGATAAGCGGCCGAACCCTAACGTGCCTTCACCAGTGTTGAGTGGGTGAATCAACGTGTTTGTTTTGTGTTTGATTTGTGTGCGTCAAAGACCTTGCAATTGCAAGCAAATCATGGTTCGCTGATCATTCCATCCCTCTTGACAAGATGTCGACACAGTGGTCTTATTTCCCAATCTTCACGACCATGTCCCGATATTCTTCTTTCCCTCAGCCATCATTCTCTTCCTGCCCATACATCCCACCCTATGACCACACTTCTTCTTGGACTAGCCCTCTCTCACATTCGGACAATCTTATGGACATAAGAGAGAGATCAGAATTGAGGATAAACAATAGAGTGACCGATATTGACAATAGAACACGATTTCCGGTCACTAGGATCTCACAGCCTCTTGAATTATCCCCTACTCAAGATAACTATCAATTTTCCTTCGACAATCCACGAGAAAACCAAAGTCAAGGAAATACAACTCATGACCAGACCATAATGTTTATGAACAATCAACACTCTACTCGAGGTGACATGCCAGAATCACGACACATGGAGACTAATTATTCAATCACTAGGCATGAGATGTTTGAGGATGAGATTGCTCGGATTAATCATAAAGCAGACACTTTAACTATGAGAATATATGATCTCATCCAATCAATGCAAAATTCAGAAGAAGTGAGGTCACCACCATGCGAACCACTGGATCATCACAATCAGACACAACCACTGACCTCTGACCCCCCGACTGATCATATTACAGAAAATACCAAAAAAATTGAAAAATTTGAAAATTCAAAAAAATTGGACAATTTTGAAATGGAAGCATTTTGCAAGAGTCTGATCTTAGAGCTTCCATTGGTCAAAGCCATAGAATATGTGCCCGATCTTAAGAGATTTGTGAAGAGTCGACTGAACCTCAAGAAGACGGGCAAGAAACGATCCAGGACTGAATATCATGTCATATCTATGGCTAGCTCTTTGGTGATGTATCATAAAATCAAAAGCTGCAAAGTCAAGCGGTTGACTCGGATCACATGTGAAATTGAGGATTCAACATTTACTCATGTTCGGTTAGACGATGACTCCACATTAAACATCCTCCCCAAGTCCGTCTTTGACCAACTCAAACTCGGACAACTCAAAAAGAATAGGGTGATCGTTCAATTACCTGATCGATCTATCAAAAGACCGCGGGGGATTGTTTCTGTCGTCGTAAATTTCCGAGGTAAAGAACATAAGGTGGACTTTATTGTCCTTGATATTGAGCACCCCGGAAGGATGTCTGAGTCTCCTATTATTTTAGGAAAGTCGTTCTTAGCCTCCGCTAAGGCGATCGTCGATTGCGAGACTCAAGAAAATCAAGTTCCCGAACTCGGACCACAATAAACATAACCCCAATGACACATCCTGCTCTGAGGAAAACCAACTTGAAACCAACAGTTATGATCAGGAGATAAATATTTCACATTATCAGACATCTCCACATGACACACTGATACAAACCCTAGGAGAGTCACCTAAGGGACTGACTGTTGGACAAACTTCGGATTCTCACCACCCTATCACTGCTCCTAGCAGTGTTCACGAAAGCGGCCCGTGCGGCCGCATATGCGACCGCATATGCGTATGCGGTGCCCTCAGCGCACCGCTTTCATGAAGCCCCCCCTTTATGCGCCCTGTGCGCTTATGCGGGCCGCATATGCGGGCTGTGCGGCCGCATATGCGGTCTGTGCGGCCACATATGCGGTCTGTGCGGCCGCATACACATTTTTTTATTTCTTTTTATTTTTTTAATTTGTGTGATGTTTTATTATTTATTTATGCTACGTTTTCCTTGCTTTTGCATGTATACCAACCAAGCATTACATGGCCATTTTAAATCCATCGTCAAAGTAGTTGTACTGCGAGATTAGAGTAAACACACAAGTTAGAAAAAGAATAATGTACTAATAATTTGGCAAACTAATTCAATCAACTAATAGTTATTATGAATGCAATATATTATATGTAAAGTTCAGTACTTTTGATGGAGGATCAGTTATAAATATAACGACAGAGATAAATGACATTATATTCAAACATGGAGGTATTTTTTTGGACTAACTTTTCTATTTTATTGATTGTTGTCAATTATTTTGTGTGTTAACTGTTCTATCGAAGTATTGATATTTGATTGATAGAGATTGTTTTGAACTCTATATGAAAGTTATTTTTCTTAGATCTTATGTTGAACCACAATTATACATAATTTAGTTCCGTTGTAGTCATTTTTGTATATATTTATTTATTTTAAATAAAAAATTAGGAAACCACGCAGAACCGCATATACCCCGCATATGCCCCCGCATACCGCTTAAGGCTATTCAGTGACCTGTCCGAACGCATACGCATACCGCTTTCCTGAACCTTGGCTCCTAGGAAAAATCATGATTTTGGAACTTATGAGGAATTGGACCATATTATTGAAGATCAACACGATTATTTGAGTGGTCCAATCTTCGAGTCGGCAGTAATTCATGACATACTTGAACCTTATAAGGAACCGACCCCCAAAAACATCTGATGTCACCAAAACTCATGATCATTCCGAAGTGACATCAACACCCCCAGCCATAAACCACAAGATCCGCAGGAACACCCTCCCTCGACCGAAGCAGTGCATGACCCTTCAAGAATTGGTCGACTTTTATGGAGATTCATCTGATGAGGAACTCACAAATGCCACACCGGTTACTCAAGACAGGGAGATGAAGACTGTCCAACTTCCTCCCAATACTTTCCAAGGAAACAAACCGACCAAGAAAGTCACCTTTGACCTTAGACATCAGGTGATTTCTGACGAGTCCTCGTCCGGTCCTGATGAGGTTCATCAGATAAGTACAATAGGTACAGCTCTGATCCATGGGCACTTACCTCTGATCGACAAAAGTTGGAGATCCTCTGCGGACGACTACTATTCTCCTGAGGACGACTCCGACGATGGCTGGTCTTCTTCATCGGCCTCCTCTTCATCACACTCCACATCTCCATACTATCTCCCTCCACACTCCCGCAAGAAAATCCGTCACAAACCTCCTTGATCTTGTACATCCGCAAATCTACCCGGTTCCCCATCTATAATTATCCGATTATACTTAGGTTGACCTGAGCCTAAGTATAGGGGGACCGCATCCATTGTTTATACATCACTTCTCTTCTTTTATTTTTGATCCTTCTATACTTCGTACGAGCTATGTCTACATTTCACTTTGTGCCATGAGGACATAGCACAAGCTAAGTATAGGGGTGTGTGTTTGTATATATTTTATCTACTTTATCCATAGCCCGTACTTTAGTCGTTTTTATCTAACATCGGGGATGGGTACAAGTAGTGTGTATAATACCTGTTTTTCAAAAAAAAAGTAAAAAATAAAAACAAAAATAAAAACAAAAACAAAAAAACACACTAAAAACAAAACTTTTTGAAAAAAAAATGCATTAAAAAAAGCATCACTCATAGTCTTGCATTTCATCAAGCATTTCATGCATTTCTTGGTTGATATATTCCTGACACATTCACTATCACTCAAGGCTTGAGGATTTTTGAGGACACTTGATTTCTGAAATCTTGAGATTCTGAGTTAGTCTGCCTTAGTCATTAGGGTTTTTAGAACTTAATAATCCACACTTCCCTAGTTTGAAAGATTTGAGCGCTATATTGCACTCTTCATCTCTACCTTCAAAAAGAATATGATCAGCACAACCACTCCCACAACTGCATGATTGATGAGATGAGTTGAGATATCACTTGAGGAACTAGGACTAGAGATTTGAGTTTAGACCCGATCTGATGATATTCGAGGATGGGAGAAAGTTAATGAAGGCTGCAGAAAACCTGAGTGTCAGCAAAACCCTAGCCAGTATGTGAACATGATTCATATGCTATCTCTTTGATAAATGACCTAAGTGCCAGGGTGCGATGAAACTTAATGAAAAATTGTTGATCAGTGTGCGTCAACTTTTGGTAAAAGCAGTGGAGCTAGCCAACAAAAGAAAAGAAAACGAAATGTCAAAGAAAAGCTCTAAATCCAAAGTCAAATTCTAAATGAGCTTCCACTAATGGCGAGCGCTCCCAAACATTTTCAAAGTGTCCACTTGGACCAAGCGCTAATTAGGACCAAGGAGTCGGGCTGACACCATAAAAGGGCTCTGCATCGTAAGCGATACAAGTCTGGGTGTCGAAGGTATCTTAGATACTCAAAAGAGACACACCCCGGTGTACTCCCAGAAAAACAAGTGCAGACGACTCCAAATTCTCTTGACGGACACATTGATCAACAAAATAAAATATACTTGTGTTGAGTAATAAGGCACTCGAGAGGCACCTTGTTCCAATGTGAGGGAGAGAAAATCAGACACAATCCCATGCCCTCCATCATCTGGCCGTCCATCTACACTTTCAAGTCTGACAAACTAATGAGACGGTTGACTGAAGCAAGAATAGACTTATTCCCTAGTGTTGAGGATTGGGTTTAAAGGAGGATCTTTGGGACTGGAACTTTGAGTGATGCCCCGACTCAACTCTCATGAAATGCAGTACACTTAAAATCATATCCTTATATTATATGTACAAACAGAGAGCCTGAAAATTAGAGAAGTTGGATTCCTTTTGATTAAAGCTTGGTTGAGCCCAGAATTTTAGGATCACTCAAATTAAGGGTCTTCTATGAATTAAGCCTTGAAAATTCACATGTACAGTCAGGGATGTAGTCAACTAAGTCATCCATTCATGCTCGGGGACGAGCATGGTCTAAGTATAGGGGTATGATGAATCTCGTATTCATCATGCTAAAATTGGTCATTTAGGCTCTGTTCCCCATCATTCACCTGTAATTAATCATTAATAGAGCATTATTAGCATTCATACATGTGTAAATAATATCTGCATTTCATCATGCATAAATTGCATTAAAAATCTCATGTGTAAATTAGCCCAAAAAGCCGCTAACTTCTCATTTTTTTAGTTAATTCATCCTAACTCCGATTGACCCAAAACCACCTCCATTGTGTAGATATTACTAACTTTATTAAATAAAAAATACAAAAAAATTACTATCCCCAATAAGTGTCAAATAATCCCAAAGTCAAATTTCACATCTGACAGACTAAAATGAGCATATCTCCCACATACAGTGTCCGATTTTGGTCTACTCACTTTTAAAGTACTCCATTTTCAAATACCTTCAAAACAAGACCAATTTCGTAAAATTCGGAGCTCATATGTGAAAGTTGGGTTTTGGGCCTCTTTTGCGCATTTTAACTTTTTGCTATTTTTGACTTGAGTTTGTATTTACATAATTAACCCGTTTAATTTTATTTTTTCTTCATTTGTGCTCTTTGATGAAAGTTTTATTAAGCGACATAAAAATCCAAATCCAGATCAAAAACTGAATTCAAAGAAACTGACCGAGTCCAAGTGTCCGTTGTCTGTCTGTACAAAAATTGTGTGTTTCTTACTTCTATTTTATTTTCCTAATTTCTTATCCATTAAAAATCCAAAAAAATTAGATCCATGTGTAATTAATTTTCTTATTTTATCGTATTTTTTCTATAATTTTTATCTCACTAAAACCACCAAAAAAATACAAAACCCCAAAAACCCGGTTTTCTATGCACATAGAGAGCCACCAAAAATACCACTTCTCACAGATGACCTCTTTTGCTCTCGGGCCCTTCATGAAAGTTGTAGATCTCGTCGAGACGAACAACTTTCGTGAAGAAAATTTTTCGATCCGAGGTCATCTTCTATCACTTTTTCTCCTTCTAAAATTTGAAATTTTTTTGGTGCCACGTGGCAGCTCCAAGGCGTGCCACGTGGCACCCCACTCTTTCCTCTCTCTCTCTCCAGCACCCCAGACCAGGGTCATCTTCCCCAACGGCTTCCGCCTCCTCCGCAAAACCGCTGCATGCGGCCATCAATGACTGCCATGCGCGGCCATTACATCACTCGCCCCAGCCGCTCCATGCATGCAACGGCCGTCGGACCCTCGACCTTCCACCACCTCGCTCCTTTAAATCCCCAACGGCGGCGGCCCATGAACCCATCCGCCCTCTCCCTCAAGCAGCCGGTGACAGCGGCTGCTGACCAGGCGTGATCCAGAGGACCTTGTACCTCTGTGCTGTGAAGCTTAGCCTTGTGCTCCCACCAAGCACGGAGGCGAAGAAGGAGTCGAGCTTCCGCTCCTCCAAACTTCTGGCGACTCTTTCCCCCCCTTCGTTTTTTTTATCCTAATCACTTGCAGGTTCACCGCCTCTCAGCCGCACCTCTGCTCCAGGTTCACCGCCTCTCCGCCGCGCCTCACCACGCGAACGCCACCGCCGACTCCGCCCGACCACGCTCGGTTCCCCAGACCACCACCGAGCACCACCGCCGCCTCTCGCGCTTCGCCCCTGCGCGCAAACCCTCGCCGACTCCCCGCCTCGTCGCCCACCGTCGTACGACCACCGCTCGAGGACCTCCGCATCGCCTCCGCGCCTCGCGCCGCCCCGCCTCAGGTGCACGGCACCTCCTCCTCCGGCCGCCTCCGCCCTCGCGCCGTGTGTCGGCCGAGGGGCGGCACCGCCACCTCCGTGTCGGCCTCCTCCGCCCCGTCGGTCGCCGCGCCTCCTAGGCGCTTCGCCCGCCCCGCTCGCCCCATCACGACGCCCAGTTGCCGTCGGATCTGGGCTGATAGCCCTTGATCCGACGGTCTAAGGGCTGCCACGTGGCACGCCCAGGCCAGCCCCCAAGCCTCGAGGCTCGGTGCCCCCGAACCTCCGAGCCTCTGCCTCGGGACCTTCGAGCCTCGCCAGCCCCGAACCATAGGCTTGGACGCCCGAGCCTCTCCTTCGGCCGCCCGAGCCTCCTGCGCACGTGCTATGCACGTGTGCTCTGGGGAAATTTGCATCGGAGCCCCTGGCACTTTTAGAAATTGCATCTATACCCCCGCCAGGGGTAAATTTATAAAGGCCCCCTCAACTTTTTATTAATTACAGATAAGTCCTCCCAGGGATCTCTTTGCAAAGAAAACTTTATTTTATTTACATTGTAGTCCCTGAAATTTCATTTTAGCATATCTTTATCATACGGACTCCGATTTTAGCATACAATATGTCATTTTGAAGCTATTTTCATGCTCTACAACTTAGCATATCTTGTGAACAGATGTGAGGTCATTTATTGAGAATCATTATTGAGGATATCTATTGGCTTTTGCAGGATTATTTTGACATATTTGTGCCACTTTTCCCTTGAAATATTTGATGACTTATTTTGCAGGGATTCGTTGGAGTTAAAATATTATTTGAGGACTTATTTTATGCAGGGGTTAAATGAAGGAGATTGAGTAGACATATTGACTTGTGGACTGCAAACATCTCTTAAGAATATAATTTGAAGAATTTTGGAGATAAAATTGATTGCAGGAATTCTCCGGGATCTATTCACTCTTATTCGCATTATGAATTAATTTGACACATATTTCTGGATTTGATATCTTCTGATCTGTGATTTATTATAGAGGAAATTGATCATCATTGTTTGGATTGGAATTCTTGATCACAGATCCTGAGCATAATTTCTGTTTATTTTTGCATAGCATTTTCATCGTTGCATTGCATATTTTCATCAACGCAAAAATTAATCGAGCTTAAATTTGATTATTTAATTTGATTCAAGACCGCGCAACTAAAAATCACCGTTCCCTGTGTTCGACCTTGGTAAACTTACCAAGTAAAAATATTCCACAACATTCAAAGCTTGTGGTTTTTGATCGACCGATTTTCACCTCCTATACTACAATTCATCGATATTAAAGAGGTGGATTTCGCGTTCATCACTCTCATTCTTACAAATTAGAATCTCCTCGATGCAGACAGATTTGTGGATGAGAGAGGAAAGGAGAGAATGCGAGAGATTCAAAGAATGAGAGGAGGCAGGGGTTGAGGGATTAGATTCCACAGAAAAAGAGAGGATTTTATATCGGAAGCATTTCTGAAATTTTATTCCATCATGACTTATCTTGTGCCAAGCCTTTGTGGCCCCTTGTATACAAAAGGAGGTGGGATTGTAAGTAGCAAATTAAGATAAAATACTAATCAAGCCTTGATTAACACTTAAAAAATCTTCAGTGAATTAAACTAACTTATCCTCTACTATAATTGGAGATCCTTAAAACAATGATGATAATAATAATAATCAATTAATCCTTTTTTTCCTTTAAAATTTAAGTTTTATATTCCATCAATTCTCCTCCACTTTGAAGAATTGATTGTGCACATAAGAATTAGGGATCAGAGGAGAAAAGATAAAACACGAATAAGCTTGCGGGAAGATACAAGAATGGTGTTGAGAGGATCAAATTCCTTAAAGGGGAGGGAGAGAGGGATATGAGAGTTAAACTCCATTCTCAATTCATCATAAACTTGTCCCTTGTGAAATCCTAGTATGCCTTTCGTTTAGAGCGGGCGTTAGGTCACAAACAGGAAATGCAAAATAAGGTTGAATCTTAATCAATTCTAAATGGCTCTTAGTAGACTCCAAATTTAACGAAATTGTCTTATCATATACCGCATCAAGAGATTCTTAGCTAATCTCAATTTATTTATTAAAACAAAATACAAGGAAATTAAATGCACCCTCATTGCTGGAAAATCGTAATTTTGGATTGCATTAATTTCTCCTTCTCTTGATGAACTCGTCTCCTGAGGAGTTGCATTTGTTGTATAATGGAATAATTTGATGTATTTGCTACATCTTGATTTTAGGGATTTCCCTTTTGACTTTTGGAAGTGATATGTATTTGAATGCAACTCTTAAATATTCTAAATCAGCAATAGTCACATTCATTATATCATGGTCAACATTCAAAATGTAAAGTAGAAAACAAATGATTGAAATAAAATTTAAAAAATATATTATTCATGGTTCCCAGCAATTTATACATAAACAATTTATAACAGAGTCATCAAATAATGATTTAACATGACTGAAAATTCTAGAAATGTGGAAGCTGCGAAAGTATCTACATTACAAATACAATACTATACAACTCTACTAATGAATTCTAGGTTATTATATCTCTTTAAGGTTATAATTATCATTGTTATCACTACCATTATCTTTATTACCACCATTCATCATTTATGTTAGTGAAGGAAATAGTTTGTGGTCTTGACCACGATGACCTCACACTATGACACTAGGGTACTTTATCAACATATCGTTAAACCATTGATGCAAGTTGAAAAGATAGTGGTTCATGGATGTGTTTTAGTGATTCCTTGTACCATGAGGTCAAAAGCTAAATGTGGAGTTATATATACCAAATTTACATGCATTTTTTAAAATGGAAGATATTCCAATTCCCCCAAATTCCTTTTATATAACTCATAGGCATGAAAGCTTCAATTAGTTAACGTTTCTTTAGGAGGTAGGAGATGGCAATTTGGATCGGACATAGGCATCTGGCACAATAACAGTGAATTTACTATGAAAACATTGTGACAACAATAACCATGATCGGTCAAGTAGGCGGCCTATAAATCAACACAAACAAACAACACCACAAGCGTAATTCTATACAATAATAAATGAACTATTTCCACAGAAATAGTACCAGATAGCCAAAGTTTTGCATAAGCATCATCGGCCTCCCATGAGGCATTGGTCCCAGTCTTGTCGGTTGGCTCATCCTACGTCAGAATATGCTTCTTATTATGGCTCTGCAAGATATTCATGAACCGCATCACCCACAACTCATAGTTTGTGCCATCCATCTTAACAATAGGTGCTGAAACTTTAAAGGCACTTGTAGATGGAATATGAGCTCTGTTTTTTTGGCATAGTGCTTGACTGGTGCACGACTGAGACTATAAACATGTGATAGGGTGTCTACATGGATATCAAGAGGGTGATTGTGGGTGTAGACTTATACCCCAACCAACCCTAAGCAAACTCATCCGTGGTAGGTCTCAACGGAGTCCACGGTGGTTTGATGTCGCCATAATTAGACCAAATCAAGTCTGCACTGAGGTGATGGGGTGACAAGAAGGTTCATTAGGGCACAATGGAGGCGTTGTTGGGGTGCTATGGTGATGTTGTTAGGGTGTTGGGGTGATATGGTAGTGTTGCTGGGGCCGCTGGAGCAATGTCGAGGTGTTGTAGCGGCGTGGTTGGCTTGAGGCTTTGCGTGGAGCCCTAGTCGGATGAAGGAAGTGCCCGTGCAAGGGCTTCAGAGAAGAGGAGAGGGACCGCCGGTGACAACATGATCTATATCAGAACATCGTTCTAAGACCACTGCTCTGATACAATGTGGAGAGAGATGAGACATGCAATAAGTTATCTATTCATGAGGTCCTAGGGTTCTCTTATATAAAGGAGAAACCTAGTGGCAAATTACTTAGTGTAAATAGAAAGAAAAGGTAATAATAAAAAGGATAATAAAAGATAATTAATATCTCAAGAAATAATGATACTAAGAAATTATTCGATGTAATAAATAATTGAATTGCTTGAGCTTCAAAAAATGCAAATCGAGCATGTAGACGACTGTCTCTCAATTTTGAAGTAGAGAGTGAGAGAGATGACCTCGAATAGTGATTTGAGAGAGAAAGGGGTTTCACCTTGGAATGTGTGTTCTCAACAATGGGTATATGATCCTATTTATAGTGGTGGACTACCTTTAAAAAATATAGCTGTTGGAAACAAATTCAGAAAGAAATCATCAAGATTTGATACATATGATCGATCATACAAGGAAAGTGTTGGAGTATTTGGTTATGCGCCTATTGAGTTTTAGATGGGTAAATGGATACCTCCAGGATCCATTTACCCCATCCATATGTTTAGTCCCACATCTACCAGTGGTGGGACTTGGAGGCTCTGTGGAGGCTATATAAGGAGCCCCAGGCCTCCTATATCAGATGAGAAAAGGTAATGAAGCATATGCCCCTTTGAGGGCTTCTCTCGTGGTTTCATCCCGCTCCTTAGAGAGTAGGGTTCCACGTTAGATCTCTGAGTTCCATGTTTTATATTTCTATCTTTATGCTATGTTTATCATTTTTGCTTCCTATTTTTCTAACATGGTATCAGAGCTGGTTCGATTCTCGAGAAGTTGTTCTTAAATATTTTATATTTATCGAGATTCATTTTTAAAGTTCTTGAAGATCATTCCGAAGAGAGTTGACATTCATTGATTATTCGAAGATTGCTCGATTTCAAGATCCAGGAGGAGCATCTTTGTTCGTGCGATCTCGCACACAACATCACGCAGGCGACCCTCCAAGATCAGGCGGAGCCCTAGCCGCATCAGGGGAAAACGCAAGAGGCGGTTGCTCCTCTCATTTCTCCTTATCACCTCCGTGGTGCATCCCCAGGCAACAACCGCGCGTCTTCAGGCTAAGCATCCCCATCCCAGGCGCAAGCGAACCCTACACCACTGGCTGCGCGCGTCCTCCAGTTCATGTTCCCTCGTGCATCGCGTGCACAGGGCGCGCACCCCAGGCAGCGGTGCCCTAGCTCGAAGCCGCCCGCACTTCAAGGCGGCACCATCTCCCTAGCGGTGCATTTCCTCCCTGCGGCGGCGACCCCTCTTCAGTTCCAGGCCGCATCACGCCATCATGGTGTATCCTTCTAAAGCCCTAGCCTACTCCCAAAACCCTACCCAGTTTCACGCGACAAAGCCCCAGGCGCGCACCCCCTAGGCGGCGACCTAGGTGCATCGCCCACCCGTTGGCGCATCCGCACGCACAACGAGTCGCTTCAAGGAGCCCCGCCGATCCTCGCGCTTGAGTGATATCTGTTCAGGCCCTTCATGGAAAATCAGAGAGAGAGAGAGAGAGCTTTGGAGGACATGTGAATAAGATGCATGAGCCAAAGGAACGGGTCATAAGCAATCGAAGTAGCTCCAATAAAGCAAGGTTTGATACGAATACACCAAAGATCTACATCGTTTGTATGCCATGAAAATAACAAAAATGCTAAAAAAACTACTCTATAACTGATCTTAGATAACAATCTTTGTACAGATAACAACAACAACAACAACAAAGCCTTTTCCCACAATTAAGTAGGGTCGGCTACATGGATTCTTCGCCTCCATTCAGATTTATCTTGAGTCAATACCGGGCTTATATCCACAAAACTAAGATCCCTTCGTATGGTCTCTTTCCAACACTTCTTGGGCCGTCCTCGCCCTCTCTTAACCGGCGCAACATCCCAACACTCGCATCTCCTAACTGGTGCATCAGCTAATCTTCTTTGCAAATGTCCAAACCATCTTAAGCGATTTTCTCGCATCTATTCCTCGATCGGAGCTACACCAACTTTCTTTCTTACATCATTCCGAATCCGATCTTTATGTGTGTGTCCACACATCCACCTTAACATTTTCATTTCTGCTACATTCATTCTTTGCACATGTTTATGGTTCACAGGCCAACATTCGGATCCATAAAGCATAACAGGTCTCACGGATGCTTTGTAAAACTTTCCTTTAATTTTTAAAGGATTTTTCTTATCACAGAGAACAACAGAGGCTCCTCTCCACTTTAGCCAGCCGGCATTTATTCTATTAGTAACATCTCCATCAATTTCCCCATCATGTTGCAGAATAGATCCCAGATATCTAAAGGAGTCTCTCTTCTGAATGTTATCGTCACCAATCTTCACCTCGATTCCTTCACCATTGCTTCCATCAAAGGTGCACTCCATATATTCCGTCTTAGCCCTACTTATACGAAATCCTTTAGTCTCCAACTCATGTCTCCAGACCTCAAGCTTCTCATTTACTCCATCTCTAGTCTCGTCAATTAACACAATATCATCAGCAAATAACATACACCAAGGTAACTCATCCTGAGTGTGACTTGTCAACTCGTCCATAATCAAAGTAAAAAGAAATGGACTCAAAGCAAAACCTTGATGTAAACCAATGTTGATGTCAAAATATCCAGTCTTCCCAGACGGGGTCCTTACACAAGATAAAGCCCTATCATACATGTCCTTTATGAGGTTAATGTATAGGACATGTACTTGTCTCTTCTCCAACACTCTCCACAATCTTTGTACAAATAATAAGCTTAAAGTTAATTCAAGAGCATAAAATCTCTAGAGAGCTTGAGCTTGAAAGAGATTTCGATATTGCCAACTAAGGTAATAGGAGAAAGAGCACCATTCATTAATGACACAAACTTCACATGTGTAGAAGTCTAGGAGGAGGTTAGAGAATTGCCTTCTCTCGTCAGATGCCTCGAAGCTCCGGAGTCAATGATCTATGCTGAAGCAGAAACAGAAATAGAATTAACTATAATATATGAAGTGGTAGCTAGACAATAGTTGCATGATCAGGGATGGTGTTAGCAGGATAACTCTGCAAGAACAGCATGAGTCAAGGATAATCTGTAGGGGTGAAATGGATAGTCTGTCCCATCTATCCCTGATTAGTATTCATCTCAGTGGAAATGGCAAAATCTTCAGACTTGGCATAATCTTTATTAGTCGCGTTGGGTCTACCAAAATTCGTCCAACACTTGTCAGATGGGATGCCCCATATATAACAGTGCATACGTGATGATAACTATATCATCAACCACATCCAGAGCTCGATCTCAACCTTCATGGGAACTAGAACGACCACATCGTATAGGTGATGCGAGAAAAGTTGTTGTCTTCATTACTTGGACTCAAGGTTTTAAAAAACGTGAGGCGTATCGAGGCACTTTCCCAATATTGCCTCGAGGCGTAAGCCTCAATGCGTATCGAGGCGTAAGCCTCACTCGTGAAAGAAAATTTTTCATAAAATACAAAAATTAATCGTAATTAAAAATTTCAAGTTCTAGAAATTAAATAGTCATGATTAAATACATAACTCCATGACATTTCAAGGCTAACATCATGGTTTAAACATCAAAGTTGTTATATAACTCTCTTTATTTGGACTCTAAATCTGTAAGGAGTCAAGTGAATATGGATATGCAAGCACAATAATGGGCAACTCTCCACAAAATTTAAAGTTTTGAATAAAATTTAACTAAAGGAACTAGATGTAACACACCATTTTCAAATTAGGTGAGATATGTGTGTCATTCAATTGAGATGGATAAGAGAGTAAGCAATGAATCAATGATCACTTTTACTTTACCATAAGGATTGGGGGATAAAATACTTGAATATTGCATGTTATGACCACCTTTGTTCATGCATGCTTTAATGTATATTAGTTTAGTCTCGATTGAATAGAAGAAAAGATGAGACATGTTTTAAGGACTCAAGACTCAATTTTTTGTTCACATTGATTTATAAAGAACATGCATAACAAAGTAAAAATAAGCTTAATACTTTAATAAACTAAAAAAATACATTTCAGTGAATTGTGAGCTTAAGGACTTGAAAATACTTGTCTACAAAAGATTAAAAATCCACAATCAAAAAGAAAAAGAAAAAATATTGTAAAAAAAAAAATCAGCACACAAATGAGGCAGCGCCTCGAGGCTGGCCTCATAAGCCTCGAGGCGCATGCCTCACTGAGGCTGCATGAGGCTATAGCCTCGAGGCGTTTTTCCTTGAAAAACGCCTCGAGTCGTACGCCTCAGCGCCTCGAGGCGCGTTTTTAAAAGCAATAGCTGAAACACAGTGGGTTCCTCATATAGGCTTATTATCAGTTGGTAATACTAAATAATAGAGTCTTACTGAGAAATTGACCAAATCTGTAAATAGATGTACAAGGTGAGTTTTGGTGGTTTACTAGAATAAGTTTAAGAAAACTCCTCTTACATCTCTTTGGCCTTCTTCATATATAGGAGAGTGAACAATTAACCGATATATGCTGTTAGTTTATCAGGTCATAACTTATTAGTTATTTTGCAACCAAGATTCGTAGTCATTGTCCTCTTCCTCTTCCTTAAGAGGATTGTTTGTTGGATATATCTTTCTCTGACCGCCAAAGAACACCATAAATCCCGAGACCAGAGTACATAATTTTTTGCACCTTTGAGTTTAGCAGTAGTTCCCTATACCACAATAGATGAGGTGGATACTAGGGATTTTTTCTTAGTGGGAGTAGTGACCATTGCAGTCGGATAGAAGAAGAGATAAAAGGAAAAGGTGAAAGAATGTTTACTCAAGCGTGACCAGGAGGGGTACCCCACTGCTGTGCAACACCACCATGCTGGGTGCATGGGAGATTCTGGAGGACAATCGCTTCTGCTGTGCTCTACTGTTGGCTGTGCTCAGAGCACCACACTTATATATGGCCTTAACATATACTAAGTGCAAATTGATACATACTATGCACCGGGGAGTTAATGCAGTCTTGGCGCGGTGCAGACTTGGTGGGATGCAGTCTTGGGGAGTCTCCTTGCAGATGCATGCGTGATGCACTTTTGCCGTTGCGATGGCACAGATATGCTGTGTGCAGATAGCTACTAGGGCATAGATGGTGAAGACTATGCTTGGATGGCGCTCAGATTGCGTAAATGGTGTGCTGAGCAGGCGCAAGGGCATAAATATCATCGAATGACGCAAGGGTTGTGTTCGGATGGCACAAGGATTACACAAGGGTGTGCTTAGATGCCACAAGGGTTGCTCAAGGGTTGTTCTGCTTCAGGAGAACCTCCAAGAAAGTCCTTGTTGAGGACTATTGATCTGACTGCGGAGATGGTGATGGCGATCCTAACATGGAATTTGACGGCTCTAATACCACGTGGAAACATAATGCGATCAATGGGATACTTCCTATTGAAGGGTATGTTTCATATTCTTATATAGGATGAAATTCTTAACACCCAAAATATGGAAAGTATAAAAAATGTCATCAATAAGACTACTAGATATAGGAATGTTAAAAATAGACAGAATTAATGTCTGACCATAGAAAACATCAATATGGGCAGTGACAGGGAGGTTCTTTAGGTTGTTTTGTGCATGTGACGCATAGACATGAGGTGGTGGTGAAATGTTTGGATTGGATGTGGTTGCCTCTGTTGTCAACACCCTTTACTAACATGAGGGTGTGAGTTCTGTTAGCTCATCACACTACTGTATATGACGATGCTCGTTGATGAGGTTGATGATGCTTGGAAGTGAATGCTTGATAATTTCTCTGTTTCAGAGGTTATATAACACACTGAGGACGCAATTTTTTATTCTTCATCAAATGTTGCTTTAGACCATGGTTACTGGGCTGATGAAGGGTGATTGTATGGTCTGCGAGTAAGTGGGGTGTCGATTTGGATAGAACTTTTCCAGTTAGCAGGTGTGGGTAGTAGGACATTGATTGTTCATCTCCTTTAGGTGGCCAGCTGCCGTGGGGATCACGTGGGTAGAGAGGTACAAGCAGCTCAAATGCCTTTTGGATCAGCTTGAGTTGTATGAGGATGGATGGTGATGAGCCAATGTACAGAAGATATCAGGACAAAAGTAGGCAGCTGGAGGTGCTGGGGGCCTTTTGTAGGGTGCGGAATGTGGTGGTATTCAAGGTGAGGTGGAAATTGAGGTATACTAGTTGTATGCACCGTGGAGGCCATTTTTTTGTATTAAGACACGTAAGGGAGAGGTATATTTTCTAAAATGTGACATTTAATGAATTTTGGATGACATCTCACGTCGAGGTTGACAGTAGTCAACCTTCGGCTTCACACATAACAAAGAGTTCAATTTGACAGTATTTCAGAGAGATCCAACTGGATTTTTCGGCACTGGACATTCAAAACACAGAAACAACATATTTGAGTCCTCCAGAATGCTTAACCAACCAATTTGAGTGATGCTAGAATGGTCTAGTCGGTAAAGACCTCTATATTTTTCACCGCAAATGACAGAGATTCTGAACTTGCAGAAACGGCTGGAAGGTCTTACGGAGGCAGAGATTGAGGCACTTCTGGAACAGGTGGAGGAGGAAAAGCAGCGTCTAGCTAGAGGCAACCAGGTTGAATAACACAGTTTATGACCATCAGCAACTATATACTCGACTATTTAAGGTGGTACTGTACATCTTTTCTATACATAGGCAGATTAAGTTTTTCTTGTCTGTGCATAATGGCTATCTGTCAGACTAGGGCTGTACATTTCCTCAAAAATTGCCTATACGCAGCATCTAATTTTTATCATAGTATATTAATCTAAATTGCTGTAAGATTAAATCAAGACAGACATTTTGCAGTCCATTGAACCTTCATATTATACTGTGAAGCATGCCAATATGTATCTTAGTCACACATTGGAGTGGTTTCATTTCAAAACTTTTGCATGCAATGTCTGGTAGTAGTGCAGTGTGCCCAACCACCCAAAAGAACATGGTTCAAAGCCGTTCTTGTGGGGGGGTTATGTTAGGTATCTGACATCTAACATAAAAAATAGTTGGATCTTTCAACATAGATTTGAGTAAGAATCCATGTAACCAACCCTGCTTATAGTGGGAGAAGGCTTCACCATTTTAGTTGACCCTACTTAATGTGGGAAAATGCTTTGTTGTTGTTGTTGTTGATATAAGCATTGATGCATGCAGGACTGCCTGGTGGGCGTTCGTATCCGTTTAACAAATATCTTGGCATGTATCCGTTTTTACGGACTTGATTCACACTTCTCACATCCACTAGATATTCGTATTTGTATCTATATCTGATTCTGAAAAAAGGTAAGTATACGGAGAAGATCGAATCTCTCTGTATTCATCTAGTTGTATATATACTTTGGAAATACACTGTCAGGTTTTTTTAATAAACAGCAAATAATTCATAATTGCATGGAATAATCACAAGCACACATTAATTCGAATGATATACCATAAGTATGCATATGAAGCATCAATTTTGTAATATATTCATGCCATTTGACGCACGCACGCACGCAATTGTATAAAAATCTCAATAGCAAATACAGAGGTAAATGTGTTTCAGAAATCATAAAAATATATGGCGCGTAGATTATTTATCTTTACGTCTATATTTGTATCTTAACAAATTTCTTGGTTTTATCCCTTCTTTACTTCTGCAATATCAGTTATGCTTTTTTAAAAAAGCAGTACCACTTGTGACATTATCTTCTACAAAATTCACAATTCTACCCTTCCGTTAAGGTAAAGTAGAGATGCGTAATTGATAGTACAAAAAGATAGAACTGTCGATTTTGTAAAAATATAGAAGCACAACTATATAGAAAATGAGATGCATAACTGATATTACTTATCAGTAACACCCATGGCGACTGACAAGAGGATATCCAGCTAATTCGTGAGTAGTAGTCAGAGAGGGAGTAGGAAAAGTTTGACCTTAACTAGCAAAATTTCTTTCCTTGGACCAAAGTTAAGAAGGGTACAAGAGATAAAAATCCAATTTTCTAGTTAATGTCACATGAGAACATTGGAAACCATGGAATAATAGAGATGTATCCGAACTAACGATGCAAACGGATGGATATGAATACAGATATAGGTATTATCGTATCCTTATCCATTTTTAATACGAATACGGATACTGACGGATGCTAAAATTATCTTACCATATCCTTAAAAAACGAATGCAAATGTAAAACGGATATTGATCGCATACGAGTAATGTTAAAAATATTCTATAAAATCGACTTAAATATATATCAATTAGATGGAAAACACATGACATAAATTTACTAAATGTGTTTGTATCATAAAAATTATATAAATATGGTTAAAGAATGTATAGAATTATGTTATATAGGGTTAAAAATAGATATATGACTATATTTATATACGAAAACAGATATATGGATATGGATATGGATACAGATATTTTCGGATATCAAAATGATATCCATAACCGTATCCATTTGAAAATGGATACTGATATGGATGTCAAAATCTGTATAAAACTGATACGGTGACATGTCAGATACAAATATATCAATAACCGTTTGCATCCCTAATCCGAACATGTTAGTAACCTTCGTATTTGATTCATATCTCAGATGTTGGAAATATGATATAACATGACGTGGTTCTCACGACTGTCTATTTAAGATCTAAGGGAGGAGAATGTTTGGGACAACACACACTACAACAAAATAAATTTATAATATTTTTTTTGAAATCTGTAGCTATATTGTTCAATGTGGAATATATAACGATGAATAATATTTGTTGCGAAATGATTTTTTATATTAAAAATTAGAGATGATTGTTATATCCATTGCTATATCATTAGTGACAGTTCATATGTCAACGTTTATCAATTACTATTTTTCAAAAGTCGAACTGGTTGTCACTAATTTTTAGTTCAAAAGTTAGCGACGATTTGTCCAAATTTGGGAAAATAGCAATGATCAGAAAGAGGTAAGATCTATTCCTAAATATTAACATGAATCTATCTCTTAATCACAATGACCCAAAGTTGGCAATTAGCATGAAAAGGAACCATGAAACACTTGGAATCTCATAAAAATATATGTTTCCACGAGTTGTTTGTCCATTCACTTCATTAGAAATAAGTCATGGGTTCAAATCGCTCTTTCTCCTTTGCTTGTTGAATGTTTGTTTATTTGTTTGACCTCCAGCTCATTTCCATAAAAAGGAAGGACCCGACTAGGTGGGATAGGATAGCCGAGCTAGAAAAAAACGACAGATAAAGAAAACTCAATTAGGAAAACGAATTCCAAACCATGATCGATTTCTTTTTCAAATCATGATGTAGTTGCAGAGCCCTTCAGTGCCATAAATGACCCAAAATAGGAAGAATCCTATACACTATGTTGATAAATATTAATATTGAGTTTACAGCAGGAGATAATGCTGTGGCTTTCGGACCGTAAGATCATCATCCGAGGGCTTAGATTGGATTCCTCTATATAGTTAGGCTACAGCAAACAAACAAGCAAAGGCATACTACATCTGATGTGTGGTTGGACTTAATCAGATGAAATATTTGCACTCGTGACGTCTAGTTGGAAAAAGTAGGGAATAATTGAATAAGTGGGGACATCGACATAACCATATGCTTATATATATTATATTATATACGCGTAATGTAATGGTCAAGATGCTCTCTCACTTGCTTTTGGGACACAACATGTTCCACACCTTGATATTTGATATTTTCGATACCCAAACACTAGTGTCCCCACTCTTGAAAGACCTCTTTTACCTAACTTTCATCTTTTTGTGATTTCGCACCCAAACTAAGTTGATAATCTTTTATATCAATGATAAATAAATAGATAAATTCCATCATGAGAGAATTGAGCGATTACATACAAGAAATTTTATGTTTGGGTTTTTTTTTTGAGTTTTCACAGTTACGCTTATGTCTCTACCTTTATACAATAATATTTGTGATTTATCTTCTTGCATCGTTAACACGTATTCCCTTCAATTAGTTGGTTGTCTATTTAAGCAAAGTAGAATGTGGTTTGTTCTAGCCAAGGTCTGGTTAAGGAAGAATCTTGGTCCCTTTGCGGAGGGGAGACACGATAGGAGTTTGCATCAAGGCTAGGGGGTGTGAACCGGTGGTGGAGGTGACCCGATGGATGATAAAGGCATGTGGGCTTCACAGCGAATATCCGAGCTGTGCAGAAAGGAGCAAAACCTCCAACTGGTGATAGGCTCAAACTTATTGAAGGTGGTCGAGTAGTAGACGAGGGAGTAAGGGCATGAGGTCATTGGAGGTGGTGTGTTGTGGATGAAAGGGGTGTAGATGGGGTTGGGGGTGGCGAGGGAGGTGGTCAAGGCAGACGGGGTTAAGTGGGAGGGGATTGAGTTGTGTGTGTGTTTGTGGTGGTGGAGAGGGGGGGGGGGGGAGTGCGAATAGGTCGGTGCAATAGAGGGAATGGGAGATCGTAAGAAGGGGGTCATGGTTGTTGAATCGATTCATGGGGAATCAATCATGAAAAAAAGTGGAGAAGCAAAGCTATCTTATGTATACAAGACTATTGGCTTGGCTGGAGCCCCCAATACATAGTATTAAGCATGCCATAGAGGTGCAACAGCTGGAGCGGCAACATGAACAAATGAAGTAGTATTCATTCCTCTCTAGTATGTATGGTGTTGTAAGGTATGAGATATGTTGGACATGCGAGCCCACGACGAGCCATTATACAATAAATGTTATTATAAATCATTCTCTGATCTGAAATGAAGAGTAAGTAATTTGCATAATAGGTCCCTTAGTACAATTAGGGTTATGTACCATGGCCATCTTAATGACCATACAACTGTTGATTCAGATATTGAATCATAGAGGCTGGTGCTTGGATGATATCTAAAGAGTTAGATTGAGGACTCGTCAAGCACTGTCAATTGATTATTAAGAGAGGATCTCCGGCTTGAGAAGAAGATGATAATTCTTCTTTGAAGGTTGATATCTAACCGACCTCTTGATGCATGTCCTCTGCATAGGTGATGATCGACCTAAATGGATATATTAATTGGTACTCGTTGTAGCACGACACTCAGCCAATTATGCAGAACCAAATCAAATGTCTATGTGAAGAGGACTCGATTTTAATTTATATCTTGAGCAAGTCCAGGGTCGAACACTAAGACGCAATGGAACAACTTTGTGTCAATTCAGATCACTTAGCTCTAGGTTTTCAAATGACATTTTTTGTTTTTTTAAATGCAAAATGAATGCGAATGTAAAATACAGTTGAATAAAGTTAATCAGAAAATATACAACTTAACTAAATTAATTTTAATATAAAATTAATCCAATTTACCTAAATTATATTTCTTTTCTAGAAATCTAATCCAATGTTGAATGCAAAGCACATTTTTTTTTGAAATTTTAAGGGTTAAAATGCAATAATGAAAAATGCACACTTTTTATGGGTTTTCACGTAATTTTGTACTCAAACAGAATGTAAAAAAATATGAAAATTTCACTAAAAGTTAAACGTGATGAAATGAAGCTATAGTAATTTTTGGAATTTTTCGAGAATATTTTTTTTTATGATTTTTTATTGAAAGTAAAGTAATTGTGAGTATTTAATTCCTAATAAACCACATTTTAAATTTATACAATGAGCGAATTATCTCAAATTTAATGAGCAATCTAAGAGAGTAGGAATTTCGTAAAAATGATGTTTGTGGATTTAACTGAAAATCAATTACGAAATCAATCATCAATTTATTTGAGGCACAATACATATCCAATTTAGATGAAATATGGAAAGTAATTAAAAATTCAAGGCATCATTTTTTATTTTTGAAGAATTTTTAAAGCATCTGTGAATTAAATATGAATTTAAGATCTCACAGTGGGTAAAATAAGCATTTTTTGCTAATACAATTTTAATTAATTACCCAAAGCTCAAAAAATCCAAATAAATAGCCAACTGATAGAGAATTAGTAACTCAACAATATGCCAATTTTCATTAAAATAAATGATGCAATATTAATATCCAAATTAAATTTTAAACATAGGGATATCCATGTAAAACCGAGTTCAAAGAAACAAAAGAAACTGTGCACAAGGGCACTTTGGAAATAAACGAAACTTGTTGGACAAATGCAATTTTCAAAAATATGAAATAATAAGAAGAGGACCTTCTTCGTAGGTGGTTAGGGCTCGATGAAGGGGCACGCCGGGGCGACGCGGGCGGATGGAAAGGAGCGGCGAGCGATGCTGGAGGAGGGGCGCCACACAGGGTTGGGCTGGGCACGCGACGATGGAGTTGGGATGGGCGCGCGATGACCGCGATCGCGTGATGGAGGAAGGAGGGCGGCCATATGAGACGACGGCGGAGGGCCGCAGGAGCTGCGTTGGGCGGAGGGAGACGATCGCGCGCAGGAGGGCTTCGATGGCAGGTCTTGTGGGCGGAGGAAGGGTGGCGGTTGAAGGTGGGGCGTCGTGCAAGGGGTCGCATGAGCTACAAGGCAGAGGTCGGTATGAGGCTGGAGAGGCACGACTGCTCACAGGAGGGTGGCCACAGTGGCTGCACCTGGTGGGGTCGCAATCGGAGTTGGTTGCACGACCGAAGGGGGTGGGGGGGCGGCAGGCATGCGCCTGCTGCTTCCTCCTGTTCTTTATTATTATTATTTGTAATTTTTAAATTTTGATGTTGTTTTGATATTTTTTTTAATATTTTCTTTTCAGGGAATAGTCACAAATATGAAGAAGGAGGATATGGAGAAAGGAAAGAATGATGATGGTGGTGGTAATGTTGTGATGATGATGGTGGTGGTGTTTGATGAACATGATGTGGTGGTGGAAATGAACGAAGATGAATAAGACACAAAAAATAGACTTTAGATAAAAAATGACAAAGTTGAGATAGAGAATTTACCTGCGTTTCGCCAGATCTGTGGAGCAGCTACGCTGGACTCCTATCGTGACCTCGAGCAGCGTGGCGGATGCGTCGCGAAGCTGAGCGAGCTTGACGGGAAATTCACAACGTGGGGACGGTGGTCGCTGCGGATCTCACCTGAAAGGAGGTCGTCGCTTCATATCAAGGTGGAACGATGTCTCCGATCAACCTTCATGAGCCCTCTCCTTTTTCTCTAACAATGGCCAATAAAGGGAAAATGAAGAAGATGAGATGAATAAAAAGAAGAAGAGTGAGAAGTTGGAAAAAATGAAGTTGGAGATTAAGGAGTTGATGGTTAGAAAAGAAAATGGAGTTGAATGGAAGTTATTGTAGAGAATGATAATAAAAAATGAAATAAAATAGGCTACTAAAAAAGAGAAAATAATAAAAAAGGAAAAGAAATGGAAAATTTGCATAAACATCAACAAAACAAAATGCAACAAACAAACAATTTGTACACATTTTTCGACTTTTCCAATTTTATTTTTTATTTTAATAAAAGATATTTACAAAATAAAAAATAAAATACTAGAAATAAAATAAAATACAAATATATTTTTTGGATTTTTAAGAAATGAGAGAAAGTAAATAAAAAAATGAGAAAAGAAAAATATGTACATTATATAGAAAGTCACTTTGCCTTATTTTCAATAAAAAAATATTTTTTGAGATTTTTTAATTATGTCATTTATTATATAATCAAGAAACTAATAGAAAAAGAAATAAATAAAAAATGATTAGATTTATACAAGAAAAATCAAAGTCACATTTATTGCATTATGTACAATATACAACGAGGTCCTAAAACTTAAATTTTGCAAGCAAGCTCCAATTTTAATGAAACCACTTTCACTGGATAGATAATTTTCTAACATAAACTTTAAAAGTAAGTTTGATGAATTTGGAGTTCATACTGAGCGGGAATTTGGCCGGGAAGCTGGACTTTAGGGCTTTTTCTCTTTGGGATCTAGGAGTATTTATTTGGAGTGAAATTTATTTTGTATTTTTATATTTTTATATACATTTTTATAATCCATTCAAAGAAAGAATTAATCAAAATTGCATTTTAGTCCCTGAGTTTTTTCATAATTGCATCTAATTTATTATTTGCTTAAAAAATATAAAAAAATATCTCGTTGAAAACCTAACTTCGAGATCAACTGTAAATCAACCTAAGGAGACAATTGCCTCCTAAAGTTCGACATTAGACTTCCCAAGTAAAAAAAGTTGACTGATCGCTTTAATTGGACAAATAATTAAAATTGTGGTTTTTGGTCAATCCTTACTTGCCCGAATACTACAACAAAACAATAAATTAACAAGGGTATTTCATGATTATTCAAATGGCGTCGTTGCCGGATAGGCACGACTTAGGTTGTTTTTAGAAAATAAAGTCTATGGATTTTCCACCCTGGGTAGTCTGACCCCCAGTTCTTCTTGTGTTTATTTCTTTATTTATTTTTTCAGCATTTTCCCTTTTATTTTGTATATTTTTTGGTGAATCTCTCTAATATTCATTGTTTAATTTTTCGTGTGAGGTACTTGGTGAACTTGGAGTGACCTTTTTGGAAGCTGTCACAACTCGAAGAGACCAGACACACGAGGAATTTAATTTTGAGAGAGAGTGATCTTATTTAATTAAATTGCTCATTTCTAGTGGTTCCCGATCGTGTCATTTCCATTGGTTCCCGATCGGGTCATCGTAGTGGTTCCATATCAGGTCTCTAGTGAGGGTGGGGCCCAATTTGAGTGGTTCGTAGTCCTAGGATTGCACCACAGCTATTAGAGCTACCAGGATTTTTTATGCTCTTAAGACTAGGACCACACTGCACTTAATTATACACACTAGATCGATTTTCATTTAGCCAAATTAATTTGTTATATCACTTGCTAATAGACATTTTTTCTCTAGGTGCGATTTCCCGTGCATGCATTATATTTTTTTTAGGAAAATTTCAATTCTGTTTAGCATATTGCACGAAGATTGCAAGGAAACAATGTAAGTATCTTTGACACAGCATTCATCATCGTATTTCCCGTTGCACGACCTTTTCGATTCTCCTCAGTTCTCATTCACTAAGGAATAAAGGAAATTGGAATCTCCGTGTAGACATGCATTGATCTCCACTCAAATTCAAAGTGATAACCAAATTAAAATTGAGACTGCTAAACAAAGCTGACTTAACTAAACCCATAAAATCAAGAATTTTTACGGGAGAGCAACCCCATCATTGTTTGATTTTACTGCAAGTGAGAGAGGGACGGATACTAGGATAGAGCCAAGTCAGGATTTTTAGATTGACTACTGATTCTACAAAAACAATTATCCACTTCTCAGTAAGGATCTACGGGTAGATCTACGGGTAGTCGGTAAATGATTTGGATTTCCTTAGCAGAGTAGGAGGTTTAGTTGACACCATGTAAGGTCCCATCCTCAAGTAACGGGTAGTCGTATTATACGGTCCGTACTTACTCTCAAACTGTCTGAAAGTGGGTGCAACTAGTTGGAAGAATCGGGTCAATCTTTAGGAAAATACAGGCACCTAACAGGTCGTTAACTCTTTCAAAATTTTGCATTTATCACCAACTAAAATGGATAAGATAATTTGGTTGAACCGTTGCGGCCTTCACTGAGTTGAGTTGGTGAATTCGGTGTTTGCATTTGTGTATTGAATTGTGTGACAACTGCACACATAGATCTTGGTTTCACAAATCTATTTTGTCCATTCCATTCGAAGATGTCAGAATATTGGCATTCACACCCAAACTCCGCGGGTTGCGCTCTCATGACAAATTCCCAATATTCTTTTCTATTTTCTTTTCATAGGAACCCTCTCTTTGAGGTAGTTTCTCCCCAGCCATCATTCTCTTCACCCGCCCACCCACCCTTGGTTGAAACTTTGAGATACAAACTGCTCATAGAATCGAACATGTTCTATGAATACACAATAGAGCGAGCGAATTCGACGATGAATATAGGCATAACCGACTTTGATAGAAGAAAATGACTCTCGGTTACATATGATAATTCACTATTTGAACCATCCTCTACTCGGGATGACTCACATCCCGAGTATGATCACTTTTCCTTTGACCACACAGATGACACCCAAAGTCAAGAAAATAGGACTCATGATGACCAGACCTAATCACAGAGGCGGACTACATCTTGGTTCAGGAGAAAATGCCAATGTTGCGGCATACTGAGCATAGTCACTCATCTACGAGTCATGAGACAATAGCGGATGACATAGCTCAGATCAATAAGAAAATCGAGATTTTACAGAATAATTTGGTAATGTCATCCAAATAGTAAAGGACATGATAATTAACGAAGAGGAATCAGGATGATCACAAAGTGAACTCAAAACACATAATGTGCATGATTCCCACACACAGACACCAAATACCATCGATCAATCCACTGACCATCCTACTGAATCTATTGAAAATTCTAAAAAAAATCAAGAAATCAGAAAATTCAAAAAATTTGGACAACATCAATATGGAAGCGAATTGTAAAAGTCTGATTATAGAGCTTCCATTAATCAAGGCCATAGAGTATGTACCCGATCTTCAGAGATTTGTGAAGAGTCGACTATCATCTAAGAAGACAGGAAAGAAAAGATCTCGAACTGAATATCATCTAATTACTATGGCCAGTTGGCCAGTTCAATGGTGCTGGCCCAGAGAAGCAAGACACATAAAGTCAAAGGGTTGATCAAGGTGACTTGTGAAATCGAGAATTATGAGTTTAATAATGTTCGGATTGACGACGATTCTACCCTGAATATCTTCTCGAAGTCCGTGTTTGACCGACTCGAACTCGGACCGCTCAAAAAGACCCGAGTGATCGTTCAATTTCCTGACCGACCACAAAAAGATCGAGAGGAATTTTTCTGTCGTCATTACTTTCCTAGGTGTCACACATATAGTGGACTTCATTGTCCTGGACATTGAACATCGAGGAGATGTATATGAGTCTCCCATTATTTTGGAATATTCATAACTAGCTTCCGTTAGAGCGACTAACTGCGAGACTCAAGACATTGTATTCTCGAACCCAAAAACAATCGATTGAATTCTCAAGGACACACCAAATTCTGAGACAGCCGAATAAGAAATCGGTAATCGTGACATAGAATATTCCTCATATGCCTAGACCTTTCCACTTATCACAAACACAAACGAAGAAGAGACATCTTATGAAATAGCTGACGAGGCTATAAAAGTGAATAAAATCAACCAAGATGCATCCGATTTACCACACCCAGACAAGGTTATTTCAGATCTCCTTGAGTCCACACATGTAAAGCCAATAGAGAGCAAATACTCAGGACATGTGTTGACCTTATAAGAATATTACAATTTATATGGAGACTCATCTGATAAAGAACATATGGTCAGTATCCCACAAAGAATACCTCCTGAACCAACTAAGAATGTCACTTTCAACATTTCGGAAAAAGAATCTTCGTAGGATTCCTCATTAAGTTCGGAGGATGTGATAAAAATGAGAGAGCTCAGTTCGGAGAATCTGGAGCATGATCGGAATAAGCAGTCATACGTCGACCCACGTTGGAATTTTCCCGCCCCTCTATTATTCTTCTAGGTTGACTCTGCTGATCCCATTCAATACACCGGAACAATTCATTATGACCAAACTGATACTTGTTCATCTGAATATTCAGAAGAAGAACATATTGACCCGAAAACTGAGCAAACTCTGAGAAAGCAGCTCAAGAATAAGAATAGTTGGAGTGACATGACCTTTAATCATTATTCTTCCAATGACAGATCCGACGATGGCTGGGAATCTTCTTATTCATCTTTTTCCTATCAATATTCCCTTCCACCACATGTCTTGAAAAAGATTGGTCGTAAACCTCCTTGATCTTATGCCACCCTTTCCCCCGCCCCAATCAGTTCCCTGTACATTTTCTTCCTATACATAAAGGCCTAAGTATGGGGGGACCGATGCCATCTGTATTTACTCATCATTCTATTCCCTACTCGATATGCATATTCTCTAGATCTCATTGGTTCTCATACTCACTCATGTCATATACTTAGGCTGCCCAGAGCCTAAGTATAAGGGGACCGATGCCCGTCTTGTTTATATTCATTCATTTCTCTTCTTGACCTCGACCGCTTTACTTTTTGATCTTCTTCTATACTTAGGCTAACCAGAGCCTAAGTATAGGAGGTGGTCGACTTCTATACTCCTTTTTATTTTCTTTTTACTCTCCTACGCTTAGCACGAGCTATGTCTTTTTATCGCTTCTTGTACTCTGAGGACGTAGCATACGCTAAGCATAGGGGGCATGTATATATTACATATATACTTTACTCATAGCTTGTACTCTCACGTATTTTCATATATATTATGCAATAATTACGAGATGGATAAAATAAAAACCAAAATAGAAAAAAATCAAAAAAATAAAAAAAAATTACTCTTTCATATCATCCTTGCATTCATACAAAAAAATGACAAAAAAATTCATCTTGCATTTCAGTTGCAGAAGCATATGCAAAGTGAAAATTTATTGGGTTCCGAACTGAGTTAGGAATAGAAGTAGAGAGTAGTCTTGACTTGGCCTTAATCTACCTAATTTCTAGAGGGACTTCATCGAGAAAGAGGATTTTAGAAGGTTCAAGTCTTTGACTTAATTCCTCGAGTTTCATATGACAATGTGTAGCCTTTGACTCTTAGTGTCTAACCTGGTCTCCTAATTCTGAGTATGACTTCTGAATAGGGAATTAATCTGTTCTCTCGTACTATGCACTTAGCTCAATTTAGATGTGGTGTTGGAAGACTGTGTGGGTCTCTTTTCTGGTAGCGTGGACATCTAAAGACTGGAGTATGGGTTGAAATAAAGCTTCGGATATGTGATGGACGACTGGGCACAATTTTTAAGACCCCAAAACATGTACGGAAAAAAGATTCCATATCCGTAGGGGCACAACAAGATCCATGTAGAGTTACCAAAACTCCATACTAAAAAGAAGTCAAACTACCAAATAAATATTTGACCAAAAAGGTCCAAGCTTCAAGAAAAACTGCAGATCTTGGTGGAGAATTGGCTAAACTGGCCGGCTTCACAAGGAGAGGTGACTACACTGGTCACCCTCCAGTCCTTTTCCCCTTCTTCTAAGTTCTCCCACTTTTCGATTGTGAACACATCATAACAGATCTTAGAAGGAAATACCTGACTTCCTGAGGATGAGTTACTGGGAGAGACGTTTGCATGGTAGTCCGGTATTCTTAATGGGAAGAGCTAAAACCTTTCACATACATGAGACAAGTTCAATGTTCATGGGATATGCTTTGGGAGAAGGATTGATCTAAGATGACTTCTGAGCCGAATCTGTTACAATGATATGTAGAACTCGAGAGATGTTGATTTTAAAATCATAATTTTCACAGAAGTTCCACCACACTATTAATCCAAAGGTCATGTTTTTTACCTTTTGTTCATGATCTTGGTATGAAACCCAAAATCATTTCATTTTTGCATTTCATTTTAGTTGCTCGGAGACGATCAAGATTTAAGCACAGGAAGTTCACTCATTGCAAAACAAGCCTCACAAGGCATATCTTAACTCACACCGAACTACACATTTGAAAGTCATATCCATCATTTAGTTATTAACAACATGCGAACTCCATTGTCCTCAATGGTATAAGGCACAAGTAAGGATTTGCAATCTTGAATCCATCTCTTTGTATTATAATTGAGTAAAAGTATCTGAAAATCTATATTTTTCTTTGGATATGGAAAAATGGTTCGTCGTTCGACTCCTTCGGTTAACACATCAAGGAATTCCCTTCACGAGGCTAATGCTCGAAATATCATTTAATGTTGCCACACCATGTAATATTCTGAGTGCTGACCTATGTATGAAATCGAACATTAGACTACCAACCACGCTACTTGGAAGCAAACCCCATCAAGCAAACACTATAAATCAAACGTTGGACCTCAATTACAACGCATCACCCAACTCATGTGTCAAGGTCACAACTATACAAGTTCCTAATTGGTGATCTGATAGTGCATGCTTATCCCTTGCGACACTTCTCTCCATCTACCGTTGTACCACATGAAACATATGATGTGCAAGGTAAAGGTCCAACGTGGAAAGAGTATCCACATGACCAAAACAACCACAAGTAAGCGCTAATGACCTGTTTGAAGATTCGAATCATCTGGCATACTTATACATTACACTATGTCCTCTAATGATGCTCATATTTGATATATTCATTATAACCTACGCATATGTATTTACATTCATTCATTGTTATGTACTCATTAGTATACTACTTGCTATACAAGTGCTTGTTTTATATTACATGCATACATTCCTTGTACATATGTACATGTATGGTGTATAGGTATATAAATTTACTATACAGGTCCACCTACTCGACGTATCAGTACACTGCTCTAGTGTTTCGATGCGTGTACCGGTATAAATTCTTGATGTTAACTTATTGTGTTGTTCCTTACATGATTGGTGTACTAGCACACATGTTCAGTGTACTGGCATATCCGAAAACTTGGCACAAAAATGTTGGTTTTCTTAGTCAATTTTTGGTGTATTTTAAGAGGCTTTGTCCCCATTAGCCTAATTGATTGCAAGTTGAATAAGCTATGATCCTCTTTAGATCGCTCTTTAATATTCCAATGATTTTCCTCCCACATGTACCATTCCTTCTGGTGCATTTTCATCCATGTTTAGGCAAAAATTCCCAAGCATACATGGTATGATACAACATTAACAACTACAATACTCATGGCACAAGAAAATACTTAAGGCTCTAGGCTATTCAAGCACATAGGATCTTAGAAACCACACGGAATCAACAACAAGGAGGGAATGAACCATTACCTTCAAGGATGTTCCCATAGGTATCTCCTCCTGCACAGAAATGGTGTTTCTTGAGTTCCTCGTATAATGTCTATGTGTACACAATGTGTACTTTGAAACATTCTTTGCAACATTGCCCATAAATCGTCTATCGGATGATTTTTCCAGCAACAATGGCAACCTTCCGACGAGGATTCCAAGGAGGGGGCGAAGCACCAACAAGGTGGTGGGAAAGGGTGTTGGCTTTGTGTAGTCCACCCCTCTATTTAGTTCGGATCCGTAAATGGATCCCAACTATTTTGCGCTAAAATACACGTATCTTGAGCTCTCAAACTCGGTTTCGGTGTTCTTAGGCTCATTGATAAGGTCTCGACGAGTTCCATACCACCCAATGATCATTTGTTCCATTTGGATATTGAGACTCTCTATATTTTAAAATTAATGGATTTCTCAGTGAAGGCTTGTAAAACTGAAGGTGCTCATTACAATCGTAATGAGCTTTGTGCTCATTGGAAAAGCCTTCTTCATACATACATATATACATACATACATATATATATATATATGTATGTATGTATGTGTATGTATGTATATATACGAGAGATGGAGAGAGAGAGATATGAAGTTCTAAATGAGCACAAGCTCATTAAGAAAATGAGAAGCATATATAGGATCTAATTCATCGGTTTTCCATCCAATGATAGAGATTGAAATCACTTTGAATGTAAGTAGTAGTTTTGGAACACACTAATCCATTATCTTCCTTTATACTATTCAATAAATGTTAATCAAATATTTATTTTTATTTATCATGTCCGTAAATTTTGAAATCCAGCCATCAAGATTTTCCTTTTTATCCACAAATATTAATACTCAACTCAAGGTTGTTGCGATGGAGGAACATGTGAAGAAGACTGTCGTCGTCGCTGTGGAGGAGAACACCATCGTTGTCGTGAAGGAGGATGTCACCACCATCGTGGAGTAGAATGCCTCATCTTTTTCTAATAAAGTCGCTACATAGACTATTTATAAATCTTTGTTGGTTTTTACGATGATTATCATTTTATTACAACTATATTAGCATTTTTTATAACTTCATAGAGGAGAGGACGGCAAAGTTATAAAAAGTATAATACAAAGGTGTTAAAACAATGATGAAAGACTTGTAAAAAAATCAATAAGGAATTGTAAAAAAAAGAAATAGAGCTGTAAAATTAAGCACGAAGCGTAAAAAATTACTAAGTTGTTAAAGATGAATATGAAGTGTGAAATAAACACAAATTTGTAAAAAATGAATAAGAAGTTGTAAAAAAGTTAACGCAAAGTTGTAAAATCTACGGTTATAAAATGATTGAATATGTATATAACAAATGATTACGAAGTTATAAAAATGTAGTAAAAATTTTGTAATAAATAATCATGAGATTGTAAAATGTATATTCGATATCTTCTTAAAAAGGCATGATTTAACTTTATTTACAAATTTGTAAATATAGGAACAAATGAAAATAAATTTTTTGTAAATCGAAAAGTGATTTTCTTATGATGAATGATGAAATGCTAAAATCATTTGTTTATAAGTTTGTTAATGAGCCATGTGCTAGTTGGAATCTAACCCTCTTTATAAGTGCATGTGCATAATTTTATTAGGGGTAGACAAGATAGTTACTATACCTTTTTTATTTTTTGTGTCATTTTTAATAACATTTAAAATATTTAGATCATTTAATATCAATTTGTTCCAATTAAAGATTCAACTCAATTGGATATTTATATCCTAACCATCAACTTTATTGAATTTTAATGTTCTCAAAATCGATGCTCCCTTCTAGATGAACATGTTAGGAATGTCTTATTTACACGAATTTGAAATGCATATTTCTCTTATCAATCTAAGTTAATCCCCAAGTGTTACTAAAAATAACCCAAAAAAGTAAAAAAAAAGGTGGGAGTAACTATCTCGGTTACCCCTAGGGCAATTGTATTTTATCCTATATATGAATATATGTTTGTGTGTTCACACACGTGTAAGCACATGTATACAAAGCACACACATAGATATGTGTGTGTGCAGAGAGAGAGAGAGAGCATTTTCAAATGATCACATTGCTCATTAACGAACTAACATGCATGTCATTTCAACCTTTCTTATCTGATCTTTCATCATTATTTATTACACAAAGACCACTCCATAATTTTACAAAAAAAGTGGAATGTCTATTTATTTCCATGTTTACTGGTTTGCGAATGGTAATATAAATCATGTCGTTTTTAGAAGATCTTGAATATGTGTGGGAGCATTATTTGTTACAATTTCGTAAATATGTTTTACAACTTCGTACTTATTTATTACAAATCTTTTGTTATATTTTACAACTTTATGTTCAACTTTTATGTATACCTACATAGTTTTATGACTCTAACTCAGATTGTTTTCATTTTTTTACCATAAGCTCGGTTTTTACAACTTCATGTCATTTTTAGAATTCATGATTTTTTTTTACAATTTCATGTTCATTTTTTACAACTCAATGTATTTTTTACAACTTGCTATTGATTTTTCTCAATTTCATTATTATTTTTTACACCTTTGTGGTATACTTTTTAGTACTTCGTCATCCTTCCATCCAAACCCCTTTGCCTAAATAGCACTTATGCCTAACACCTCCACCCAAATGACACCTCTGCTTAAATGCCTTCGCCCAAACACCCACGCATTAGTACCACTGCTCAAACACATCCTCCTTAACCCTCATGGTGTCACATTATTACCATGATCTTCTTGTCATCGTTGCTTCTTGGATGGTACTTGTGTGCTCCATCTTGGTGGTCCTCCATAGGTAGAGAGAGATGCCACCTCGTCCTCGTGGCATCACCGCTGTGGAACAATTACCTTCTCCTCCATCCTCATAGTGGTGTGTCACCACCATTGTCCCTTTCTTACTGTTACTTGTGTGTCTAACCATGGTGGTCCTTTACTAATTTAGCCCTAAATATTCTAGATGGAGTTGTGATGATTGTAGCGATGCTGATGATGTCAGAGGGGATAGTGAGGATTGGATGTTGATGAACTAATTGAGAGAATACATAGAAAGATTTGATTGAGATTTATTTGACTTAAAAAGAGAATGAAGATAGATTGACAATGAACATGACATCAACATAAACCAATAAAATGATGAAACCATCACATTAGAATTTCTTGATGATGACAAAATCATTTGAAGTAGTCTTTTTGTAGTCATGTTTCCTATAAAAGGCCGAAAAATCATAAACCATTCTTTAATCGATACAAGGGTTTTCTGAATATGCAAACATAGTCTACTTTTCTTTTGACCTCTAATCCTTCTGATCGTGCCATGTAGATTATGTCTTTGGGATCACAACGGAGAAGGGCAGTCTTCACATAAATCTACTCAATCTTTAAGTCTTGACTAACTGCTAGACTGAGAATAATTCTGATTGATGACTTCATTACAGGAGAGAATATCTCATCAAAATCAACATCCATTTATAGGTTGAAGTTTTTCACAACAAACCTAGCTTCTTATCTTTGATTTAAAAAATTTTCATCATGCACCACTCTAAAAATCCACTTATTTTTTAAAGTTATTTTTCCTAGGCAACTTTACAAGATCAAATGTATGGTTGTGATGAATACCCATTCACTCACCTTTATTCCTTTATTTATCTTTAAAACCCTACTTAAATACATGTGAATATAGCTAACTTATACAAATTAACAATATGCCATTTACCTATAAATAGTACTCAGATACATGTATTTAAATACAAAATAAATGAATAAAGAAAAGAAAAGAAAAATAAGGGAAGTATTGCAAATACTTACTGACCTTAAACACTGAGACTAGGCCAATATTGACTTGATCAACAAGAAATAAAGTAATGGAAGATAAGAGCATAGAAATATAGATAAAAAGGCAATGTCACCTATAAACCCTAGGTGACCTGTACACTGTATATAGCTGAGACTTTTACTAATTTATACACATTTTTTACACTTAAAATAAAAATATTTTCAATATAAAGCATGTATATAAAAATAATAGAAAAAGATAAAAATTGATTGTACATAAAAATAGGGTATAATGTGACTGGGATACATAGATAAAAAGCCACAAACAGAACTTCACAGATCCATATCTTCTCTATATGAACTCAAAATGGACCAAACTAACCTCTATTTTACTCTAAAATAAATTTTCTGTCTAATGAAGGTTATTTCATTAAAATTGGAGTTAAGATACAAAATATAGCTTTTGGGGTCCCACAGTATACTTTACCTATATATTTTTGTACATTTAATTAATTCATTATAATTTTACTCTTTTCTATATTTTTCAATATTTGTAAATATTATTTGAATTATATTAAAACTATAAACATAAAAATAAATAATTAAAAATTCTATTAAAATAAATAATACAATAAAATACATAGGAAAACTATACATATATTATACATACTTATATTTATTTAAGTATGTAAATAAAGTCAGAAAATTGAAATAAAAAGATAAAAATGTATAATTAAATATATTATAAATTTAAAATTATGTACATAAAATAATAAATATAAATATAAAATATAAAACAAAAATCAAATACTTCATATAGGTAATTATACATATAATTATACTTGTAAAAACTAACATATAATAAATAGGTTGATATCAATGAATAAAAATCACATAAAAATAGTACATAAAATAGAAACAACTTTCATATTTTTAAGAAAATTTAATAAAATCCTTTTTACATTTTATTTATATTTAATTTATATTTTACTTTCTGGTTTATCTTTAGCGGCTAACGTAGCCCAATCAAGTGCAAGTCTTTGTTGACCAGCCCATCAACTGTACCTGCGCTTAACCTTAGGCGTGTCAGAATGATGACCCCCTATCTTCTCCAACTTTTGCCGACTGAATCTTGCATTTTTGGGACTCGATTCCTTCTGTGAATCAATTCTCATTCATTATTCTTTCACTCCACAGTGATTCCTCGAACGATGGAGCATCGATTCACTTGCAAACCCTAATCCAAGTCACATCTCTATTTATCTTGTCTATGACCTCCATTTAAATTTGATCCATCTTGACCCATCTTCATCCCCTTTTCTCTTCACCTGGAGCATCCCTAGTGATAGTGGGTGAATCTCCTAAGATCTAGGCGCAGAGAAGGAGGTGGAGAGGCAAGATCTAACCCTCGTCGGACTTGCTCGGGTGAAGGTTCTTTGCTCCCTATCCCCCGGGTTTGAGCATCTCTTTTTCTTGAATTTTTCAGTTCCTAGCACTAACAGTAGGGTAATTTAGCTTTTTATTTCGATTAATCATGTCCCTTATTCCGTAAAATATAAAATCATAGTTCGTCGGAGCTAAGGCTCCGACCACTGTTCTCCATCGTACCATCCCCTGTTTCAACTCGTCGTCCATCCCATATCCTTTTCCATTCACTTCCGAACCTCTAGCACCCATCCATACCCCCTGATCTTGCACAGATCATGAGATCAAGGTCTTCACCTCCGACGCATGCTGGAGACCTCCGCCCCGACTCATCTCGCCATCTTTTTGCCCCAAATCAAGGCCCAGACCTTCACATTTTTGCTTCCAAGCTAACTCTACATGTTTTAGAGCTTGAAGACTTATTTTAGGTCGATTTTTGCATGACCAAAGGTACTCCTGGAGCTCCACTTCCCAATCTATCCAGGACCCTGTTGATGGGTCCCAGACCTCTTTAAGCATCCAATCCAACGCGGAGGAGCATCATCCTCATTTTGAACCACCCGGAAGCCTCCCCCCTAGCCGGAGTCGATCAGGAGCATACCCATTCATTCACCTTTATTCCTTTATTTTATCTTTAAACCCCTAGTTAAATGCATGTAAATATAGATAACTTGTACAAATTAACAATCTGACATTTACCTGTAAATAGTACTCAAATACATGTATTTAAATACAAAATAAATGAATAAAGAAAAGAAAAGAAAGGATGTATTGCAAATATTGACTTGTTCTAGACCCCGAGACTAAGTAAATATTGACTTGGTCGATAAGAAATAAAGTAGGGGAAGATAACAGCATAGAAATACAGAGAAAAAGGCACTGCCACCTAGAAATCCTAGGTGACATGTACACTATATATAGATAAAACTTTCACTAATTTATACACACTCTTTCAGCATTAAACTTCTACAAAAAACACATAGGAAAAAGCAAAATTAATTGTACATAAAAATAGAGTGTAATGTGACTAGGACAAACGGATGAAAAAGACGCAAACAGAACTTCACCGATCCATATCTTCTCCATATGAACTCAAATGGACCAAACCCACCTTTATTGTAATCTAAATTAAAATATCTATCTAATGAAGGTGATTTCATTAAAATTGGAGTTAAGATACAAAATATGACTTTTGGGGTCCCATTGTATACTTTACCTCTATATTTTTATATATTTGATTAATTCTTTATAATTTTACTCTTTTTATATTTTTCAATATTTGTAAATATTATCTAAATTATATTAAACTATAAACATAAAAAAGGATTAAAAATTCCATTAAAATAGATAACATAATAAAATACATAGGTACACTATATTTATATTATGCATACTTATATTGATTCAAGTATATAAATATAGTCAGAAAAATAAAATAAAAAGATATAAATGTGTAATTAACTATATGATAATTATAAAAATTATGTACATAAAATAATAAAAGACAAAATACAAAATAAAATTCAAATGCACTATATACAGGAAATTATACATATAGTTATACTTGTAAAAATTAGCATATAATAAATAGGTCGACAAAATAAATAAAAATCACCTAAAATAGTACATAAAATAAGAAATGAACAACTTTCATATTTTAAGAAAAAAGTTATTAAAATAATTTTATATTTTTTTCTATTTAATTCCTATTTTCCTTTCTGGGTTGTCCTCTAATGCCTGATGTGGCCTAATCAGATGGGGGTCTTAATTTACCCACCGGTCAACTCTACCTGCGCCTAACCCTAAGCGTGTCATAATGCTGACCTCATCTCTTCTCCAATTTGTCCTGGTCGAATCTTGCATTTTCTGGGCTCGATTTCTTTTGTGAATCTGTTCCTCTTTCAATGTTTAATCACACCGTCGTGATTCCTCAAATGATAGAGCATTAATTCACCTACAAATCCTAATCCAATTCGCCTCTCTATTTATCTTCTCCGCCAACCTTCATTTGAATTTGATATGTATTGACCCATCTTAATCCAACTTTCTCTTCACCTTGAGCATCCCCAGTGATAGTGGGTGCATCTCTTGAGATCTAGGCACGAAAAAGGAAGTGGAGAGGTGAGATCCAAGCCTCGTCAGACTTGCTCAGGAAAAGGTTCTATACTCCTCCCCCATGTTTGAGCAGCTCTTTTTCTTTGCTTTTTCAGTTCCTAGCATAGAAGTAGGGTAATTTAGCTTTTTTTATTAATTATGTCCCTTATTCCGTGAAATATAAAATCATAGTTCCTTGGAGCAGAGGCTCTATCCATTGTTCTCCATCGTGCCAGCCCCTGTTCCAACTCATCGTCCATCCTATATCCTTCCCCATTCGCTTCTGAACCTTTAGCACCCATCCATACCCCCTAATCTTGCACAGATCAGGAGATCAAGGTCTTCACCTCCACCGCACGTTGGAGACCTCTGCCCCGACTCATCTTGCCATCTCTTTACCCCAAATCAAGCCCCAAACCTTCGCATTTTTGCACTCAAGCTAACTCTGCAGGTTCTGGAGCTTGAAGACCCCTTTTGGGTTGATTTTTGCAGGACTGGAGGTATTCTTGGAGCTCCGCCTTCCCAAGCTGTCAAAGACCCTATCGATGGGTCCCGAACCTCTAAGAGCATCCCAACCGATACGGAGGAGCATCAGCCTCATTTCGAACCACCTGGGAGCCTCCCTGATAACTGGAGTCGATCAGGAGCCTAGATAGAAGCTCGCCCAGCTAGGAGTTCTTCCCTGTTGTTCCAGGGGTGCTCCTAGCCGTCAGGTCAAAATCCATCCCCAGGTGCAGCAGTCGTCATCCGATCTCGCCAAGCCCAATCGTCAGATACGCGGGCGAGATCTAATCTTAGACCTTCATCTGTGAAGCGATATCGACCATCCAGAGTGTGCCAGATGGATAAGTGTCTCCATATCCGCCATCCACCAACATCTATTGGGGATATACTGCATATTTTCCTCATGCTTTTTGTAATTTTCTTTTAGTCCATAAACATTCATTTGTAGTTCAAATATTTTTGTAATATTTACTCTAAGGGATCTAAGCTTACCATATTTGCACTTTAATCCAATCCACGTCACCTCACATGTCTGTGCGTGTGAGGGGACTACGTATTTTGCAAGGACACCCCCGTGAGTTTGTGTTATTGTTTAGTGTAAGAAATTTATATATAAGTATGATATTTATGAAAATAATTATAACTAGCACATGTAAATGTTTGGATATTATAAAAATACCCCTACAAGTGCGTTTTATATTGAAATATTCAGGATTTTTGCATGTATACCCTTGGACTTTTGTAAAGTCTTTTGGAATGCGATATAACTTTATTTAAATTGCACTTGGGTCCTTTCCATTACATGTACTTAATTTATTGTATTTGGATTATTAAAAATATTATTATGCATATAAAATTTATAGGAAAATTATTTTAAGTATCTGTAACTATTTAAATCTCGTATATTTTTCTTGAGGTAATTAAAAGCATTTTCTTATTTTTAAAAATACAAAAATATTGCATTTTTCTCTTGTTTACATTTAAAAATATGTAAAAAATATAAAAAATCCAAAAAATTTCTCTGTGTGTTCTTTATGTATTTTTGATTTTTTGACCTTTTATTTTTGAAAAAATATTACCAAAAACTCTTAAATTTTAAAAACTCCGAAAACCTTAAATCAGTAAAAACTATATAAAACTCCAAAAATATTTATTTCTATCTATGATTTTATCTAATATATATCATATTAAATCAGTTTTGGAGTTTATTGAAATTTGAATCTATTTTTAAATTCCAAAATAATCCAACCTAGTATTAAGAGTCCTATTTTGACATTTTTAATAAATTAAAAATACAAAAACTATTACAAATTATAATAAAATTAACAAAATAGATAAAAACATTCAAACCTAAAAATATATATTTTATAATTTTTGACCATATATAATTATATTTATAAGAGAAAAGGGATCCTACTCCATGGAGTAAGTAACTTACCTACTCCATTTTCTTCTTTTTCAATTTTTTTTGAAAATGCTTCCATGGATTTTCATAACTATATCCCTCTAATATGTCATTCAAATTTCGTCAGTAACAGAGACTCCTACGGCCTCCATCCAGACAACCATTTTTTAACGGTCACAGATTTACTGTATTTTTCATGTTCTGGATGGAGGCCGTAGGAGTCTCCGTTTCTGACTAAATTTGAATGACATATTAGAGGGATATAATTATACAAATCCATGGAAGCATTTTTCAAAAAAAATAAAAAATTTTGAAAAAAAAAAGAAAGTGGAGTAGGTAAGTTACCTACTCCATGGAGTAGGATCCCTTTCCTCTATTTATAAATACAAAACCTTATATATATAGCTTACATCTATATTATTACTAAATATGACTTATAATTATTAATAATTATTATTATTACCTTAAATATATTTCAAAGCCTTTAAAAAATAAAAGGACTGTACTTGATGGTATTTTCCTGATTATATATATTATATTTATATCCTATATAGTAATTATGTACATATTATATATATATATTTTTGTATATATAATTGTTTCATATTAAATACAAAAAAATTAAATCAGAAAAATATAAAATATTAAAAATCCATGGAAATTAGAAAGCCTTATCAAACACAAAAAAATTGTTGATCTTCTTTTCGAGTATCAATTTTTGTCGCTAACCACGTTGCTCCTTTGTGGTTCGACCTCTATACTTGTGTACTGTACATACTTATTTCTAGGGTATAATAAATTTTAGCTCACCTTATTTATTGCTTGGTCATTATTGCAGGTTAATTGTTGATTGTCGCACTTGAGTCGAGAGTCGAGAGTCGAGAGAGGCGTCAATACGATAATTGTCAGATCTGACTTGTCAGACAACATAGGCCCACCAAGACTGGACGTTAGACCTCCAACTTTAATGATCATCGGGTTGTCATGTAAAGATTGTACTTTATCTTGCATAGCTTTGACCCACTTTTCTTTCTACGCATCCTACATAATATGTTCGTTACGATTCTGGTTCAGCATTGTCCATCAAAGGATCATAATTGTGCGTAGAGTATCTTGTAGATGGATGCCTCTCCCTTGTGAACATGAGGTGCATGCTTACATCAAATGAAGAGCATTCCTCTTGATTGTTGGTGGGAACATCTGTTATGTCAACGTATCTTCCTCAAGATCAAGAGTCTCCTCATGAACTTCATTTGGACCTATATTTGGGGGATACTTCAAAGGAATGAGGTCTACATTAATTAGTTTATAGTTATTCTTGTTATCCATTTGAGCCTGACGTGAATTATTTCTACAATAAATGTTAGTGTAATCTTTGATATATCAATAAAAGTTATTGATTTATTTCACTCTATCTGAGATTAAATGAATGAATGCACAAATAGGGTTATGTACCATGGCCGTCTTAATGATAATACAACTATTGATTCAATGGTTAAATCATAAAGGTTGGTGCTTGGATGAATAACTAAAGAGTTAGATTGAGGACTCATCAAGCACCGTTAAATGATTATTAAGAGATGATCTCTAGCCTGATAAGGAATTGGCAATCCTTCTCTAAAGGATGATATCTAACCGACCTCTTGATGCATGTCCTCTACATAAGAATAGAGATTCGGAGATGTCAGATAAGTTAGGTCAAAGAGTTGACTTAACGAGATCGAGATAACCAAGACCTATGTTGCATTCTCTGTCGATATAGGCATGCATCCTCTGATCGGAGACAGATGTATTGCTATGAGTCTGATTATGTACATTTGGCAGATCAATAGGTTGATGGCCTAATCAAGGTCTATACACCAGCAAGCTGGTGTGCATGCAAGGACATATGAGTAATACGATCTCTCAAAGGGATCATATCGCTTCACTAATGAACCGAAAGACATGAGTTCACTTATGAGGTATTGGGACCGATCAAATTCCATGCATGATCGTCTTTCTTTGGAAGCATGACAAGAATTTGTAAGTGTGATATATGCTTTTGGAAAGCATATGATCGATAACAACTCCCAATGACCGAATGAAAAACTTAATGGTAAAACCTTGAAGAAGATGGTGTAAAATTGATCTAAATCTTCGGATTTATTCTAGCTCTTCCAGTATACATGATGTACATGTATTAGAAATACTTGAGGGTGATGTAATCAATAAACTATTCTATAACCATGACGCTTCCATTCCGAGGGAGTGATGAAATAGATTTGGATTTTAGTGACTACTCAAAGGAGAGAAGTAATCTAATCTTTGTCCAAATATTGTACATTGATCTGAATGTGATTCAGATGCAATAAGAAGATTTGATTTAATCAAGCATCTATGCAAGGTCCCCAAGATATAAATTTGAGATATGATCTCAATATCCAAGTCACTATACATGCAACGTGCAATCGCTCTATCCTTATCTCCAAGTATCCGTGGAGAAAACACATTATTCTTGAAAAATTTCTAGAATAATTGCCTTGTTAAATTGTATATATGAGCGTTGAGAAATTGATAAAATCCATATTAATCACATATATTATAAATATGATTTATAATATATTAGGGAGAGCTATTAATGAAGAGTATTTACAATTTAAATATTTATGTGAATTAGTTTCACATTGAATAATTAATTGAAAATGTAATTTACATTTTATTTTTGTGTGTGTAAATATGATCCACATTTTTCAATGACATGACGAAATTGTCATAAAATAATTTGAAATTATTTTTACGAAATTATTTAAATAAAATTTGTTGTAAATAATTAGAGGACTATGTGAGATGCTCAATCTCACATTATTGAAAAAGAGCCACTCCTTCCATATGGAGAGGGTGGACAACCACCCTTGAGTCGTAATTCAAGGTGTCGTGCCCCCCTCCCTCCATATTAGGAAGGAGCTTGCCTCATTTTCTAATACTTTAATGTATATTCATTTGATTGAATTAATTTATATTGATGATTATTCAATATATTAAATTAAATTAAATTAATTGTTGTTGTATTTTTTACAATAAAATCATGGCTATTGAAAGTAACACAAATCAATATAAACCATCGAATTTGCCAAAATGTTATAAAAGAAGAGGCAACCTTTGCCCTTCTTTTACATCAGAGAATTCACAAGCTCTTTCTCTCTCTTATCATCATCACACCCCTTCCTCTAAAGTGTTTTTACACTTTTTTGACCTATAAAGAATCGTCGTCATCGCTACGCCATTGTGTTGTCGCTTCGACTGCTCATGGATCTTCGTCTTCCTCGATGCTTCTTGTACGCAAAGAATACCTCGGATTTCGTATAACGAAATTAGGAGATCCGTTGCTTGGATCTACATCTTGTATTGCGAGAAGGACGCGTCTCATCAACGTGCTTGCAAGCATCTCCTCCGTCGGGTCGGACTTGAGACATGTTTTCTTCCTTTAGATGCTTTGATCGCAACCATGATTCAAGAGGTATGCCTATATATACTTTGAGGTTTAGATGAAATGATTCAAGAAGTGTTCTCGGATTACGTGGTTTCATTGTTTTAAATTTTTTAAATCTCACTGCCTTGAGCGACTAGTATGACTAGTCGCTCTCAATCGCATATGATGCGATCATCACACTTTTGCGATGTGCTTAAGGTTTGTACCATAACCTTCAAGTGGTATCAGAGATTGGTTGAGATCTTGAATATAATCCAAAACACTATGTGAACATGATTTTGTAATCGGATGCTAGTGAACTCGTTATTTTTGCATTGGATGTAAGATTCGAAATGTTTTTTCACTAAATTAAAAATCTACTGTTTGTTCACTATTTGAGTGTATTTTTTGGTTATTAAAATGTATTTATAAAGTCTAAATACATCCCAAAAAATAGCAGCCTTTTATTGGTATCAAAAGTGCATGAATGTAATTCAAAAAGTTCACGCTACAATATTATTTTTGCATGTATTCATGGATCTGTGTGAAAATGATTTTTTTTACTATTTTAACATCATGAAACATGAAATAAACACTTGGATAGATTAGAGAATCGAAATAGCAAATCGCTCGAACTTATTTCGTACGATTCCAATTATGTTTGCCATAAATATTCCATATTTAGTGGAGATGGATCAGATGATGATTGGATCATCAAATTTCTTTATTTAATATGTTTATCATTCAATGAAAATCATGAAAATTATGTATTTCTTGATTAATCATCAGTGCTCACTGAATGTATGTTTTATGCTAACCCCAGCTTATCCTACAGTAGTTGTAGGACAATCTTTACATGCAAAACATGGTTGTTTAATATGCTTAGAAATTTTAAAATCTCAAAATTATTTTAAAATGCCTAATATTTCTGAGTGATTATTGTAAAGTAAATACTAGTCATCAAAGTTGATTGTGAAAATCGCAAGTACATTGGCATTATTATGTATTGTTCTCAATCGGAATGGTGAAGGTGTCTAGTCATGGTATGCTGGTTTGGTTTACTAATTAGTGCCTTGTATATCAAGGAAATGCTTTCTCCCAGCATAACTCGAGTATACTGGACGGATATATTTTTTAGGAAAGATTAATATGAGTAAGTCAAGTTGTACTCTAATTATTAAAATAGAGAATAATGTGTACCTTTGAGGGTCTATACTATATAATAATATCATGCAGACCCTAATTATTTTTCCGTTGATTGAATTGGATTGATAATTAATTTAATATAATTAAACTAGTTGGATCCAATTAAAATAAACACTCTATTATGAATAGTGATGTAATTCCCTTGAAAGAATTAATTATGTGAATATGATTCATAATAATTAATTAAAATTTGAACATGATATGGAGGATCATATAAATGATATCCATGGTCTAGGAGAAGGGTTCCGTCATCATAGATTGCATGTAGGAGACACATGCCCAAAGTGACAGCTCCTGCATACAAGCGCACATAGATTGGGCTCTTTGCTTCTCGAAAGAGTAAGGCCATATGCGTAGTGACACCAATATCGGTTCCTTATATTATTGGGGTGATATTAGATTGTGTATAATGAGTTTTAATCCTTTTTACGGTTGGTTTGATAAACAATGGGTCAACATCGCCTTAGGGGTACTAGGTCTGGGTGTTAAAGATCGAATTGGGAATGCAAGTTGGAATTGCAAGGTAGAATGGGTTCACGCTTCTTTTTATCCAAGTTACAGTTTCCAATATTATTGGAATGTAACAAAGATAGAAAAAGAGATCTCAGATCTTGTTAGAGATATAGTGGTAAGTGTATCTCTTGCCTTGAAAGTGATCAAGGGAATGCACTTTCAGAGTTGAAAAGGAAATACTGTTTTGATTAAAAATCCTTAATCAAATATTTAATTTGAATATATAATTATTTATATGTTCTATTATAGTGTATTCTTAATTTCATACAATGAAATTCTTGAACCCACTCAGCAGGCTCTTGGAGGTCAATCAATTAACCGGACCAAATTACTCGGATTGGATCCGTAATTTCGATCTTGTCCTTTATGCAGACCACATTTCTTGTATGATGTCTAACGACAAGTATGCAAACCCTACCACACCGGAAGAAACCAAGTTCAATGAAAAATATGATGAAGATCATACATTGGCTCGGTGTTATACTTTGAGATCCTTATCCAATGTGTTGCATAAGTAACATGTGGAGATGGACTCCTGCTAGGATATAATGCATAATCTGAAAGAGATGTTCGGTGATGTAAATTGCACACAATGTTATAATATCATGAAAGAACTTATTCGTTGCAAAATATAGGAAGGGACTTCGATCCGAGAACAAGTGATCAAAATGTTTGGTTACATCTCAGAGATGGGGAGTCTTGGGGTTGAGATTGACGCAAACATGCAGTCCAAATTCATTTTGATGTCTCTCCTCAAGTTTTTCACCAATTATGTGGTATTGTACCATAAATAAAATGAGATTATCTAACGATGAATTCATGCCTTCATTAAAGTTTACATAAGACATAATGAAGAATGAGAATCCCTCTAGAAGTACAATGGTTGCACATGTCAAAGAGAAGTGCGATCAAAAGCAAGGGTCCTGGAAGGGTCTAGAGTAAAGGTGTTGGCCCATCCTCTAATGCTTCAACACTGGCATCAAAGAAAACCGATGTCTGTCATCACTGCAAGAAGCTGGGGCATTGAGAACATAACTTCCCAGAATACCTTAAATATGCAGAGGAAGGTAAAGCTCCAACATGTATAAATTCTACTTTCATCATTGAAACCAATTTTATCATAGGACAAGAATGTAGTTGGATCATCGATTCTGGTGCTTCTTTTCATGTATGCAATTTATTGCACCTATTTCAGGAAATTAAGAATCTTAATGAAGGGGAGATATTCCTCCAGATGGAATCTGATACATTTATTGCAACAGTTATCGCCGGGACCTGCCGACTATCATTATCTAGTAGAAGAGTCCTAGTACTTAAAGAGTATCTTTATGTTTAAGATGTTAGAAGGAACCTTATATTTGTATCTAAGTTAGTTAGAAATGGATATTCATTTCTACTCTATAATAAACTTTATAAATCATAATGATAAATATATCACGGATGATGTTCCAACTTCTAGTGGACTCTAAGAATTGTGCATTGATGAAAATGTCATGAATATTACTACAACCAATAAAAATCATTAAGAGAACTGGAGAGGATAGAAATCATTCAAACATGATTTGGCATCAAAGGCTTGGTCATTATCTGTTGATAGGATCAACATATTGATAAAGGATGGACCCTTAGATTTTCTACAAGTCCAAACTTTACCTATCTGTGAAAATTGTATTCGAGGTAAAATGACTAGGATGCCTTTCCATAAGAAGGTTACAAGATGTAAGGGTATTCTTGACCTAATATATACCGATATATGTGGTTCCTTCAGTGCTATGACCCGAAGTGGATATCGATATTATTTGACGTTTATTGATGATCATTCGTGATATGGGTTTATCTTCCTAATAAGTTATAAATCCGAAACCTTTGCAAAGTTCAAAGAGTTCATGGCTTTAGTAGAGAACCAAACCGATAAGAAGATTAAACAGTTTCGATCTGACAGATGTGGCGATTATCTCTCAGATGAATTTAAGGAATACCTCAAAAAGAGATGAATTGTTTCCAATCTCACTCCTCTGAAACTCTCCAACTTAATGGTGTTACTGAAAGACGCAATAGGACCATCATGGACATAGTCTGTTCAATGATGAGTAAAGCACATTTACCACTTACTTTCTGGGTATATGCAGTAGAGACTGCAATATTTATTCTGAATAACATTCCTAACAAATATGTACCTAAAACTCATCATAAACTTTAGTATAGAACCAAACCCAGTGTTAGACACTTGAGAATTTGGGGTTGCTTGGTCCATGTCAAGAACGTGGATGCAAGCAAGCTAGAATTTCACAATAGAGAGTGCTATTTCATTGGGTATGTAAAGGACAATATCGATACCAACTTTATAACCCTGAGACTTGAAAGATCTTCGTCTCTAAAGATGTAAAATTTCTAGAGGATGGCTTCCTTAAGAGCCAAGACAAAAATTAAGTAAAGGAACTCATTGAATCTCTTGAGGATATTGAGCTTCTTGAACCAGAAACTGAAGAAATAAATGAGGATGTAACACCCATACCTCTTCGAAGGAGTTTAAGGGTGGTTGCACCACCTGAAAGGCATTAGTTCCATGTGTCAGGTGAAACTGACAATGATCCAGCTTCATTGATGAAGCACTCACGGATCATGACATGGATAGATGGATGCTAGCAATGAAGTCTGAAACAAACTCCATGTACAAGAATAGTGTATGGACCTAGAGGATCCAGCTAGAGGGGTAAACTCCATTAGATATAAATGGATATTCAAAAGAAAAAGGAGACTTAATGGGAAGGTAGAGAGCTTCAAGGCACAGCTTGTAGCCAAGGGCTACACACAGAGAGAAGGCATCGACTATGATGAAACATTCTCTCATGTGGCTATACTTAAGTCCATCAGGGTACTGCTAGCTATAGCTGCATATCTTGACTTCGACATCTGATGTCAAGACGACTTTCCTCAATGTATACCTTGAGGAGGATATCTATATGGAGCAGCCCTAAGGCTTCATAACCGAGGAAGGCAAAGTATGTAAGCTGAAGAAATCCATCTATGGGATTAAACAAGCTTCTCATCGCTGGAACATCAGATTCGATGAAACTATAAAGAGTGATGATTTTGTTCAGAATTTGGATAAACCATGTATGTACAAGAAGCTTAGTGGGAGCGCCATTGTGTTCATCATACTTTATGTAGATGGCATACTTATCATCGGAAATGATATAGGAATAATAATCAGTGTTAAAATTTGGCTATCTCATACCTTCAAGATGAAAGATCTTGGAGAAGCCTCTTATATCTTAGTTCTAAAGATGTTCAGAAACAAAGAAAAGATGATTTTAGGATTGTCACAACATGGGTACAGTAAGAAGATATTGGAATGTTTCCATATGGAGAACTCCAAGAAAGGCTTCCTTCCCATAAGACATGGTATCCACCTATCTTAAGGGATGGATCCTCAAAGTATTAAGGATAAGAAAGCCATGGCTGGATGTCCATACACATCAGTTGTGGGAAGCCTAATGTACGACATGATGTGCACAAGGCCAGATATCTGTCATGCAGTGGGAGTGGTAAGTCATTACCAATCCTGCTATGGAGAGAAAAACTGGAATGCAGTGAAGAACATCTTAAAGTATCTAGAAATACGCAAGATTACATCTTGGTCTATGGAAATGGTGATCTTCAAGTCTTAGGATACACAGACTCTGACTTCCAGCCCGATATTGGTGATCAAAAGTCGACATCAAGGTTTGTGTTCGTGTTAAACAACGGTGTTGTGAGCTAGAGAAGAAGGAAACAAAACACTATAGCCGATTCAACAACAGAAGCCGAATACATTACCACATCGGATGTTGTAAAGGAGGCAGTACGGTTGTGCAAGTTCATCCTGGAACTTAGTGTAGTTTCCTCTGATACTCCCATCCTTCTATTCTACGATAATACAGGAGCCATAGCTCAGGTGAAGGAACCCAGATGGCATCAAAAGAGAAAGCACGTGGAATGGAAATACCACACCATTAGGGAGATTCAAAAGCATGGTGACATCACCATCACCAAAGTGGCCTTTACCAAAAGTATTGTTAAAAAATACAAAATAAAAAATCAAAATATATCAAAATCACTTTAATTTATATAACTTTTAAAAAGCTATTTAGTGAAAGTGGTTTCGTATTTTTTAAGGTTAAGGTGTGAAAGTTAGGTTTTGGACCCTTATTGTACAATATACATATATAAAAATTCATTTTAATTATTCTTTACAATTTTTATACTTTTATTTTTTAATTTTTTAAATATTATTTATAGTATATGTACATATTTAAAGTGGAATAGAACCATAAATAAACATAAAAATAAAATAAATATACAAAATACATATATATTTAATACCCCTATTTATTTAAGTGTACATTATATATCAAAAAAATATAAAAAATATGTTTATGTATACAAAAATAAGTTCAAATATTATAAGTGAATAAAATAAATTAATAAAATCAAAATACAAAATAAAAATAAAACACCCAAAACATAGGTAGATATACCTATAAATAAAACCCTAAAAACTAACTTGTAATAAATAAGTTCAAAAAATAATTATAATTCATATTAAAAGACTATAAACAATAACAAATATTTTCTATTTTAAAACTAAAATTACTAAATTCATTTAATATTTATTATTGATTTTATAATGATTTTGGGGCTGGTTTTTCCTAGTTGGTCCACTAGGACCAACCAGATAGCTCCGTTGGTTAACCCCAGTCAACTAGTTGACCTAGCCCTACAACCTTGTCAGACTTAGCCTTTACCTTCCTTTCATCGACTTTTATGGCTCGTATCTTGCGATTTTTTGGGAAGATTACTCTTCCACTTTTCATCCTCGGTCCACCTTGTTACACGCTCGCTCAATTTATCGAGGATTGGATCACTGATTCAAGCATGCACCTCGTTCTTTCCAGCCACTTCACCACATGTGCATAACAATTTATCGAGGTTCGTGACAAGGACATCTCCAGCCCATTTGTTGCGAAGTCAGGCAACTCTAAGGTTGATCTCCACCATCTCTAGCGACATCCGCCTTCATGAGGTCCATATCACAGCCCACGGCTGCTCGAGGTTTGTTTTCTTTGTTTTTAGATAGATTTTAGGCTTAGATTTCATTTCATGCATTTAGGTTAATCGTTCATTGCTTGTTTTAGCGTAAAACATCAAATTCGTAGTTCGTCGGAGGCTAGCTCCTGCGAACACTTCCACCGTGCCTCCGCATGTTTTGACCCTGCAGACCACCTCACCTTCGTTCCCCTCCATCCTCTGATCATTTCACCCACCTCTACTCCTCTCGTTCTTGCACAGAACGAGGAACTGACCCTCCTATCTCTGGCGTCCACCGGAGGGCTCTGTCTGACTCACTCCTCCATCCATTCTCCCTTCTAGAGCTTGCCCGAGTTCCACTCGTATTTGTGAACTGACCCCTGCAGGAAAGGCCAAGAAAGGATGGCTTTTCGAAGCCCATCGAGCAGAAGAGGTGTCCCCAGGTCGATATGCTCTACCAGACTTCATCGTGGCCTCTCGCACCCTTTCGAGACCCTCCACCGGTGCGGGAGGCCCCCTGGGACCTTTTGAAGCCTTTAGGAGCAGGAGAGGAGCTGTCTACCTCGAGAATTTATGGATCAAAGCCTGGCATCCATGTTTTCTTCGCGTGTTCTTTGTGAAGCCCCGGCTATCGTCAGATCAAGAGACGCCTCCAGATCACACAGTTGTCATCGGATGTAAAGCTCCGACGTCATTGATCTCCAACGTCTCCAGAACATTCGAGGCAAACCGACGTCATTGATCTCCAACGTCGACAGTTGGATGCATACGATGTGTATAAGTTGCTAGATCGCCACCATCCACCAGTGCCTACGTTGGGTATTTTACGCAATTAACCCAGCAGATTTTTGTATTTTAATATTCAGTACTCAAACTTTCATCTGTTTCTATTCGATTTTTGTGAAATTTGCATAAAACCCCCCATCTTTATTTTATTTGCAATTAAGTCCAGTCAATGTCACCTCATGTATCGTCCCACTTGAGGTGGTGATTTTGCATATATACCCTACAGGTATTTGTATTTCCTTTTAGTCCAAGAATTTTTAATTCAAATTATATATTTTTCAAAAAATTGCATGTGATTTTTAATTACATATATGGTTGTTTTCTATTTATTTAAAATAACAATTGTGCTCCAAAAATTCTCAAAAAATAGTATTAAACTTCTGGTTGCTTACTTCTTCACGCTATATTTTTACATTTTGAATTTAAGTCTTTTTCTTATTGATTAAAAATTAAAAAGAGCACAAATATTACTTATTTGTAGTATAAAATACCATAAAAATATACAAACTTTTTGAAAAATTCCAAATATATATTATTTATTTATTTTACAACTTAAAAAGCCAAAAACCCTAAAAATAGAAAAAGAAAATACATAAAATTAAAAATATCCAAAATCCTTTATAAAAAATATAAGAATTCTCAAAAACTCTAAAAATATTTTTTTCTATTTTGTATTTTTTTATATTATTATTTATCTATAAAATTGATTTGATGAATTTTGGATAATGTTTGTTATTTTTATTCTTCATTTCAATTCGGCCTATTTATGTAATCCCAAGATTAGGGTATTTTTGACTTTAAAAATCCATAAAACTTGTAAAAAAACCCTAAAAATCACAAAAATAGTAAAAATTATTTAAAACCTAAAAAAATTATTTTCTTTATTTTGTTTATTTGTATTAGTATTTATATATATTATCATGTATTGTATATATAGCCTTATATATTTTTATACTATATATTTATAAGAAAAAGGAAATAAAAATTATATAATATAAAATTAAAAATTAAAAATTAAAAAAATAATATAAAAATTAAAAGTCCATAAAAATACAAAATAAAAAATTGATAAAAATAAATAGACAAGAAGAACACACATTTTTTGACTTAATTTTCATTGATCTCTCGTTTGCTCCCTATGTTCGACACTCTACACATACCTACACTATAGACATCATTTGTAGAGTTATAATGAATTTTAATTCCACATTTTTATTTTCAATGCTTGATTCTTAATTGTGGGTTAGTTGTTGAATTTAGCGAGGTTCTTGAGCGGTTGTTGCATCGATTGCGGTCTCGCCTTGTGAAACCATACGACCCTTGAAAATCTTATTATTTCAGTTAATTGTTGAGATTATACTTTTGATCTTACGTTCAGTCACTTCAGCTATTGTGGTCCCTCCTTGTGTGGACCACACGACCTCTTCACCTGATCAGTTGGCTCTTTCACCCACACAACACAAAAAACTTCATTTCCTCAAAAACCAATCATGAATCTTCGAGGTTTAAAATCACAAGCTGACTTATGTTACTTGTTTCTTCCTCACATATTAAACCTCAGAATCGAAATATGAAAGATCTTCATCGACTTGGAAAATGAATCGCTTGTAATGATGCCATTCTTCCCAAATGTTATATCCATATCCACATGGGAAGATATAAAATTCTCCTAAATAGAGGGAAGACAAATCCAATCCTTGGTTCCTGTGACAAACATGTGGATTTTCTTTAAAAGAGAAAAACTAGACATAAGAGATAAACCTACTTACAAGTAAGGAGACACTCAAATGACAGAATATCCTTAAGAAAAGGTGTAGGTTCCTCCATATCTAATTATTCTAATAAAATATCATCTTCCTCAAGCGACATCACTCTCTTCAAAGAACTCCTTATCGACTTGATCTTCCAAAATATAGAGTTTAATTCTAGACATTCCTCCATGCTAGACTCTGTAAAGAACTAAATCTAGACCACCTTTTTATAGCCTAAGATTCCACTGGTTCATAATCTAACCGTTACACCCAAGGCACCCTTTTAGAGACTAAGACTTCTCTTGAAAAATTGAAAAAGGTTTGTTTTTTAATTTTTCCCCATTTTTTAATTAAAGAATATATGCAAATATATACCTAAATTAATGAGTATAAAATCAAAACAAAAAATTGTACGCATTTGAAAATAATTTATAGAACATAATACAAACCAAGTAAAATATATATAATTTTTCCAAATATTTTACAAACTAATTTTACAAAAAATTTTCAAATCCCCATATACATAGTCCAACATAAATATACCAAAATATGTGAAAGTACGAGCTATGATGGAAAGTATATATGCAATATATGCAGACACCCTCCTATACTTAGCTTGTGCTATGTCCTCGTGGCACAAAGTGGAATGAAAGACATAGCTCGTACTAAGCAAGAAGAGGATGAAAAAAAGCAGGGATAGAACAATAGGTCAGACCCCTCTATACTTAGGCTTTAAATAGCCTAAGTGTAGGACATGAATACATCAACTATGGGTACCAAAATGATTAGGTTAAAAAGAATGGCAGGGACTCAGTCCCTCCTATACTTAATCTAAAAATAGATTAAGTATAAAGAGTGAATAAATAATGAAGAGATTGAGGAGAATATACAAGAGACTCGGTGGAATTCCCTCTATACTTAGGCTCTCAACACAAGCCAAAGTTAGGAGTAAGAAAGTGAAGAATCCACCATCACAAAAGAATACAGTCAGAGTAAAAGAATAGATGAATCTCTAGGATAATGAATCTATCTAATCTATATCTTTCAACTGTGACTTCATGCTGTACTTGAAATATCTGCAAATAAGTTAATTGGCATGAAGTCAATCACTTCAACTGAAATCAGTCGTTCTTCGAATTCAACAAAGTGTTTCAACAGCTACCTGTTGACTAAGAAGGAAGGTACACCTTTTGTGAGATCGGACATCACTAAACTACCATTTCCATGCACTTCCTTAACTATATAAGGACACAGTCATTCAGAATTAAGTTTCCCATGTAAGATCTTTAACTTCACATTAAACAACCATACTGAGAGCCTCAAATTACCCAATGTTAAATGTGTCTATTTATTGTAGTCGGGCAATCAGGATCGATAAAAAATTAACCACACGAATTGATAAATCAACGAATCAATTAATGTGTGATTTTATGCTTATTTTACCTGGGCAAGCCCCAGGGTCGACTCAAGGAAACAAAGGAACAACTTCAGCTCAAATTAGAACACTTAGAACATGGTTTTCCAAGTAGGTTTTTTTGTATTTTTTTATGAAAAAGAAATGCCAATGCACAAATGCGATTGAACTAGGTTATTAAGAAATCAAGCAACTTAGCTAAATTAATTTTAATGTGAAATTAATACAATTCGTACAAGTTATATTTTTCATGAAACCTAATCCAATGATGAATGCAAATATATATTTTTTGGAATTTTTAGGTTTAAAATACAACAATGAAAAATACACACTTTTTAGGGGTTTTTTATGCAATTTTTTGTGCAAACAGAATGTAAAATTAATGAAACATCACGAAAAGTCCAAAGTGGCCTTTACCGATAACGTTGTTGATCCTCTTACCAAACATTTAACTCAGAAGGTTTTTGATTAACATGTCATGAATATGGATTTAAAGATTGTACACGAATGGTTTTGAGGGTTAGTGGGAGATTGCTAGCCATGTGAGCCCCAAGGCAAATCATTTCTACAATAAATGTCATTGTAATATTTGACATATCAATAAAAGTTATTGATTTATTTCATTCCCTATCTGAGATTAAATGAGTGAATGCATTATAAGGTCCCTTAGTAAAATTAAGGTTATGTACCATGGCTATCTTAATGATAATACAACTGTTGATTCAATGGTTGAATCATAGAGGTTAGTGCTTCGATGAATATCTAATGAGTTAGATTAAGGACTCATCAAACACCATCAAATAATCATGAAGAGATGATATCAAGTCTGCAAAGGAGATGGCAATCCTTCTCTAAAGGTTGATATTTGACGGACCTCTTGATGCAGGTCCTCTACATAGGAATATAGATTCGAAGGTGTTAGATAAGTTAAGTGAAAGAGTTGACTTAACGAGATCGAGATAATCAAGACCTATGTCATATACTATCACGATATAGGCATGCATCCTCTAACCGGAGATAGATGTATTGCTATATGTCTGAGTATGTACATTTGATAGTTCTATAGGTTGATGGCCTAATCAAGGTCTATACACCGACGAGCTGGTGTGCATGCAAGGGCATATGAGTAATACGATCTCTCAAAGGGATCATACAAGTTCACTAGTGAACCGGAAGATATGAGCTCACTTATGAGGTATTGGGACCAATCGAATTCTATGCATGGCCGTCTTGCTATGGAAGCATGACAAGAATTTGTAGGTATGATATATGATTTTGGAAAGCATATGATCTATACCAACTTCCAATGACTGAAATGAGGAACTTAATGATAAAACCATGAAGAAGAGAGTGTAAAATTGATCTAAATCTTCAGGTTTATTCTATATCTTCCAGTATGCAGGATGTACATGTATTAGGAATACTCGAGGGTGATGTGATCAATAAATGATTGTATATGTTGCTTCCATTCCGACGTAGTGATGAAACAAGTTTGGATTTTAGTGACCCCTTTTTGGAGAAAAGTAATCTAATCTTAGTCCAAATGTTGAGCATTGATCTGAATGTGATTCATAAGCAATGAGAAGATTAGATTTACGGCTTTGATTTAATCAAGCATCTATGAGAGGTCCACGAGATCTGGATTTGAGATATGATCTCAATATCCAAGTCATTGTACGTGGAACGTACAATCACCATGTCCTTATCTCCAAGTATCTGCGGAGAAAGCGTACTATTCTTGAAAGAGTCCAAGAATAATTCCATTGTTAAAATGTATATATGAGTATTGAGAAATTGATAATTAAATGTGATTTAATTATCATAAATAATATGAATGTGATTCATATTATTTAGATACAAGAGAATGATGATCCAATATAATTAAATTTGATTTTAATATCATAAATATGAATAATGAGGATAGTACTATTCATATTAATCACATATATATTATAAATGCGATTTATAATATATTAGAGAGAGCTATTTGTAAAGAGTTACAATTTAAATGTTGATGTGAATTGGATTCGCACTGGACAATTAATTGAAAATGCAATTTACATTTTATTTTTAGTGTGTGAATATGATTCACAATTTCCAATGGCATGACTGAAATTATCAAAAATAATTTTAATTTATTTTTGTGAAATTATTTACAATAAAAGCTGTTGTAAATAATTAAAGAATCATGTGAGATTCTCAATCTCACATTATTGGAAAAGAGGTACTCCTTTCATATGGAGAGGGTGGGCGATCACCCTTGAATCTTAATTCAAGGGGAGTGTCCCCCTCATATTAGGAAGGAGCTTGCCTCCTTTCCTAATTCTTTAATGTATATTGATTTGATTGAATTAATTTATATTGATGATTATGTAATATATATAATTAAATTAAATTTATTGGTGTTGTATTTTTTACAACAAAATCATGTCCATTGAAAGAAACACAAATCAATCTCAACCATTGAATTTGTGTTGTGCATGGATTGTGATCCATGTATTCCCAAATTATTATAAAAGAAGAAGAAACCCTAGATCTTCTTTTACATCAAAGAATTCACAAGCTCTCTCTCTCTCATCATCATACATGCCCCCTCTCTCTAAAGTGACCATCGACTTTTTTAACCTAGAGAGGATCGTCGTCGTCGTTACACTGTCATATTGCCGCTTCGACCGCTCATGGATCTTCATCTTCCTCAGTGCTTCTTGTATGCAAAGAGGACCTCGGATTTCATGTAAAGAAATCAGGAGATACGTTGCTTGGATCTACATCTTGGATTGCGAGAAGGAGACGTCTCATCAATGCACTCGCAATCGTCTCCTCCAGTGGGTTGGACTTGAGATAGGTGGTCTCTTCCTTTAGAGGATTCGATCGCAACCATGCTTCAAGAGGTATTCCTATATCTACTTTGTGGTTTAGATGAAATGATTTGCGAAGTCTTCTCAGATCATGTGGTTTCATCGATTTAAATTTTTTAAATTCTGCTGCCCCGAGCTACTAGTATGACAAGTCGCTCCTGATTGCATATGATGTGATCTTCACACTTCTGTAATGCGCTTAAATTTTTTCCCATAACCTTCAATTCTGAGGTCGATCCTTTGATGCATGTTGGATGTCTTCAGTATTCAATCTTCAAAATATATTACGTCTTAGTTTCTCATGAGCTACTTCTCCACATGATCATATAACACATAGTCTAACACATCATGTCCATATCCCACACAGAAGCATTGATTGGCCTTTGATTACAACTTCGATCTATCATCTGTTGAAACATGCATAAAGGCTCTATAACCAAATTTACATAAGTGTCAAATAAACATCTTTTTCGCACCAAGTTTATATGATATATCTCTATCCAAAGTAGCATGTGGAGACAAGTTGATCACACGAGAATCCATGTTCAAAGGTTCATCCTAAAAGGAACCAGGTAGCTTTATCTTAGAAAGTAGTCACCTGACTCCCTCTACCGGATTCATGTTTATCTTCTCAACAATATCATTCAATTGATAAGTATGTGGTGAAGTCTTTTGATGTCTAATCCCATGGGACATGCAATACATGTCAAAGGATCTCATATACTCTCCATCATTGTCGTTGCATATGCACTTTAGCTTTTTTCCTATCTATTTCTCTACAAGTGTATGAAAATCTCTAAACATACCAGGAACTAATCATTCCTATTTATGACACATATCCATAAATTCCCAGAAAAGTCATTAATAATGGTGATAAAGTAAAGTGCACTATCAAGAGAACTAACCTTCGAAGGACCATATAGAGTTATGTTTGGCAACTTTCAACTTATTTTACGACCAAGCAATGTGTCTATTGCTCTATCTTTTCTTTCTTTACATGGGAGAGAACTTCCTCCTGATCAAGGTATGCAAACCCTTCTCGCTCATATATTTGAGGCTCCTATGCCATAACTTAACTGAATTATCATCAAGAGTTGCATTCAATTTCAATCTTGAAAACCTATGACTAACATAGAAGTTATTGTTGCACTTCTTCCCCTGAGCCACAAGAGTAGTATACTTTGTAAGCTTCCATTAACCTCCAGTAAATATGTCGTAATAATTCTCATTATCAAGTTTTTCCATGGTTCAAATGCATATCACAAGCATGCCTCACATCTTTTCACTTCAAAAGAACTCCAGTAGCATTTTACAAATGATGTCATCCCTACCCTTAACATCAGACAATAAACTATTACACATTATAGAAATAACAATCACCTTAAGTGTAGGATGCATAAAACTACTTGTTGGAGGTTACATGTAGGTTCAATGTTGACTAACAAACAAGTACCATCTTTATTGACATTCACTATATCCATGTTGGATACAATGAGCATATCATGCTTAGCCACGAGGACACATCCATGTGATTTATCTTGATTCTCTCCTCTTTTCTCTTTTTTAAGTTTGAAGTAATATTTCTTGATGTGGATTTTATTCCCAAAATATTGTGACTCCAAATCTTGGTATTTGGATTTGGAATTGCTTTTGCTTCATTCTCTTCTTTTATCATTCTTGATGATAGTTCTTCTCATTTTTTCCATAACCAAACCCTTTGCACATAATGAAGAGCCTTGGGATTTTTTTCTTATCTCTTCCGTTTGAACACCAGCCTTTGTAGTCTTCAGGAAAAAAAAAAGCTACTTTAGGTGTGAAGTTAGTGAGTGAAATTTGAAATGTCTCCCACCTGTTTAGAAGAATAGCAACTAGCAAGAGACATGAAACTTCATCTTCAAATTTTATTCCGAGGTTAAAAAGATGGTTGATACTATCCTAAAATGTTTTTAGATGATATGGAATAGAAGTATCATCTTTGAATTTGAATTACAACAATCTCCTTAGTAGAAACAACTTATTGTTATCTATTTTCAAAGCATCATGTTCTCTATTTTGGACCGAAGTGTGTGTGTGCATGAGTTTCAATACGAATGTGGTTGTTACATTCTCATCCACAAATTTTTGAACATATATCCAAATCTATGCATGCTCGATTTCTCATTCTTAGCCATTTTTGGATTCTGACTTCTTGGAGGCAGAAACCAAAAAGAATTTCCCATATATAGATTGAATTGTTAGAAAGAATTTCCCATATATAGATTGAACTGCTAAAAATGCATAGTAGATAAACATATCATGCATGGTATTTCAAATCCTACTTAACCACAACCACAATTAAAATCCAATCACAGATGCACAACGAATTTCACTGTGGACCCCCCCTCCCCACCATGCGAGAGGAAAAAACCATGAGATTGATCATAATCCAAAATCAAACACTATAAAACCAATTTTCCATGAGGGACGTATTCAAAGTTGACCCTCTCTATGGCACTATAAGTCACCAATAGTGGAAAAATATATATAGTAGAAATATCACCAAGTCGATAACTATATTTCTATTTTGTAAGAAAAGATGATGAGAGTAACATCTTCAAAGACCGCGCCTTTCAAACTTTGTTGCAATATCCATGAATCCCCCCCCCCCAATCTAATTTCTTTCTTGTATTATGAGACAGACATGACACACCCCCTCCTCTCTATTTATAAAATGTGGAGATCTTTATGCATCTATCAAAAAACTTGAACCAGGAAAATCTCATCAAACATTTAAAAAAGTCATAAGATTCATCAATCAATCTATAATTTTGTGATTGCAAATAAAAAATGTTAATATTGTCAATTCGAATCTCCATTGGGACTATGATAGATCCATATTGGGATAAGTTGCCAAATAGAGGAGAACTTACCTAATATATGAGTCATGCATTTCTTTTGTTATAAAATTTTAGCTAGATTCAATTAAAGAGACAACATCAAAATTATAGTATAATTATAGATGTAATCATTATAGCACATGAATAACATCACATCATGTTACATTTATCATTCCACCTTGTACAACCATCCAAACATCTACAAAGCGAGCGAGTGACATGCATATGTTTCCACCTCACCTTGTGGTCTCACTGGTAGAACTCCGCACTGATTGAAGATAAGACTTTTGATGTGATCACCACAACGTCTCTCCTTAAGAAAGGCCTAGATATTGGATCAGGTGGGACCTCTGCATTAATTCGCATTAGACCTGGAGATGAGTGGTCCTTCAAGCCACTTTGCGAGTGGTTGGTCATGAGGGTTGTCGAATGTGCCGAGCACATTCATGCGTGTGATGAACCTCGCCCCAAGTCTCACTTTTGAATATAATTAATCGGGAATTGTTCCTCTTTTTCATGTTCCCCCGACGCAGGCCTACCACGCTTCGCACCTGCGGCCCTCTCGCCAGACGGTCTTTGCCAGTAGTGACGTCCTCCCTGTTGGCTGCTGCTAAAAATGGGTGGGTTGTCACACCCTCGCTACTATCGCTTGAATGCTCCATGTCTCCTAGGAAATTCAGTGGTTGACTTGGACAACAGGTGGGTTACACGTTCCACCGTGCCAAGATGCGAGTTACATGTGGTGATAATCATCCCTGAGTTTGCACAAAGTCGATGGGCACTCCAAGTCATGCCAATGCGCGTGAAAACCTGTCGGTCCTTTGCGATTCATAGAAGGATTACTCATCTTATCAATCCTTTAAAAGAAGCTTACTCCAACCCAGCTTAATCATGCAACAAAGCATATAGAATTCTTGCATAATAGATTTCTAGAATCCTCATGTTAGAATTGAGAGAGATACAAATCAACTAGGAATACTAATCAGATAAAATCAGAGCAATGAACAAAATCAAAGATCTCCCTTATGTTTTAGGGATTTTTTTATAACATATTAACAAATTTCCAATTCCCATATTATGAAACTTCTTATAAAAATGTACTTACGTAATTACTATTGATTGAATAAATAGGGTTAAACTTTATCTATCTCATTTTGATATGTCAAGTATAAAATGGACTTTTCTCGCACTTTAGTCCCTCTCTATTATCACAATTCTCTCCTTCGTGCTATCATTATTTATGTACTACATAATACAAAACCAAAAATTGTTATACTATAAAATTTTTAATCCTTAAAATATTGTAATTGACAATCTAAACTTTATTGGTGGAAATGAATATATTTAGACTGTAATCTTGTGATATTTAAAATGATAATTATCATTTGAAAATATTAGCTCTATTTAAAACTGCAATCTCTACATATGTAATTAATTATATTTACACTAGATGTATATAAAAAATTTAAAATATCAGATAAACATATCTTGAAAACTACATGACAACACTATTGTTTAAATAATTTGTTGTTCAGAAATCTATATAATTCTATTTTAAAATGTGAATATTTCTATCAACTAATGGCTGACTTTAAATAGAATTTTCAAGAGATTTAAATAATGACTTATTTAATGATTTTTTTATTAATAACATGGTTTAAAAAATAGGTATTTGATTTTCATAATTTTTTATGTGACTATATTAACTAAATGCTCTAAAACATCTGTAAAATTAGATTTTGAATAGAATTATAATCCTCCAACACGATTTTGAATTTTAATATATATATATATATAATTTAAATATATCAAATACATCCATCAATTAGATTATTAATTGAAATTACAACACCACATATTTGTATTTAGAAAAAAATAACAAATTTGGTTTCACTTATTATATAAGGTATTTTTACCGCAAGAACCCTAGAATCTTTGTAAATTACGCTCTCGACTTTGTAAACATCATTATTATTCTCTCGATCTAGTGAACTTGCTAACTCTTATCCCACGAAATGAGAGGGTGAAATTAAAGGGGGAGGGGAACAACTGGATACTAGATAACAAAATGGGTTCAAATATCTAAAACTTTAATCATTTAATGATAATGTCTATTTGCTTGGCTGAATTGATTAGATAATTATTAAAAAAGGATTGTTCCTAATTGTATCATTTGTAATGGGATGTGGTTCTTGGTACATGCACATTGGGTCGGTCAAAGATGAGAGTGACCCGTCCATATTGGCATGAGAATGATGCCTTACCTAATATTGGACATAGGAGTCCGAACATGTGATTCCATATATTATATATTCTTTTCTACCCGTTTCGAGAAAACTTGACCAACACAAATGGATTGCACGCGGAAGCCATTCACGTGATGATAGGAGAATATAGAGTTCTTTCCCTGACTAGGCATTTCAATCACCAAAATGCCATGTCACGGCATTTGACCTCAAGAATTCACAATTAGAGCATCGATCGGTGAACGGTTCGTCGATCGGCAAATCATTTGCCGATCAATATATATAAATAATATATAATATTATTCCGAAAAACTTTTCAATTTTATATTATAAAAAATAATATATTTGGAATTGAGAATCGGCAAACCATTTGTCGATTCTCAATTCCAAATCATTGATCGACGAACGGTTTGCCGATCGATGCCCCGACTTGAAATTTTTGAGGTCAGATACACTGACGGGTATTTCGGTGATTGAAATGCCTATTCACGGAAAAAACTCAAGAATATATGCACATCACGTGATTAATGCCTCCTTTGAAAAGTAAGGCCGATAGACAGAGCAATCTCATGTGGATAATTTACTTTAACCTAAAGCATGCAATAAGTCATGGATTATGGACCATCACACTTTGTGAGTATTATATTTGGAAATCCTTTTTATATGTTATAATCTCCTCCGCTTATTTTCACGATGTTATCGTTGTTATATAGCCAATCACTTATTACCATTAATAATTGTGGTTGTATCTTCTAGATAGTTATTTCCTTGCATCTCTTTGTAAGAGTGGATTCATCTACTATAATAGTATTTGTAATGTCTCAAGAATAGGTCTAAGTCGTTATTGGGGAAGATTGGTCCTAGCAATTGTTGAGCTCGATCCCGTTTGGAGCTGTTGACAATTGCTCAAGATACTTAAACTCAAGTTGTCAATTAATAATCATCTACTCTTATAACACAATCTGACATTTTGTGGATATTATATGTGTGATTATGTTTGGGGTGTTAATTGGGTGGTGAGGATCAACCATTTCTTGGAAAAAGATTCTGACATCATTTTTCCAATAATTTGTTCACTAAGCAAGGGTCGTGGTTTTTATCTTTACACTGATGGTAGTCTTTGGTCCCTTTTTTCTTCGCCTTCATGGGAGAGAGGGATGAATAATATCTTCTCCAACTTAAATTTAAAAATATATCGTTTTTTTCCGGTTGTACTGATGGTTGCACGTTCCACGTTGCCTTTTCCTTTATCCATGTAAGGATGGATTTACCTTTCGTGTAGTCATTTTCTACTATTAGGGGAAATCCACTATGATATCATATATAACATCTCAAACCTAGACTTAACCATTATTAGGAAAAACTAACCCCAATAACTTGTTCAGTTACGCCTTACTAGACCGTTGACAACCACCCGAAATGCTAAAGTCCATGTTATCAAATATTTGTCCAAATCATACTCTTATAACTCACGCCCGACGCTTTGTGATTATTAGATACAGAGACCAAGATAAGGGACAAGAGGGTGCTTTGTAGAACGGCCTGTGACTAAAGTGGTCAAGAATCGTTTGCCGCCTGATTCGACCGTTTGGGAGGGGCGGCAGTTGCGGCGTGGCCGAGTCTTTAGGAGGTCATAACCGTCGGGCGTGGGGGAAGGGGGCGGACTAAGCGAGGGCATTCACGCCTATATAAAGACCTCCATGAGGACGAGAAGAGTCATCAGCTCCTAGCCTCGCCGTTGGGAGCCCCCTTCCCAATCTCCACTTTCTCTCACTCTCCCTAACATCTCTCTCGATCTACCTCGTTCTCTCTCGCAGCCAAAGAGAGGAAGGCGTACCTCGAATGCTTCACTGGTATCAGAGCACTGAGCCTTTCGTCACACTCCTCCGCCGACAAGCTCCGCCGTCGCCGTCGCCACGCATCGGATCGCCATTTTTTTTGGCCCGCCGCTGAGAAAGGTCTCCTGCCTTTGTCTCTCCCGAAACCCTAACAACACAGATCCAAAATGACAAGCAAAACTATTGCCACTGAGGTGGGGAAGATAGAGTACCTTAACGGTACTAATTATGAATCATGGAGTAGGAAGATCTATTATGGCCTGTTGCACGATAGCATACACACCATTATAGACAAACCTGGCCCAATCTTATCTGAGAATCCAACTGTGGATGAAATTAGGTCCCGCGAACAGTGGGAGAAAATAGATAATAGGGTTAGGAGTTTTATGCTGACCCACGGATCTGAACCTGATTCGGATCTTTGAGACATGCGAATCAGCTTACGAGCTCTAGACCGCGGTTAAGGACAAATACCACTCCAAATCGGAGGTGAGCGTCCAGCTTCTTCTACACAAGTACAACTCGTGTAGAATGAAGGAATCTGAAAGCGTCCTTGAGCACGTGAATAAGATGATCGTGATGGACAAGGATCTTGCGGCTGCTGATTGCGCGATTCCGGAGAGGATGCAGATCGCAACCATATTAGGAAGTCTCCCTCCGTCATTCGACATGGTTGCCACATCTCTGAGGATGAATGGCAACATTAAGTCCGTGACGGACCTACCTGCACAGTTGGCAATTGAGCAGGACCTCTCCAAACAAAGATCGAAAGCTGAGATCTTTGAGGTCGAGGAGGAAGAAGAAGCGAATGCCGTGCACGCGAAGAAAAGGCTAGGCCCCTCCAAGGCGAATTTCAAGGAAAGAGTGGGAAATACCCATGCAGCTCTTGCTACGGTTGTGGCAAATATGGCCATTTCAAGGTTAATTGCCCCAACAAGAAGAAGCTGAGAAATTCTAAAGTGCCTGAAAATAAAGGCAAAAAGAAAATAGAATTCGCGGCTATCGTGGAATGCAACTCTGTCATCACGGACAGTGATGGATGGTGGATCGACTCTGGAGCAACCAGACATATCGCAAAGATGAAGGAGGGCTTGGTGGACTTCAAGGAGCTGAGCAAAGGCGAACAGAGGATCTTCATGGGAAACAACACGTACCTGGACGTGAAAGGTGTTGGGACATACAGACTTGACCTGGGGGATAGCATTATGGTACTGAATGATGTACTATATGCCCCAGGGATACGTCGGAACCTGATATCTGTCCCAGTGCTGCTCAAGAAAGACTTCGAAGTTAGATTTTATAATAAGCATGTTTCTATTGGCAAGAATAAGAAGGTCTATGCGATGGGAAAGTTTGTACCCGAGCAAGACCTATTCTGTCTTCCTGTAATAAATTTCAGTGAATCAATGAATGTCGTTTCTGATTATTCCTTGTGTTATTTGTCTGATTATGACTTGTGGCACATGCGACTGGGACATCCAGGAAATTCTAAGATGGATCAAATGGTAAAGATAAATTTGTTGCCTAAAATCACAGGTGCAAGGACATTGCCCTGCGAACACTGTCTGACCGGTAAAATGACGAGAAGACCCTTCTCAACCGGAATTCGGTCAACAAAGTTACTAGGTTTGATCCATTCAGACATATGTGGACCACTGAGCGTCAGCACACATAGAAATAAGGAATATTTTATAACATTCATTGATGACTATTCGAATTTCTCCTATGTCTATCTCTTAGGAAGAAAGTCGGAGGAACTTGAAACATTTAAGAGATATAAGACAGAAGTGGAGATAAGATTGGGAAAACCAATCAAGTCTCTTAGGACAGATAGAGGTGGGGAATATACCTCAAAGGAATTTGAGGATTATTGCATTCAAGCAGGCATTCGTAGGCAGACTACAATGCCATATACACTACAGCAGAATGGTGTAGCAGAAAGAAAGAATCGAACTTTGATGAATGCAGTAAGGTGTATGCTTTCACACCCAGGACTCTCCAAGAAATTTTGGGGAGAGCCAGTGTTGACTGCGAACTATATACAGAATAGGATTCCCACCAAGTCCGTAGAATCAACGCCATATGAAATATGGAATGGCAGAAAGCCGGAGTTGGGCCATCTCCGAAAATGGGGATGTGTTGCACATGTTCTGGTACCGAGTCAGCTTAGGGACAAGCTAGACTTCAGGACATTAAAGTGCAAGTTTATTGGATATAGTGAGAATTCTAAAGGATATAGGTTCTTCCATGAAACAAAAGGTCTGATCGAAAGTCGTGATGCTACTTTCCTTGAAATTCATCAAGAAAAGGAGTATGAAGTAGAGGAATCAGATCCTCTGATTGTCTTACAAGACAATGAAGACGACTTGAGCATTAGACAAGAACTTGAGAATGATATCGATCATCCAAATGTAGAAAATGAATCTATAGAACATGATGATCCTTTAGAGGAAGTGGGTGGACCCACACAACCCACGAGCATGGACTGAAATCTCGCGAAATTTCGCCGAAATTTCGACGAAATTTCGGTTTCGATGGGTATCGGGTATCGATATCATACTGTATATCGAGATCCCCGGTTTCGGTCGAAATATCGCGAGATATCGCCGATATCTCGGTCCATCTCGATATCTCGCCCGACATTAGGAATCTTTGAATAGGAAAATCTGGCCACTTTCGAAATATAGCGAAATTTCGGTCGAAATGTCCCCATTTCGACCGACTTCGGGCAGTGTCTCTTCTCTTCTTCCTCCAAGACCTCCAAGACCTTCATCCCTTGAGGTAAGCCAATTTATGATAAATCTTCTTCAAATTCAGTAATTTTTTTAGGGTTTTCACTAAATGGTTGTTGATATAGCTAGGCATGGTGTTTAATTTGAGAGATTTCCCCCAAAATAGGTATAAATTTGGAGTCGAAATTTGGGGCTTTTGTGTTTTTTTGCACAATAGTGCTAACTATGATCATTGTATCACAGATCTGAAGTTAACATGAACTAAAACATTGTTGGAGATTATTTTCTTGGATCTATGTTAGAAGAAATTGGGGGTTTTGAAGTTTAATGTGGAACAATAATGAGTTGTGGTGTTATATATTCGGATCTTGTGTTTTGGAAGTATAAATCATAGTCTGGAAATTGTTTTGGATTAATAAAAATTAAAAATAAATAAAATCCGAAAATGATTTGTTAAATATTTACGTTTTTGTTCATATTTTGTGTCAATAATGTAGTCTTTCATGAAATTGGTCCCCTAATTTGTAGATCTAAGATCATAATGTATAGATCCAAGGTTTTTTTCTGTAAATAAGAAAAGTAGGTGTTGGAAAAATTAAATATATAATAATTCCGAAATTAAAAAATAAAATAATTTGCATATTCATAAGTAGTTGCATTGTAATGCCAACTTAATGTTTGTTCTTGATTTTCCTCGCAGATTTCGACGTTCATACATGGCACATTCTGCGACCTTCTGGTTTCGGTTCCGGTTCTTCATTTGGATATTCACCATGGCACATTCTGCTTCCGATTCTGGATCTGATAGTTCTGATGATCAGAGGGAAGAATTCAGTGGGGACATTGGGTGGAAGTATGCGTCCGCTCCTGATGGAAATAAGGCGAAGCCGCAATGCAATTTCTGTGGGAAGAAGTTGGGAGGAGGCGGGATCACAAGGATGAAGCAACATCTTGTTGGCAAAAACAAGAATGTTGCCAAGTGCACGCGTTGTCCCAAAGATGTGAGGGACAAGGTCAAGGCGAGCTTGGACGGAAAGAAGGAAAAGGAGACGGAGAGTGTGGCAGTGACTTATGATTTCTGTCTTTTCCTTTTTTTGCAGCCGAATGGTGGATGTTATACGGGATGGAAGCTCCCAACCTTCGAAGTGTGGCAGTGAAAGTGTTGTCTCAAACCGCATCTGCTGGCGGTTGTGAGAGGAACTGGAGCACGTTCAATTTGATACATTCGAAGAGAAGGAACAGGTTGGGAGAAAAGAAGCTCAATGACCTTGTCTTCGTGCATTACAACTTGAGGCTGAAATTGAAGCATGCAACGGAGGGACATGACAAAGATGACTATACGGACCCTATTGACCTTGCTTACATTTTCAAAATGCACGATGACGATGCTGATGAGGACATTCTCCAGAGGTGGATGGATTCCAATGGTGCCCCAGTTCTCGATCAGCCAGGTGGAAGACCGAATGAGAACATCAGCCAACAAATGGGAACGGACGTTGGTGACTTTTTGGCCAGATCCGGGTGGATTACAGACCCTGTTGGAGGGTTGGAGGGCGAGATTGATGCAGCTGTTGATGAAATTCTCTCCAGTAGCTCCAAATCCAAGTCACAATCAAAGGATGACAGTGGAGATGATGTGATGACGATGTTGGTCGTGCTGGACCTGGTGGTGGTGGAGAGTCAAACTCAGGTGGGTCAGGAGGGAGTGGTCGTGGGCCACAAGCTACCAGACTTGAGGAAGGCCTACAAGCAGGACATGAGTATATGGAGAGACAACGGAACACACACGGACAATTTGTTCCAAGTCCGAGTCCAGGGCCTACGGATTACGAGTACGGTCGAGGCCAGCGTCCCACCGACAGCTACATGGAAGATTTGACATCATCTGTAGGTTCTTTGAGCTTCATGGATATCGACAGCCCATATCGCGGAGGAGCACAAAGTCCTTTAGGCGGATATGGATCGTCGCACGATGAGAGATCATTTGGCGTCTTCCCGGAATACTTTCAAGCTCCTCCTCCAGGACCTCCTCCTCCTCCTCCTCAGTACGCACCACCAGCATATTCATATGGTTACAGTGGATATGGGGGATACAGTAGCGGAGACAACTACCAAAGTAGCCAACCTGAGCAGAGCCAGGGCAGTTTCTTTGGGGGTGACAGCTACGGTTTCTTTCCTGACTACTACACGGCAGTTCCTCCTCCGCCTCCGCAGAGATCTTCTCCTACTCCGTCGTTGTCGTCCCGAGGATCTCAGGGCAGTAGTTCGCAGCAGCCTCGTCGTGCCACTCGTGATACCGGATCCAGTGCTGCTTATCCTCGACTCGGGATGCTCATAGGCATCGATGACCACCAGTACAGGCAGTATGTCATGGATTACAAGGCCATGTACTCGTACATGACATGGGAGAACTACTGCGAGTTTATAGAATCTGCGATGCGCTATGAGAGACAGCAAGGAAGGGGGGGCATTCAGATCCACCACGAAACTCCTGGTTCTGACCAAAACATGTCACCAGGGCAGGTACTATATTCTAATCTTTACTCTCTTTTATTGCATTTATCAGAAATATGCATGTTCTTAATAATTTTAACTTGTTGTAAGTTGTATTGTATTTGTAAGACTAGACTATTACTCTTGTTTATTACGTATTAACAATGTTACAACTTACAACCATGGTTTCAACTTTTATATATTAACTGTCTTATGAGATTTCGGTCGAGATAGGTTGTAATAGAGGGGTGGAGATCCTCAATTGCAATGATATGGATAAAATATGGGTCATTTCGACCCCATATCGATCGAGACATGTTGCTTGGGTTCCAACAATATGTCCACCGATATGACCGATATGGCCGATATGACCGATATGTCTATATATAGGGTATAGATGACCAATTTGTGTGAAATAAATGTGTATTTGTATGTTATTTACTGTTCTAATAACTTGGAATATCGAAATTTTCAAAAAAAATTGAAAAAAATCGGGTTTTTTAGCCTTTTTCGACGTTTCCACCGAAATCGTCGAAATTTCCCGAAATTTCGGCGAAATTTCGGTATTAGACCTCACCGAAACGATATCGAAATCGAAACCCACGAGTATAATCGGCAACAAGAGACCCAGAACACGGCCCGTATGGATGGAAGATTACCATTTCTATGGATGTGAGGCGTCGTGCTACACCGTGGATGAGGATGTCGCGGATTGTACAGATCCCATATCCTTTAATGAAGCTATGGCTTCATCTGAGTCGGAATCATGGTCGGCCGTCATGAGAGATGAGTTGGACTCAATCGAGCGAAACGGTGTTTGGGAATTATGTGATTTTCCAGAAGGTAGGCAATCCATAGGATGTAAGTGGGTATTCAAGAAAAAGTATCGAGTTGACGGTACTGTTGACAAATAAAAAGCTGGATTAGTTGCCAAGGGTCATACTCAGCAAGCTGGAATAGATTTCCAGGAAACCTACTCTCCAGTGGCTAAGTTTGCGTCCATTCGAATGATCTTAGCCATAGTCGCTTATATGGATTTGGAATTATTCCAAATGGATGTGAAGACGTCCTTCCTTAATGGAGAATTGAGGGAGGAGATTTATATGCGACAACCTGATGGATCTCAGGTTGAAGGTCAGGAGAAAAAGGTTTACAGGTTAAGAAAGTCATTATATGGCTTAAAGCAGTCTTCACGGCAATGGTATCTCAAATTTCATGAGAAAGTTATTCAATTTGGATTTGTTTCAAATAAATTGGATAACTGTGTGTATGTCATGAAGAGTGGGAGCAGGTTTGCAATCATGTCATTGTACGTAGATGATATTCTGCTCGCAGGTAATGACATACAAATGCTCAATGAAATCAAACAGAAATTGAACAATGAATTTGAGATGAAGGACATGGGCGAAGCATCCTATGTTCTTGGAATTCAAATAACAAGAGACATGGACTCAAGGACATTGAGCCTTAGTCAAGAAAGATATTTGCATACTGTATTAAGGAGATTTGGAATGCAGAACAGCACTCCAGCTCCAACACCACTTGTGATGGGAAAGAGACTCAGTAAGAGTCAGTGTCCCGGAAAGGGCAGAAATCTTTAGATGTACCATATGCACAAGCGGTAGGAAGTTTAATGTATGAATGTTGTGTACTCGACCTGATTTAGCTTATCCAGTAAGCTTAGTCAGTAGATATCAAAGCAATCCCGGTCCAGCATATTGGAAAGTTGTAAAGAGGATTCTTCGATATCTGAAAGGGACAGTACATCTGAAACTTGTGTATCAAGCAGAATCGCTTGAGGTAGTAGGATACTCCGATGCTGATTTCGGAGGGGATGTGGATGATAGAAAATCCACATCAGGTTATCTGTTCATGTTTGGTGGTGCAGCCGTTTCTTGGGGTAGCAAGAAACAAGGATGTGTATCTCGACATACATAGGAGGCTGAGTACATTGCATGTAGCATGGCCACCACTCATGCTGTATGGATCAGGCGTTTTCTAGAGAACCTAAGCCTTGAATTGGTCAAAGGGCCAATTGAAATGTATTGCGACAATCAAGCTGCGATAAGCTTGATCAATAGTGGGGCTAATAGTTATAAAGGAAAACATATTGAGATCCAATATCACTATATGCAAGATATAGTGGCGAAGCAAGAAATCACGGTAACCTACATACCTACCAGTGACATGTTGGCTGATTCCCTTATCAAGGGAATAGTAGCAGGAACATACATTAAACATGTTGGTTTAATGGGACTCAGGAATGTTTGAGTCAAGAAAGAGGTTTCATAGATAATGATCCTCACATGATAAATCTCCATGTATATACTACACGAATAGTGGGAGTATATATGTTTTGACCACTTCGGTCAAGTGGGAGATGTAGAACGGCCTGTGACTAAAGTGGTCAAGAACCGTTCGCCGCCCGATCCGGCCATTTCGGAGGGGCGGCAGTTGCGGCGTGGCCGAGTCTTTAGGAGGCCATAACCGTCGGGCGTAGGGGAAGGGGGCGGACTAAGCGAGGGCATTCACGCCTATATAAAGACCTCCGTGAGGAGGAGAAGAGTCATCAGCTCCTAGCCTCGCTGTTGGGAGCCCCCTTCCCATCTCCACTTTCTCTCGCTCTCCCTAACATCTCTCTCGATCTACCCCGTTCTCTCTCGCAGCCAAAGAGAGGAAGGCGTACCTCGAATGCTTCATGCTTGACCCCCCAATCTTCTAAAAACCTCCTATGATGTATTTCTATACCATAGAAATTATAAAATTAATTAATAATTTTTGCATTTTGCATGTAACCAACCTTAGTAGTGAATTACCATGACTTCAAACATTAATAAACCCATCTGTGAGGTATGATCATTAAAATAATGATCAAAATCTAGAATATAAAGAGTGATTATACTATATGGAATACCAAAATAGGATGTAAGCGAGCAGACATAGATAAGGATATAAGTGAATGCAAGTTGTTATCAAGTCTTTGAAAATCGATTTTGATATAGAATAGATACTAGTTGAATCCATATTAGCAGAAATATTTCTATGAAAACATAAATATACCTACATTGAATGGCTTAGCATGATGTAAAAATACAAAATACACTTCCCTCATAAAGATTATATCAAATATAGAGGAAAATAATATAACTTTTTTTTGCATATAGTTCAATATAAATCTACAAAATGATTTCACAACACTACAAGAAAATTGGTTTACGCCAGTGCATAATTGGAATATTCGTTGTTATATTTTCTGATGATAAATATAACAAATAATAATATTCGTTGCAAAGCTATCTTTTGTTCCTGTAGTTCGCAACGATGGTTATATTCATTGCTAAAGATCCATATGATAATAACGATATATTGATTTTATTGTAAAGATTTTGCAAATCATTGCCGGTTTAGCTATGATCAAAAGAAAAAGTCAACGTATAATTGTTATTATATGGTTCATTTCTAGCTATTCAGCAAAAATATGATATTTGTTGCAAATTTGAAGAATCAAGCTACGAATTATCTAACTATGGATGATATTGCGATGGAAATATTTAAACTATTTGTTATAATAGATGAATTTTATTCTAGTGCAAACACGAACATATGTATCTACAAAATATTAAAGTGATATTTATATATGTATCCAGTTTCAAATGGATACAGTTACAAACATCAAAACATGTAAAAAATACAATAACAAATTGGATACAGATATATCGACAATCGTTTCCATCCTTACTTTTAAGGTTTTGTATGGTAAAATGAAGAATATAGTAGAGATATTTTGATTAATACATTTATATAGGGATATTTATCTAAAATTGTAGGTTTACATAAATATTTTTAATGAAATCCACTGTAAATCTAGTGTTATATGTTTTGGAATCATCTCACATATTATGCAATATTGAAATATGGTAAAACTAAAATGGCAATTATTAATAATGACGACCAATTAGGCAAATAATGCTACAATTGGTTGCTCATCCAAGTAAAATGTTAAAGCCAAATTAGACAAATAATGCTACAATAAGTTGCTCATCCAAGCAAAATGTTATGGCTTTATCCATGATTAGATGTGAGACTATATTTGAGGTGTTACGCATGTCCACTGGAGAAGAAAAAATAATAAAAAGAAAGACACAACTCCTCTCTCTCTCTCTCTCTCTCTCTCGATAGATCGACTTAGTATGTTGCACATAATGGAGGGATGAAACAATGTCAATACAAGATGTATGGGGTTCCCGAGGCTGCAACAAATGAAAGAGCATCTGACGAGTCAGCTTCAGATGAAGTTCGCAATCAGAGCTCACTGCTATGCCAAAGACCATGTCATCAGCATAGCGAACATAACTTAACCATTCCCAATTCGAACACGAGATCTGAAGCGCGGGGATAGACATTCATCAAGAAGGGGGAGACTGGGTAGCCTTGAGGTATTCCGACCCTAGAATAGTCCTAACTGACCTGTGAAGTCAATGAGTGCTTTTAGGAAATGGCTAATCAACTCACGGACCCCGTCATTCCAGGGACCAAGTCCTCACTAACTGAGCTATATCCTCGACATGTGCTGTAGATTTCTCTCTTGAAGGTAGGCGACCAGCCTAGATGCATGCTAAGATTGAAAATTGAAGGAATATCGGTCAAATTACTTAATGATAAAGATTGAAGGAACATCAACATTGTCAAATGACTTCACTCTCTATTTGTAAGCCCAAATACAAATTTTCGTTCTATACCCTTCACATGTTTTACAAATTACAAGTAATACAGTCGGAGATGAATGACTTTTTTAAACTTCACTGATTTTAATAAGCTTTTGTTAGGCATGGACAAAATGCTCACAATGCATGTTGGAGATATTGTCACTTGCTGACAAGGGTTTCTGATGGTGTGGATGCAAGTAGGTACTCAGAGAAGACTCATTTTTTTTATTTGCTTAAACATAACAACATGATATGACATTGTTTACACGCATTGTCTACTTTCTTTGCTTAAATCTTATCATTTATCTAGAAACTCTAACATGTGATATTTTTATATTTAGAGATATTTAAACCTATAATCCTGAATAATCTCGTAATTACGTGTATAATCTTAGGGAATCATAAATTATACGAGGAACCCCGAATAGTAATTCCGTCTCACACCCACAACCCTCTATTAGTTTTTCCCGTTAACTCAACCATATCATTGGGTTGATCTAACCCATGATCTATACAATAGCTATTAAAAAATTTCAAAAAAATAGAAAACCCCTAACCCACTCCCCCTTCCTTCTCCAACGCCCTACCCCTCCCTTCTGCCCCTCCGCCTCCGTTGCTTGCCTTTTCCTCCAAGCCCTCATGATGCCATCCGCCTCCTCCCTGACACCCCCTCCCTCTCATCCCTCCGCCTCCGCCCTCCATCCTCCTCCTTCAGACCCTCCTGCTGCCCTCCACCCTCTCCTCCATGCCCTCCTACAGGCCTTTGCCTCCTCCCCAACGCCCTCCTCGATGTCCTCCTCCTCGACGCCCTCCCTCGAGCGTTGCCAACATAAGAAACGTCAAGGATTGTTAGGCGACCACAATCGTCATCACGAGGAGGACAACTAGCTGGAGCATCTTACTTTTCTCAATTATTAAATGGGGGGTATCTTTTGAAAATGAAATTGTGTTCAAGGGTAAAACTGTTAAAATTGACGGATTCCGTCAAAAATTAATGTAGAAACGGATGGATGTTAACACAGGGTCATGCCATGTAAGAATTAACAACTATGCTAGGTCCCTCATGTAATCGCGATTACGTAGGGTTATATACGTAATTATAAATTACTCAAGGTTATGGGTGAAAATATTCCTTATACTTATACCATTTGTTACTTGAGAGTGGGTTATACGAGTGAGGAAACTATTCAACAACTTAGATTTAAGCATTTTTTGGATGGTCGTCAATGGAGCGAACTTAGCCTAAACTCAACAAGTTGTCAGGGTCAGTTTTCCTCGATAATGATTTGGGGACATAAGCACGTGATGTTACACAAAGTTTATTAGAAAAAAGTTAGAATATCTTTAATGTTCGATTTTTTTCTTAGAGAATCGTATCCATGCCTACAAGAGGATATAGATAAGTCCAGAGCAGGCAAGGGCGGAAAAGCAGTGCATTCTTTCCTGTTTGGTAGCCAGGTTACCCCAAGGTAAGTCGGCTATCCAATTTACCCATGTTTGGTTCTGGGATATCCTTATCTCTAACCCTTCATTCCTGGGTTGGAGTTAGTTGTATGGATTCTTTTGTTATAATATTTTTTAACCATGTTCAAAATAAAAAGTTGACATCAACGATATATTATAATCATAAAAAATAATTAATTGGGATTTTATACTACTAGCCCTAAAAACTTTACAAATTATGTTTTCAACCTAATATTCTTCGTAATTATCATCTAAACCCCACAAACTTGCTAACTCTTACACCGCAACCCTTGCGAGAGCTAACCAGAAGGTCCTTCATGGTCTATAGTATAAGAGTTAGCAAGTTTGCGAGGTTTAGGTGATAATTACGAAGAATACAAGGTTGAGAATGTAATTTGCAAAGATTTTGGTGTTCATGATGTAAAAATGCCTGATATTAATACATAAGAAATGTGAATTCACATTACATTTACCGTTCCAACCCTCCTAACCATCCAAATAGCTAATTTTCACAGAAGGATTACCCATCTGACTAACCCTCTGACAGGAGGTTACTCAGAACCAACCCAACCATGTTACCAAAAGTTGACCAGAGTTCTCGACTTCGGTATAGATCAAAACACCCCCTTGCTTCTCTGCCTATTACTACTATCATAGAGGGATCAAGAAAGCTATGTAAGTGAAGAGTTCAATTGCTTTATCCTCACTCACTAGCAGATGGGCAGTTCCCTCCCCTAATGCTCTCCCAAGATAGCTTAGGCAGAGTCAGACAAGAGTGTAGTAGTGAATTAAGCGATTTCAAACAAAAGTAGAATAGTATGATTCATGTGAGAAAAAGTGCAGTTGTTAGGTGGGAAAGTACGACCAGAGAAGAAATGTCGTCCAGTGAAGTAGACCCACCTAGCCACTCGCGGAACGAGAGTAGACCCACCTAGCCACTCGCGGAACGCCGTCCAGTGAAGTATATGAGATCTAAGTTGAAGGAGACAAGAAACTACTACGTGGCTCGCAAAGTGCGATCAGAGCTTTATGGCACGTTTGTGTAGGAACCACAGAAGCCTTTTTCCGAGTTCGTGTCTTAGTATGAAAAAAATCATTTCACTTCGATATTAACATGAAATAGCAAACTCATTAGCTTTACATAATTCAAAGGGCATTCGTATGAATTTTGCAGATTTAATATCGAAATATATCTGGCAGATATCTATGCGAACACCCCCAAATCAGATTATCAAAAGCGGGAAAAAGATAAGTTAAACGACCGAAACATATAAATTATAACTGACAAATACCTTCCAGAAGAAACAACAATGCTTCAATCGGAAACTGCAATTAGATCTTACACCAGTTACAAAATATTCTGGTCAATCTTAATCTACTGATCAGTATACTTATGTCCACAACAAAAGTTGGAAGCACCATCCAACTCAACTCTGCTCAGTATTAAAGACATCTTCATACATGTTCTCCATAATCCTTATGCAGCACTAGAAAGTCCCCTCCAGCTTCGATGGCGCCAACGCGAGCCAAGGCTGCTGCTCTACCTCGGCTTTCCTCGGTGTGGAAGACAGGGAGGCCGATACAACATCTGGCGAGGCATGGACCTGGTATGGAGCTTTCGAGCTGATTCTGAGAGATGCGAAGAAGAAGATATGAGATCCTGTGATCTTACTTGGTAAAAAGATGTGGCATATAATGCGATGATACTAGAGCGATTCCGGTGCTAACCTGTCTTTCCGCTTCTCGAGGAATCGGTTCAACGATATTCTCCTCGCAATCGGCAGATCTGTTAGAGCAATTACAGTAAGGAAGTTCATCAGGGGCAGCTGTTGAAGTGTTCTTTACTTGGAAAATATACAGTTTAGAATAGTGGTCAAGACATCCAAGCAAACACGCAAACTGTAATACATCATAAACTTTTTTCAATTAAATTAAGGTTAAAGAAGACCGAATATAGATACGATGATTAGGAAATTGTCCATTCTAAGACGATTCAAATTAAATACATAGTTACTTGAATTTAACTATGTGTTTACTGTTATGATATTGCAAATCTTGTCTGAGGATATATGCAGCAGTAGGAAGCAAATTGCTCACCGGAAGCCAAGGGGAGGGCTGGCTTCTGAGGCGGCGCGACAGCAACTGCACCACCACCAGATGTGGAGGCCGGTGCAGCTGCATCACGGGGAGATGTGTTACTCCCCGCAGCAGGACTCCCCTTGCAGACCGTGGCGAAGAGCTCCTTCGCCATGTCTGCTGGGAAATTGTCAAACACCGTCACTCTCCCACCGTAGAATATCGTCATCGGTGCCGTATGTGGAACGGTGGTATCGGCGGTGTTTGCGGGAGCAACGTTCTTCCCGACGGTATTGGTGCTATTGTCGCCGGAGGACCCAAGGCCCGGGAGGAGGTCCATGGTCTTCGGCGTCTCAGGGTCCACTGCAAGTGCAGCAAAGATGGAAACTTTAGACTATTGCGAGATCGGAATTGGGAAGATCTTACCAATCAAACGTTAACAACATGAATTCGATTCCGAAAAGGCACTTAATACAGATCAAAATCAATGTTCCAGACACTAAAACAGAGACTTTTATGCCACTTCAAACCAAAATCCCTTTCACCTCAATAAAAATCTCCACCACATAACGATTTGGATGCTCAAAGATTTCAGAATCAAAGGAGACGAGCGGAGTTCAGTAACACAGAAAAGAACCCCTCTCGGCTCAGAAGGAAATCTCCACCACACGATTCGAAGAACAAAATCGAACTTTAAAAAAAAAGATTGGATCTTTCCAAGAGAAGAGCAGAAACCCACATCGAAAAGACGGACCTTTGGATTCTCGAGTGCAATTCATCTCCATGGAGAGGTCGGGGAGGCACCCCTTCTCCTTGAGGTACAGGCTGAGGCGGCTGCAGGTGAGACTGAAGTTGGACTTCTCAGCTCGGGTACGAGACATATCTTCGCAGATCGAACTCCACTGGAAACCTCACGGTAAGGAAATCAAATCTCTCTCTCCTCTCTCTCACGGATGTGCTCTTCTGCAATTTATGCCCGGCGGCGGGATGGATGGTGGATTAAGAGGAGAGGTAGCGAGCTCGTGTTCTTCTTTCCCTTCCACTGGGTGTGATGTATATGCATTTGATAAAGGGGGTAAATATATGGAATACCCCTCTGTTTTAATGAAGATTAGTTCAACGACTTAAACGTGCAGCAACTGGACTTGCAAATTGGATTTTTTTAGCAGGCTTTACGTAAAGCCAATACTTGAGAAGGCTTTATATAACTATCTATAAATAAATAAATAAGACTGCTCAAAGGCATCCCCTACCTTTCCTTTTCACTGTTGAACTTGTTGCTCAGTCAAATTAGACAAATTCACATCAGGTAGTATTTTGATGCAAAGAAAGTATTGGTTATCGGATACACGAATACACATCGGGTCCGAAATAAGCCCAATCAAAATAGTGAATTTATAGAAAAAAATACGAGATTAGAAATTGTTGGAGCATTTGTTGTATGCGCACATTGTGTTGTAGCAGGGTAAATGGATCCTATAGGAGATCCATTTACCCCATCCAGTGTTTAGTCTCACATCGTCCAGTGGTGGGACTTGGAGGCTCTGGAGAGGCTATATAAGGAGCCCCAGACCTCCTGTATCCATTGAGAAAGTCAATAGAGAAACACGCCCCTTTGAGGGCTTCTCCCGTGGTTTCATCCCGCTCCTCACGGAGTAGGGTTCCACGTAAAATCCCGCCTGTTCTATTCTTGTTATTTATCTTTTCTATGTTTATGCTTCCGCTTCCGATTTTCTAACATGGTATCAGAGCGGGTCGATTCTCGTGGATTTTTGTGTTCGTTATTTTTTTTTGAGATTCGAGAGTTTTTTTTCTTTTTGGGTTTCTGGAACCCTAGCATTCTAAATCGTTGTAACTCGTAGGAGATTAAGATTTCTGATCTATGAAGATTCCTTTTGCGTTATTCGAGATCTATCTCCTGGCGGAGATCCATTGAGGGTTTCATGGAAAACCCTACGAAACATGGCCTTGTGCGATAACCATCTACGCACTTGGAACCTTGTGCATCAACAAGGTCTGAAGCCCTTCGTTCAGGCAATATGGCAGTGCTCCTCATCCGGGCGATTAGGCGGCTGAAGCCCCAGGCATAGTGCTCTCAAGTCGCCCTCATCAGGCTGCTCTAGGCGGCAGCCCTCGAAAATTTTCCATGCGATGAGCAAGGAGCCCCCTCAGGGGTCGCAAAGACGTACCCGGGAACCTCCCAGCCGCAATCCCTTTACGCCACCATCTCCTCATGCGGCTTCTCCAGCCGCCAAGTCCTGGAGCCTAGTCAAAGCATAGGCGGCCCCTTCTTCTCTCCACAACGCGCGCGTCTTTAGCGCGTGGGTCTTCTGCACGACCCACGATCCTCTCACCTTCTTCTTCAAGATTCCACGGCGGCGCGCGGCAGAACACTCATCTTAGGCGCAACCACGCCTTTCCCTTTGTGCGGCCAGGCAGCGTGCCTCCCCCCATATCTCGCTCCAGTCGACGCAATCACGGCTCCTGAAGATCCGAGCGACTCCCCACCTCCCAGGCGGCTCCTCCTACGCGCCCCCCCAGTCGATGGCGGCGCTCCCTCTCCCATCGGGGGGGGGGGGGGGGGGGGACTTCGGGCGAGAATAAGGGTTCCCGTGTTGGGACCCTAGGTGGCGGGCCCCTTTAAAAAAAGTGGTATCTACTAAAGGCCCAAGTAGCCAAGAGTGATGAAAAAAAAGGGATATAAGCCCTGCCGTGTAAAAAAAATGAGAGAAAGAGAGAGAGAGCAGAAATGAGCCGTTGAAAAAAAAAAGAGAAGATGAGCACTGTTGGGCTGTTGATGTTTTTTAGCCCTTAGTGGGCGGATTGGTTTTCGTTGTAAAAAAAAGGGTGCGTACACAAAAAAAAAGAGTTGTACGCAGGTTAAAAAAAAAGAAGAAGAAGAAAAAAGATTTGCAAAAGCCGAGAAAAAATGAAACGGCTTAAAAAAATTCAAAAAAAAATTGGTGGCTTATTAAAAAAATGAAAAGCCGCGAGAAATTATTTGAGTATGTTTCCCCCTATTTATCTTGTCTTCTCCCAACTGTCGACGTCTTTATTCCGACATGTATGGGAGAAAGGGGGAGTATATGTAGAGTCACAGGTTTGTTCTATTCTTCCAGATTCAGATGCCACTCTCCAGACCAACCATATTTTTCAGACTCTACAAGTTGTTCATATGAAGAGATTTCATGCGCAGTTCCAGACTCAACGTTCAGATTCCGAGTCCCAGTTTGAAGCACAGTTGTTCAGACTCGACGATCATTGTTTCCGAGTCTCCAGTTTCAGACACGCACGAGTTTGCGGTCATTTTTCAGATGAGCATAAGTTTCCATCATCAGTTCGAGGTCCCCATCATTCTTGTTGTTGTTCGGCCAGAGTTTTCATGTGAGCCATAGGGACTCCAGAGCAGAGGATCATTCCCTTGAGGGTAAGGGTTTTCATGTGGTATCATAGGTACACCAGAGCAGTGCACCATTCTCTGAGTCAAATGGGAGAGACCCAGTTCTCCGACGAGGAGACTTCAGGCGTAAATCCAGACTCGATGGTCAGATTCCGAGTCTTCATTCGACTCACACTCCAGCCCGTTCATCCTCCTCACATGCACGGCATGAGAAGCAACGTCCTCGACTGCAGCAATGTGCGCGTTGGGTTGATATTGTCCGTAGTGTCCTGTAGCGTTGAGTTGAGTTTATTTCTGTTTGTCCAAGCTGAGCATTGCATGCTCCAACTTGAGGGGGAGTGTTGGAGCATTTGTTGTATGCGCCCATTGTGTTGTAGCAGGGTAATGGATCCTGTAGGAGATCCATTTACCCCATCCAGTGTTTAGTCCCACATCGTCCAGTGGTGGGACTTGGAGGCTCTGGAGAGGCTATATAAGGAGCCCCAGACCTCCTGTATCCATTGAGAAAGTCAATAGAAAAACACGCCCCTTTGAGGGCTTCTCCCGTGGTTTCATCCCACTCCTCACGGAGTAGGGTTCCACGTAAAATCCTGCCTGTTCTATTCTTGTTATTTATCTTTTTCATGTTTATGCTTCCGCTTCCGATTTTCTAACACAAATGGTGATGTCTCTCTCGAACCTGACATGCCGACATCCCTGTAGACAGCAATAAACCTCTGTTGTTGAAGCATCTCTAGTAATAACAAAATATGAAAAATATTAGGATGCTTGTAATATATTTATGTTATCGGGGCGTCTATGCAAAAACGCCCTTTAATTATAGACAGACGTGAGAAGGAAGGAAGGTGGGGTTTGTCTTTATCTTTTCTCAAGTCTATGTGCTGAACAAAAGGCCATGTGGGACACGTGATCTTACATGAATTGTGTGGTGACCACACAGCAGTTGTCACTTTTCGTCGTTAATAAAAAACCAGAGATATTTATTTGGGAGGTTTACCTATATGCCCTCTATACTTTAATAATTTTATTACGATCCTTCTATAATTTGTATTGCACTCGGACCTTTTGTTAGTAACTAACCCTTAGATGATATATACCCTTGGACAAAAATGGGTCTGTTTCGAGGGGGTAGCCAACGAGCTGCTCCATTCTATTTTTCTCATTTTTTTATTTTTTTAAAAAAAATCCATTATTTATTTTCATCATTATATTCATCTAATATGCCATTCTAATTTGGTCAAAAATAGAGACTCATATGCCCAAGTCGATTACAACAATTTTAATACCGTTAAAATTGCTTGTTCTAGATGGAGGATATAGAAGTCTCTTTTCTGAAGAAAGTAGAAAGACATTAGAGGGATATAATGATTAAAATATATGACAAAATTTTCTAAAAAATTAAAAAATAATTGGAGAAAAATAAACAGTATCGATAACGGAGCATGAGTTCTCCACTCTCACATCAATGTCAATGTAGATGTTGGGGGCGGAGGAGAAAGTGGGGAGTGGAGATTGGGGAAGGTCGCGACGGCCGCGGAGGGAGACGTACTGAAGGAAGGAAAGAGGGGAGTCGAGGGTGGATTGGAGAGGGGGTTAGGAGATTAATAAATAAAACTCAACCTTTCGATTTAATCTGGTTAGATTAACTCAAGAGAGTGACTGAGAGTTAAATTAACAAAAAATACATAGAGATTCGAGTGTAAATGGATGTCAATATCCGAATATCCGAATGTAATTCAAAATTATTGAGAAGTTAGAATATAATAACAAAGTAAGCAAGGGTATGGGTGTAAAAAAACCTTACTTATCAAATGCGTTCGTGAAGAACATGGTCGACTTTATTTATTAGAGGGGTATCTTCGTGTGAAGGTTTCTTCCGTATTTCCTAACTAAATTAAAGCTAACGATTTCGCCGCCACGTTTATAAAATGCCCCTGTTTTGTTTGGTTGAGATATTTTTAAAAATGGAGACCAATTTTTAATGGAGAAGAGATTAGATTTGAGTCACTGTTGCACATGAGTGGATTTGGGTAAATAGAATCTGACGTGTACGGAAAAAAATAGATAATTGAAAGATTTTACATAGTGTACTTCAAGGTTTTTCTTTTTTATCATCTACGTTTCATACGACATATACGATAGTTATGTTGTTACTTATCGTAAAAAAATTTATTTATATTCGTCGAATAGTGTAGAAACTTGACAGAAAAAATTGAGGTTGTGTTCCTTTGAGATTCTGCAATTACAATTATGTTTCTATTTTTTTTTACAATAAAACTCGTGTCCTTGTATTTTTACTAAGCTCATTGTATTGCTCTTCAGTCAGATGTAATACAGGGGCACAAGTGTAATAATGGAAGAGCATGTATGTAAATGGAACGGTCCGTGCACAATCGAGCACGGTAAATCGCGTTGCTGGGCCAAAAAAACTTCAGAGGCGACCGCTCGTTTGCATACTTCAGAGCTGAAGGGCACTGAAGTTGATAAGGTTCTCTCCCGCTCTATCTCTCTTGATCGACTTTGGGGATGTTCTCGTATGAAAATCCTTGTTAGGTCATGTGGCCGATGCTTTAGGAGTACCCATTGGATGGCAGAGGTTCTTTAGGCGATCAATGACGCGCAGTCAATGACCTGCAATGGCTGCATATATTTTGTTTAGGGCATCACCTACATAATGACCATCTAGTCCACTCAGAAACCCTCTCCCTGCCCTTTTTGTCGATTATTTCTCGTTGCGGTCGAGTGCCCAGCCCGATCAAGCTATACATTGCCTCTAAAGGCTATAAAACTATGGAGAGTGCCAATATCAAATTAATTAGATCCAAGGTGCATGAATGCAATTTTCCTTTCTTCAACAAACAATGGAAGAACTCTCGGTTGGTTTAGGTAGGAAGAGCACTTTGTTGTAGGGTTGGCTGAAAAGGAACCGTGAAGTCGTGCATGTTAGAAATTTCATTTACTCACTTAGGAGCGGAACCATGAATCTTAACAAAGAGGCGCCAAGTATACTACTATTATGCATGCTCAAAAATGAAAAAATCATTGTTTTTTTAAATAATATTTTCAAATAGAGTTAATATTTTTAAATGAACATCTTTTAACTTTGATAAACTTACAATTTAAATATACTATTAAGGTTAGATTTTCAAATATATATTATTATTTTCAATGGTTATTTTTAAAATTTGATAAATATATCAATTTAAGCCTCTCTAAACTCATCCCAGAAAGGCTAGATTATTAAATAATATTTTGAAATAAAAAGTCATGGTTAAAAGAAAATGATAAATTTTTTTATTTACAAGGAGGGCTAGAAACAGTCGGAGAACTAAATAAACTCGAATATAATTATATAATCAAATTATATTTAAAATTTTGATCCTTTGGAAGTGATTGGATAAACTATATAAAAGAAATTAATATTATCGGATGTAAGATTCAAACTCCGGACTCCAAAATAATATGCATGCCACTCGACCATTAAATACCTTTACAATCTTTCTAACAACACTATTAAGTATACAATTAAGAAGAGGTTATATTAAAAACTTAATACACTGCACAAGTGATATATAATAATCATGGAAGGCCATGGCCCCTCCATGACATATACTAGTTCCTCCCATGGACTCGCCCCATCATTATAAGGCCTAGCATGATGTGATCCAGCGACGGATGAGGTTTTCACTATAGTTTATATAGTTGAAACAGAGCTCTTGATCAATGACTTCTTTTTGAGTCGAGGCTGGCTCAACTCATTCAACTCAAGAGATACCCATTGCTTGTAAGTGTCGTGATTGAATATTTGGGACGATTTCCGCTCATCTATTTTTTAAAGTTGATATGTTTTCTTTATAAATTCGTTGGTTCAGATTCAAATATGACAAGAGTTTATTAGATAGATAAGAATTATGCTTTCACTTTGTCAGATTTAGTCAATGTCAACATCTTGGATTTAAGCATCTTGGATGCATGAGGATCAACAAAATGTCTATGTCAAGTTAAAAGGTAAAAGTTGTCACGATTTTTCACTGGCCATGTTCGTTTGGAGAATAAGAATTGGAATAGGGGATTAATTCTCCGCCCAGCACGGTTCCTAAAAGTACGGCTATTCACATCCACACCTCCTTATTCCTCTATTTATTCCACCTTACCATCTTGATTCCACCTTATTATCCTTATTCACATCTTTTCAGTCGAACAGAGAATAGATCATTATCCTCCTTATTGCCCATCCTTATTTCTTCTTATTCCCAAACCGAACACCTCCCTTGGATGTAAAGATAAAAGAGATTTCATACATATGCAAACCTTACTCTTGAATGTTAAGTTATTGTACATGATTTCACCATGGCTTTCAACAAGTCTTGCTCTCCTCCATGTATTTGTAACATCGAGAGAAGTTGGAGCGATAATGGAATCGATTGCAGGGATGGCATAGGTTTTATTAAGGTTTTTCTATAAATATCACTACATTCTCAAAAAATCTCGATCGAACAGTTTTTAGTTTTTTTTTTGTATTTTACTTTATATAATGAGTATGAACACAATGAGGTAGAGTGTATGTTGCGATATATTTGTCGAACTTAGTCGGCTTCTTTCGTTATTTCAGGAGGACTTCAAAAAAGGAGAAGATCCATGGAGTGAATGTGATCAAAAACGAAAACATAAGTCGATTGCCACATCCTAGCTTCTTTCTTAATCCCGAGTCTTGTGACTCGGAGTTTGATATGTTGAAACCAGGATCAACATAGCATACATTAAAAGGTAAGTATCCGGATTAATAAGAATCAAATTAACAGCATGATATATTAGCAAATGAATAATCAACTGTAACAGATTCAAAATTCAATTACAGTATGCACGTAGGAACCAATAGAACAATAGATAAATTATTTTAGGATGAGATTCGGGAAAGACAATGCAATAAACAAGTTGCGGCAAACAAAACGATAGATATATTAGATAAGAGATCACTGAAGCGTCCATTAAATGGACCGTCCTTAGAGAAGATATTGCCCCCACAATAATGGTGCGAAGGATACTAGCGATCTGCTCCCAGGATATGATAGCACATGATCAGTGTCCGCGCACACCGACGAGATCGTCCTCGAGAGTACCTCAGAGAACTTGCGGCTGAAAGAAGGAATACGAACACGGTTACGATCGAGAAACAGAGAGCAACGACAGCCGGAAAGTAATCTTGCAAGTGAAGAAAATAGTGTCCATGAGAAGGGTACAAGTAGACCTAGCATGCGGCTTTTTGTCTTCCGAAAATCCCCTTCAATGGACGCTTCTTCGGATTCAGAAACGACGGCTAAAAAGAGTCGTTGAAATCGAGTCAAATTTCCTTAATATGGTCGAATCACAATTGATCTGTAGAACTAATTTACTCGACTCACTAATGGAACCCATGGCAAAAGTATCGAGATCAACGTCCACGTACACCGACGAGATCATCCTAAGAGTACCTCAGAGAACTTGCAGCCAAAAGAAAGAAGAAAAATATTGTTGCGGTAGAGAAACATAGAGCAACGACGGCTGGGAAGTTTTATTGCGGGTGAAGAAAACGGTATCCAGGGAGAGGGTATAAGTAGATAAGTAGACCTAGCGCATGGCTTTTTGTCTTCCGAAAGCACCCTTCAAGAGACACCTCTTCAGCATCTGAAACAACGGCTAGAAAAGAGTCGTTGGAATCGAGTCGAATTTCCTTAATGCGGTCGAGTCACAATTAATCCGTATAATTAATTTACTCGATCCACTAATGAAACCCGCAGCAAAAGTATCGAGATCCGAGATCTAAATTGACTCTCCCGAGCCGGAGTCGGAGTAGAGCACGCACTCGTATAATCCCCCATTCATCCTCTCTACTATTGTTAAAAGAGCTTGGGTTATGAACTCTTGTATAAGTCCACCGGATTTTAAGAATCACTAGATGTGTTATTAAAAATCCTTCCAAAACTCACCTTATTTAAATTTTGAGAATTCTCAACTTTCCTCCAACACAATTTGTTTCTATTACAACTTCTTACCTAAAGTAATTTCATGGGTTTACTATATTAAAATCTAATTACATAGGCATTAAATAGAACATGATATACTATGAAGCAGCAGACGATCCCAGTCAAATCAATGCCTTCCCCAACTTCGACATCACTCTTACCAATTAAGGGGCCACTCTCCATGATACTCTCCATGATACGCACTCGTGCCCCTTGTGGTCTTAAAAAAGCTTTTTCTCGAAAAAATCGAAAGTCAAAGACCCCTTCATTTGAATGAAATCAATAGCGGCTTCGTGACAATCCCGTGAGATTCTCTCATTTCTAGTGGACAATGACGTGGCCCTATAGTCTAATTAAGGGAGAAAGCTTGGCCCAATCGGATAAAAAGGAGTAGGTAAAATCGTTTCAAAGGTCTTACGCTCTGTTTGATCCCGGAAAGAGAATATGTATCTCATTTAGTGGGATGAGTTTCAGTGCAAGATAAGTTAGCGTCGTAATCCACCAGTGATACCGCACTTAATTATCAACTTCAACTATTCTTTTTGAATAAAAATTGTCATTTTGTAATTAGAGTTAATGTGAAGTGCAAACAAAAAAAAGGAATGCAATCTTTTTTATTATTTTTTAAAAGGTCTGAATGCAACTAAATTGGATAATAAAAATATGAGAAGCCCTGTGAAATAAAGAAAATGAACCTTCAAATTTTCAATACAAACGGATATATGTGCAATTTATTTTAAAAATAATAAACACTTCTAAAATGCATAACTCGATACCATAGCAACCTTTTTGGATGAAGTTTTAATTGTAATTAGATCGCGTTATAATTTAAAAAGAAAATTTTACTTTACAATTTTTAAATTTCCTTAGAATTTGCTATGAATTATTAAATATGCATGAAAGAGAACATTATAGTAAACTAATTACTAAAATTAGTAAAAACAGAAAATAATTTCAAGAATATTCGGAGACGTATATCTAGTAGATCTTTAAACAATGCAAATTTTACTTTAAAAAACTCTATTAGATGGAAGATAATTCAACATTATAGTAAATATATTTAGGGAGCTGGGAGCCTAAGCCCAGGGTGTAGGTAACTACATACACCCGGCCTTTTTTTGCATGATTTTTGAGTTTTTTTGAATGAAACCTTAGGGGGATTTTCTAAATATATTGAGAGGAATATGTGTTTCAAGTTTCATGCAAAACAAACATTCCTAACACATTCATCTGGAAGGGGTCGATTTCAGTAATTCTGAGATCGTTAAAATTTGATAGTCTTGATGAAGATGATAGAAGTCTCGAATTAAGTTGAATTTTGAATGACACCATGGTGGTACATAGTGATCTAATTCCTCCAAGATATCATTTCAAAAAAATCAAACATCTATGAAAAAATGAGTCGGGTGTAGGTAGTTACCTACACCCCTGGGTGTAGGCTCCCTTTTCTCATATAAGGAGCTGGGAGCCTAAGCCCAGGGTGTAGGTAACTACCTACACCCGGCCTTTTTTTGCATGATTTTTGAGTTTTTTTGAATGAAACCTTAGGGGGATTTTCTTAATATATTGAGAGGAATATGTGTTTCAAGTTTCATGCAAAACAAACATTCCTAACACATTCATCTAGAAGGGGTCAATTTCAGTAATTCTGAGACCGTTAAAATTTGATAGTCTTGATGAAGATGATAGAAGACTCAAAACTAAGTTGAATTTTGAATGACACCATGGTGGTACATAGTGATCTAATTCCTCTAAGATTTCATTTCAAAAAAATCAAAAATCTATGAAAAATGAGTCGGGTGTAGGTAGTTACCTACACCCCTGGGTATAGGCTCCCTTTTCTCATATAGGGAGATGGGAGCCTAAGCCCAGGGTGTAGGTAACTACCTACACCCGACCTTTTTTTGCATGATTTTTGAGTTTTTTTGAATGAAATCTTAGGGGGATTTTCTTAACATATTGAGAGGAATATGTGTTTCAAGTTTCATGCAAAACAAACATTCCTAACACATTCATCTAGAAGGGGTCAATTTCAGTAATTCTGAGACCGTTAAAATTTGATAGTCTTGATGAAGATGATAGAAGTCTCGAATTAAGTTGAATTTTGAATGACATCATGGTGGTACATAGTGATCTATTTCCCCAAGATTTCATTTCAAAAAATCAAAAAACTATGAAAAAATGAGTCGGATGTAGGTAGTTACCTACACCCCTGGGTGTAGGCTCCCTTTTCTCATATAGGGAGCTGGGAGCCTAAGCCCAGGGTGTAGGTAACTACCTACACCCGGCCTTTTTTTGCATGATTTTTGAGTTTTTTTGAATGAAACCTTAGGGGGATTTTCTTAATATATTGAGAGGAATATGTGTTTCAAGTTTCATGCAAAACAAACATTCCTAACACATTCATCTAGAAGGTGTCAATTTCAGTAAATCTGAGACCGTTAAAATTTGATAGTCTTGATGAAGATGATAGAAGTCTCGAATTAAGTTGAATTTTGAATGACACCATGGTGGTACATAGTGATCTAATTCCCCCAAGATTTCATTTCAAAAAAATCAAAAATCTATGAAAAAATGAGTCGGGTGTAGGTAGTTACCTACACCCCAGCCTAAGCCCAGGGTGTAGGTAACTACCTACACCCGGCCTTTTTTTGCATGATTTTTGAGTTTTTTTAAATGAAACCTTAGGGGGATTTTCTTAATATATTGAGAGGAATATGTGTTTCAAGTTTCATGCAAAACAAACATTCCTAACACATTCATCTAGAAGGGGTCACTTTCAGTAATTCTGAGACCGTTAAAATTTGATAGTCTTGATGAAGATGATAGAAGTCTCAAATTAAGTTGAATTTTGAATGACACTATGGTGGTACATAGTGATCTAATTCCCCCAAGATTTCATTTCAAAAAAATAAAAAACCTATGAAAAAAATGAGTCGGGTGTAGGTAGTTACCTACACCCCTGGGTGCAGGCTTCCTTTTCTCATATATTTATATGTTTAACTTGCAATACATTGTAAAAAGCAAAGTTGTAGATCTAATATGCACATCTGCGATTTTTTTTCAGAAATTTCATGAAAATATGAAGCGTTTACAAATCTTCAAAGATAAAATAGCAAGATTTCATGTTTCTGATTTTTTAAAGATATTAAATGACTTCGTAACATTATGGGGGAAAACTACAGATCAAAAGTAAATTCAAGATATTTTTTTAAATGGGGTAAAAATTAAAATGATGAATTAGATATTTTTGGAAGAAAATAAGCAGAAATGGCTAGAATGAGATCTATCAGAAAATACTCAAGTTCGATATTCGCGCAGGTTCAACTCGTTAAAAGTTCGATTCAAATTCAGTTCAGAAATAAACGAACCGAACTTAACACAAGTTTAGACTCGATTAAATAAATGAACCAAAGCTAAAAATCATAGGTTCTCTTAGATTCGATTTGTTAAAAGCTCGATAAACACACACACACACACAAATCCTTATCCACATAAGTGGACCTTATTTTGAGATAAGTGGATTTCGTCCCAGGATAAGTGAACTTTGTCTGAAGATAACTGAATATTAATGTGATAAGTAGGTTTTAGCTCGATATAAATTATCTCAAAATAAATAATCACATCGAGGCTACAACACCCATCATCTATGTGTCTACACTTTCCCTTATTTATCCTCAAATCAATAAAACAAGTATAAACCTTGCTTATCACATATCTCCACATTATTCCTTATCATCATCTGAATGGATATAAAATATATTGTAATTATGTTTTTTCAAAGAGTGGAATCTTTATTAATCTAATTTTTCTAAAGATGAAGAAAAGTTAGATAAAGAAAAAATGGGTGAATGTTTATTTTAATTATAGACACCCATATATATTTCCATTTATTTTCTTTTCACTCCCTATTATTAGAGAATTTTCAAGCTCAATATTAGTTTAGGTTCGATCCGATTAAAAAGAGATTTGATTTAGATTTAGTTCGAAAATAAATGAACTGAACTTGAACACAAGTTTAATCTCCATTAAATAAACGAACCGAACCTGAAAATGTAAGTTCGATATGTTTACACCCCCGTCTATGCATGAATGCGATTAAAGAGATCTGATTCGGGGATTAGAGGGGGATCGTCGTCTCCGAATTCTCTGAGGTGGCATTGCCCAAGTCGATTTGCATACCGCCGCCGGAGTGATCGAAGGTCACCAATGCCATCTCGGGCTTAACACGTTCAAAGGCCGATAGGATCGATGCGGCAAGGCCGATTTGATCGGAGCACTATGGGATTTCATTGCCGACATCGATTGAAGGAACCCATAACTGAATGCTGATTTGATCGGAGCACTATGAGATTTCATTGCCGACATCGATTGAAGGAACCCATAACTGAATGCTGAACTGTATGCTAGCATTCGAGAATCGGAGTAAGCGGATAATCAGGGCATTGTGGGTTTGAGCGGATGAGGGAGAACGGAGTCGCCGTGGGAGGAACCGGATCGATCCGTTGGTTTTCCACCAAAGACACCGTTGGGACACCCGGTCACATGAAACGGATACCCGGGTCGGGTTGTCCGAATAGATATCTAGAATCATGGATCAAAATCAGCCGGATCGGATCGGATATCCATAAAAATACATAGAAGAATGGTTGAGAAGAACAAGGGGTGCGTTGAATCTAAATCCAACGGATCTGAAAATAGAACAACTCGACTAGCTAACTCAAATGAAAAATAAAATAAAATAAAATGAAGAACACGGAAAAACATCAAATTGACATCAAAATCACTCAACACAAAAAAATGAGAAAGTTATGGTACTCCAAAGACAACTATACTCCGGTGACTGTATCTGAGAAGCGAAAAGATAAGCTCGAAATACCAAAATCTCGACATATATCCTTCGTGAAAACTGAAAAAATAAAAAATCGGATAAAATTGCTTAACGAGAATTTTCTTTTCACCAGAAATAAAAAGATAGGATTTTTAGAAGTTCGATTTGAATTATTTATTCTCTGTACAACGTACAAACTGATTTTTTTCATTTTAATATCCTTGATTATCCTTTTTTTAATAAATTTATTTTTATTTTGCGAATATCTAGGATTTTTTATATGGTTTCAAGTCTTGAAATTTTTATAAATTCTGAAGTTTTATTTATCAATTGAAAATAATGTAATATTTTGAAATGAAAACACCCATGGGATTCTATGCAATCTTCCTACCACTTTTAACAACCACAGTCCACAACACATTGTGGTCAACTGTGTCTTCTCTCCCGATTAGACAACCAATGTTCACAACACGTTGCGCTCAACTTTGTCTTCTCTCTTGATTAGACTCTCTTGATCATGCGAGGTGGTCTTTTGTGGCACATGGATGTACGAGGTTACTTCGGGGTAACCTGGTTTACCCCTTACATTCTTGGATTGGAATTCCATCACGTTTTAATGCGACATCAAATCACATTTCTCATTTCAATCCTCTCCTAACCATCCAAACAGCTTCTATTCACATGAGGTTGCTTGACCCAACCCAACCCAGTAACCAAACGGATTTGCAATCATAACTTTAGTCAAATAAAAAAATTTGAAGAGAATGGATGTAAGTAGAATGCACCAAGAAGCTTCAAATTTTAGCTCTAATGTCGCTGAAAATGACTCGATTTGCCCTCAGATGATGTTTAATAGATCACAAACGAAAAGGCAATGCTATGGACGATCTCAGGGTCAAGATCCAGTAACTAAAACTCAAATGAGGACTTTTTAAAAAAATAATCAGTAATTAAATCATAATTAATTAAATAGGTAGTAACTTTTGATAATTAATATTTTAGACATCAATCAGCACCTGAGGTATCGAATTGGTGATAGCAGTTGATTGGGTCTGATTTAGGCAAGGCCGTTGGCCCCTCCCCTCCTTATTATTCCCATATACGCACCCCCCCCCCCAACACACACACACAAACCCATCTCATTCTTCACTCATTATGTCCATCGTCATCTCCTCTCTAAAACTCTCCATCCCTTTGATGAGACGTATCTTCACCTCTTTAATAGTGTAGAATTGTCGTAGTATATGAGGTGGAAATGATCAATCAGAGAACCACACTTTGAAATGTGTGAAGTATTTTACTAAGTATACCAAGGTCGAACACATGGACACGAGCTACCTAATCAATTAATCAGATCTTAACATGTAGATTGAGTGAATAATCTGTCTACCTAGATCAACAATGGATAAACAATGCGATGCAAAACAAGATACATGTAAAGAATATAGTTTTTATTTGATTTTATGCTATTTCAATACAAGTAAAATTAAAAAGGATATGCAACAGAATGCCATGGTATGTTAACAATATAAATTGCACAAATACGCCTTAGATTAGTCAATTACTTGAGCATGAAATATATAAATGGCTTCATGAAAATTAGATACATAACATTGAGGCCAAAGGTAGTTGAAAGAATAAGGACAAGCACATAATATATCAAACTAAATAGTCATATTCTAAGTATCAAATCCTTAAATAAACACGTCATTGGATAGATAATCAAACAAGCATCAATATGAAATTGAAATCACTGAAAAAGGAGTTCTTATGCTCAAGTAATGAAAGAATAGTCCAGTGGCATAAATGAAAAATAAAACGTAGAAAACTATTTACAAAATATCACAAACAGGCCATTGAGGAGTACTTTTGCAATATTTGAAAGTTGGTGGGGGTCCTGCATAAATTTCCTAAAATTGTCATGTGAGGCACGTACACCTTGAACCTATTTGTAATTTGAAGAAACTGAAAGGGTCCATGTGCAATGTACCTAGGTGTGCCACGTGAGGCATGCATGTCCAGGACCTGAATGTGAATCGAAGAACTGTGGGGGCTTCATTTGAAAAACTCATCGCCTGCACGTGCCAAACACGTGCGCATAAGCTCGAAGCTAGGGATCATCGAGGGCTAGTGGCCTGGGCCACGTGGGAGCCCATGAGCTTCGGAGCACGCTCGATCCCACCGAGCCGAGTGGTTCAGGGAGGTAATGAATCTGTGATTAATCTTAGCTTGATTCCTTGAACAAAATACCAAATAAAAGTTCCTAAATTAAATAAATTAAAAAATATAACTCTTAATAAATGGACTAATTATCTTGTAAATAAGTCCACCAAATAATTCAAAATAAAAAGCACAAAAAATATAAAGTGTTGGATATGGTTTGTAAATAATCTCTTATAAATAATCAAACTTCTTTGATATCTAATAAATTCATACTAACTCCTTTTGACTTAATTCTTGTTCTAACTTGTATATAAAAATATATATAACAAAAATATAAAACAATTCTCAATAAATATTCTTAGATCTTGAACCGAAAAAGTCGTAAAGTCCAACTTCTCAGTTAAATTTCAACTACGTATAAACTCCAAAATCATCAAACTCACATTTAAAGTTCAAATTATAAAATTATCTATCCAATGAAAGTAATTTCATTAAAATCGGAACTCGTTTGTAAAATATCGATTTTGAGTCCTAATTGTATATTGTATATTTTGTACATACTTTATTTTTGTTGATTTTTTTTACCTTTTTCCTTAATTATAAAAAATTAAAAATCCAAAAAAATAGATAAGTGTATATTTATTTATTTTGTATTTTATATTGATTTTTTACTTTACTTAAAAATCACAAAAAATCACGAACAAAAATATGGGTATTTTATATTTATCGAGTACCACCAAAACTACATTTTATACGGATGATCTCTTTTGATTTTGATACCTTCACTAAAGTTGTAGATCTAGATGAGACGAACAACTTTTATGAAGAGCACTTTTCATTTGACTTCGTTTACTATTTCTTATTGAATTTTCTTTGAATTTTACTTCCAATTTTTTTGGGAGTTATATGTGGCAGCTCTAGGAGCAGCCACATGTCACCCCTCTTTTATTCATTTTTATTTCTTTTACTATTTGTAATTTTTCCCTTTTATTTTAATTTTTTATTTTATTTTATTTTATTTTTATTTTATTTTCCCCTCTTCTTTTCTCGCTCCTCTCTCTCTCTCAAGCACGTGCAGCGCACGTGCTTCCCCTTCATCTTCCTCTAATGTTAAAGGTCAACCTAGCTTCCTCGTTGATCGTTCCTCTACCATGTGTGGCGGCCAGAGGCCCTTATAGCCCTTGGTTGTTGCACTACGCCTTCTCCTCCGACATTACTCCATCCTCCCATAAAGTCCACCTCCACCAGCCATTGAATCATCCTCCAACTGAAGGGAAAACCCTCAAGCTCCAGCTCGAATGTGGTGACAGCAGACAGAAGGACGTCGAGGAAACCCCAGGCAAGATCCAGAAGGTCATACCTCCTGCTACTGTTGCATCGCTATCGTAGTCGAGCTCCGCCACGCCAAGGTGTTGAGTGATAACCGCAGAAGCTCCTCCGAGTTCCCACCTCTCTCAGGTAAATTCTTCCTTCTTCTTATGCTCCTCTCTTCTTTCTCTTATTTTGCTTCATCTTCCTTCGATCTTCTCGGCTTCCTCTGGCCATCTTCCCCGTTTGTCGCCTTTGCATCCACTCCACTCCACCACCTCAAGGTGCACACCCGCACATCCACTCCACTATGCTGACCTTCGACACCTCACCAACCCGCATTCAACCAATGCCATCACGCCCAGATCGCCTATGCATGCTTCGCAACCTTCGCCCATGCCTCAACCTCTGTGTGCTTCACAGCTGCCGAGCATCTCCACTCCACGCTCAGGCTGCCCTAGCCACCTCGCACTTCATCACTGATGACCTCCACCAAGGAGCGAGCTGCATGGAGCTCTGGTCGTGTGTCGATCGATCGTCGCCCTCAACTCTCAGCCCTCACCCTAGACGCGCTCCATCACTGGCCTGCCTGCATCGGTCTTCAAGCGCTACGTTCTACCTCGCCATCAGTCGTGCACCACCACAGACACCACGATCTGCTATCCTCGGCTCCTCACCAGACTCCCTACTGCCTGCCTCAGTAGCAATGCCCACCGCCCCAGCTACCCTTCCACGTGCATGCCACGTGAGTGGGGGGAGAATTGCATTGACCCCTCGCAACTTCCAAAAAATTACACGCCACCCCTACCAACCTGGATGAACGTGCTACACACGCGCCCCCTTGGCATTTTGCAGAATAACCCTCAGGGTTCTTGGTAATTGCATTTCTGTCATCATCAGCATATTATTTTGTATTCATTTTATTTTATGTAATTTCATTCATTCCCTTGTCTTTGTACTTTCATTTGAACAATCATTTGTCATCATATTTTCATTCCAAAAATTGCATATGTAGATCAATTTATTCCCTGCCTTGTGGTTGGTTAATGGTATTTTTGTGAGTAGTGGTTGATTTGATATAATTAATTTGGTGAAAATTATCATAACTTACTCATCGTGTGCTCTTAAAGTCATATTAAATTATGTTGTGCTCCAAAATTTTTCTAAAAAAATCATACTAGGTAGATTTAACTGCTCTCTATCACATGCCCAAAAATCATTTCATTTACATGCATATCTAGGTCAAAATAAATGATTTTGTGTTTTGCGTAATTGATTTTTAATTGAATGTACGCTTAGTATTTTAGGATAAATTTATTTTTGAGAAATAAACAAGGTTTGCTATTTATTAAAATTAAATTACTTAAAATCACATGGTCTGCATATTTAATTTATCATAAATTTATTTTGCATCAGAAAATTTCAAAAAAATCATAGTAGCTTAATCTTGTATATTTGCACGTTAAGCCAAGTTTTAGGATTTTTTAACTACATTTGATTGAAATTTGTATTTTAGTCCTTAAACTTTACTAAAATTATATTTTTATTTTTAATTGTGTAAAAAATACCAAAAAATCCGCTTTGAAAATCATATACTAAATTTGATAAATTGGGTCTTAAGTTATTCTTTTACCTCCTTGAGTCAACCATGGGGCTTGCCCATGTTAAATAAACACATAGCCGCTCATTGCTTAAATTGATTAAATTATTTATTCGTGCGGTTAATTTTTGATTAATTCCTAAGTGCCAGACTACAACATAAATACAACCAATTAATTAGGATATTTTCTGGAACATCAAATGGTGTCGTTTCCGGGGAGACAAACAACTTAGGATCATTTTAGAAAACTTAAGAGTTAAGTTTTCCTATCATTTGGATGGTCTACCCCCCCCCCCAGCATTTCTTGTGAATATTTTCCCTGTATTTTTTCTTTCTTTTTCTCTTTTTCAGCATTTATTTTCTCATTGTTCTATATATATTATCTCTCTAATATAAATCTTTGTTTTCGTGCAAGGACTAACTGGATTTGGAAGCGGTTCTTCTTGAAGTCGACTGTTGAGACGCAACGAAGACATTTTCGTTGAGAGGGAGTTTTTATTTCTCATTCATTTTGTAATTATTAATTTATAATAATTTAGATAATTGATTCATTTACAAAGGTTCTTGTTTGAGAGCCCGCACGTGTATCAGAGACTTGGACACTATTTTTCTTCTTTGTCGTGGTTGTATCGAGCGAGAGTGGTTCATGACTTGAGTGGTGAATTTAGGATAGGCTAACGATTCAAATTCAAATTTGTGTGTGCCCCTCGTAATATATGCCATCCATATTCATTGATCACATCCCTCTTGAAAGATTAAAAAGGCGTACATAAACACGTATAATTAGCTAAAATTCAACTATGATTCTTCCCCGCTGATAGTATCATGTTTAGGTATAACCTTTTTAACTTGTTGATGAATATATAATTCATCACTCTTAAAGTTGAAAATAGAGTCTTGTTCCTGAGTAATTAGCTGCATATTTCCCCTTATTATGCATAATTAGCATTCATGCATGCATACATAATATCTGCATTTTAGCATTCATATTTGCATTAAATAAGAAGCCCAATTCACTTGTAATTATTCACCTATCTATTTGTATTTTATACTAACTCCAAATCCAATAAAACCAACTCTATAGTGTATATTACTAACATTAATTAAAGAAAAATATCAAAAAATACTAACTTGTAAAATTGACCAATAAAACCCGAATCCAAGTTTGAGACCATGAACCTTAAAATGTGGACATCTCTCTCATAAGTGTCTGATTTAGGTCTACTCACTTTTAGTTTAATACACACTCAGAGACTTTCAAAATGAGACCAATTTCATTTAAATTGGAGCTCGTATGCAAAACTTGGGTTTTGGGGCCCCATTGTACATTATATATGCATATTTGTACCCTTGTATTTTAGTACTTTATTTGACCTCATTTCCATTTTTCTCAACATGAGACTTGTAGATCTCATCGAGATCTACAACTTCCATGTTTTGAGTTTTTCCAAATTCGGCCATCTTCTTCCTCTTATCTCACATTCTTTATCAACCAACCAGATTGGGCCACGTAGCGCCCTCTGATTGAGCCACGCGGCCCATACCATTGCCTGCCACGTGTCGCCTCCTCAGTCACCCACTTATGCCACTTACCTCCTTCATCTTGGGCCGTTGGATGAAGGGGTATTTCATCAACGGCCCAAATCTCTTATTCTTTCCTCTCTCTCTCTCTTCTCCCTTTTTCTTCCATCCCACATCCTGCACCCATGCAGTCCACGCCCCTCCACTTCCTGTTGCACAAGCAGCGGCCATCTACTTGGTCGCAAGTGCCTTGCCAGCCACACCTCCTCCACTCCCTCCATGCCTCCCTTGTCAACCTCATCCACCTCGCACACTCACCCCACGACCTCCACATCTATCCTCCTCTCGTCGGCCTTAAAAAGCCAACGACCCCTCCCACTTCCATCATCCGCCATTTCTTTTCCTAGAGAGAGAGAGAGAGATCGCCCCACCTCCAGTGACAGTGACAGGTACTAGGCTTGAGCGACAACCTCCCATCCTCTCGGCGAGATCCAAGGCTTCAGCGAGCCTTGTCGCAGCTCCACTCGAAGCTGCTTAGCTATGTCGTCTGCCGCGACCTAGAGCGAGAACCACGACCGAGCACGCCTTCGATCGACTCCACAGGCAACACCTCATCACCCCCAGGTAATCTCTCTTCCTTTCTCCCGTTACTTTTCTTCTTTCTTCTTCTTCTTCCTTCATTTCTTCTTTCTTCTTCTTCTTCCTTCATCATTCCCTTTCCCCATTTTCCTCTCCATTTTCTCTCTCATCATTTTCCCTTCATCCATGCTTTATCACCAAAAGATTTGCACTTTCACGGATAAATAGTACATTACGAACAAGATGATGATTTTTCTTGAATTTTCTGACGCATGTTCTTCAAGCAGTTGATCAAAAATTCACCCCCGCTAAACAAATAGCATAAGTTCCCATGTTCATAGGGATCTTGCTTTGTTTAATCTGCTACCTTTATCCTCACCAAACCACCCCATCCTTCCTCTCCAACCACCACACCACGCTCCCTCCACGCAGCTCCACCTTCGCGTGCTCCACCTCGAGGCACCATCGAAGCACCCCCGCCCCCACGTTCTTGTTTACAGGGACATCTACCCCTCCAGCATCGACCACGACCCTTGCCAGCAACGTGTTCCGAGCTCGAGTCGCATCGTCATCGACGCTCAGCCCCGCCTCGCCTCCTCCTCGGTCCTTGGGCGTGTGTCTCCTGAGGCCTGAGCCACATCGTTCCTCCTTCCTCCAGCCAAGGCAAGCGACTCCACCAGTAGTTCGTGCTTGCACGTCTCCACGACGCACGCCCCTTGCGTGTTCCTCGGTTGCGCCTCCGCGACCTCCAGTCACACTTCCAGCATGTGTCTCCTGCGCGCAAGCTCAACCTCATTGTGCTACTAGAAAAGCTATCTCTCCCAACAGAGGGCCAAAACTCCATCCTCCACGCACAGTTGTGCGTCGCTGCTTGGAACTGCTCATGCGCAAACACTACATCACCGTCCACGGCCGCTTCACCAACCTGTAGCCTCGTTGTTCCATCGTCTCCTCCAACCGACACTGCAGCCCCCCCTGACACCCCTAGATCTCCCCTCGACTGTCGTCCCTCGAGCAAGGCCGTCGTGCTTCCACCCGACGCTGGCCCTGGAGTCGCGTCCCCAAGTTGTTCAGCAACAGCAGAAGCCGGATGCCCGTGGCTGGGCGTATCCCGCGACCTGCACCCCTCCTAGATGGCGCCGTCGTCAAGTCGCTCGCGCCTCCACCTTCTTCAGGCATTGCATCAAAAGCTCCAGTATTCCTTCTTTTTATTCCCTCCTCACGTACACAGCACGTGAGATTGTGAGTAAATTACAAGGACCCCCGTGCTGTTCTCTACATCTACAAGAAAACCCTTATAATCACGTACAAGGCACGTGCTTTCTTGGCGAGATTGCACTGACACCCCTTTACTTGAAGTCTTTCGCGCACAAGTCCTCATTCCTGGAGATCACGTGCATCACTGGCTTCCACCTGGAACAATTGCAAAATCAGCGACCGAAGTCTAGGTAATTGCATAAACGTCCAGTCTACGTATTTACTTTTAATCAATTTTGTTTCTGTATTTGCATCCAGTCTGCGTGTTTGCACCTCTAGTTAGGCATTTATTTGGCGTCATTTTTAAATTCCAAAAATTGCATCTTGTAGAATATCTTATGCTTTATCTTTGTTGATGCTTGTTGAATTTTTAGGAGCAATATTATATTTAATATAATTATTATCCCATGTTCATTGTTAATTGCTTATTAAATGAATTGCTGCTCTAAAAATTACCAAAAAAGCACATTAGGTAGAGTCTAAGTATTTCTACATAGTACCCAAAAATCATATCATTCGCACGCATATCTAGGCCGCAATAAATTAATTTGTGATTTGTGTAATTCATTTTTAATTAATTCCTCACTTAGTATTTATAGGAATCAAAAGTTGTTATGGATATCTCTCACATAGACCTATATAGGATAATTTAGTTTCTGAAAAATATTGACGTCTGGTATTTATTAAAATTAAAATTATGAAAATCACCCTTCATTCATTTTTAATTCATAGTAAATTCATAAAGTGTCAGAAAATTCCAAAAAAAAATAGTGTAGCTCAATTTCATTGCATTTCATATTCTGTCCAAGTTTCATAATTTTTGGACTTCATCTGGCCATCTTTCAAATTTAACCAGACGTCAATATTTTTCAGAAACTAAATTATCCTATATAGGTCTATGTGAGAGATATCCATAACAACTTTTGATTCCTATAAATACTAAGTGAGGAATTATTAAAAATGAATTACACAAATCACAAATTAATTTATTGCGGCCTAGATATGCGTGCGAATGATACGATTTTTGGGTACTATGTAGAAATACTTAGACTCTACCTAATGTGCTTTTTTGGTGATTTTTGGAGCAACAATTCATTAAATAAGCAATTAACAATGAATAGGGGAAAATGTGCTAATTTCCACCAAAACAATTATATTAAATATAATATTGCTCCTAAAAATTCAAAAAGCATCAACAAAGATAAAGCATAAGATATTCTACAAGATGCAATTTTTGGAAATTAAAAATGAGGCTAAATAAATACCTAACTAGACGTGCAAACACAGGGATATGGATGCAAATACAGAAACAAAATTGATTAAAAGTAAATATGCAGACTGGACGTTTATGCAATTACCTAGACTTCGGGCACTGATTTTGCAATTGTTCCAGGTGGAAGCAAGTGGTGCACGTGATCTCCAGGAATGAGGACTTGTGCGCGAAAGCCTTGAAGTAAAGGGGTGTCAGTGCAATCTCGCCAAGAAAGCACGTGCCTTGCACGTGCTTATAGGGGCTTTCTTGTAGATGTGGAGAACAACATGGGTGTCCTTGTAATTTACTCACAACCTTACGTGTTGTGCATGTGGGGAGGGAATAAAAAGAAGGAACACTAGAGATACTGATGCAATGCCTGAAGAAGGTGGAGGCGCGAGCGACTAGACGACGGCGTCGGCTAGGAGGGGTGCAGGTCGCGGGATACGCCCAACCGCGGGCATCCGGCTTCCGCTGTTGCTGAAAAACTTGGGGACGCGGCTCCAGGGCCAGCGTCGGGTGGAAGCACGGTGGCCTTGCACGAGGGACGGTGGTCGAGGGGAGATCTAGCGGTGTCAGTGGGGACTGCAGTGCCGGTCGGAGGAGACGATGCTCGCGGTAGGAACAACGAGGCTACAGGTTGGTGAAGCGTCCGCGGACGGTGATGTAGTGTTTGTGCATGAGCAGTTCCAAGCAGCGACGCATAGCTGTGCGTGGAGGATGGAGTTTTGGCCCTCTGTTGGGAGAGAGAGCTTTTCTAGTGGCGCAATGGGGTTGAGCTTGCGCGCAGGAGACATGTGCTGGAAGTGTGACTGGAGGTCGCGGAGGCGTAGCCGAGGAGCACGCAAGGGGTGTGCGTCGTGGCGACGTGCAAGCATGAACTACTGGTGGAATCGCTGGCCTTGGCTGGAGGAAGGAGGAACGATGTGGCTCAGGCCTCAGGCGACACACGCCCAAGGACCGAGGAGGAGGCGAGGCGGGGCTGAGCGTCGATGACGATGCGACTCGAGCTCGGAACACGTTGCTGGCAAGGGTCGTAGTCGATGCTGGAGGGGTAGATGTCCCTGTAAACAAGAACGTGGGGCAGGGGTGCTTCGATGGTGCCTCGAGGTGGAGCATGCGAAGGTGGAGGTGCGTGGAGGGAGCGCGGTGTGGTGGTTGGAGAGGAAGGATGGAGTGGTTTGGTGAGGATAGAGGTAGCAGATAAAACAAAGCAAGATCCCCTGTGAACAGGGGAACTTATGTTATTTGTTTAGCGGGGGTGAATTTTTGATTAATTGATTGAAGAACATGCGTCAGAAAGTTCAAGAAAAATCATCATCTTGTTCGTAATGTGCTATTTATCCGTGAAAGTGCAAATCTTTTTGGTGAAGTTCAAGAAAAATCATCATCTTGTTCGTAATGTGCTATTTATCCGTGAAAGTGCAAATCTTTTTGGTGATTTGAAGCATGGATGAAGGGAAAATTATGAGAGAGAAAATGAAGAGGAAAATGGGGCAAGGGAATGATGAAGGAAGAAGAAGAAGAAAGAAGAAAAGTAACGGGAGAAAGGAAGAGAGATTACATGGGGGTGATGGAGGTGTTGCATGTGGAGTCGACCGAAGGTGTGCTCGGTCGTGGTTCTCGCTCTAGGTCACGACAGACGACCGAGCTAAGCAGCTTCGAGTGGATTGGGTCGTTGATGAAATGCCCCTTCATCCAACAGCCCAGGATTAAGGAGGTAAGTGGCATAAGTGGGTGAATGAGGAGGCGACACGTGGCGGGCAATGGTATGGGCCGCGTGGCGCAATCAGAGGGCGCCACGTGGCCCAATCTGGTTGCTTGATAAAGAATGTGAGATAAGAGGAAGAAGATGGCCGAATTTAGAAAAAACTCAAAAGTGAAAGTTGTAGATCTCGATGAGATCTACAAGTCTCATGTTGACCAAAAATGGAAATGAGGTCAAATAAAGTACTAAAATATAAGGGTACAAATATGCATACATATAATGTACGATGGGGTCCCAAAACCCAAGTTTTGCATACGAGCTCTGATTTAAATGAAATTGGTCTCATTTTGAAGGTCTCTGAGTGTGTATTAAATTAAAAGTAGACATAAATCGGATATTGTATGAGAGAGATATGCACATTTTAAGGTTCATGGTCTTAAACTTGGATTCGAGTTTTATTGGTCAATTTTACAAGTTAGTATTTTTTGATACTTTTCTTTAATTAGTGTTCGTAATATATACACTATGGCCCTGTTTGGTAGGAGAATAAGCCCTGGAATAAGGGGTCAATTCTCCTCCTGACACGGTTCCTAATGGTACGACTATTCTCCATTATTCCATCTTATTTCACTCTTATTCCTATCTTTATCACATCTTACCTACCTTTATTTCACCTTATTCTCCTTATTCCTATCCTCCAACCGAACAAAGAATATACCCTTATTCTCCTTATTCTCCATCTTTATTCTTGCTTATTCCCGAACCGAACGGGCCCTATAGAGTTGGTTTTATTGGATTTGGAGTTAGTAGAAAATACAAATAGATAGGTGAATAACTACAAGTGAATTGGGCTTCTTATTTAATACAAATATGAATGCTAAAATGCAGATATTATTTATGCATGCATGAATGCTAATTATGCAATATAAGTGAAAATATGCATCTAATTACTCGGGAACAAGGCTCTATTTTCAACTTTTAGAGTGATGAATCACAGATTCATCAACCCCCTATACTTAAACATTGCTCGTCCCCGAGCAGCTAAAATGAAATGCAAGAGTGAAATGATTTTGGGTTCCATACCAAAGTCATGAACAAAAGTTGAAAATAGAGCTTGACTCGACCTTTGGATTAATTGTGTGGCGAAACCTTATTGGGATCTGATTTTAAGACCTAACAGACTTCAAGTTCCACAAGTCTCACATTCAAGACTCCTTAATAGTCAGGTCAGAACAAATCCTCAAACGCAAATTTCTTATGACTATGATTCTTACTTTTACTGTGTAAGTGAAATATAGCTCTCCACATCAGAAATGGCTAAGAACCAGCCGCCTCCTCTAACAAGGTAACTCTAATTCCCTGGTACAATAACTCTTTCCTCGAGGAGCGGGGTATTCCCTTCTAAGTTCAAGTGCGACCAGCACAAGAGGAGGGGGTGGAGAAAGAATGGACGGTAACCAGTGTAGCTACCTATCCCAGGATGCCTGACAATGTAGCCAAGTCATCCAGCTGCAGACTTCTTGTTACTATACATATTCCTGACAGGTACTTTATTTTATATCTGACCTGTCTACTTTTTTTTGGAGTTCTTGCATGTTTTCTTCTTTTTTTCTCTCTTTTTTTTGAACTATATACAAGGTGCGGCATGTACATCAGGAGTTTTTCCTCTTGAGCCAGTAGACTATCCCTCTTTTGAAGCATTATTGCAACCCACAGCATCCCGTCTTTAGACGTCAACACCACCAGACTAGGTTGAGATGCACTACCCTCCCTAGAGGAGGACGGATGTTTCCATCCTCACCACCTCATCAATGAAGAGCTACGTGCATTGTGCTTGTCCAAGTTAGGTCATTATCTAAAAGAATCATGCGTGTGCACGAGATATTCTTCTTAGACTAATCAAGATGGCATGTGAACATAGACTTTCGGACTCAAAGAATTAAGTCACTTGACCTGAGAAATCTTAACTCCAGTTCATGTAAGGTTCCTCTGAAATTAGGTGGATTAAGGTCAATTCAAGTCCTTCCTAAACATCTACTCATAACTTGGTTCAGAACCCACTAACTTCACTTTGCATATGCAAGATATGCAGATGAGATGCAGATGACATGCTATGAATGAAATGCAAGACTCTTTTTCTTTCTTTTAGATGCAGAGATGATGTGCAAGAGTAAATAAGAAGCCCATTTTTTTGTTTTTTTGTTTTTTTTGTTTTTTTTTCTTTTTCAAAAATTTGTTATACCTCCTATGTTACAACAATTTTTCAAGAGTTTTATAAGTACTATACATATTATACAAGTGTTATACAATATACAAGGATACATGTATTTTACAAAAAAATCTCCATTTTTACCCATCCTAGCATAGTATATACAAAAATACGTGAAAGTACAAGCTATGGGTAAAGTATATATGTAATATATACACGCCACCCAAGTAAAATAAATCTGTCGCTCGCAATTAATTGAATATTAATTAAAGTGGTATTTTTGACGTAGCCTTGATTACCCGACTGCAACGAATCTAATCATTAATTTTACCATTAATTTGATCGAATTAACAAGGATAGTCGTAGACGCACGTCAAATGGCGTCGTTGACAGGGAGGCAAACGACTTAGGATCACTTTAGAAAATTAGATTTACATTTTCCATTCATTTGGGTAGTCTGATCCCCGAACCACCTTGTAATTATTCTATTTTTTTCAATTATTTTTCTATTTATATTTTCTCTCTCTCTCTCTGACATCTTTGTATCTTTTTGTGCGAGGGTCCGGTGGACTTGGAGCGGCTTTCTTGAAGTTGACGCATCTCGAAGTGCATCGGAGGCCGACGATTCGTGGATCAAGTCGGTTGTTGAGATGCCAGAAAGATTTTCACTTTGTTAACTTGTAAAAGAAAGTGTCTGCATTTACAGCGGTTCCCGTTTGGGATCTCGCGCGTATAAGTCATAATAAAACGTGTCTCCGTGTGCTGTGTGGTTGCTTTACGTAGAATAGGACCTGCACTTACGGCTCTTAGAGCTATTTTAGGACATGTTTGTGCTCGTAATATTTAGGACCACACTTCACCATTAAAAGACGCACTTAGATCGCAGATCTTAGTCAAAATCAATCTGTTCTTCACTCGCTAATAGAATTGTCGGTCTAGGAGTGGCTTTTATCGTTTGCGTTTCATTTAGTGTAAAATTTCAATTCAGTATTGCATCCCATAGTGTAGAGAGCTGGAGGCACTGTAAGTATTCTTACTCGAGCATTCATCATCGTTTTCTCGATTGCATCGGCTTTTTCCGATTTTCTCTCTCGGTTTTCTAATCTAGGATAAAGGAATTGGGACTGGACGGTAGATGTGATTGCTTGTGTGGATTAATATCAGTGACAACTAATCTTTAAAATCGGGACTGCTAATTGAATTGGACCCAAAAAATTGACTAAAATTAACCCTTATTTGCGGGAGATTAACCCCGACCTTGATTTCAGGCTGAGTGAGGGTACAGAGTGTGTGTGCACACCCTAAGGTAGAGCCAAAATCTCCGCCTTCCATATCGTGTACCCCGATCCGAGCAAATATCACAGGCTGAACTATGGGTTCAACTGACCAATGCCAAGTAGCCTCCGCCTACTCCGGTAGGTAGATAGGGACGAAATTGCGGTGCACCGCGACAAGTTGCTAGTAGCCTCCGCCTGCTCCGGCAGGTAGACAGGGACAAAGTTACAGCCTTGTCAGCCTCTGCCTACTCTGTTGGTAGATAAGGGCAGGTCCTTAACTTTGGGCTAGTGATAGGAGCGAAGAAAGGAAGGGCGTTGGTATCTTAGGTGACATGTTAAACATGGGAGACGCATCCGGCTTTGAGCCGACTTCCTTATAGGCCGCGTAACTTTTGCTACTTGTCTGAAAATTCACACTTAAAATCAACCAGACAAATCGGACTCGGTTTCGGGTCCTTCACCGTGTTGAGTGTGAACTCAGGGTTTGCTCCTGTGTTTGTCTTCGTGTCTGTCCGTGTGTGTTATCCTATGTAATTGCACATTCTTTACCTCAATCTTCTTACATTCATCATTTCCTCTTCAAGATGTCGGGATATTGGTCTCCATACCCTGAGACCTCTGGTCATTCCTCCTCGACCATATACCATTCATCTTCACCTTCCCCTTCTTCCATGTATCCTCCGCCATCCATGGGATACTCTTAACCGTGATCGGTTCCACATCAACCCGATTATGAAGTCAGAACTTCGACTGACTTCTCCACTTCTTCGCATTTCTCACCTACTCCATATTCTAATACTCCGGATCCACTTCCACCTTGGGCTGACTGTCCTTACTCTCGAGAGCTTGCTGGAATCAGTGAACCATATGAAGAGCAAGCCATTGCTGAGACAGATGACTGGTAGAACAACTTGGTCGATCGAACAAACTGAATGGAGAGGCCTGCACATCATGATTTCCCAGACTTGATTGGCTAGAGTGATCAAGCTTCCATTAACCAGCCTCCATATCACACATTCGGAGAGCCTATACATTCACAGGAGTGGACTCATGAGCTAGACTTACCAGTCCCCCGTTCATTGACTCCATCATATGAGGTTCTGACCAATACTTGCATTCGGATGGTCCATACTCGGCCTAGCATTACATGACAGAGTCTACGTATTTTGAGTATGAGACCCCCAATATCTCAGCAGTATCCTCCAATTGATCAGAACTCTTCCATGATTTGTCATGAGAATAGTTTGGAGGATGACATTTCTTGACTCATCGCGAAAAATGAATTATTTGGTGCTAAGTTGAGAGATGTCACCGACATATTGCACTCAATTTCTGCCAGCTTGGGAATGAAAGTGGAAAAGGAAATAAGTAGATTTGATGTTGAAAACTAAGCGAGCATTAGGGAACCCACACATCTTGTACAACTGGAGTCAATTCTACCTCCCTCTTCTACTAACCACTTACCCTCCAATCCAGAGTCTGATCATTCATCCACCAAAAATATCAAAAAAATTGAAAACCTTAAAAAGACCAAAAACATTGATAAAGTAGAAAATCCATAAAAATAAAAAATGAAAAAAACTTAAAAAAATTAGATCCCGCCCTAAGGGAAGCACTCGATGAAGAATTGATTTTCAAACTTCCCTTAATAAAGGCCATAGATCACTTCCCTGGCCTCAAGAGATTTGTAAAGAGTAAAATGATGCCCAAGAGGTCGGGTAATATGAGGACAAGGACTGAAAGACACATAGTGTCTATGGCCACCTCCTTGATGATGGGGAGAAAGACCAAGAGCTGCATAGTATGGTTGCTCTGAGTTGAATGTGAAATCAAAGACACAATCTTTACCCATGCAAGAATCGATGATGACTCACCGATAAATATCCTCTCGACCTCTGTGTTTGACAAGCTCAAACTCGGGCCACTTAGGTAGTCGAGAGAGATCGTTCAGCTGGCTGATCAATCTATCAAAAAGTCAAGAGGAACCATTTCAGTCATCATTACTTTCCAAGGTGCTCTACTCTAGGTAGACTTCACAGTCATTGACATTGAGCATCGAGGAGAGTTCTCCCAGTCTCCGATTATTCTCGGGAAGCCGTTCTTAACCTTGGCTAAGGCGACTATAAATTGCGAGACTCGGGAAATCGATTTTACAGCATTGGAAACTCTTCGACCTCACCATTCTTTGATACACTTTACTCTAAGGTGACCCATACATCCGCTGACAGTCGTGACCATCGAGAGGTAGATGAGTCCCACCTCTTTGCTACACCTGAGAGACCGACTATCTGGACGACCGTTGGTTCTGAGACTCCCCACACCTCCACTTCATCAATTGTTTGCACCACCACCGTGACAGCTTCTAAGGAGGACTCACGATCAGAAGCTGTCATTGAGTCGGACGTGATTTTTGCTGATTTTCTTGACCATTTTAATGATCCAACACAAGAGCCCAATAATGTCAAGCCAACTGAGATCACTAGCACCTTCTCGAGACGTGTGTCGACCCTTCAGGAATATTCCAATCTATATAATGACTCATCTGATGAGGAACCCATGGTCAGCATTGCACCACATCCGGACCTTCAAAGGAAACAACCAAGACTAAATTGGCTCCACATAAAAACACGGTTGCTCCCTCTTTTAGTCGGCTATCAAGTGAAAGGAAGTTGAGAATTGATTCCTCGAGGTATTTCTCTGAACCCCTCAAGGCGCGTCGCTCTCCACTCTCTCTTAATGATTCAGGCTTTAGAAATCTGACCAAGAAAGTTTCCTTCAACATTCCGGAGAAGGAATTTTCATGGGAATCCTCATCTAGTCCGGATAAGGTGGTTTATATGAGTGAACTCAGTTCAGCTGTTCTCAAGACATATCTGAGCAAGCAACCGTTTATCGACCCGCGTTGGACGAACCCTTCACCTCATTACTATTCATCTGAGGACGATCCCGACAGCGACACACTTGTATATTCCTTATCTCCTCGTTCACGCAAGAAGGTTTGTCACAAACCTTCTTGATCCTTGTATATTCTCAATCCTTCTTGTATATATTTTCCCTCCCTCCCCAGTGATTCTAATCACTCGCCTCGGCTCTATATCATTTCATTTTATGGCTATACTTAGGATGATCAGATCCTAAGTATAGGGGGAGAGTGACCCGAGCCTCTTCATCATTCGTTGTACATTCTCCAGATCCCATCAGTTCTTACACTCACTCTTGTCTTATACTTAGGCTGACTAGAGCCTAAGTATAGGGGGGATTGTAAATTGTTGTAAAATAGGAGGTGTACCAAATTTAAAAAAACAAAAATAAAAAATAGGCTTCTTATTTACTCTTGCACGTCATCTCTGCATCTAAAAAAAGAAAGAAAGAAAAAGAGTCTTGCATTTCATTCATCTACATAGCATGTCATCTGCACCTCATCTGCATATCTTGCATATGCAAAGTGAAAAGCTAGTGGGTTTTGAACCAAGTTATGAGTAGATATTGAGGAGGGACTTGATTTGACCTTAATCCACCTAATTTCAGAGGAATCTTATAGGAACTGGAGTTAAGATTTCTTAGGTCAAGTGACTTAATTCTTTGAGTCCGCAAGTCTATGTTCACATGTCATCTTGAATAGTCTAAGAAGAATATCTCGTACACACACATGATTCTTTTAGACAGTGACCTAACTTGGACAAGCACCATGCACGTACTCTTCATTGATGAGGTGGTAAGGAGGTAGAATCCTTTAGCTTGGAGTAGCATACGGGTAGAAACATCTGACCTCCTCTAGGGAGGGTAGTGCATCTCAACCTAGTCTGGTGGTGTTGACGTCTAAAGATGGGACGATGTGGGTTGCAATAATGCTTCAAAAGAGCGATAGTCTACTGGCTCAAGAGGAAAAACTCCTGATGTACAGGCTGCACCTTGTATATAGTTCAAAAAAAAGAAAGAGAAAAAGAAAAAATGCAAGAACTCCAAAAAAAGTAAACATGTCAGATAGAAAATAAAATACCTGTCGGAGTATGTATATTAGCAAGAAGTCTGCAGCTGGATGACTTGGCTACACTAGTCAGGCATCCCAAGATAGATAGCTACACTGGCTACCGTCCATTCTTTTCTCCACCCCCTCTTGAGCTGGTCGCACTTGAACTTAGAAGGGAATACCCCGCTCCTCGAGGAAAGAGTTACTGGACCAGGGAATGGAGTTACCTTGTTAGAGGTTGGTTCTGAGCCATTTCTGATGTGGAGAGCTATATTTCACTTACACAGTACAAGTAAGAATCATAGTCATCAGAAATTTACGTTTGAAGATTTGTTCTGATCTGACTATTAAGGAGTCTTGAATAGAAAACTTGTGGAACTTGAAGTCTGTTAGGTCTTAAGTTCATATCCCAATAAGATTCCACCATACAATTAATCCAAAGGTCGAGTCAAGTTCTATTTTCAACTTTTGTTCATGACCTTGGTATGGAACCCAAAATCATTTCACTCTTGCATTCCATTTTAGTTGCTCGGGGACGAGCAAGGTTTAAGCATAGGGAGTTGATGAATCTGTAATTCATCACTCTTAAAGTTGAAAATAGAGTCTTGTTACCGAGTAATTAGCTGCATATTTCCCCTTATCTTGCATAATTAGCATTCATGCATGCATACATAATATCTGCATTTTAGCATTCATATTTGCATTAAATAAGAAGCTAAATTCACTTGTAAAAATCACCTGTATATTCATCATATTTCACATATTTGTATATATTTTATACTAACTCTAAATCTAATAAAATCAACTCCATAGTGTATATATTACTAATGCTAATTAAAAAAATATCAAAAAAATACTAACTTATAAATTGACCAATAAAACCCCAATCCAAGTTTGAAACCAGGAGCCTTAAAATGTGCATATCTCTCATACAGTGTCCGATTTAGGTCTACTCACTTTTAAAGTAATATACATCCAAAGACCTTTAAAACAAGACCAATTTCATTAAAATCGGAGATCGTATATCAAACTTGAGTTTTGGTCCCCTATTATATATTGTACATATTGATCAAAATGCCCTTGCATTTTATCCTTTTATTTTCTTAATTATTGAAAATCCAAAAAACTAGATTAAGTTGTAAATATTCTTTTTATATTTTCTCTATTTTTATTTTAATTTTTCTCGAATTTAGAAATGACAAAAAAAATACAAAAGATAAAATGTGGTATTTTATATCTATAAGGTACCACTCAAAAATACATTTTGTACAGATGACTTCTTTTGATTTTCGACCCTTCATGAAAGTTGTAGATCTCATCGAGACGAGCGACTTCCGTGTTGACCACTTTTGATTTATTTCTGGGAGCGACACGTGGCAGCTCCTGGAGCCGCCACATGTCACCCCATTTTTTATTATTTTCGTGTTTTATTTTATTTATTTTATTATTATTATTTATTTTAATTATTTATTTATAGTTAATTATTTATTTTAATTTATTTTATTTTAATATTTTATTTTACTTTTATTTTCTCTTCTTTATTTTTAGTAGCCTACTTATTTTACTTATTATATTTTTTATTTTTTCTCTTTTACTTCTTCTTTACTTGGTTTCCACTCCAAGCCACCATTTTCTCCACTTCCTCCACCATTCTCCCCACTTTCTCCATCTTTTTTCCAACTCCCTCTTCCTCTTTATATTCACATCTCCTCCATCATTTTTCTTCATCCGCCATTTCGATAGAAAAGAGAGAGAGAGCTCCAGCTATTTGTAGGTGACAGCTACTGAGAATCACCGTCGAGCGACGACCTCCGACCACGGCGAGATCCGAGGTGGTCTCAACCACTTCATCGCAGCATCCCTCGCAGGAAGCTGCTTCAGCTTCGAAGGACTCCGCCATCCTTCTCGAGGCCACGACGGGAGCCGTGCACCGCAGCTCCGCCCTCTAGCAAAATCACAGGTAAATAATCCATCTCCTTTCCTTGTCATTTTATTTTTATCTAACAATTTTCTTCCTTGTTGTTCATCATCAAACATACCACCACAACCACTTCATTATCATTCTATTTTTCATCATCACATCATTTTTCCATTAGATCTACCACATTACATTCACTATCACCCCCATTACTACATCAACCATTAACATCACCACCATCACACTCCACCTATTCATTCACATTTTTATTCCCTATTTACAAAAAAATATACAACAAAAAAATTTGCACAAAAAAAAAGGTTGCAGGTCCTGCACGGCCAAGCCGCCACCTCCAGGCCGCCACCGCCGTGCGCTCCGTCGCCGCCACCGTCGTGCGCTCCGCCGCCGCCCCGCCGATTCCAGCCCGGTGCCGCCCCCGTGACGCGTGTCCTCCAGGCACTCCATCCGCTCGTCGCCTCGTACGCACGCCGCGGCCCGTAACCCCTTGCCACCCGCGTGTGGCCGCTACGCCACACCCCCAGCGGTCGCGCCGCCCTAGAGCAGCCAGACCTTCAGCCCTCGCGCCCGCTTGCCCACTGCTTTCGTGACGCCCTTTGAGCCGCGCCACCAGTCGGTCCTCGCCGCGCCCTCGCGCGACGGCCGCCATCTCCTGCCGCACCGCAGAGCAGCCCCCGCGGCAGCGCCCGTGCTGCCCTTTAGACCGCCCTCGGCGCACCACCCCACCTTCGTGCGTCGCCCCCAGCGCCGCTATGTGCGATCCTCAAACATCGTGTTAGCCCTAGCGTGGAAAAGAAGCCAACGAAGGTTCATATTTTTTATTTTTTATCAGGAAAATTTGCATATTTCATTCGTAAGTTTTCTGTATTTGCAAAAGTGCCCATGGGCGTAGTTTCAAGTTATTTTTTTATTTTAGTTTTGCAAAGACACCCCTGCATTGTCATATTAATTTGGACAATATTTTTGCATCATTTTATTTAATCAAAAATAGCATTTTATAGAGAATCTAAATCTTTATCTTGTACCTATTTATTTGTATTTTTGTGAGCATCATATTATTAATTAAAAATCAGAGTTTGAAAATCAGTGATATTTTGCCCATTTAAGCACTGAAATTCGCACAGACATATTTCTTACTCTAAAAATTGTGAAAAAATTGTATATGATGCCTCTAAGTGCTCTTTAATTAATGCCCAAGTTTCATCGAAATTAGAGTTGTCTTGTGTATAAAATAAATTATAGAGTGAATTCTATAATTGATTTCTAATTAAATCCACAAAGATTATTTTTGAGAAATCTCAACTTTCATGGATTCCTTATTAAAATATCTATTTGAGATAATTATTTTTATGGATAACTTTATTTCGTGGATTTATTAGAAATTAAATACTCACAGTCACTCTGTTTTCAGTAAAAAATCATAAAAAATCATAAAGTGTCTGAAAATTCCAAAAAATAATGTAGCTTAATTTCATCATATTTCACTTCCAGTAATTTTTTTCAAAATTTTTGCACATCATTTGCACGAAAAATTACATAAAAGCCCCAAAAAAGTTTGCATTTTTCATTTGTGCACTTTAAATCCAAAAATTCTAAAAAAAAATCCATTTTGCATTACTCATTGGATTAGGTTTACAAGAAAAATACAATTTGGTAAATTTGGACTAATTTCAGATTAAAATTATCTTTAGCTAAGTTGTTGATTTTCTTAATAACCTAGTTCATCCGCATCAGTGCATCTGCATTTTTATTACATAAAAAAATTAAAAAAATCCCACTTGGAAAACTGCGATCTAATTCATCTAATCTGATCCCAAGTTGTTCCTTTGCTTCCTTGAGTCGACCCTGGGGCTTGCTTAGGTTAAACAAACATAAAACCACATTTAATTTCATTCGATGATTCATCGATCCGTGCGGTTATTTTTTTATCGATCCGAATTTTTCTGATTACAACGAAATCGTTAATTCGATACTACTAAAAGGGTAGATCCGAGGAGAATCACTTACGTGCATTTAGTAATTTTTAAAATTCAATCTAACATAGCACATAGAGAAAGTTGGGAATCGCTATAAGTATATTCTTACCTAAGCATATATCATAGTTTCTCGCTTGCATTCTATTTTCTGATTCCTCTCTTAATTTATAAGCTAAGTCTAAAAGGAAAAGGGACTGAACAGTAGGCATGCATTTTGTACTCACATAAATATAAGTGATAACTAAAATTTTAAAATCAGGACTGAACTGATGCGAGTTGACCAAAAATTGAAATAAAATGAACACTTGTTTTACAAGTGCATAAAGCCCTCATTGTGGACACATGTACTTACCTCCAGATAGAGTGGGTAAGGACATAGACATTAAGGTTAGAGTCCAAATCTGTGGACTTACCCTATAAGTCTCCATGTCCGACTCTTATGGGCTTGGGAGCTGTAAGGGCTTGCCTTCGACCTTAGTGTATGTTTCGATTGTGTAAGCATGTGTCTCTCCTTTGAGGTGTGATATTGAAACCCGGCAGCTCGGGCAGATCACCTCATTGATTGGGAGCACACAGGAGCACTGTTGTACGTAGGATGACACCATGTGTGTAATGGACTAAAAAGATTGTATTACCACCTATTAAAATTGACAAGATAATTCGACCGAATCTTTACGGCCTTCACGTGTTCAGTTGGTGAATTCAGAGGGTTTGTACTGTGTTTGATTTACGTGAGTTCTCTCCGCACATTTATGTGTCCTGTAGGGCATAGATTCTCCTTGATATCATGTTCATATACGGTCCTCTTGAAATAGAAGATGACTAGTTGGAGGGATTTTTATTCTGACTCCGCCAATGTATAATTGAACCCTTTAAAGAGATCGTCTTCAGAGGCCCTTTCATTTCCAGAATCTCCTTGGACTCATGACCTTCCTGAGTCAGGCTCACTCACTTTGGGGATGGTCAATCATTGACCAACCCATTCCTCTATTCTCCACTTACCAAGGAAGACCTTCACCTTGGTAAGGATGATTTAAGTTCATCAGCCTCGACTAATTCAAATCCATTCGTTGATGAAGGTGACAAAGAAGTTTCATTCGAGATGCCTCCCAAGAAGAAAGATGATGAGAAAGAACATTGTAACGATCCTTTCCAGATGATACTTGCTAGGCTGGCTACATCTGAGCAGCAGCATGCCCTACTTAGAGCTCAGATAGGATAGTTAAATGTAGGGGTTGATGCACCCATGGATGTGGCATACAACCCGGGATAGTAAAGAGTGCAAAACTACATGAGTCACGTACAACTAGAAATAGAATATGAGTTGAAGCTTCTATTTCTGTATTTGTTGTCATGTTTCAATGGGAATGCCACAGAGGAACCATATACAAAATTTGAGGGACTTTGAGCTCGTTTGTCTTAATCTACGTCACCTTAGGGTTAGCCAAGATTATATTAGGCCCACTGCCCTTCCATTTGCCTTGGGGAATAAGGTTGATTATTGGGTTAAGCATTTAGGTGTCACAATGACCATTTATGCCCAGTTTAAGGACATGTCCTTAAAGAAGTTATACCCTTTGAATAGAACTAACTAGATGAGGACACGCATCACGAGTTTTTGTCAGCTACCTAGAACCTTTCTGTGACACATGGGATCGATTCAAGGACATACTACAGAAGTGTCCATGTCATGGATTGGATGATAACATCCAGGTCCAATCTCTATTCATTGGTCTCAACCCTGAGATGCAGGGTCTAGTGAGTGCTGCTTGTGGAGACAGTTATACATCACGTGGAGCAGATACCGTATGGAGGATATTCGAGCAGATGGCTGACACTACCCGTGCACAAACGACCAGCAGGGCATACACTGAGTCCCTAGTTGCATTCATATCAAAAGGGGGAAAGACTGTGGGTGATCTCGCAAAGGACCTAATCCCCACCGTGGGGATTATTGCAGATAAATTGACAGTAGTCGAGCAGATAGATAAGAGGATGAATGAGCTTGATAGCTTAACCAAGCTCCAGAAGCTGATGGAGGAATTATCAGAGAGGGTATCCAAGATTAAGATACATGCCGCGACTGCACTGGTTGCTCATGTTTTTCGTGTACACCATGTACAAGAGCTGCTGATGTCAGGTCAATGCTAGCCATGGGTAGAAGACCACTCTTATACCCAATCCTTCCAGCATCAGGCACCACTAGTTGAGACAGTATAGGAGGGGCCTCCCCCAATGTGGGAGGTGAACGGTGTATGGTACACCTAGGACCCCAATCGGTAGGGAAGTATGGGGGACCGACAGTCTAATCAACGTCCTCCAAACTTTTACAACACCACTTTCACCTCTGCACCTCATCCCCCACAGCATAGCCCTAGTTCTTATCAACCCAAGCAGAGGCAACAAAAAAAATAATAATAATAGTACGACTGCCAGGGCCAATACCAGTCGGGCCAGCACAGCTCGAACTACCAGCATCACCCCCAGCACTAGTAACAGTATCAGGGCCATCAGGTCCAGTCCTCACGATCTCATTCTTCTCAACAGAATACCTCTTCTTCAGCCCCCACCGACTTTCAGCGCCAGATTCTCGATGAGGTTCGTTCCTAACAGAACGAGATTATGGGCATGCGGGTGGACATCAACTGCATGTCCTGACGGCAAGATGAGCCTACGACTCCACATATCTACATTCCCACCCAAGTTCTGGCTAACCCAATAGCCTTAGCAAGTCTCAGTCATAGCAACACATGGGTCAGATATACTACTCAGACACTCTTAGATCTGAGCATGAGAATCTTTCATGTGATGATGATTATCATATGCCACTCAGGAGTAGAAGGACCATGGACGTACCTGAACAAGCAAGGGATACGGAGAGGGTCACCTCTAGAGCTCGACCTAAGGAGTCTTCAGAGGATGAAGAGAAGAGGTATCACATTCAACAAACCTCTCAGCAGCATATGAGGTTACCTACTCAAGAGATAGAGAGGAGGAGGAGAACATGAGGATCACAAAAACTGGGACACACTTTGGTGTCTACGGAAACCTTGCACCTCCAATGTGGAGAATTCACCGACAGCATCTATTCAACATTCCTTTGTAGACGGCTTTATTTCTAATTCCAAGTTGTATAAAATCAATGCATCTTTGAAGAAGTATGTTTCTCTTAATACAATGAATGATGTTTTCAATTCAGATTCTTCTCCTGTGTCACTAGCATCTATCCCTTTCCCCCGTGCTCTTACGGTGGGAAATCGCAGCAAAAAGATTCAGAAGGATGACCCATACATGGCACGATTTCGTAAGGAAAACATCATGGTCAAAGTGTCATTTGAGGATTATGTAACTAGCAATCATGCATTTTAAAAGTATCTAAAGGTGAGATACACACGTACTAGGTCCAGCGGGAAGAAACTAGATCAATATGTGAAGACTCACATCTTATCAGTAGCCACTACCTACTGTCTTAAGAATAATAAACTACCAAAGAAAAAGAGAGACATGGCACTACGTGGAGAGTCATATCAATGGCATTGCATTTGCACGCACTCTCTTAGATAATGGTTCTTCTATCAACCTTCTACCCTTAGCACTTTTTGGAGTTAGGAACACTTCGAAATTCACGAGCATTACTCCAATTCGTAGATAAGTCAACAAAGAGACCTAAGGAAGAAGTGAAGAACGTGGTTATCTCGATTGAGGGACAAGACTACGAGGTGGACTTCACGATCCTTGACATAGAAATTCCCAATCATTGTAGAAAATCTCACATCATTCTTGGGCAGCCATTCCTAAGGATCACCGGTGCAACATTTGATTATCAGACAGGAATGATGAAGTTCCATTCTCTTGGTTGGAGAAGTGAACTTAGAGATGAAACACAAAGTGGCAACGACCTGATTCCGAGACCACCACATAGTACTCATCTTTAGAGGCAGATTGCAAGGGGATCAGCATGGTTGGGATTTGAAGACAGACTCCAGGAGGGGCAGAGCAAGACCTTCTCATCTGGAGAGGATTTAGTGCATGATGTAGTTTGTCAAGTGTTTCCTAATATCTTGAGAGAAGCATCCTCCTATTCCCTTGACGACTCAGAGATCCCTTTAGATCTGTTAGTTCTACCTCCTTCAGAACAGTCAAGGGAAATAGACGGCTTTGGTTAAATTACCGAATTTCTTTGGCGATCCGACTCCCTATACAATAGAGTTGGTAGCAAGTATTGGACAGATAGATCTGTATCCATACAGTACTCATCCAGATGCAGATACAATTCAACCAGATTTGATTGATGACATGGTATTCCCAGAGCTGAAGATGCTCCTTCCTACATCGAAGTATGCATTTCTTGCGAGACCCTAAGAGACATATCCTATGATCACTAGTGATGACCTTAGAGAAGGAGTCTAGACTTTTATATGTCTTGGAGGGGAACAACAGAGCGATTGGCTGGACAGTATCGGATCTCATGGGGATCAACCCCACTCTCTGCTCATACCAAATATATGTTGAGGATAATGTGATACCTTCCCGTGAATTCCAGAGGAGACTTAATCCAAATCCACGGGAAGTGGTTAAGGACGAGATTGAGAAGTGGTGTAAAGCATGACTTATATACCCCATTCAGATTCTAAGTGGGTGGGACCACTCTATGTTGTCCCGAAAAAGTCAGGAATTCATATGATCACCAACGAGGAAGGGGTAGAAATTGTGATACCAGTACCCATGTCGTGGCACGTCTGTGTTGACTACATGCACTTGGATGCCATGACCAAGAAAGATCATTGTCCCTTGCCATTCATTAATAAGATTTTGGAGAGACTAGCATGGAAAGTGTTCTTCTATTTTCTGGATGGGTAGTCGGGCTATAATCAGGTAGCCATCGCTCCTGACCAAGAAAAGGCCACATTCACATGTTCATTCAATACTTACATGTTCTGGCACATGCCATTCGAGTTCTGCAATGCTTCGGGCACATTTCAATGGTGCATGATCGTCGTGTTCGCAGAGATGGTGGGAGATTTCCTAGAGGTTTTCATGGATGACTTCTCGGTCCACGATGATTCCTTTGATACATGTTTAGCACACTTGAACCGAGTCCCCAAGGTGTAGGGAGGTGAATCCGGTACTCTCCTGGTAGAAAAGTCATTTCATGGTGACGGAGGGTATAGTGTTGGGGCACGTCATCTCCAAAAAGGGAATGGAGGTTGACCATGCCAAGGTAGATGTGATCAAGAAACTCGATCCACCAACTAGAGTGAAGTCAATGAGGTCTTTCTTAGGGCATGTTGTATTTTATAGGAGATTCATTATGGATTTTTCAAAGATTGTCCGCCCATTGACTGAGCTCATAGGAAACGACACAGAGTTCATTGTAGATCACAAGTGTTTGGAGGCCTTTGTGCTCTTGAAAATGAAGATTTGTGACTCGTCGATCCTAAAAGCTCCTGACTGATCTCTTCCCTTCGAAATCATGACTGGCACTTCATGCTTTGCTACAAGAGCTGTGTTAGAACAGAGGTGAGATTTGATTCTGTATGCAATACACTATGCAAGCAAAGTTTCAGATCCTGCATAGGATAATTATACGGTGATTGAAAAGGAAATGCTTGTGGCGGTATGGGCCCTCGAAAAGTTCAGATCTTATGTTTTGGGCTCCAAGGTGACAATTTTTACATATCACACAGTCATTCGGTACTTAATGGAAAAGGGATGTGAAGGTACGTCTTCTTAGGTGGATTTTACTACTTCAGGAGTTTGATTTGGTGATTAACATAAACCTGGAGTGAAGAATGTAGTGGCTGATTATTTATCCCGAATTGAGTTGAATGATTCCAAGCAGATCAGAGAGATCTTCCCAGATGAGTCAATCTGTGCTATTGACTCACTCCCGCAGTATGCCAACATGGTGAACTTCCTTGTCTCCAAGCAGGTTCCTCGTGGTTGGACTAGGAGAAGCATTGACCAACTGAAGTCGGATTTAAGGAAGTACCACTAGGAGGATCCGTTCCTTTTCTTCGAAGGGTTGGATTGTGTCTGGAGATGTATTCCTCACGAGAAATACCAGAGTGTCCTCACACATTGTCATTCACTTGACTCTGGAGGACACCATTCGGAAAAGAGAACCACATACTAGGTACTCCAGTGTGGATTTTATTGGTCGACCATGTTTAGAGATGCCTTTGATTTTGTATGGTCGTGCCTAATCTGTCAAAGGATGGGAGGGATTGTTGGATACAAAGATGAGATGTCGATGCAGCCAGTGATTTTCTGCGATGTTTTTGACGCACGTGGCATAGATTTTATGGGTCCCTTTCCCAACAATCATGGACAGGAGTACATCTTGTTGACGGTTGACAACTTGTCTAGGTGGGTGAAGGCTATCCCATCCCGAGCCGCAGATACAAAACTGACTGCAAACTTTTGAAATACCATATCATTGCAAGGTTCAGGGTTCCCAAGATTTTGATTTCTGATGGGGATAGCTACTTTGTGAACCGAAATGTCAGATCATTAGCTAAGGACTATGGATTTGAGCATAGAGTAGCTAGTTCTTACCACCCACAGTCTAACATCATGGCAGAGGATTCGAATTTAGACGTGAAGAACATTCTTCAGAAGTTGGTTCATCCCGATAAGAAGAACAGGTCCCGGTTCTTGGACTAGGTTCTGTGGGCCTATAGGACAGTCTATAAGACCCCACTCGATACTTCACCTTTTCGGAGGATCTATGGTAAGCCACGCCATTTACTCACGTAGTTAATTCACAAATCAAAATGTGCAATCAAGAAAGTGAATTGGAGTTGTCACCTAGGGAAACTGTGCCGTGACTTGAACTTGAACGAGCTCGTGAAGATCAGAAACCGGGTGTACGACAACAACTTGATTTATAAGGACAAGGTTAAGAAGTGGCATGATTGGTATATTAGGTGCATGGACTTTGTCCCTGGACAAAAGGTGTGGTTGTTTAACGCTAAGTCGAAGATTTTCTATGAAAAGCTCAAATCTAAATGGACAGGTCCCTACGTTGTTAAGGAAGTGCACAACAATGGAAGTGTAGAGATAGCAGATCTCATAGATGGTCCTTTCCGGTTAATGGACAACTGTTGAAGAACTTTGTAGATTCTAAAGAGTAGTTGGTCCAAGTTGAGGTCATCTACCTCATGCAGAGCAAATAAAGTGCAGATACATCAGACCACTCTTCATGAAGATGCAACATCAAGATTCAGCAGCAAGAAGATTCACTCATTTATTCCTACTAACACACTTGATTTGTTCATTCTTTTAGAGCCTAGGTTCCCTCTCTTGTTGATACTCACTCGTGCTTATGCTATCTAAAGCCTAAGTATAGGGGGAACCCCTGCTCTTTTCTGTACATCCTTGTAATCAGTGTTCCTTTCTATTTTGCACTCATCGATCCCTCTTCTTGGTCTTCTTCTTATACCTAGGATATTTTTAATGTAAGTATAGGGAGAGACCTGAGTCAGTTCCCATATATCCTTTTGTATTAAGCATGAGCTACCGCTTCATATCACTTGGTGCTATGACGACATATCATAAGCTAAGTATGGGAGGCATACCGTATATATTTCATATATACTTTAGCCATAACTAATTTTTTCAATATTTTTAACTTTTTAGGTCTAGGATAAAGCATCTTTTGAACTAATTTGTGTAAAAATGTTTGTAACTGCTTTGCAAAATTTTCTTACTATGTGACATTGTTTTGAAAAATGTTTGGCAATGGTTTGAAAAATGGGGTTTTACTTGTTTTGAAAACCTTTGAAAATATTTTGAAAATCTATATATTATGTGACATGATTTGGAAAATCTTTTCAAAATTCTTTCAAAAATGAGGGCATAAATAAAACTAACTGGTGTTATAAATAAATCTAACCTTTTAGAAAAACTTCTTGAAAACAAAGACATCAAAAAAAATTTCAAAAAAATTCTCTTCAATCAAAATTTAAAAACAAAAAAATCAAATCAAAAACAGTTTTTTTCAAAAAAAGTGAAAACCAACAAATCTCTTTTAAAAAAATAAAAAAATTAATTATTTGATTGGAGATATTCCTGACATTTACACATTCACACAAGACTTTCGAAATTGAAGAACACTTGGTTTAAGAGATCATATATTCATAGTTAACTGGCCTTAATCATTAGGGTCTATTATTTAATTATTCACATTTTCCTAGTTTAAAAGATATGTGTGCTATATTGCATACTTAGTCTCTACTTTAAAGAATATAATCAGCACCTCACTTGTACGACTGCAATTATGATGAGATGAGTTGATGATTTACTTGAGGAAATGGGATGAGGGATTTGAGTCTAGACTTGATTTTATGATACTCAAGGATGGGATAAAATCGACGAAGGCTTCACGCAACCTAAGAGTCAGCAACTTTAGATAGTATGAGAACATGGTTCTCGCGCTATCTCTTGATATTCACCTAAGTGACAGTGTACGATGAAGCATAAAAATTGTTGATCAGTGTGCGCCAACTTGATAAAAGCAATGGAGCAAGCTAGAAATAAAAAAAAGCTCTTACACTTCAAAGACAAATATAAAGAGCTTCCACCAAAGGCGAGCACTCTCAACCTTTCAAGTGTCCACTTGAACCAATATTTTAGGCTCTTATGAGTCAGGTTAACACCCAAAAAGGGCTCTGCGTCGTATAGTGATATAATAATGGGAGTTGAAGGTATGATAGATACTCAAAAGAAACATATCCAGGTGTACTCCCAGGGAAACAAGTGCAAACAGCTCAGCGATCTCTTGACGGACGCACTGATCAACAACAAAAATATACATGTATTGAGCTAATAAGGCACTCGAGAGGATCCTTGTTCCAATGAGAGGGAGAGAAGAAAAGACACCATCATATGCCCTCCATCAACTGCCCTTCCATATTCACTTTTAAGATTGACAACTAAAGAGACGGTGAATTGGATGCAAGAAATGATTTATTCCCTAGTGTTGAGGATTGGGTTCTTAGGAGAGTCTCTTAGACAGGAACTTTGGGTGATACTTTGACTCTACACTCGCAACTGCAGTCCATACTTAATATCATATCCCTGCAGTCCACACTTAATACCGTATCCTTATGCTATATGTATATACAAAGAGAGTTTCATGATTAGGGAAGTTGGATAACTTTTGATTAGGGTTTGGTACGGCTTAGAGTTTTAGGACCACTAAAACCGAGAGTTTTACAATGGATCAAGTCTTGTATTTCACATGCACGGTCAGTGATTAATCTAACTTATTCATTCTTTATTTGCTCGAGGACTAGCAAAGTTTAAGTAGAGGAGGTGGTAAATCTGTGATTCATCATCTTAATATATTGATATTAGTTTGATTCCATGAACAAAATATAAATAAACGTCTCCAAATTAAATAAATTAACAAAATATAACTCTTAATAAAAGGGACTAATTATATTGTAAATAAGTCCACAAAATAATTCAAGATAAAAATAAAAAAAATAATGTATTGAACATTGTTTGTAAATAATCCCCTATAATAAGCAAACTTTCTTGATTTCTAATAAATGCATACTAACTCCTTTTGACTTAATTCTTTTTCTAACTTGTATACATAAAATGTATAAAAATACAAAAATATAAATAATTCCCACCTTGATTAAATACTCTTAGATCTTGAACCGAAAAATCGTAATATCCAAATTCTCAGCTAAATTCTCACTCCGTGTGAATATCAAATTCACCAAACTCACGTTTAAACTTCAACTTATAAAATTATCTATCAATGAAAGGTATTTAACTAAAATCGGACTCGTTTGCAAAATATCGATTTTAGGTCCTAATTGTATGCTATATATTTTGTATATAGTTTATTTTTGTTGATTTTCTCACCTTTTTATTAATTATTAAAATCTAGACTATTGTGTATTTATTTATTTTATATTTTATCTTGATTTTTTAGTTTATTTAAAAATCACAAAAAAAGCAAAGTACAAAAATACGAGTATTTATATATGTAGAGTACCACCAAAAATATGTTGCGTACAATTGATCTCTTTTGATTAGTCCTTCGTAAAAGTTATATATCTCAATGAGACGAACAACTTTCATGAAGACTACTTTCTCATTTGACGTCATTTACTATTTCTTATTGAATTTTGCTTTCGAATTTTCTAGGAATGACACGTGGCCGCTCCTAGAGCCGCCACGTGTCACCCCTCTTTTATTCAATTTTATTTTATTTATTTTCTTTTATTTTACTATTTTATTTTACTTTTTTATTTTATTTTATTTTTATTTTACTTTTTCCCCTCTTCTTTATTCTCTCCTCTCTCTCCCAAGCACGTGTCGCGCACGTGCCTCCCCTTCATCTTCCTCCCCCGTTACAGGTCGACCTCGCTTCCTCGTTGGCCGTTCCTCTACCATGTACGACAGCCAGTGGCTGTTACGGCCCACAATCGACTTCTCCTCCGATGTTACTCCATCCTCCCATAAAGTCCACCTCCGTTGGCCATTGAATCATCCATTATCTGAAGGGAAAAACCTCGAGCTCCAGCCCGAGTGTGGTAACAGCAGACTTCGAGGAAACCCCAGGAAAGATCCAGGAGGTCGTACCTCCTGCCGTTGTCGCATCTCTGCTGCAGTCGAGCTCCGCCATGCCAAGGCGTTGAATGATAACCGTAGAAGCTCCTCCAAGCTCCCACCTCTCTCTTAGGTAAACTTCTTCCTTCTCCTTCTTCCTTTCCTCTTTTCTTTCTCTTATTTTTCTTCCTCTTCCTTCGATCTTCTCAGCTTCCTACAACTACCTTCCCCGTTCATCAATTTCGCTTCCACTCTGCTCCGCCACCTTAGGGCACACGCTCGCACATCCACTTCGCCCCGCTAACCTTCAACACCTCACCAAACCGCACTCAACCAACACCACCACGCCCATATCACCTCCATGTGCTTTGCAGCCTTCGCCACCGCCTCGAACTCTGCATGCTTCGCAACTGCCTAGCATCTCCACTCCACCATGCTTAGGCCGCCCAATATGCCTCGCACTTCATCACTGATGATCTCCACCAAGGAGCAAGCCGCGTCGAGATCTGATCATGTGTTGATCGATAGTAGCCCTCAACTTGCAGCTCTCGTCCCAAATGCGCTCCGCCATCAGCCTGCCCACCTCGATCTTCGAGCGCCACGCTTTAAATCACCATCAGTTGTGCACCACCGTAGACGCTACGCTCCGACGTCCTCAGCCCCTCGTCGGAATCCCAGTTGCCCACCTCAGTAGCACCACCCGCCACCACAGCTACCCTCCACGTACGCGGTACATGAGCAGGGGGAATTGCGTCGGCCCCCCACGACTTCCATAAAATTGCGCCCAACCCCCTGCCAGTCTGGACGCACGTGCGACGCACGCGCCCCCTGGGCATTTTGTAGAATAACCCTTGGTGTTTTTGGTAATTGCATTTCTATCATCAGCAGCATATTTTTGTATTCTTTTTATTTTCTGTAATTACATTCATACCCATGTCTTTTCACTTTCATTTGACCAATACTTTGTCATATATTTTCATTCCAAAAATTGCATGTTGTGGAACAGTTTATTCTCCATCTTGTGGTTAATTAATGGTATTTTTGTGAGTAGTGATTGATTTAATTTAATTATTTTAGTGAAAATTATCATATTTTACCCACTGTGTGATCTTAAAATTATAATAAATTGTTCTATATTCTGAAAATTACTAAAAAAATTGCATTACTACATTTAATTATTCTCTATCATATATCCAAAAATTATTTTATTTGCATGCATATATAAGTCAAAATAAATGATCTTATGATCTGAGTAATTATTTTTTAGTTGAATATACAGTTAGTATTTTAAGGAAATAGAAATATTTATGGATACCTCTCACATAGACATATCTATGATAATTTCAATTCTAAGAAATAATTAAGTTTGCTATTTATTAAAATTAAATTACTCAAAATCACATAGTCTGCATATTTAATTTATCATAATGTCATTTTGCATCAAAAAATTCTAAAAAAATCAAAGTAGCTTAATCTTGCATATTTTTACATTCTGGCCAAGTTTCAGGATTTGTAAGCATCATTTGATTGAAATTTGCATTTTAGTCCTTAAACATTGCCAAAATTGCATTTTCGTCATTAATTGCATAAAAATACCAAAAAATCTGCTTTAAAAACCATATATTGGGTTTGATAAATTGAGCCTTAAGTTGTTCCTTTGCCTACTTGAGTCGACCTTGTGTCTTTCCTGGGTTAAATAAACGCATAGTCACTCATTGCTTAAATTGATTAAATTATATATTCGTGCGGTTAATTTTTTATTGATTCCTAAGTGCCCGACTATAACATAAAAATGAAAAACTAATTAGGGTGTTTTTCGGATTAGCAAGAGGAAGTTGGGGGCTCATTGGGGCCATCCCATCCTGGGGATCGGATGGTGCCTATAGCGCTTAACCATCCTCCTCCGCCTTCGCAAGGCGACGATGGTTGTTCTCCTTCGAGGTCTCCTTCGCTCCTTCAGGGCGCTGCTGCTCCACTAAGGGTTCGATCACCTCCACTAGATGCCTACGAAGGCCATCATGACTCAGTGAAGCGGCAGAGCTATGTGGATCTGAGAATCGATGAAGGTTAACTTGAGGATCTTCTCTAGAATAGAGAGTGTGGCGATGCTCCAACCAATGATGACTTAGACCTGCAAAATGTTAGAAATCACAGCCGAAGTGTGTGTATGCGTTCAAGGTGAATGTAATGGAGACCTATTCAGGTGGATAGATGGGAGGTCTAATGGGTTCATCTCCCTTGACAGGAGACAAAAGGGGGAGAGGTGATTAAGGTTCTGGAGAAGGGGAGATGGTGAGCGAACTTCTGTGTGTGTGAGAGTGAGATGAAGTGAAGGTGTAGGCATCATGCGATAACTGGATATGCCTATTTAAATAAGAGAAAAATGAAGGAAACAATAACAGAGATTTTACCTAGAGGTTGAAGACGAAGATGGTGGAGGAAATGGTCTGGGCTGAGCCCCAAGGGGAGCTCTGGTCTTCGCTTAATCTCCTTAGTCAGGGGAGAAAGCTTGACGGACACCATTGCGGCTATAGCATGGTGGCCATAGCATGGTCGGACAACCATGGGTCCTCACCAAAGGTTGCGGACATTATCGTGCTTCAATCTCCCCCCCCCCCCCCGGTCAAGGAGAGGGGAAGAAGGCTAGGGCGAAGCTTCACATAAATGTGGAATGTTCGTAATGGAGCTGGAGGAGGAGGATTTGAAGGTGTGGTATGACGATTACATGAGGTGGTAGTGGACTTCATAACCATCGCTCGTTATCCCTAGGAGTTAGAATGTAGGGCATTAATGTTAGCGCCAGATAGGTGGAGACTAGGGCTAGACCGAGAGGTGTTGGATTGTGGGAAGGTTGCATGAGGTGGCGGAGAGAAATGGGAGAAGAGGGAGGAAATAGCGAGGTGGTCGTGTGGGAGGATGATTATTGGAGGTAGAAGAAGGGCTAGAGCTGTTAAATCAGGTGATCCAACGGCAGAGGATGGGGCATGAAGGGACGCTCCTGAGATCTGGTGGAATGATCGAAGGGTCGAGAGTGTTGTGGGCGTGAGCAATCAAAATCAGGTCTGGTGGAATGATCGAGGGCTAATGGGTATACGGTAATGATTGGCTTTGTTGCAATCAGCTACATTGCATCTGACGGAGGATGGATGAGGTGGGTGGTGGAAGGATGCCGAGCCACGTGGGCTGCTCTGGTGGCATCATGTGGCCCAATAGAAAAATTAGAAAAGAAGAAAATAAAGAAAAACTTCAAAATAAAATAGTTAGAAAAAGTGTTCAACATGAAAATTGTAGATTTCGAGGAGATATACAAGTTTAATGTTTGAATAAAAAGTCAAAATAGGTCATTTGTACATACTTATATTTTGTAAGTATTTTTAATGAATTAAAAATACTTATTTTAATTTCTTTCATTATTTTTTGCATTTTTAATTTATATTTAATGTCAAAACAAATATATACAATATTTATCTATTTTTTGGAGTTTTAACATTAAGAAATTAAAAGAAATAAATAAATACAATTAAGGTTATTTATTTACACATAATTAGGTTTAATTATTTACAAAGGGTTAAACGTTAATATTAGTTAATTAAAGTTAGATTATGAATAGTTCAAGCAAGGAGGATAATAAATAATATGATAAATCATAGATTTATCACCCTTCCTCCAAAAATATCTCATTTGCCTTCGACATCCTCTTTGAATGTGCTCGTAGTTTTTTCTTCAAAACTTTTTGTTTTGCAGGAAATATCTCATGTAGAGAAGATTATATACGCCGCTAGCTTTGAATCTATTTTTTGTCTTTATCTTCGACTTTGACCCTCTATTTCAATACATTTTCGAAATTGATTGAATTATATATAATTTAATGTAAATCAGATTGATTTCAATTTAAAATATAATTGAATTTTTTGAATTATATTTAATTAGTTGTGTATGACATTTGTTTAAAATAAATATTATATGATCTACTTGGCCTATCTTTTTCTAAAATTTCATCGAAAATATTTTGATTCTTTGACGTGTGTAATCATAAATAGCCACATGTACCATACCTCCCCTATAATAAGGAATCTTTGTGAATTTTTACTTGATCTTTTAAGTTGTAGAAAATAAACCAAAAAAGTTCTTTCAGCCTTATTTTAGAAAACTAATATTTTGTTAGTAGAATATGAAATTTGAAAAATCAAAGAATGGTAGTGTCTCTGTTATGAAAAATCACTACATATTCACATACAGGAAATTGAAAAAACATTACATATTCACAGAAAAAGTATTATAAAATTGTAAGTGTATTTATCTTCTTTATCTTTTACAAACTTTTATTTTGTACGATTTCATAATATGTTTTTCTTGGCTTGATAATAACTAAAAATAAATTGATAATATAAAAATTGTATAAACTTGTTATATTTTATCTTATCTTATTTGTTGTGTGTAATCTGGAAATTCTTTCTTACGGATATTTGCTTATATTTATTTTCCAACTTTTAAAAAACATTTTAAAATCAAAATTAGTTTAAATTTACACATCTTAAAAATTTTATTTAAAAAAACTAATTAGAAAAAGAGGATCCAAAACTTGATATCTATTAATTTTATTCTTTTTATTGTATTTGAATTGAAAATGAACCTTTTCATTATAATTTTTCCAGTAAATGTAATGTTTTACGCTAGAAAATGCTAGCATCTATTACATCTCATACAATGAATCCTTTAGGTCAATAAATTTAACGCTCTCATATTTAATTACTCATTCATGTGTATACATGTTATTGCCATTATTTATTCATTCATTAACCTTTTTAAGTGCCCTTTAAAATTATATCTAATAATCAACCACGTGTGATATTTCATTAAGTATGGCATCCACCAATGTCCACGTATTACTGTATTGGGACAGATCTGTGAGTATGTCTAATTATCAAGTAAATTAAATGGGTGGTCAAAAGCGTATGATTATGTTCCCATGCCTGATAACTTACATTGATCTGTTGGGCCGAGTTATTGAAGCCTTTACTACCTTTGAAGATCAAGAAATTCCTCTGGCTTCACAAACTCGAATAATAACTTACCAAGGCCAGAAGATCTACCTTTGTCATGGGGGATGACATAAGGTGCTCCATGTGTGGGAATGAGAGCTAGGACATGGATCATCTCTTCTACTCTTGTGCATGTGTGCGTGAGATATGGAGGTTGTGGACAATCGATGGGTCGACCTTTCCTTCCACCTCAATTTATGGAACTTATTGGTGACCGATCAGTTCAGGTCCATGGCGCCTATAGTCACGGTATGGGTGGATTTTGTGTAATGGGATTATTTTTTGGTCTAACAGGTTTTATTATATTGATAGTGTGACCCAACTAGCTAGATCTCTTCTCGAGACATAGCTGTACACCTCCAAAGTGTTACCCCATCTTTGACTCAAAGTAAACATTTAAAATAAATTGAAAGAAATTCTAATGTAAAATTAAGATGAACTGAAATTGAATTCAGATAAACAAATTCATTTAAATTTTAATTCAAATTCGAAGAGTCTACAGCAAATTGAATCGGTTCCTTTCGGATTTTGAAGTATTTGATTAGAGCAGCACCCATAATTACTGGTGCAAGTCATTTTGATATAGAATGGAAAAAGGATTTGATGTGATCTTAAAGCTTCGTGGACATTATCCCATTAAAAAGAAAACCAAATAAGATCATAAAAGGTAGGAAGATACATACATGCAGAATAATGAAATTTCGTTGCTACTGATTGCAGGTCTCTACATGTTGTATTGCTATAGTTTTTTTTCCAGAATTGGTAGATTATTGACAAAAAAATCACTCTTTAGATAGGAATTCTCATATGGTTGCTAAAATGGATTAGTCTTGTGATGAAACTTGTTTAGGAACAAGTACATGATTGATTCATAAAGGCAAGATGGTTACGAATTCAGATTTACACAGCTTGCTACACCTCCCCTCAGTTTCCGTTACAAATTCATACAAGGGCTTCAATGAATGGAGTTGAATGAATGTGTTATCTTAGTAACTTTCCAATGAAACATTAGTAATTACCAATGGTTCAATAAATAGTTATGGGGGATCACCTACTGAGGGTAATCCATCCCTTATTCTTTCCACTAAATTGGGTTTTGATGAAACTTTACATCTTATCAATGGACAGCTTCACCAAGAATAAGGGCGACCCGCTCCTTATTCTTTCCAAAAAAGGGGTTTTCAACGAAGTTTACAAGTGAACTGCTTCACCTAGAATGTTTTCTACAGAAGCATTCTTATGTGAGCATCAATACTTGATGCAGCGTGGATCGACGAATTGGAGCTTAATTAAGATTTTTCATCCGTTCAATTTTATCAATTAAGGTTTAATTTTCCATATGTTTAATTAAAGTCGTTAATATAGTTAGAGTTAGGGTTAATCTTATTTACAGTTAATTGATGAGATGTTGTAAGTTTATTTCTAATTAAATAATGAGATTGCATGTGATCTCGAATCAATTAGTTAAATGGTTAGATCGATTAGTTAGTCAATTAGAGATAATTAGAGCTCAATTAAGGTATCTTAGGATTTGAACTTAATTATATTTATATTTGTGTAATCCCACCCCTCCTATATAAAGGCAGTGGTACTCCTTTATTTTATACTTTTGACGTGAAATCAAAATCGGAGTTATCTCCGATTATCTCACCACCCTTCTCTCTTCTTCTTCTACACGACCTCCGTGCTTCTTTCTCGGAATCCCTCCCAACCGACGAGTATTTTCTTCTTCTACCCTCCAATTCCTTCCACCAAATATTTTCCATCACTAAAAATTCTTTTTCACCATTGCAAATTTCGAAACATTAGTGTTTGCATGAGACTTAATATTTAGGCTTTATGGATTCAGATAAATAGTTCATAGTTCAAGAGGGGAATAAAGATATTCCTCAAGGACGGCGTCAAGGGCATATGTGGATGAGCAAGGACTGTCACAATTACACAGGTTAGTGAAATTCTTGGATGGCTGAAGGCTCGAGCTGTCATTACTTAACTTGTAAATAACACTTTTTTTAGTACAGCATGTAGCTGCATTATAACAATAACTATAGTATTGCTTCATAGACCACTATTTCATGGTCTTTCATTCAGGAGTGAACAGTACACAATATGTTCCATCTTACTTTCCTTACCCATGGTATGTGATTTAATTACTGCTAATTAGAAATGCATATGTAATTTGACGGATAAATAAAATCGATTCACTTTTTTAGAACTATTTACCTTATAGAGTATTGAAACATGACAGTGCAAAGATTTAGACAGAAAATTCAGAAAGGTGAAACAGACCAAATATATTGAATAAGAAAGAGATAAGTGGCATAAATTAAACGCTTCACGTATACTGGGTACTAAAAGATTTGTTTATAATTTAAAAACATACCGCAGATATAAATTACACCATCACTCAGCATCTTCCCAAGTGCCTCGCATAGCTTTTCCCCAGTCTTTCAGCTGAGGGTGGCCCTCCCTTGTCTAGACTCTATAGCAAAATTATCTTCTTGAAGTGCTAGAGCGAAACCTGACTTGCTTGTGTTCCCTGGTTCTCAAATATGATTTAGTTTTTGTAGATATCTTACCAAGATTCATGCAATTTGTCTTTCATAGTTCATATATCTCCTCATTGACTATGTTTGAAACTGCACAAAACTCCTCGCTTGGCCGTTTGACAAAAAGCAAGTCCACATACTGTCAGGGAAATAAATTTCATGACTTAAAAGCCCATCATTACACAAGATTTGAAAGAACCTCCCTCCAATAGTGACAGACCCTCTACTGATAACAGCTGCATTTCTCGAAACTACAATCTCGATATTGAGATCCTCTATGATCGCGTGTTAAGTGCATGGACCAAACCGAATAATTCACATTTTCCGCAAATAGTCATCTCCTATATGGTTTGAAATGGTAGAGCCAAAATTCAGCACCAAACTTGGTCGATTCTTCTTCAAGTTTGGTCTTGAGTCTCCTCCACGTTCTCAATTTATCGGCTTGGATGAGTCCCCGATACAATGTCTCAAATGTTACCTTCTGTGGAAGAATTCCCCTTTCAATCATTTGCATGAAAAATTGGCATGCTTCTTTCCACCTTTGCCTTCCACAAAGTGCGTGAATCATCAAAGTGTATGAATCCAGATCTGGATAAACCCCACTTGCACTCATATCATCCCATATTTCTTGCACGAGTTCCATCTTGTCCAACCTAGAAAATGTCCCAAGCAGGATATTGTATGTGTGCAAATCTGGTCCACATGGCGACCCCGAGTCTTTCATCTTTCTAAACAATCTAACGGAGCTGTCAGCATCCTTTCGTCCCCGATACTCCTTGAAGAAACAATTGTAGGTTGTAGGCGATGGGTAGATCCCATCACCCACCATCTGATCGATCAATTTCTCAGCTTCCTCTAGCCTGCCGCAGGATGCTAAGCACTTGATCACGGAAGTATATGTAGCTATAGTTGGGTTTATCCCTTTCTCCACCATTATACGAAACATCCGCAACGTGAGCTCAGGCTTATGAGCTCGGCTATACACATGAAGAATAACGGAATAACTTGTAACATCAGGTTGAATCCCTTTACTCTGCATTTCTTCCAACAAGCCCTCTGCTGCCCGGATAGTTCTATCAAAGCGTGTGTCAGGATGCAAGCTTGCCCTTCGGCATATCCCGTTCAACATGACATTATATGTAACCACATTGGGTTCCATTCCTCGATTCCAAATCTCCTGGAGAAACTTCTTAGCCATGTCTAGACGGTTTATCTTACACCATCCATAGATCAAGATAGTGTACGCTTTCTCATCGAGCTCGTACATGGACATTCTCTGGTTAAAGATCTCAGTTGCCACCTGCAAATCGATAAAAAAATAAACCCCAAGATTTTCTATTTTGGCAAAACTCGATGCTCGTATGGATTATATGCACATCAATACAGCAAATCGGTACAAAAAACGAAAATATCATTAAAAGATGAATTGCAGGGGATAAAACAACATGCAACCTTAACATGGCCATACTTGCAGAGAGTATCGAGGAGAGTGACGAACTCGACACCGGAGGGCGGCCTCCCGATGAAGGCTTCCATGTCGTCGAATGCGCGGACCGCCTGGCGCGTAAGACCGGCGGCGATCAGCCTGCGGGCGAGGATCGCGAAGGTGCGCGGGGTGGGGGGTAAGCCGCGCTGGTCCATCTCGACGAGCAGCTGCCAGGCGACGTCGAACTGGCGGGAGCGGCCCATGACGTCGATGAGGAGGTCGTAGGAGGCGGGATCGTGGACGTGGAGGGCGTGGTCGCGCGCCCAGAGGAAGAAGGAGAGGGCGAGCTTGGAGGTGTGGCGGAGGCGGAGGAGGGTCTGGAGGACGATGGAAGGGGAGAGGGCGATGCCGGAGAGCTGGAGGGAGGACTCCATCGGATGGAAGGGGTTGTGGTGGTGGAGGACGAGGCGGGAGAGGGCGTCCGCCTCCGCGCAGGGGAGGACTTCGAACCCTAATGCGTGTGCTGACGAGAGAGCGTGAGTTGTGGCGGTGGAGAAGGGAAGGAGCATCCGAGGACGCCGCCGCAGGAGCATTGCTCTTCCGCCTTCTTCGCAGGAGCCGCCTTCCTAAGGTCGGAGACACAGGGATTTACCAGTTGTGCCGTTATGCTCCTTCCTTTTTTGAAATATCAGTTGTGTCCCTACCTTCTTGAAAAATTTATAGTTCTGCCCTTTTGTGATATCAGTTATGCCCCTATTTTACCTTAACAGAAGGACAGAACTGTGAATTTTGCAATAAGGTAGGGGTATAACTGATATTCTAAAAAAAAGAGGGGCATAACTGAAATTGCAATATCTCAGAGGGGCACAACTGATAAAAACCCTTTCTTTTGTGTAAATTAAGAAAAGTTCCCAACTATTGTTCGTTTCTTTTTTTAAATATAAAATAAAAGAGGAGTCTAATCTTATTTTTTGTCTCAAATACAGACTTTTTTACGCTTTCAAAATCCTTTATGTTAATGTTAAATTTTAAAGTTCAAAGTTTGGATCTTCTTTGTTATATTTAAAAAATAATGACTATTTAAAACTGAAGCATAGTTGGATATTTTATGCAATTTTTCTTTTTTTTGAAATTTTATACCATGAACTTGAATGTTGTCCAGTTACATCTTAACCCTACAGTATTTCTAATTACAATATAAACCCTGGAAATTACATGATGACCCCTTAAATTACACCAAATCTTGCACGCAACCTCTTTGGCACATGCATATGTATGGATGAAAACGAATATTGATATATTTGTATCCAATTTGTTGTCATATTTCTTTTATATAGATCTTGACTTTGGTATTCATATGTGTTTAAAAATAAATAGAGATATGGGTATCACTCTAATATTTGTATTTTGTATATCCATTTTAGTGTGTACATGTGGAATTGTAGAATTTTTACAACTTCATTCATCATTGTTGATATAAATGTTGTGAAATACATATACTCAATATATATGTTTTATGCATAAACTGTATTAAATATGTTAGTTTAAGATAGATTATAACATATTTATGTTATTTTTCGTACCTGATTCATTTTTTATGTGTGTTTATTTTGAAGGATGTGCTAAACATTTTCATATACGTCAATATGTGTGTCTGCATATGGTTTATATATTAAAATAGAGAAGGATGTGGCTATACTTGTATTTGCATCTGTATTCAATCATTTCCATTTATAGGCATATGTGCTAAACATATCACTATTATAACCAGGGACAAAGCCAGGATTTCTTATCTGAAGGGGCTAAATTAGATTTGATTCATTATTTATTTTTTGAAAGCATATTATAGATTAATTTACATTATATCAAGTAATTATTTTTAAAAAATGAGATATGAGTATTTTTCGAAAATTTTCCCCTTATAAATTTGTAAATCAAAAATATGCACATAAAAATGCAAAAAAATAATTTGATTATGAAAATTTTCAAGTCAATTAATTTCTTTAATGATTTTTCATTATCATAAAAAAGTTTTTGCTAAAACTTATATTTAAATAACTTCATTCTAAAAATAAGATTAGAAATATAAATATGAAATTATTTAAATAATATGTATAAAAGATTTTACTTGTATATATATAATACAAAGTAAAATATCATTACAACAAAATTGATATAAGATAATGAATAATCTCAATATTCGTGGTCAAATCTCCGATGTTGAATTCATAACAATAAATTCCATTCATTGAAAAATTTATTTTGTACTTGTAATTCACAATGAATTTGACATTCATTACTAATTAATATGATAATGACTTTTACATTAAAAATAGTCCTAATAATTGTTATATGATTCATTGTGAGCAATGTAGCAATGAATATAACATTCATTGTGAATACCGAAGAAAAACCAAATAATATACTTTATTATAAAATTAACAAAGAAAGATATACCAACAATTATTAAATTATTCATTAATGTAGGTAACTTTAATATCTTAGTTTAATTTAAAATGCTCTATTAATATATATGGTTGGAATAATAAAAATGTATGCTATCCATTACAGTAGTGAGAAATTTATATTACATGCAACTTCCCCTTAGGTGCTCCTTTTTACAATACAATAAATGTATATAAATTATAAAATTATTTAGAGATATTTAAACACATAATTCTGAGTAATTTCATAATTACGTACATGATCGTGCATAATTGTGAATTGTACCAAGAACCCTGAATAGTTACTCCGTCTCACACCAATAACCCTTCGATAGAATTGTTCGTTAAACAAACTAGACCATTGAATTAATCTAACCCATAGCTATCTAACCATTATTAAAATTTTCAAAAAAATAAAATATTACCCCTCCCCCATCCTCCCCCAACAACCCACCTCTCCCTCCCGCCAACAACCTGCCCCGACCTCCTCCTCCTTCCCAGGTCCTTCGTCGTAGACCTCCCCCGACCTCCTCCTTTCCACTTCCTCCGTCGTCGCCCTCCTCCTCCTTCGAACTCCTCCTTTCCAAGTCCTCCGCTATCGCCCACCTCCTCCCCTGACCTCCTCCTTCTCAGGTCCTTCGTCATCACCAACCTCCTCCTTCCCAAGTCCCCTGTTGTCGCCCTCCTCCTCCCCAGGTCCTCCCATCTTCGCTCACCTCCTCCATGACAACCTCCTCCTTCCCATGTCCCCTATTGTCACCCACCTCCTCCCCCGACCTCCTCCTCCTTCTCATGTCCCCCGTCGTCATCCACCTCCTCCTCGATGGTGACGGGTTTCTATGGAAGAGAAGGAAGGAGAAGGGAATGAAGGTGATTGGTAGGATTTGTAATTATCTTGAACATAAAGGGTGAAAATGGACGGAATCCATCAAAGTTAATGGAAAATGGATGTGTGTAAACACAGGGACATGTCATGTAAGAGTTAAGCATTATTCGGGATTCCTATTGTAATTTACAATGTAGGCTTATGTACATATTTACGAAATTACTCAGAGATATAGGGGTAAATATGTCAGTTATTTATAATTACAATAGTTTGTTTAATTCACATAATGATTGGTAGGATTTGTAATTATCTTGAACATAAAGGGTGAAAATGGACGGAATCCGTCAAAGTTAATGGAAAAACGGATGGGTGTAAACACATGGACATGTCATGTAAGAGTTAAGCATTATTCGGGATTCCTATTGTAATTTACAACGTAGGGTTATGTACATATTTACGAAATTACTCAGGGATATATGTCAATTATTTATAATTACAATAGTTTGTTTAATTCACATAATGATGAAATCACATCTTTATTAATTTGATAGAGCACTCTTGATCAATGTGATTTTTATAAATTGAAAGAACAATAAAAATCCATAAATGTGTGGAGGAATATTAGTACCAAATTATAAGATTAAATAAATGACAAGTAAGATATAATAATGAGGGAGATAAAGAAGAGGAAAGGAGAGCATACTTCATAAAGTAAGCAACCTTACCTACTCCATGCCATTTTTATCATTTTTATTTTTTGGAAAATACCACCATCTATTTTCATAGCTACATCCCTCTAATATCTCATTCCAATTTCGTCAGAAATAGAGAGTCATATGTCCTCCATTTAGAACAGGTCGATTACATCAATTCGTTAAAATTACATGTTCTAGATGGAGGGCATATAAGTCCATGTTTTTGATGAAATTGGAATGACATACTAGAGGAATATAGTGATGAAAATACATGGTAATATTTTCTATAAAAATGAAAAGTGAGAAAAATTAAAATAGAATAGGTTAGGTATTACCTAATAAAGTAGGCTCCATTTCTCTCTATATAAAATAATCTTATACCAAAGTTTTTGGTATCTTTGTAGGAGAGGTTAGAGGGCTAAAAATAGATATTTCAATTCAATTTTATTAAGAGGAATAAAATACTATATATAGGATTTCAATTTGGGTTGGGGGGCTAAGCACCCCCTCGCCCCTCCCTCTCTCTGTCTCTGATTATAAATGGCATGGTATAATAACAAAGGTTATAAGAACTAGGATGTAATTGAGAAATATTTAAGTGTAACATTGTGAAATTAACATTAAAAGATTTAGTAACATAGTCATTGAAGATAACCTGGAAAAATGGACACCTTTGAAAATTAAAGGATAAATATTTATGTTGGATGCTTATGCATTTTAGATGAGTCGCATATTAATTTATTCATTACATATTATGTATCATTTGAATTTATAACTTATATACTATTTTTAAATGATTAACATATTATGCACTATTTTTTATTACTAACACTAAGTGTTTCATGTTCTTTTTGCATTTCTAATACTTATTTTTGTAGCTGAAAATACTGTCTTCATTGTTCAGTTGAGATAGGAAGTGTCAAAACAAGTCGAATCAATCTATTAATCAAATAGTATATCTTTGACTTTCTTCTTTTTATTGATTTTTAATGAAGATCCACAAGATTTGAGACGCTATTAAGAATATCACGTGTACATACATATGATTTACAATGTATCAATTGCTTATCCGACAATATCAGCTCATGATCTGTAAAATCAGTAGGATATAAGTACTTTATTAATTTAGATATATCCATATTTTTGAATAGCTTGCAATCATATTTAGGATCTAAAGTTGCACTTATAATAAGAGTAGTAGCATCCTCGCTAAATCGAATGTTAGTTCTGACAATGGGAAATCTGTAGCAATAGTAAATATATCTGCTCGGAACTGATAAAACAATGTAACTTGATGTATTTGACTACAAGACCTTATTTGTATTCGAGAATAATGGAAATTTATATGGGGAACATCAATGCTTCATTTATAAAATAATGTAACCTTCTCAAATAATGAACACCAACAATCTTCTTATGCTTTTTGAAGGTGATCTTTTGTGGATGAGACAAGTTGCAACGCATTCAAAATATCTAAATTCCTCTGATGCAAAACTTGACATAAAACTTCTTCAATTCTCATGATGTACTCCATTATATATATGCATGATAACAATAACTTTGAAATACATTATAGTCCCATATGATTCATCTACCTCTCCACATTGTAGATAACTAGCGTCGTCATTTATAATTGCCAAAATCACTTTACACACTACACTATACATTTCAACAAAGGTGCATAAATCGATAATGAGAACTCTATTAGGGCTTACATGGATGTTGTAGCATGTCAATTTGATTAAATCCAATGCCCCTTTGAACTTTATCAATAGAAAGTAGGTAAGTAACATCGTATGTTTGAGTAGCTTGTAATCCATTATGATGTTTAAAAGATGCATTAACAATGTTGATAACAACATTCAATTTAACAAAGAGTTTGTGAATAGAAATCATGTTTTGAAGCCATAACAAGATCTAGTTGGAGGTAATTAACCATGCAATGAATATAATATATATATATATCTTTCATAACAAAAGCCTGTAATCTGTTCCATTCGCATGGTGTTATTTGTTATATAGTAACTTTGACCTCTTATTCTTCTATAATCAAGATTATTTTACAAGAGAGTTTCAAAAAGTCTATCTTTTATTGTTACATCTCTTATATTAAGGATATGAATTAGATTGAAAAATATATCATGCAAGATACCATTTTGATCTATAGATCTAAGAACAATCACCATTTGTTCTCTTTTTTATTCATCGGTAGCTTTATCAGTTATTACATAAATTGTTGCATCTCCAATCTCTTCCACAATAGTATTTTTAATCTTATTATCTATAGTATGAAGAATTTCTTTTCATACATCAAGAGATTTGCATTTGGCATCTTTGGTGCATTTTCCAAGACAATCTTATATATCTCACCACAATAAGATGCAACTAATTTGATTAACTCAATACAATGTCCACGATTACTTGAACATGATCTTTCATTATTGCCTCTAAATGAACATGCTTGAGATTTAACCATGGAACCACATCAATTGTAGCCTTTTGTCGCAATCGGTTCTCCCATATCAGCATGTCATCTTATTTTTGAAACACATTTTCAAAGTATTGTGATTTACGTTGGACATGTGATCCCACGACGAGCCATTATGTAATAAATATAATTGCAAATCATTCTCAAATCTGAAATGAAGAATATCAAATTTTCATAATAGGTCCCTTAGTACAATTAGGGTTATGTATCATGGCCATCTTAATGATCACATAGTTGTTGATTCAAATATTGAATCATAGAGACTGGTGCTAGATGATATCTAAAGATTTAGATTGAGGACTCGTCAAGCACCAGCAAGTGATTGTTAAGAGATGATCTCCAGTCTGAGAAGGAGATGGTAATCAGTTCTCTGAATGTTGATATCTGATTGGCCTCTTGACACAGGTCCTCTGCATAGGAATAGAGATTCAGAGGTGTTAGATAAGTTAGATCATCATAGTTGACTTGAGGAGATCGAGATAACCAAGACCTATGTTGTATACTATCACGATATAGGCACACATCCTTTAATCGAAGACAGATGTATTACTATATGTTTGAGTATACATTTGGCAGACCGATAGATTGATGACATATTCAAGGTCAATACACATGTGTGCTGGTGTGCATGCAAGGACATATGAGTAATACAATCTCTCAAAGGGATCATACAGGTTCATTACTGAATCAGAAGACATGAGTTCACTCATAAGATATTGGGATCAAATTCCATGCACAGTAGCCTAGCTTTGAAAGCTTGACTGAATTTGTAGGTATGATATATGCTTTTTTAAAGTATATGATCAATACCTAGGAATGATATATGCTTTTGGAAAGTATATGATCAATACCAACTCCCAATGATCAAATGAGAAATTTAATTGATAAAACCCTGAAGGAGACAGTTTAAATAAGATCTAAAATTCGGATTTATTCTAGATCTTCCAGTATGCAGGTTGTACAAGTATTAGGAATACCCGAGGGTGATGTGATCGTAAATGATTGTGTAACTATGACGCTTCCATTCCGAGGGAGTGATGAAACATGTTTGGATTTTAGTGACTCCTATCAATAGAGAAGTAATCTTATCTTAGTTTAAATGTTGGACATTGATATGAATGTGATTCAGATGCAATGAGAATATTATATTTACAGCTTTGATTTAATCAAACATCTTTGAGAGGTCTCCTTGATCTAGATTTGAGATATGATCTCAATATCCAAGTCACTATATATGGAATGTACAATCGTCATGCCATTATCTCCAAGTATCCGCGGAGAACACGCATTATTCTTGAAAGAGTTCAAGAATAATTTCATTATTGATAATGTATCTGAGCATTGAGGGAAGTTGATAGTTAAATATGATTTAATTATCATGAATAATATGAATATGATTCATATTATTTGAACAAATGATAATAGACATCCAAAATAATTAAAAATGATTAGATTATCAAGGATAAGAATAATGTGGATATCACTATCCATATTAATCATAAATATTATAAGTGTGATTTATAATATATTAGAGAGGGTTAATTGTAAATAAAATTTACGAATTAAATGTTAATATGAATTGGATTCATATTGTATAATTAATTGTAAATGTAATTTCCATTTTACTGGGTGGTTGGATTTTATTCATCATTGTCAATGGTTTTGTTTGCAATTATCACAAATAATTTGCAATAATTATCTGTTGATATTGTGTTGACAAAAGATTCCATGAAATAAGACTTAAGTAATAAGATTACATTAGGATTGGATAGAGATTTCCTCTCTCCAATCAAGGTGGTCATCCACCATGTTTAAGGGGAAGAAGGTTATCTCCTTTCTCCTCACATGGAAGGAGGTTGTCTAGTCCTATTTCATTTGGGAGACTTTTGATTTAATTGAAACTAAATATGTTAAGATTATTTACAATATATTTTTTTCTTTTAAATTAAATTAATTGTTGTTACAAATTTTTGCAACAAAAATCTCAACCATTGATTTGAATTAGGAGTGCATCTCCACCATCCAATTTAGTAAAAAAAGAAAGGTAGACCTAGACTTTTCTTTTTACACACAAGGAAAGATAATTAAAAGGAACAACTCTCTCTTTCTCTTTCTCATAGTTGTCCACTCTCTCTCTTTCTCAACTTGTGGATGTCCACATGTTGACTTAGAGAACCTCGTCGCCGTCGCGTCGCTGTTGTGTTGCCGGATCATCTACTCGTGGATCTTTGTCTTCTTCGATGCACCTCGCTCGTGAAGAAGACACCAGATTTTGTGAGACAAAATCAAGAGACTCTAAGCTTGGATCATCAACATGGATTGTGGGAAGCATGTGTCTCATCAACAAGCTCGCAAGTGCGATATTCGTCGGATCAGACTTGAGACAAGAGAATCTCTTACTTTAAAGATTAACGATCACAACCACACTTCAAGAGGTATTCCTTTGAACCCGTTTGTGATCTTGATGAAATGATTTGAGAAGATTTCTCGAATCATTTGGTTTCACCCGTTTAAAATTTTTTAAATTCTGTTGCACCTCACAACTAATATGACTAGTTGTCCTAGATCGTATTCGACGTGATCTACACGATTTCGTGATGTGCTAAGGCCTAAACCCTAGCATTCAATTTATTCACTAGATTCCTCAAACGTTCTTCCATCATATTGTGGGTAGATTCTTCTCCTTCCACATGACTAATAAATGAGCAATTTCTTCCATTACTACCCTTCTTCCAACTATTGAAATTCATAAATAACAATGGTATATGTACCGTGCCCAGAATTAGTTTTATCACAAAAAAAGATAACACAAGAAATAAAATGTTGTATATTTGAAAGGAGAGTATTCTAACCGTGAAGAATTCTTAAACCATGACACTTAAATCATCGACATTGTTTCCCACTACTATTATATGGTAATATTCTAAAGCAAATCGATATGGTCACTCTGAGTTTGTATTTAGAGTCTATATATAGGTCCCATTTATTTAACTTATTCATTTTCTTCATTATTAAAAGTTCAAAAAATAGATTAGTGTGCATTTATTTTATATTTTATTTAATTTTTCCTTGATTTTTATCTGAGGGTAGGGGCCCTCAAGGAGGAACAGGTGACTTCAAGCTGGGGGAGCGAGGAAGGGGACGGTCGGCGTCGGGATCAGGGGGGAGGGAGGGGAAAGGGTCGGTGTCGGGTTGGGGTGGGGTGGGGGCTTCAGGGAGAGTTGTTGCTCGATGCTGGCTCCAGTGGATGATTAGCAGGAGCAAGGGGAGGATCGGCGGCGGTCTGCCTGGGCTTTCGAGCAGGGGAGGATCGGCGAACCAGGGGTAGAGGAGCAGGCATAAAAGAGGATGGCATATTTTGTAAATAAGAATGAGCTTTACAATCAATTTTGTCTTTTTTAACAGAAACCATCAAATATAACAGGGATCCCAAACAGAAATAACACGGAGTTATGTCATGTAAGCGTTAAGCATTACTCGAGGTTTCTCATGTAATTCATGATTATGTAGGGTTATGATTGTAATTGCAGGATTACTCAAGGTTATAGGTGTAAAAATCCCTTATTAAAAGTTCAAAAAAATAGATTTGTGTGCATTTATTTATTTAATTTTATCTTGATTTTTACTTTATTTAAAAATCACAAAAACTATAAAATACAAAAATACATGTATTTTTATCTATAAAGTACCACCAAAAAATCCTTTTGTACATATGATCTCTTTTGATTTTGGTTCCTTCACAAAAGTTGTAAACCTCATCGAGATGATAAACTTTTCATGAAGACTACCTTTTGATTTAACGTCATTTACTGTTTTTTTACTGAGTTTCTTTGAATTTTGTTTTCGAATTTTTTGGGAGTGACACGTGCCATCTTTTTCCTATTTAGTTTGACTTTTTTTTATTTTTTTATTTTTGTTTATTTTCTTTCCCTTCTCTCTCCTCTCCCTTGCTCTCGTAACCGATGGTTGTTCCCTTCCTCTGCCCACGACCATTTCCCCTTCCTCCACCCACCGATCGTTATGCCCTCGACTGTAACGTTGCTCCTCTGCCTCCTTTCAAAGACCCTTGCCACCCTCGTTCTCTTCACTCGCCATCATCGAGAGAAATCATGAGCTCTACGGCAGTCCTGGTGATAACAGCTCCTTCATGTCATCACCGAGCTTCTCGGCGTGATCCAAGGCCGGACCTTCAACCTTATTGCAGTTGCCTTGTGCAACGGCCAAGCTCGTCACCTCCTCACCATATAGAATGAGCAAAAACGGATCTCACCGAGCTCCACCCACCTCCGGCGATGCCCCGGGTATCTTCTTCTTTACTTCTTCTCTTCATCCCATGTTTTCTCGCTTCCCTCTCCTCCGCTGCTCGTCGCACCTCCATTCTTTTCTATCTCATCGTGGAGCCCAAGCTCCGCCTCCTCCCTTCGCTGACCTTACTCCTATTTTCACTCGACACCTCGCTCCTCAATCGAAGCTCCTAGGCCCTCGTGCCTCACCACACCACCGTGCATTCGCCTCCAGTCCTTTCCCTCTGCTCGTGACGTGCCACCGGTTGCCTTCACCTTCAACGCATCGACCAGAGTAGTGATGAATACCCATTCATCACTCTTTATTCTTATATTTTAGCTACAAAAACCTTTGCAAATACATGTAGATATGTGTAAATAGGGATAATTAACAAAAGCATGCATTGTGTAAAAACCTATAATTAGCATGTTTTTGTGCAAAAATAAAAGAATAAAGATGAAAAAGAAAAAGAGGGAAATATTTAGAATAAATATTGAGCAACCTAACCCAAGGGAGGGCTCAGCATGGGCCTGACCGCATAAAGGCCAAAGTAGAGGGAGATAGGGGCTCTAGTGTAAATATCTATGTAAATAAATAAAATCATATTTTTCCTCACCCAAAAATATGCTTGTAAATATTTGTACATATTTATAAAAGATAAAAACAAAATAAAAAGCTAAAAATCAAAAAGTTCAAAAATGCCCTTTCACCATGTACATAAACCATACTCCTATATTTATTCAACCTTATAAATAAATAAAATTATTTTCTAAACTTTTTGTAAATATCCTATATTATATATTGTAAATAAATAAAAAGAATCAAAACAAAAATCAAATAAAAATTACAAAATTCAAAACATAAAAATACATTATATATGTATATATCATGTATATAGATGTATATATCTATTTATTTTACCTATATACATAAATAATAAAAACCAAATAAAAATACTCTTTTATTCCTTACTTTATAATATAAATAAATAAAATATAAAATAGGAATAAAATTGTACAAAAATAATAATTAAAAATCAAAAATCAAAAGCCTACATATTGTATATATACCTATATATAGCTATATATTGTAAATACTTTATTTTTATTTCCAAAAATTAATTAAAAATCACCAAAAAATAGAAAAAAATAAAATAAAAATATTTCATGTTTTGGGTTTTTGCTGATTCGGCCCCTAGCTATGTGTAATTGTCACTTCTTGATTCAGCCACGTGGCCTTCAGCCATTGGCCCTGGGGATGTTGACCGCCCGGTCAACTGACCCCCCCCCAGGACCACTCTTCACGGGTGCGAGCGCCGGACCCCTTTTCTCGGATTTGTACCCGCTTGGCTCGATTCCCAATCACCCAAACCCTGGCTCCGTTTGACACCTCCCACATCCGACACCCTCGCCGGGCGTCAATCTTGGGGTCCGCGCGCCACCGTGACCCTACCCGAGCTGTTCTTTTCGGATCCCCCCAACCTACTTAAGCGAGCTCCGCCACCAAATTCTTCCATCTTTGGCTCTCCATCCTTCGTCCCGTGACCTCCACAGCTACCCCCGAGGTGACAGCTCCAGGTTGGCCGTGTCGCAGCGAGGAGAGAGTGGTCGGACCACTGATCCGGCGAGTAGCTCCGCCGTAGCTCCGCCATTGGTGCGAGATCTGAGCCTCGGGCCCAGACGACCCTAGAGGCTACGACCGGGAGCTTCCCCAGCTCCAGCCCAGTGTACTACACCACCCAGGTAACCCCGTAGCTCTACGTTTCCGTTCAATTTCCATTTTGCCCCAAATCGCACCGCCGCCGTGTTTCGTCGATTCCGACCACCTCACGCACCCATTCGATCATCGGAGTCCATCATCACCTCCGCCTTCCCTCCGCGCGCCTTCTCCATACCCCCATCCAACCCAGCTCGCACAGGAGCTGGGGTTCGAGCTCTTCCGTCCATCGCTTCGCCGGAGCTCGCCCATCTCGCCCCCTCGGTCACCTCCACGACGCCTAACCGGGTCGAGGCACTTTGCCCTCGACCCGCGAGTCTCCTGGTTCCCTTTGCAGGTCATTGCGAGCCCATCTGAGGGCTCGAGTCTTCCGGGCCAAGAGCTTCGCCTCCGCTGACCTCGCCGGAGCCCTCTAGGGCTCGGCTGGGCCATCGGAGCCTACTGTTAGCTGCGGAGCTTCATCGCGGACCTTCTCCGATCTCCAGAGGCAGCAGGGGAGGATCCCAGCGCTCGCACGAGGCCGGCGAAAGTCACCGGCGACTTGTTCTTCCAGGATCCTCGCCGATCGTCGGATTGACCTCGGCGCTCCAGATTACATCGTGTCTGTCCATCCACGGAGCTGCAGCAACCGCCAGATCTCCCGAGGATCGATCTCAGCCGTTAGCTACTCGAGGGTTTCGTCCACCAGCGCACCACAGCCGTCCGATAGCCACGTGGAGAGCCCTCAGTCGTTCGATCAGGCCGACGTTTTTAAAGACAAAGGCGCCTTCGTCCTCAGCCGTCAGATTCGCCACGCGTCACTCATCCGGCCTCGACGTTAAATAAGGGGTAAATTGTCTTAGGCCCCCTTTGCTTTTATGCTTTTAGTTTTAGTCCTGTAAATATTTAATTCCGTAGTTTAGTTTGAGGTTAATTTGCACAATGGACCACGAGCTTTAGTTTATTTGCACTTATACCCCTGTCTGTGTGAGCCACGTGCTTCGTCACGTGTATTTGTGGGTTATTTGCATCATACACCCCTGTAGTTCTGGATGTTTATGAATGAAAGAAATCTTTTTAGTATTTGCATCTATGCCCCTGTGAACGTTTTAATTTCGCATGTGCGTCTATTTGTGGGTAATTTGCAGCATAACCCCCTGGACTTTTGGTACGAGTTACCAATAAGTCCTCGGGACTTGTTTTCTTCACAGATAGGTCCCTGAGTGCCCCAGGCACGCGCCGCGCGCGTGACTTGCTGGGTTAATTGCACCTGGACCCCCAGAACTTAGGGTATTTGCACTTCAGTCCTTGTGCACAGTGCCCTCTTGTGATTTTTGAATAAAATATCAAATCACCTCCAAATTCGATGAAAATTTGACACATGGCTCCTGCCATGTTGTAGGATTTTTGAGAATTTTTTAGGACATTTTTGAGTTTATTTGTTATTTTTAAAAATTCAAAAACCATCATTTTAGCCACTGTCTAGTTTTAAAAACCCCAAAAAAATATAAAAACCCCCTCAAAAATTCTATAAAAATTAGGTATTGTTTATTTTGTGTTCCTTTATTTTCTAGCCAATTTTGGCTATTTTTCACTGATTAAAAACCATAAAAACTTAAAAACACCTAAAAACCCATAAAAATTCTATTAAATAATCTAAAAACCCAAAAATAATAATTTTGGTACTCAAATTTTCCTTGTTTTACCTAGTTTACAGGAAAGATGCCTCCAGGCCCTTTTGAGGTTCTTAGATATTTTATCTAAGGACTTTAGGCTTGGCTGGACAGTACCTTGTTTCTTTGCTACTGTTTGATTATTAGAAAATAAAATACATATCAGAAAAATTCCAAAAATTAACCAAAAACACTAAAAAACACTAAAAACATAAAAATATTTTTATTTGAATTTTTGCTTGATTTTTGACACATTAAATAATTAGCTAAAGTGTGCTTGCTTTTGTGTTTCTTTTGTTTTCTTCACATATTAAAAACTCATAAAAATATAAAAATCATTAAAAATCACTAAAAATATTTTGTCTTTATTTTATTTCATTTTTACTACTTCGTAGGCCTTTGGCCAACCCGTGCTCCTCGAGTTCGACCCTGGGTGCTATACCAGGTTAAACTCATAGCTGGACCGCTATCTTCGTGCTTGATTGATTTTATTTGTCTCGAGTGGTCTGATATTTTTCTTGATTGACTTAGCTGAGCGATCGAGGTCGCAACGACCTATCTAGATACCTTTACCTCTGTCGCTTGGCCCGTCATCAGAATGGCGCCGTTGCCGGGGAGCACGGCTTAGTAGTTCGTTTTATTTTCATTATCGTCTTTGTTTTCGCGGCTTTTCGCGGCTCTTCGGAGCTCGCGGCTTTTCGCGGTTTTTGTTTATAGTTTCTTTTTGTTTTATTCTGCTTTATTTTTATTCTCTTTTGTTTTTGTTCTTGATTGATTTTGTGTGTTTATTTTATTTTGTATTTTTGCATATATACCCTCACTTTTAATTTTCATTTCTTTTTCCTTATTATTTGATTATTTTTGCTGGTCTGACCACTCATCTCTTTTTCTTGCGAGGGCCCAAGGTCCGCGAAGGCGACTTTCGAGGAGCCGGTGCAGCCGAGGAACTGGGAGGCGGCTTCCTTCTTTACGAAGCCGCAGGAGAGAGCGAGAGGGAGAGAGTTGAGTGGGTGAGGTTAGATTAGGTTTTTATTTTATTTTTTTTATTATTATTATTGTAATAATACAGGGACTTGGACTGCTTGGACACTCTTGGACTTTTCTACCGTAGCGGGTCTGTTTCGCCGAGCACCGGTGTGCTCGGGGGATCCTTTAGGACCTTCGCGGTTTTTCGCGGCTTTTTCGCGGTTTTATTTTTCTTTTATTTCTGTCTTTTCCGGTTTTTCGCGGTTTTTGCTTGAGCCCCTAAACTTAGGATTTTCTGGTGAATGTGCCGTAACTAGTAGGATCCACACACCTAATTGATTATCTGTTCCTATAGATCGATAATTGGACCTACTTAAAATCAATAATAAAAATAACCGATTCATTTGCCTCCGTAGCCTACGTGTCGCAGCCCGTCCTGTAAAGCGCTTACTCCTACCCCCGATTTGTCGGACAGAGGAGGGACGGGCCAAGACCGGACTCTTTGGCTTGGAGGTCGGTGACCGGTTAGACGGTTCTTCGCTAGAAGTTGCTCGTTTAGGACTCAGCTTTACCGCTGCATCATTTAGGTTAGTTTATTTTCAGTATTTACTTTTATGCGCGGATCATTTTGCATGTAGAGTGTTGGAGGCAAGGTACGCATTTCTTACTCAGCATGCATCATTGATTTATCGTGCATCGGCTTTTTCGTCTTCTCCCCCCTGTTTTTGGACTTAATAACCAGGAGAACCGAAAAATTCGTTAGGCCTTTTGTTTGCTTTGAAAAAGATTAAAAAAGTCAAACCATAAAATTGGGACTGCTAAAATTATTGATCTTAAAATCCGCTCACCCTAAAAATTTTGTCTTGGGGAGAGCAACCCCCTCATTGTATGGTTTGGATGCGCGAGAGAGTGACCCGCACCCTAGGTAGAGCCCCCCGGTGCTAGTCCCGACTGATTACCGACTCTTCCGTGCGGGCCAGTCGGTTGGGTTAGCATCGGATATCCCAACAGGTCACGTAAGCGCTCTGATATTTTGTGTGTTCACCAAAATAAAATTGACAAGATAATTTGACCGAACTTTCACGGTCTTCAGCTCGCGTTGCGTTGGTGAACTGGGGGTTTGTTTTCAGATCATAATTTTTCCAGATCTCATCCGCCCTACTCGCCAGATCAAGATGATGGGTAGACGGTCTCTTAGGCAGCCTCTGGTTGCACCGCTTTCGGGCACGTCTACCTCCTCATCTAGGTTGGCTCGTGAAAGCTCAGACCCGCTCTCCGAGCCCGAGTATGATTCCACCCTGTTCCCCCTCGACCTCCTTTCTGACCTTCCTGAGAGACACGAGCCCGAGGAGAGATTGATACATTTGACAGCACCTGAGTTGGGCTCGTTTGATTTTGCAGACGTCGACATGGCCGGAGCCGGCAGTTCCGATGATCACTCCCGTCAGCCAGAGCACTTCGTATTAGACCAGGGAGCGATCAACTCCACCCTGATCGCATCACTCGAGACAGTCCAGCAGCAACTCCGCGATCAGGGGGCATTTATGATAGAGATGAGGCGAGAGTTGGAGAGGCTCAGAGCAGAGCGAGATGAGCAGAGCGAGCCTGAGGACGGACCAGATGCAGAGGCACGAGCCGCAGCAGCGGCAGCAGCAGCCGCAGCCGCCGCCACAGCGGCAGCAGTCGCGGGAGGAGGAGGACCACCTAGACCGATGCGGGAGTTGCACATCCCCGGATCTACACTGATGCACCATTGGGTGGTGGTACCTGCTATCGTGGGGGACTTCAAGTTCCCCCCGAACACCCTGCAGATGCTTCCTCGTTTTCACGGACTCGCCACTGAGGAGCCCCACCTCTACCTCCAGGAGTTCCTGATGATTTGCAGCACTGTCCACGATCGCCACGTGGACCAGGACACGATTCGGATGATAGCCTTCCCGTTTTCACTGGCAGATAGAGCAGCCACCTGGCTGAAGCATCTTGGGAGGTTCGTCTACACCTGGGAGCAGCTCCGCACCGAGTACTTGAACAAGTACTATCCACTCGGGCGGACTAATGCAGCGAGGGCCCTGATCAGCAACTTCTCCATGTTCCCCAACGAGCAGTTCCACGAGGCATGGGAGAGGTTCCGAGAGCTCCTGGACAGATGCCCGCACCATGACATCACGAAGCCGAACCTTGTGCAGAGCTTTTTCAGCAGGTTGACACCAGAGCTACAGGGCCTGGTGAACGCTTCTTGCGGTGGGTCCTACTTCGCCAAGGACCACGACCAGGTCTGGGCCATCTTCGAGGAGATGGCTGAGAACTATATGGTGATGTCTCAGACCAGGTTGTATACTCAGAAGACCCAGCCACATCAGCCAGGACCCGTGCAGTACCAGCGGATAGCACGGGTAGATGCAGGTCCATCCGGTTCGTCCGCAGCCGTAGCAGCACAGGCAGAGTCGTCAGCTGCGGACATGGGCATTATCAGCGAGAAGCTGGACCGCATGGAGCTGATCGAGAAGAAGCAGTGCCAGAGTATCACGCAGATGGAGAAGATGGCACAGGTTCTGAGCGACATGAAGACACAGCTCATGTGTCTCCAGGAGGCACAGACGGCTCCTCAGCCCCGTCTTCAGTCGCGAGGCGACGCCAGCAGCAGCAGCAGCTCGTCCCAGCGCTCCAGCACCCACGTGCAGCCTAGATAGGTCCATCTTGTACAAGCGGAGCCGTACCAGCAGCCGCAGCCCACCTACCAGTCCCCACCGTCTCCAGAGATGCAGATGGTGGTCTACCAGCCGGACCAGCCTCTGGCAGTACTCCCGCCAGCCCCCTACGATGCAGAGCCGTTGATGGATGTCAACGGGATTTGGTATGACCGCCCCCAGCCTGGGATCCGACGAGACCATCCCGGATTCAGGTGGGGGAGTGGTGGTACCCAGCCCCAGCAGCAGCCGTCAGGACAGGGAGGGCAGTACTCCCAGCAGAGAGATCACCACCAGCCGCAGCAGCAGCCCCCAACATATCAGCAGCACCAGTCATCCTTCGGTCCGCGTCCCTATCAGCAGCAGGGACAGTCGTGGAGACGTGAGCAGCAGGCTCACCCAGTTCAGCAGCAGCACCCTTCCTCATACCCCTCTTACCAGCACCAGCAGCAGCAATTCCAGCAGCCTCACCCACAGAGAGGCTACCCGTCGGGTTCCCACGAGAGCCCTGCTTTGGATGACATCGCCCGCCTCCTCACGGACCAGCAGGCCACATTCAGACGGGAGATGGACGAGTTCCGCCAGGAGATGCGGGACCTGGTGAGAGGGAAGGCCGCCATTCCAGCCCAGATTGAGCCGAACCCGAACAACCTCAAGAGGAAATCTGAGCAGGTAGTACATACTGAGTTTGCCACTCCTAGTGACCCATTTGATGATACATCTTCGGATCTATTTGATGCTGATTTTGTCACACTTAGGAGCGGTAGGACCCCAGCAGGCGGCAGCGCCTCATCTGAGCTTCATCACGAGGACACTTCAGAGGCGCCACATGAGGAGGAGGAGAGCGGTACTAAGGCCGCTCCAGATGATGACGGTGGCACTGAAGCCACCAAGGATGCTGATCCCACCGGCGGTACTGAGGCCACCGCTTCACCAGATCTAGGAGGTGGTACTGACGCCACCAGTTCAGCCGAGCCAGCCCGCGGTACTGATGCCGCGAGACGTCTACCAGCAGCAGCAGCACAGCCAGCCCACGGTGGTACTGAGGCCACCGGTGTTAGTATAGAGAGAGATGTTGTTTTTCCTCGCCGTGTTGTATCTCAGGACTTTGGTGTGAATAAAGGAAAAGGTTTAGTTTCTTCTGGTCCCACTGTGGTGCATGATGTATGTGTGGATCCGGTCATCGAACCATCTAGGCCTTTTCCTAGTCCTTCATCTGAGAAGGACCCTGTGATCCCCTTCCCTAGAGCCCTTCAGATGGGGAAGGGGAAGAAAAAAGAAAAAGATCCAAAAAAGAGAGAGCTTGAGGAGTTCAGCCAGAGCATGATCGATCGATTCCATATCCAGCTGACCCTCCAGGAGGCTTTGCAGCACATCCCCCTTCTCCAGCGATCTTTGAGAGAGAGGACTACAGTCAGGAGGAGGAGGAGGAACCACACTTCCGAGATCCATGTGCTGACCAAAGCCACGTGTTTTGCGATCCAGAACCGCCTGCCAGCCAAGAGGCCAGATTCAGGGGCCCCGTATGTCAGATGCTAGATCAGTGAGCAGAGGTTCGACCGTACTCTTCTAGATAGCGGATCATCGATCAACCTTCTTCCGGCAGCCCTTCTCGACCGCTTTGAGTTGGGCACTCTTCGACAGAGCAGGACAGTCCTTCAGTTCGCTGATCGATCTGTCAAGAGGCCGAAGGGGTTATTACGAGACGTTATCGTCACGATTCAGGGCCTGAAATTCCCCGTGGACTTCGTAGTGTTGGACATGGAGATCCCTGAGTCAGTGGCCGATACCCCCATCATCCTTGGTCGTCCGTTCTTAGCCACAGCCAAGGCGGTGACTGATCATGATAGCGGGAAGGTGTACTTTCGTGTCGAGGGCGAGAGTATACAAATAGAGACGGTCGAGGACTACAGAGCTAGATTCAGAGCCCGCTCAGAGGCTACTACAGATACAGAGCAGCTGACAGACGCAGAGCCAGACATCCACCAGGACTGTGATTTTGTGATTACAGATGATGAGGCAGCTTGGGTAGATCTTGAGACACAGACCATCCTCTCACTTTCAGATACAGCTGATGCCGAGATGATAGCAGAGGAGAGTCTGGAGAGCACAGCCTTGGTCCAGGATACCATAGAGGCAGCAGAGTCGGTCCTTGATCGCAGCACGATGTTTAGTGACGGTGGTACTGATGCCACCGCGGTTGATACAGATCCCTCAGATTCAGAGTCTGATTGGGCCGATTGTGAAGATCAGATGCCAGACCTGATTCCACCTGAGCCTACAGATGAGGAGGAGGTAGATGCAGAGCAGACCAGAGACAGTGCAGTTGAGCAGCCTTCTCCCGATCCAGTTTGCGAGAGTACGCTTTCACTTTCCCAGGCAGATTTGGCAGACTTAGCAGCATTCACTCAGTTTCTTCCGCAGCCAGATTTGCCAGCACCCGGCATTCCAGAGCTGAAGCCGCTCCCTACTTCGCTGAAGTATCGATTCCTTGCGGGCGAGCCAGAGATGTACCCAGTCATCATCTCCGCCGAGTTGACTGGAGAGCAGGAATCCTGTTTGATGGGGGTTCTTGAAAAGAACCGCAAGGCGATCGGATGGAGCGTAGCAGATCTCCATGGGATTAGTCCATCAGTGTGCTCCCACCATATCTATCTCGAGGAAGGGGCGAAGCCGTCGCGTGAGTTCCAGCGGCGACTGAACCCCAACCTACGAGAGGTTGTGATGAAGGAAATATCAAAATGGTGGGGTGCAGGTTTTATTTATCCCATTTCCGACTCCAAGTGGGTCAGCCCCTTGCATGTGGTGCCCAAGAAGACGGGCATCACGACTGTGATCAGTGAGTCGGGAGAGGAGATCGCTACACGAGTACCCACCTCTTGGAGGGTTTGTGTTGACTACAGGAGACTCAACCAAGCCACCAAGAAGGACCATTTCCCCCTGCCTTTTATTGACCATATCATTGAGAGACTGGCAGGGAAGAGCCATTATTGCTTCCTGGATGGGTACTCGGGCTACAACCAAGTGGCCATCGCTCCTGAGGATCAGGAGAAGACCACCTTTACCTGTCCCTTCGGCACATATGCTTTTCGACGCATGCCATTTGGGCTATGCAATGCCCCTGCGACTTTTCAGAGGTGCATGCTGTCAATCTTCTCGGACATGATAGGGGAGTGCTTGGAGGTCTTCATGGATGATTTCTTGATCTACGGCGACGGATTTGATTCTTGTCTTGACTGCCTAGATCGAGTACTCCAGCGATGTATTGAGTATCACTTGGTGCTATCTTGGGAGAAGAGTCACTTTATGGTGACTCAAGGGACGGTGCTTGGCCATATCATCTCCAACAGGGGCATGGAGGTTGATCCGGCCAAGGTTGATGTCATTAGGAAACTCACACCGTCATCCAATCTGAGGCAGCTACGGTCATTCCTGGGGCACGTTGGATTTTATAGGATATTTATTCAGGATTTCAGCAGGATTGCCCGACCGTTGACTGACCTCTTGACGAAAGACACCGAGTTCCTTGTCGATGACAAGTGTCTTTCGTCGTTCGCGACTCTCCAGCAGTGCGTTATTGAGGCTCCTGTCCTCCAGCCGCCTGATTGGTCTCTCCCATTCGAGATCATGACGGATGCCTCCGATTTTGCCGTAGGGGCAGTGCTGGGACAGAGGAGGGATGGAGTTCCATTTGCCATACACTATGCTAGCCGCACATTGGATTCCGCCCAGCGGAATTATACAGTCACAGAGAAGGAGATGCTAGCAGTAGTGTTTGCCCTGGATAAGTTCAGATCATATATCATCGGATCTAGAGTGACTTTGTTTACAGATCACACCGCCATCAGGTACCTCATGGCAAAGAAGGATGCCAAGGCCAGACTGACTAGATGGATCCTTCTACTCCAGGAGTTCGACATTGAGATCAAGGATAAGCCTGGAGTCAAGAATGTGGTGGCGGATCATCTCTGCTGACTAGAGCAGCCTGAGGATTCTGAGCAGATTGACCCTATTAGCGATACCTTCCCAGATGAGGCGATCCTTGCTGTCGCCTCACTTCCATGGTATGCCGATATTGTGAACTTTGTCGTCGTTGGGAAGGTCCCACAAGATTGGCCCAGACAGAGACTTGAGACCTTCCTTGCGAAGGCCAAGTCCTACCATTGGGAGGATCCCATCCTTTACCACGAAGGAGGGGATAGCGTCTGGCGTCGGTGTATTCCTCAGGAGGAACAACATAGCGTCCTCACTTACTGCCACAAGCTTGAGGCAGGAGGACATCATTCTGGGAGGAGAACGGCACAGAAGGTGCTCCAATCCGGCTTGTGGTGGCCTACCCTCTTCAAGGACTCAGATGAGTTCGTGAAGAGGTGTACTGACTGTCAGAGGATGGGCACTTGTGGACAGCGTGATATGATGCCGATGCAGCCCATTCACTTCTGTGAGGTTTTTGACGCATGGGGCATCGATTTCATGGGTCCATTCCCTAAGAGTCAGGGATTTGAGTACATTCTGTTGGCCGTTGATTATGTGAGTCGTTGGGTGGAGGCTATCCCCGCCCGAGTCGCTGATGCGAGGACCGTTTGCAGATTTTTGAGGAAGCATATCATCACGCGGTTCGGGGTTCCACGAGTTTTGATTTCTGATGGGGGATCTCACTTCATCAACGACCAGGTGAAGGCACTTGCTAGCGAGTTCGGCATCGACCATCGTGTTGCTACACCTTACCATCCACAGACGAATGGTCTAGCCGAAGTGTCGAATAGGGAGATCAAGACTATTCTGCAGAAAGTCGTCAGCCCTGACCGAAAGGATTGGTCACAGCTTTTGGACTCGGTCTTGTGGGCGTATAGGACGTCTTTCAAGACACCTTTGGGCACATCTCCCTTTCGCCTCGTATATGGCAAGCCATGCCATTTACCTGTTGAGCTGAGGCACAAGTTACTTTGGGCAGTTACAGACATTATCATGGATCCAGATGGTATGGGAGACCAGAGGAGGGCAGAGCTAGCTGCCCTGGAGGAGCTCAGAGATGCAGCTTTCTCAAGCAGCCTACATTATAAGGAGAAAGTCAAGGAGTGGCATGATTCTCATATCAGCCACAAGCATTTTGAGATTGGACAGAGAGTATGGCTGTTTGATGCGAGGCTACGCCTATTTCCAGGGAAGCTACAGAGCAAATGGAAAGGACCTTATCTGGTTAGAAAGGTACACGACAACGGTAGCATCGACATATCTGAGTTGTCTTCTGAGAGTACCTTTCGCGTGAACGGCCAGCGGCTCAAGCCATTTCTCGATCATGAGCCGCGGGTCGTTGATATTGCCCCTATTCATTTTGCGTGAGATGTGGTCTTTGACTCACATCTAATGCATCTCACGCCCGAGCTTCACTGATCTTCCGCTGTATATAGATCCAGATGTCCATATCATCACATTCTTTAGTCCCACATCCCTTTCTCCATCTTATGATTATGCTATACTTAGGGTGCACTTTACCCTAAGTATAGGGGGGATGTGAGACCTTTCGGGTATTTCTTTTGTTTCTGTCTACCCCTGTTTTGCTGCCTATACTTAGGGATATTTCACCCTAAGTATAGGGGGGTAGACCCTGTACATTCTCCACTCGGTTTTCCCTTCGTGTACAGCCTGCTATACTTAGGATTACTTGATCCTAAGTATAGGGGGGAGACCTGAGTCCCTCTTGACTTTTCATTTCCCTTTTGTATAGCCTTTCTTTTCACTTCCCTATACATAGCACGAGTTATGTCTTCTTCATCGCTCTTGACTCTGAGGACATCGTTCGAGCTAAGTATAGGGGGGTGTGTATATATTTCATATATACTTTAGCCATAACTCGTACTTTGTGTGAGTGTGTTAATAAATAAAAATGGCTAAAAACCACAAAAATTAAAAATTTTTCATGTACATAATCTTCTTTTATTTGCACATACATAGCTAGTGTACAAATTATTTTTGTAAAAATGATTTCAAAAATCTTTTGTGTAAAGCTTGTGTAAATATTTTCTTATCAAAATTATGTATATAGTACAAAATTTTTCCAAAATGTTTTGAAAATCAAAAGTTTGCAAAAATTTTGTGTAAATGTGTGTAAATATCTTTTTGCAAAACTTGCACTTCATGCATCATCATTCATGATTTCAAAACATTTTTCAAAAATTTTGCATGATCGTAAAATGTGTGTAAATAAGCATCTTCTTGTACATATGTATATAGATTTTCTGGATGATAGTTGACATTTAAACTAGCCTGGAATCAAATTGAGAAATGGAGCTTGATTAAGATTTTAATCCACCTAATTTCTAAGAGGAACCTTATATGGCTTAGGTTTAAGGCTTTTCAGGTCCATGGTGACCTAATTCTTTGAGTCCACTAGGCTATGATCACATGTCATCTCAATGAGCCTAAGTAGAGCACTTAACAACAACACATGACTCATATAGATTATGGCTTTACTTGGACAACCGCACTATGCACCGAGCTCTCTACGGATGAGGTGTTGAGGAGGCAGTCTTCCTTGACTTGGGGTAGCATATGAGGGTAGTACTTCTAGGCGGAACCTCTCTTCTTCTTATAGTGAAGGAAGTGCGTCTCAACTTGGTCTGGTTGCCATGAGGTCTAACGACGGGAGTTGTGGGTTGCAATAAAGCTTCAAAAGAGGGATAGTCTACTGGCTCAAGAGGAAAAACTTGTATATATGCTGCACATGTATATGTTGTACAGATGCACTCGAAAAAAAATGTGCAAAAAGAAAAGAACTCCAAAAAAGTGGTGGGTCTGAGAGAAAATGATAATCCCACCGGAGTATGTATATAAGTGCAATAAGCAAAGCTTGGTTTCATGATCCACCTGTTGTAGCTTGCAGCAGGGAGACTTGGCTACACTGGTCAAGCTCCCAAGGGTACTTGGCTACACTGGCCTTGACCCATTCTCTTCTTCCCCCTCTTCTTGAGCCGGTTGAACTTGAACTTAGAAGGGAATACCCCGCTCCTCGAGGAAAGAGTGGCCAGATTGAGGTCATAGAGTTACCTTGTTGAGGAGGGTTGTCAAGTTGCCATTTCTGAGGTGGAGAGCTTAAACCTCACTTTCACAGGACAAGAAAAGATTCATGGTCTTCAGGGTTTGTGCTTGATGACTTGTTCTGATCTGGAGCATTGAGGAGTCTTGATTATAGATTAGTGGAACTTAGAGGCTGTTAGGTTTTAAGCTTAAGTCTAAATAAGGTTCCGACACATTAATAATCCAAAGACCTGATTGAGCTCCATACCTCAATTTAATGAAGGCAAGTTTAATAATCAACCTTGATCCATGTACATCCTCTTTTTTCTTTTTCTTTCTTTCTTTTTCACTTCTTTTTCAAATAAGTGTTTGCTAAGGGACTAGCAAACTTAAGTATAGGGGGGTGATGAATACCCATTCATCACTCTTTATTCTTATATTTTAGCTACAAAAACCTTTGCAAATACATGTAGATATGTGTAAATAGGGATAATTAACAAAAGCATGCATTATGTAAAAACCTATAATTAGCATGTTTTTGTGCAAAAATAAAAGAATAAAGATGAAAAAGAAAAAGAGGGAAATATTTAGAATAAATATTGAGCAACCTAACCCAAGGGAGGGCTCAGCATGAGCCTGACCGCATAAAGGCCAAAGTAGAGGGAGATAGGGGCTCTAGTGTAAATATCTATGTAAATAAATAAAATCATATTTTTCCTCACCCAAAAATATGCTTGTAAATATTTGTACATATTTATAAAAGATAAAAATAAAATAAAAAGCTAAAAATCAAAAAGTTCAAAAATGCCCTTTCACCATGTACATAAACCATACTCCTATATTTATTCAACCTTATAAATAAATAAAATTATTTTCTAAACTTTTTGTAAATATCCTATATTATATATTGTAAATAAATAAAAAGAATCAAAACAAAAATCAAATAAAAATTACAAAATTCAAAACATAAAAATACATTATATATGTATATATCATGTATATAGATGTATATATCTATTTATTTTACCTATATACATAAATAATAAAAACCAAATAAAAATACTCTTTTATTCCTTACTTTATAATATAAATAAATAAAATATAAAATAGGAATAAAATTGTACAAAAATAATAATTAAAAATCAAAAATCAAAAGCCTACATATTGTATATATACCTATATATAGCTATATATTGTAAATACCTTATTTTTATTTCCAAAAGTTAATTAAAAATCACTAAAAAATAGAAAAAATAAAATAAAAATATTTCATGTTTTGGGTTTTTGCTGATTCGGCCCCTAGCTATGTGTAATTGTCACTTCTTGATTCAGCCACGTGGCCTTCAGCCATTGGCCCTGGGGATGTTGACCGCCCGGTCAACTGACCCCCCCCAGGACCACTCTTCACGGGTGCGAGCGCCGGACCCCTTTTCTCGGATTTGTACCCGCTTGACCCGATTCCCAATCACCCAAACCCCGGCTCCGTTTGACACCTCCCACATCCGACACCCTCACCGGGCGTCAATCTCGGGGTCCGCGCGCCACCGTGACCCTACCCGAGCTGTTCTTTTCGGATCCCCCCAACCTACTTAAGCGAGCTCCGCCACCAAATTCTTCCATCTTTGGCTCTCCATCCTTCGTCCCGTGACCTCCACAGCTACCCCCGAGGTGACAGCTCCAGGTTGGCCATGTCGCAGCGAGGAGAGAGTGGTCGGACCACTGATTCGGCGAGTAGCTCCGCCGTAGCTCCGCAATTGGTGCGAGCTCTGAGCCTCGGGCCCAGACGACCCTAGAGGCTACGACCGGGAGCTTCCCCAGCTCCAGCCCAGTCTACTACACCACCCAGGTAACCCCGTAGCTCTACGTTTCCGTTCAATTTCCATTTTGCCCCAAATCGCACCGCCGCCGTGTTTCGTCGATTCCGACCACCTCACGCACCCATTCGATCATCGGAGTCCATTATCACCTCCGCCTTCCCTCCGCGCACCTTCTCCATACCCCCATCCAACCCAGCTCGCACAGGAGCTGGGGTTCGAGCTCTTCCGTCCATCGCTTCGCCGGAGCTCGCCCATCTCGCCCCCTCGGTCACCTCCACGACGCCTAACCGGGTCGAGGCACTTTGCCCTCGACCCGCGAGTCTCCTGGTTCCCTTTGCAGGTCATTGCGAGCCCATCTGAGGGCTCGAGTCTTCCGGGCCAAGAGCTTCGCCTCCGCTGACCTCGCCGGAGCCCTCTAGGGCTCGGCTGGGCCATCGGAGCCTACCGTTAGCTGCGGAGCTTCATCGCGGACCTTCTCCGATCTCCAGAGGCAGCAGGGGAGGATCCCAGCGCTCGCACGAGGCCGGCGAAAGTCACCGACGACTTGTTCTTCCAGGATCCTCGCCGATCGTCGGATTGACCTCGGCGCTCCAGATTACATCGTGTCTGTCCATCCACGGAGCTGCAGCAACCGCCAGATCTCCCGAGGATCGATCTCAGCCGTTAGCTACTCGAGGGTTTCGTCCACCAGCGCACCACAGCCGTCCGATAGCCACGTGGAGAGCCCTCAGTCGTTCGATCAGGCCGACATTTTCAAAGACAAAGGCGCCTTCGTCCTCAGCCGTCAGATTCGCCACGCGTCACTCATCCGGCCTCGACGTTAAATAAGGGGTAAATTGTCTTAGGCCCCCTTTGCTTTTATGCTTTTAGTTTTAGTCCTGTAAATATTTAATTCCGTAGTTTAGTTTGAGGTTAATTTGCACAATGGACCACGAGCTTTAGTTTATTTGCACTTATACCCCTGTCTGTGTGAGCCACGTGCTTCGTCACGTGTATTTGTGGGTTATTTGCATCATACACCCCTGTAGTTCTGGATGTTTATGAATGAATGAAATCTTTTTAGTATTTGCATCTATGCCCCTGTGAACGTTTTAATTTCGCATGTGCGTCTATTTGTGGGTAATTTGCAGCATAGCCCCCTGGACTTTTGGTACGAGTTACCAATAAGTCCTCGGGACTTGTTTTCTTCACAGATAGGTCCCTGAGTGCCCCAGGCACGCGCCGCGCGCGTGACTTGCTGGGTTAATTGCACCTGGACCCCCAGAACTTAGGGTATTTGCACTTCAGTCCTTGTGCACAGTGCCCTCTTGTGATTTTTGAATAAAATATCAAATCACCTCCAAATTCGATGAAAATTTGACACATGGCTCCTGCCATGTTGTAGGATTTTTGAGAATTTTTGAGGACATTTTTGAGTTTATTTGTTATTTTTAAAAATTCAAAAATCATCATTTTAGCCACTGTCTAGTTTTAAAAACCCCAAAAAAATATAAAAACCCCCTCAAAAACTCTATAAAAATTAGGTACTGTTTATTTTGTGTTCCTTTATTTTCTAGCCAATTTTGGCTATTTTTCACTGATTAAAAACCATAAAAACTTAAAAACACCTAAAAACCCATAAAAATTCTATTAAATAATCTAAAAATCCAAAAACAATAATTTTGGTACTTAAATTTTCCTTGTTTTACCTAGTTTACAGGAAAAATACCTCCAGGCCCTTTTGAGGTTCTTAGATATTTTATCTAAGGACTTTAGGCTTGGCTGGACAGTACCTTGTTTCTTTGCTACTGTTTGATTTTTATAAAATAAAATACATATCAAAAAAATTCCAAAAATTAACCAAAAACACTAAAAAACACTAAAAACATAAAAATATTTTTATTTGAATTTTTGCTTGATTTTTGACACATTAAATAATTAGCTAAAGTGTGCTTGCTTTTGTGTTTCTTTTGTTTTCTTCACATATTAAAAACTCATAAAAATATAAAAATCATTAAAAATCACTAAAAATATTTTGTCTTTATTTTATTTCATTTTTACTACTTCGTAGGCCTTTGGCCAACCCGTGCTCCTCGAGTTCGACCCTGGGTGCTATACCAGGTTAAACTCATAGCTGGACCGCTATCTTCGTGCTTGATTGATTTTATTTGTCTCGAGTGGTCTGATATTTTTCTTGATTGACTTAGCTGAGCGATCGAGGTCGCAACGACCTATCTAGATACCTTTACCTCTGTCGCTTGGCCCGTCATCAAGTAGCACAACCATGTCACCACTAGCTCTACCTCGACGGGTGTTCCTTGAGCATCGAGCTCCTTCACACCACCCTCGATAGTCGTCTTACTCTACTTCGCCCACAACCACTGAAGAGCCCTGCCTAGGCTCATGCTCTGAGGTCGATCATAGCTCCTTCGTCGTTGATAGTTGGAGCCCTAGTTCTCCTTGGCCCTCGCGCTTAGCTCCACCGACCACTTTCATTTTAGCGTACCAATATGTCATTTTGAAGCGTATTTTACCATCTTCCATACTGTACATCTTGATATGTCACTTCAATGTACAGCTTGATATGTCACTTCTATTCTTTCTTCTCACCCTCGACCACCTCATTTCTTGCTCTTCTACTATGCTTAGGTCCTCAAAAGCCTATGTATAGGGGGTAGGTCAATTTTTATTCGTGTCACTCAACTGTGCTTGGTACGGGCTATGTCTACATTTCATTTTGTGCCATGAGGACATAGCACAAGCTAAGTACATGGGATGTATATATTCTATATACTTTACTCATAGTTCGTACTTCAACTTTTTTCAAATCGTAAATTGGGTATATGTATAAGTTGTGTATATTATGTATACTATACAAAATTTTTGTGTATATAATATCTATTTTGAAAACTTTTTATGAAAATAGGGTGTATAAAAAATAGAAAAACTATGTCTTCTTCTTGAAGGATATGGGGAGATCCTCAAGTGCATCACAGAAGCGTGTGGATCGCATCGAATGCGATCGGGAGCGACTAGTCGTACTAGTTGTTCGATACAGCGGAATTTAAAATTTTTAATATGATAAAACCACATGATCCCAGAACCTTTCTCAGATAATTTCATCTAAACCACAATTAGGTATAAGGTTTACCACTTGAAGCGTGGTTGCGATCGAGTCTCTAAACGAAGAGACCTCCTTTCTCAAGTCCGATCTGACGGAGGAGACGCTTGCGAGCTCGTTGATGAGGCGTGTCCTTCCCACAATCCAAGTTGATGATCCAAGCGGTGAATCTCCTGATCTCGTCACACGAGATCTGACGTCTTCTTCACGAGCGAGATGCACCAAAGGAGACAGAGATCCACGAGCAAATACTCCGGCAGCATAACGACGATGATGCCGCAATGGCGACTCTTTCTATGGCTCCATGGTGGACGACCATAAAAGAGAGAGGGAGAAAGGCACATGACGTGTAGAGAGAGGAAGAGAGCAATAGTTTATATTGTAAACGTGTGTGTCGAAGAGCAAGAGGTGTCTCTTCTTATATAGGGTTTGGGGGCCCATGGATCTCAATCCATGGACAACACAAAATCAATGGTTAAGATTGATTTGTATTTCTTTCAATGGCTAAGATGTTATTGTAAAAACACAACAACAATTGATTTAATTTGAATTAATTTATATTGATAACTCAACATAATTAATCCCAATTTAAATCACTTTGACTGATCTTGGAGATAATGAGATAGAATGAGTCTATCTCCTCAAAAACTCATGAGATCTCATTATCTCATGAGATCTCCAAGATTTACAACAACATTTGTTGTAAATTATTTCACAAAAATAATTCATAATTATCTTATGAACATTGCAATCATGCCATTGAAAAAAATATGAATCACATTCACATCCCAAAATAAAATGTAAATTATATTTTCAATTAATCATCCAATGTGAATCAAATTCACATCAATAATTAATTAGCAAATATAAATCACAATATGCTCTCTTTAATATATTTTAAATCACATTTATAATATAAATGAATAATATGGATAGTGCTATCCACATTATTCTTATCCATGATAATTAAATCACATTTAATCATCTTGGATCTCAATTCTCATGTGCCCAAATAATATGAATCACATTCACTTTATTAACATCTTTGATCATTATCACATTTAATTATCTTAGATAACTCTCTAAATAATATGAATCAAATTCATAAAATTCATGATAATTAAATCACATTTAATTATCCATTTTCTCAATGCTCGGATACATATATCAACAATGAAATCATCCATGAACTCTTTCAAGGATAATGCACTTTCTCTGCGGATACTTGGAGATAAGGACATGGTGATTGTATTGTTCCACGTATAGTGACTTGGATATTGAGATCACATCTCAAATCCAGATCTTACGGACCTCCCTAGATGCTTGATTAAATCAAGACCGTAAATCTAATCTTCTTATTATATTTGAATCACATTCAGATCAATGTCCAACATTTGGACTAAGATCAGATTACTTCTCTACTGAAAGGAGTCACTAAAATCCAGACCCGTTTCATCACTCCCTAGGAATGGAAGCGTCATGGTTATACAATCGTTTATGATCACATCACCCTCAGGCATTCCCAATACATGTACATCCTGCATACTGGAAGACCCAGAATAAACTCGAATTCTTAGATCTCTTTTAGACTGTCTCCTTCAGGATTTTATCATTAAGTTTCTCATTTGACTATTGGGAGTTCGATATCAATCATATGCTTTCCAAAAGCATATATCATACCCAGGTGTTGATCATATACTTTTCCAAAAGCATGTATCAAACCTACAAATTCAGTCAAGCTTCCAAAGCGAGACGACCGTACACGGAATTTGATTCTTTCCGATATCTCATGAGTGAGATCATCTATTCCGGTTTAGTAATGAACATGTATGATCCCTTTGAGAAATCATATTACTCATATGCATGTATATGCACACCAACGCGCTGGTGTATAGACCTTGATTAGGTCATCAACCTATTGGTCTGCCAAATGTACATATTCAGACATATAGTAACACATCTGTCTCCGGTCGGAGGATGTGTTCCTATATCGTGACAGCATACGACATAGGACTTTGGTTATCTCGATCTCGTTAAGTCAACTCTTTGACCTAACTAATATGACACCTCTGAATCTCTATTCCTATGCAGATGACCTGCATCAAGAGGTCGGTCAGATATCAGCCAAGTGAGAAAGGATTGCCATCTCCTACTCAGACTGGAGATCATCTCTTAACAATCATTTGACGGTACTTGATGAGTCCTCAATCTAACTCTTTAGATATTCATCCAAGCACCAGCCTCTATGATTCAATAATTTAATCAACAGCTGTATGATCATTATGATGGCCACGGTACATAACCCTACTTGTACTAAGGGGTCTATTATGTAAATTAGTTATTCTTCATTTCAGATTAGGGAATGATATTCGCAATAACATTTATTGCATAATGGCTCTCCGTGGGCTCGCATGTCCAACAATCTCCTACTAGCCCAAAGAGACATTAATGGTCTAATCATTTGAACCCTCACTCATGTGACCGTCATAAGCTATTTAGGAAAATAGCTAGGTAAGCTGATCAGACACTCTATTCTGGAGAGACTATGCCAAGTCCTTTTACGACACTTGCATATCACCCAGTAACAGTACTCGCATCCAATGCGAATGTTGCATCTTATGCAACCGATACTCAATTTTATTAGTTATAATATCCTTGACACTACAACTCAATAATTATTATAACTGGTATGTCCATAATCCTTATCAGAATAGACTTATTCGCGGAGATCTCTATCTCCTAAGGTATCCACAATTAAGACCTTTTAGATCACTATCTATAAAGTCTTAATTTCTTGAAGATAAGACGTAGAGACCACTATCTCAAAAGTCTTGTCATCTTTGAAGATATTGTTATTACTGCAATCAAGTGTTTTATCTCCATAGTAGGATTAGTAATAGTTTACTACTCCCACTACATGGCAGACATCTATCTTTTGTACAAATTTAGCATACACTCATCTTCTCGCAACTAATGCATAAGGGAAAGCAGTTTTAGCATTCACTTCCTCAACTCTTTGAGGTGCTATTCCTTCAGATAGGTTAGTACCATATCTTAAGGGAAGGATGCATTTCTTGGAATTTTCCAGAAAATGGAACATGTCCAAGGTGTATTACTATTGTGACAGTCCCAATACCCTCTTCTCTTTGCTTCTGAACATCTTCAGAACTAAGATCTAAGAGGTATCCTTGATATCATATCTCAAGGTATGGAATATCTAGTCTATAAAATACTTATTATTATTATCCTTATATCATTCCAAATGATTAGGATATCATCTTCATTTAGCATGGTGAACACAATTTCACTCCCACTAAGCTTCACATGGTTCATTAAGATTCTATCTGAAATCATAACATTTATGATTCCATCAGATTCAATATTCCAACTACAAGAAGCTTATTTGAGTCCATAGATGGAATTCCTTAGATTGTAGACCTTGTATTCCTCATCCATGAAGCCATGGGGCTACTTCATATGAATATCCTCGAAGAAGTACTCATAGAGGAATGCAAAATTGACTTCCATCTCGAAGATGTCAAAGTCAAGTTGTGTAGCTATAGTTAGCAATATTCTGATGAATTTAAGCAAGGTCACTGAAGAGCAAGTCTCATCGCAAGCGATGTCTTCTATTCAGTGTGTAGCTCATGGCTACGAGCCGTGCTTTGAAGGTATGTACCTTCTCATCAGGTTCCCTCTTTCTCTTGAAGATACATTTACACATTAACGGGTCTTACCCATATAGGTGGATCCTCGAAGGTCCATATACAACACTTGTATATGAAGTCTACTATAAACTTGATTGCTAACATCCATCTTTCCATGACATGATTTTCAGAAGCTTCATCACACGATGTTCGATCATTATCAGATTTCTCTGACACATGGAATCCATCCTCAAACTCATTTGAAGAGGTATTAGTGTTTCATCTTTAATTGTCCTTTTAGTTTCCGATTTCAGGAGCCTCGTTATCTTCTCAAGATTAAACGAGTTCCCACACTTCATTTTCATCTTGATTCTCAAGAGAATCATACTCTAAGAATCATATCCTTAGAGATGAGATCTTTTAAGAATCTCAAGGTCATAAAGTAGGTATCCAATACCATCCTTTATTTTCCTAATGAAGTAGCACTCTCTGGTGCTAGATTCCAGCTTACTAGCATGGGACCTTATACAGATATATAATGTAGTCTCTACTACATATATATACCTGGAAACTAAGAGATAATTATGCTAAGATTAATCATTGATCAAATCTTGCCACACATGATCAATTGTATCTCCCTATAACTCTATTGAGTTTAGGTTCATTTTGAGGATTGAGATAGGAATGAAAATTCCTTTCTCCATAAGATATTCCTTGAATTCATCTAACAGGTACATGCTACCTTGGTTAGATCAATTCATTTTCATCTTCCTTCAAACTTTGGCTCTTAAATCAAAATTGTGAAATCTTTGAACATTTCAAAGGTTTCTAAGGTGAAGGGAAGAAAACTCATATCACAAATAATCATCAATGGATATCACATATCATTAATGTTTACTTTGATATAGATGATCTACATACATCAATATGTATGAGATCTTGAATACCTTGACATCCTGCATCATTCTAAAAAAAGGTACATTGGACATTATTACTTTGAATACAATATTCACAAGTATGTAAGATTTGAAATTTTAGACATTCTAAGGTTTCATCTCTTACTAGTCTATTGATCTCATCAAGAGACATGTGTCCAATGCCATGTCATTGCCAAATGATATTTATCCTCCTATTGATCTTATAAGGTTTAATTTTCAGTATTTAGAGATGTTAATGAACCATTCATTAATTTTCTAATTTATTAGAGTCCTCCATATATCAGAGTACTATCTGAAATATATCAATCATAAATCTTTATGATAGGTCTATTCCAGAATTCATGTTTATTCCCAACATTTAGAAATAAACAATGAGTGTTTTCTAATATCTAGGTAGTAGAGACATTCTCTAAGACTAAGGGCTCTCCCACTGAAAATATGAAGTCTATCTATCCAATAAAGATTGTTGTAACAATTGCATCAACATCCATGTGGATAACTATTAAACCTTGAGATCAAATTTCTCGAATTTTCTAAAACATATGCAACCAATTGCAAGTGTTACTAGAAAAAATGAGATACAATTATTAGACTTTTAATCTTATCCAATAAGAAAGTCAATTTCAATGATTAAATGTAGATAATTCCGATGCACTATCCTTCTCTAAGGATCTAGATAGACTTGATAGTCATACTATCAATACATCAGCTCATTGCAGTATTGGCAATCATCCAAGTCTTTGGATGTCATATGTGTGGAAACCATAGAAGTACAGTCAACTCTTTGACTTTTTTTCTAACTTGGGTCCGACCCATGCTTTCACTGCGCTCATTTCATCTCTAAACAACCATTGCTGAAGAAAAAGGATCTCTTATGTTGAATTTAAAAGATTTCAATATAAGAGTATTTCGACATTTATACATGATTCATTTAATTCATACAATATAAATATTATGAAGCTTCATGAATGACCATTGTATAGATAGTAGGATGATGACACTCATCATATCTACATACATCTTAACTCTTAAAGAATTAGGTTCAGGTAGGTATTCAAAAATTTTGAATACATCATCTCTTATAGAGCCACCATTCTTCATAATGCAGTGAACCATGTCATTCATGATTAAATGTCAAGAGCATATATGTATGCCATAACATCTTCTTAGATTTAATAAGGATTATTCGACAATTATGATCATCATCGACATGTCACTTCCAAAGTACATTCGATGAAAGATCAAGACAATAGAGACATACAAACCCTAGGGTTGTAGACCTATGGTCTATTTGATTGTCATTCCTCATTATTACGAGGAAACTTGCACATTGCAACCACATACAATATGTGTCCAACTGCAAGTACAATATTTTGATCATGGATCCAATCCATGATATTTTACTGGTTATTATTGAGTATAGTACTGAGTGGGTTTAATGAGGATTATCTGAAATAAGAAATTTGCATAAATATATATAAATATATATTTTACTTTGATTTAGGAATTTTTATATCAAAGTTGTCTTTCCTTGTCAACATTGAAAGTTCATTCCCTTAATCACTTTCAATGTAAGAGATATACTTACCAATATATCTCAAGCAAGATCTGGGATCTCCTTCCTTATCTTTTTCACATCCCAATAATATGAGAACCCGTAACTCGGATAAAAAGAAGCGGGAACTCATTCCGCCTTGCAAGTCCAACTTGCATTCTCAATTCGGTCTTTAACACATGGGCCCACCACCCCTAAGGCGATGTTGACCCGTCGTTAATTTAACAAACCATCAACAGGATTAGAACTCGCTATGCGTAATCCAATATCGCCACAATAATATAAGGAACCGATATTGGGGTAACTACGCATACGGCCTTACTCTTTCGAGAAGCAAAGAGCCCGATCCAGATTCGCTTGAATGCAGGAGCTGTCACTTCAGACATGCGTCTCCTACATACAATCCCTGGTGACGGAACACCCTTCGCCTTGACGGGAGACTATGGATGTCACTTACGTGATCCTCCACCTCATATTCAAATTCTAATTAATCATTATGAATCATATTCATTATGAATAATTCTTCCAAGGGAAATAACAACTCTATTCATAATAGAATATTTTAATTTTAATTAGATTCCAATTAGTTTAATCATATTAAATTAATGATCCTATTAATATCCATAAACATTTTAATTGTTACTTTAAATATGGTATTATTTCAAGTATGTATTATTTCGAATTTTAATAATTAGAAAATACACCATGATTTCTCCAGCGTTATCGAGTCTCTACCCGTTGTCATGGTCAGTACCGACGGGAGTGGGACAGACCGCACACGATGCAACCTGCTACCCCAACGGTCCCCGACTAGACACCATATCTACCTCAAGAAAGGATAATGCCAAATCGATCATTGTGTATTTGAGATTTTCATCGGTTTTCAACCGAAATAATACCATATAGTAATAATCAAAACTATTTTGATTATAAGGAAATTTGCTAGAAAAATTCCCAAACCTATTCAAGCAGCATGTTTGTTGAAAGTGTATCAACTAACCAATTGGTGATCTAGTGGTTGAGGAAATGTCATTTAAGAGAACATTATCATTCAAATATTTCCCAAATATTATCTATAATAACTCCAGGAAATTAATCATTAATTTCACGAGTTTCTTAAACGACTGCCATAAGGTACATAATTAGGATTGCAATTTTCAACAGTGACCCCCACAAGTTTCTTAAACGACTATCATAAGGTACATAATTAGGATTGCAATTTTCAGCAGTGACCCCCACTTACTAAAATTAGCATATCTTATTCATTTTAAATCCAAATTAAGCAAAATCAGTTTCTAAAAATTGCTAACTTTATTTAAAATAGGAACCTATATGATTAGCATGTATTTTGAGGTATTTTAAAATAGTAATTAACTCCTTAATTACGTCATCATTCGCCAGTCCCAAAATAATGTATATATGTTCATTAAAATGATCACATCTCGAGTTATCGGATTCCAAATCACGCGAACTAAAATCCCACAGTTTCCTTAATTAATGTGGAACATTATCCAATTGAAAATTTCGTGTTTAAACATTTTAAATAGGGCTGAAATTTAATCACAACACATGCTACAAAAATTGAAATGCGATAAAATTTTCACAATCCTTATGAACCCAAGTCTTCCTAGGTTTACGGATCGCATCCAAAACCTACAACCTAGCTCTGATATCGCTTGAAGGATATGAGGAGATCCTCAAGAGAATAACGGAAGCGTGTGGATTGCATCGAATGCGATCGGGAGCGACTAGTCGTACTAGTGGCTCGATGCAGCGGAATTTAAAAATTATAATATGATGAAACTACATGATCCAAGAACCTTTATCGGATCGTTTCATCTAAACCACAATTAGGTATAAGGTTTACCTCTTGAAGCGTGGTTGCGATCGAGTCTCTAAACGAAGATACCTCATGTCTCAAGTATGATTCGACGGAGGAGACGCTTGCGAGCGCGTTGATGAGACGTGTCCTTCTCGCAATCTAAGTTGATGATCCAAGCAGCGAATCTCCTGATCTCGTTACACAAGTTTCGACGTCTTCTTCACGAGGAGATGCATCGAAGGAGACGATATTCACGAGCAAATACTCTGGCAGCATAGCGATGATGCTGCGGTGATGATAACTCTCTCTTTGGCTCCATGGTGGACGGTCATAAAAGAGAGAGGGAGAAAGGTACATGACGTGTAGAGAGAGAGCAAGAGAGCAATATTTTACATTGTAAATGTGTGTATCGAAGAGCAAGGGGTGCCTCTTCTTATATTGGGTTTTGGGAGTCCATGGAGCTCAATCCATGGACAATACATAATCAATGGTTAAGATTGACTTGTGTTCCTTTCAATGGATAAGATGTTGTTGTAAAAACACAACAATGACTGATTTAATTTGAATTAATTTATATTGATAACTCAACATAATTAATCCCAATTTAAATCACTTTGACTGGTCTTGGAGATAATGAGATAGAATGAGTCTATCACCTCAAAAACTCATGAGATCTCATTATCTCATGAGATCTCCAAGATTTACAACAATATTTGTTGTAAATTATTTCACAAAAATAATTCATAATTATCTTGTGAACATTGCAATCATACCATTAGAAAAATGTGAATCACATTCACATCCCAAAATAAAATGTAAATTATATTTTCAATTAATCATCCAATGTGAATCAAATTCACATCAATAATTAAATAGCAAATATAAATCACAATATGCTCGCTTTAATATATTATAAATCACATTTATAATATACATTAATAACATGAATAGTGCTATCCACATTATTCTTATATATGATAATTAAATCACATTTAATCATCTTGGATCTCAATTATCATGTGTCCAAATAATATGAATCACATTCACATTATTCACACCTTTGATAATTAACTCACATTTAATTATCTTAGATAACTCTCCTAATAATATGAATCGAATTCATATTATTCATGATAATTAAATCACATTTAATTATCTATTTTCTCAATGCTCGAATACATATATCAACAATGAAGTTATCCATGAACTCTTTCAAGGATAATGCGCTTTCTCCACGGATACTTGGAGATAAGGACATGGCGATTGTATTGTTTCACGTATAGTGAGTTGGATATTGAGATCACATCTCAAATCCAGATCTTGCGGACCTCCCCTAGATGCTTGATTAAATCAAGACCGCAAATCTAATCTTCTCATTACATATGAATCACATGCAAATCAATGTCCAACATTTGAATTAAGATCAGGTTACTTCTCTACCGAGAGGAGCCACTAAAATCCAAACTCGTTTCATCACTCCCTACGAAAGGAAGCGTCATGGTTATGCAATCGTTTATGATCACATCACCCTCAGGTATTCCCAATACCTGCACATCCTGCATACTGGAAGACCCAGAATAAACTCGAAGTTTTAGATCTCATTAGACTGTCTCCTTCAGGGTTTTATCATTAAGTTTCTTATTTGACTATTGGGAGTTCGGTATCGATTATATGCTTTCCAAAATCATATATCATACACAGGTGTTGGTCATATACTTTTCTAAAAGTATATATCAAACCTACAAATTCAGTCAAGCTTCCAAAGCGAGACGACCGTGCACGGAATTTGATTCTTCCCAATATCTCATGAGTGAGCTCATGTCTTCTGGTTCAGTAATGAATATGTATGATCCCTTTGAGAGATCATATTACTCATATGCCCTTATATGCACACCAACGCACCGGTGTATAGACCTTGATTAGGTCATCAACCTATTGGTCTGCCAAATATACATAGTCGGACATATAGTAACACATATGTCTTCGGTCAGAGGATGCGTGCCTATATCGTGACAGCATACGACATAGGACTTTGGTTATCTCGATCTCGTTAAGTCAACTCTTTGACCTAACTAATCTGACACCTCCGACTCTCTTTTCCTATGCAGAGGACCTGCATCAAAAGGTAGGTCAGATATCAGCCAACTGAGAAAGGATTTCCATCTCCTACTCAGGCTGGAGATCATCTCTTAACAATCTTTTGACGGTACTTGACGAGTCCTCAATCTAACTCTTTAGATATTCATCTAAGCACCAGCCTCTATGATTCAATAATTGAATCAACAGTTGTATGATCATTAAGATATCCATGGTACATAACCCTACTCGTACTAAGAGACCTATTATGCAAATTAGTTTTTCTTCATTTCAGATTAGAGAATGATATTCGCAATAACATTTATTGCACAATGGCTCGTCGTGGGCTCGCATGTCCGACACTTCTAATAAAAATGGCTTCCACAATGGTGAATACTCCATCATTGTGTTAACTTCCATTGCTTTGCCACCCTCTCCCTCTATTTTTGCTTACTTAGATTAAAAAAGATTCAAAAAAATTGTTAGGCGATTATTTTTGAAAAATACTAAAAAAAACCCGAAAAAATAAGACAAGGGGATTGTTCAATAAACTTTGATCATAATTGAAATCGTTAATGAACTTCATTATATTGGGTTCATAAAATCCACATTTTTTTCAAGTACATTCTAGACAGAAAGAGTCATGACCCAAGGAAATAGAGTCAAAATCTTAGCTTGGGTATTGCCTCGTTGTTGACTAGACCTGGTCAAAATGCGGGTCGAACCGACATGGGTTGGGGCGAACGGGTCGATGTTCTAAAACCTCTATCCAAAGGCCCGCCATGGGTCGACCCATGGTCCATTTTGTTATTTTTCCATTGAATTTTTCAATGGTATTTAATATGTATAAATGATTTTATTAATACCATTTATAATTTATATAACTAATATAAGTAGTTTACATGTTATTTAACATGTAAATTATTAAATATTTATTACTAGTATCACATATGAAAAACTTGAAGTATATCATATTAATACATGTATTATTCAGCTCAAATTTATATATTTTTATTTTTTACTGGCGGAATTGGGCCGACCTATTCCCAAATCTCCTAGCCCAAACCCGTCTATGAGCGGGCTGGGCGGTCAGGCCCCAGCCCATTGGTCAGGTTTATTGTTGACTGGATTCATGAAGTATTGGCACTTCTATCGATGTGTGGGTGAATAGGTCTAAGTTTGCTTTCCGGCATAACCAGAAATACTGAGCATAGGGGAACTGCAACGGTAGGTCCCTTTCTCATTGTACCACGACCGAGTACCCCACAAAGAGGAAGCAATTGTTTCGTCTTTAGCTTCTTCATTTATTCTTTGGCAGAGTAGTGGATCCAAACCCAATAGCAAGGATTTTCTTAAAAAGTACATACTGCAAAAGAAGTGTGAAGTACATGACACTTGTCTGTTAGTACTCACTCTCCTATAGGGTTAGCTGCTAAGGACTTGCTAAAGATTGTATGAATAACAATAAAATTGAAAAAACAAAAATAGTCGAATTCTTATGGTCTCATTGGTGTTTAGTTGATCAACCCAATTGCTTTTATTTGTTTGGATCTAATTTAGGTCAAAGATCAGTCCCACATACTTACGCCTTTTCTCTTTACTTTTGTTTACACTTCTTTTCGCTTTGCTCACTTTGAGCCTTGTTTCATTTTCTCTTCATTTTCTTCCTTGTCAACTCCATGATGATTATTTTTCCGGCACTTCATTTTCTTTTTCCTTTTAATATGTATTTACCTAATGGGAAATAATGCATCTATTCATTTAGTTTAGGGTTATGATTCCACGTGGTCTTTGTTATAACAGTATTTGTTCTTGATTTTAAATATATTGACACTTGTGCTTATACTGTTCTTGAGGATTCTCTCTGGAGATGCTGAATAGGATGTGGTTGTAAACATGCATTTTTCATGCATCACTGATTATACAATTATAATATATGCAGTTTTTGTTGATGATATTCAAAATTTATCTGTTATGTATGTGTGAGCACTTCTTTCATCATTGAGAGAACAAGTTTGGTTGTCTTAATGTGGTTTTTACTGTTTTTCTTTACAAATATATTTAGTTTTACCCTTTTAACATATGGGATCTTATCTGCATCAATGCCTTTATCATGCCTGCTTGGTGTTTGGGTGTTATTCGTCAAGGCGATGTCTTTACATTTTTTAGTGTTCAGTTCTCTATTTTTCGTCATACTCACTTATAACCACCTCTGTCGGATACTATTACATAGCTACGATTGTCATTTTGGAGCGAGAGGATCGTCTATTGTACTGCAGACACTGCAGTAAAATCGTGGATCATTTGATCCGCTTGATCTTGATCGAGCGGTTCGCACGAATTCGTACTTTTATGAGCCTGTACCGTGCAAATTCCTGCGAACCGCTCGATCAAGATCGATCGGCTTGAGCGGTTACTGTAGAGTCTGCAGTACCGCAGACAATCCGCTTGCTAGAGGGTGCTTGAAGGTGTAGACGGATGACAGATAAAATATTACTATAAGCGCCATGCAAAGAAATATCAACCAAAAACGCCTTCCTGGTGGTTTTCTAATGTAAAATCATAAATGTGTCTAGTTATGGCCTTGTCGTTTCCTTTGCAGGTGCTTGACAGAAGTATCGCAATGGCAGATGGACATGAAATTGACAAGAACATTGATAATACAGTGTCGTCCCTGACATTTTATGGGCCCTAGGCAAAAGAGAAAATGAGGGCCCCTATAAAAAAATATTTTTTAAAATATAAAATTCCTTATAAAAAGTTTCTTTAAATTTTACAAAGAATTATGATTTTATTAATCGATGAGCATCAAACAATAAGTTGTGAATTAAAAATTATTGAAAAATGATTTCTACGAGCTTTTTGGAAGTAAAATCATTAATAATAACATCCACGTCAATGTTTTCTATTAAATCTTTTTCAATAGATAATGTTGCAAGACCATTCAATCTTTCTTGCGAAATCGATGATCTTAAATAGATTTTTATCAATTTTAGTTTTGAAAAACTTCTTTCGGCAGATGCCAATATCACAAGCAAAGTTAAAAAATTTTCTATATGCAATGAAAACATTCGGACCTTTTGTAATATGGTTGCCTCACTTCTGCTGAAGTAGAATCAAAATGTTTAGATATCATTCAAGTGTTTAGAACTCCAATCCCTGATTTGGGAATTTGTGTAAAAATCAATCCATTTCTTGTAATTTACCCAAACCTTATAAGTTTTGGGCAATTCACATCAGTTTAATCGATGCTTAAAATGGTTGATACTCAAGAATATCAGTTCAAAATTTGTTTGTTACAAGAATAAAACGTAAATTTACTAAATATGTTAATATTATATACACTTCGTATATAAAAAAGTATATAAAAAATACTTGTAATGGATACAATGATAATAAATTGGAATTATATATCCGGAATAAACTATTAAAATGCTACTGATCTTTTCAAATAGTATATATCCAAAAATATATAAATATGAATCGAGACTAGAGAGTATTATAATAATAAAGACCCACTACTGTAAAATCCTTTTTTTACTTGATTTGCAAGGAGTATTAAAATGTTGCCTATTTATGAAAAAATCGATGCATTTAAAAGGCAAATGTGATGATTCTCTTCTCTTGTAGGCTGCAGCATGCAACTGTAAGCATACCAATACCATCTTAAATCACCTGAAGTCAGATAGGGGGATCGTCGAACACCGATTTGGAGTACGATCATCAGACGCCGACTGCAATGGAAGGTGGATTGGCCATCCGATTAAAAACTCGATGTCAAATCGAAACTTGGTGCCGTTTGGAATTGGATTATGAGGGGATAAGATATTTTCAAATTCCAAAGATGGCACAGTCGGCACTGGATGTTGAGAGCGAGAGAGAGGAGGGAGAAAGATACAAGATTTAAGGAATTAAATTAGTTGTCGTTTGAGATCTCGGGTGGATCGTGGGAAGATGAAACGCCCGAGTGGATCGTGGGAAGATGAAACACCCTTCTATTTTGAGAAGTGAGGTTGGTGGAACTTTGGGTTGCACAGGGATTTAGGAAGTATATTATATTTATTGACGTAAGGAAAATGGGCCCCCAATGTTAAGGGGCCCTGGGCCGTTGCACTCCCAAACGAGCCTCATGGCCGGCCCTGATTGAGATCTGGAAAGTCAAGAAACTGATCAAGGCCCTCGAAGCTGCAAGAGGCAATGGCACGAGTATGGTATCTCTGATTATGCCACTTCGTGATCAGGTCTCACGAGTCACGAAAATGTTGGGCGATGAATATGGGACAACTTCAAACATCAGGGTTAACCGGCAATCTGTGTTGGGCGCCATTACATCTTCGCAGTAGAGGCTGAAGCTGTACAACAAGGTTCCTCCCAATGGATTGGTGCTCTATACTGGAACTATCGTAACCGATGATGGGAAAGAGAAGAAAGACACGATTGACTTTGAACCGCTCAAACCAATCAATGCGTCATTATACCTATGTGACGATAAGTTCCACACTGAGGCTTTAAACGAGCTGCATGAATCTGATGACAAGTTTGGCTTCATAGTTATGGATGGAAACGGGACACTTCTTGGCACAATAAGTGGAAATACTGGGGAAGTGCTTCATAAGTTTACTGTTGATCTTCCCGAGAAGCAGGGGAGGGCAGTCGGCATTGTGTTTTGCTAGGGTTGGCTATTGAGTCACGGCTCGATGAGCCAGGCTCGGGCTCGGCTCGATAAGGACTCGTGAGTTTGGCTCATTAAACTATTGAGCCGAGCCCGAACCGGATTTTTGGGCTCGATAGCTTATCAAGTCGAGCCCGATCCGAGCCCTGCTCAGCTCGATAACTCAATAACGGACTCGGTAAGGAATATATATATATATTCTATTTGTGAAACTACAATGATTTTTGTTTTTATTTATATTAGTTTTGCAACATTGTTAATGGTGGATTATGTGTTTATGTTGTTTATGTAACAACAATGTTGGGTGGACTATGTTGTAGACTTGGATTTTCTACCTTTTATCTATGTTAATCTAGGTTATAGTTAGATACTTAGTATTTTTTCCTTTTTTATTAACAAGCAGAATGTTATAATATATATTATAATTTAACTTTTATATACAACTTGGATTGTTGCCTATTGGTAAGGTGAACAATCTATAAAAAGGAGGTCTTGGGTTTGAGCCTAGGCAAAATACTTTTTCACCAAAAAAATACCTATTTCCTTAACGAGCCTAAATAGGCTTGAGCTCAGACCAGGCTCAATAAGAGGTCCGGGCTTGATAAAGGGCTCGGCTCAAGACTTATCGAGCCCGAGTTAGGCTCGATAGCCAGCCTTACGTTTTGCTTGTCTTCGGATGGTGAAGCGCCACAACTATGTCAGGAAGACAGCCGAACTTGCAGCTCAGTTCTTTATCGATCCCGCTACGAGTCAGCTGATAACCGTCTAAGTGACTAAGGTAAAGGTACAGAAATGGTCGTTGCGACCTCAATCACTCAGACTAAGTATATCAAGAAAAATCGAACCACTAATAGAAATAAAATCAATCAAACACTCAAATAGCGGTCCAGCTATGAGATTAACCTGGTATAGCACCCAGGGTCGAACTCAAGGAGCACGGGTTGGCCAAAGGCCTACGAAGTAGTAAAAATAAAATAAAATAAAAGACAAGTATTTTTAGTGGTTTTTAATGATTTTTATATTTTTTTTTATATTTTTAAATGTGAAGAAAATAAAAGAAACACAAAATCAATCACACTTTGGCTAATTATTTAATGTGTCAAAAACCAAGAAAAAATTCAAACAAAAATGTTTTTATGTTTTTTAGGTTTTTTAGTGTTTTTGGTTAATTTTTGATAATTTTCTGATGTATATTTTATTTTCTAAAAATCAAACAGTGATAGAAAAGCAAGGTACTGTCCAGCCAGGACCAAAATCCCTAAATAAAATATCTAAGGATCTCAAGAGGGCCTGGAGGTATTTTTCCTGTATACTAGACAAAACAAGGAAAATTTGAGTACCAAAATTATTGTTTTTGGGTTTTTACATTATTTATTATAATTTTTATGAGTTTTTAGGTGTTTTTGAATTTTTAGGGTTTTTACTCAGTAAAAAATAGCCAAAATTGGCTAGAAATTAAAAGAGCACAAACGAAACAGTACCTAATTTTTATGGAATTTTGGAGGGGGTTTTTATATTTTTTTGGGATTTTTAAAACTAGACAGTGGCTGAAATAAAGGTTTTTGAATTTTTAAAAATAACAAATAAACCCAAAAATGTCCTCAAAAATTCTCAAAAATCCTACAACATGGCAGGAGCCATGTGTCAAATTTTCATCGAATTTGGAGGTGATTTGATATTTTATTCAAAAATCAAAAGAGGGCACTGTGCACAGGGACTGAAGTGCAAATGCCCGAAGTTCTGGGGGTCCAGGTGCAAAATACCCAGCAACGCACGCGTGCGGCGCGTGCCTGGGGCACTCAGGGACCTCTTTGTAATAAAAACAAGGTTCTGGGACTAATTGGTAACTCGTACCAAAAGTCTAAGGACCTCAGTTGCAATTTACCCACGAATAAAAGCACATGCGCAATAAAAACACTCACAGGGGCATATATGCAAATACTAAAAAGTTTTCATTCATTAATTAACATCCAGAACTACAGGGGCTAAGGTTGCAATTACACCAATAAAACACGTGGCGAAGCACGTGGCTCACACAAACAGGGGCATAAGTGCAAATAACGAAAGTATGAGGTCCAATGTGCAAAATACCCTAAAACTAAACAACTGACGAAAGTAATTACAGGACTAAAACGAAATAAAAACACGAGCTGGGCCTAAGGGTAATTTACCCTTTATTACGCGGGCCGTCGGATGCGCTCCACGTGGATGATCTGACGGGTACGCTGGTGGGCGCTCCAGATCTCCTCTCCAAGGATCGGACGGTGGCTGCTCCTCCTAGAATGGACGGACGAGATGGCAACTGGAGGTCGAGGCTGATCGGACGGCTGGCGAGGATCCTCGAAGAACAGGTGGCCGGCGAGTTTCGCCGGCCTCGTGCGAGTGTTGTGGTCCTCGTCTGCTGCTTCCGGAGATCGGAGAAGATGCGCGATGAAGCTCCGCAGCTGTTGGTGGTCTCCGATGGCCCAGACGAGCCCTGGAGGGGCTCCGGCGAGGTCGGCGGAGGAGAGCTCCTGGCCTGGATGTAGGGAAGCCTCAGATGGCCTCCTCTGGACCTGCAAAGTAGCTCAAAAGCTTCGCGGGTCGAGGGCAAAATGCCTCGACCCGGTTAGGCGGCGTGAAGGTGGTCTGTGCGTCGGAGCGGATGAATCCCGGCGAAGCGACGGCGATGGGATTCGAATCCCAGCTCCTGTGCGAGCTGGGTTGAACGGAGGGGCGGAGAAGGTGCGTGGAGGAAAGGCGGAGGTGATGACGGGTTCCGATGATCGAAAGGATGCGCGAGATGGCCGGAATCGACGGAACACGGCGGCGGTACGATTTGGGGCAAACTAGAAATTAAGCTAAATAGAGAAGCTAAGGGGTTACCCGGGCGGATGGTGAGACTATGCTGGAGCTGAGGTAGCTCCTGGTCGTGGCCTCAAGGGGTGTCTCAGCCCGAGGCTCGAGCTCCTGCTCTGGGCGGAGCACGGCGGCGCTAAGTCGCCGGATCAGTGGAAACCAGCCCCTCTCCTCGCTGCGACACGGGCAACCGAGAGCTGTCACCTCAGGGGTGGCTGTGGAGGTCACGGGACAGAGAATGGGGAACCAAAGATGCATGAAAACGGGGGCGGAGCTCAGACTATATACGGCTAGGGGTCCGGCTAGATGGGGGTCGGGCATGAAGCTCAGAGCGCGGATCCCAAGGCTAACAGTTGGGCGTGAATCAGGGATGATTAAGGAGCAAATGGAGCCCGAGATTCACGGGTTTGGATGTCGGATCGAGTGGGGATAATATCGAGAAATCGGGTTAAGGGCTCGGATCCGGAACTCTGTGGTCCAAGGGAGGGAGTTGACTGGGGGGTCAACATCCCCCGTGGACCAATCAGGAGAGGCCACGCCATAAATGATTTGAAAATTCGAAATAAAATAGGAAATGACCGAATTATTAAAAACTCAAAACATAAAATATTTTTATTTTAATTTTTTCTATTTTTTGGTGATTTTTAATTAATTTTTCAAAATAAAAATAAGGTATTTACATAATAGGGCTATATATAGGTATATGTACAATATAGGGTTTTTAATTTTGATTTTTAATTAGTTATTTTTATACATTTTTATTCCTATTTTATATTTTATCTATTTATATCATAAAATTAGGAATAAAAAGATATTTTTATTTTATTTTTATTATTTATATACATAGGTAAAATAAATAGTTATGTACAATTATGTGCATGGCATATGTACAATATTTTTTTGTAATTTTAATTTTGTTATTTTTATTTGATTTTTATTTTGTTTCTTTTTATTTATTTTATTTACAATATATAACATAGAATATTTACAAAAAGTTTAGAAAATAATTTTATTTATTTATAAGGATAAATAAATAAGGAGGCATGGTCTATGTACATGGTGAAAGGATATTTTTGGTCTTTTTGGTTTTTAGCTTTTTGTTTTGTTTTTATACTTTATAAATATGTACAAATATTTACAAACATATTTTTGGGTGAGGAAAATATAATTTTATTTATTTACAAAAATATATACACATGAGCCCCTATCTCCCTCTACTTGGCTTTTATGCGGTCAGCCCCATGCTGAGCCCTCCCTTGGGTTAGGTTGCTCAATATTTATTCTAAATATTTCCCTCTTTTTCTTTTTAGTCTTTATTCTTTTATTTTTGCACAAAAACATGCTAATTATAGATATTTACAAAATGCATGCTTTTGCTAATGATTCCTATTTACACATATCTACATGCATTTGCATAGGTTTTTGTAGCTAAAATATAAGAATAAAGAGTGATGAATGGGTATTCATCACCCCCCTATACTATACTTTGCTAGTCCCTTAGCAAACACTTATTTGAAAAAGAAGTGAAAAAGAATGAAAGAAAGAAAAAGAGGATGTACATGGATCAAGGTTGATTATTAAACTTGCCCTTATTAAATTGAGGTATGGAGCTCAATCAGATCTTTGGATTATTAATGTGTCGGAACCTCATTTAGACTTAAGCTTAAAACCTAACAGCCTCTAAGTTCCACCAATCTATAATCAAGACTCCTCAATGCTCCAGATCAGAACAAGTCATCAATCACAAACCCTGAAGATCATGAATCTTTTCTTGTCCTGTGAAAGTGAGGTCTAAGCTCTCCACCTCAGAAATGGCAACTTGACAACCCTCCTTAACAAGGTAACTCTATGACCTCAATCTGCCACTCTTTCCTCGAGGAGCGGGGTATTCCCTTCTAAGTTCAAGTACAACCGTCTCAAGAAGAGGGGGAAGAAGAGAATGGGTCAAGGCCAGTGTAGCCAAGTACCCTTGGGAGCTTGACCAGTGTAGCCAAGTCTCCCTGCTGCAAGCTACAACAGGTGGATCATGAAACCAAGCTTTGCTTATTGCACTTATATACATACTCTGGTGGGATTATCATTTTCTCTCAGACCCACCACTTTTTTGGAGTTCTTTTCTTTTTGCACATTTTTTTTTCGAGTGCATCTATACAACATGTACATGTGCAGCATATATACAAGGAGTTTTTCCTCTTGAGCCAGTAGACTATCCCTCTTTTGAAGCTTTATTGCAACCCACAACTCCCGTCGTTAGACCTCATGGCAACCAGACCAAGTTGAGACGCACTTCCTTCACTATAAGAAGAAGAGAGGTTCCGCCTAGAAGTACTACCCTCATATGCTACCCCAAGTCAAGGAAGACTGCCTCCTCACCACCTCATCCGTAGAGAGCTCGGTGCATAGTGCTGGTGTCCAAGTAAAGCCATAATCTATATGAGTCATGTGTTGTTGTTAAGTGCTCTACTTAGGCTCATTGAGATGACATGTGATCATAGCCTAGTGGACTCAAAGAATTAAGTCACCATGGACCTGAAAAGCCTTAAACCTGAGCCCTATAAGGTTCCTCTTAGAAGTTAGGTGGATTAAGATCTTAATCAAGCTCCATTTCTCAATTTGATTCCAGGCTAGTTTAAATGTCAACTATCATCCAGAAAAACTATATACATATGTACAAACAGATGCTTATTTACACAATATTTTACAATCATGCAAAATTTTTGAAAATGTTTTGAAATCATGAATGGATGATGCATGAAGTGCAAGTTTTGCAAAAAGGTATTTACACACATTTACACAATATTTTTGCAAACTCTTTGATTTTCAAAACATTTTGGAAAAATTTTGTACTATATACATAATTTTGATACAAAAATATTTACACAAGCTTCACACAAAAGATTTTTGAAATCATTTTTACAAAAATAATTTGTACACTAGCTATGTATGTGCAAATAAAAGAAGATTATGTACATGAAAATTTTTAATTTTTGTGATTTTTAGCCATTTTTATTTATTAACACACTCACACATAGTACGAGTTATGGCTAAGGTATATATGAAATATATACACACCCCCCTATACTTAGCTCGAACGATGTCCTCAGAGTCAAGAGCGATGAAGAAGACATAACTCGTGCTAGGTATAGGAAAGTGAAAAGAAAAGGCTATACAAAAGGGAAATGAAAAGTCAAGAGGGACTCAGGTCTCCCCCCTATACTTAGGATCAAGTAATCCTAAGTATAGCAGGCTGTATACTAAGGGAAAACCGAGTGGCGAATGTACAGGGTCTACCCCCCCTATACTTAGGGTGAAAGATCCCTAAGTATAGGCAGCAAAACAGGGGTAGACGAAAACAAAAGAAATACCCGAAATGTCTCACATCCTCCCTATACTTAGGGTAAAGTGCACCCTAAGTATAGAATAATCACAAGATGGAGAAAGGGATGTGGGACTAAAGAATGTGATGATATGGACATCTGGATCTATGTACAGCGGAAGATCAGTGAAACTCAGGCGTGAGATGCATTAGATGTGAGTCAAAGACCACATCTCACGCAAAGTGAATAGGGGCAATATCAACGACCCGCGGCTCATGATCTAGAAATGGCTTGAGCCGCTGGCCGTTCACTCGGAAGGTACTCTCAGAAGACAACTCGGATATGTCGATGCTACCGTTGTCGTGTACCTTCCTAACCAGATAAGGTCCTTTCCACTTGCTCTGTAGCTTCCCTGGAAATAATCTAAGCCTCGCATCAAACAGCCATACTCTCTGTCCAATCTCAAAATGCTTGTGGCTGATATGAGAATCATGCCACTCCTTGACTTTCTCCTTATAATGTAGGCTGCTTGAGAAAGCTGCATCTCTAAGCTCCTCCAGGGCAGCTAGCTCTATCCTTCTCTGGTCTCCCATACCATCTGGATCCATGATAATGTCTGTAACTGCCCAAAGTGACTTGTGCCTCAGCTCAACAGGTAAATGGCATGGCTTGCCATATACGAGGCGAAAGGGAGATGTGCCCAAAGGTGTCTTGAAAGACGTCCTATATGCCCACAAGACCGAGTCCAAAAGCTGTGACCAATCCTTTCGGTCAGGGCGGACGACTTTCTGCAGAATAGTCTTGATCTCCCTATTCGACACTTCGGCTAGACCATTCGTCTGTGGATGGTAAGGTGTAGCAACACGATGGTCGATGCCGAACTCGCTAGCAAGTGCCTTCACCTGGTCGTTGATGAAGTGAGATCCCCCATCAGAAATCAGAACTCGTGGAACCCCGAACCGCGTGATGATATGCTTCCTCAAAATCTGCAAACTGTCCTCGCATCAGCGGCTCGGGCGGGGATAGCCTCCACCCAACGACTCACATAGTCCACAGCCAACAGAATGTACTCAAATCCCTGACTCTTAGGGAATGGACCCATGAAATCGATGCCCCATGCGTCAAAAACCTCACAGAAGTGAATGGGCTGCATCGGCATCATATCACGCTGTCCACAAGTGCCCATCCTCTGACAGTCAGTACACCTCTTCACGAACTCATCTGAGTCCTTGAAGAGGGTAGGCCACCACAAACCGGATTGGAGCACCTTCTGTGCCGTTCTCCTCCCAGAATGATGTCCTCCTGCCTCAAGCTTGTGGCAGTAAGTGAGGACGCTATGGTGTTCCTCCTGAGGAATACACCGACGCCAGACGCTGTCCCCTCCTTCGTGGTAAAGGATGGGATCCTCCCAATGGTAAGCCTTGGCCGTCGCAAGGAAGGTCTCAAGTCTCTGTCTGGGCCAATCTTGTGGGACTTTCCCAACAACGAGAAAGTTCACAATATCGGCATACCATGGGAGTGAGGCGATAGCAAGGATCGCCTCATCTGGGAAGGTATCTCTAATAGGGTCAATCTGCTCAGATTCCTCAGGCTGCTCTAGTCGGGAGAGATGATCCGCCACCACATTCTTGACTCCAGGCTTATCCTTGATCTCAATATCAAACTCCTGGAGTAGAAGGATCCATCTAGTCAGTCTGGCCTTGGCATCCTTCTTTGCCATGAGGTACCTGATGGCGGTGTGATCTGTAAACAAAGTCACTCTAGATCCGATGATATATGATCTGAACTTATCCAGGGCAAACACTACGGCTAGCATCTCCTTCTCTGTGACTGTATAATTCCGCTGGGCGGAATCCAATGTGCGGCTAGCATAGTGTATAGCAAATGGCACTCCATCCCTCCTCTGTCCCAGCACTGCCCCTACGGCAAAATCGGAGGCGTCCGTCATGATCTCGAATGGGAGAGACCAATCTGGCGGCTGGAGGACAGGAGCCTCAATAACGCACTGCTGGAGAGTAGCAAACGACGAAAGACACTTGTCATCGATAAGGAACTCGGTGTCTTTCGTCAAGAGGTCGGTCAACGGCCGGGCAATCCTGCTGAAATCATGAATAAATCTCCTATAAAATCCAACGTGCCCCAGAAATGACCGTAACTGCCTCAGATTGGACGGTGGTGCGAGTTTCCTAATGACATCAACCTTGGCCGGATCAACCTCCATGCCCCTGTTGGAGATGATGTGGCCAAGCACCGTCCCTTGAGTCACCATGAAGTGACTCTTCTCCCAAGATAGCACCAAATGATACTCAATACATCGCTGGAGTACTCGATCTAGGCAGTCAAGACAAGAATCAAATCCGTCGCCGTAGATCGAGAAATCATCCATGAAGACCTCCAAGCACTCCCCTACCATGTCCGAAAAGATCGACAGCATGCACCTCTGAAAAGTCGCAGGGGCATTGCATAGCCCAAATGGCATGCGTCGAAAAGCATATGTGCCGAAGGGACAGGTAAAGGTGGTCTTCTCCTGGTCCGCAGGAGCGATGGCCACTTGGTTGTAGCCCGAGTACCCATCCAGGAAGCAATAATGGCTCTTCCCTGCCAGTCTCTCAATGATCTGGTCAATAAAAGGCAGGGGGAAATGGTCCTTCTTGGTGGCTTGGTTGAGTCTCCTGTAGTCAACACAAACCCTCCAAGAGGTGGGTACTCGTGTAGCGATCTCCTCTCCCGACTCACTGATCACAGTCGTGATGCCCGTCTTCTTGGGCACCACATGCAAGGGGCTGACCCACTTGGAGTCGGAAATGGGATAAATAAAACCTGCACCCCACCATTTCGATATTTCCTTCATCACAACCTCTCTCAGGTTGGGGTTAAGACGTCGCTGGAACTCACGCGACGGCTTTGCCCCATCCTCGAGATAGATATGGTGGGAGCACACAGATGGACTAATCCCATGGAGATCTGCTACGCTCCATCCGATCGCCTTGCGGTTCTTTTCAAGAACCCCCATCAAACGGGATTCCTGCTCTCCAGTCAACTCGGCGGAGATGATGACTGGGTACATCTCTGGCTCGCCCGCAAGGAATCGATACTTCAGCGAAGTAGGGAGCGGCTTCAGCTCTGGAATGCTGGGTGCCGGCAAATCTGGCTGCGGAAGAAACTGAGTGAAAGCTGCAAGGTCGGCCAAATCTTCCTGGGAAAGTGAAAGCATACTCTCGCAAACTGGATCGGGGGAAGGCGGCTCAACTGCACTGTCTCTGGTCTGCTCTGCCTCTACCTCCTCCTCATCTGTAGGCTCAGGTGGAATCAGGTCTGGCATCTGATCATCACAATCAGCCCAATCAGACTCTGAATCTGAGGGATCTGTATCATCCGCGGTGGTATCAGTACCACCGGAAAGCAAGGTGGCCTCAGCACCACCATCACTAATCATCGTGCTACGATCAAGGACCGGCTCTGCTGCCTCAATGGTACCCTGAACCAGGTCTGTGCTCTCCAGACTCTCCTCTGCTATCGTCTCTGCATCAGCTGTATCTGAAAGTGAGAGGGTGGTCTGTGTCTCAAGATCTGCCCAAGCTGCCTCATCATCTGTGATCACAAAATCACAGTCCTGGTGGATGTCTGGCTCTGCGTCTGTCAGCTGCTCTGAATCTGTACTCGCATCTGAGCGGGCTCTGTATCTAGCTCTGTAGTCCTCGACCGTCTCTATTTGTATACTTTCGCCCTCGACGCGAAAGTACACCTTCCCGCTATCATGATCAGTCACCGCCTTGGCTGTGGCCAAGAACGGACGACCAAGGATGATGGGGGTATCAACCACTGACTCAGGGATCTCCATGTCCAACACTACGAAGTCCACGGGGAATTGCAGGCCCTGAATCGTGACGATAACGTCTCGTAATAACCCCTTCGGCCTCTTGACAGATCGATCAGCGAACTGAAGGACTGTCCTGCTCTGTCGAAGAGTGCCCAACTCGAAGCGGTCGAGAAGGGCTGCCGGAAGAAGGTTGATCGACGATCCGCTATCTAGAAGAGTACGGTCGAACCTCTGCTCACTAATCTGGCATTTGACATACGGGGCCCCTGAATCTGGCCTCTTGGCTGGCAGTCGGTTCTGGATCGCAAAGCACGTGGCTTTGGTCAGCACATGGATCTCTGAAGTGTGGTTCCTCCTCCTCCTCCTGACTGTAGTCCTCTCTCTCAAAGATCGCTGGAGAAGGGGGATGTGCTGCAAAGCCTCCTGGAGGGTCAGCTGGATATGGAATCGATCGATCATGCTCTGGCTGAACTCCTCAAGCTCTCTCTTTTTTGGATCATTTTTCTTCCCCTTCCCCATCTGAAGGGCTCTAGGGAAGGGATCACAGGGTCCTTCTCAGATGAAGGACTAGGAAAAGGTCTAGACGGTTCAAGGACCGGATCCACACATACATCATGCACCACAGTGGGACCAGAAGAAAGTAAACCTTTTCCTTTATTCACAACAGAGTTCCGAGATACAGAAATACGAGGAAAAACATCATCTCTATCTGTACAAACTCCGGTGGCCTCAGTACCACCACGGGCTGGCTCTGCTACTGCTGCTGGTAGACGTCGTGCGGCATCAGTACCGCGGGCTGGCTCGGCTGAACGGGTGGCATCAGTACCACCTCCTAGATCTGGTGAAGCGGCGGCCTCAGTACCGCCGGTGGGATGAGCATCCTTGGTGGCCTCAGTGCCACCGTCATCGTCTGGAGCGGCCTCAGTACCGCTCTCCTCCTCCTCATGTGGCGCCTCTGGGATGTCCTCGTGGTGAAGCTCAGATGAGGCGTCGCCGCCTGCTGGGGTCCTACCACTCCTAAGTCTGACAAAATCAGCATCAAATAGATCCGAAGATGTATCATCAAATGGGTCACTAGGAGTGGCTAACTCAGTATGTACTACCTGCTCAGATTTCCTCTTGAGGTTGTTCGGATTCGGCTCTATCTGGGCTGGTATGGCGGCCTTCCCTCTCACCAGGTCCCGCATCTCCTGGCGGAACTCGTCCATCTCCCGTCTGAATGTGGCCTGCTGGTCCGTGAGGAGGCGGGCGATGTCATCCAAAGCGGGGCTCTCGTGGGAGCCCGACGGGTGGCCTCTCTGTGGGTGAGGCTGTTGGAACTGCTGTGGCTGGTGCTGGTAAGAGGGGTATGATGGAGGGTGCTGCTGCTGGTATCCCGGGTGAGCCTGCTGCTCACGTCTCCATGACTGTCCCTGCTGCTGATAGGGACACAGACCGAAGGATGACTGGTGCTGCTGATATGCTGGGGGCTGCTGCTGCGGCTGGTGCTGGTCTCTCTGCTGGGAGTACTGCCCTCCCTGTCCTGACGGTTGCTGCTGGGGCTGGGTACCACCACTCCCCCACCTGAATCCGAGATGGTCTCGTCGGATCCCAGGCTGGGGGCGGTCATACCAAATCCCGTTGACATCCATCAACGGCTCGGCATCGTAGGGGGCTAGCGGGAGTACTGCCAGAGGCTGGTCCGGCTGGTAGACCACCATCTGCATCTCTGGAGATGGTGGGGACTGGTAGGTGGGCTGCGGCTGCTGGTACGGCTCCGCCTGTACAAGGTGAACCTGTCTAGGTTGCACGTGGGTGCTGGAGCGTTGGGACGAGCTGCTGCTGCTGCTGCCGGCGTCGCCTCGCGACTGAAGACGGAGCTGAGAAGCCGTCTGTGCCTCCTGGAGACACATGAGTTGTGTCTTCATGTCGCTCAGAACCTGTGCCATCTGCTCCATCTGCGTGATACCCTGGCACTGCTTCTTCTCTATCAGCTCCATGCGGTCCAGCTTCTCGCTGATAATGCCCATGTCCGCAGCTGACGACTCTGCCTGTGCTGCTGCGGCTGCGGACGAACTGGATGGACCTGCATCTACCCGTGCTATCCTCTGGTACTGCACGGGTCCTGGCTGATGTGGCTGGGTCTTCTGAGTATACAACCTGGTCTGGGACATCACCATGTAGTTCTCAGCCATCTCCTCGAAGATGGCCCAGACCTGGTCGTGGTCCTTGGCGAAGTAGGACCCGCCGCAAGAAGCATTCACCAGGCCCTGAAGCTCTGGCGTCAACCCGCTGAAAAAGCTCTGAACTAGGTTCGGCTTGGAGATGTCGTGGTGCGGGCATCGGTCTAGGAGCTCTCGAAACCTCTCCCATGCCTCGTGGAACTGCTCGTTGGGGAACATGGAGAAGTTGCTGATCAGGGCCCTCGCTGCATTCGTCCGCCCGAGTGGATAGTACTTGTTCAAGTACTCGGTGCGGAGCTGCTCCCAGGTATAAACAAACCTCCCAAGGTGCTTCAGCCAGGTGGCTGCTCTATCTGCCAGTGAAAACGGGAAGGCTATCATCCGGATCGTATCCTGGTCCACATGCCGGTCGTGGACAGTACTGCAGATCATCAGAAACTCCTGGAGGTGAAGGTGGGGCTCCTCAGTGGCGAGTCCGTGAAAACGAGGAAGCATCTGCAGGGTGATCGGGGGGAACTTGAAGTCCCCCACGATAGCAGGAACCACCACCCAATGGTGCATCAGTGTAGATCCGGGGTTGTGCAACTCCCGCATCGGTCTAGGTGGTCCTCCTCCTCCCGCGGCTGCTGTCGCTGCGGCGGCGGCCGCGGCTGCTGCTGCTGCTGCTGCTGCGGCTCGTGCCTCTGCATCTGGTCCGTCCTCAGGCTCGCTCTGCTCATCTCCCTCTGCTCTGAGCCTCTCCAACTCTCTCCTCATCTCAATCATAAATGCTCCCTGATCGCGTAACTGCTGCTGAACTGCATCTAATGAGGCGATCAAGGTGGAGTTGATCGCTCCCTGATCCATCACAACATGCTCAGTGCGGGAACGATCCTCAGAACTGCCGGCCATGGCGACGTCTGCAAAACCAAACGAGCCCAACTCAGGTGCGGTCAAATGAATCAATCTCTCCTCGGGCTCGTGTCTCTCAGGAAGATCAGAAAGGGGGTCGAGGGGGAACAGGGTGGAGTCGTACTCGGGCTCGGAGAGCGGGTCTGAGCTCTCGCGAGCCAACCTAGATGAGGAGGTAGACGCGCCCGAAAGCGGTGCAACCAAAGGCTGCCTAAGAGATCGTCTACCCATCATCTTGATCTGGCGAGTAGGGCGGATGAGATCTGGAAAAATTATGATCTGAAAACAAACCCCCGGTTCACCAACGCAACGCGAGCTGAAGACCGTGAAAGTTCGGTCAAATTATCTTGTCGATTTTATTTTGGTGAACAAACAGAATATCAGAGCGCTTACGTGACCTGTTGGGATATCCGATGCTAACCCAACCGACTGGCCCGCACGGAAGAGTCTGTAGTCAGTCGGGACTAGCAACGGGGAGCTCTACCTAGGGTGCGGGTCACTCTCTCGCGCATCCAAACCAATCAATGAGGGGGTTGCTCTCCCCAAGACAAAGTTTTTAGGGTGAGCGGTTTTTAGATCAATAATTTTAGCAGTCCCAATTTTATGGTTTCACTTTTTTTATTATTTTTCAAAGCAAACAAAAGGCCTAACGAATTTTTCGGTTCTCCTGGTTATTAAGTCCAAAACAGGGGGGAGAAGACGAAAAAGCCGATGCACGATAAATCAATGATGCATGCAAAGTCAGAAATGCGTACCTGCCTCCAGCTCTCTACATGCAATATGATCCGCGCATAAAAGTAAAGACAGAATTAAAACTAACCTGAATGATGCAGCGGTAAAGCCGAGTCCTAAATGAGCAAGTTCTAGCGAAGAACCGTCTAACCGGTCACCGACCTCCAAGCCAAAGAGTCCGGTCTTGGCCCGTCACACCTCTGTCCGACAAATCGGGGGTAGGAGTAAGTGCTTTACAGGACGGGCTGCGACACGTAGGCTACGGAGGCAAATGAATCGGTTATTTTTATTATTTATTTTAAGTAGGTCCAATTACGGTCTATAGGAACAGATATACAATTAGGTGTGTGGATCCTACTAGTTACGGCACATTCACCAGAAAATCCTAAATCTAGGGGCTCGAGCAAAAACCGCGAAAAACCGGAAAAGGCAGAAATAAAAGAAAAATAAAACCGCGTAAAAGCCGCGAAAAACTGCGAAGGTCCTAAAGGGTCCCCCGAGCACACCGGTGCTCGGCGAAACCGACCCGCTACGGTCAAGAAGTCCAAGAGTGTCCAGGTCCCTGTATTATTACAATAATAATAATAAATGAAATAAAAACCTAATCTATCCTCACCCACTCAACTCTCTCTCTCACTCTCTCCTGCGGCTTCGTAAAGAAGGAAGCCACCTCCAAGTTCCTCGGCTGTGCTGGCTCCTCGAAAGTCGCCTCCGCGGTCCTCGGGCCCTCGCAAGCAAGAGAGATGAGTGGTCAGAACCAATAAAATAATCAAATAATAAAGAAAAGAAAGGAAAATAAAAGTGAGGGTATATATGCAAAAATGGAAAATGAAATAAACACACAAAATAAAACAAAAATAAAAATAAAAGAAAAACAAAATAAAACAAAAAGAAAATAGATACAAAAGCCGCGAAAAGCCGCGAGCTCCGAAGAGCCGCGAAAAGCCGTGAAAACAAAAACGAAAATAAAACGAAAAGAACTACTAAGCCGTGCTCCCCGGCAACGGCGCCATTTTGATAACCGTCTAAGTGACTAAGGTAAAGGTACAGAAATGGTCGTTGCGACCTCAATCACTCAGACTAAGTATATCAAGAAAAATCGAACCACTAATAGAAATAAAATCAATCAAACACTCAAATAGCAGTCCAGCTATGAGATTAACCTGGTATAGCACCCAGGGTCGAACTCAAGGAGCACGGGTTGGCCAAAGGCCTACGAAGTAGTAAAAATAAAATAAAATAAAAGACAAGTATTTTTAGTGGTTTTTAATGATTTTTATATTTTTTTATATTTTTAAATGTGAAGAAAATAAAAGAAACACAAAATCAATCACACTTTGGCTAATTATTTAATGTGTCAAAAACCAAGCAAAAATTCAAACGAAAATGTTTTTATGTTTTTTAGGTTTTTTAGTGTTTTTGGTTAATTTTTGATAATTTTCTGATGTATATTTTATTTTCTAAAAATCAAACAGTGATAGAAAAGCAAGGTATTGTCCAGCCAGGACCAAAATCCCTAAATAAAATATCTAAGGATCTCAAGAGGGCCTGGAGGTATTTTTTCTGTATACTAGACAAAACAAGGAAAATTTGAGTACCAAAATTATTGTTTTTGGGTTTTTAAATTATTTATTATAATTCTTATGAGCTATTAGGTGTTTTTGAATTTTTAGGGTTTTTACTCAGTGAAAAATAGCCAAAATTGGCTAGAAATTAAAAGAGCACAAAAGAAACAGTACCTAATTTTTATGGAATTTTGGAGGGGGTTTTTATATTTTTTTGGGATTTTTAAAACTAGACAATGGCTGAAATAAAGGTTTTTGAATTTTTAAAAATAACAAATAAACTCAAAAATGTCCTCAAAAATTCTCAAAAATCCTACAACATGGCAGGAGCCATGTGTCAAATTTTCATCGAATTTGGAGGTGATTTGATATTTTATTCAAAAATCAAAAGAGGGCACTGTGCACAGGGACTGAAGTGCAAATGCCCGAAGTTCTGGGGGTCCAGGTGCAAAATACCCAGCAACGCACGCGCGCGGCGCGTGCCTGGGGCACTCAGGGACCTCTTTGTAATAAAAACAAGGTTCTGGGACTAATTGGTAACTCGTACCAAAAGTCTAAGGACCTCAGTTGCAATTTACCCACAAATAAAAGCACATGCGCAATAAAAACACTCACAGGGGCATATATGCAAATACTAAAAAGTTTTCATTCATTAATTAACATCCAAAACTACAGGGGCTAAGGTTGCAATTACACCAATAAAACACGTGGCGAAGCACGTGGCTCACACAAACAGGGGCATAAGTGCAAATAACGAAAGTATGAGGTCCAATGTGCAAAATACCCTAAAACTAAACAACTGACGAAAGTAATTGCAGGACTAAAATGAAATAAAAACACGAGCTGGGCCTAAGGGTAATTTACCCTTTATTACGCGGGCCCTCGGATGCGCTCCACGTGGATGATCTGACGGGTACGCTGGTGGGCGCTCCAGATCTCCTCTCCAAGGATCGGACGGTGGCTGCTCCTCCTGGAATGGACGGACGAGATGGCAACTGGAGGTCGAGGCTGATCGGACGGCTGGCGAGGATCCTCGAAGAACAGGTGGCCGGCGAGTTTCGCCGGCCTCGTGCGAGTGCTGTGGTCCTCGTCTGCTGCTTCCGGAGATCGGAGAAGATGCGCGATGAAGCTCCGCAGCTGTTGGTGGTCTCCGATGGCCCAGCCGAGCCCTGGAGGGGCTCCGGCGAGGTCGGCGGAGGAGAGCTCCTGGCCTGGATGTAGGGAAGCCTCAGATGGCCTCCTCTGGACCTGCAAAGTAGCTCAGAAGCTTCGCGGGTCGAGGGCAAAATGCCTCGACCCGGTTAGGCGGCGTGAAGGTGGTTTGTGCGTCGGAGCGGATGAATCCCGGTGAAGCGACGGCGATGGGATTCGAATCCCAGCTCCTGTGCGAGCTGGGTTGACGGAGGGGCGGAGAAGGTGCGTGGAGGAAAGGCGGAGGTGATGACGGGTTCCGATGATCGAAAGGATGCGCGAGATGGCCGGAATCGACGGAACACGGCGGCGGTACGATTTGGGGCAAACTAGAAATTAAGCTAAATAGAGAAGCTAAGGGGTTACCTGGGCGGATGGTGAGACTATGCTGGAGCTGAGGTAGCTCCTGGTCGTGGCCTCAAGGGGTGTCTCGGCCCGAGGCTCGAGCTCCTGCTCTGGGCGGAGCACGGCGGCGCTAAGTCGCCGGATCAGTGGAAACCAGCCCCTCTCCTCGCTGCGACACGGGCAACCGAGAGCTGTCACCTCAGGGGCTGCTGTGGAGGTCACGGGACAGAGAATGGGGAACCAAAGATGCATGAAAACAGGGGCGGAGCTCAGACTATATACGGCTAGGGGTCCGGCTAGATGGGGGTCGGGCATGAAGCTCAGAGCGCGGATCCCAAGGCTAACAGTCGGGCGTGGATCAGGGATGATTAAGGAGCAAATGGAGCCCGAGATTCACGGGTTTGGATGTCGGATCGAGTGGGGATAATATCGAGAAATCGGGTTAAGGGCTCGGATCCGGAACTCTGTGGTCCAGGGGGGGAGTTGACCGGGGGGTCAACATCCCCCGTGGACCAATCAGGAGAGGCCACGCCATAAATGATTTGAAAATTCGAAATAAAATAGGAAATGACCGAATTATTAAAAACTCAAAACATAAAATATTTTTATTTTAATTTTTTCTATTTTTTGGTGATTTTTAATTAATTTTTCAAAATAAAAATAAGGTATTTACATAATAGGGCTATATATAGGTATATGTACAATATAGGGTTTTTAATTTTGATTTTTAATTAGTTATTTTTATACATTTTTATTCCTATTTTATATTTTATCTATTTATATCATAAAATTAGGAATAAAAAGATATTTTTATTTTATTTTTATTATTTATATACATAGGTAAAATAAATAGTTATGTACAATTATGTGCATGGCATATGTACAATATTTTTTGTAATTTTAATTTTGTTATTTTTATTTGATTTTTATTTTATTTCTTTTTATTTATTTTATTTACAATATATAACATAGAATATTTACAAAAAGTTTAGAAAATAATTTTATTTATTTATAAGGTTAAATAAATAAGGAGGCATGGTCTATGTACATGGTGAAAGGATATTTTTGGTCTTTTTGGTTTTTAGCTTTTTGTTTTGTTTTTATACTTTATAAATATGTACAAATATTTACAAACATATTTTTGGGTGAGAAAAATATAATTTTATTTATTTACAAAAATATATACACATGAGCCCCTATCTCCCTCTACTTGGCTTTTATGCGGTCAGGCCCCTGCTGAGCCCTCCCTTGGGTTAGGTTGCTCAATATTTATTCTAAATATTTCCCTCTTTTTCTTTTAGTCTTTATTCTTTTATTTTTGCACAAAAACATGTAATTATAGATATTTACAAAATGTATGCTTTTGCTAATGATTCCTATTTACACATATCTACATGCATTTGCATAGGTTTTTGTAGCTAAAATATAAGAATAAAGAGTGATGAATGGGTATTCATCATCAGCCAAATGTCGCGGGTCTCATTTTGGCTGGATCTGTTGATTTCAAGACGGAGTTGGGTCAATCTGACACGTTTGACCAACGCCTCCAGGCAAGGATCCTCAAGGTGGTTACTTCTCTTACAGATGTTCGATTGCGCATCCACTTCCATATTTCAGGGTTCGTATCCGCATCCGTATTCGGTTGTTCATCCCCAACAACTGATATCAGAGTCGGGTTCAGCGTAGTTGAAGAAACATGATGCAACTGCTATCAGAGCTTGGTTCGACGACAACGAGAGTACGATAGGAAAGACTTGTGAAAGCTCTTAGGATAAAGAAAAGAAGCCAAAGAAGATGAAAGAGAAAGAGTGGAAAGAGATGAGGGATCTCGCGAACAGTATAATACAATTGTTCTTGACAGACAACACTCTTCGTGAAATCATCGACCTGGGGATCTAGTAGAGGTTTGGATAAAGCTCGAGAGACGATACAAGTCCAAATATTTGGAAAACCGCCTATTGACGAAAAAGAAGCTATATGGCCTAAATATGATCGAGGGGGAAAAGTTTGAAATGGACTTGGATGAATTCAATACGATTCGAACAGATGTGTTCACACTTGAGGAGAAGAATACGAAAGGAGAGTCTTTCTTCAAGGAGGAGGATAAGGCACTGATCTTGTTTGAGTTCCTTCCTTCTTCCTACGATCATATTGTGATGATGTTACTCGATGGCAAGGAGACCATCACATTGGACAAGGAGGGTCACAAATAGTCGATTATCCGAGACGTGAGAAGGAGAAAAGAAAGAAGAAGGTTGGTGATTCTGAATCCGAACAAGAAGATTCCACCACAGTCTGCGGAGGTGAGACTTGCTAGCGTCCTCTAGGGAGATGAAGGCATATTCAAGATGACTTTTGGACTCGACATGTTCAGATCACATGTGCTCATCCAGGGAGCAGTTCAGTATATATCGGTCATATAATGATGGCATGGTCAAGATGGGAGGTGAAGAGGTTCACAACAACGAGAGAGAATACCACAAGAGAAAAGAGAGAGAGAGAGAGAGAGAGAGAGAGAGAAGGGAGAAGTGAGAGAGCGAGGTAACAGAGGAGAGTTGTACTTGTTCTAATTATAGTGATCTTTCTTCTCCAGTGGTCGCGAGAAGTGACCGACCACCATTATGTCTGATAGTTCTTTCTTTCATGTGCTTCCATGGTGGCTGTCAATTGTGCATCCATATCCGATGGTTCATCCAGTATCCGAGTAAAGGCGATACATGTGGTTCGTTATCCCCGTCAACGACAATGAGAAGTGTGTACTAGATGAAGTCGTTCTCTCTATGCATATCTATAATTATCGAGTTCTCTGAGTTGATTTTACGATGGACAATGCGGGATCGATGTCGTCGGATACACTGATCTTTTTTCCCTTCATATAGAATGTTGTTTGAAGGATGAATCCGGATACGGCCTCCTCCATCAAAGAGGGACTATCTATGGCTTCATGCCCATTGTTCAGTATCTTATATATAAATTCCGAATAAGCTCAGTATTTCCTTTTGCAAAAATCATGTTAAAAGCAATTTCCATCTTTTTGAAAATTGTGGTATTACAAGAATTTTTTTTCCTGACTGTGGAATTGATGGCTCAAATTGCATTGATTTCAAATTTATTATCTTCCTCGAACTTATTGAGCACCATCGTTGGCAGTTTCGATGTGTCAAGTCCTCTCCGGTGGTTGGTGATCGATCTAGAAGGTTTGATGCCTGATAATTTTTCAGGATATATCCATCTCCGATGAAAGTGTAACGTGTCAAACTTCGGTCTTCGGTCCGTTATCGAGGAAAATCGGCACTGGCAACTTGTTGGACTCAGACTTGACTGGGCTCGTTGGCAACCACAAATAGTAATCCCTCACTCTTACAATTCACTTTGAAATATCGTGAGTTTTAGATGTGGAACTATGTCTGGGGGTATGGGTGTTTACAACCTTCCCCATTTATATTCGCGACATCCTCGTTGCGACATGGCCCATCACTTATTCCCAGTGATAATGGCGACTGCACACTCCCGACATAGATCGTTCTGGGTAGCTCTTTCCACTATTAAAGGGAACCTTCTCTGATACCATTTATAACGTTCCGAGCTTAGGTCCCCAGTCTGTTATCGAGGAAAACTGATCCTTACAACTCGTTGGGCTCAGATCCGATTGGACCCGTTGGCAACCACTCAAAATGCTTAAGCTCAAATTGTCAAGTAGTAACCTCCACTCTTATAACCACTCTGAAATATCATGAGTTTTATATGTGGAACTATGTTTTGGGGTATGGGTATTACATAAAGTCCTGAGGTGGGAGCATGAAGAATGGATCTCCTTTTTTAAGGATCGAAGCGGTTTAGCGGAAAAATTGTTGTACGATCTCGAGCACTTTTGACTTGTATTTTGTCTTGCGCATATGATGGCTTCATTTTGTGCCCTAAACTATCCTCGGCATATACTTAACGCTAATCTTAGTTCCTTGGGTTATATAGATGAATGAACATTGGTTGTTTAGAAAAAAAATCGGTGTCAGGAAGATTCAAACGGTAGGATAGTCTAGGAAAGCCCGAGCTTGATGAGCTAAACTCAAACTCAACTTGATACGAGCTCATGATCTAGACTCGAAAAGCTATTGAAATATCAATTTGAGTTAGATAATTGACTCGTCGAATTTTATTTTATTAGTGTTTTATATATTTTCGAGTGCATATGGGCATACATGATGTATGAATGCTGAGAAAATGATGCAGCACAAGTACGCTATTTGTGTTTCTCAATCCATATTATTTGACTGCCATATCACCATATCCTCAGAAAACACATCGAGATCCATACGACCTGAAGCATAGATGGGGGGTATCAACATAATTGAGATTGTTATGTATTAACTTTCCACAGTGGTCTACAACTATTATATATATGTTGTAGCGAGGCAAGAAAGCAAGAAGGCTGGGCCAAGAAAAAGTCCTTCCACAATCGAGGTCAAGAAGAGAGAGAGAGAGAGAGAGAGAGAGAGAGAGAGAGAGAAAGCCGAGGGTTGGCTCTTCCTCTTTGATCTAGACGAAGATGGACAGACAACAAGACTGAGCCCTAATATCCAGCTTAGGAATATGATAGCCTGATCTTCTTTCGCAGAAGAATATTAAGAGAGGAGAGTCTGAACTCCATCCTGAGTATAAAACATGGTGTAGTCTCAAAGAAGGAGGTGAAGATCTTTAATGGTAATCATAAAAAAAGAATCAAAATGATATGAAAATACATATACAAAAAGCCCCTAATTATTTTATATAGTTAGTTAAAGAAGAGGTTCAAATAAGAAAGGGACAGGAGAGTTCCACTAAAAAGCCTTCGAGACATATCCCTTCGATACTTCTAAGGCTCGAACTCGTACTTCTATTGTATGTCAAAATTTTGCGGTTCTTATCAAATGCTCATGAATAAGCACATTTATAGATACTGAAAAAAAACTTAAACATTGTTATTACCAATGAGATTCTTAATGAGTTGGTTGCTTCTTTAATGGAAGTACTTGAAAAATAATAAACATAAAATTAACCCACTAGAGACTCGTTAAGAGGCTCATGAGCCAACTTGAACTCAACAGGTTCGAATTCAAGTCAACATTATTGGACTCGAAATTTATTGAGTCTGATTGTCTATCGAGTTTGAGTCAGAGCTCACTCAACTCGTTTAACTCAAAAGACACCCGTACTGCTGGGACTCGTAGAAAGGTCTCATGAATGATTAGGTAACGACTAATAAGCAAGGTTTTTGAAACCGAATCGGAGACTGAATTGAAAATTCCAACAAAAGAGTTGGATCGGGTTAGACCATGGAATCAAACCGATTCAATCGGATGATGATGTTATTACTTTTTAAAATTGGATTAGACCGAATCGGTATGGAAAAAATAGTCGAATCGGGTGTTATTTATCTTTATTCATGAGAATGAGATTGATTTTAATTGAATTTAATTTATGGAAGAACGTCTTTAACTTATTTATTACTTTTAAAATTAATTATTGTTACAAATTATTACAATAAAATCTTGTTCATTAATTCAATTAGGATTGCAATATGAGTGCATCATAGCCATCTAATTTGTATAAAAAAGGATAACCATAGCCCTTTTCTCTACACATTTAAGTTGAAGCAAAAGTTGTAACAACTTTCTCGCTCTCCCTCTCTACATGTGTTCTCTATCTCTCTCTCAACTTATGATGGAATGTATTAGAACATGTACAGAATATACACTCAAACACACTTAAAATAAATAAATAAACTATACAAATAATTAAAGTATATTACTTTATACATAAAATAATTTCTTGAATATACGACAGTAAATGGTATTAGTATAGATATAAATAATTGAACTAAATACTTTAGCATAATGATAGGTTAAGTATATGTATTATCCAATCCTTTCAAAAAGTTAAGTTGGAGTTGTTGATTAGTACTCATTAATGGTTTAAAAGAGATCATGAGTCCAACACTCATCATCGTCATTATTATTTTAATATAAATTCAAATTTGAATTGTGCTTGAGTAGTTCAATTTCGATTGAATCGGGATAAATCAGGTTGCAAATAGTTGATTGGACCGGTGGTCGAACCAAAATTATGTCAATTTAACCGGATGTGAGAACCGATTAACCGAACTGATCCAGACTCGGTTAACCGGTCCAACCGGTTGAACCAGCCGGTCCAGTCCGATTTCAATAACACTACTAATAAAGCAATTCACAAGGTAATCGATATGATGCTCCCAGTGAAAACATGCAATATTATTTAACGCATACATTGGTACGATACTAATCCTAAGTAATTTGTTTAACAAATCCATACTGCTGGAAGTAATCTTTTTTGTTTCAGCAATAATCTAAGATTCAATCCTCAGATAACCTACGACTAATATTTTTCTGTAATTTTTCTGTGGAAAATACACAGTTGTCACTGAAGGTCCTTGTATTAATTTCTATTTAAAATGACGCTCTGCAAAATGGATCTAAATTCGCAATTTGCTTTATAATCGAGAGTCATACCATCACGACAATATATAGCTTCTTTGTATTATGTAACTTTATAACATGAAGTCCAAATTTTGTTGTACTCTATTTGACTCACATTTATGGATGAAAACGGTCGGATACAGATGCGAATATAGGTATATTCATATCCTTATCCATTTTAGAATACGAAGCGGATACGAATATTGACGGATGTGAAAAATGTGTTACCACATCCTTAAAAACGAACACGAATGTAAAACATATACGAATCGGATATGAATAATAATAGAAATGTTTAATAGATTAACCAAAATATACATGTTTAGGATGGTTTAGACATAAAATAGATATATCATATATAGTAATTTCATAACAGTTATATCAACAATGGTGAATGCAATCATAAAATGATGTTAACGCATAATACTTATGTACATAAATGAATATACGAATACGAATGCGAATATTAACGAATGTCAAAGTGATATCCATATCCGCATTCATTTAAAACGAATGCGAATATGAATGTCAAAATATGTATAAAACGAATACGACAACGAATCGAATACAAATATGTTCACATTCGTTTTCATCCCTACTCACATGCCACTATCTGATGTTTGATGAGAATACATTATTGCTCTATTAGAGATGAAAATGGCCGCATACGGATAAAAATGTATGTATTATCATATTCTTATCATTTTTAAAATTTAGATACTAATACGAATATCACATGAATGTGTAAAATGCATAATCATATCCGTAAAATACGAGTACGAATGCAAAAATCGATATTGACAGTCCGGACACAAATATTTGACAAACAACTATGAATTAATTGCGAATATTAAACATGTCCAGATTTACTCAAAGGGTATAAGTATTTTAGTTTCACAACAAATTCCAATATTTAAAAAATATATTAAGTATGTTAATAACGAAAATGTACATAAAAAATAAAAGAAAACTTAGAAATAACTAAATAATAAAGAAAGCCTACCACACTTATTTGTATGTGTGTCATATTAGTATTGATATCATCCGGAATATAACATTTGTATGCATATTCGTATCCATAAAACACGAATATTTCTATTCATAGCATCTAAAATTTGAACATTGGAATTCATATTCATATAGGTCAAAATTAAGAATATCATATTCATATACGCCGAATGGTTTATATTCAAATTCACATTCTATTCGCCATATATGAGAAAATAGCATCCACATCCTTTATTTGTTGAATGCAGATACGTGTGAATAGGAATGTATTTGTATTCATTTTCATCCCTTATACAATAAAAATGAGGGTAATGGTGCAACCGGACAATATTTATAGGGGCTACGATGCAAAAAGCCCTTTTTTAATATCATTTGTTATTGTGTTCTGCCATTTTGTGCGTTTAGCACTCAACAAAATTAGTTGGATATGCACTGGACAGCATTAGCAGCTTAATTAACATCAATCACTGTCTCATACACATGAGATTGCTCATATTTTCTCTTATTATTCTTTAATAAAAACCCATTCAAGTGATCTGCACAGATGTGGACACTATTTTGTGGGTTTGGTATTATATCACACTAAAGTCAAAAAGGTATATAGAATTGTCACAATCCATTAGTAATAATGCGATCCTCACAAGGCTTAAAAGATTAGCTCGATAATTAAGATTAGGTTACTATAAATATAGGATCCATCTCGCTTCTCGAACCACAACAATCTATCTTACTCACATACAAGCATGGCTAGCTCTGGGGTTCTCGGCATCTCTTTCCTAATCCTCCTATGCATGAGCATGGCGGGCGCCGATAGGATCTTGACAGCATACTATAGCGGCGGAGGTGGTGGTGGAGGAGGTGGCGGCGGAGCTCTAGGCAGAGGATCTGGATATGGATCCGGAGGCGGGTACGGTGAAGGAGGAGGACTCGGTGGATATGGAGGAGGAAGAGGAGGTGGAGGCGGAGGAGGAGGAGGTGAAGGAGGTTCTGGATACGGATCTGGATATGGTTCTGGCTCTGGATATGGCGTTGGACGCGGCGGGGTAGGGTATGGAAGTGGTGGAGGAGGTGGTGGTGGCTCGGGTGGAGGTAAAGGTGGGGGGAGTGGATCAGGGTACGGATCTGGCAGTGGTTACGGCGGTGGGGGATACCCTGGAGGAGGGTATGGAAAGGGTGGTGGAGGCGGCGGTGGTGGAGGTCAAGGCGGCGGGTCTGGCTCTGGATATGGATCTGGATATGGCTCAGGTTATGGTGGCGGTCATCCTTGAGCCATGCGTGTATGCATGCAAGCGTATGATGTGAAAGAATCGTGCAATCTAAGATCATGCTATGCTAGTATAAAGTGAAGCATGAATATGGTATTGTAACTCTTATAAAGAAAATAAAACGGTTGGGAGAAGCATCTACTTCATGAAATTTACATCATATGGCCTTAATTCTGTCTACCCTTAATTTTGTCTCAAGATGAGCGAGTATAAGTGGTTGTGCCTTGAAGCATGTGTCAAACTTCGAGACAAATAAGTGGTTGAGAGGTGATGGATAAGGAAATTTATACACAACTGAGTTGCATACTATCCCTCCTTTATGAATTTTATTATTTTTATATCTCAAATTAATAAAGTTTGAACATGAAACTTATAGATAAAGATACAAATAAAAATACAAAATTTATTTTACTTAAAAATAATGCGTGTGCGTGCACAAGACACTCATAATAAAAATCTACAAAGAAAATTTTGCATACTTATATCTTCTCCATACAAACTCGAAATTTATGAAGCTCACCTTTATTGTTCATAAAATTAAATTATCTATTTAATGAAGTTGATTTCATTCAATTCAGAGTTAAAATGTAAAAGTTAGATTTTAGACCCTCATTGTGCAATATACCTGTATAAAATAACCATTGAGAGAGAAATGAACTACTCATTTGGTTTGATTAACTCAACTTTAACTCAAGCAAATTAACTAAAGAAGTGGTAAGTTGACAACATAGGATGTAACGTTAAATGGAACATGTTTTATGAGATTTCTAAAATAATTACGACGAACACGTGTAAGCGGGTAATTGAGAAAGTTTATAGGGTTCATGGCGTTGAAATCCTATATTAAAAGGATTTGGTCGAGCTATTTTAGATGTGATAAAGTACATATAGAACTATTTGTTTATAAAGGAGGGTTGGAGTTACAAATTTCCTAACACCATTTAGAGAACAACAATCGTTTTTCCCGTATCCGCTTCTTTATCCCATCCACTAAAAAATAACTCATACTTTTCCTCCTTTATCCCACCAAAACAAGTTAGGCCAAAAAAGTAGAATATGGAAGAACACTTCTTATTCCGTGTGTCACATCGTGTGGTTAACTCATGATTATTGTAGTGGGAGTCCGCTGCTTCTTCCACCAGACCATTAAGTGGGTTGGAGCAGATCCTCTATTGTGGAGTAATCTACAACAAAGCTTGGCATGATCTTTTCTTTTTTGCAAACCTTTTGTGAAAAATCCAATCGGTATGGATTTAATGTGTGCATCGTTCTACATACCTTCCAAATTTCATTTTGATCGGATGTTCCTAGCTATTGTATCTTAAAGATCAAGAAAACGTTCGATTTGATTCTTTGATCTTTAGGATAAAATAGCTAGGAACATCCGGTCTAAACAAAATTCGGTAGCTATGCAGAATGATATGCATACATTAAATCCACACAATTGGAATTTCATAAAAGTTTTGTAAAGAAAGGGAGGATTACAATAGACTATTCTACAACAGAAGATCTATCTCCTTTTTTTATTGGTTTGAAGGATAACAAATGATACAGTAGAAGCGGCCACCTTTATCACGAGATTGCATGTTCTAGGATAATAGTCCTTTATTCGCATATAAGGAGACCTTATCTCGCAACAAAAGTTTACTCTCCACCATTTTGATCTCATTCCCAATTCATCAATTTGTACATAATACCTCCAATCTTATCGAGACATCCTTGCCTTCGAATAAGGGTATATTTGGTTGGGAGAATAGAGGCACTAGCTCCATGTTTGGGCTAGTTTACATCAAGTAGGGATGCAAACGGATATAGATGTATTCATATTCGATCCACCAACAAATCCATTTTATAAACACAAATTTTGACATAGATATCTGTATTTGTTCTATAATGAATACATATATCAGATTATCCTTATCCTTATCTGTATTGTATATATGTTGTCATTTGCAATGTTGCAGAAGACGGTATTAGGTATTCAGTCGGAGGGGTCACTGAATAGAGAATAATCGGTATTCGGACGATTATTCGGAGTTATTCGGCTTTGTATTTTTTATTATACAAATTATTTATAATACATATATTCTTATATTTTTATACATATATGATCATTAGTTAACATGAATCTAAGATAAAAGTACCAATCAATATAATAGATATATAGAATTTGACATTTGTGGCGATACCGTGGTAAAATGCAATCCATAAAAATTGGAAATTGAAAATCGTAAATAAAAAAATAAAAATATCAAAAGTCAAACTCCAGCCGGCCTAATAGTCGGGCCAATCAGTCGAATATTGACCGACTGGAGGTCTGTTCAATCAGGGACCCCCCGCACCGCATAGTCGGACCGACTATTCGGGATAGTCGGCCGACTATTGCAAAACTGATCAATTGTAAATAAAGCCATGGATTTATTTATAATCATATCCATCACAATTTACCATATTTGTCAAAGTGTTCTGAAGTGAATATATTTAGTATATCTATAGTAATTCTTCCAATACATGTATATAGAGTACTTGTAATATTATCTATGTCTATGGTAACGTAATTTTCATACCCATCTACATTTGTATTTGTATTAAAAATAGATATGAATATAGTAACACATATATCAGCATATGTATCAAACCGTCTGCATCCCTATGGAGGAGTCAAAACAAGAATTGGGGCTGAAAACATGTATGTCCTTATTCGTTATCCATTCGTATACCATCGTCACCACTCGGTCGTTATATTTTACACCATCTTATCTCTACAAGCATATTATTCCTCCAAACAAAATAACAGGGATAACGAGTTAGTTACTCTTCCGTGTCTTCTCATCTCCTACCAAACATCTCATCTCTCCACAACTATAAAAACATAATCTCCGTATGCTATTAACCTAACCAAACATTTCCTCAATAATTTCAAAAGAAAAGAAAATTATTAACATAATGGAGAAGAACCAGTGGTCTTACAAATATATGAATTACCGATGAGCGGTAGCTGGGATCTTTTCTTCTCAGTACCACCCGCGGCCGCGTATCATCTTAACCAGGGAAACTAAACATACCCAACGCTGGCTCTCATCAGTTTAGTGAACCTGTACCGCCAGCATTACTTTCCATGGGAAACCAACAACCAGTGTGAGCTCCGTCTCTCCCTGTTAAGATATACAAGGCAAAGAAGAAGGCAAAGAACTCTATCCAGCATCGTCGGGCTCGATTTCGGTTGTATCGTGTGAAACCGCACGCTTCAGCAGCTTCCCTGTCTCATCATACTGTTCTAGGTTTTCACATGGTGCAGGGTATATGCGTCCTATTACCCTGCCCTCGACATGGGAGCACTGGAAGATGTGCTTCTTCTTGTAAGTTAATCCCACTGTCATGTTCTGGAAAGTGACACCCTTGACTGGGATCTCTTTGCTTCCGTGAATTCTAACAGGAACTCGGACGCCCCAGCCACGGATTGCAGAGAAGTTTATGTCGTCCAGGACTGGGAGGACCTTGGAGTCGAATTCTTTGTCTGGGTGCTCGCTGTAGTTGGTGTTGATGATGATCCCGATTCTAACATTATCAAAAGTAAGGTTGTGATAGGAGATGTGGCGGATGTAACCTCCTCTACCAGGAGCTGTCTTGATCCTCATACCACGCCTTGATCCCCAAACGTAAACGTTCTCCACTGTAATGTTCGAGACACCGCCGGACATTTCACTTCCAATGGATACCCCAGCACTGCACAATTACAACACATTAATCAGCAGACTTAAAAAAAGGCTTCTTGCACTCTCCCTACTCCCTAGCTTTGTTAGAGAACAGTTTCAGTGTTGTCAGTGACTCGAGCTACAGTTCACTCCAAGTTATGCATTTAAGCGATTACGCTATATACTAAAGAACTGAAAAGAAATAACAATCCAGTAAGATAAGGTCGCATACAAATGAGAAAAATCATACAAGGTAACTGGCACTATGAGCATGTTGGAAGGCCCGCACCAGTAACAGTACCAGTTCCACAAATGCATTAGTCAAGAAGACACTGGTAACCTATCACTATATTTGGTATGCCTGCAGGATCTGAATACACTTTTAGCATAAAAGGGAAAATGGACTATGGATGGCCTTCAAATTTTAGAAATATTAGACATAAGCCACAGAGCCGTCCTCTGATTTCCTCCGAATCCACATCGCCGACAAAGTTCATAGGAGGTTGAATCCTATCATGCCGACTTCTGTTCATGTTCTGAAATTCCACCAAAAACTTTCAAAGTCGCATCCATCCAAGTCAGCCCCTCAACATCCATGTGAAGCTGAAGGGCATAGGAGGAACATGTGATCCACATCCTCATCACCACTTCCACAGACAGGCAAGTCTTCAACTCTATACCGCATCTGTTTCCAAACATCTTCATGTCCAGGGCAACTTCAGTGGAGTCTAACCCTCTACATTAGTCAACATACCAGGGCAAACTCCTCGTCCAGGTTCCTCAAGTGATCCCTCGATGAGTTGAGTGCCTCTGTAACCAAGAAGTAATCATCCATAGTCAGCCATCACCCACCCTACTTATCAGTGTCACATCTTCCAGTAACATGATAAGCAAAGCAAATTCATGTCCCTCCTAGTCCAATGACAACCAAACCGCATAGCAGTGTTCTTGTCCAACGCGATAGCAAACATCCTGGGAAAATCCTCCACAAGTACCCCTTCTATGATCAAGTCTAGCCAGAACCTGAACTCCCCGTTGCCCACACATTACTGCAATAACAATGCTGCCTTAGGTATCGTACTTGTTAAGTCCATCCAGAACATTGAAGCCTTCTTTGGTAGCTGCACTCTCTCAACCAATGACAAGCATCTGCCTCAAAAGGCCTCCCGCATTACACCACAAACACTCACTCTCACCCAACACCTCTAGCATCCACTTCGTTAGAAGGCCTTGTTAAAAATTCTTAGGCTCCGGAGCCCCAAACCACCTTCCTCCAATTTTCATACAACTTCCATCTTTACCAAACACGCACCTCGATCTTCCTCTTTCCCACCTAACATAGGCAGACCAAGGTAGACCAATGGAGTTGCTTGTGCTCAATAGCCAACACTTCCCCACACCCATTCGCTTCCTTGTCCCCCGTACCAAAAGCCAGAAAGGATGACCTATTATCGATCCTCAAGCCTAAAGCCTATCTGAAAAGGCAGACCACGGTCGCAAAACAATGTGCCTGCAGAAACACAATTGTGTCATCTGCATTCTGAAGTATCAACACATGCACCAGACCAAGATATCATGCAAAGTCAGGAAACTTCTCTGACACCAAAAAAACCTATAGCTAGGACATTCGCAGCTAAATAGGTGCTAATGGGCAGACCTATCTTACACCCCTCCTAGGCTGGATCCATCCCCATTCCAACCAGCCATTCACAAGCACAGGGGACGACCCCATGATGACACATCTTAATCAAAGACAGTAGGGTATGTTCAACGCACATTTACTCATCTCTCTCACAACACAACTTTCTTACACACCCGACTAAACCTCTATTAAGCACTGCCACTCACTTGACACGCTACAAATCACTCAAGTTCTCTCTTGTTTCACTTTCTTGCTCACTTGCTCCTACACAATGGATCTCAAGGTCTTATTTATACTAGTGGCACAATGGCCTTGAAGGATATTGAATTCTCTGGTTATAGTTTAATCTACCCAAGAGAACTCCAGAGATTTAGAATTTAATACACTCAAGAAGAATCTAGATGATGGGAGTCACATCTTCTGAAGAACTTTCTAGAAACTTATAGTTTAACTTGCTCAAGAAATTGCACTCCCTTTTATTTTAACGCTCCCACTCAATACTTCTCTGATGCTAAGTTAATAATCAGACTCCATCTAGATTTCTACTTCATGCTAAGTTAATAATAGACTCTGTCGTGATATATTTTATATATTTCTGTACCTGTTATATATCTTTCAGTTCTTCTATCTATTCTATGTAATTTTCCCATAGGTTTCTCCCTATATAAGAGAGCCTAGGGCTCAAGGAATAAACATCTTCTTTGTTTTTCCCGACATGGTATCAGAGCGGTGGTCCTAGACCGGAGCTCCAAAACCCTAACCCTAAGCCCCACACAACACGCCCCCCGTCCTCCCCTTCACGCATGTCGCCGCCCCTCTTTACGCGGGCAGCCGCCACCCGATCCCGCCGCCGCCCCTCTTCACGTGAGCAGCCTCCACACGGGCCGTCGTCGCCCGGTCCTGCCACGCTTCTACGCATGCCGAAGATGCACGGCCCGTCGTCCCATCCACGGGGATCACTGTTGTCGTCCGACCCCGCCGCCCCTTCCGCACGGACCGCCGTCATCCTCCTCTAAAAGCACCGTCACCGCGCGAACCTATTCCTTAATGAGATTGGTTGTATGAGTCTACACATGCAATCATATCTCTCTATGTCAGTGTAGACAAGCCCTTATCTAGTCTTCAACCCTAGTTTTCTCGAGCCTTCATGTTAGAAAGTAAGGTCGATATTCCCTCCACAGGCGCCTTCAGAGGTCTTGTGCCTATAGTAAAGATGGATGGGTCAAACTATGAACTGTAGGCTATGCAGTTCATGAGTATGATGAAGTCTACAGGTAAGAAACACATTCTTACCGAGGAAGAACCGGCTGAGAAGACTGGGGTTAACGCCTCATGAGAGGCGGATGATGCATATGTCAAGGTTTGGCTTTCAGGTACATCGGCAATAGAAATCGCCAATGACATACTCCATCAGCTCACAGTCAAGGCGATGTGGGATATTCTTGCTGCTACTTATTCACATGCAAAGAATGAGACAAAGATTTTACAACTTCAGCACGATATCTTTACTATCAAGCAGAACGGACGACCTCTCCACTCGCTATATACATCCTTGCGCGGGATGTTCGAGAAGTTCTATAGCTTCATGCCCCTCACATCTACCCCTGAGCGGTAGAAGACTTATAGGAATGCCATCATGTTGGTGTGTTCCTGGCAGCCCTTGATCCTGAGTATGAGGCGACCCGTTCCAAGATTTTGGCAGACTCTACTATTCCTCCTATGGAGGAAGCCTTCCGCAGGCTCAGTCGGATCACAATTCCATCTTCTACTTCCAGTCAGACTTCTTCAGCGATGGCGACCTCCCGAGGGCGAGGAGGTGCTTCTCAGTTTCGTATACGAGGACCTTGAGGCAGAGGAGGTCGTGTTCGTCAGTCCTGCACTTTTTGCCATCGTTCTGGACATACCAAAGATACATGCTATTCTAAGCATGGGTTTCCTGCCTCTGCTCGAGTGGTTGAGCAGATTGAGCCTCCGACTGCCTCCTCTATGGATCAACGTTTGATGATCTTGTAGCTCGATTGAGGGGCATTATACCTTCTGCCAGTCCCACCACGTCTACCTCGGCCTCTGGGAGTTACTCTAATGTAGTGGCATCTGCCTCCTCCACTACCTCAGGTGGTACTTATGCACTCACTAGCAGTTGTGGATCCGATGTTATAGAATGGATTATGGACTCCAGTGCCACACATCACTTGTGTGGAGACAGGGATCAACTAACAGCATACAGACAGGTTCCTCCAAGGCGCACTGTGGTTATTGCAGATGGGACACATTCCCCATCCACAGGAAAGGGGGAGATTAGTTCGACACCATCTATGCATTTATAGAATGTCTTGCATGCACCTGACTTTTCTATGAACATGTTATCTATTAGTCAAATTACAAAGGATTTACATTGTCGAGCTATTTTTGACCCATCTTCTCTTCTATTTCAGGACATCCTTACAGGAAAGGTGATTGAGTGTGGCCATGAGCAGGGTGGCCTCTATCGCTTAATCCGAGCTCCATATGCTGGTATTTCTTCTTTTTCGGTTGGACCTGTCTCATCCTTCATGTGGCACTTGCGCTTTGGTCATCTCCTGCTCCAGAAAATGTGCCGTGTTCTGCCTCAATCTCTCCTCACTCGTCCTTTCAATGTGAGGCTTGTCAGTTAGGAAAGCATCATTGATCTGCATTTCCCAGTCGTCGGGGTCTGAGCAGTAGCTCCATTTTTGAGTTGTTTCATATAGATATTTGGGGTCTCAGTCGTGTCCCTGATCATCAGAGACACGGGTTTTATCTTGTTGCAATGAATGATTTCTCTCGTCTGTCTTGGGTCTTTTTATTAAAGAATAAATCTGAAGCTGGAGATGTTATCAAAACTTCTCACTGAAGTACAAAATGTGTTTTCCTCTTCTGTAAAAATTGTGAAAACTGATAATGCCTTAGAATTATGTACCCATTCCCTATCTAATTATTTTTCAACCCAAGGTATAATTCATCAGACATCATGTGTCTATACTTCCCAACAAAATGGTGTTGCAGAGAGGAAGCATCATCATTTGCTTGATGTTACAAGGACCCTTCTCATTCAGAGTCGTGCTCCGCATTCTTTTTGGGGCGATGATGTTCTTACGGCATGTTATCTTATTAACCGCATGCCCTTGTCGAATTTGGGTGAGAAAAATCCCTTCTCTCTTGCTTTTCCTGAAAAGGAATTGTTCTCACTTACTCCTCGTGTATTTGGCTCGATTGCATTTGTCTACCAGTTGTCTACAGTTATTGACAAGCTCACTCCCAGGGTTGTCAAGTGTGTCTTTGTTGGGTACTCCAGGACACAAAAAGGGTATAGGTGTTATGATCCACTACGCAGGAAATATTGTGTTAGTGTTGATGTCACCTTTTTCAAGTCAGTGATGTATTTTTCTCCAACAGGTGATCGGTTAGCTTCATCAGACTCTGATAATGAAATACACATGCCGCCATCACCATCTTCTTCACCGATACTGCCACCATTGTCATCACCACCACCACCACCTCCTCCTCCACCAACTACTGTGGTCCTAGTTCCAACTTTGTCGCATCACTATACCCGCCAGTCCACCTTTGCTCATGGTCACCGCTCATCATCTAGCATACGTGAAGTATGTTCTGAATACATAATTTCAAATGATGGGTATGGTGATCTACCTGAGCAAGGCTCTATACAGGAGACAGATGTGGAGGTTGCTGAGTTGGACTTACCTATTGCACTTCGAAAGCAGAAGCGCAGCTCCGCATCGTATCCATTGCATCCATAGTCTCTTTTGATCGCTTGACTGGTGATTTTAGGAAATCTGCGGTTGCATTGTCAGATGTGGCCAATCCACGAAATTATCAAGATGCCATGCAGGACAGTCGATGACGATTAGCTATGGAAGAAGAGATGGATGCTCTTCAGTCAAGAGGTACCTGGAGCCTTTGCCCCGCTCCGGTTGGGGCATCTATAGTAAGTTGCAAATGGGTTTTCACAATGAAGCAGAATGCAGATGGTAGAGTTGAGAGGTACAAGGCTCGACTGGTAGCCCGTGGGTTTACACAGACATACAGCGTGGATTATCTTGACACGTTCTCTCCAGTTGCTTGTCATTTTGTCTTACGTATTCTCTTTTTTGTTGTCGTCACCCGAAATTGACCTTTGTTTCAGTTGGATGTCAAGAATGCCTTTCTGTAAGGTGATCTTCAGGAGGAAGTCTACATTCAACAACCGTCAGGGTTTGTTGTTGAGGGGGAGAGTTCACAGGTGTGTAGACTCCATAAGGCAATCTATGGCCTTAAGCAGAGTCCTAGAGCTTGGTTCCAGAAGCTCCCAGACTTGTTTGAGAAACTGGGGTTCAAACGGTCGAATGCATATCACTCTTTTTTACACAGAGAACCTCTAGAGTAGGGTTGAGCATCGGGTCGGGCGGGCCGGACCTTAGCCGAACCCGAGCTCGTTAATATAATCGGGTTTCGGGCCGGGCCTGGGCCCGTTAAATTTTTGTTAGGTCAACCCGAACCCAAACCCGACCAGAAGTTAAACGGGCCGGCCCAGTCTGGGAAGGGGCAGTGGGGCGGTGGCAGGGAAGGGTGCGGGGCTTCCGGCTGGGAAGTGGGAAGGGATGATGGGAAGGGGGCGGGACTGGGAAGTGGGAAAGGGGCGGTGGGAACTGGGAGTGGTAAGGAGGCAAGGCTGGGAAGGGTCCGAGGGGCGGTAGGATAGTGGGGCGGCACCGCGTCGGCAGCCGACGGGGGAGGGAGCGGGGTTGGGAAGGCCGAAGATGCAGTGGGGTGGTTGGGGGGCGATAGACAACAGGGAAGGGAAGGCCAAAGGGGCAAGGTTTGCGGTGCACCGGCGTCTGCCTCCTGCGGCTGCGAGGTTGGGGCGTTGCCAATGAGGAGAGCCTGGAGGCTGGAGAGTTGTCGTCGATGTTGGGAGGTGGGGGTGAGCGACGGCTGGGAATGGATAGGAGAGGAGATACAATAGGGTTTTGGGTTCGGGGCGTGGGGGTAGGTGGGGTCGTAGGGACGAGTGCTGGGGGGGGGCTCAGGTGAGTGCAGCCGAGGGGGTCGAGTTGGGCCTGTTGGGGTACTGGTCGGGCTCCACGCAGCCCGAGCCCGGCCCGTTTTAATAATGGGCATTTTTTTAGCCCAAACCCGACTCGATATTAAACGGGTTCAGGTTCGGGCCAGGCATATAGGGCCGGGTTGCGGGCTGAGTTGGGCTGGCTTGTCCCAATTCTCAGCCCTACTCTAGAGGTATGACTGTTATGATGGTATATGTTGATGATATACTCATTACAAGAGATAATATGCAGGGAATAAAGAGGGCGGAAGAATTTCTGGGTCGTAAATTTGTTACCAAGGATCTGGGAGCCCTAAGATACTTTCTGGGATTGGAGTTTGCCAGAAACCAACAGAGGCTTGTGATGACTCAGAGAAAGTATGCCACTAACTTGTTGAGTGACATGGGTATGCTTGGATGTCGACATGCGACTACACCCATGGATCCAAGCATGAAGCTCTATGATGATGATACTGATGAGGTGGACAGGAGAAGATACAGAGAGTCAGTTGGAAAGCTTCTTTATGTTACCATTACTAGGCATGATGTTTCATTTACAGTCAGTCGAGTGAGACAATTCATGGAACAACCTCGTCAAGTTCATATGGATGCTATACATATGATACTAAGGTATCTCAAATCATCTCCAAGTGCGGGACTACAGTTTAAAAGGGGTGATTATATGACTATCTCAGCATGCGCAGATACAAACTATGCAAGGTGTCCCAAGGACAAAAAATCCACATCATGGTTTGTTATATTTGTTGGAGATTCTCTCGTCTCATGGAAAAGTAAGAAGCCAACTGTTGTTGCTAGATCTAGTGCTAAATCTGAGTATAGAGCTATGGCACAAACATATACAGAAATGATGTGGGTTCGAGCAGTCCTAACAGATTTACATATAGATGTTCCTCTTCCAATGTCGTCGGAATGCGACAATCAGGATGCCTTATTCATTGCTAATAATCCCGCCTTCCACAAGAGGACAAAGCACATTGAGGTTGATTGTCATTATATATGCGACATGATCCAGAAGGGCTTCATTTCTACATCTCATGTCGGCTCAGGGGACCATACAACAGACATCTTCACCAAAGTGCTACTTAGAGGGCCCTTCCAGAAGTGTTCATCCAAGCTGAGCATGATAGATATCTATGCTCCATCTTGAGGGGGAGTGTCGTGATATATTTTATATATTTATGTACCTTTTATATATCTTTCAATTCTTCTGTCTATTCCATGTAACCTGCCCATAAGTCTCTCTTGATATAAGAGAGCCTAGAGCTCAAGGAATAAACATCTTCGTTTTTCCCAACAGATTCCATCTGGATTTCTATTTCCATTCTTCACACATAATTGGTTCATGCAACCCTTCATATTTGTCAATTACAACAAATACATGTATAGGATTAGAATTACATAATCTTGTAAATTGCCAAAGTGACATGGTTAAATTTTTTTCAATCTCACGCTGACTAAGACAAGATTCCTTTGGAGTTTCTTGATGAACGCCACTTTTATAGGGACTAACTGCCTTTTTAGAGTAAAAACATCATTGTCTTTTTCTTTGACCTTTTGTTTGGTAAAACTCTTCTTGACATTCTTCTAATTGATCTTCCAAGGCTTTTATATATGTTAATTCAACCTCTTGCAATGACCACCATGATGATGCTTCGTCAAAAATGACACGCCTTCATGTATAGTACCTATCGGTGGTTGAATTGCAACAGCTTCATCATTCTCTCGTTATCATATTCGATAAAGATACATGGGATTGACTCTTTATCAAATTTGTTGCGAATATGGTCATGTATGAATACATAGCAAACTGATCCAAAAAATCGAAAATGACTTGCAGTAGGCCTGATCTTCTATAGTTTCTAAATAAAAGATAAATCCTAGCTTCGAATTAGATAAGAGGTTGACCACATCCCCTACCATCTTCAAGCATTTTGCCCAAAATCAAGATAGAACATATTTTGCATGCAGCATAGTTCGACATATCTTTGCAAGATGTTGATACTTCCTTTCAATGACTCCATATTGTTGCAGTGTATGTGGACATATTAGTTGTGTCTGAATTCTTAATTCTTTATGATACGTAAAGAATTCTATAAATGTATATTCTATACTATTATTGATACATAGACGCTGACTTTTCTTCCGAACTTCATTCTCATTTTTTTGTCAAAATTCTTTAAACTTGGAGAGAGCCTAGTATTTTTTCTCAAGAAAGAAGACCAAAACATATCTTAAAAATCACAGACAAAGATCAATATATAGCCCTTTCTGCTTATGGAAGGTTGCTTGAATGGTCTAAATACATCATGAGTGGAAGAATTGCCATGGCTCCTTTTCTCGAATTCGAGATCCCTTGTAAGGCAATTGATGAGCCTTATCATACTGACAACCAACACAAAAAGTGTCTTCTCGAATATCGAACTGAGGAGGTCCTTTGAGCATTGAGCAATTCATAATTATCTTCAACTTGTGATAGCTTACATGTGAAGTCTCATGTGCCAGAGATCAGTCATCTCATTCTACTTTGCTTTATTTATGTATGCAGACTCTGATGACATAACATAGATAGATTCGACTGATTTTTCCTTTCATGATTGCAGTTTGGATACTTTATATTTTGATATATCCGAAGATCGTCGGGTCAAAACACGGCATGATGTCCTACGGTTGTTAGTATACACATAAAGAGGAGGTTTTTCTTCATGCATATGATAGACATGATTGAGCTTCGTGTTCTTTAACTTATATCCAGGAAAAATTGGTGTAGAGCTCGCATTTGCAATCATTAACTTTGAGTTATTAGCTACTGAAACAACTCGATTGCCTTTGTGGATAGATTTTTACCTCGAATCATGTGTTTTGAGTAGCCCGAGATGATTACTCTATTGATGTAATAATCGACTTTGGTAGAGGTCTTTAGTGCTAAGGCTAATTCACCTTATTGGATGCTCACCATAGAAGCTTCTCCATCCCAATATTCTGAAAATTCTCATATAGACAATTTGACGTTGCGGTATTACTTTCAGCTAATTTGTGCATAAATCTGCAATCACCTACAAAAAGTTTGTCCTTACTGCAAATGAATCATCCCCTTTTTTTCATATAGGAGCATTTGGCATTGATACTTGACCATATGAAGTCCCACCCTGGCTTGAAACTCCTTTGTGGATATTGTTTCCATCAAAAAGTTGAATCTTTCTTTGAAATAAGTTGATGTGATTCATGCGGCCTTCCTCATTTTTGTGCAACAAAAAGTGCTTCGTCGCCATCTCTCAATAAACCAACCATTTGATTGGCTAAAACCTCATGATTTACTAAGTGGCTTTTTAAGTCTAATAAGGTGGTTTAAGTGACAACAACGATAAATATGGCCTTAAATCATGAAATAATAATTCTTTCACATATGTAACCATGATTTTTTGTTCTGGAACTAATAAATATCATGACAAAGTACGCATAACTTCGTAAAATAATGAGCGATTGTATTTTCACCTTGCATGAGCATTATCTCATTATTGAGCCTCATATTTCTTTGAAAGGGTCCACTTTACCACTCCCCTTCCCATGTTTCGACAATGAAACAGAGCCCCCCTTAGATATAGGCAATAGTTTCTTCGATCGAACTGAGAATCTCGTAGGGCCTCATAGTCTAGTCTTCACATGATATGGAGTTCCTAAAAGTAGTAGAAGAAAACTAGAAATATCATCATTGAGGCAAACAATGCAATGGTGATGCAGCATGGTATTAGAAATTGTGGCTAAAATTGTCGTCCCAGACAGCCATCACAGTTCCTGACAGCCCTTCCCTACACCGCCACAACATGCAGCAACGAATACCGCTTATGGCATCCAATTGTGTACCCTCATTAGTAGCGCCCAACCACCAAAACCAACCATCGTCGACACAAGTGGAGAACCCATTGCCTAAACATGGAGTTCGATCTCTAGGGTATCGAAGGCCAAAATCATCGTGTGTCTCCATCTCGATGTTGCCGCCTTGGGCTCGACCGTCGACGTTGTTGTTTAAGTACACATGGCCATTGTCAATGCCAACATCATTGTCGCTTGATTGTGGCTCCCAATCACCCCAAACACTGCTTCAAGTTCCAACAATGGAACCCTAGATGTTGATGTCGTCAATGGCAAGTGAGGGGAAAAAACCCTAGCAATGGTGTGGGGTCCCCCTCAATTGGGATTCAAATCCCATACATCAAGTGGTAAAAGATGGATCGTGAAGAATTATGCACAAGCCCCTTCTCAAAAACTATATTACGAAAAGATTGAAGGGGGACAAGGCATAGGAAGGGGACCTTTTTTAAGTGAAGGGGTGGGAATATTGCAGCCACCTCTTGTCGGGTATAATTAGAAACATAATGATGACTTGAGAAATAAAGATACAAAATTGGGATGAATTGTTCAACGAGTTCAACGGGAATTATCTGATGTCGCAACCAAAGATCAAGTCGCTCATCAGGAGATGAGTTTTTCAAAGCAACAAAGAGTTAATGCATTGAGGCTAAAATTGAAGATTCTATAAATTAAGATGTTTCGTCAATCTAATTAGGGTTGGTATTATAATTAGGGCTAGGGTTAGATTTATTTGCACCCACTTATATCCATCGCAATTCAAATTTTTATTCAAATAATGAGATCGTATGCAATCTCCAATTAATTAGTTATTTGATTAGAGATATTTTAGGAGCCAAGAATTTTTATTTGAATTGCATGTTATTCTCTTTCTAATTTTATAATTCAACCCCTCCTATAAAGGGGACAATTAAAATTAAATCAAATTTGGAGTTTCTCTAATTATCTCATCTCCCTTCCTCCTCCCTCCACACATATGTGCATTTCTTCCCCCAAATCTCGTGCAACAGACACGTTCTTCTTCTCTCCTCCAGATTTCTTCCACAAAAATTTTATATCTGCAGCAAATGGCTTCGATTATAGCAAAGCCGAAAATAGGATACCCAAATAATTGTTTAACCAATAAAGGATTTTTGGCTTTGGAATGAATCGATTTCCAATGTTGACGGCAACATCTGCTAAAGTAATGGTAGCAACTCCGATTCCTATTAATATTCAACAACTACAATTACACATTAGTTTTGCACAAAATAGTGTGGTCAGTGCATCGTGGCGAGAGCATGTCATGCTTTTTTCATAGTGGTGGCTTCTCTAATATGCTCGATCAGCTCATCTTCAATCGTCATCTTAAGCACAAACATTGCATTTTCAATATTAATCTTGCATTTCTTCAACGTGACCACGTGTTCTACTAGGGGTGACATCACGTTGTCACCTCTAGAGACTTTCCAAAGGTGCTATCCTTGAAGATAGATCTTAACACATCTTCCAATAGCTATGGTTGTGTCCGTTCAGCTACTTGATGGAGTTGGTTGAACCAACGACGCTCTCCATTTTGATCAAAAGGATGCTCCCCTTAGAAGATCTCAAAGATGACTCAATATGTAGACAGATGCTTCCCTCACTAACTCACTCACGATGAACACAACTATAATTTTTTTGAGAATAGTTCTTTTCAATCCAAGAAAGGAGAAAACATGCTAAGGTGTCCGCTAATGGTTACAAGAAGGATTATAGAAGCCACAACTCCAAAAAAGCCATGGTATGAAAGGTTACATTCTCAGAATAAAAACGTTGAGAATTAAAGAGAGCATCATTTCTAGCTAATCATATTGCTCAAATAGTTGTCACCGGCAGGAGTACATCTCTTGGGCTATGCTTCGCTTGAACTAGACTCCCAGAACAAGTCCAAGCTTTGTTGATTCGGCCAAACAACATCGAGCTCTTGCCAAATCGGTGAGGTTGTTTCACAGTGGAAAAAGAGATGCTCCATCGTCTCTTCTTACATGGCACAAAGAGGACACAAATTGAAAACCCCTGTAAAGATTCTTGAACATCGATCCCTCGCCATAATTCTCTTTCTTCTTAGAAGCCAAATAAAGACACCGATTTCACTTGGAAGCTTGAGTTCCCAGAATGAAGTTGTAGTCATGAACCAGAGCGTCAGGCATAAGCTGTAGAGGTCGGGCAAGGGCTTTGTAGACCCTCTTGACAGAAAATGAATTATCTTTCCACACCCAATGGTTCTGACCCACCGTCGATCTCTCCATATCTCGTAGAGCATCCAACAAGCTGAGGAACTTCTCTAAACGTTGGCCAGAGAAGTTTGCTACGAAAGAGGGCATCCCACTACCATCAACCCAACAGTCTGAAACTCGCATTTCACGGTCAATGGATAAAGCAAACCACCGCAGAAATCTGGTAGAGAGAGGATCTCCTTCTCTCCAGTTATCAACCCAAAAGGCAAAGGAATTTCCATCTTCAAGCACGGGACAAAACATGTCCGCAAAATGTGGCAAGATCGCTCTAATGCCCTTTTAGAACGCATAGGCAAAGAAGGTACTTGAGCTAAGATATTTGGTTGGACTCGGATGTTATAAATTATAAATATAACAAATTAATATGCAGGAAAGGTCATCGTTTCTGCCCCAAAGTCTACCGATCCACTTTAAAAGGAGCACCTTGTTCATTGTCCCCAAATTTGAGATTCTGAGGCCTTCATCAGTCTTTGGAAGCGTAGTTGTCTTCTGGTCAACCAGGTGAATTTCTTATCCTTCTTGGCACATCTTTCCCAAAAAAATCTTCTCATGATCAGCTTAAGCCGACATCTTATGCCAATCGAAAGTAGTCATGCTGACAAGAACACCGGGATTGCCACAAGCACGGCCTTTACCAGAACCAAACGACCACCTCAGGATAAAATGGTTGCCCTCCAACCTGATAAATTCCCCTCAACTTTTTTAAATACAGGGAGCCATCATTACTCCTAAGCCTTTCACATGTTAAAGGAAGATCTAAGTATCGTGTAGGGAGAGATCCGCGTTCTATGTTCAACACCTTACTACATGCCCAAGCATCATCTTTTGCTAAACCAAACAGGATAGCCACATATTTATTAAAATTCAGCTGAGCCATAAGGGCAGAAAGCTCAAAAAAAATCTCGATGGTCGACGCCATCACTTCTGCTTCCTCCAAACCTCCCTCGATAAAAAAGATAGTGTCATATGCATACTGCAAGAGAGGGATATGTATATCATTCAAGGAGTAATCTATTGCCATCCCATTATGTGACACATGTTCCACCATGCAAGCTAAAACATCGGGTGTTATAATAAAGAGCATGGGCACTAAGGGGCACCCCTACCTCACCCCTTGTTGTGGCTGGAAAAAATCCCATTCATGTCTGCCATTGATGAGAACCAAAAAAATGCAGTGGTGACACATCTTTTCATCCATGTTATCCACATATCTGAGAATCCTCTACGTACCATGGCCATCCACAAAAAAAACATCAATCTACTATATCATATGCCTTGGAGAAGTCAACCTTCCACAGAAGTCCATTTATTTTCCGTCTCTTCCAATCGTCTACGATTTCTGTTGCCATAGCCAAACTATCTGCGATATATTTTCCTAGAATAAAAATCGAGTGAGTCGTGAATAGATGTGGTTCAAGACTCTGTTAAGCCTAATGGCCAAGACCTTTACAACGATCAAATATATAGCATTTGACAGGGTAATAGGACAGAAGTCCTACACCTTCTCTGAAACCTCAATCTTTAATAAGTGGAATAAGAGCGTCTTATTCAGCCTCTCGAACTCTGCATTATTTCATGCAAACTAAACCACCACGTTAGAAGTCTCCTTGCCCCCGACATCCCAGAACTCTTGGAAGAAATAGATAGGAAACCCGTGTCGTCCAGGTGCACCATTCGCATTTAAGTTCCAAACTACATTTTTGACCTTCTCCATTGTAAAGCTCTATATTAGATTATTTGCATATTGATCTAAAAGCTGAGAAGCGCCCATACCTGTACATCTCCAAGGTCTTCCTGCAGCCCTACGAGAAAAATCGTGGTAGTGGTCCGCAATGGCACTCCCCATCTCCCACTCACCCTCAATTCTTCTATCACCAATGACAATAAAACATATCAAATTGTGATGGCTCCCACTAGCGACTATATGAAAATAAGTTGTGTTTGCATCTCCCTCTCTGAGCCACATTTGTCGTGGCTTGTGTTTCCATTTCAGCCACTCGCTTCTTATTTTCATCCAGCAATTTCTTTTTTGTCGTTTCTCTATCTCTGATTTCCTCTGTGGTGAGTTCGCTGACATCTTCTAAGCCATCTAGTGTGGTCATCTCTGCTTACGCCTCTGCCTGAGCCGCTCTTCTAGCTTCTCTAGTCTCCTTTTTAAAAGAATAGAGTTTTGACCACAAAGAAATAAGCTTCTGGTCCATGCATGTGTTCGTTGATCTTGAACAAATTGTAGATGTCCAGTTTCTTATGACCAGATCTCTAAAATTCTCCTCTTGTGGTCATGTGCGTTCAAACCAGAAGAAACCATGAGGTACCACCTCCTCCCCAGAATCCTAGACCAATGTAGTATGATCTGACCTTGAGCGTGATCTGGCCGATGAGGCGAACAGTATGAAAGGTCCAACAGTTCTGATGATTCAAGGAAGAGGTCTAACCTGGAATGTGAACCACAATTCCACCAGGGGTAGCGAGTATCAGGCGCATCAATTACCTCTTGTTGCAGGTCGTCTACTAGTTCAGCAAGTTCAAAGGAGTTTGGGTCTTAACCTCCTTTCAGACATGGGCGGTCAGTGGTGAGCAAGGTTACATTGAAGTCTCCCCCAATAAGTCATGCCACCCCAGGTACAAATTTCTGACGTTGCAGATGTCCTCCGAAAGCTCCGATCTAGTGGCAAGTGAAGTCAGGCCATAGACACGCGAGAGGAGTAAAATAGTGCCCGTTCTGAGATTTTCAAATAGGATCATTAGGGTAAGTATGTCCTTCACCTCTAAAGACAAACAAGAAGAAGGAATATTTCCACGCAACTACAATCCCCCATGCACTTCTCGTTGCATCAATTTTTCTAAAACCCATCAGCGGGCTCGGTCCCAACGAACTCCACAATATGTTCGAACAATTTTCCAGCTTAGTTTCTTGCAACATGACCACATCACAACCCCAATCAGAAAAAAGCACACCAATCGATCTTCACTTCACCGAGCCACCCAGACGTTTCACATTCCAGGTTAAGATAGGAACTACGTTGGATCTTGCTGCACAAACCATGCCTGCAGCTTGTCCTACCATTGACTTGTGCTCCGAAACTACTAGAACTCCATGACTAGCATGTATTGATTTCTTCCTTCATCGGTATCTCTTGCCTCTTTTGAAAGGCACAAATCGAGAGGCCCAAAACATCTTATGGTTGCTTATAGGAACCCTCTAAGTCAAGGGATTTAAATGCTTCAAGTAACTCTTGGAGCCAAGGAGGGTCCGTGTATTCAGGTATCACAGCTTGACTATCAGAGCTAGTGGAGATGGTCTGAGGAAATACGGGAGGAGGTTTACCAGCCTACCAGATGCTTCCGAACTCCATCCTAGCATCGGTGGGTTCGGATATAAGCAACTCCAAGCCCATTCGAGGGCTCACAATCGGTGGAGGACTCGCCTCACTACATTTTGAGAACAAAAGAGGATTTGCGCTTGATGCGGCAAAAACGGAAGGGCTAAAAGGAGGTCTCTTGGACTGCATCTTGCTTCTGATCTCCTTCTCAAAATCGGTTGCTCCATCAACCACAAAGTCGACATTTTCCCGTGACCCATCAGGAGACGAAGAAAATTTCCAGGGCTTAGCTTCGAAGTGCCCGGCGAGTCAAACTCCCAAGTGAGACCGATATGGGTCCACTTAAGTTACTGGAGTTTAGATGGTCTGGGATCCGATTCTCGTCAGACATCAAAAAAGATGGATTGAAACGTCGCTCGACACGATAACAAGGACCAAACCCAACCCAAAAGCAGAGGGTCAAGATTAAAAACCTCGCACTGAGTAGAACCCTAAAAGCCGAAAATATCTCTGCCTGCGGCCGTCCACGAAAAACCTTCAAAGGAAACTTTTTAAACTTTTGAATCTGTGTATCACCAGAATTATCTAAATCTCCCAGAGATCTCATTTCCCTTGACGGTTCTGGAATTTCGCTTCTGATAGCACGATTTCCGGCTCGACCACCGGCCTCTAGGTTGTTCTGTCACGTGGTCGAACCTTTCCAGTTCGGTGTTCTTAGCGGGCCCTTTGCTCCGGCGGCGTTTCTCTTGAGTGAGACCCAAAGTCTTGTAGCTACTCTTACAAAGAGTCGGAAGCGCACACGACCGACAATAAGAGTGCAGATCTTCTCTGTAAGAACCAAGACACTTCCCGAGACAACCACAATGATAATACGAGGGTCAGAACCTAGAATCCTTCCACATGTGAAGATCTTCATCGCCTTCCCATAATCTCTACATGTTGGGCCTAGGGCTTCCACCATGTGATAAGAACAGAACTCCTTCAATTTGAAGTACACACGTATAGGACATCGGTGCTTCGCCATCTGTGAACCTTAGCAGCCTCCACCATACTCCCATTCCCAAATCGATAGCCAGTAGAATATCCTCAACCGATAATGAAAGGACCCTTGCGCATAGCAAACCTTCTTCCAGAAAGAACATGATCCTTGAGAAAGATACACCAGTCTCTAGCGTATCGTCTTCTCGATTGGGCCATGCTCAGGGCCATCCTTCAAGGAGCAGGCAGACAATATCTTGTCCAGCTTCTGCTCAATCGAAGCACCTCCAACCGCCTTCACAAAGGAATGGTTGGCTCTCTTTTCAAATACATGAGGTCAGACTCCCTCACTCATGTGGACAATAACCGACGACGAGGAAGAGGTCATGGTGCGCTAGCTCGACCACAGAATACCTTGGCCCTCGTTTGTGGTGGGTAACTTCCAACCAACCCTCAACCTGCCACTCTCCTCCGCCTCATCTCCTCTCCCTCCTAGAAAAATCGGTGGCCTCCCCTCAATGGCGATCTTCTTGCCCCTTCTCCCCGCGTTGAGCTCTCTCTTCCATTGCTAGACCTTGATTCGTGCATGTCATTACAAACGTGTTTTTTCTCCGCTCGCTCTCCCCCATCGAATTCTTGGTCTATTCAAATTGTAGTAGTCTTTCGTGCTTGTCATTATAAACGTGTTTTTTTCTCCGCTCGCTCTCCCCCATCGAATTCTTGGTCGATTCAAATTGTAGTAGTCTTAAACTTTTGAATATTTACGACTATTTTTTTTAGTGGATGCACATATTTTTCTAAAAATACCTTCGAGAAGATAACTCAGATACCACTCGTAGAATATGACTCAACAAAAAGATGTATTATATATCACTACTTTAATGCACAACAAATACTTATCTCTCACACACTATAACTTTTTTACACACCACTCAAACCCCTATCATGAATTACTACTCACTTGACACCAAGGTAGGAAATGTCGATATCGACACCATATTGATATGGTGTCGATATCGACACCATATTGATATGGTGTCGATACGATATATCGCCGAAATATCATCCATATCGACACACTTTTGTGAAGGAAGGACCAAAAAAGAAGTATATATCGATACCGATATATCGCGATATTTCGTACCATGCTTAACACACTACAACTCGCTCAAGCTCCCCTCTTGCTTCATTTTCTAGATCACTTGTTTGCTTGCTTTCTCCAGCACAATGGATATTGTTGCGAGTAGCAGAAGCAAACAAGCACAAATATAGACAAGCAAACCACGTATGCTTGAATTTACAAGGTTTACCCGTTATTGAGCTACGTTCTTGGGCGACGACGATCGATTTCATTATATGTATGACGGATACAAAGAACCCTAACCATAGGGAGTTTAGGTAGTACATCTAGTACAAACAGATTCAAATACCAAATGGAATTTCGTTCAGGACGAAGGCGATGCCCTACAAGGGAGAGAGGGGGCACTTACTACCCCTAGCACCTCCCCCCTCCCCAGGCTCATTGACCATGCAACGAGACCCCTTGCTGGTATGGTATGGTAAGGTTGCGGGCTTCGCCAACCTAGGGATGTCAACCTGTGTGTATACCTTGGGTTCCTACCCGAAACTCCATTTAATGACCTAAAATCCATCCCATCTATTCTTGGATGAGTTTGGTATTGAAACTTACTAACCATTTTTGCCTAAAAAAGAAACTTACTACCCATTCAGGTACATGCTCGAGTTTGGGAGTCCCTTGTGGGTACCCGAATCCAAACCGGGCATGAACCCAAATACATATATAAAGACACAAACATGTGCATATGCATACATACATGTACATATACACAGACACACGCATACATATAGTACGTGTTTCTCACGAGCTAAATGTCAACGTGTTGTGCATCTTCAATGGTACCATTCAATATGTATCTCTAGCATCCTCAAACATTTTATGCCCCTAATTAGTTTAGAATTGACTCTATGTTAGATGTGTGCGCGAAGTTTCTATATAACTTACTTTTATTATCTTTTTGTGGATGTATAGTTTAGGATATACTTTATATTGGGATATGGGTATATGGATATCCACTTAGAACTACCCAATTAATAAATAGATTGGTTTGCGTAGTGATTTTGCAAATACATATGGATTTTGAAATACTAATACCGCCTCATACCCGACCCCCTGACATCCCTACCCGCTCTTATGGAGGATGCAAAGAGAAACAGTTCTTCAACTAAGTTCAGCATAACATATGGTTAGGATTAAATGCATATCAACTGTTGATATGCCTTGAATCCTATTTAAGCCTGCAGACAAAGTTCTATTTGATTTGAGATTCAAAATCCTATTTGCTTTAGGGTTTGAAGTCTTATTTATTTTGGGATTCAAAGTCCTATTCGCTTTAGGAAATGAAATCCTATTTCTTTTAGGATTTATTTGTGTGGGGTGAGGTACTATATAAACCTCCGTAGGGTTAGTGTTTTGAATCATCCTTTGTACTTTCTTCTTTCTCCACATGGTAAAAACAGATCTCCATCGCCTAAAAACGTAGCCCAGTTATGGGTAACCATATAAATCTGTGTGTATTGTGTCTTCTTGCTTGATTGATCATGTTTGTACATGTTCCGCTTCCATGATTCGCAAAAAACCGATATTAGAGCATGGGGTTTCATCAGGATCATCAACAAAGATGGCGTCATGCAATCTGAAGATCGAAAAGTTTACATAAAGTAATGGATTCGGTCTATGACAGAACAAAATGCATGCCCTTCTGAAGCAACTGAGCATATGGGTGACGGAGGACCAAGGGAGGGAGAAGGCACTTGAACCCTCCGAGTTGATGGTGTAGGAAGAGAAGGTTCACTCGACAATCATGTCGTATTCGACGGATGAGATCATAAAGGAGGTCACCGATGAGGAATTCACAGCCAGTCTGTGGTTGAAACTCGAAAGTCTGTACATGACAAAGTCTCCAACCAACAAGTTGTTAAAGCAACATTGTTCTCTCTCCGCATGCATAAAGGCACATCACTTAAAGAAAATCTAGACCGCTTAGATACATTGTTGATGCATTTACGAAACGTAGATGTTAAAAATTGAAGATGATGATGATGCTTTGATTTTGTTGATTTCTATTCCGCTATCTTATGAGAATTTTATTTTACTCATTTATGGGAAGAGAAGAAATATCCCTGGAGGAAGTTCATGCGAGTCTGCATACGCGTACTGCAGTCTGCAGGTTTGATTGGCTCGCAGAAAGAGTCATGCTGGTTCCAGCTATGCAAAGTAGAAGTCCAAGTCGAAGAATCGCAATTCTAGGAACATATGCCGATATTGCAAAGAACATGGGCATTGGAAGAAAGATTACTCAAAAAATGCCACAGTTGTTGTAGTGGCTCGAAGAGGCGGAGATTCTGAAGATGATTTGGTCCTCAAAATCACAAATCAGAAGGTGACTGACAATGCATAGATTCTTGATTGAGATTGTTCTTACCAAGGTCTTAAAAACATGCCTCAAGGCATTGTGGTGTACATCTCAAGACTTTTCGCCAACAACCGCCTCGAGGTGTACACCTCATAAGTGAAAATGGTAACTTACGCCTCAAGGCTCTGAGGCGATCTATGAGGCGTCGAGGCGATGAGGCACTTGTGAGGCGCCACCTCTCATAAAACCTAGAGAACCACCAAAGGGCCTGAACCTAAAACCCTAATTGTCAATGGCGGAGGTCCTGGGCTGCAAAACTCCATCTTCATGCTTCTTCCTCGTCGATTAGCATATTCTTACCTCTCTTCTCTGTATTTCGACAAGTCCTCTTCTCCCTTCGCTCGAGATTCTTCTACCTCCCGACCATCGCCAGTCGTCACGCCATCACCTCCATCCCAGTGCAATTGTGCTGCAGCCATGAAGCCTCTGGTTTTTTTCTTGACGCATTAGCTTTTCTTTCCCGATTACAACCTTTTTACAATCTTAAGTCCTATTTAGAACACCAAATTAGATCAGCAACTTAGAATCATATAACATTAAAATGCATATTAACAAGTCATAAGATAAAGATTGAGCTCTATGCCTCCTTTGGGCACAACATGCTCAAAGTGGAGCACACAAATGCTCAAAATATTTTGTTGTGATCTCCAGAATGCTCAAAATATGTTGTTGCGACCTCTGAATAACCATATGGCTGATGGTTTTGATTCTTGATAGCACATCAAAGTGGAGCAGCTGCACCATTATAGGCACCAGTAGTTTTTTAGCTCTCTACATCACTCCTGCATTGGGTCGTGTATATGATTTCTATTGTTCTTTGATCCATTTAGAAAAAACACAATATCATTGAAAATTATAAAGGTTAACAAGAGTCCAAAACATGTAATTTTATTTAATTACAATATCAATATTGTAGAGATATTTCTATATTCTATGTACATTTTCTGTTATTTTTATTTTCTTGTTTCCATTTTATGTAATTTACTCATAGGCCTTATCTATATAAGAGAGCCTAGAGTTCTTTGGAATAAACAACGAATCATTTTCTCCCAACATGGTATCAGAGCCAAAACCCTAGCCGCCCACCACCTCCTCCCCTCTCTTGTCGCATCCCCCTCCTCCTGTTGCCGTCGACCTCCCCCTACCTCTCTCCTCTTCTCGCTGCCGGCCCCTCCCCTTCCTCCTCTTCCAACCGTCGGCTCCAACTCCCTCCTCCCGCCGCCGGCCCCAACCACCTCTTCCTGTCGCCGGCCCCTCCTCTCTTCCCGTTGCCGCCACCTATGGGTTTGAGTGCATAAGTCTACATATGCACTCAAATCCCCTGATATTTATGTAAACATCCGTTCCTTGGTCTACAAACACTAGTTCCATATCTCCAGCAAAAATGTCAGAAAACAAGGTTGTATGCCGTCCATAGGCGCTTTCAAAGGTCCAACGCCCATTGTCAAGATGGATGGGACGAACTATGAGCTCTGAGCAATGCAGTCAGGAGTCTCATGAAATTGAATGGTAAGAAGCACATTCTTACCGAAGATGAGCCGGTAGAGAAAACTGGGGTTTATGCCTCCTGGGAGGCTGATGATTTCGTACGCCAAAGTCTGGCTTTCAAGTACACTGATGATGGAGATTGCTAATGATGTACTCCATCAGCCCACTCCTAAGGCGATATGGGACATACTTGCAGCAACATACTCGCAGGTGCGAAATGAGACCAAGATCCTTCAACTCCAACATGACATATTTACAGTCAAGCAGAACGGACGGCCTCTTCACTCCTTGTATACATCCTTACGAGGGATGTCTGAGAAGCTCTACAGCATCAGTCCTCTTACGGCGACTCCGAGCAGCAGAAGACCTTTCGGAATGCTACCATGGTGGGGGTCTTACTTGCGGCACTTGACCCTGAATATGATCTTGCTCGCTCGCAAATTCTTGCAGATGCTACTATTCCTCCAATGGAGGAAGTTTACCGCAGGCTTAGCCAGATTACAGTCTCGTCCAATGCTCCTACTCAGCCTCATTCTGCAATGGCGGCCACCAGAGGTAGAGGAGCATCTTCTTCGTTTCGTAGTTGTGGACCTCGAGGTAGAGGCGGCCGCTTTCGTCAGCCTTGCACCTTTTGTCATCGCCCAAGTCATGCGGAGGATACATGCTATTCTAAGCATGGTTTTCCAATCTCGGTGTGTGTAGCCGAGCATGTTGCATCTCCACCAGCATATGCTTCAGATCAGAGGTTTGAAGAACTTGTTTCCAGTTGCGCGATATTATGCCCCCTGCTTCTACAGAATCTCAAGGAGGCAACTCGGATATAGATGCATCAGCCTCTACCAGTACATCATCCACTGCTAGCACCTCAAGTAGTGCTTATGCCTTTACTTCCTGTAATGGATCTTACGTTTCAGAATGGATTATATACTCCGGCGCGACAAATCATCATTGCCGAGACAAAGATAAACTTACAACCTATAGGGAGATTATACCGGAGTGATCTGTCGTGATAGCCGATGGGATTCATTCCCCCATCATTGGACAGGAGGAGATCAGTTTATCGCCTTCTATGCATCTACAGAATGTGTTACGTGCTCCTGATTTTTCGATGAATTTATTATCTATCGGTCAGATTACGAAGTATTTGCACTGTCGCGCTATATTTGACCCATCATCTCTTGTTTTTCAAGACATTCTTACGGGCAGGGTGATTGGTTGTGGCTGTGAGCAGGATGGTCTTTATCGTCTGGTCCGAACTCCCTATGTTGGTGTCTCCTCTCAGTCAAGTGGACCAATCTTTCCATTTACATGGCATCTACGCTTTGGCCACCTCCCTCTTCAGAAGATGATCATATCTTGCCTCAGATTTCACCGAGTTCTTCTTTTCAGTGTGAAGCATGTCAATTGGGAAAGTATCATAGATCTCTGTTTTTCCAAGTCGTCAGTCTCGGAGCAGTAGCTCCCCTTTTGAATTATTTCATGTTGGCATTTGGGGTCTGAATCGTATTCTTGATCACCAGAGGCACGGGTTTTATCTTGTTGTTGTTGTGACTTTTCTCGATTGTCGTGGGTGTTTTTGTTGAAGAATAAATCTGAAGCAGGGGATGTGATCAAAAATCTTATAAATGAAGTGCAGAATGTTTTTTCCTCTACTGTGAAATTTGTGTGTATGTATAATGCTTTGGAATTTTGTACTCGTGCTTCTGGAGGCATTATCCAATAAACCACTTGTGCTTATACGTCTCAACAGAATGGAGTTGGAGAGAGAAAGCATCGTCATCTTCTTGATATCACTCGGACCCTACTTATCCAGAGTTTTGCCCCCATTTCTTTTTGGGGTGATGCAGTCCTTACGACATGTTATCTAGTGAATCATATGTCATCCTCTGTCTTAGGTGAGAAAGTTCCTCTTTCTGTTATTTTTCCTGACAAGAAATTATTCTCACTTACTCCTCGTGTCTTTGGCGTCGTTGCCTTCGTTCACCAGTTTTCTCCGGGACTTGACAAGCTCTCACCTAGGGCTGTCAAGTGTGTGTTTGTTGGTTACTCTCGGACTCAGAAGGGTTACCGATGCTATGATCCTATAAACAAGAAATATTTTATCAATGCTGATATCATATTCTTTGAGTCTGTGATGTATTTCTCCCCTGCGGGTAACAGGTTGGCCTCATCCACATCAGATGATGAGATCTATGTACCGCCTCCTCCTTTGTGTCCGTCTTTTCCCATTCCAGTTACCGTTGTTCCACCACCACCATCACCTCCTCCATAACCACTTGTTTCACCTTTACCGAAATTCTATACCCGTCGGTCTGTTCCTGCTCATGGTACTCGTCAATCATCCAGCACGCCTCAGGTTTACAACAACAACAACAACAAAGCCTTTTCCCACAATTAAGTAGGGTCGGCTACATGGATTCTTCGCCTCCATTCAGATCTATCTTGGGTCAATCTCGGACTTATATCCAAAAAGCTAAGATCCCTTCGTATAGTCTCTTTCCAACACTTCTTGGGCTGTCCTCGCCGTCTCTTAGCCGGCTCAACATCCCAACACTCGCATCTCCTAACCGGTGCATCAGTTGACCTTCTTTGCAAATGACCAAACCATCTTAAGTGGTTTTCTCGCATCTTATCCTCGATCGGAGCTACACCAACTTTCTTTCTAATTGCATCATTCCGAATCCGATCTTTACGTGTATGTCCACACATCCATCTTAGCATTTTCATTTCTGCTACAGCCATTCTCTGTATATGTCTATGGTTCACAGGCCAACATTCAGAACCATAAGATGGGTCTGATAATGTCCAAGTGCAGGGATCTTTGCAGGAGAATAGCATACCGGCGAGTATTGTTTCTGATGATCTGAATGTACCTATTGCCATACGGAAACAGAAACCTACATGTGCATCATATCCACTTGCTTCACAGGTTTCCTTCCATTGTCTCACAGGGGACTTTCAGAGGTTTGTTGTGGCTCTATTAGCCGTGGAAATACCACAAAATTATCATGATGCCTTGAAGGTTGGTTGCTGGCATTCAGCCATGGAGGAGGAAATGGCTGCTCTGCAGTCTCGGGGTACATGGAGCTTGGTTATCGCTCCCCCAGGAGCATCTGTTGTCAGTTGTAAATGGGTATTCACTGTCAAATATCATGCAGATGGCAACCTTGACCATTACAAGGCAAGGCTAGTGGCGCGAGGGTTCACTCAAACATACGGTGTGGATTATATGGACACATACTCTCCAGTTGCGCGCCACTCGACTCTACGTGTCCTCATGTCAGTTGCGCTTGTACGTGATTGGACCTTGTTTCAGCTAGATGTTAAGAATACCTTTTTGTATGGGGATCTGCAGTAAGAAGTCTACATGCAGCAGCCTCCAGGGTTCGCTGCTGACGGGAAGAGTTAGATGGTATGTAGACTTCGCAAGGCAATATATGGTCTTAAACAAAGCCTACGGACGTGGTTTCAAAAGCTTTCTGATCTAACTGAAAGGCAAGGGTTCAAAAGATCAAATGCAGATCATTCTTTGTTTGTCCAGAAGACTCTCAGAGGTACGGTTGTTATCATGGTGTATGTTGATGATATACTCGTTACAGGAGATGATACGCAGGGGATAAAAATGGCAAAAGTAATTCTGGGCCATCAGTTTGTTACTAAGGATCTTGGCACTCTACGATATTTTCTGGGGTTGCAATTCGCTAGGAGTGCGCAGGGTCTTGTGATGACCCAAAGGAAGTATATTACAGACATGCTTGTTGAGACGGGCATGATTGGATGTCGACACTCAACTACTCCTATGGATCCTAGCATGAAGTTATATGATGATGATACAGATGAGGTGGACAGGAGAAGATATAGAGAGATGGTGGGAAAGCTCCTCTATATTACTACCACTAGACCTGATATCGCTTTTGCAGTGAGTCGGGTGAGTCAGTTCATGGAACAACCCAGAGAAGTACATATGGATGCCATATACATGATATTGAGATATCTAAAGTCGTCTCCAGGTGCAGGATTACTGTTCAGGAAAGAAATAAACATTTCTGTTTCTGCATGAGCTGATGCGGACTATGCAGGATGCCCTAAGGATCAGAAGTTTACTTCAGGTTTTGCAGTGTTTGTTGGTAGTTCTTTGGTTTCTTGGAAAAGCAAGAAACAAACAGTGGTGGCTAGATCTAGTGTTGAATCTGAATATAGGTCCATGGCACAAGCAAGTACTGAGATGAAGTGGGTTCGAGCTGTGTTAGAAGATTTGCATATAGATGTACCGCTACCCATGCAGCTACAATGTGATAATCAAGCCGCGGTGTTCATTGCTAATAATCATGCTTTTCATGAATGAACAAAGCATGTTGAGGTAGACTGCCACTATGATAGAGATATGATCCAGCTTGATTTCTACTTCCCATGTCAGTTCAGGAGAGCAGACTGCCGACAACTTCACCAAGCCACTGCCTAGAGGGCCACTCCAGAAGTGTTCTTCCAAGCTGAGCATGATTGATATCTATGCTCCATCTTGAGGGGGAGTGTACAGATATTTCTATAATCTATGTACCTTTTCTGTTATTTTTATTTTCTTGTTTCCATCTTATGTAATTTACCCATAGGCCTTCTCTATATAAGAGAGCCTAGGGTTCTCTGGAATAAACAACGAATCCTTTTCTCCCAACAAATATATGTATTTACCGTATGATGTAATTGTTAGAACTATTATGTTTTCCACTTTATTTGTGTCATGTTACCCTTTGGGGTCCTTTATGTACTTATCCATTTTTGTTCTCTAGGGTTGCTCTCTATATAAGAGATCCAAGACCCGTGAAATAAACACGACGCTTCATTCTTTTCTCCACATGGTATCAGAGCAACGGTCCTAGACCGAGGTTCTGACCTCAAATCATCCTGCCACCACGTTTGAGCATCTCCTCGACCTTCGATCGCCTACGTGGGCCCTCATCCCCTTCTTATGGCCCTGCGTAGGCCCTCTCTTCCTCTTTGGAGTTGTTGCGGGCAACGCAAGGCATCTCCAGCGCCTTCTAGGTGCGAGGGGGGAGGATAACACTAAATAATTGCCAGCGACGGGTCTTTTCTGAATTCTCTTCCTTATATAGATAGACTAGAATACTACCCTTGAAGGAAGACCTCAGACTTCCAGGTGCAATTAGTCAAATATGCTTATGGATAGGGAAGTTCGATGACGGAGGACTATGTATTTTTTTACCAGCAAGACTATCCCCGGCTAGCCCAATCAGGTAGAGTTAGGATCAGTCGAAGCATTCAGGTTGACAGGTAGGGCGACAGAAGGTCAAGCTGATAGAGTCGTAAACAGACTTTGAAGATGATTGAGGCTCTGTCTTCCCTCTTCTACTAAGGGATTGAACTCACAAAAAAAAGTGCAATCTGTTGTTGCAGTTCTGCATCTACAACGTTGTCGGCATCTCCCGTGGTTGTTGCTCGGCATCTCCAATGTTGTTAGCATCCTCTAAAGTGTTGCTAGCACCCCGATTAAGCGACACCAACCCCTCCTGCGATTGTTGATCGGACCCTCCAACCCCTTATATGGCTTAGCAATGTCGTCGACAGACGCGAGGCATTTCCAGCGCCTTCTAGGGTCTATGTTGTTACAGTTTGGCATCTCCAGCACCATCGACATCTCTTGTGGCTGCTGCTCGGCATCCCCAGTGCCATTAGTAGTCTCTAGGATGCTGCTAGCACCCTAATTGGTTGAACGCCAACCCTCCTGCAGCTAATGCTCGGCCACTCCAGCCCCTTCTAGGGCTTAGCAACACCGCAGAAAGCCCTTTCTAGAACATCTAGCCCATCTATTGTGAATACAAGGTGTCACCAGCACCTTATTCACATCCTTTTGAGGGTCATATCCTAGACCATCGCCAAGATCTCCCGGATCACCATCCAGCCCTCCAAGGCTAAGTTCAGTCCTCTTAGGGCTCCGTTTAAACCTCCGAGGACCTCCTGATCTGTTGTGCTACACGTTTTCAGACCTCTTACATGCCCAGACATGAGTTCTAAGGCACTTCTCAGCCCCCATATGCATATTTAGTCGATCACAGGACTTTCTTCATCTCTGTGACCACCATGGCACCTACTTCTATCGATACAAAGCCCTTGGCCACAAACATGATGGCACAAGGCGCTACTATCAAACGTAAGGGCACAGAAAAGTATGTGCCATGCTCTCGATCTTTCAAGGTGTTCATTACAGGTCAACGGAAACTCTGCATTCTGACTAAAGTTCCTCCAGATGAGAAGGACAGATTATGATAAATGACAGGACAATTATCATGTTACAACTAGATAACCAACAATGTTGAGGCACATATTGCCCTCGAATCTTCTCTACAAGGACAGGACCAAGGATATGTGAAAGAATCTTGAGCAGACATATTCCCAGAAAATGACAAAGTCACGTCTTGCAGACATCTATAGGCGAATATGGTATGCATCTCAGGGTGACTCTACCCTAGTTGAGTACTACTGCATCTCACTAGCTTATATGAGGAGCTTGCGATCTCTTAACCTTCATGTTGTACCAAACATGTACAAGAGCATTTAGACTGGCAGGTGTATCGATTTCTTGATGCCTTGCATTCCAGATATCAGGCAGTGAACGAAAATTTTGGATATCTAATGCACTGCCAAAGGTGAAGGTTATATTGGGTGTCTCGAGGAACTGGAAATATACCTTACCTCCAGCAGAGAACTCTGCACACGTCACATCATCTGGGAGAGGATGATACAGCTTTCGAGGAGGGCGTGGTCGTGGCCGTGGCCGTGGCCGTGGACAAGAATTTGGATGTGGACGTGAATTTGGATGTGGTCGTGGGTGAGATTCTACTGCTCCTCATTTTCCATGATGCACTCATTGTGGTCGGTGGAACCATCCGTCTAAATGATGCTGGCAGAAGTTTGGCATACCTTCCTATCACGCTAATAGTGCTTATGAGGATGCCTATGATGTGGAAGAGACGTCTACCACTATAAACCCCGGTAGCAAGACAGTACAGCTCAATGATGCATATTACTCATGTCTGATGCAGATTATCCAGACTACCGGATCCACTACCTTGAGACTACCACTACTGCTCTATCTACTCCCTCAAGTACAATAGCCAACTTGTCATCACTCATGCTTCGACTTGGATTATTGATTCTGGAGCCTCTACTTATCTGACTGGAGAAGGTAGTCTGCTAACCCCCTCCGTAGCATCTTCCTCAGTGAAGTTGGTTCGAGTCGCCAATGGGACTCACTCAATTGTTACTACCATCGTAACAATGGAGTTCTCCAAGCTCCGACTGTCTGAAGGTCATTGTGCTCCTAATTTCCCTCTTAGATTATTATATGTTCATAACATGTGTATTGAGCCTAATCGTCGTGTGATATTTGATAAGTTTTGTTTTTTTTTTCCAGGACATCCGGACGAGGTAAATTTTCGGTAGGGATCCTGAGAAGAACGGATTGTATTATCTTGACATACCATCAAGTGTACCGGTGTTGCGTCCATCTCTGAAGACCCGCTCTTACAGCATCTGCACCTTGGACATCCTTCTACCAAGGCTCTCTCCATGGTGTTCCCTGAACTCTCTACTCTGAAGCCCCTTCAGTGCGAGGCATGTGAGTTCTGGAAACATCATCGAGTTGTTTTTCATGTTTATACTGAGTCCCATAGTACCAGTCTTTTCGATCTTGTTAATTGTGGTGTGGGGACCTTATCTGGTCCGAACATTGAGCGGTCTTCACTATTTTATTGTCTTTGTAGATGATTATAATCGATCTTCTTGGGTGTATCTAATAAAGGAGCATTCAGAGATTAATAAAATTGCCAGAAATTTCTTGCAATATACTAAAACATCTTTTTATATGTGTTAAGATCATTCAAACTGACAATGCCCTTGAGTTCACTCAACGGGACTCGGCATCTTCCTTTACGTTTTAGGGGACTGTTCATCAAACCTCATGTCCTTATTCCTCGCAATAGAATGGGGTAGTGAAAAGGAAACTCCGACCCTTGCTTAATATCTCTCCTTAGTCAAATGAATGTCCCAAAATACTATTGGGAGGATGTCATCCTTACTGTTATCTATCTCATCAACAGAGTTCCTTCTTCTGTTCTCAAAGGGGGGACAATATTCTCTTTACTATACCATGCTGAGCCTCATTTTTCTCTACATCTACGAATTTTTAGCTACATTGCTTTTGTTCATAACTTCCATGTAATTGACAAATTGTCACCAAGTGCATTTTTATAGGGCACTCTCGTACTCATAAAGGCTATCGATGTTATGATCATGTTGGGTGTTGATATTATGTGTATGCCGATGTCACTTTCTTTGAGCAGACAAGCTTCTTCACACAGGCTGTGGGTGACATCCCTTTGGACCTTCATCCTCCAATCGTTTATACTCACAAGCATACCACTACGCATGGCTATGCACCTTTGTTTGTTCATTTGATTGTCCCTTTTATGCAGGATAATATCACCCCTTCAAGTGCTCCCACCACTGCTTTCTCGGATGTATCTGAGGAGCTTCTGATAGTTCTACACAAGCAAAAAAGGCAATGGACTTTTCACCCTATGTCACATTTTACTTCAATTGACGGTTTATCTAGTTGTGACAAGAGATTTATAGATGCCCTAAATGCTATTTCAGTCCCCAGAGATCATCAAACTGCAATGCAAGATTAGGGTTGGTGACATGCCATGAATGAGGAGATGGACACGCTTACCTACCAGGGCACGTGGGATCTTGTGTCGTGCCTCCGGGAGTTCGACCTTCGTCTTGCATATGGGTTTTCACAACCAAGTTGTTGCTTGATGGATCCATTGACAAATTGAACTCTAGATTGGTTATAAAAGGCTTCACACAAACCTTCGGGTTGATTATTTTGAAACCTTCTCACCAATTGCGAGAATGATAACTACGTACCATTTTTACTATTGTTGATAACAAGGCATGGCCCATTTTCCAACTTGATGTGAAGAACACTTTCCTCTATGGTGACCTCGAGGAGGAGGCCTATATGATGCAACTGTTAAGTTACATAGTCGAGGGGAAGTGTGTATGCGACTACACAAGGCCATCTATGGCATGAAGCAGAGTCCCGGGAATGGTTTGACAGACTCACTATTGAGATCAACACTCTTGATTTTCAACGGGTGACATCTGACTACTATGTCTTTGTTAGATGACGGTCTACTTGCACTGTCATTCTTGTTGTTTATGTTGATGATATGGTTATCACAGTAGATGACAAAGTTGGTATTTCAAAGACCAAGACCTTCCTCCAGAAGGTTTTTGTCACGAAGGACCGTTGCCAACTCTGTTACTTTCTTGGCAGTGAAGTGATATGCACTACAGAGGAGCTCCATCTCTCACAGAGGAAGTATTGCCTTGACATTCTAACTGAGGTAGAACTACTTGGATGTAAACCATTTGGCATCCCTGCAAAAGTAAGAAAACATTCCACATCTACCAATTCGATGTTTGAGGATACTATAAGTATAGAACCCTAGTGGGTAAACTGCTTTATCTCAGTATTACTAGGCTAGATATATCATATGTTGAGAGCAGAGCCAGCCAACACATGGAGATGTCCCTTTACAGTCATTTGCAGGATGTTCATATGATCCTTTGATACTTGAAGGAAACTCTCGGACGTGAACTCTTCTATGGGGTGAATGACCACACTAATGTCTCCGTCTGTGCAGGTGCTGACTATGCTAGTTTGCCTGAGGATCGATGATCCACTACAGGCTACGCTAAGTTTGTTGGGGACAACCTAGTCACGTGACGAAGAAAGAAGTAGGCAGTGATCCACAGATCAAGTGCAGAGGTAGAACACAAGAAATGGCCCAAGCCACTTGTAAGATCATATGACTTGTCTCTTTTATATAGGAACTTGGACTTTCAGTTGCCACTCCCATACCTTTATATTGTGACAAGTCTGCTATGCGCATTGCCACCAATTATGTTTTCCATGAGTGGACAAAACACATTGAAGTTGATTGTCACTTCATTCATGACGCGGTACGAGGAGGAAAGATCACCACTCCGCACATCTTGACTGAACTTTAGCTTGCAAACATCTTTATGAAGGCACTACCGAAGAAGAGCCTCTTGTATTTAGTTTCAAAGTTGGGCATGATTGACAGATATACTCCAACTTGAGGGGGAGTGCCAGAGTTATTATGTTTTCTACTTTATTTGTGTCATGTAATCATTCGAGGCCTTTTATATATTTTTCCTTTTTTGCTCTCTAGGGTTTCTCTATATAAGAGACCGTAGACCCAAGGAATAAACACAACGCTTCATTCTTCTCTTCACTGTAATGTTCTTTGCCATTGTCCTATTTCAGAAATGGCTCCAAGAAAGAAAAAATGACAAGATGATGTGCGTGATAGATCAGATATTGCATGGAAATATTGTAAAGAGGTTGAGTTAGTGGGAGAACAAAAGAATAAAGGATACAAATATGTGAGTTGTAACTTTCGTAATAAGCTCTTTATATGTGGTATTGCGAGATTAAAAGAACATTTGACAAGAACTTACAAGAATATTAGTGGGTGCCCAAATGTATTGCCCGAAGTGGAGAATGAAATCAAGTTATTTTTGATGAAGAAATAGTTGTATAAAAAAAGATCACTTGAAGAAATGGAAGAGGTCCGTCGAGTGGGTGCATATCTAATGCAGGGAGGATCTGATTTTGGTGAGCATGTACCTATCAAATGAAGTGGAGCTCAACAAGCTAGAGGTCCTATGGATCTTTTTTTGTGGGAGCGGGGAGCTGGAATGACAAGCGGAAGTGGTGGATATGCAAATGCTCCAGAAAATGCAGCACAATTCACATCGAATGCATCTTGGAGAAAGGAAGAAAGGAAGAAGCGTTGACAAAACATAGGGAAATTTTCATAGAAAATGGGCTCCATTTCAATGATGTCACTAATCCTCCGTACGCGACAATAGTACAAGACATTGGCAACTTTGGAATGGGCTTGAAACCTCCAACTATGCATAAAATGAGAACTTGAATCTTGAGGAAAGAAGTGAGCACTATAAAGTCACTGATGGATGATGCTAAGGCATCCTGGAGAGAGGTAGGATGCATCATTATGTCGGATGGTTAGACAGATGTCAAAGGTCGAACTTTGATTAACTTTTTGGTGAATAGCCGAAAAGGCACATGGTTCTTGAAATCAGTTGATGCGTCCGAAGAAATCAAGAATGTCACATTTCAATTCAATTTGCTTGATGAGGTTATTGAGGAGGTTGAAGAAAGCAATGTCATACAAGTCATCACCGATAATGATGTTGCTTACAAGGCAACTGGAGAGATGCTGATGTAGAAAAGGAAGCACTTATGTTGGATTCCATGTGCAACTCATTGCATCAATCTCATGCTGGAAGATATCTTGAAATTGTCATTGCATGAGTCTATCTTTAAGAAGGCAGAAAATATTATCAACTACATTTAGGCTCATGGTTGAGTTTTAGCAATGGTAAGGGAACATGTCAATGGAGATCTAGTTCGACCCGTTGTCACTCGCTTTGCTACAACTTTCCTTACATTGCATAGGTTGCTTCAAGCTAAAGATCCCCTTGAGTCACTTTTCACTTCAAAAACATGGAAAAGCATCTCCTACGCCACTAAAGCTCAAGGTAGAAGTATAAAAAATATTATTTTGAAAAGTAGATCATTCTGACCTAGTGTGGCGTATGTGATACGGATGATAAAGCCTTTGGTAATGGTGCTTAGAATGGTCGACACTGATGGGGTTCATTTATGAGGCCATGGATAGGGTGAAAGAAGAAATTACTCAAAACTTGGGTAATAATGAAGGAAAATACAAGCCAATATGATAAGTTCTTGACAAGAGGTGGGACAAGCAACTGTATACCCATTTACATGCAACTACGTCAACCCTCAATGTCAATATGATCCATCTTTTAGAGATGATTAGGAAGTGAAAGTTGGATGATTGTCTTGTTCGGAAATGTTGATTCATGATAGGGAGGAAGGGTGAAAATTGATTTACAAATAAGCTCTTGCATCAATCCAAGAGGGTTATTTGGATGGTCAACTGCCATCGAGATACAAAAGAAAATAAGTCTTGATATTTAACTTTTTTCATATCTATATGTTAAGTTCATATAAAATTCTACTAACCATAATTTTGCTATAAATTATAGTGGATTGGTGGCAACTCTATGGGGATGAAACTCATGAACTGAAGGAATTTACAATACGCATTTTAAGCTTGACGTGTAGCGATGGATGTGAGCGTAACCGGATCTCATTCAATCAGGTCATTAATCAAGCTTGACATAGCCTACATTCACATATTAATTTACAACATTGTAACACGTGATGTATCATGACACATTGACATTTGATTGCTCAATGGTAGGTCCACACCAAAGAAGAAATACCTCGAGACAAGAAAAAGTCAACGACCCAGTCTTCTGCATGTTTAACTTAAAGTTGAAGCAAAAGGAAGAGAAAAATACATTAGAAAATCCCCTTTGCTTGAACAATGTTGATTCGGGTGATGAATAGATTTCCGAACTACAAATAAGTGAAAGTGAAGTTGAAGATTTCCATGAACTTGATGGAAACAATCCTTTTGAGGATGACATGCCAAATGATGCTATTGTCGAGGAACAAGATGGAGGGAGACGATAAAAGAAGAAACGAAAAAACATCATAGGAATTGTAACATAAATCACATTTTTTGTTGCTTTTTTTGATGAAAAATTGGGGGAATCATGCTTCTAAATATCGCTACTTTCTAATTTATAAGAAAAGGTGTTGTGGATGTTGGTGAAGAGGAATTTGAAGAAAGTGAGGGATGTATTTATGAAGATTGCGGTGAGGATGTTTTTGTGCACTATAATGACGACTCGTTGGAGGAACAAATATGTAGCAATGATGATGATGATGGGCAAGACGACATCGAGGTGGAAATTGCTCATAATAATAATTAGCTAGATTAATGGATGTTGTCTTAATACTTTCATTATTTTTTATTAGAAATGTGTCTCCCTTTAATATTCATATGTTGGACACTAGAAATTTTCTTATTTTGTTAATCAATATTGCAACTTCATGCTAGGGACTTTAATGCATTCTCAATTCTAGCACTTTTCTACAATGTTCTAGATTTGTATAATTTTTAACCTAAAAACTGAGGGCTTAGCCATCGCTTTGTTTACGGAAAACCGCATCGATCTGCCTCATTTTTTAAACCATGGTTCTTACTGTATGACTCCCAATGAAGATTGGTTCTGCACCTATGAAAATATATATGGCGGAAATGTCGTCAAGGGAATGATGCAAAGTGTGAGATTGTAGGAATTGGCTCTATAAAGATCAAGATGCATGATAGAGGCGTGAAGATAGTGATAGAAGTTCATCATGTTCCTTATTTGATAAAGAAATTGATATCTCTTGGAGTCTTGGACTCTAAAGGATATATGTATAGTGTTGAAGGCGGAGTTATACAGGTTGCCAAAGCTGAGGTGGTCGTCGTCTAGGGCAACAAGCAAAAAGACCAAACTACTATTTTCTTTAGGATTCAAACATTGTTTGAACTTCCTCAACGTCGACAACTGGCAGTAGCTCCAAGGAGAGATGGGCATCGGCATGACGAAGCTTGGCAAAGCTTCTCAGCATTTTCAATTCAAGGTGAAGATTGTTGATATGCCTTGAATCTTATTTAAGCCTGCAAACAAAGTCTTGTATGGTTTGGGATTAAAACTACTATTTACTTTAGGATTTGAAGTACTATTTGTTTCGAGATTCAAAGTCATGTTTGGTTTATGATTTGAAGTCCTATTTGTTTTAAGATTTATTTACGTGGAAGGAGGTATTATACAAAGCTCCATAGGGTTAGTGCTTCGAATCATTCTCTATACTTTCTTCTTTCTCCACAATGAAAAAAATTGAATAAAAGGAGAGGGTGGAGTCCCAAGATGGGATCGACCTCAAAGCAAATATATTACACAGTGAAAATTGATCGTCATCGCCCAAGGGTGTAGCCCAGTTATAAGTGAACCTTGTAATCAGTGTCTTTGTGCTTACTGGATTGATCGTTTTTGCATATTCCACTTCCGCAATTCGCAACATCAACAAATCTCAAGGCCCCTTATTTATGCGTGTGTCATATGAACCTTGAAGGATATCGAATTCCCTAGAAAGTTTGAGTTTAGGATTCTAAAGATTTAGAGTTCAATCTACTAAAGAAAATTCTACATAATCAAAGTCACATCTTTTCAAGAAATTTCTGGAAATCAAGAAATTTCTAAAGAATGGAATCGGAGAAGAGGTGAAGGCCTCGGTGGTCTCTCAAAAGTAGCCAGTTTGGATAAGAGTTTACTTTTACAAAGAATTATGGGATGTGGACAGTGTCAATGCCATATAGGTGATTTTCGTGTTCCTAAATACTAACTATTTATTCAAAAGATTGAATATGGTATTCCTATCAAAAAGTGAAATGCAGTGGGACAAGTGGAAGATTCAAGACTATTGCCCTTTCAAATTCCATTTATTTACTGCGGCAACAACCACTGCCATGAGTTTTCAAGGACTATGAAGTGTCTAGGTAATCATGTCTAGCCAACATTTATTGCTAGTTGACCCATGCTAAAGAGTTATATTGCTGCTTCGAAATTCATTTCATGTTGAGCGAGCACGAAATGAAAAGTTTATAATAGAAAGTGGATTTTGCAATATGCCACTCTGGACTTATCATTCCCATGAAGTGCGCTGAGGAAGCAGTGTTTCCCATAATTTGGTTGTCTTGATCAACCTAAAACCAAACCTACCACACCCCCTCCAGGTCCCACCCCAAGGCCTAACTGTTAGGGCCTGTTTGGTTGCTGGGTTGGACTGGGTTGGGTTGGGTTGGGGTACCCCTGTGAATAGTAAATTGTACCCCTGTGAATAGTAAACTGTGAGGAGGATTGAGAGGATTGGAAGGAGGGGTACACCGGTGTACCACAACCCAATCGAGTCCAACCCAGCAACCAAACAGTAAAGATCTATAATGGTGGTCCATAGCTCCACCTCTCTCTATTGATCCACCACCTCATCCACATGCAACTTCTGTCAATATTGTTCATTTTTACCTTTTTTGAAGCCACAATATGATAAAAATCAAGTATTGGAATGCCCCTCGCAAAGCTAAATCTGATGAGATCTTTTCCTCCACCAAACTTCCTCTTCAGATCATCCACCCTGACCAAATCCACCTATCTCCTGCTAACCTCCACCTCTTCCGAAGTCAAAATTCATTCAACTTCTACCTTGTTGTAATGCCTCAAGTTGTCATTGTTTCAAAAGTCTACCTCAATCTCTCGTACTTAATCAAGCAAAACTTAGGGACCTCAAAATGATTCAAAGTCATCAATGTTCATCTTGCCAATAGAATACTCCTCTAGTGATTTTCCACTGACTAACAAAAGCCTGACTCTAGCAACTTAGACATGCCAAACTTACACTAAGAATCGTGTTGCTTATCCTCCTTTGACACACAAGCTAATGGTGTATAACGTAGAAAAGGTCCCAAACTCTCTAATACAGTAGATACCTATGTGGAACTAAGGAAAGGAACATGTCAATCTCAATCTAGAGGTGGAGTTCTGCTAAGTGAATTAAGGAAAGGAACATGTCCCCTAACCATCTCCCCTCCAGCCTATCACCCAATTCACGGTCAAATTGAAATCACCACTTAACAACCACAAAGCACCACTACTTATCTTTCACGATCCTCTTTATGTCCTTTCAAAGATTACCCTCACCCCTTCCGCCACCTTTTGAATCATATGCATCCATTACTTGGAAAAGCAAACCATCCACCCCCTCAACTTCGCTATCCAACCCCCAACCATAAGAAGCCATCAAATTTGGCCACCTTCCCTCACATGTACCAAACCCTCACACTGCGCCCAATCAATATGCATCCCCTTGGAGGAAAAACGTTACCATACAACTCTAGCAAATATTTACCTAAAGATCACCTCCTACTTCCCCTCACATTCTACAATACGATATTCATTAGCATCACCTTCTTCCACTCACTCTTACACCCAGCCACCTCCCCTCTACATCACACAGACAACCCCTTGCTTTAACCTCCTACCACAATTCCACCACAAAACCCACATCTAATTCTTTGAAAGTTTATGTCTTCTTCCCGATTACTCCAGCTTCGCCTGAAGATGGAAAACACACCATCGTAGCTCCTGCTCCTCATACGGCGTAACACCGAATATATTGCTCAGTTGACTAGCATGAGTTAGCCACCAATCAATCTGCCTCCAAGGAAGCAAACCTTCTCCTCTTACAGCATCATGACCCATCTACCATTCATGGAGCCAACATCTAGCCATTGCATATCGGAAATTTGTTATCAATAGGATTTCACCCCTGCTACAAAGGTGAGCGGCAAACAGTCTTCATAGTGGGACCTAAGCTCACCTACCAACGACGAGCATTTTGTCCACATGGGAGGCACAACCATAATAAGAATTGACGAGTACACCTCCCCCCCTCCCCAGAAAAAGGGCCGCAACCTCAATTAAAATTAAAATTGTTTTGGAATGGTTGATTCTTGCCCCCCCCCAAACCCCCATTCTTCCGTCACAAAGTAAGGTCGCATAAAAAATCAGTAAGGTTTGTACAATTTCTATTTTGAAAGGGTGTGTGCAAGCAAAAATCAAGCATGGACCTAGGTGACCTCACCAAGTAAACCATTTATGGCCATGGGATCAAATTTCACCGAAATTCGACCAAAATTCGGTTTCGGAAGGCAACTGAAATTCGATCGAAATAACCTACAAAATTTGGGGCTCCAGTTCAATAACCGACCGAAATGACGGAAATTTCGGTCGAATTTCGACCGAAATTTCGTTTCTGTCGGTCACCGAAATGGTGACCAAAATCGAAATTTTAAGCCTTGTTAATGGCTAGATCTTTATATCAACTATCAAGTCCTTGAACCTCTTTTCAGGGCACATCGAATATAGTGCAAAAATGGTGGATACCAAACATCTGAGACAATTCTCTGTCCAATAAATTCCCTCAGGAGCTTCAACTATATACAAAGTATCGGTCATCAATGCTAAGGCAAAGGAGAGGTGAAAAAGAGTTTTCTTGAGGACTTGGTGCAGAAAATGGCTTCATACCATATGAGAATTATGAAATATAGAGAATGGAAGAGCGATTATTGTGATAAATACTATACGAAATTCTTTTATATAATATCTCAAAACAAATATACAAAAGACTACAAAGCTACCAAGGAAATTGTCGTGATAGAAAAAGGGATAATGATAACAGAAACAATACTGCAAACATTAGGATTTCCAAAGATAGAAAGCAAAGGAACCATTCACAAAAAGAAAAAGGGACAAATGTAATGGAAAGTAAAAACTTGTTATAAATGAAGATAAGAACCACAATTTACCTCACCGTGGAACGTACAATGATATCTCGGATGGTAATATTTGTTGATGGACGGCCATAAGCAATTCCATAATGATCCCAACCGCTCTTAATTGCAATTCCATCATCCCCAACACTTATGTAACAGTCTTTTATTGCCACATCCTCGCATGAATCTGTCTAACCAAAAGTAAGAATTATGGCTTTAGGAAAACAACAGGTATAAAATCAAAGTGAAATAATAATACAATATACAATAATGCTGGCGAGAATATAGTGGGAATCATGTTTTAATCGGTAGGTAGATTTGCACTTAAATGTTTACCTTTTACATAATTAGAATTACAAGATTGCATAATTAGAATTACAAGCCAAGGTGTGTCCAAGAAGCTGAAGCATATTAAGCCAAGGAAGAAGAAGGCCAATTTTTTTACCCAGGAGCCGATCAAGGGCGGTTGTGTCAGTGTATGATATAAAAAGGATGGCTGCGAAAGTTAGTGGCTAGGGTTTTTTTACAAGGAGTTTGTGGCTAGGCCCTAGGGTGGTGGGTGTCATTTCATCCATCAAGCGTAATTTGGTTGCTTTATGAAGATAATCACTTGGAATGTAAGGGTTTGGGAGATCCAGAAAAAAGAAGATTCAATTGACTCCCTTTCGAAAGGATTGTATAGAGGTATTAATTTATTGCAATAAATGAAGATGAGTGGGTAGTCTGATTTGCCATGGAAATCTCTTGGGCTGCAACCTATTTCAGAATTTTCTGCTCTAGAAGTGGTATGATATGCTGGGGGACTGTTATTACTTGGAATGGTGATTTGTACGGCCAAATATCAGATGTGGGAAATTTTGTACAATCTGTCGCAGTCAGGATTTAGATTGATCATGTCATGTGTGTATGGTCCAATAGAACCATCGTTAAGACCCAAGATGTGGTCTGAGCTGTGTGAGGTGAGGGAGCTTTTTTCCGAAGGATGCTTGATTGTCGGTGGGGATTTTAGTGACGCGTGCCTCTCTTCTAATAGGTCGAGATTGCATGGAGGGGCATGACACAGGATCAGAAGATTTCGCAGCGTTGGTTACGGATTTGCAGTTGGAGGTGTTTGACGCGCTGGATATCTGTTGTATTTGGAGAAATTTCGGTTCCTATTCGGGGCTTGATCATTTACTGGTGTCATGTGAACTCATGTATGCCTTTTGGTAGCGTCATATCTCGCCCGAAGTCTAAGTCAGATCACAACCCTCCGTTCTGGGATTTTGGGGTGGGGACACCTCTACACTCTTCAAATTTGAGAGGTCCTGGACATTAGAGGAGGGGTTCAGAGACCTCGTTATTGCGCAATGGAGATATGTGGAGAGGGAAGATTTGACATCTGCTCGACTTGCACAAACGCTTATAATCCTGTGAAAGAGGCTTTGTATGTACAAAAAGGTGGCGAAGGCTTCACGAAAGCGAAGGCTTCATGAAAGGAGCGCCATATGCAAGCAGAGGCTGAGATCGATACATTGGATAAGGTGGAGGATACTAGAGATTTGACCCTATTATGTTGCAAGAAAGAATAGAGTATCAAAAGATACTCTTGACTGAAGACAGAAAAAGGGTGGCAGAACGGAAATAGAGATTCAGGCAAAGGTGGATTAAGGAAGCGATGCAAATACAAATTTTTACCATGTGATAGCCGGTGGAAGGTGGAGGCATCATTTTATTCAGGAGGTGGTTGTGGGGGACTCCCGTGTGGAGGGAGAGAATGAGATTGGAAGAGCCTTGAAGAACTATTTCCATGGAATTTCCAGAAGAGTGGAACCTAGACGGCAGAGGTGGGTTGGGATAGGGGCACCTGGCCTTTTTGTCAAGCAATGTAACCGTTTAGTCAGACCGTTTGAAAGGAATAAGGTGAAGGTGGTTGTGACGGGGCTAAATCCAAAGGGGGCTCCACACCCTGATGATTTCCATGTCTTCTTTTATCAAGAGTTTTGAGACAGTTGGGGATTCTGCCATGGTTGTGTTTAGAGAAATTAAGTCTAAGGGAATGATGGCTTTGACAGACTAATAGAGCATTCATTTTTCTCCCGCCGAAGGAGATTTTAGAACGTGTAGCACCTCATTGCTCTCATGGATGCCATCTACTTGGTTATTGCTAAGGTTTTAGCGAACATGCTTACTGAAGTCTTGGAGGGCTTGGTTTCTCCGCTCCAATCAACTTTCATCCTAGGTAGACAAATTGGAGATAGTTTGGCTATGAGCACTGAGATTGTTGCAAATTGATGAAAGCAAGGCACTTGTGGTGTGGTGTGGAAGGTGGACTACTCAAAAGCTTATGATAGTGTGGGTTGGTGCTTCTTGTGGTCGGTTATGGCCAGGAGAGAGATCCCTTATATATGGATTTCTTGGATGAAAAACGCATCACCACCACCTCCTACTCGATTCCGGTCAACAGACGACCTGAAGGTGGTTTTCTTCAGCCATATAGGGGGTTTTCAATAAGGGGTGCCCTCTAGCACCTCTTCTTTTTGTGTTGGTTGTAGATGTGCTTCCATGCATGGTGGAACAAGTGGTGACTCATGACCCTCAATAGGGACAAATGAATTGCGATTTCCTTTGCTTTGTTTGATGAAGAGGCTAAAGCTTGTGGTAGGTGATGAATCCACGATTCATCATCTTAATATATTAATCTTAGCAAAATCCTTGAGTAAAATCTCAACTAAATGTCCATAAAATCAACAAATTAATAAAATGACTCTTGTAAATAAAATATACTAATTGTTGTATATTACATTGTACAAAGAAAATTAATAATAAAAAACCGCAAAATAAATGAGTTTTTCACCTGTAAATAGCCCAAACTTCATGTATTTTTAATAATTTTATTTCAACTCATTTTTCGCTAATTCTTTCTCTAACTTGTTTATAAAAATGTATATAAAAATACAAAATTATAAAATAAATTTCACCTCAAATAAATACTCCTATATCCCAAAGAGAAAAAGACATAAAGTCCAACTTCCCGGCCAAATTCTCACTCCGTATGAACTCCAATTTCATCAAACTCACTTGTAAAGTTTAAGTTAGAAAAATAACTATCCAATGAAAGTGGTTTCATTAAAATCGGAGCTCGTTTGCAAAATATGGGTTTTGAGACCTAGGTGTACATTGTAGATATTGTAAATATTCTTTCTTTCTTCCTTCCTTTTTTATTTACTTTTCTTAATTACTAAAAATTCCAAAAACTCATTTTTGTATTTTATTTTATTTCTAATATTTTATTCTATTTTTTATGTTGTAAATATCTTTTATTGAAAATACAAAAAAATAAAATTAGAAAGTAAAAAAATGTACATATTGTTTGTCTTATTTTGTAAATTCTCCATTCGCTTTTCTTTTTATTTTATTTTCTCTTTTAGTATCCAACTTTTAATTTCTTTTTATTTTTATTTTCTCTACTCTAACCTCTCATTCTACCACCAACTTCCATTCAACTCCACCATCTTCCAATAACCTCCCATTCCACTCCATCTTCTCCACCTTCATTTTTCTCCAACTTCCCATTTTTGTTCTTTTTATTCATCTCTTCATCATCATTTTTCCCCATCTGTCATTCTTAGAGAAAAAGGAGAGAGCTTGGAATGTGATGTTGGTGACAGCGGCTTATCATCTTCCTCAAGCAACGAACTCCTTCAGGCGAGATCCACAGCGACAAACGTCCCTGCGTCACGAGTTTCCCATCGAGCTCGCATAGCTTCTCCGATTTTTATTTCGTCAATCGGATTGAGGCAACAACACGAGTTCAGCATAGCTGCTCCGCCTTCTGACGAAGATTCAGGTAAGTATTCCTCTCATTTCCCTTGTTACTTTATTTTATCTAATATTTTTCCCTTATTTTATTACACCACATCATCATTCACCACATCACATCCCTTCATTTTCATCTTCATTTTCCTCACACCTTCATTGCCACCTACATTTGTTCCTCATTTAAAAAAATTAAAAAAAATCATCAGCAACAAAATTAAAAAAATCAAAAAAAAAAAGAACGCGGCAGGCCACCGCCACCACCTCTAGATCGCATTGCCGTGCGCGGCAGGCTATCGCCGCCAAGCCATCCGCCTCCGATAGCGGCCCGCAGCTCGCCCGCCACCCCAGCGGCTGCGTGCCCCGTCGTGACCCCTCCTCTCCTTCGCGCATCTCAAGCTGCACAACAGTAGAGCGGCCGCGCACGCACACCGCGCATCCACCTGCGCCTACCCCTGACCGCTCCTCTTCCACAACGTCGTCGTACCCTGCAGGTCCTTCTCCATCATGCTCCACACTGCCGCCAGCGGCAGCCAACTCCCCGCGCCTATGCGCGCCACCGCCCATCGCCAAGGCACGTCGCTCTCCTCCGCCGCCTCGTGATTTTCGTTTAGGTGCGGCCGCCCACAAGCCCATCTACAGCCGCTCGCGCACCTGCGGCTGCCGTGCGCGTGGCTCGCCGTCGTCCTCAAAGTTGTCGCCTGCCCCCCCCCCCTCCATCGTGCTCTAATTGCAAAGGGGGAAGAAGAAGGTTCACTTGCTCTCAATTTTTTTATTGCGAACTTTGCAAGTTCTTCCCTATAAGTTTTTGTAATTTCCAAAAGTGCCCATGTGCACCATTTGCATTGCAATATTTAATTTCTGTATTGCACGGACACCCCTTATATTTGCATGTTAATTTGGACATCAATTTAGCATCATTTATTTGAATAAAAAAATGTCATGATGTTGACCAACTAATTTTCTATCATTTGGATATTTATTTGGATTTTTGTTAGTTTTGGGCAATTAACTAAAATTGTTTTATTGAAAAACTGCATATTTTATCCAATTTGAGCTCTTAAAATCATATTTCACTCACGGTTGCTCCTAAAATTCCATAAAAATCAGATAAGATGCTTTGAAATATGCTTTAATTAGTGTTTAAATTTCATCTTAATTTGAGTTGTCTTATACCTTAAATAAGTTGTAGAGTGACTTTATTAATTGATTTTTAATTAAATCTACACGTATGATTTTTGCGAAATTCCAACTCTCTTAGATTGCTCATATAAATATCTTTCGCTTTCTGTCTGATTTGATAATGTGGATTTATTAGAAATTAATTACTCACAGTCACTTTGTTTTCATTAAAAAAATTCATAAAAATTCATATGTTCTCAGAAAATTCCAAAAAAATTATTGTAGTCTCATGTCATCATGTTTAACTTTCACTAAAATTTTCATAATTTTGCATTCTATTTGAGTGAAAAATTGCGTAAAAACCCATAAAAAGTGTGCATTTTTCATTATTGCATTTTTTAACACTTAAAATTCTAAAAAAAGTGTTTTGCGTTCCTCACTGGATTAAGTTTATAAGAAAAAAAAATTTGCCTAAATTGTATTGATTTCGCATTAAAATTAGTTTGGCTAAGTTGTGTGTTTTCTTATTAACTTAACTCGCCCACATTTTGCATTTGCATTTATTTTTGTATTAAAAAATATATAAAAATCCGCATTGGAAACCTATACCTAATTTTTCTGAATTAACCCAAAGTTGTTCCTTTGCCTCCCTGTGTTCGACCCCGGACTTGCCCAGGATATAAATTTAAGCCGAGTCCTCTTCACGGAGATCTTTTCTCGGTTCTGACTGATTTGCTAAGTACCTGTATTACAACGAGTACAAATTATATCACGTACTTAGCGATTCGCCAGAATGTCAGATGGCCCCACTGCCGGTGAGGCAAACGGCATAGGGTTTAATTTAGAAAATTAGATTTAGGTTTTCTCTCAATCGGGTAGTCTGATCCCTCAGCCACTTTGTAATTAATCCATTTTTTCTTTTTTTCTCTCAATTATTTTTATGTTCATTTTTGTATATATTTTGTTGTTTATCTCACTATTATAAATTTCGTTTTCTTTGTGAGGGCCCGATGGATTTGGAGTGCATCGGAGGTCGACGAACGTGACGCGTGCCAGTTGCTGAAGATCAAGGAATTTTTAATTTATTTTCGAGAGCATTTTTATTTTTGTTAATTTTTGTAATTATTGTGTTGTAATAATTTAGGTGATTCGCTCTTTACAGCGGCTCTTATTTGAGAGCTCGCGATCGTATCAGGACTGGACATTTGACCCGTTCGTGATCGTATAGTTGCTTGACGTAGAATAGGACTTGTACTCATGGCTTTTAGAGCATATTTTTGCTAGGATATTTTTATTGCTTGTGCTCGTAATCTTTAGGACCACACATCACATTTAACGAGACGCACTTAGACCGCAGAGCTATTAGTTCAAATTAAATTGTTCATCACTCGTTAATAGAACTGCATGTCTAGGAACGGTTTTCTCGTTTGCATCTCATATAGTATAAAATTTCAATTCTGTTCTCATCCCGCATGTAGAGCATGAGGATCACTGTAAGTCTTCTAAACTGGGTATGCATCATTGATTTCACTATTTGCAGATTTTTCTCGACTCCCTTCCCCATGTTTTTGAAACTTAGGTTAAAAGGAAATCGGGATTGATCGTTAGGTATGCCTTATTTGGTGAATTAATCAAGTGATAACCAAACTTAAAATCAAGAGTGATAATCAGAGTTGACAAAAAATGAGTAAAATTAACGCTTGTTTTTAGAAGAGCAAAACCCTCATTATAATTATGTCATTGTAATCGTTGAGAGGTAAGGACGCATCCCTAGGATAGTGCCCAAAACCTACTTATAAGCCTTGTGTAATTGGGTGTATATCTTGATTGATCACCTAATTAAAATTGAAAAGATAAACGGTCGGGCTCTTGCGACCACCACTGCGTTGAGTAGGTGAACTCATGGTTTGTTCTTGTGTTTATCTGTTTTATGTGTTATTCGGTGCACTTGCACACTTTCTTTCTCGATCCGCTTCCTTCTCCCATCTTCCTTCAAAGGTGTCAGAATATTGGTCACCATATCCAGGTCACTCTTCTTCGACCATATTCCGATCATCTCCACCCTCTTATTCCTCCTCATAGCCTCACCCCGACCGCAAAGTCAGAACTCCGACTGACTTCCTTACTTCTTCGTACTTCTCACCTACCTCACATTCTTACACCCCTGACCCACATCCACCCTGAATTGACTCACCATATTCTCGTCTGCTTGTTGGAATCAAGGAACAAATCAAAGAGCAAGCCAATGCTGAGATGAATGATTGGCGGAATCAGTTGCCCCCACAGACCTCATTTTCACCTCGAATTGGGACCAGACAACGATTCACCTATACACATCCCGACTTGACCTTAGGGTGCAACATGGTCGACCAACCAGACCGAATGGAGAGGCATGCACCATACGATCTTCCTGACTTGATTGACCTGAGTGATCAAGCCCACATTAACTAGCCTTCATACCACCCATTCGGAGAGTCAACATATACAGGGATTGGATTCATGCGACCAATTTACAGACCCCCTGTCTAGTGACTTCATCTTATGAGGCTCCGACCAACATCTGCCACACATACAGGACATATTCAACCCAACATTACACGCTTGAGTAAAGGTGTGTTGAGTATAAGAGCTCGAGTTCTCAGCAGTATCCTCCAATTGAGCAGACTTCTCTCATGATGTGTCATGAGAACTTATTGGAGGATGACATTTCTAGACCGATCAAGAGTCCAGGTATGAAAGTGGATCGTGGATTTCGCGGATTGAATTTTGAAAACCTGGAAGACACCGGATTGACCACACGTCATGTACAGTTGGAGTCCCTTCTACCTCCCTCTTCTACTAACCACTTTCCCTCCAAACTAGAGTGTGTACATTCTTTAATTCCTCCATCTATCAAAAAGATCAAAAATTTGAAAAACCCAGAAACACCATAAAAATTGAAAATGGAAAAGATCTAAAAAAATTGGACCCTGCACTTAGGGAAGGCTTGATAGAAAGTTGATTTTTGAGCTTCCCTTAATAATATTCATTGAACACTTTCCCGGCCTTAAAAGATTTGTGAGAAGTAAATTGATGCCTAAAAGGTCGGCCAATAAGATGACAAGGACTGAGAAACATATAGTGTCTATGGCCACCTCTTTGGTGATAGGGAGAAAAACAAAGAGCCGTAGAGTGAAGCGGTTGCCTAGATTTGATTGTGAAATCAAAGAGACTACCTTCACCCATGCAAGAATCGATGATGACTCACTAATAAATATCCTCCCAACCTCCGTGTTTGCCAAGCTCAAACCCAGATCTGCTAAAAAGTCGAGAGATCGTTCAGTTGGCTGATCGGTCCATTAAATGGTCGAGAGGAACTATTTCAGTCATCATTACTTTCCAATGTGCTCTTCTCCAGGTAGACTTCACAATCATTGACATTGAGCACCGAGGAAAGTTCCCCCAGTCTCTGATCATTCTCGAGAAGTCGCTCTCAGCCTTGGCTAAGGCAACTATAGATTGCGAGACTCGGGAGATCGATTTCACTGCATTGGGAGTACTCCAACCTCACCCAATCTTTGAGGACACACGATATTCTAAGGTAATCGTAAAGTCACCGACAAACGTGACCTCTGAGAGACAGTTTTTTTTTTTTTGAAAGCAGAACGATTCGGGGGAGACACGTGGTGGTGTTCGCCCCAATTTTATTAAAAACGAGAAGAGGGAGATGGGAAGAGATGTACAGAAAGATACAAGCACCCGGGATCAAGAGGATCCCTATCAAAAACACAATCCACAACCCCAACAAACCCAACAAACACCCGCGACTACAGCATCACCGAAGCATCCACTCATTCAGAAGTAACTCCACATGCGCTAAAACGTTTTCCCTGTACCATCTTTGGCCCCTGAAAATCTTGGCGTTCCTAGCGAGCCATAGAGCCCAGATGCAAGCCAGGGGGCGGAGCAACTCCCGTCTTTCCCGATCCGCACGAGAGCGCAAAGTGATCCAGAACGATTCGGCCGAAGAAGCGTCCACCCAAGATACATTGAGACCCTCCCAAATGGAGGTAGAACACGGACAACAGAAGAACAGGTGTTGTAAGGTCTCCATCTCGCCGGTACATAGCACACAATCCATGGAGCCATCCCCCGATAGGAACATAGCACATCTATCCAGACGACCATTGGTTCAGAAACCGACTGTCCAGACGACCATTGGTTCAGAAACTCTACACATCCACATCACCCACTACTTGCATCACCACCGTGAAAACTTCTAGAGAGGACTCCCAACCAGAAGTTGCCCCTAAGTCGGACACGATCATTTTTTATTTCCTTGACTATTTAGATGATTCGACGCGTGAATCGATAAATACCAAGCCAACTGAGAACACTATATCATACCAAAGACGTGTGTTGACCCTGCAGGAGTACTACAATGCTTATGGTGACTCATCTGATGATGAACATCTGGTCAACACTTCACACACACTACATCCAAGACCTACACCAAATGAGACAACTGGGACCAAATTGGCCAATCTTGATAAATCGTTTGCCCCATCCTCTAGTCGGTCATTTGCTAAGAAGAAGAAGAGTATTAATTCATCGAGGTGTTCCCCCGAACTCCTCAAGACGTATCATTCTCCTCTACCTCTTGATGCTTCAGGTTCTAGAAAACCGGCTAAGAAAGTCTCCTTCGACATACCAGAGAAGGAATTTTATGAGTCCTCGTCAGGTCCGGATGAGAGGTGATCTATATGAGTAAGCTCAGTTCGACTATTCTTAAGCCATATTTGAGCAAGCAGTCATGTGTCGACCCTCGTTGGATGTTCCCTACCCCTCTCTATTATTCCTCTGAGGACGATTCTAACAGCGACACATGTGTATACTACCCACATCCTCGCTCCCGCAAGAAGGTCCGTTACAAACCTTCTTGATCCTTGTATATTCCCACTCCTTGTATAGATTTTCCTTCCTTTATTATCATCCCTCCCCTGGGATTTGCATCACTCGCCCCAGTTCCGTGTTTTTATTTTTTGGCTATACTTAGTATAACTATATACTAAGTATAGGGGGTGAGTGATCCGAGTTGCTCCTTCTCCTTTTTTTCTCTTTGTATATTCTTTCCCACCCTTATTGGTCACACAATCTTGTGTTCTCTTCAATAGTTAGGCTGACCAAAGCATAAGTATAAGGGGACTGATGCCCGTTGTGTATTCTCCACCACTCTTATATTCTTCTCTTCTATTCTTTTCACTCACTTATGCTTAGTACGAGTTATGGCCTTTTGTCACCTAGTGCCATGATGACATAGCACATGCTAAGTATAAGGGGGTTTGTATATATTACATATATACTTTACCTATAGCTCGTACTCTGATTTGTTTGTAATTAAAATAAGGGGTTATAGGTAAATTGTTGTAAATAAGAGGTATAACAAAAAAACTTTTTCATAAAACAGAACTTCTTCAGAAAAAACTGAAAAAAATAAAAACTTTTTTTCAAAAAAAATGTTGTTTTTAATATATATATATACAATTTTTGAAAAAAAATCAAAAATATTTTCGAAAAAATCTCTTTAAAAAAACCCTTCAAAAAATTTCTTTCTTTTCAAAAAAAAACAAAAATCATTTTCAAAAAAATGTGTGTCCTTTCTTATTTACCTTTCTTTTACAAAAAAACTTTTGAAAAAAAGCACAGAAACCTTTTTTTAATAATATCTTTGTTTCCTTTCTTTTAGCAAAAAAAATTCAAAAAAAACAAAAAACACTTTAAAAAAAACCTTTTTCTTTCCTTTCTTTTTCAAAAAAATCATAAAAAAACTAACTAATGAGTTGGTTTAGTCCCTGACACTTACACAATAACACCAGACTTGTGATGTTCAAGAACACTTGGTTTATGAGATCTTGAGATTTTGAGTTAACCAATCTTGGTCATTAGGGTCTTTGACTTAATTATTCACATTTCCCTAGTTTGGAAGATTTGTGTGCTATATTGCATGCTTAGTCTCTACCTTAAGAATATGATCAACACCTCACGTACACTAATGTGGTTGTGATGAGATGAGTTGAAATTTCACTTGAGGAACTGGGATGAGGGATTTGAGTTTGGACCTGATTTTATGATGCTCGAGGATGGGATAAAATCAATGAAGGCTTCATGAAACCTGAGTGTCAGCACCTTTAGCCAGTATGAGAACATGGTCCGTGTACTATCTCTTGACATTTACCTATGTGCCAGGGTGTGATGAAATCTAAAAAATTGTTGATCAGTGTGCGCCAACTTTTGGTAAAAGCAGTGGAGCTAGTCAAAATTTCAAAAAAAAGAATGTTGAAAGAAAATTTCTCACCATACAAAGCCAAAATATCAAAGAACTTCCACCAAAGGCGAGCGCTCCCAACCATTTCAAAGTGTCCACTTGGACCACCGTTATTTGGACCAAGGAGTCGGGCTAGCACCCAAAAAGGGCTCTGCATCGTATAGTGATACAAGTCTGGGTGTAGAAGGTACGATAGGTACTCAAAAGAAACACAACCCGGTGCAATCTCAGGAAAACAAGTGCATACGACTCCAACTTCTCTTGATGGACACACTGACCAACAATAAAAAAATACATGTGTTGAATTAATAAGGCACTCGAGAGATTCCTTATTCCAATGAGAGGGAGAGAAGAAATGACACAATCCTATGCCCTCCATCAACTGTCCTTCCATCTACACTTTTAAGTCTAATAACTAAAGAGACGGTGGATTGGATGCAAGAAATGGTTTATTCCCTAGTGTTGAGGACTGGATTCTTAGGAGAGTCTCATGGACTGGAACCTTGGGTGAAGTTGTGACTCTACTCTTGTAACTGCAGTCTACACTTAATGTCATATCCCTATTATATATGTATATAGAGAGAGTCTGATGATTAGGGAAATTGGATACCTTTTGACTAAAGCTTTGTTCAGCTTAGAATTTTAGGATCACTAAAACCGAGAGTTCTTCAACAGATCAAGTCTTGTTATTCACATGCACAGTCAGAGGTTAATCAAACTTATTCATTCTTTATTTGCTCGAGTACTAACAAAGTTTAAGTATAGGGGGTGATGAATCCACGATTCATTATCTCAATATATTAATCTTAGCAAAATCCCTGAGTAAACTCTCAAATAAATGTCCATAAAAACAACAAATTAATAAAATGACTCTTGTAAATAAAATACACAAATTATTGTATATTATATTGTATAAAGTAAATTAACAATAAAAAGCCGAAAAATAAAGGAGTTTTTCACATGTAAATAGCCCAAACTTCATATATTTTTAATAATTTTATTTCAAATTCTTTTTGGCTAATTCTTTCTCTAACTTGTTGTAAAAATGTATATAAAAATAAAAATAATAAAAATTAATTTCACCTCAAAAATATACTCCTAGATCCCAAAGGGCTCGTTTGGTTGACAGGATACACCATGGTACCCTGGCATACCCCTGGCTCGAACCCTGCATTCCTGGGTTGGGATTGCTTGTATTGACCCTACAATTTTTTTGATATAATATTTTTTTAATCATGTTCTAATAAACTTATTAACATAAAAATATATTATAATCATTAAAAAAGTTAATATAACACATAATCAATGTCACATCACATCATAATTATCATTCCAACCCTCCCAACCCTCCAAACAACTACTATTCACAGGAGGATACACCAACCCGCCCCAACCCAGTCCAACCCAGTAACCAAACAGACCAAAAGAGAAAAGGCCGTAAAGTCCAAATTCTCGGCTAAATTCCTGCTCCATATGAACTCCAAATTCACCAAACTCGCTTTTAAAATATAAGTTAGAAAATTATCTATCCAATGAAAGCGATTTCATTAAAATCGGAGCTCGTTTGCAAAATATGGATTTTGGGACCTAGGTATACATTGTAGATATTGCAAAAATTCTTTCTTCCTTCCTTTTTATTTACTTTTTTTAATTACTTAAAATTCCAAAAAATCATTTTTGTATTTTATTTTATTTCTAGTATTTTATTTTATTTTTATGTTGTAAATCTTTTTATTAAAAATATAAAAAAATAAAATTAGAAAAGTAAAAAAAACATGTACATATTTTTTGTCTTATTTTCCAACTTTTAATTTATTTTTATTTTTATTTTCTCTACTCTAACATCTCATTCTACCACCAACTTCCATTCAACTCCACCATCTTCCAATAACCTCCCATTCCACTTCATCTCCTCCACCTTCATTTTTCTCCAACTTTCCATTCTTTTTATTCATCGCTTCATCCTCATTTTTCATCATCCGCCATTCTTAGAGAAAAAGGAGAGAGCTAGGAATGTAGTGTCAGTGACAGTGACTTATCATCTTCCTCAAGCAACGACCTTCTTCAGGCGAGATCCACGGCGACCACCGTCCATTCATCATGAGTTTCCCATCGAACTCACATACCTTCACTGATTTTTATTTTGCCAATCATATCGAGGCCATGACAGGAGTTCAGCGTAGCTGCTCTGCCATCCGACGAAGATTCATGTAAGTATTCCTCTCATTTCCCTTGTTAGTTTATTTTATCTAATATTTTTCCCTTATTTTCTTACACCACATCATCATTCACAACATCACATCCCTTCATTTTCATCTTCATTTTCCTCACACCTTCATTGTCATCTCCATTTGTTCCTGGTTTAAAAAAATCATCACCAACAAAATTTAAAAAAATCAAAAATTAAAAAAAAAAGAAAGCGGCAGGCCACCACCGCCACCTCCAGACCACATTGTCATGCACGGCAGGCCATCGCCGCCAAACCATCTGCCTCCGCCTACGGCTACAGGGGCTTGCAGCTCGTCCGTCGCCCTAGCGGTTGCATGCCCTGTCGTGACCCCACCCCCTCTCCTTCGCACATTTTATGCCGCACAGCAGTAGAGCGGCCGCGCACGCGCGTCGCACAGCCACCCACGCCTGCCCCTGACCGCTCCTCTTCTACGATGTCGCCGCGCCCTGCAGGTTCTCCTCTATCGTGCTCCACACCATCGCCAGTGGCGACCAACTCCCCGCGCCTACGTGCGCCACCGCCCATCGCCAGGGGCCAACCGCTCTCCTTCGTCGCCCCACGAATTTCCTCCAAGCGCGGTCGCCCGCTCACCCACCTGCGACCGTCGCGCGCGTGGCCCGCTGTCGTCCTCAAAGTTGTCGCATGCACCCCCATCTATCGTGCCCTAATTGAAGAAGGTTCACTTGTTCTCAATTTTTTATTGTGAAATTTGCATGTTCTTCCCTGTAAGTTTTTGTATTTCTAAAAGTGCCCTTGTGCACCGTTTGCATTGCAATTTTTAATTTCTGTATTGTACGGATACCCCTTTGTTTACATGTTAATTTGGACATCAATTTAGTATCATTTATTTAAATGAAAAATGTCATGATGTTGAGCAACTAAATTTCTAACATTTGAATATTTAGTTGGATTTTTATTAGTTTTGAGTAATTAACTAAAATTGTTTTATTGAAAAACTGCATATTTACCCAATTTGAGCTCTTAAATTCATATTTCACTCACAGCTGCTCCAAAAATTCCATAAAAATCAGACTTAATTATAAGTGTAAACTCAGACGACCATCCTTGTCAATCCTCAATGCGTGCTATGGCCGGAAAAGATTATTTATAGATCTGAAATCATTGTGTCCTATCAAAATCAGACCAATCAGCAACTCTAGATGGCGACGGATAGGATAGCAGCGGCCCTCGAGGGCCTAGCGATGATCGAGAGGGGCCCTAAAGGTGTCGGCTGGGGCACAGAGGCCCAAACCAGGTCTGTGCAGCGGTTGTTGAGGGTCTACGGTGACCCTTGGCGGCGAGTGATGGCCCCAGTTGTTCCCAGCAGTGACAAGAAGGCCACTTGGAGGTATGAGCATCGTGCTAGGGAACCAAGGGGCGGCGTGTGAGGGCCCCTTGTGGGCTGCAAAGGCCCATGGCGTGCGAGGGGGTCCTTTGGGCGGCAGCAGTGGCGGCGAGAGGCCCTACAGGAGGGCTACAATGGCGGCGGTGTGGAGGTAGGTCCTTGGCGACGTGCGCATGGTGAGGAGTGGGGCGACATGTGGAATTTAGGGCACAGGGTACGAGAACTCTGGTCTAGGACCATCGCTCTGATACCATATGGATAGAAATAATGAGGTAGTTATTCATGAGGCCCTATGGTTCTCTTATATAGAGGAGAAACATATTGGGCAAATTATATAAAGTAGATAGAAAGAAAAGAAAATACATAAATTTAATAAACGATAACTAATATATCAACAATCCTGATACAACCAACAGGCATGCCCCTGAAGATACATAGCTCATGTCCACGGGCATCTGCTCGATCTGAATATTCTGCACCTGATAAGGTGCATGTCCACAAGTGCAGGCTTAGTCAAGGTCGTGTTCAGTGCGATCTAGAATTGATATTATGTACTCTTTACTCTATATATCTTTGGGAAGTATTGTTGTTGAGGGGATAGAAGGTGGAGCCGAGCCTATGGTGGAAGGTAGTTCCACGCTCCCTAGTTTTGGCTCGATCCCGAAGTTAAACAAGACCAAATATGCAAAGTGATTGCACTTGTTTCTTATTATTGTGCACGGACGTAAAAAGGAGCATATAGTCCTCAAGCCATATAGTGCTCAAGCTAGAGCTCAAAGACAAGAAAATTGCTCTGTATCTCAATGGAAAGAGGATAATTCTACGTTTTGCTCATGGATCATCGTTTGTATTATATCACGCATTATCAATCAGATTATGTTTGATTCTATTGCATATGAGATGTAAATGTCTCTGAAGGAGACATGCGCATAATCAGAATTCTAGTGTACTATTTCAGATATAGTATGATCAGAATTCTAGTGTACTATTTCAGATATATGATCCATTAGATCTGAGACTATAGCCTTAAATTTTGGATTTCAATTTCATTTCGCTAACTCCAAAAAGAGAAACTTCGAAGAGTTTCGTTGAAATCATCGAAAAATATGGAAATAGCTCTAAACTTGTCTTTTCCAAAGTTAACGCTTTTAATATTCCTAAATCAATAAATAGAATTGAAATACACACTTGTTTGTTCATAAAATACAGGTGCAAATATAAGTTTTAAAGCAGTAATATCATCATAATAACCACACATGTTATGTAGTAGCCACTTGCTGCTTAGAGTCGGAATTAGACTCTGAATTGGAAGGAAAGGCCATGATAATCGCATCTTCAATGAGAAGGAGGTGACGCATGCAATAACTACTAAATAAAAAATACACATCAAAAAAGAGATAACAAAAGAAATATAAACTTTTCCTGCTAAAACTTGAATTTAACTCTTCAAGTTTATTTCTAACTAATTTAGATTGGATCATACCTAAAATATCAGAACTAATTAAAGAAACTTCTTCAAACAATACAAAAACTATCTAAGAACCCAACACATTGTTGGAGAAATGGGTAAAAAGTCATTTATGCATGCAAATTTTGATGAAAGTAAAGAGTATATTTTTTATTTTGCCATATTGCTAAAACGACATGCAATTTCGATGAAATTTCACAGATATTCACTGAAATTTTGCTAAAATCCTGGAAAAAGAAATAAGGTAGCATTTCAATTCTGTTAACCTGAAAAAATGGATATTTCGGATAAATTCGACCAAATTTCACTGAATTTTGAGGCAATATATGAGACAAGGCGGTCGTCCTCTAGCAACTAGCAAGAATACTTTTCTAAGAAGAAGGCATTACTTAAGCAGTATCATGCATGTAATCTACTTTGCGCATGTGATGATACGAAGATAAAGAACAAAAGGATGGTTGCGATGATATTTCTAACAGGTCTAGATCATGTTTATGGTTCAGCTAGAGATCAGATGATTATTGTTACCACTATGATGGTGCTAGAGGAAGCGTACGTCAAACTTAGCAGAATGACAATATCCAAGGGTTCAGCAGTTGATACCCGAGGTTAGGCTTCAACACTTGTAACATCTTCATATAGAGGGGCCATGACTTTTTTCTCAAGGTCGTGGTCGTGGGCGTGGCTCTACTAGTAGAGGATGTGGCTTCTCTCACTGCATCTTCTGTAGGAAGAAGGGAACCATCCAGAGATAAATTGTTGGGCTAAGCATGGTCGTCTACATATTGTTAGGGCTATCACATTAGAGACATATACAGTTCAGGTTCCTGTGACAACTATGATTCACCGATGCAATGCCCCACCTTGTACGATAGCAAGGAGACATCTCGGATGCAACAGGGAGATTTCTCAAATAGGGCAGCAACAGTGCCTTCTTCTGGTACTTCTGTTTCTTCTGTGAGTCCACATACACGTACAGATTGGTTGGTAGACGTGGGACCCCGTGTCACTTGTGCATTAACAAGAGGCTCATTCAGCAGATGAGGCCAGTTCGATATGTTCTAGTAGTGCAGGTGGACGATAACAGGTTGTTTCCTGTAGATGGACAAGGGGCAATTACTCTGGCACCCCAGTTGTACTAGTCATGTGTGTTCTTTGTTCTTGATTTTCCCATCACTCTACTTTTCGTTGCTCATATTTGTTGTAATCTACACAGCCAAGTTATGTTTGATGATGTGCCTTGTGTTTTTTAGGATATCTTGACTGAAAAAAATTGATGGGGATCGCGAAGAAAGGGGAGTGTATCCCTAACCCATTCCCTGATTGCTACTACTTGTTTCGAGGTTCAACGTCGTCTTCTAATGGAATTCTTTGGTACCAACGTCTTGGTCATCCCTCCATCCACAAACTTTGCCATGTCCTTCCTCAGCTTCATTCCACTACCCAGATAGAGTGTGAGGCCCGCCAACTGGGAGAACACCATAGCAGTACATTCCCGCCATCCACAAGTTAGTCATTTAATCTATTTAATTTGGTTCATATGTATGTCTGCTAGACAAATTGGGAAATTATTATTATCTAGCTCTAGTAGATGATTTCTCTCATGTGTCTTGGGTATTTCTTTGGAAACATAAGTTTGTTGTTAAAGATATTATTGTTGACTTTCTTGGTTAAATAAAAAACAGTTTGGCGCCAATGTGAAAATGTTTCATTCTAATAATGCTAGAGAGTTTTTATCTCGTGACATGCCATCTATCTTTTCTAATTGATGTATTATCCATCAACCCTCGCGTAGCCACACTTCTCAACAGAATGGGGTGGTTGAGCGCAAGCACCACCACATTCTAGATGTTACTCATACCATGCATGTTCACTACAATGTTCCAAATACATACTGGGGTGATGGGGTTTTGGTCGTTGTCTTTCTTATCAATTGCATGCCCTTCAGTTCTATTGAGGAGCAAATCCCCATAAAGGTGTTGTATCCAAGGAAAGAGTTGTTTCCTATTTCTCCCACAGTTTTTTGTTGCATTGCTTTCGTACATCATTGTGGCCTTGGGAGGGACAAACTTGCGGCTTGAGAAATTAAGTGTGCTTCTTAGGTATACTAGTGACCAAAGAAGTGTTGTTATGACTCAAGGTCGCGTAGGCTCTATATTAGTGTCGATCTGGCAATTTTTAGTCAGTCCCTTTCTTCTCGAATTCTAGAGCCAAGTGTATACCTCATTATCCCCACTCGTTAGTGTGGAAGTTCCAAATCCTTTCCCTCGTCTGCATACTTCCCCTTCTGAGCTTGCTCCAATGGTTAATGGTGAGTACTCTTGACATTGAGCTACGGACTAATAGTCATATTACTGCAGAGATGGATGGCGATATCATACCGAATGGCTAAAATGTGATGAGTGACAATGCAACATAGTGGGCGAGATGATGGAAGCCAAATTCAATTTCTTTTACCAATAACATAGTTGAGCATATAAAACCCACCTTATGGTCTGGTGGTAGAAGCAGTGAGCTCCAACTCTAAGGACCGGGGTTCAACCCCACCCTCATCCCCTTAATCATTAAGAAAATCGTACTTGAGCATAGACTTCACTATGGTACAGACTACAAAATCAAGGCACGATGGTAGATTTTTAAAATTTTATTTGTTGGAGGTATATTTTTAAAAGAGGCGTATTTTTAATATTCCGATGGGTCATGTAAAATCATGCATATAATTATAAGTTAAACTGACACAGGCCAACTTAAAAAAAATATATGTTCCTGCAAAGAGAAATAACACATACATATGCTCAAAGAAGAGAACGCACTGGATTACTAAATATTTTTTATTTCTTCATTGATTTTTTATTTTAAATTTATAAAGCTAACCATTGTGATTCAACTGTAAATGATAACCTGGATCAATTCCATCAGTATTTGGAGCTCCAGCAAGAGGTGACAAAATGGTGACACCAGATATAGTTATGTTCTTGCAGTCATAGGGGTGGATGGTCCAAAAAGGGGAGTCACGAAGAGTTATGTTGGAGATGATTATGTCTCTTGACCACATAAACTGCACAAGAGGACCCCTCGTGTAGTTAAGAAGCTTTTGACGATACTTGCCCCACCATGTTTTGCCTTGACCATTAATGGTTCCATTGTGTCCTGGAGGAAAGAAGGTAAAAGGCTTTGCGTGAGTAGGCAGCATCTAAAAATATGAACATAAATGGAATAACTTTGGAGGCTTTGATTGAATAATAATAATAATAATATGGAATTTAAGTCATCCTAGTGCCAAGCATACCGTTTATATCTAATATTCGTGATTACTCTAATACTTGGCATGGATCAAATAATATTAGTAAAGCAAATTTCGCACTACTTCCTCATTACCCACTATAAGGTCATCGATGTGATTTATATATTATAGTAATATAGTTAATATGCAAGTTAAAGAGTGCAGTAACAGAACTCTGAGCAAGCTTTCTGACATTCCCACACTTCATTGAGCATTTCTAGTAATTGGGTTAAAAGTGCTGTCATAAAGCTAGTGAAAGATTGCACAAGACAGCTTTGGGATCTTTAAATTGAGCTTGTCCATTATGATCCATGAAATGAAAATTCAATCAAAAAATGAAATGAAAAATAATCAGTAGAAGATAAAAATGAAAGGAGTAATAGCTATTAAACTCACCTGTTATCACTACATCCCTCACATGCTGACCATGGATAAGACTCCCATAACGAGGACCATCGTGTTCTCTTCCATGACCATATGATGGAAGTGGAGGCATCAAAGGCCATAATTTTGGATCCTGGAAAATGTCAAAAACACCATTTATACAGTGATGAGAAATCAAAGGAGGACTGCACAGTAGCATATCTTATCATGTACAATAAAGCAGAGAAACTTCTTATGAATTATTAGTTTTAAAAAATACAAGGTAATATGTACATCAATAATGAATAATAGCTTCAAAGATGAACGGGGACAAATAATAACAAAAAATCCATGAAAATTCACTGCACCAGCCTATAGCTGCTTTGATATTTTACCTACCTAAAGTATTAAAGTAATGAGAACAGATACTTTAGGTTACTTACCATTTCTGGTGCATTATTAAACTGTTTTTCCACTTCATTTTTCATTTCGAAAGCGCAATTTATTTCCGATAAAGATGATCCTAATCATCATGCCTATCTGCTAACTATTTTTTCCTTGAAAAAACCCTCCTGGGTATGTTTAACTACTCATATGTGCCACACATCACGTGTCAAACAGAAACAAGGGATCAGAGAAAACACAAACGATTTTAAATTCGCTTTAGTCAGCGATTCCCTCTGTACGATCATATTATATATTGGAGATCGGATCAACACATGCAAAATATTAAAGACGGGTACAAAGTAAGGTGCAAAACATAAGTCCAATTCAATAAAAATCAAATCAATTGTCACCGTAAATCTTCACCGATATCATTCACACAACCGAAGCAGGATCCTGACTTGTATGCTTAAAAAGCTCATGTAACATTCCCAAACAAACCTCAACAGCGAGGATCACCGCCCCCTCCTCGAGGAACAGTGTCATACCACTGGTGAGGTTAAAGGGAGCCGTGAGCCACACGCCCCTCGGCACGTTGAGCTGTCCACCCCCCGGGCCCTCCAGCCGCGAGATCGCGGCGACGGCACGCTGGAACGCAAGGGTGTTGAGCGTGACGCCGTCCCCAACGGCGCCGAAGGACGTGAGGTTGAAGGCGACAGGGCGGAGGAGAGGGACGGGGCGCGGCGGCGGGGGAGGGAGGAGGGCGGCGAGACCACGGTGGAGGAGGTTGCGCTGCCAGAGGAAAACGAGCGCGAAGGCGGAGATCCAGAGGGAGGCGAGGAGGGTTTTCGGGGAGAGCCATCGCCGGTGCCGGTGGAAGTGGGGTCTCTCCACCATTGGGGCGGTGGGTTTTACATAAGAGTTGGTGGGAGCTCGGGATGGAGCCGGTTGAGGTGGGGGGAGTGGCAGTGGCACTGGGTGTATTTTGGGGGTTAGTTTCAGGAAGGAAAGATTATAATTAGCTTCACGCCTTTTGTAATGTGAAGTTTTTTTAATGTAAAGCGAGATTAGGATTTAATGGCAAATAATTATCTCCGAGAAGATTTGTAACGGCCGAATTTTGGTAGTGTTTTTGGAATGGGATGATGATTGAACCGGAACTCTCACCGGAAAATTTGATTCATGTTTTGATAGCATCATCAACTTTTAAATTATTTTTTGGGTTTTAATCAGTTGTGCCCCTATCAGATATTGTAATTTCAGTTATACCCCTTTTTTTTGGAATATCGGTTATGTCCTACCTTCTTACAAAATTCACAGTTTTGCCCTTTTGTAATATCATGTATGCCCCTGCTTTACCTTAATGGAAGGGCACAACTGTGAATTTTGAAGAAGGTAGGGGCATAACTGATATTTCAAAAAAGGGAGGGGCATAATTGAAATTGCGATATCTCAGAGATAAAAAGCCTTTTTTTAAAACAATGGAAAGGAGAACACACACACACCCGAATTGATTAAAATATGAGAAATGGAAAATTCCTAATTGATTATAAATAGTGGGAATGGAAAATTGTTACCAAACCCAATACTCAAGAGGAGTATTGGCACATCGAAAGATGCTCTCTACAAGCCCCTATAACAAATCGAGGCACATAGCACTTATTTCGATACAATGATGATCCAGCAATTGAAATTGTCCCAACCATTCGCAAAAAGGAACTCCCCCAACATCAACTACGCCTTGTACCATCCAGCGCATGAATTATAGACAAAACTCTGCTTCCCCGGGTCATCGACACCTATGAGAGTCCATACATACTTTTTCATTTAGTACTCGACTTGTGCTTCATGATTGGAATCACACCACCAATTCTACAGTAGTCCGGTGAAGAAGCATTTTCCTATTTATATCTTCAGTCTCCGCAGGTGACTTCACAGCTTATTTCTGCCCTTCCACCTTCTCATTCACGAGGCATGTGCTTGCTTGTTTTCTTCTGCTCTCTATATCGTTTCGATTTCTTGTACTGACCCTCCCTTGTCTCTGAGGTCGCGGACGTAGTCCGTGAAGGTTCTGACACGCCATCCCCCGATTGCTCCCCCGAATGTTCAGAGAAGGAACATCCAATTCTTTCCCACGTTCAAAAAAATCAAGGATCATTCCTTCAAAATTTTTCCAGATGTAGAGGTGTGCCCCATAGCTCCATTAACCAAAGCCACAATCTCCGGGAAGGGAACTTGCGTATCGAGGTTTTCTGCCCATAAGAAGATGCAACATTGCCCTTCATAGGCAGAAGAGATCCCGCGGACAATACCATTGAAGCAGCACATGCCACCTTCGGTTGCACTAACTGTGATGTCCTCTCCAGTTGCCCCTCCTGTACGAGGAGAAAACCACCACTCCCCATGATGGTGGCCGCCACGGATCTTCCAGTCTCCCATGATGGTGGTTGTTCATGAATCTGTAGTTCATCACATTAATTAGCTGAAAATAGAGCTTCATCTCAAGAAATTAGGTGCATTTATATATGTATATCTCAAATTAACATTCATGCACTTGTGAATCATTTGCATAAACTAGCATTTCATTCTTCATTTATATTCAGTTGTAAATATTCACTTAATTTCACCTAATTAATTAATTAATCCTAACTTTAAATAACATGAAGCTACTACTATTGTGTAAATATCACTAATATTGACCAATAAAAAATCCTAAAAATACAAACTTATATATATGAGAAATAAACCCAAACTCTAATTCTAGAATAAAAGGTTGTGAATGATGGTATCTCTCACATACAATGTCTTATTTCACTATACTTGCTTTTGAATTAATGTATTCTCAATTATCTATAAATCAATACCAAATTCAAAAGAATCGGAGTTCATTTCTGAAATATGGATTTTGGGGGCCAAAATTTATATTGCATGTATTTACTAATTTTTGACTTGTTATTTCATGTACATATCTGACTTTTTTATTTATTTCTTTTTGATGTCTTTATTTCATATCATTTAATAACTAATTACATAAATATAAAATTCTAGAAAATCAGGAAAGTAAAGAAAAATATAAATTCTGACTTGAGCACATTGGCATATCCATCGGTAAATAATTCACATTATTCGTTTATTCTGACCTTTTCTTAATTCATAAAAATCAAAAAAATGCATTTATGTTCATCGCACTATTTTACATCATGTTTGATTTTTGATGCATTTATTTGTCTACGGAAAGCCAGAAAAATAAAAAACTAGAAAAATGATATTTTATCACCGAAAAATGTGTATCTTGCCATTGAGTCCATTTGCATTTGAGTCCTCCATAAACATGGTAGATTTCATTTTGATCGTTTTTGCATTTGAGGTCATTTCCTATTTATTTCCTATTTTTCTTTGTATTTTAATGTCTCATCAACAGTCAACATTCCACGTGTCAACCATTTATTAGTCCACATCATTTCCACCTCAGCACCTGGTCAACATTGCCCTCCTCTTCAGTCTACCTTCTTGTCTTCTAGCGCATCAAATATTTATACCCACACTCCTTCGCCCTTATGTAATTGGCATGTGATCCATCTCCATCGTTGGATCATGATTTAGATCCAACGGTTGTTGCATCTCCTTCAACCTCCAGTTGACTCTCCCCCTCCTTTCGATTACCTCCTGCACCTCCACCTTTTCTCCTCTATCTCCGGCCAACTCTCAACACCCATAATCATCTACGACTCTCTCTCCCAATCCATGTCAACTTCCTTTGATCAAAACCACCTAATCCTTCTATCTCTCTTAACTGTCAGAACCCAGTCCCTTTTCACATAAACACGCCTCCAATACCCTCCTTGTCGCATGCAACCTCTGTTATCTATTCCAGTAGTTAACCACCCTATCTCTTCGACATGTGTACCTAATTTCAAACCAAACAAGAATGAAATCACTTATCCCCTCATGCCTCTCCCAGTTTCATCTTCTCCCTACAAAACTCACTCAAACTAATTAAGAATGAAATCATTTATACCCTCATGCCTCTCACAATTTCATCTTCTCCCTATAAAACTCAAGCCTTGATTTATATGAAAAAAACTATCTGCCATTACCTTATTCTATGCAGAACAAGATTAAGGAAGAGAGAGCCACCGGTGCGACTGGTGATAGCGGTCGCACATCGATCGACGATGACTCTTCGAGGTGAGATCCATGGAATTTATCTCCATCCCACTGCTCCATCCTCCTACGATGTAGTTGAGCTTCTCGTTGGTCTTCGCCTGAAAAGCCTTGAACTTGGCATCTCTCGGATCGTATATAATAAGATCCGTCTCCTCAAAGAGGAAACCAACGAAATTTGTTTCGTGTGAATCGGAATTCGTTTCGATTTGTTATGATTTTCGGAAGAAAGATAAGTAAGGAGGTTTAAAATGTCATTAATCCGTAATGACTATTTTTAAGACTAACTAAGCATGATTAAAGGAACTAATGACAGATTGAAAACTACTAATGACCATTAGCAAATACTAATCAATAACTAGCAAAAGATAAACGTAAGCCACGAAAGATAAATCGTGATTCGTAAAAGTTAATCACGATTAGCGTTAATTAAACGTCATTAGCAAATCTAGAATCCTCTAGAATGTTCTAACTTAAGCCTTATGTTTCGGATAAGTTTTGGCCAAAACCATAGGTTGTCAACCACGGTTAAGGTCTAAATCATGGTATTCTAACCATGGTTAGCAGCTTTCTAGAGCCTGTAAATACCCCCATACCCATTAATTCTCTACGATTTCCACTACCGCCACAAACCCTAAGGGCTAGGGTCGAGAGGTCAGGAGGAGGAGTGGGAGGCGAGGAAGGAGCGCTAGCGAAGCGTTGCCGAGAGAACGAGGAGGAGGAAGATACGATCCTCTCTTAGTTTGCTTCGTGAGCTAGGTTTTCGATTCATGTTTTTTTCCAGTTTGGTTTTTGATTCATCTTCTTTTCAATTCATTTTCTGTTATAGTTTGAGGAGAAATATGTGTAACACCCTATTTAGGTGCGGGAGGCTATGCACGTTAGTGAGTCCTGTGATTCATCACACTTTCACTCACCTAAGACGTGTGGTGTCTACCGATTCTCCATTGCTTATTGTTTTATTCTTTTTTTCGTTTTTATAGTTATTTTGATGGAGAAATATGTGTAATACCCTACTTAGGTGCGGTTGGCTTTGCACGTTAGTGAACCATGTGATTCGTCACACATTCACTCACCTAAGATGCATGGTGTCTACCGATTCTCCATCGCTTGTAGTTTGGTCATATTCTTTCAGTTTCTTAGTTGTTTTCCTCTCGATGATTTTATAGAGGAAACTCTTTCCGTTTTTCTTTTAAAATATGTCCTGATATAAGGGGAAACTCAGCCGAAATTTTCATAGAAATATGTCTCAGTATAATGGGAAATTCTACCAAATTTTTCATAGAAATATGCCCTAATATAAGGGGGAACTCTTTCGTAATTTTAAGAGAAATATCACTCATTATAAGGGGAAGCTCATTTGAAATTTCAAGACAAGATATGTTCTTCACGTTCTTCATGATCTTCGTGTGTTCTTCACGTTCTTCGTGTTCTTCATTCGTTCTTCGCGTTCTTGGCATGTTCTTAGCATTTAAGATGTGAAATGAAATTCGATCATTTCAGGAGCCTTAAATCATCCTTTTTGAAAAGAAATAGTGAAACACGATAAAGCACTGCATACGCGAGAGAGAGCTCGATTAGGTAACAAAATCCGTCCTTTTCCTATTGGGTTTTCATATGAGATTATTGAAATTCTTGATTTTATGTTCTTCGCTACGAAGAATCCTAAGTTTAGCTATTGTTGAGAAAATATGAAAAGTTACTTTGTGATTCCCACTAAAATAAGGGTAAGCATCGAATGGATCCAATGGCTTGGAAAGATAGGATTTGGAGTTAAAATAAGCATAAATACGAGTGTGTGTTTGTGTGTGTGTGTGTGTGAATTAATATATTTATGTGGGTCCATACTCAATATTGAGGAAAAAAATATGCAAATTGAAGGCATGGTAGAAGAATTACATCATGGGAATTGATGTATATCGTTTTGGATCCGGAGATGGATCATGTGTTACGTTAATGATGATCGGAGTAGAAATACAGTTCGGGCATATAACATGTAGGTTTGTCGAAAGGAACCCGTATTGGTGTGGCCCTACCTATGTGGTACGCGGTTGGCATGTTATGATAAGTGCGCACGAAATAAATAATTTACAACGCGTGATACTGGATGCCAATATCTTCGGATTGAATGACGGAAGATGTAGTCGTGCCATGTGGAGGCACGGGTGGTTGGATAGCGGCTGGGTCACAAGAACATGTATTTAAAGCCGCTAGGTTATATGATTAAATGTTAGCCTGGGTTTTAAGCAGCCGAGTTCTCGAGGATGGTGTGCTCATTTGTTTGCCAGGCTGAGTGTTTGAGACCATGATTAATAAAAGAAAAGGAAATGGTCAGGGTAGTATTGCGCGGATTGGTTGAGGCGACGTACGGCGGCATAAGCTTACCAGATCAACGCAATCTCCAATCCCGAGGTGTCCAGAACTTCGGAATCCACGTAGTAGTGAGGTAATTCCCTGGACTAATCCATGGCATGGAATAGAAAGGAATAGGAATTAAACTAATGTAAACGAATGAATCTTTTTGTGATAACAAGTTTTGAAAAAACACACATTTGTTTGTTTTTCTCTTCTTCGTTGCTTGGCGCTCGCTAATTATTATCCTATGATTTATGGAAAACCCAACAGGTGTAGGTGAACCAGCACAAGGACTTTAATAATCTAGCCAATTAGTATAGTCATCCAACTAGCCATAGTAGCTTTACCATGTAAGGTAGTTGACAATCTTCATGTGCATTTCATTCTAGTTGATGTACATGTAAATCGTTATCGTAGGACAATGTATCATGTGAACTTTATTTTGTGAATGGAAAAGTGTTGAAATACTTCTGAGTATTTCTGATTGCAGTCTGTTTCTGAATGTTAGTTGTGATTGCTAAATAAATTATTACTGGGTAACTCGATCCGAATATGGAAGGACCCGACGATCCGAAATGAGGGTCGTGACAGTTTGATATCAGAGCCCGGTTACTCGGTAATTTATTTAGTAATTGACAACTATAAGCGGTATTCCGAAACTAAGATTGTATTAAGATACTCTGATCTTTATAATCGACTACAATACCATCACAAGTCATTGTCCCTTATGTACATCATGCTAAGACATATAGGATATGACCTTTGGCATTGATTCATCACAGGAATATGGCATACCAAGACGTGTCTGGTCAATTAGAGGCTATGATGACAATACTCCAACACATGGGGCAAAGGCAGCAAGCATTGGAGGAGAGGCTCAATGCACAAGCTGAAAGACCCGAGGCATCCAAACCTGTGGATGCTAGAGTTGAGGGTTCTGTCCACTTTTCTGAGGAAGAATCGAGTTACCATCCTTCAACTGAGTCTGCTCCGACCCCAGATGGAGGAGAATGGAGAAAGCACTTCTTAGACATCAAAAATTACTTGACAATTACCAAAAGGGAAATATTCCTCAATTTAAAGGTGTAGAGACACCTGTCTAGGCTGAATTATGGCTCGATGAGGTCAGTAGGATGTTGAGGATAATACATGCACCAGTTGATACTCGGGTGCACTTTGTTGATTACTCCCCAGCAGACTATGCACGACGATGGTGGAGAGCAATTTCTAAGAAATCAGCAGAACATGTTCCATGGGATATCTTCGAAGAGAGGTTCCGAGCTCACTTCTGTCCCTCCCATTAGGAAGAATTAAAGATGAGAGAGTTAGCTTCTCTGAACCAGGGTTTTAAGACCGTACGAGACTATCATATCCACTTTATCGAACTACTACGTTACTCCCCAGTTCTAGAAGCTTCACCATAAGAATGTCTTACCAAATTTGTTAGCGGTCTTCAGGGAGATTTGAGAGAGAAGCTTGCGGATTTTAGAGCTACAATCATATATGAAGCAATGGACATTGCCTCTCGTATTGAGATGGAAAGGGATGAAAATCACCAAAGAAAAAGTTTCAACTTTAATGGTGGACCATCCAAACGTAAGGCAAATTATAACCGTAAAGATCGTCGCTATCATCCAGCTGCTTCCAGTATAAGCTCGTCGCAATATTAAAAAATTAAATTAAAATTGGAAGTTTACCAAAAAAAAAAGTAATATTGAAAATAAGTTATGTGATTTAGATCGAAAGTGTTTCAAGCAAAAATAATAAAAAAATGGTATAATGTGAAATAGATTTTAAAGGAAATATAATTTTGCAAGATGATACCAAAAGGAAGTACCAAAATAAAAAAGATTAATATGCTTAGTACATGCCTTGATGTTTTCAATTCAAAAGTAAATATTAAGCAAAAAAAACTTATGTAGTTGTTCACATAATGCTGGGGTAGTCAAAGAAATGAGATTTTGACTTGACTTAATTAATATATTTTTTCTAGGTAAAGTTGTCACTTAACTTAGATACCAAGAAATAGAATTGCTAAGGAGTAAAAAAAAGGGATTTTTACCCCCATGTACCCTATAAAGTTTGTAAATTACCTTCTCGACATTTGAAACAACATAATTCCCCCCTCGACCCCATAAAGTTGCTATCTCTTACCCCCCGCGAACCCTACAGTTAATTTGCAATATGTTTGATCATATAGAGGAAAATATTGGATTCTTTTTTTAAGACACTCTAGAAGATCATGTTGAGATCACTATCCTCTTTCTATTTTAAGCACATGATGGTAGATTTGCCTTCTAAAATCCAGTAAATTAAAGATCATTTAACTTCATAATAATCTCCTATTAATATGTAAGTGTCTTCATTGTTGGAGTCAAAAGACCTGACACATTTTATGTACCCTCAAGCATGACCAACAATCGCTCAAAAATCCAGAATAAGAAGAATCAATCTCACTAAGAATTTCATCAAAATCCTTCTCACCATCCAAATCATATATATGAAACAATAGCCACAAAATATGTCATGTATGCACAAATATGTTAATCCAACAACAAGCTACTTCTAAAAAAATCACCATCACTCCGCAAAAGCACCATGCATCATAACAAGAAGACCCGATAAAACCCTAGAAAAATAGACAAAAACCACAATATAAATCAAGTGAAATTGCAAAGATTATCATGAAAAAATCTCATAATGAGAAATACAATCTAATTAAGAATCCATCCAAATCATAGTTAGGATCCCATCTAAATTAGAGTTATGAAGCATGCACCATAAATGCGCACATGTATGCATATATACTCCAATTTAGGCACCAAAATTCCTTTGAAAATTTATCGTTAATACCAAGAAAAACTACCATTGTTTAAAATAAGAAAGTCCCTTAAGAGCCCAACAAAAAATTCTAATAATGAGAAGCATCAATCTCTTCCATGATCCCATGAGAATTCCATCTAATTCCAACTAAGAATCCCACCCAAATCAGATATGTAAAGCATATACTACATATACATGCATATGCATATCTGCGTCCATTAAATGCTAAATTGCTTCTAATCAATTTGTCATAAATTTCAATCAAAACCATCATAAATTAATGTAAGAAGGCCCCCAAAGATTCCTCCAAATTAGATCAAATTTATAGTATAAATCAAACAAAGTTGCAGCCAAAATAACAAAATCTTAGAATGGGCAGTATCAATCCAACCAATAATCCCACCCTAACTCCACTAAGATCCAACTCAAATGAGATGTTTGTGTATGAATCTTAGATACACATGTATAAACATATACACTAATTCAAACACAATATGTTTTTATAAAAATATTCACAAATCTTAAATATTATGAATAAAAACAAGAAGGTCCATAAAAATCCTAGCAAAAAATACACCAAATTTTCAATGTGAATTGAGTTAAATTTCAACCATAATCACTCAAAAATATCAAAATAAGCATCATCAATCTCATCAATTATAGAAATCCATCTAAATCATATATGTGAAGCATGTATACACACACACACTCTAATTTGCACACTTATTTTTTTGTTAGAAAACTCACTTAATCTTAAGCAAAGTCGCCATGAATTAAAGCAAGTGGATCCCTCAAACTCTTAGACAAATAGAATAATGTACATCATCGATTGGGTAAATATTTTACCAACTATTCCACAAAAATTCCAAAATAATATATATTTATCTCTTTAAAAATTCCATCCAACTCTTATTTATGGGAGGCTTCTAGAACTTGTTTTTTATAACAACAAATTCAATCAAGGGTTACTTGCAAGAGAGTAGCGTTAAATGTGAAAAATGCAATAAAACACGATGAAATGATACATTTTAAAGCATATGAATTGAACATGCATATGACATATGTGCCAAATAAGGCTAGAGATCCCTCCACATTTTGCAATAACCTAAAAAGATTAACATTACTAATCTATATACATACTTTAAAACTGGGTTTTGCCCCAGCAGTGTACCGTGTGGGTGCCCTCTTCGTGTGTCCTTCATTTGGCCCGTCCCTTTGGACTTCTCCCAAACTATTGCTATTGCGCCTCATAAATGTAACAAGTGGATGTTTCTCTCAGCGTCCTTCATAGTGTTCGCCCAATATTTTTTCCCATGCAGAGCACCACATGGCCATGTCCCTATTTATTTTACCAACCTTCCATGTTCCTATCTACAGGAAGTCTCCAGTCTTCCCTGAGGCAGCAGAGGTGATGGAGGACCTTCAACGAGAGTGGCCTCGAAGGGTGGTTGTGAGGGAGGCCAATGTCGGCGGTGATGGGGAGAAAGAGGAAGAAGGCGATGCATGTACAGTTCATTCTACCTTGAGCAGCTTCATCCCCATAAAATCTTATATATCCCCCTCCCTCCTCACACCACATAGTGACATAGAGAACAACAAAGGACCCCTTCCCTCCCCCAATATTGCCACCTTCACTCACTCGATCGTCTCCTCCGATTACAGAGGTGACACATCTAAATCTCTTTTGTTGCATATTTATTGTAAATTTCGATGGGATTTCATGTTGAAATTTTGGATTTTTTGTAGGCGCGTTGAGGGTGGGGGCATCGATTAGGTCAGTATCTATCGTGAGGCAAGAGGAGGTTGCGACGACGACGAAGGGGATGAAGGAAAAGTTGGTTCCGATGACCATGACAAACATGGAGGTTGTAGAAGTGTAGAGGGCGGTGGACGAGGAGGCTCCGGTCAACATCTCGGATTTCCATATATTAGAAACAACAACCAGCGCAAAAAACTTCATACACTTCCAGGTCATTTATCTGTGGCTATTTAAACTCTTTCAGGAGCATGATTTCACTCTGGATCGGTCATACGGCATCAGACAAGTCTGCTGAGTGCGGAGAGTGAGATGGAGAGGGAGTTGGCAGAGCAGGTAACACCATAGTACGAGCACGACGAATCTGAGGTGTTACTATTAAGGTTAGAGTGGCAGCCTACAACACCCTCCCTCGCCAACCTCTACTCACTCTGCACGCTCTCTCTCTCTAATTCAACATCCTATCCAGTCCCTTCCCACCCCCTCCCTCCCTCTCTCCTCTCTCCCTCCTCTCGCTTCTAATATCTACCCCCATGCAACCCAACTATGTCGGCCATGTCCCCTTTTTCACCCTATCATAGGATCCTCCACACCCTCGCCACTTCTCTTCCCATTCCATTGAGGTGAAACTCTCAATAACCGTTGATCGGAGTTGATAGCTTCGATCCATCTCTATCCTTGCAGGTCTTGCGGGAAGCTACACCGAATAACTAGAGCGCCATCTGTGGAGTAGGTCCATCGTCGGAGGAGCAGCGACCCTCACACCTACAGCAGAGATGAAGGAGTTGGGAGGGAATCCATCCACTGTTGGATCTTTTGAGGTTGATGCCAAGCCTCTCCAGAATGTAGACCTAGATCCCGGTACGTCTCTGTGCATATCGCTTCATTCCGTCATTCCAGAATGTAGACCTAGATCCGGTACATCTTTGTGCTGCCAAGAAGAATAGACAATCGTGAATTGTGTGCATTATCAGGGATATATCTGCGCAGCTGCTCATTGTTGGGCACAATGACCCAGTTAGCCTTCCATAAAATAGACTTCGTCACCACCAAAATCAGCACGTTTGTCCTTGATGGCACACATGCATCTGTCTCAAATTCAGGGATATGTCCTCTGTCCTTCTAGCATGTAATCCCAAAGACTGTTGGATTGTAGAGGTATGACATTAGATATGGGCACACTCTTATGAGGATGTTAATTAGCCAAAGTTATGAACATATCTCGTGTATATAGCTAGTTTGTCGTATATGCATGAGCTTTATTGCTAAGCACATCTGCCACCACGTTTCCCTTACTAGAATGGTAAGAGATCGTGTAGTCGAAATCCTTTAATAGCTCAAGCCACCTGCATCTCATGTTCAGCTCCTTTTGATCCAAGATGTACTTCAGACTCTTGTGATCTGTGAAAATCTCGATTTTCACCTCATAGAGATAGTGGTGCTAGATCTTCAAAGCGAAGACAATTACCACCAACTCCAAGTCATGGATGGAGTAATTCCACTCATGCGGCCTCAACTGACGTGGTTCATAAACAATCATGTGACCTTGTTGCATCAGAACCGCTCCTAAATCCTTATTTGAAGCATCAGTATGTACTGCAAAATCCTGAATTTCTGAAGGAAGTGCAGGAATATGTACAGTCATCAATCTTTCCTTCAATATCCTAAAGGCCTGCTCGCATGAATCATTCCAAATGAAAGGAATTCTCTTCTGTGTCAATCGTGTCAAGGGAAGAACAACTTGGGGAAAACTACTGACTAAGCGTCTGTAATAACCTGCTAGTCCAAGGAAGCTCTGAATCTGAGTGACTGTCTTTGGTTGCTCCGAAGCCATGACTGCCTCAATCTGCGTAGGGTCAACTACGATACCTGCTCCAGAAATGGCATGCCCAAATAATGAGACATGGGATAATTAGAACTCACATTTGCTCAACTTGATATACAACTTGTACTCTTGAAGTATGTCAAAGACTATCTTTAGATCATTTGCATGATTCCATTTATTTCAAGAATATATCAGAACATCATTGATTGGATCCCTATTCATTTCGGGAATATATCAACACATCGTCAACCCATACAATCACAAACTCATCCAAGTATGGACGGAAATCATGTTCATCATGTCTATGAATGTTGCATGTGTATCCATGAGCCCAAACGACATTACAACAAACTCATAATGTCCATATCGAATCCTGAATGATGTTTTTGGAATATTCGACTCTTGAATCCTTAATTGATGGAAGCCAGATCGGGGATCGATCTTTGACATCATCGAAGATCCCTGTAGTTGATCAAACGAATCATCAAAGTGTGACAGAGGATGATGGTTTTTCACCATTTTCTTATTCAGCTGTCTGTAACCAATGCATAATTTCATCGATTCATTCTTCTTTCTGATAAAGTTAACAAAAGTACCTCAAGGTGAAGTGTTTGGCCTTACAAAACCTACGTCAACTAACTCCTGCGATTGCATCTTCAGCTCTCTCAACTCAGCTAGTGCCATGCAACATGGAGCCATCGAGATTGGTTGTGTATCTAGTAGTAATGTAATCTCGAACTCAATCTCTTTCTCAAGTGGTAAACTTGACAAATCATTAAAGAATACATTAGGATAATCTGACACTATCGTGATGTCCTGAGCCATCGGCTCTTCCTTAGATGTCTCTCGGACAATATTAAAAATGTGTCGCATCCTCGATCTATGAGTCTCTGATCTCTCAATATTGCGATCTACTCCATTTTGGAATCGTGTAATGTACCCTTAATGGTAAACTCAGGTACATAATCCTGAAGACAACTGTCTTCTTGAAGCAATTAACAAGGTATAATGAGCTGACAGCTAATCCACTCACATAATCATGTCACACTTGTCAAGTTGTTGTAGTAGACAGTCAGTGATCTTCTCATGGTCACCAATCAACATTGGTAATCTTCTGACTATCAGTCTTATACTGAACAACTGGTCACCTGGCCCATAAATGTGACAAGGATGATCTAGGACATCTGCACCTCTACGTACTGAAGTTAGAAATCTCGAAGCTCGTAAATAGCTCTAGAATCAATTAGAAAGGTCGGCTCTAAACGCTATGGTTTTGTGTTAGAACAGATATCCTTAATTACAAGAGTTGATGTCTGCGGATATTATTACAGTGCCTTTTCTCCTCTTGGTATACAATACGGAAATTAGTTGCAATTAGTGACATCTGCGATCGTTGAATTTGAATGTCATATTTCCCTTTCGGACTCGCGACAAGTCAGAGAACTGTCGATATCCGAGAATTAATACGATCGGAACTATAATACTACGAGTGTATGTAGCAGGGTACCACTGTTCTGATACCAAACTGTGAAGCCCTCTCCCTCTCGGATCTGGGATGCTCGTTTACACATCACGCGTAGTATCATGTTCGCTAAAGATCGCATTACAATACTGAAAATTAGGGGGGATTTTTTTCATATTTACTTTATGAATGGCATTCATAATTAACAAATAAGCCAGAGAACTACAATATGTCATCAATCTATTGCATAAATTTCCATAATATTTAACATGTAACAAACGAAACTGCATAATGTACATGCATTCCAATTGTATCGGAAGAGAAAGAAAAGCATATATATAATATTTTGAACAAAACTATAACATACATACCCGATATGTTATACTGCAGAAACTGACGTTCAACTCTCCCAATACCATGATGCAGGTATTTTTCCTGCGATCCATACAATAGGGAGAAAAGAACATCAACAAATGCTGAGTAGATTTTATTAATTAGAAATAATAGGAAGTTTAGTGGCTCCAAAAGAAAGCAAGTAGGTGGTCCAACAATTAGATTTATCGAGCTACTTGGAGAGAAGCTGGTTATCATGTAAAGGTGAAACCCTGACTTACCCATCATACCTCAATTACCCGTATTTCATATTTCATAGAATAGTATAGATAGCATTTTTATATAAATTATAAGATCCATACTTAAGCTATCGCCTTATTTTAAAATTATGCTTCATGCTTGATGGATCTATTTATTGAGGATGATGAGTCTCCTATTTTGATTTTTGTCCTTACCAAATTATATATATAACCGTATATAATTTTCACTCTTCCTTATCATATTTCAAGTTTCAACGATTCGCTAATTCTTGGTTTATTATGATCGAGGTGATACAGATCTCCTTCCAATTTTCATAAGTCATATAGATAAATTTTAGTAAGTGTGGATGATGTGTCTCGTATTCTGATTCTTTCCTTATTGATTTTCTCAAGCTTAGTGGATAGTCTGTGGTCTTGATCTTGATAAGACCTCACACTATGACTCTAAGGTAGTAAGGAAGACTTAGGATTGGGGTGCCTCCGCAGGCATGCGGTGGAGTAAAATGCATCCTAACTAAGTTCCCAACACGTCCACTAGCTATTTCAAACAACTGTGGTAGTAGCTCGTAGTCTGATAAGAATGATTTTCATAAACTGGTCTTTTCTCTTCGTCAGGAATTACTGGCGGAACAGTAATTAGCTCAATGGAAACTAAGCTCAACTACAACCAACTCAACTGTAACCAAGTTCCCATGTAACCAACTCAACTGTAATTCATCTCATTTTTAGCCAAACTCATTTGTGACTCAATCCAATCTCAAATGCAACTCCTCCAGATTTAACTGCAACTTATTCAGATGTAGCTACAGAGGATTCAGATGTATATATAGATGATTCGGATGTAGCATCGCCAAGTCTGTTGGCGAAAAGTAAACAAAACTCAAGCGGTGAGGTAGCCTATAAAAGGCTCTTCTGTCTCGCCCTCAAATTGGAAGTGAGGTCCAATAGAGGGATAGGTATACTCCAAAACTACGCCATTGAGACGAGTGAGAGAGACTCTCTAAAAAAGTCACTCTAAAAGAAAAAAACCGGCCCGACCGGTACGGGCTAACGAGCTCGAAAAACTAAAACCAAGGGTCCTCCAGCCTAGGTACCTTAAAGAACAAGGGTCAGCGGAACTGGTCTTTAAAAGAAAACCTGTGGATCCTAGAGAGGCGTAAAAAATGCGAGCGCTCGCAAAAAAATTTAGAAAAAGACTAGGATCCTAGACCCGTGCACTAAGTGATCATTGCCCTAACTGAGCATCCTAATCTCCCCTCCAGCTGAGGGTCACCGTACCCTCGCACAGTCAGCGTAAAGGTCACCATGACTGGCATTCATAATTATCAATCATTGTTGAATCATCACCACTGTCTTGATTCCTCAACCTTTCTCAATTTTTGTTGCGGTTGACTGTACAGATCTAGGTCTTTTGTCAATAATTCAGTCAATAGTGATTTATAATCAATAGATTATGATTAAAGAATTAATTTATGAAGATGATCGGTCTTTGTAGTCATAGCTTATCATATCTATATTTTTGAGATCATTATATACTCATTGGATGTAATATTTACATGGTTGTTTTATCAGTACATGGGCAAAATTGTAAATCATTACAGTTGAATTCTACATCTCAGTTCAACGGATTTTCTAAATTTCATGCTCAAGTTCTTCACGTAGATTAGCTTACATATTTGCATTTGATCAATACTGGATTATCAATCAGATACATTGTCTCTGCAAGAGGAAATTGAGTGATATATTAAAACTTGACATTAATTTTCTCTGGCACTCACATCAAATTTCACGACATTCGTATCATTTGTACTGGTTCTTAGAACAAATTTTCATCCAGGTGAACCTACTTAGCTACACATGTTCATATACTTTTATATGTTGCTTTTACTCTCTTTGTGAATTGTCGTTATTGCTTTATTACTATTCCAAAAGAAGTCATTATGAATGCTAGAATCAATTCTCTTAAGATCATCATATTTGATCCTATATAAGTAAGATATTAAATCTGGTCAATGTTTGTACACGGGAAAATTAACCAGTGGCATCAAGGAGATTGCATATGATGATTAAGCCATCTTATTCGAGCAGTGTCTCATAGGTAGATAGAAGTCGATCATAATAAGGCCATCCATAGTCTTTTATAAAAATATGGCAGCAGAGTCATATGTTGCAAGGCTTACAATGTTCATATGTGAAGTAAGAGTGTCACTAATTGAACAATCCTCAGCAGATTTTGATTTTGAGCGCATAGCATAGAAGATAGAAGAATATGACCGATTCGAATCTGATCGCCAATAAGAGGAATGAGAAGGCAGACGGAAAGGGAACTAGTCGAAGAACCCTAAGACTAAACCTGCCTCGTTGACATTCTAATCCGGGCTATACTAGAAAAAAGGCTTGAACCCCAGCTCTTATCGACTTTTGTTAGGCCAATTTGACATGGCGTGGACCAAGAGAGGAGTTGGCTATTCAGAAGGTATCACTCCCCGACCCAGTTTACACAAAGTTACAACGGTATAGATAAAAGTGATTACGATTTCTATAGGTGATGGGAATGTAAACTTTCAATAGTGCAACATAATCATAGAATGAACAATCCAAATCTAGCCCTTCATCAAACATTGCTCAAGATGCTTCTTTACTCGGTTGGTTTCCCTGTGTGAAGGGGTGAGATCATGCATTCACCATTATATCTCTAATTATTACGAGTAATGACTAATATGATCCCGGATGCAATCCATTGATGTGCTATTAACGGTATTGATTATAAGAGATTATATTGATATATTACAAAACTCTAATTGAAGTTAGATCATGAATGATAAGAAGAATGCTCCTCTAACATCATGTTCTTTATTTTGAATGTCACTCTTGTTTCCTGTCGATGGTTATTTCTTATAGAGCATACACTTGATGGTAAGGTTGATTGGCTTAAAGAGGGGCTTTCAATAAAAGAATTCTCTTATGCGTATGGAGTTGATTACATTAAAGCCTTTTCTATAGTAACCAGTATGGAGTCTATGTGCACCAAAAGTTAGCTTATTTGTGAGTTTGATATGACCATACTTTCTTATAAGATAATATCAGTTAGGATGTTTTATGTCCCAACCCTTGATACTTAGAAGACTTTTGTAATAAAAAATTTATAGGTTAAGTCATGCATGGAAGGCAACAAGAGGAGGGAGAAAGATTGTACCTTTGATCCTCTAAGTTTGGAGGGATTTTGTGGCTTTATCTAACATACAACAATAGCTAAAATACCTGATGGACAACAACATAAAAAAACTGAATTAGAAACTTCAACATTGACTTTAATGAGAGCAAAGAGGAGAGGGATTTGTACCTTCAGATATCTCCATTTTGGAGGACCAAACTTGCATGCAGCAACCTCTTCTTGACAGGAGCTTCAGTTTATTTAGATCCGGATGTTACAAATATAAAAACCTCTAAGGGAGTTTCATCCTCGAGACTCGAGTCAAGGTTACTTTGTGTTTCGTTTGGATCTCATCTGGCCATAAAAACCTCAAAGGGTTTTGACCACATAGAACCCTCAAAGGGAAAACAAGTCGTGTTCTTTCAATATATATAATTAAATGGGCTTGTTTTGAAAATTACCTGAAAGAGCTGTGGGTATCGTGCCCGCATATCCACTTCTGTCTTCCATGTTGCCTCTTTGACATCATGCCGGTGCCATAGCACCTTTATTAGGAGAATCTCTTTGTTACGAAGCTTTTTTTTCACAACACTATCGAGTATTTGTACTGACCTTCTCTTTGTAAATCAAATTGACTCCACGTCAAGGTTCTCGTAGATGATGACGTGGCGAAGATCATGCGCGTATTTCCTCAGGTTGGATATTATGAAAGACATCATGTATGACTGACAAGAGTTTAAATGATATTGAGGACTAACTAACGGCAACCATATTATTTTCTACACCTTGATAAGCTGGTTGTAGGCAGATCATTTTCAATTACATATGTTGAGGGAATAGTTGTTTTATAAATATAGAGAGTAATTAATAAGTTTTGCTCTTTTCCTGAATCCTTTAGCATAAATTTGAATTAGATCTTTTGAAATTATTCGTATATGTTATTTTCAGACATGTAAAGCAGGTTTGCCAAATTGTTTGGTTTCTAAATATCTTATTTGCTTGATAATATCTATGTGTAGTTTTTGATTTATTTCCACCGTGCTTGATCTTGTGATGCTATCTTCATAGAAATGATCCAATAGAAATATTGGGCCATACAATAACTTTGGGTCGTTCAATAACTAACCCCATCATGCAATCGTCTTGGGACAAGCTTCTAACTTATAGTACAAAATTCTATAAATGAATAAGTACTTCAGGTAAGATGTAAATATCAGACTATGCAACAGACCATCATAGTTTGTGATTCAGAAAAAGAAAAGATTGTTGGTTGTACAACCAAACTTCCATAGGATGTTCATTGTTGTGTTTGAACTCACATGTATCAAGCTTCATTTTTACTCATTGATACCATATCAACGGTATTTTTGAAGGAGGAGTTCATATTTAATATTACCTCAACATTTTTCCTTTTCTTGATGAAATTTCAAATAACAAAAATGATTTGAGAAAAGACAGAGAAAATCTAGCAAATAGTTAAGATAGCTATTTGTTGCTCATGTGTGAGGGTATAACCTAAAACAGATTGAGCGTATATCTATGCATTTTTTTATCTTACGTCAAGATGTTGTTCTCATACATGAATTTGCTTTGCCAAGAGCATCTAACAAACTTCTTTTATCGTATAATAAATCATCATAATGATGGTATTGGCTCATATTTGTTTTCGACCTTTCTATCTATACATTGGATATTTTGGTAAAATTTTATATGAAAGACAAAAATGTATTGTATTATAAAAACATGGAAATTTTTTGGATAGAAAGAAGATGTTCTTTTACTTATGACAACAGAAACTGTTTATACACATGAAAGAATAGCAAGTGTTTTAATCTTTTGAATACAGAGGTCAGATTGATTTGGTAATTGAACGTATGAAAATCTACAGTGGTGATTTATGAAATACTTGATCTGCAATGTTTCCGGTAAATTTTTTAGAACCATACTAAGGAGGGATGCGGGATTGTTTGACTTTATGTCCATTTTGAGGTTACAACAAATCAAAGAGATGATATATGTGATTAGGATTGTCCACATGGTAATTCTCTACTGATGCCCCGTACGGACTTATTAAATTTCCATCTTGGCATCTTCAACATACATGTTCCTTAGGTTATGGTGGAGGCAGTATCATGAGACGACCTTAGGTAGTTCCGGTGGATCTTTACTAGGACGCACATTACTGAAGACAGTGCACTCACCTTAGCTGAGTTGTGGAGCAAATTTTACATGATCGGATAGAGAGTGAACGAGATCGAGCTCCTCGTCGTCATAGTCTCATAGATCATGTAAGTTGATTCTTCTCATTTCTTTAAAATATGCATAGATTGTATTCCTTTGGAATTTAAGTTCATGTATGGAAAGTAGGACAATGCTGTGAAGAAAGGAAGTGTGGATTTCATGGAGTTGTTAACCGCCATGGGCGATCGAAATTATAGAGAGTGAAGTTTTTCTAATATATCCATTGTTTTGTACGCCTTTACAAAAAAATAATGGATAAAATCAAGTATCTTTTGCTTTGGACTTAGGTATATCTGTAGGTGAACCTTGAACAACTACCACTAGTAAAATACACACAACATGCCACAGTAAGATCCCGTCACCAAAATGGCAATTACCGTGACCTAAAATTTTAAGCCACGGTATAAATGCCGTGATTTAAGCCTCCATGTCAAAAGATTTACCGTGGCTAACGATTCAAGCCAATTGTCACAGTAAATTGTCGTGGCCTAAATCCTATAGCCACACTAAATTATCATGGCCTACAAATTTTAGCCATAGCAATGAACCATGGCCTAAAACCACTTATCATAGTCAATTTACCGTAGCCTAAATTAATAGACCACAGTAAATTATCATGGGATAAAAACATTAATCTTGTTCTATATTGCCAAACAATTCGCAATATATAACTCATTACTTTTTGTACTGAAAATATTTAGGAAACTCAAATTTTAGGTGATAAAATATGTATCGTCCGAGATGCATCATTTACATATCCATGGACAAATCTTGTTGTATTATTGGGATTGTATATATCATTTGCAGTGTATACAACTCAATCACAATATTTTTCAGTGCAAAATTGCAATCATGTATATTAGTGTTATTACGTTTCTAATAATGAGAACATAAAAGCATAAAATCATCCATATATATAGTGCTTGGATCATAATTTTCTTCATGCCTATGGGATTTCATCATGGTAAGATTACCGTGATCTGAAAAATTTAGTCATGGTAGTTTAACCGTGGCAAAAAATTACTTCACACAGAAATATTATCGTGGCTAAGAATATTTAGTTGCAGTGATTACCAATGCCATTGATTATAAGAAACGATAAATTACCGTGGGCAAACATTTTAGGCCACGAAAATATTACCGTGGCCTTATTGTGTGGCTAATAAAGAATTTTTTAGTAGTGTACGTGCATTGCTATCAATGCCAACTGAATAAAGAAATCCCTGGACAAAGGTTATCGAGAAATCAGATTGGGGTCCGTGAGATATGCTTCGTGCTATATACTGTTGTAATATATACGTATATATAGTTGAATATTTATTGCGATAATTTATTGAGGAAGGCAATGATGACAAATTATGTTCAATGTAAGAAATTCCATGCGTATGATACTTTCATCTCATTGGTACTACATGAGATGAAGGCTTTATTTTTTCCATTTTACTACACTTTCTTTCTTCTCATAGGACTGACTATGTTAATGGGATGAAATAGATAAGTTTGACATGCATGTTATTCTTTTTCTAAACAAGAACTATGAAACAGAAAAATCTAAGCTTCTGCTGAAATTCTTAACATTCTTATTTTGTGCAGTTTTTTCTCTACTTCTTCACTCTACATTATGACATTGGACAATATGTCACAATATATCGTATATTTAATATCGATGATTTTTTTGTACATATATAAAATCCTTATTCGTTGACTGACTTTTCAAAATAGGTTTTATATGATATAAGATATATATCATCATGTTACCGTTGCGAAGCGCGGGTATGAACACTAGTATAGATAAGAATGAGTCTAAGTAAAGCTCAAAAGAAATGTTAACAAGATTATGAAAGCAATAAACAAATAGATGCTTCAGCTCAAGCATAAGGGAATCGAAGATCAAACTATCTAAGCAATTTTTATATCACTTTTAATAGGCTCAAGAATTTTGTTAAAGCCTCTTGTAATCATGCATGCATCATTGACATGAAATATGGTCATTTCATCTGTGTCCCCGTTATAACTTTTTCAAGTTCAAATGCTAGTACAAACTCCCATATATTAATACATATTACTTTATATTAATACACCTTAATCGATACCGATGCACTCTCTTGTTCATCTCCTTAAGTTAACTCTTGTACAAAACTTGCATTAAAATATCTTTTATATGTCGGTATTATTTTAAGTATTGTGATGGTTCAAGTTTGAATAAGGGTGCATTATGGATCGGATTGGTTCGGATTTTAGCTTAATCCATGTGCAATCCAATCTTAACAGATTTTTATTTTTTCGAATCCAATCCAATCCATGAGATATCTAGATCCAATCTATCATATTACAGATTGGTTCATATTTTTATACTTACAACTTCCTGCTCAATAGTCTACTTTGCATGTTTATACTTTACATCACACTAGCCCTCGAACATTCGAATTATGACTTAAAAATCGATCATATGAATAGAAGTAAAAAAAAGAAAAGAAAAACACATAATCAAGTGAAAGTTGAAGAATTCTAGTAATCCATTATAAAAAGTTGAAGACCACAGAATCAAACTAAAGGATTATATTGAATTTGAAATTTAAGTTTGCTTTAATAAAAATGCATTAGTTTATTTTTTGCAATTGATTTCCACCAAATGATTTCAAAAAAATATAAGCTATCAAATAAGGATACAAAGACAAGTTAGATAAATAAAAAATGTGATATCTATGGTCGGATATTGATGAAGTTGTTGATTAACTTAGAATGTTAAGCTATGCCAAACCCATACACTCCAAGAACATACTTCAATGTTCTATAATATATCATAAAAAATGAGAATCATAGAACAATCATAGTTGATTGAATAAGCAAGACAAAACTAATTTAAATATAGCCTAGAAATTAGGCATGAAAGGAATTGAAATAATGCGTATTTCTTCTTAGATGGGTGTGACGTCTTTGATTATGAATTGATCCACGTTCATCACTAAAATAAGGCTGCAAGTTAGAACAAGTAAAAGGTAAGCATCAAAGGGATCGAAAATATCTAACAAATGTAAGAAGCAACTATCCAAATTCTACTTTGTTTTAACGAAGATAAGAAGAGTAGCAGCATGCAGAGGCAAAATGATATTGCATGGGATGGGGTTATGTTGTTTGTGATGGGCGGTGACATTGCGGGGGTGGGGTTGCGTAATTGTGTTGGAAATGAATAACATTTTGCAAGAGGGAGGCATCATCGAAATGGATTGAGAGGGAATCAAGAGGAATTTTGGCTGCCAATAGTGAAATGAGAGAGCGAGATCTGGGAGAGGAATAACCAAATATGGATTTATAATTTTACAAGTTATAATCATACTTTGTTATTTTAGAAATTTAACACTTGTCTTTCAAGAGAGAAGAAAGGGTGACATCAAGAGGACTTGCATCTACGATTGAAATGGAAAAAAAATCATGAATGATATTGATTGTGTCCATACATAGAGTTCGAAATAGATGCACATAGATATTATGTATGTATGTATGTATGTATCTGCATGCACACATGCATGTTAATGGATTGGATCGGCTTGAATTTTATTAAAGATCTGATCCAATCCATACTCTAATGGATTTCAAAAATTCTGATCCGATCCACTAGAATGATAAAAGTAAAACCAAATCAATCCAATTCATTATCATCAGGTTGGATCGGATAAAGAATTTTATCGGATCCATGTGCTCCCCTAAGTTTCAGTCTATTTTCTATAATTAGGTAATAACCACATCACATTAGGCTCGTGAAAATATAACTAAAACTATCTAAACATCTTAAAGATACACATGCACACCTAATTTATTTATGACACATAACTTAATAATGTCTCAATATGTTTTGGATTTATCGAAAATATACTGCTAAATAATCTCATGCTTAGATTAATCTACCTTTTATATGTTCAAGTTGTACTAATACATAACATCATTGGATATATATATATATATATATAAAGCCATATTTTCTAAACCATTTATTTTTATTATCATTCTTAGCTAGTGAATATTTTTATCACCCTTTCGTTATAAAAAACATCATAAACTAACCTTTGAAGTACACAATGCAATCTTAGAAGTTTATTTTAAGTTTTTTTCATATTCTCGAAGGTCCTCTACATTTAAATATATCATCATCCTTTTGTATCTTCTTTTTGTATCTATATTCCTGAGCTAATAATCCTCAATTTGCTTCTACATTTGAGGATTATTCTTCTGTTAACCTATTCATTACATTAATTTTGCATTATCTTGGGAAGGCTATAACATATTTTGGCATCATCTTTCTTTTACTTAAGGAACATTCTTCATGAAACCATTTTACTCGATTTGCTTTTTGAATAATTATAAAATTAAAAGATTTTTACTCCGTGAATCAAGAAAAGAAAAAGACATTTCTATAAAAAAAGTTGTATTAGAAATGTACCTAACAAATGCACATAAATAGCTCTTGCAAAAGAAAAGGAACTTTTATTAGATGGAATCAACTATTTTGAAGAGAGAGTATCCGAATTAAAAGTTGTACACTCCTTCAAAAGCAAACATAGATAGGAAATTATAGATCTTGCTAAGTGTAATAATGCATCTAGAAACTTCAAAAAGCTAATCAATATCCAAATATCCTTACTATATAAAATAGATTTGAATATGAATCTAAAACTCAATTCGGTGAACATGTGCACCATGTATTTTTTTTATAGTCACGAGGTTAAAGATAGACTAATTTTTAAAGTCACACACTTTTGGAAAACACATAATAACCTACATATGCCCAAGAAGCATGAGTATTCACATCTATATTTGAAAAATATTTTTTCATGGTGGAAAATGGAGAATGCAAGAAAATGAATATTAAAAAGGAAAAAAATAGAGCTGCCATTCATATTTCTCAGTAATTTTTTAAATATCACAATGTATATTCATCAATATATCCCTCCAATATGTCATTCGAATTTCATCAGAAACATATACTCATATGCCCTCCATCTAGAACATGTAATTTTAACAGTATAAATATTGTTGTAATCGACATGTTCTAGATGGAGGGCATATGAGTCTCTGTTTCTGACGAAATTCGAATGACATATAGGAGTGATATATAGATGAATATACATAGTGATATTTAAAAAAAATAAAAATATCGAAAATGAGACGGGAGAGGGGAGGGCAGGGGAAAGGGGGGCAACCCCATTGAACCCTATTAGAAATGCCCAATTGCAAAATCAAGTCTATACGATGCATCTGAACCGAATCTCAAAGACTATATAAGCATCTTCGTAGCGTAATTAAACCTCGAGATACATAAACATGTATTTCCATTGTGACTCTGTTGCGAATTGCGGAAGCAAACACGCACAAACACGATCAAACAAGCAAGACACAAACACAAGGATTTACAAGGTTCACCCGTAAATGGGCTACGTCCTTGGGTGGCGGCGATCAGTTTCACTATATGGAGAAAGTTGTAATACAGAGGGTACTGAGAATGTACAGATATGGGATGAGAAACAGGATCAGAAAATGAGGATGCAGTATCTGCTGGCCCTGGGGCCCCTTTTATACTGCAACAGAAGAATACCATATGTATTCAGCAATCCATCCCAACAGCTCTCAGCCAATCAGAAGACATGACACAGATCAGACATGTCAGCAGTCCTGGCCCAACAGCTCTCAGCCAATCAGAAGACAGGACACAGATCAGACATGTCAGCAGTCCTGGCCCAACAGCTCTCAGCCAATCAGAAGGCATGACACAGATCAGACTTGTCAGCAATCCTGGCCCAACAGCTCTCAGCCAATCAGAAGGCAGGGCACAGATCAGCCACATCAGCAGTCCAATAAGTGGTTAGGATTCAAGTCAAATTAACAATCTCCACCTTGAATTGAATCCTCATATAGTAGAATGAACCACTACTATTACTCCATCATGAGTTGAATTCTCCACTAGCAGAATTAACCACTGCTAGACTCCACCGGGGTTGAATTCTCATATAGTAGAATTACCCACTACTATACTCCTCCATGGATTGAATTCTCCACTAGCAGAATTAACCACTGCTAGACTCCACCAGGGTTGAATTCTCATATAGTAGAATTACCCACTACTATAATTCACCACTTAAAATTCAGATAACAGGAATCAAGGAATTATAAACAATATTCACCTTGAAATTTTCCTCAGAGAAGCTTCGCCAAGCTTCACCGCGCCGCCGCCAGCCCCTCCTTGGGGCTACTGCCAACTGCTGACATTGAGCAAGTCCAAACGATGCTTGAACTTACTCCCAGGAACTGTAGACCCTTGCAAGACATATAAGGTCTTCTGCTTGTTGCCCTTGATGACAACAACCCCATCTTTGGCAACATCCATGACTCCACCTTCAGCGTTATACCTGTATCCTTTAGAGTCCAAGACTCCAAGAGATATTAGGTTCTTTCTCAGATCAAGAACATGTCGTACTTCTGTCACAGTCCTCACGACTCCATCATGCATCTTGATCTTCACAGAACCGATCCCTACAATCTTGCACATTGTATTACTCCCTGTAATGACGTTTCCACCATCTATCTTCTTGTAGGTGCAGAACCAATCTTCATTAGGAGTCATATGGTAGGAACAACCTGAATCAAGAATCCATGTGTTATTCGTCGTCTTCTGATCTGTGACGGTGAGAACGAAATCATCTTCAGAATCTCTGCCACTTTGAGCCACTGCAGCAATTGTGGCCTTCTTTGGGCAGTCTTTCTTCCAATGTCCGGGTTCTTTGCAGTAATTGCAGATGTCCCTAGCTATGTAATTCTTGGACCTCTGCTTTCCGTTCTTTGTGTAGTCAGAACCGCTGCGACTCTTCTCATGAGTCATAACCAAACCTGCAGCATTAGAGTCTTGCATCCCAATAGCCATATGTCGAAGTTCACGCGTATGCAGACTCGCGCGAACTTCCTCTAAGGTTATGGATTCTCTTCCCACAATAAATGATTGAACAAAATTCTCAAATGATAACGGAAGAGAAACCAATAAAATTAAGGCAGCATCCTCATCTTCAATCTTAACATCTACGTTTCTTAAATCCATCAATAATGTATTTAAGCGATCTAGATGTTCTTTAAGAGATGTACCTTCATGCATGCGGAGAGAGAACAGACGTTGCTTCAAGAGCAACTTGTTGGTAAGAGACTTCGTCATATATAGACTTTCCAATCTCAACCACAGACCGGCCGCGGAATCCTCATCAGCAACCTCCGCGATAATCTCGTCCGCCAAACACAGCATGATCGCCGAGTGCGCCTTCTCTTCCTGCACCATCAACTCGGACGGCTCGAGTGCCTTAGCCCGCTCTTGATCTAACGGTGCCCAGATACCCTGCTGCTTCAGAAGGGCGCGCATCTTGATCTGCCATAGACTGAATCCATTCTTCCCCGTGAACTTCTCGATCTTCAGATTGTGTGATGACATCTTGCTGGATGATCCTGATGGAACCCGAAGCTCTGATACCAGTTTGTTGCGAATCGCGGAAGCAAACACGCACAAACACGATCAAACAAGCAAGACACAAACACAAGGATTTATAAGGTTCACCCGTAAATGGGCTACGTCCTTGGGCGGCGGCGATCAGTTTCACTATATGGAGAAAGTTGTAATACAGAGGGTACTGAGAAGGTACAGATATGGGATGAGAAACAGGATCAGAAAATGAGGATGCAGTATTTGCTGGCCCTGGGGCCCCTTTTATACTGCAACAGAACAATACCATATGTATTCAGCAATCCATCCCAACAGCTCTCAGCCAATCAGAAGACAGGACACAGATCAGACATGTCAGCAGTCCTGGCCCAACAGCTCTCAGCCAATCAGAAGACAGGACACAGATCAGACATGTCAGCAGTCCTGGCCCAACAGCTCTCAGCTAATCAGAAGGCAGGACACAGATCAGACTTGTCAGCAGTCCTGGCCCAACAGCTCTCAGCTAATCAGAAGGCAGGACACAGATCAGACTTGTCAGCAATCCTGGCCCAACAGCTCTCAGCCAATCAGAAGGCAGGGCACAGATCAGCCACATCAGCAGTCCAATAAGTGGTTAGGATTCAAGTCAAATTAACAGACTCCAATTTTCGTAATATCTATTGTGTGTTTTGACTTAGTAAAGTATCTTTTGTATTAAAAACATATGGTATGAGGGAAACAAGACCTTGTGCTTGATATTCTTCGTAGTCAGGTATAAATTATTGTAAATATTATGGTATCTTTTTTTCTTCTTTCATTTAATGTATCATAATACAAAGTATAAGTTATATATTTATATTAGGAAAAACGGGGATGCCCTCGCCTCATTTTTCAATATTTTTTTTTCAAAAATAAAGCCATGTATTTTGTTGGAATTAACTTTGTTGGGATATTTTGATGCAATTTGATGGTCATTATCAAGTTGTATTAATGTATCTCAATTCATGAAATTCAATGTTTCAACCCTGTGGGGTGCTATTTAGTCACACGTCGTGGAGAGTCAAAACTGTCACTTGATTTTTATATGAGAAATCCTAAGACCAGTCTGGAAACAGTCTGGAGAAGACTATGGACCACGACGCATGCGCGCCCGCGCCACGCCGGGCTCAAGCGCGGGCGCAGACTCGGGCGCATGGTCGGGCTCAGGCGCGGGCGCGGGCTCGGGCTCGGGCGCATGCACGGGCTCGGGCGCGGGCGCGGGCTCGGGCGCGGGCTACATGTATTCATTAAATGAATAATTTTCTTATCATTAATGATCTGGATACAAACATATATTGATTTAAACTGTAAACATGTTGATAATCAGATTCATGTATGTATCTTGATGTCTTTTTTAACACAATCTTAGAGAGACATATCTATAACATGATAAGAAAAATGATGGATCTGAGGTTTCGGTCGCGTGTGGATTTCACGGGTATGCCAGAGAAATTCGAGGGCCAAAATTTTAAGCGGGGGCAACAACGCATGAAAATCTGGCTGGCCATGATTGGCCTGATTTCGGTTCTGGAAATCGAATGCCCGAAGTTATCTGAGCAGAATCCAGATCCAGATGTGGTTAAGATGGCGAGTGCGTGGAAAGAACATGACTGTCTGTGTCATGGGTGCATTCTTACTCCACTATCGAACGTTCTTTTTGATGTTTATGGTGCGTCCACCAAGATTGCTAATGATATGTGGGAGGAACTAGATAAGTAATACAACACAGAGGATCCGGGTATTGAAAAATACTCAGTATCCAATTTCCTGAAGTTTCAGATGATTGAGGGTGAATCGGTTTCTGAACATGCTCATGAGTTTCTGTTATTGCTCCACGGTTTAGCTCAGGGGAAAACGAAACTTCCTAAAAAGTTTCATGTAATGTCAATCATTTAGAAATTTCCCAATTCCTGGGAAGATTTCGGGATGTCCCTAAAGCACGGGAAATGGAAAATTTCTCTGGATGATTTAATGCTCTCAATAGCTATTGAAGAAGAGCATATGAAACAAAAACCCATGATGCATGTTGGCGTGAACCCTAAGGTCAATGTAATAACCTCAAAGGGAGATAATGCTAAAGGAAAAAATAAGAAACTGAAAGCCAAGGGTAAAAATCCAGAAAAAACCAAAGAACAAACCTTGTTGGCAGTGTGAACAGGTTGGACACTGGAAGAAGGATTGCCCTTCTCTAAAGACCCAACAGAAGTCTACAGATGTCATTCCTCAAGCTCCTGTGCTCACTGAGGGACGCGGGCCCGGTGAGGGGTATGCCTCAGTGAACCCTGAACTCTATATAGTAAACAAGCTTAATGAGTGGCTTGTTGATACTGGTGCAAATGTATACATTATACTGACATGACCTTCTTTGTGTATTATCAGGCTTCAGCCGGTGGAACAGTAATGATGGGGAACAGATCTGCAGCCAAGGTGCTTGGGTCTGGACGAGTCGAGTTGAGATTCTCAACTGGACGAGTTTGGACTTTGCACAGGGTGACTACACGTTCCAGATATCAAGAAGAATGTCTTGTCTGGTTCTTTATTAGTTAAAGAGGGATTTCAATTAGACTTTAAATGTGATAAAGTAGTTTTTCCGAGACATGGTGTTTTCTTTAGCAAAGGATATTTGGTTGATCATGATCTTTTATTTAGAATCAGATGTGACATTGATAACTCAGTTAATAATATTTTTGGTTTTGATTCCTCTATTTGTGTTGTTTCAAATATTGAATCTATTGATTTATGGCATGGTAGGCTAAGACATGTGAATCTCAATTCTATGAAAAGAATGATGAAACTTGACATGATTCCTGATTATACTACAGACAAACTCACTAAATGTGTATATCGTTATTCTAATAACACTTGCAATTGGTTGTATATGTATTAGAAGATTATAAAATTTGATTTTAAGGTTTAATAGTCATCCATATTGATATTAATGCAATTGTTGCAACAATCTCTGTTGGATAGATGGACTTGTTATTTTCACCGGGAGAGCCCTTAGTCTTAGAGAATGTCTCTATGACCTAGATATTAGAATACACTCATTGTTTATTTCTAAATGTTGGAAATATACATGATTCTGTAATGGACCTACCATAAAGAGTTATGATGGAGATATTTCAGATAGTAATCTAAAATCTAGTGGACTCTACTAAATTAGAAAATTAATGAATGGTTCATTACTATTTCTGATACTGAAAATTAAACTTTAAAAGATCAACATGAGGATAAAGATCATTTAACAATGATCTGGCATCAAGCCTTGGACATATGTCTATTGATGATATCAATATACTAGTGAGAGATGGAACTTTAGATTGTCTGAAAAATTCATATCTCACATACTTATGAATATTGTATTCAAAGTAGAAAATGACCAATGCACCCTTCTCTGAGAATGGTGTAAGATGTCGAGGTATTCAAGATCTCATACATATTGATATATGTAGATAATCTATATCATAATAAACATTATGGATATGTGATATCCATTGGTGATTATTTATGATATGAGATTTCTTCCCTTCACCTTAGAAAGCTTTGAAATGTTCAAATATTTCACAATTTTGGTTTAGAACCAAAGTTTGAAGGAAGATGAAATGAATTTGATCTAATCTAGGTAGCTTGTACCTATTAGATGAATTCAGGGAATGCCTTATGGAGATATGAATATCATTCCTATCTCAATCCTCCTAATGCACCTAAACTCAATAGAGTTGTAGGGAGATAAAAATTTTATCATGTGTGACATGATTTGATCAATGATGAATCTTAGCATAATCTCCTCTTAGTTTCCATGGTATATATGCAGTAGAGACTGCAATATATATCCTCAATAAGGTTCCAAGCAAGTAAGCTGGAATTTAGCACCTGAGAGTGCTACTTCATTAGGAAAATTAAAGATGGTATTGGATTCCTACTATATGACCTTGAGATTCTTAAAAGATCTCATCTCTGAAAATGTGATTCTTAGAATATGAGACTCTTAAGAATCAAGACGGAAATGAAGTAAAGGAACTCATTTAATCTATAACGAGGCTCCTGAAATTGAAAACTAAAAGAACAATTAAAGATGAAACACTAATACCTCTTCAAATTAAGTTTGAGGATGGATTCCATGTGTCAGTTGAGTCTGACAATGATCTGACTTCATGTGATGAAGCTTCCGAAGATCATAGCAAGGAAAGATAGATGTCAGCAATAAAGTCTAAAGTAGACTTCATATACAAATGTTGTATATGGACCCTCGAGGATCCACCTATATGGGTAAGAACTATTAAGGTGTAATTGGATATTCAAAGAAAAGAGGGGACCTGATGAGAAGGTAGAGACCTTCAAAGCACGGCTCGTAGCCATGAGCTACAAATCGAAGAGAAGACATTGCTTACAATAAGACTTGCTCATCAGTGGCCATGCTTAAACCCATCAGAATATTGCTAACTATAGAAACACAACTTGACTTTGACATCTTCAAGATGAAAGTCAATATTGCATTCCTATATGAATACTCCTCGAAAATATTCACATGAAGTAGCCCCATTGGATTTCCCTCGGATCACATTGCTCATCTCTTTCTCTCCCACCATTGGATCTCCCTCAGATCACATCATATCCGCTCATTCGTGCCTTGATCTATGCCGCTGGATCATATCCTAAGATCTAATCAGAACCTTCCACTAACGCCCTCGTCCAAGCCGTTGGATCACTAGATCCAACGGCTGCTGCCCATCGTCTACCTCCGACCCCAGCCGTTATGCCTCTCCGCCCTGCCTTGCCCTTCCATTTTTAGCCACTCCGTCCGACACTCTCCCATCGACCTAACGGATCCTCCACGTAGCCCACTCTTCCGCCTCCCTTGCGTAACCCCCAACTCTCCCTGCCATTACTCTCAGCCTTCACTACATCCATTCAAACAACCCTCCCCCGCCACGTAACCGCCGGATGTCCTCCACCTATTAAAGCCGTTGCCTGCTTCCTACACCCTTGTCCACCATTTTAGGCAGTAGCCAGCCTTCCCTCGCCCCTCCGGTGACAGCGGAGGGGCGAATCTTCATGGTGACGATGACTTTTGCCCGGTGTCGACCCACGGCCGCCATGGTTGTGATGCGGTTGGCTCCGCCACCGCTGAGCTCCGAGGCCCGGCTGACCTCGTCGGGCGACGACCGGAGCGCCTCCAAGGTGCTCATCCCAAGCTCCTCCTCCATCGGGTTCCCCTCTCCGACAAGGTATCTCCCTCCCCTTCTTGTTTTCCTATTTCTTCGAATTTTTCCACCGTCCTCATTCGCTGCCACCCTCACCTGACCACCTCACGACATCCGCCCAACCACCGGCATCCTCGCCGACCACCTCTCCTTTCTCTAGAACCCCTCACGCTCCGACCCACTTCTTCACCACCTCGTCGGAGAAGAAGGCATTGTCCATCGCCTCCCGTCACCCCCACGGCCCCCGTCCACCCCATTTCATTCGCACTTCACGTGAACTCGCTTCGGCTATGATTGACATCTGCAGGTACCTCAATGACTGGACCTCGCAACGCCTCGCCGGTCTCAAGGCCCTCATCCGACGACCCTGCTCTTTTTAGCACCTCCAGACAACCACGGTGCTTCACCGCTATTCGAGGACCTCCGCTAGACCTCCAGATCTCTTCCCCGACCTTCGGACTATCCTACGGAGCATGGTTGAGCCAATGGCAGGTCGCCGGAGCCCCGCCTTCTCTGGTGGCCTGTGACGGAGGACGAAGTACAGTTGTCGTTCGATCATCCGGATCGGACGGTTGTGATGATGTCACGTGGACGCCCCAGCCTCACTCCGGTCCAGAAACCTCGGGTCCACCGAGCCACAACCCGAGCCATGACTTCGCGCCACGTGTCCCGAACCAGAGGCGTCTCCCGAGCCTAGCTTCCTCATATGCATGGCACGTGAGGTCCTGGTTAATTTGCATGGAGGAGCCCCGGAATTATTGATAATTGTAGAATGGTCCCCAGGCACGTGCCTCACGTATGTGCCTGGGTAATTTGCAGGGAGATCCTCAAAGTATCCTGAAATTACAAAAATGCCCCGCACATGGAAAAATTACAATGGAGCCAAGGCGGTTTTTGATGTTACATTTAGGTCCCTTTAGGGACCTAAATGTAATATTTATCATTTATTTCTTGCTTTTCTATTACAATTATGCATCTGCATTGTTTTTCCATAACTTGAGCATCGTAGGTCCAAATTGCATGATTTTAGTGTCATTTTGATCCTTGTTTCCTCATCTACATCACATCATATTTAATTTTCTCATCTGCCACTATTTTAAATGAAGTGAATTTGTTTGATAGATGATGACCCTGCTCTCTTGGTCCTTGCTCTGATTTGATGATTGTTCTTCATGTTGTGATTAAAACAACCTTGATTTCCATTTTTATTATGTTGCTCATATTTTTAGGGTATATTTATAATCTTTTGTTTAGAATACATGTAACCTTGTGTAATTATTCATTCATCACTTTATAATTGCATAAAAATCAACTAAAATAGCATGCATCATATTATTGCATTTTAAAATGCATAGTTCATCATGTAGATCTGAAATTGAGAAATAATTCACACATGTGCTTCGTTGATCAAATTCAGTAAATAAATAAGTAGCTGTGTCCTTGTGTTCGACCTTGGTAGACTTGCCAAGTATAAATACTCCACAACATTCAAAGGATTGTGATTTTTGCTGAACCGAATCTGCCTCCTATACTACGACAATTTATTAATTCTTAAAGAGGCAGATTTCACATTCATCAAATGGCGTCGTTGCCGGGGACACGGCTTAATTTAATTAATTATTGAATTTATCTTTGTTGAATAATTTCAAGATTTTTATGTCCTCATTTCATGCATTATTTTTTTCATCATGATTGTTGATTAATTTCCTATGTATTTTTCTAACTTTTCTCTTTTATGGCAGGGCCCGTGAACATCGAGGATGCTTGATCTTCATGGAGGCGTGAAGTCGGGAGCTTCCGTTGAAGAGGCCGCAGAAGAATTGGTGAAGGAAATTCTAGGACCTTTTATCTGTCAGCCTGCATTTGCATACTGTATAAAAAATTTGTTGCATGTGCATATTTATTTCAACAGTCCTCATAAAGGACTTGCATGTTGTAAAAAAAGTAGATTGCTTGATGATCTATCCCCCCCCACACACGTGCACATACACACTCACACCCCCCATCTCCCTTCCCTCTGTATATTTCGCTCTCCCCCCCTCTCTCTGTGTGTATATTTCACCCCCCCCATCTACCCCTAGCAATATGTAGAAATACAACACCCCTCCGCCCTTGTATCATAGTAAAAATACTTCTCAAGATACACCCCCCTAACGCAGGACCTTACTTAGGCTATTTGTAGCCTAAGTATAGGGGGGACCCGACTAGTCATCCATCTCTCGTGTTGTCTTCTTATACTTATGACAAATTTTGGCCAAAGTATAGGGGGACCCTCCTCCTCAGTTCCGCTATATCACCATATATTTGATCAAGCCATGGCTTCATATCACCTATGCTATGAGGACATAGTAAAATTTAAGTATAGGGGGTATACCGTATATTACTGTATATTTACTTTAGCCATAGCTCGTGTTTTTACAACTTTTTGAACAATTTTGTTTTCGGGGTTGGTTTTGGTAAGCCTGTGAACTGAGTTTTGTAAAAAAAAACCTTGTAAATTATTTTCTTAAAAAACGAGGGATTATTTTTTTGTAAATACTCCTTTAAAAAATGAAAAATTAAAAACCTTTCTTTGAATTAAACTCCGACTACTAGGCTTAGTAGACACTTTCAGTGAGGGAACTTCGATCTCCCTTAGCAGAGTGGGTGGTTTAGAGGACACTGTATATGGCTCCGTCCTCAAGTAACGCGGGTTCGTCTATCAGCCCGTACTTACACCCATACTGGCTGAGAGTAGATACTTTTATTTATTTGAGCCTGGGACAGTCATTGTCTCTCTAAAGAATTCAAAAAAAAAGGATAAAGAAATTAAAATCCATAAAAATCTGCAAAAGTCAAAAATCACACAAAAATCACTAACCAAGGAGTTGGTCTATTCCTGACACATTCACATTCACTCAAGGCTTGAGGATTTTGAGGACACTGGATTTCTGTGATCTTGAGAGTTTGAGTTAACATGTCTTAGTCATTAGGGGTTTTAAACTTAAAAATCCACACTTCCCTAGTTTGAAAGATTTGAGCGCTATATTGCACTCTTCATCTCTACCTTCAAAAAGAATATGATCAACACAGTCACTTCCACAACTGCATGATTGATGAGATGAGTTGAGATATCATTTGAGGAACTAGGACTAGATATTGGAGTTTAGACCCGATCTAATGATATTCGAGGATGGGATAAAGTTAATGAAGGTTTCAGAAAAAAATCTGAGTGTCAGCAAAACCCTAGCCAGTATGTGAACAAGATTCATATGCTATCTCTTTGATATTTACCTATGTGCCAGGGTATGATGAAACTTAATGGAAATTGTTGATCAGTGTGCGCCCACTTGTTGTAAAAGCAGTAGAGCTAGCCAACAAAAGAAAAGAAAAGAAATACCAAAAGCTCTATCATCCAAAGTCAAATTACAAATGAGCTTCCACCAATGGCGATCGCTCCCAAATATTTTCAAAGTGTCCACTTGGACCAAGCACTAGTTAGGACCAAGGAGTCGGGCTGACACCACAAAAGGGCTCTGCATCGTAAGCGATACAAGTCGGGGTGTTGAAGGTATCTTAGATACTCATAAAAGACACACCCCGGTGTACTCCCAGAAAAATAAGTGCAGCCGAATCCAACTTTCTTGACGGACACATTGATCAACAATCTAAAAATTTACATGTATTGAGTAAAAAGGCACTCGAGAGGCCCCTTGTTTTAATGTGAGGGAGAGAAAATTAGACGCAATCCTATGGCCTCCATCATCTGACCTCCATCTGCATTTCAAGTCTGACAAACTAATGAGACGGTTGACTGAAGCAAGAATAGACTTCCCTAGTATTGAGGATGAGGTATAGAGGAGAGTCTTTAGGACTGGAACTTTGAGTGATGCCTCGACTCGACTCTCATGAAATGCAGTATACCTAAATTCATATCCTTATATTATATGTACAAAAAGAGAGACTGATAATTATAGAAGTTGGATTCCTTCTGACCAAGGCTTGGTTAAACCCAGAATTTTAGGATCTCTTAAATTAAGGATCTTTGAAAGATCGAGCCTTGAAATCTTCACTTGCACTGTCAGGAATTAATCTGACTCCTTCATTCTTTATATGCTCGAGGACGAGCATGGTTTAAGTATAGGGGTATGACGAATCTCGTATTCATCATGCTAAAATCCACATCTTAAAACCCTGGCTTAATCAATCCAATAAAAATCTCCATTAATTCAGTATTTTTACCCTGTAAAATATTGTGTATAATTAACCTTATTTAATTGTTTTTAATTTCCTTTATTTACTTTGTATTTATTTTATCATCAAAAACCCCTAAAAATTAGGTAGAGTAATTGTCCATAATTCACTAACCATTAAAAAGACTAAAAAAATACAAAAACAACTCAAAAACTGAAAGTCGGTGTTTTTAGCCCTTTAAAAATACCCCAAAAAAATACTTTTTGTACAAATGACCTCTTTTGGTTTTTTGTTCAACATGAAACTTGTAGATCTCGTCGAGACGAGCAACTTTCTTGTTTTATATTTTTCCTAATTTTACCTCTAACTATTTATTCCATATTTATCTTTGTATTTATTCTCTGAATTTTTTGATTGGGCCACGTGGCGCCCTCTGGGCCGCCCATGTGACCCGCTTCCTCATTCGCCACCTGGCTCCCTCTTAGTTGTCTGATCCTCCTAAAATCACCTAGATCCTAGTCGCTCATCGCTCGTCCCATTTTAAGCCGTCAGATCTCTGATGAAATCTGATCTTAGTCGCCCACCCCCTCTCCAATCACAACCCTTTGATCCCCTTCTCATCCTACGCCTACCGTTGTGCCACGCCATCTCTTTCTCTCCCACCATTGGATCTCCCTCAGATCACATCATATCCGCTCATTCGCGCCTTGATCTCCGCCGCTGGATCATATCCTAAGATCTAATCAGAACCTTCCACTAATGCCCTCGTCCAAGCCGTTGGATCGCTAGATCCAATGGCTGCTGCCTATCTTCTACCTCCGACCCCAGCCGTTACACCTCTCCGCCCCGCCTCGCCCTTCCATTTTAAGCCACTCCGTCCGACCCTCTCCCATCAACCTAACGGATCCTCCACGTAGACCACTCCTCCGCCTCTATCGCGTAACCCCCAACTCTCCCCGCCATTACTCTCAGCCTTCACTACCTCCATTCAAACAACCCTCCCCCACCACATAACCACCGGACGTCCTCCGCCTGTTAAAACCATCGCCCGCCTCCTACACCCTTGTCCACCATTTTAGGCAGTAGCCAGCCTTCTGATGAATCTCGGATTCGCCACTCTAAGTCTCATTAATTATGCTCAAGTCCCTCAAAATCAACTGCGTTTCTGCATTTATTTTGCATAATTAGCATTTATGCATGATTTCATAAGAATTGCATTTTAGCATTAATTTCTGCATAAAATAAGAAGCCAAAAATCCAAGCCAAAAATGACCTGTAAATAGCCTAACTTCCCCTATTTTTAAATCCTCCATGCTAACTCCGAATGCCACAAAACCACATCCACTGTGTGCACGTCACTAACAAGAATAAATGAAAAATACAAAAAAAATACTAACCCTGTTAAGTGGACCAAAAACCCAAACCCTAGTTTCAGGATTTTCGGACTAAAAGCCACATATCTTCCCCATCCAGTGTCCTATTTGATCCTACTCACTTTTTAACTAATGCACATTCAATTACCTTCAAAACAAGATCAAGTTCAAGTGAATCGGAGCTCGTATGTGAAAGTTGGGTTTTGGGCCTCTTTTGTACATTATATAATTTAGCAGTTTTCTGACCTATATTTTATGTATAGATTTTCTTAATCCATAAAAATCCAAAAAAAATCGATTAAGGTGTCTTTTATTTGTCTTTGATTTTTCCATATTTTTTTCAGATTTTTATCTTATTTACAAATGACAAAAAATTAGAAAACCAAACATCAAGGTATTCTATGTACATGGGATACCCCAAAAATTCACTTTTTACATTTGACCTATTTTGGTTTTGATATCTTCATGAAAATTTTAGATCTCGTCGAGACGAGCATTTTTCGTGAAGGAACTTTTTTGATCCGAGGATGTTTACTATTTCTTTTTGATTTAACAAATCTTTTATTTTCGGATTTTTCTGGAGCTGACACGTGGCAGCCCCAGAGGCCGCCATGTGTCAGTGATTTTTGGGCTTTTTAAATTTTCATTTTTATATATAAAAAAAGAAGCACCCGCACGTGCGACGCACGTGCCCGGAGCACGTGCCGCTCCCCACTCTCTCACCCCCTCGCCACGTGGCGCGATCTCAACCGTTCGATCTCTCTTTGATCGAACGGTTCCTGCGCATCTCCTACCTCCCGCGCCCCTCGTCCGCAACCACCGCACCTCCCCTCCGTGGATCTCGCCAACCACCCCCCTTCTTCGCCAGTCAACACCAACCACCACCGCCTAACCCATCGTCTTCGCCAACGAACCTCCGTCAACCTCACAACGCCCCGCCTGCTCCCCTACCCTCACCCTATTTAAAGAGCCCCGTCGCCCCCCTGATCGATCATCCGCCGATAGCTCCGGGCTTCAACAAGACGGTGGTGGTGACAATGCCTCCGTACTACGCCGGCGAGATCCAAGGCAGCGACGCCTTGCTGCATGCAACGCTCCTCCGCCGCTAGTACCCTGCTCCGCCTCCTGCGTCGAGCCTACGACACTAACTCCGCCGTCTTCTTCGACAAATACAGCAGCTACGCCTACGACCTTCAACTCCGATTTCACCGTTCTCACCCCCCCGACTTCGTCCTCAACCTTGCGTTCATCGACGACTCACCACCGACGCCCCCCGGCCGTTTGTCGGCCATCGCGACTCCACCGACCTTCGTCTTCACGCGTCTACAACAACTCCAGCAACATCATCCTCCAGCTCGGCCTTCTCCTCCGCCTCCGAGCCACAACGTCATCATCGACCACCTTCAGCTTCTTCATCGCCATTGCCGCCGACTTCATCCACATCATCGAGCATCTCCAGGAGCCGCTCTGCCTCGACCAGAGGGCATCGCCAACCGCCGTGACCTCGGCCGTGCCCTCCGCTACTCCGCCACCAGCACCGCGAGTCGGGCTGCCTCGCCGATGCACTCAGCCACTTGCCACCGGGCGTGACGCCCGAGGCCCCAGCACGCGCGAGGTGCGTGCGTGGGGAACGTTACCTGTACGTCATCCATGTCACGTGCCTGGCACGTGACAAGGGTGAAATTGCAAGGACGCCGCCGGACCTCCGCCGATTTACACATTAGTCCACTTCCAGAGGGCACGTGCCATGCACGTCCCCCTTTGGACATTTTGCAGAAATCACCCCAGATGTATAGGTAATTACATTTATGCCCCCCTCTGCATTGTCTTTATTTATTATTTTCTGCAATCAGACCCATGTGTTCCCCTCTGTCTTGAACCTCTTATCTACATCATTTTATTTATTAAAAATTGGCATTGTATTTCTCAATTAATTCTCTACATTTTGACATACTGTGGGTATTTTTGTGAACAGTGGTTGATTAATAATTAATTGTTTGGTGGAAATTAGCACATTTGCCCAATTTGCTCTCTAAAATTCATAGTTGATTAACCATTGATCTAAAAATCCTCGAAAAATCAAACATTGTAGAGATTATTTTGCTTAACATTGTGCCCAAAAAGATTTGCATTTGCATGCCTAACTTACCTTATAAAAATCATTTTGCATGTTTCAGTGTTTAATTTTTAATAGGTATTAGACTCTACATTTTCAACATTTAGGATTTTTCTAAGATCCATTACCTAGTGATAGATCTTAAATAATTTTGATCCTTGAAAATAAGTAGGTTTAATATTTACTATAATTAAATATTGAAAATCATTCTGTTTGCATTTAAAAATCCATAAAAAATTCATATTCCATCTAAAAATTCCAAAAAAAATAGAACATTCATTTCATTATATTTTACATTGTGGCCAAGTTTCATATTTTTCGGAAATCGTTTGATTGAAATTTACATTTTAGTCCTTAAAATAGGCCAATAATGTATTCTGCATCACTTATTGCATTGAAAATTCCAAAAAAGAAAGACCGCCTCGAAAACCGAACACAAAATTGGATAGACACAACTCTAGGTTGTTTCTTTGCTTCCTTGTGATCGACCTTGGGACTTGCCCAAGTAAAATAAACATAAAACCACTTGAATAAAATTAAGTAATTTTTGTGGTTATTTCTTGACAGTTTCCGATCGCCGCCTACAACGAACGACATTTATTATTTTCACACACGAAGATAAAAACAACATTTTTAACTCGGTGATTTTCGAACTCATCAGATGGCGTCGTTGCCGGGGAGGCAAACAACTTAGATTTTTGTTTTGAAAAATTTCGTTCGGTTTTCCGATTTCGGGTAGTCTGACCCCCGAATTTTTCATTGTAAATCCCATATTTTTTTCAGCATTTATTTTCTTATTTTATCATTTTTTAGTCATTCTCTTACATCTTCTCTCTTATTTTCCTTGCGAGGTACCCGACACACGTGGAGCGGTTTTTCAAGAAACCGACGCATCTTCACCGACATCCGAAGAAGCCGCAATTAATTTAAGATCGAGTCGAGTCGTGAGAGAGCGTAGAGTCTAGGTTTTAAATTTCTGCAAATTTCCATTTCTGCTCATTTACAACGGTGTCCGATTGTACTCTCGCGTGTGTAAAAAGACCTTGAACTCTATTTGTAGTGTGTCGTGTCCTGTTTCACCCTCCGGTGAGGGTGGAGCCCGACTTGAGTGGCGATTAGGATAGACCTGCACATACGGTTCTTAGAGCATTTTTATTTTTTGATTATGCTCGTAGGATTTTAAGTCACACTTCATATTAATCAAGACGCACATAGATCGTTCAACTTAGTCAAATTTAACTCAATTCTTCCCCGCTAATAGAACTTTCTGCTTAGGTGCGGTTTTTCATCGGCTTGCATACATTTAGAGTAATTTTTTAATTCTGTCTAGCATCCCACATGAAGATTGCGAGGATTCACAGTAAGTCTTCTAACTGAGCATCCATCATAGTTTTCCACGTGCATTGGCTTTTCCCGAATTCCTCCCTCTTATTTTATCACATAAATCTAAAGGAAATTGGGACTGGACGGTAGACGTGTATTTATGCTCATTCAAATTCTTCAGTGATCACCTAATTAAATTTGGGACTGCTAACTATAGCCGATCTTAATAACCCATAAAATCAAGAATTTCTGCGGGAGAGCAACCCCGACCTTGGATGATTTTATTTTTCTGAGTGAGCAAGAGACGACACTTAAGGATAGAGCCCAAATCCGAAATCTCAGCTCGCTAAAATTTTGCCAAGATTGATTTATCACCAACTAAAATCAAAAAGATAATAGCCAAGCTCTTACGGCTTCATTGTGTATGTTGGTGAACCCGGGGTTTGAATTGTGTTTGCATTGGTGTGCGTGAACCGATTTCTAGATCAATAGCCGCACATTTGATTTCTCTTGACTATCCCGTGCAATCATCTCTCCTCTTTTCTTAATAATGGAACTCTTGTTCAAAAATTCTCGCAGATCCAACCCCTCGTTCCTTTCAGAAACGACCGAGAATCCATCAGAATTATACTATGAAAACGAATTCGTGTCGGTTAGACCCAAAAACCTCCTCCAAGAGACTCTCAACCACCATCTCTTTTTACCAATCCGATATGCTTCATGAATGACAATCCTCTGTTTTTGGACCTGACCAATCAACAACCGACTGAGGTCTCCACTTCTTCATATATCAATCCTCTCTACGTCGATCATGCAATTCATCCATCATATTCATTGAATATCAATCCATCATTCATGGGAGACGATCACCACATGATTGAAGTGAACACTTCTTCACCTCTTTCATCAACCCCGCCCTGGAGCACTAATGAACAATCATCAGCTTGGATTAACCATGACAACCCCCTCTTCAGACATGACGATCATACAGAGGACTGGACTGACTACATAGAAACACATGAGCCATGTATGCTGACTCCAACATATCAAGATCCGACCACTCAAGATCAAAGGAATAAACTCTACTCGGACCAACTCCACATGTCTGAATCATATGAGCAGCCTCCTTCCATAATTTTTGAGGAGAAATTTCAAAAAAATAAAGATCATATGTCGGACATTCCGAGAAACTCTCCTCTCCGCACATACAAAAAAATGGAAGATGAAATTATTGAACACATACCGACTGCTCCCATTATTTATTATGAACAGAATTTTGAGGATAAAAACAAGATTCGAAGATGGAGGATAGATTTCAAAAATTCACCGATCGAGTAATCGCATTCTAAGGTGGCTCGGATATTAAAATAAATGAGAAAAGGATTGGATCTGAGTTAGAAAATTCTGAGGATATTCAGGGACCTAGGGATGATTCTAACAATACCACTTTTGCATATTATTTCCCTAGAAATGACTATGTCGCTGATCATCACCCTGAACACCAGAACCCCTGCTCATCTGAAGAACACACCACACCCCCACACCACACAGAAAATACTAAAAAATGGAAATATTTGAAAACCACAAAAAAATTGAAAATCTCAAAAATTTCATAAAAATTGAAACTGAAGACGATCTGCGGAATTTGGATCCGACTATACGGGATGCACTGGAAAAACGCTTGATGTTTGAACTTCCCTTTATACAGGCCATTGAACACTTCCCCGACCTTAAAATATTTATAACAGAGAAATTAATGAACAAAAAGTCGGGTAGGATACGAACAAAGACTGAAAGACATATCTTGTCAATGGCCTCCTCCTTGGTGTTGAGGAGAAAAACCAAGAGCCGCATAGTGAAGCGGTTGCTCAGATTTAATTGTGTAATCAAAGATACAATTTTCACCCATGCTCGGATTGATGATGATTCACCAATTAATATCCTCCTGACCTCTGTATTCCATGAACTCAAACTCGGACCGATTCGGAAGATACGAGAGATTGTTCAATTAGCGGACCGATCCATAAAGCGGCCGAGAGGAATCATATCTGTCATCATGAAATTCTAAGGTGCTCCGCTCAAAGTAGAATTCACGATCATTGATATTGAGTATCAAGGAGAATTAACCCAATCTCCAATCATTCTCGGAAAGCCATTCTTGGCATTGACCAAGGCGAGTATTGATTGTGAGACTCGGGAAATCAATTTCACAGCATTGGAAGCACTTAGATCTGACCATATCTTTGAGGAACCACGATCTTCTGAGGCAACCCACGAAGTCCCCGACAACCATAACCATGAAGCGGTAGAAGAGCCCTACCCCGCAGCTACATCTGAGATAGCGGTTGTTGATGAGACTATTGGTTTAGAGAATCTCCCCCCTGCTCCATTCCCAGCCGCTCTCACCATGGAGAATCATGTATATGAATCATATGATCCGGAGACTTATGCATGGGCACACCCTGGGTCAACCTACTCTGACTACATGGATTACATCAACTCGACACAGGAATGCTCCAACATCGAATCAATTGAGAAAAAACATGCAGAGACTCTCCCCACTATTTCAATTCCCGCGGATCTAAAAATAGACAAATCCTTCTACTACGATCCTGAAATATATGCATGGTCACACCCTGGAGCAACATTCTCGGAATATCTTGACCAAATCATCCTAAATCGAGAGTGCTCAAACATTCGGGAGACTAAGAACAAGCACGCAGACCAAGTACCAACCAAGGAGAATTTCAATGACTACTCATCTGGATACTCAAGTGAACCGACACATTCACGACGAAATAAAAAGAGTGTTACCTTTGACCTTTCGGAAGAGGAATCAATTGATGATCCCTCATCAGGTCCGGAAAAGGTAGTCTACATGAGTGAAGTGTGTTCGGCAGCTCTAAAGCCATATCTTCACAAGGATCCAAAATTCAATTCTCGTTAATCAACTCCCGTTCCTAACTATTACTCATCCAAAGCTGATGCTCTTGCACTCTTCAAGTACACTGGAATTATTTCGTATGAGCTGACCGAGACCGGTGCTTCTGAGTATTCATCCGAGGACAAACCGATTGACCCCAAGATGGACGAATTTTGAGGAAGCAACTAAAGAAACAAAAAGACCAGAATACTTGGAGTATGTCCACTTTCAAATACTCCTCCTCTGAGGATAACTCTGATGATGGATATCTTTCACCTGACTCAAACACTTCATCTATTATCCATCATGATTTTTCTGAGGATGACACTGATCATAGTTGGGAATCTTATGCTTCATCTCCATCTCGTCATTACGATCTCCCACCACAGTCTCACAAAAAGATCAGCCGAAAACCGCCTTAATCATCGGCTACCAACCCTCCCTTCCGACCACATCGGTCTCCTTGTGCAGCTTCTTCCTTTACTTACGTCAAGGCCTAAGTATGGGGGGGGGACCGATGTCATCTGTATATACCATCCTTCTCATTATCCTGATCGCTCCATTTCCATCCTTCTTCCATACTTAGGCTGTCCAGAGCCTAAGTATAGGGGGAACCGACATCCACCTGTATATACTCTCCTCATTTACATATCCCCACCGCTTCATTTTTTCATTTTTTTCCACTCCCTTACGCTTAGCCCGAGCTTTGTCTTCCGCTTCTTGTGCTCTGAGGACAAAACACTCGCTAAGTATAGGGGGGTCTGTATATATACTTTGTATATATTTTACCCATATCTCGTACTTTCGCGTAAGTCTATATGTATTTACGGGGTGGGTTACTAACTTGAAAAAAAACAAACAAAACAAACAAGCACACAAAAAGAAAAAAAGGGGGGTTTTCTACTAACACTAACCGTGCCATTTTTTTTTTTGAAAAAATGGCTTCTTATTTGCATCAAAAAAAATATCCCTTGCATAAAATAATGTGTTTGCATTTCATACACCGGCACTTCATCCAACATCACATGCATGTGCATCTGTGAAAAGTCATTGGGTTCTGAACCGAGTTATGAGTAGAAACTGAGAGTGGTCTGGGCTTGACCTTAATCCACCTAATTTTCAGAGGAACTTCATCGAGAAATAGGATTTTAAGAGCTTCAGGTCTTTTGACTTAATTCTTTAAGTTCCACATGACAATGTACAACGTTTGACTCTTAGTGTCTAACCTGATCTCTTCATTCTGGGTACAACTCTGGAATAGAGAATTAATTTGTACTCTCGCACTATGCACTTAGCTCAACTCAGACGGGATGTTGGAAGACTGTGTGAGTCTCTTTTCTGGTAGCGTGGAAATCTAAAGACCGGAGTACGGGTTGAAATAAAGCTTCGGAAAAAGGATGGACGGCTGGGCACAATTTTTTCTAAGACTCCAAAAAATGTACGGAATAAAAAGATTCTATATCCGTAGGGGCACAACAAGATCCAAGCAGAACCACCAAAAATTCCAAATACAAAGAAGCATTCTACCAAATAAAAATCCGGCCAAAAAGGTCCAAGCTTCAAGAACCTGCAGATCTTGGTGGAAACTCGGCTACACTGGCCATCTTCACAAGGAGAGGTGACTACACTGGCCACCCTCCAATTCTTTTCTTCTTCTTCTAACTTCTCCCTCATTCGATTGTGAACACAGCGCGACAGACCTTAGAAGGAAATACCTGACTCCTCGAGGACGAGTTACTGGAGAGGAGAGGAGCATGGTAGTCCGGCATTCTGGATGGGAAGAGCTAAAACCCTTCACACACTTGAGTCGGTTATTCAATATTCATAGGGTATACTTTGGGAAGAGGATTGATCTAAGATGACTTCTGAGCCGAAACAGTGATAATGATGTGTAGAACTTGAGGGCTATTGATTTTAAAATTCTAAGTCTCACAGAAGTTCCGACACATTATTAATCCAAAGGTCGAGTTTAGTTTCACTTTCACCTTCAGTTCATGGTCTTGGTATGGAACCCAGTCTCATTTCACTTCATGGCATTTCTTTTTTATGCTCAGGGACGAGCATGGTTTAAGTATAGGGGGATGATGAATCTCGAATTCACCACTCTAAGTCTCATTAATTAAGCTCAAGTCCCTCAAAATCAACTGCATCTACATTTATTTCACATAACTAGCATTTATGCATGATTTCATAAGAATTGCATTTTTGCATTAATTTCTGCATAAAATAAGAAGCCAAAAATCCAAGCCAAAAATGACCTGTAAATAGCCTAACTTCTCCTATTTTTAACTCCTCCATGCTTACTCCGAATGACACAAAACCACATCCACTGTGTGCAGTCACTAACAAGAATAAATGAAAAATACAAAAAAATACTAACCCTGTTAAGTGGACCAAAAACCCAAACCCTAGTTTCAGGATTTTCGGACTAAAAGCCACATATCTTCCCCATCCAGTGTCCGAATTGATCCTACTCACTTTTTAACTAATGCACATTCAATTACCTTCAAAACAAGATCAATTTAAGTGCTTATTGCTTGCCAAAGATCCTACTTCTACAATTGGTGGGTCACCGGGTTATTCAAATAAGTTGTGTTTTCCGTGGTTTTCCCATGTTACAACTTCCGTACCAATTCGGTCGTCACTATCATCAATATCTGGATCAGTTAAACATTCCATTAGGGAGCCCGGTCTTGACTCTTTCAAGTGAATCGGAGCTCGTATGTGAAAGTTGGGTTTTGGGCCTCTTTTGTACATTGTATATTTTAGCGGTTTTCTGACCTATATTTTATGTATATATTTTCTTAATCCATAAAAATAAAAAAAAATAGATTAAGGTGTCTTTATTTGTCTTTGATTTTTCCATATTTTTTCTGGATTTTTATCTTATTTAAAAATGACAAAAAATTAGAAAATCAAAAATCAAGGTATTCTATGTACATGGGATACCCCAAAAATTCACTTTTTACATTTGACCTATTTTGGTTTTGATGTCTTCATGAAAGTTGTAGATCTCGTTGAGACGAGCATTTTTTGTGAAGGAACTTTTTTGATCCGAGGTCGTTTACTATTTCTTTTTGATTTAACAAATCTTTTATTTTCGGATTTTTCTGGAGCTGACACGTGGCAGCCCCAGAGGCCGCCACATGTCAGTGATTTTTGGGCTTTTTAAATTTTCATTTTTATATAAAAAAAGAAAAGCGCCCGCACGTGCGACGCACGTGCCCCAGGCACGTGCTCCGCACGTGCCGCTCCCCACTCTCTCACCCCCTCACCACGTGGCGCGATCTCAACCGTTCGATCTCTATTTGATCGAACGGTTCCTGCGCATCTCCTACCTCCCGCGCCCCTCGTCCGCAACCACCGCACCTCCCCTCCGCGGTTCTCGCCAACCGCCCCCCTTCTTTACCGGTCAACACCAACCACCACCGCCTAACCCATCGTCTTCGCCAACGAACCTCCGTCAACCTCGCAACGCCCCGCCTGCTCCCCTACCCTCACCCTATTTAAAGAGCCCCGTCGCCCCCCTGATCGATCATCCGCCGATAGCTCCGGGCTTCAACAAGACGGTGGTGGTGACAGCGCCTCCGTACTACGCCGGCGAGATCCAAGGCAGTGACGCCTACTGCATACAGCGCTCCTCCGCCGCTGGTGCCCTGCTCCGCCTCCTGCGTCGAGCCTACGACACCAACTCCGCCGTCTTCTTCGACAACTACAGCAGCTACGCCTACGACCTTCAACTCCGATTTCGCCATTCTCCCCCCCGACTTCGTCCTCAACCTCGCGTTCATCGACGACTCGCCACCGATGCCCCCCGGTCGTTTGTCGGCCATCGCGACTCCACCGACTTTCGTCTTCACGCGTCTACAGCAACTCCAGCAACGTCATCCTCCAGCTTGGCCATCTCCTCCGCCTCCGAGCCACAATGTCATCATCGACCACCTTCAGTTTCTTCATCGCCATTGCCGCCGACTTCATCCACGTCATCCAGCATCTCCAGGAGCCGCTCCGCCTCGACCAAAGGGCCTCACCAACCACCGCGACCTCGGCCGTGCCCTCCGCTACTTCGCCACCAGCACCGCGAGCCGGGCTACCTCGTCGCTGCACTCAGCCACTCGCCACCGGGCGTGACGCCCGAGGCCACAGCACGCGCGAGGTGCATGCGTGGGGAACGCCACCTGTACGTCATCCAGGTCACGAGCCTGGCACGTGACAAGGGTGAAATTGCAAGGACGCCCCCGGACCTCCACCGATTTACACATTAGTCCACTTCCAGAGGGCACGTGCCATGCACGTCCCCCTTTGGACATTTTGCAGAAATCACCCCCGATGTATAGGTAATTACATTTATGCCCCCCTCTGCATTGTCTTTATTTATTATTTATTGCAATCAGACCCCTGTGTTCCCCTTTGTCTTGAACATCTTATCTACATCATTTTATTTATTAAAAAATGGCATTGTGTTTATCAATTAATTCTCTACATTTTGACATACTGTGGGTATTTTTGTGAACAGTGGTTGATTACTAATTAATTGTTTGGTGGAAATTAGCACATTTTGCCCAATTTGCTCTCTAAAATTCATAGTTGATTAACCATTGCTCTAAAAATCCTCGAAAATCAAACATTGTAGAGATTATTTTAATTAACATTGTGCCCAAAAAGATTTGCATTTGCATGCATAAATTACCTTATAAAAATCATTTTGCATATTTCAGTGTTTACTTTTTAATAGGTATTAGACTCTATATTTTCAAGGTTTAGGATTTTTCTAAGATCTATTACCTAGTGATAGATCTTAGATAATTTTGATCCTTGAAAATAAGTAGGTTTAATATTTATTATAATTAAATATTAAAAATCATTATGTTTACATTTAAAAATTCATAAAAAATTCATATTCCATCCAAAAATTCCAAAAAAATTATAGAACATTCATTTCATTATATTTTACATTGTGGCAAAGTTTCATATTTTTCGGAAATCGTTTGATTGAAATTTACATTTTAGTCCCTAAAATAGGCCAATAGTGTATTCCGCATCCCTTATTGCATTGAAAATTCCAAAGAAAAAAGACCGCCTTGAAATCCGAACACGAAATTGGATAGACACAGCTCTAGGTTGTTCCTTTGCTTCCTTGTGATCGACCATGGGACTTGCCCAAGTAAAATAAACATAAAACCACTTGAATAAAATTGAGTAATTTTTGTGGTTATTTCTTGACCGTTTCCGATCGCCGCCTACAACGAAAGACATTTATTATTTTCACACACGAAGATAAAATCAACATTTTTAACTCGGTGATTTTCGGACTCGTCACCTTGCCCCGCCCCTCCGGTGACAGCGTAGGGGCGGATCTTCATGGCGACAATGACTTGTGCCCGGTGTCGACCCACAACCGCCATGGCTGTGTTGCGGTTGGCTCCGCCACTGCTGAGCTCCGAGGCCCGGCTGACCTCGTCGGGCGACGACCGGAGCACCTCCAAGGTGCTCATCCCAAGCTCCTCCTCCATCGGGTTCCCCTCTCCGATGAGGTATCTCTCCCCCCTCTTGTTTTCCTATTTCTTCGAATTTTTCCACCGTCCTCATTCGTTGCCACCCTCACCTGACCACCTCACGACATCCGCCCGACCACCAGCATCCTCGCCGACCACCTCTTCTTTCTCCAGAACCCCTCACGCTCCGACCCACTTCTTCACCACCTCGCCGGAGAAGAAGGCATTGGCCACCGCCTCCCGTCGCCCCCACGGCCTCAGTTCACCCCCATTTCACTCGCACTTCACGTGCACTCGCTTCGGCTATGATTGACATCTGCATGTACCTCAATGACCGGACCTCGCAACGCCTCGCTGGTCTTAAGCTCCTCATCCGACGACCATGCTCTGTCAAGCACCTCCAGACAACCACGGAGCTTCACCGCTATTCGAGGACCTCCGCCAGACCTCCAGATCTCTTCCCTGACCTTCGGACTATCCTACAAAGCACGATTGAGCCAATGGCAGGTCGCCGGATCCCCGCCTTCTCCGGGGGCCTGCGATAGACGATGAAGTACAGTTACCGTCCAATCATCCGGATCAGACGATTGTGATGATGTCACGTGGATGCCCCAGCCTCACTCCGACCTAGAAGCCTCGGGTCCACCGAGCCATGACTTCGCGCCACGTGTCCCGAACCAGAGGCGTCTCCCGAGCCTAGGCTCCTCACAACACGTGAGGTCCTAGGTAATTTGCACGGAGGACCCCGGAATTATTGATAATTGCATAATGGTCCCCAGGCACGTGCCTCACGTGCGTGCCTGGGTAATTTGCAGGGAGGCCCTCCAAGTTTCTTGAAATTACAAAAATGCCCCCGTGCATGGAAAAATTACAATGAGGCCTAGGCAGTTTTGGTATTTATATTTAGGTACCTCCAGGGACCTAAATGTAATATTTATCATTTATTTTCTTGCATTTTTATTACAATTATGCCCCTGCATTGTTTTCTTCATAACGTGAGCATCATAAGTCCAAATTGCATGATTTTAGTGTCGTTTTGATCCTTGTTTCCTCATCTACATCACGACATATTTAATTGTCTCATCTGCCACTATTTTAAATGAAGTGAATTTTTGTGATAGATGATGACCCTGCTCTCTTGGTCCTTACTCTGATTTGATGATTGCTCTTCATGTTGTGATTAAAATGACCCTGATTTCTATTTTTATTATGTTGCTCACATTTTTAGGGCATATTTGTAATCTTTTGTTTAGCATACATGTAACATTGCGTAATTATTCATTCAACACTTTATAATTGCATAAAAATCAACCAAAAAATAGCATGCATCATATTATTACATTTTAAAATGCATAGTTCATCATGTAGACCTGAAATTGAGAAATAATTCACACATTTGCTTCATTGATCAAATTCAGTAAATTAATAAGTAGCTGTGTCCTTCTGTTCGACCTTGGTAGACTTCCAAGTATAAATACTCCACAACATTCAAATGATTGTGGTTTTTGCTGAACCGAATTTACCTCCTATACTACGATAATTTATCAATTCTTAAAGAGGCAGATTTCACGTTCATCAGTACCATGGTTGTCTTAATGATCATACCGTTGTTGATTCAATTATTGAATCATAGAGGCTGGTGCTTGGATGAATATCTAAAGAGTTAGATTGAGGACTCATCATGTACCGTCAAATGATTATTAAGAGAGGATCTCCAGCCTGAGTAGGAGATGGCAATCCTTTCTCATTTAGGCTGATATCTGACCGACCTCTTGATGCAGGTCCTCTGCATGGGAATAAAGATTCGGGGGTGTCAGATTAGTTAGGTCAAAGAGTTGACCTAACGAGATCGAGTTAACCAAAGTTCTATGAAGTATGCTGTCACGATATAGGCACGTATCCTCTGACCGGAGACATATGTGTTACTATATGTCTGAGTATGTATATTTGACAGACCAATAGGTTGATGACCTAATCAAGATCTATACACCGACGCGTTGGTGTGCATACAAGGGCATATGAGTAATACGGTCTCTCAAAGGGATCATACAGGTTCAGTTATTGAACAAGAAGACATGAGCTCACTCATGAGATATTGGGAATAATCAAATTCCGTGCACGGTCATCTTGCTTTGGAAGCTCGACTGAATTTGTATGCTTGATATATACTTTTAGAAAGTATATGATCAACACCTGGGTATGATATATGCTTTTGGAAAGTATATGATCGATACCAACTCCCAATAGTCAAATGAGAAACTTAATGATAAAACTCTGAAGTAGACAGTGTAAAATTTATCTTATACTTCAGGTTTATTCTGAGTCTTCCAGTATGCAGGATGTACAGGTATTGGGAATACCTGAGGGTGATGTTATCATAAACGATTGTATAACAATTACACTTCCATTCCTAGGGAGTGATGAAATCGGTCTCGATTTTAGTAACTCCTCTTGGTAGAGAAGTAATCTGATATTGGTCCAAATATTGGACATTGATCTGAATGTGATTCAGGTGCAATGAGAAGATTAGATTTACGATCTTGATTTAATCAAGCATCTATGGGAGGCCCGAGATCTATATTTGAGATGTGATCTCAATATCCAAGTCACTATATGTGGAACAATACAATCGTCCTCTCCTTATCTCCAAGTATCCGCGGAGAAAGCGTATTATCCTTGAAAGAGTTCAGGATAATTTCATTGTTGATATAAGTATCCGAGCATTGACAAAATGGATAGTTAAATGCGATTTAATTATCATGAATAATATGAATTTGATTCATATTATAAGAAGAGTTATCCTAGACAATTAAATGTGATTTAATTATCAAAGATGTAAATAATGTGAATGTGATTCATATTATTTGGGAACATGAGAATAGAGATCCACTATGATTAAATGTGATTTAATTATCATGGATATTGAATAATATGGATAACACTATCCATATTAATCATATATATATTATAAATGTTATTTATAATATATAAGAGAGAGCTATTTGTAATTTACATTTATCAATTAATTTTTGATGTGAATTGGATTCACATTGAACAATTAAATGAAAATGTAATTTACATTTTATTTTAGGTTGTGAATGTGATTCACAAATTTCCAATTGTAAGATTGCAATATTCACAAAATAATTATGAATTATTTTCATAGAATAATTTACAACAATTGTTGTTGTAAATATTGGAGATACATGGGACATTGTAATCTAGAAAGATTACATGGGATGTCTCCGTCCTAATAGGAGAGGGACGACCACCAATTCCTATTAGGAAAGGGTGGTCGTCCACTCCATGTATATGGAAGGAGGCACTCTCTCTCCCATTATCTCCATATTTGATTGATTTATTGTGGGATTAAATCATATTGATTTATCAATATATATATATTTAATCTAAATTAAATTAATTGTTGTTGGTTTTTTTACCAACAAAGATCTTGACGATTAAAAGAAACACAAATCAATAAGAGCCATTAGATTTGTATTGCCCATGGATTGAGATCCATGGATCCCAAAATATTATAAATAGAAGTGCACCCCTTGCTCTTCACATGCTAATGAGAACATAAGTCTCTCTCTCTTTCTCCCTCTTTCTCTCTACACACCCTCTCTCTCTCATATGTCCGTCCACATGGATGCCCTAGAGAGAGTCTCATCGCCGCGGTGTCGTCGTTATGCCGTCTGATTGTTTGCTCATGGATCTCCGTCTCCTTCGACGCGCCTCGCTCGTGAAGACGACATCGTATCTCGTGTGTCGAGATCAGGAGATCCACCGCCTGGATCATCAACATGGATTGCGATAAGCATGCATTTCATCAACACGCTCGCAAGCGTCTCCTCTGTCAGATCGGACTTGAGACAGGAGGTCTCTTCATTTAGAGACTCGATGGTAACCACGCTTCAAGAGGTAACCCTAATACTTGTTTGTGGTTTAGATGAAACGATCCAAGAAGTGTTCTTGGATCATGTGGTTTCATCGCATGAATTTTTTTTTAAACTTCCGCTACCTAGAGCAAATAGTGTGACCATTTTCTTTCGATCGCATACGATGCAATCCTCACGCTTCCGTGATGCGCTTAAGGATCTTACCATATCCTTCAGGTTGAGGCCGCTAAGCGAGGGCGAGGAAGGCTAAAAAATGTTGCAATGAGACTATGCAAAGGGATCTTAGTTTTTTAAATCTAAGTCCGAGATTGACCAAAGACAGATCTGAATGAATACAGAGAATCCATTTAGCCGACCCTACTTAATATAGGAAAAGGTTTTGTTGTTGTTGTATAAGATAATGGGAATGAGGGTAACATAAGAATATGCCTCTTACTCTTTCCTCTTTCTCCCGGCTTATACGAATGATAAAATCCTTACTTATGCCTACATGAAAACGCATACTTTTCATCTTGCAAGTAGATGCGAGCTTTTTTAATTTTGGGATCTACATTGCATTTTCTATGCAACTATCCTTTTGTGACTAGCGGTTTCTACAATATTTCGCATGAAACCCTTCATTCCGTTGGAGGGATTATCAAAATTTATCTGTACTTTAATTTAAAGAATATCAACTTCAAGTTGAATTTCATTTTTAATTTCTTATCTAATATATGTGCATTAATATCTTTCTTTTGGAAAGAGCATTGTAAAAGATATTTGATAATGGTTACATAATTAAATATGATATAACAACCAATGATTCCTTGTGATTTTTTCAAGTCTCTCAAATAAAATGTGGTTGATGAAGTTGCAACCTCATGATAATAATAAGTTCTCAATATTTGTTTTCCCCATCTAGTTCGTGGAGGTAACCTTTGTAAATTTTTCCTAGCGTCATTTATCCATATTGAATTTCATTCCATAATATCCCCCACCCCTTCTCGTCTTTCTTCAACTTTTGGTGGCTTTATATATAACTTATTCGCTGTTTCGAATCAAAATGAATCTAACAAGTACCAAACAACTAAGTTCATCAGCTACCTCCTAATTGTGTTTCCAAAGTCAATCAACTTAACAACCATTCAAAAGAAACAATAACAATGATAAACATGTCTAATCCAATGAATTCACTTCACATGTTATTCTAATTTGTAACTCAAAACGTATCAAACCATGTATATATATATTAGGGGAGGGACTTTCAAATAGGACTTGGTCCTTCCATCCTTAAGGAAGGCCAACAATCGTAGTCGTTAGATTCAAATCTAATGCATTATCAATTTATTTGCCCAAGAGGGTATTTTGGTCATCAACTTTTACATTAATTATGCACGTCAATTAATATTTCGAAATACTAAATTTAGCTAGTTTTAGTTTTAGTATTTTTGCAATATCATTTAAAAAATATCTAGTTTTGTGCTGGACGATATTCTCTGGGGCATATGTTTGTATCCTCACACAGTCTTTTGTAGAAATCAAGGTTCCTTTTGTAATGAGTATATGTTTTTTTTATAGAATTCGTTGTGCATTCAAAAAGTCGTCAGGGTTTTGTAAATTTTGCATGGCTTTTTGTAGAATACAATTCATATTAGTAATTAATGTGTCGCTCTTTGTAACGATTGTATGGTTCTTTGTATAATAAAATTTGTATAGTTTTTTTTGTAAAAATTATGGTAGTCATTCACACTTAATTAATGTGAATATACAAACCAAATTTGTATAAAACAAATCTAAATATATAATGCACATCCAAAATGTGTAATGCGCATCAATATATACAAGATTTATAAAAAATTACATTTTTCTTTTGCAACTATTTGATTTGTAAAAGGACATCACAAATATATATAATACATGTCAAAATTGTAAAATACACGTTAATATTGTATAGTACACATCAATATTGTATCAAACTGCGAATCGTTCTTCATATAGGACTGGTTGCAGCACAGTGTACATGCATCGCCATCCGATCTACGTGTTGTCGTTGTCGTTTGCATGAAGGTTTCTTCTCGGATAGCCGCAACATCATTCCATGGTAACTACACGTGCCATCGACTTCTTTCTTACTAATGAGGTCGCGGATGATACTAAAAATCGCTTCAAGTAGCATTCGATCATCATCTTCATAGTTGACGGTGAAGATCGAGATGAAGGCAATGAGGAGGTTGACGATACCTGTGATGACGACGGAGACAAGGTCTGTGATGTGCGCACGACGAAGATGAGCGATGGCAGAGAGACGGGCGAAGCCCAACGTCATCCTCTTCCTCCCACAATGAAGATGAGTGATGGCGGAGAAATGAGGGGAGCCTGGCGTTCTCCTCTTCTTCCCACTTTTTGTGCGAGATGTTGAAATTGAAAGGAAAGATTATGAGAGAGATTAATGAGGAGATAAATTAGGTTATTACATACTATATTTAGATAATGAAGAATGACCAAAAAAGGGTTTTGATTAAATAAATAATAATCATAACATGCTTTTAATAACAACCGACGTATTAAGTATGAACGTATGGGATTGTTGGCCTTCCATAGGGATAGAAGAACCATGTCTCATTTAAAAGATGTTCTATATATATGTATGTATGTATGTTACCCTATGTAGAAAAATTAACTACTAAAAATTATCTTAACTAAGGATCACTTTTAGTACAATGAGGATGTGGATCGATACCGATGAGAGGAATACTAATCAAGTAGTAACTCTACCTATGTGGGATTGTATTGTTTATCTTGTTGACGGTGTTTCCTCGTCTTCGAGCAGGTTGCATGCAAATTGTATCATTCGCATGCACGTGAGATAGAACAAAGTTCAGTTCCCATCAATATCATTGGACATCATCCATGCATCTTAAGGAAAAACTCCCAAACCAACCCTACGAGACAAATTTTAGGCATTATCGTCACAGACCACAGTGTATTTATTAAAAATATTGGGCTCAGAATGTTATTAGAAAGTTTGCACGGTACATGAAGATTTAAGAAAAAATACACCCGCTTTTATGTATCGTAAAGAAAGTCTCTCAAGCCAACCTTTGAAGACAAACTTTAGGCATCATCAGCATGGATTGAATTGTATTTATAAAATATACCAGGATGAGAATGTTAATAGAAAGTTTGTAAATTACATAAAGTTTGAAAAATAAACCTATTTTAATTTATGTTAAAGTCATACTTCTAACTCGGTCCTTGAGATAAACTTTAGGCATCATATGGTATTGTATTTATAATATGGTAAAATGGGGTTGTCCCCTATGGGAGCTAATTTGAGTTCCCGCCTTATTTTTTATTTTTTAAATGAAATATTATAAACTCATCATTATATCATTATATTATGTCATTCAAGTTTCATGCGAAATAGAGATTCCTATGGTCTCTATCCAATCGGGGTCGATTTCAATAATTCTGCAACCGTTAAAAAATAACTGCCTAGATGGAGACCGTAGGAGTCTCTACTTCGCACGAAACTTAAATGACATAATACAAAGATATAAAAGTAAATTTTCACAATTTTGTTTAAAAAAAATAAAAACAACACCAAAATAAGGTGGGAGAGTCATTAAGTTACCTCCCCCACTCCGGCAGCCCCATTTTACCACTTATAATATAGGAGTTTTATCAGTTGTGCCCCTCAGAGATATTGCAATTTCAGTTATGCCTCTCCTTTTTTTGGAATATTAGTTATGCCTCTACATTCTTGTCAAATTCACATTTCTGCCCTTCTGTTAAGGTAAAGTAGGGGTATAACTGATATTACCAAAGGGCATACTTGTGAATATTGCAAGAAGGTAGGGGCACAACTGATATTTAAAAAAAAAGGGCATAACTGAAATTGTAATATCTCAGAGACACAACTGATAAAAACCCTGTAATATATTGTGGTTAGGATGACGTGCGGATGTTAGAGCTGAAGTGCCAACCCCTGCTCTCAAACGGCCGATGGCATCCGGGATGAAAGCGTCGGATATGGCATCTATGCTGGACCTGAAGCCCCATCCAGACGGAGGCTTCTTCTCCGAGACTTTCAGGGACCCCTCCCTTCTCCTCCTCAAGTCCGACCTCCCTCCTCGGTGTAAGCCTTTCGTTTCACCCCTTTTTCAGGGATGCCATGACATGAGCCACTCGCTGGATCTTTCTTCTCATATTCAGCCCATCGTTGTTGGATTTTTTTTCTGTTTGCCCGAAAAGCATTTTTTGAACTTTGGTGAGTGCTTTGCTAAGCTGAGAGTTCTATCAGATGGGTGAGCTGCTAAGCTGGGAATTCAAGAAGTAGAGCTTGGATTCTAATTACCACTAGGAGATTGATCTATACTGGTGTGTACCATCAAGACTATATACAAAGAAGACGTGCATTCCCATCCCACTTCCATTCATACCAGGGGAAAGAGAGGCCTTGCGAGGAGATGCTATTTCTGGTCCTTTTTTTGGACTAGTGTTAGGGATGGAAACAAACATGCCAGACTATAGGGAGTCAAATAGAATCTCAAGGTCCAACTGCAACTATGTCTTTGTTCACCCTCTTACCTTCAGGATGCAGAGTCTCTTATTGATGTCGACTGGCCTACCTCACCCACTATTAAAGAATGCCATCATCACTCTCCCTTGTGTATTGCTCTGGGATAGAGCAAGGGTGTAAGTTAGCTCCCTCAAAGGAACTAGTCTAACAATAGCCGACCGAGGCATCTCTCGCTTACTTCTTATTGATCTTCTCTTCTTCAAGCGAAGACTCGGTTGGAGTTTAAAGTAGTTTTTTTATGACTTGATTCTATCATTGCCTCACACATGTGCGATAGAGGAAGGCCTCTCACACATGGATAGAGACAGGTTGATGGACAAGAGCGAGCTTACAAAGTGACAAGCTAAGGGATGAATGAAAGTAGGGCCCTTAATGAGTAAGACAGATTTGTTACGGGTAAAACTTCGAATTCTAGATGGTACTCCTAATAAATTCTAGATGTAACTCAAAGAGAAAGCCACACGTGTAAGAGGCGAGGATAATTCGGTCAGGACGTATATGGGAAACATTATTCCTCATATATGATGACTGAATTTTTTTGATTAAGTACCGCGACGAAGCCGCCTTCTAAGAGGACATTGAATGTTGTCTGAAAAGGTGCAACTGGTGGCGGTGGCTTGCATGTAAGGTGTCGTTGTAAGAGGTGGCTATATGCTGCAAGACATAACCTACAAAGGTTGTGTATCTCATGCTGCCTTAAAAAACATGGTAATGGAATACATACTTGCACCCACTAAACAATAAACATACGCGATCATCCAAACGTAGTTGATAAGTTTACGATAACACTATCATCCAAATACCTACACTGCATCCAATTAACAATGAACATGTATCTTTGCAACCGAATGAATTCGAACAATAAACAAAGTCATTGAATGTAACATTTAGTTCGTACAGATAACAAAACACTATCGTTGAGTTGATATACAGAACTTTACATTTCATTGAGAATTGTAGGAAAACCACATCAATGTTGCATGTTTCTCCTAAAATATTTCAATTTGATCCCTTTTTTTTCTTCTGGTAGGGCGGCCTCAGTTGTAGGCCGCTCAACAGTAGAAATTTGACGGGTGCCATTGATTAGCGATATCCTTGAAACCTCTTCGTCATCTCTGCTATCCAAGTCTAGGTTTGGTAATGGGGACTGACTAGAGGGCCTAATGTCGGGTATTGTCCTTTCCTTCCTTATAGCGAGTGGTGTCAGAAGAATATCAGATGTCCCGTGTTCATGAAGCCACATCTCGAATCCGATACTAGATGTTGGATGGCGCGTCTACCATCAATTGTGATACATGCTCATCCACTTCCGCAAGACGATCGATTTTGTCAAACGGTGAAATCTACAACATAGTAGAACGTAAATGCATTTTAAAAGATCTATAGGGTGTACCAGAACTAAAATGCATGCAAATTACTTACAACAAAGTCTAGGATACATTCCTGTCCACCGATGAAGCGTCGTACCATAGGTGTTACCGGGTCATGTGATCTACTTGTATGACAACACAACCGTTCATTTTGGACAGTCATCCATCTGTCATGTATGACAACATGATCGATGCCAGTTGCTGGTAATTTTGTGGACTGTGGATACAGAGGAATGCAATGATATTGTAGCATGAGTTATTATGTGGAGAATGCGGTGCATAGTGCTAAGGAATCTTATTTAGCATGTATGTGATATTTTGTTAGTTTGGATTGGATGGCAGACATGTCCACTGTAATGTACTTCGATTCATGACGAGTGGTACAGTACAGAACCGTTCATTTTGGACAGTCATCCATCTGGCACTTTGAAACAGAAACAGTAGTAGGAAATGCTGTTAATCTTCGTATCATGCTTGATGCATTTAATGGAGGTTACGGAATAAGTGTGCATCCATGATCATTTGTAAGCATTGATGATGTGTGGTTAGTTGATTACAGATTAGTTAGTGACTATAGAATGCAGCCTTTTTATTGTCCATACTTGTTGATTTTGATCCATGTATCTAAATCAGCTGGTTCAAAACATGATGATCTATCTTGATATTGCCATACTAGATATTGTGGCGAGGCAACACAGGGAGAAAATGAAGCAGCCATACAATGTGTAAGTAATAAGTGGCAAAGGCATTAGGTGATAAGTGGAGTTGGATTGTAGCCTAGATCGAAATTAACGAGGATCGGATCTGGAACTGTTGCTGTAGAGCTTTTGACAGTAATGGTTGCTCGCTGATGAAATGTTGCAAGGCATAAAAATGAGCAACATTGTGCTAGTCTCGTTAACAAAATGCAACTTGATAATGAAGCATGAGATTGATAGTGAGAAATAAACATTGGTAACTATGTGTAGAGATGTGCAAATGTGCATACACTGGTAACAAAAGAAATAAATGAGGATTTCAACATTGCATGCTGCTAGCAATTGGATCCCATCACAAAGACCAATATTTCCACAGCTGCTATTGCCACGGAAAGGCCCAGAAGAATAGAGATCCTACTAATGGCTAATATTTACTCACTTGATCACACATGCCATATTGTTTTGTGTAGTTTCCATAAGATAATATTTTGACTGTGAATATTCTTTGATGCAAACCGCTTTAACAATGGATTTTGATTCTACCTTATGTGAGGGACACAAAAAGAAAAGAAGATGATTTGATATAGAAATGTGGAATTATGCAAGTGGAAAATGCAGCATGTGATTTTTTTTTGAAAGGAAAAAGGGTGCAAAGCCGTAAAGGCAAGCACCCAAAAAACTTTATATTCACTAGTTAAAGATCATAATTACAAAGACAAAAATCCCGAAGGATTTTGGCATGATGTACAACATTCTCCACATAAAATCTCTCTCTCCTAAATAACGCCCCATTCCTCGCGAGCCATATCGCCCAGAGTATTGCGGCTGTCAGAACCTTTACAGATGTCTATTCATTTCGCGACGTCTCAACTGAAGTCCAGAAAGAATGAAAGTTCTCTGTTGTGACCCCAATGAGAGTTAACACCTTCCAAATCTCTTTTCACCATGGACATGTAAAGAAAAGATGATCAATATCCTCCACATCTTCAGAACAACGATGACACAAATCATCAGAACCATGGAACAAGCTGGCCCTCCGAACACTAGTCGACAACCTTCTCTGCCCATCAACCACATGAAGATTTTGACTCGTCGTGGGATCTTCCACCTCCAAATCTGACCCAACGTTGGCATAGCAATCCCTGGATCAAAAATCAAAGATGTGTATAGAACTTTATAAGCCTTCTTGACCTGGAATTGATCATCCGACCAGGCCCAATGGTCACGCCCATTTGATGGAATTTCCGCCTGAGAGAGCATCTCTCTCAAACATTGTAAATCTAATAAATTCTCATTGGATAACTCTAAAAGGAAAGGAGGTGACCAAGTATCTCCGTTCCAAGCCTCGAATACCCGTAATCTTCGATTTTCAGCCATCCCAAACAACCTCGAAAAATGGTCACAAAGAGTCCCAAGGCCCGACCAATCATCAATCCAAAAAAGAAAGACATCTCCATTACCAAGACATGGTCGCATCGATGAAGAAATCTGAGGAAGGATGGAGCAGATCCCCCGTTAAAAGTTAGGGGGAATAAACACATGGCTAGGTCTCCAGAGGAGGGCACCTGAAATCCCATAGATTTTTCGCAACAAAGAGCAGAGGAGGTCAGGGCTATTGCCCAAAATACGGACTATCTATTTTGCTAGCAGTGCCTTATTCATCGCATCAAGATCAATAACACCTAGCCCACCATCGCCCTCTGAAAGAACCGCAACTTTCCACCCAACCAAGGGCACCCCCTTGGAATCTCCGATTCCATCCCAGAAAAAACGACGTATCAGAGACTCCAAACGTTTGTGAATCCCCACAGGAAGAAGCCTAGATGACATATAAAAGATTGGGATGACAGATAGAACTGTCTTTAAAAGGACCAGTCGTCCCCCCCCAGAGGCAAGAGGCACGCCAACCAGCAAGTCTTCGTTCCATTTGCTCCACCAAGGGCATCCAATCCGATTGTCGGAGTTGTCCATACACCAAAGGTAAGCCCAGATAAACGATAGGCAGTGCCCCACGCTAGGATTGCAATGATAATCCACACTCTACTACTTCCTCATCTACCATGCTAAAAGGGACGAATACAGACTGCATGTCAACCAGCAAGTCTTCGTTCCATATGCTCCACCAAGGGCATCCAATCCGATTGTCGGAGTTGCCTATACACCAAAGGTAAGCCGTAAGCCCAGATAAACGATAGGTAGTGCCCCACCTAGGATTGCATTGATAATCTACACTCCACTACTTCCTCCTCTACAATGCTAAAAGGGACGAATACAAACTTGTCACCATTAATCCTGAGGTCCGAGATCTCTCCAAATAGATCCAACACAGTAGCAATCCCCTTCGCCTCCTGAGCGTCCCCTTCCACAAAAAAAATGTATCATCTGCATACTGAAGTAAAGGAATCGATAAGCCATCTAGTTGATATCTTGCATAGAAGTTCCCCTCTACTGCTCTAAAAACCATTTGTGACAGTGCATCAGCCACTAAGACAAAGAGCAAAGGAGCTAGAGGACACTCTTGCTTGACTTCTCTCTGAGGCTGGAAGAATCCACCTTCCTGTTGCCCATTTATCAAGTCCGAATAAGAGCTTGTAGTTACACATCTCTTCGCCCATTTAATTTACTCATCAGGGAATCCTCGTTTCGAAAGAGATGCCCAACTAAACCTCCAATTGACACAATCATAAGCTTTGGAAAAATCAACTTTCCAAAGCATCCCCTTGCTCTTCTTCCGCTTCCAATCTGCAATAATCTCTGAAGCAATGACTACCCCATCCATCATATGCCTGCCAGAAATGAAAGCAGTATGTGGATTCACAATAACTGATCCCAGTACCTCACGCAGCCAATTCACGAGTACTTTAGCCACGATGAGATAAATTGCATTTGACGGAGCAATAGGTCGAAAATCCTATACGCAGAGAGCCACATCCTTCTTTGGAAGTAGGAAGATAAGCGAGCGATTAAACTGCTCAAACTCCTGATTTTCCCTCCTCAATTCTTCCACCACAACCATCTTATCCTGCTCAACTAGATCCCAAAACTCACAGAAAAAGACTGGAAAACCATCTGGTCCTGGAGATCCATCTGCATTAAGATCAAAAGTAGCTTCTCGAACCTCTGCCGGTGTAAAAACGCGAAGTAATCTGGCCGACTGGACGTCAGAAAGCACATGAATATCCCTACCAACCCACCACCCGCCTCCCGTCTGGATCCTCCTACTTCCCTCTCGAAAGTGATCAACCACGACAGACCCAATGGCGTGCTTCCCTTCTGCCTGGACACCTCCCACCTCAATGGCTCTAATAAAGTTATGCCGCCTCCTTCCACTAGCAACGACATGAAAGAATCGGGTATTCACATCTCCCTCCCTCAACCACGTTTGCCTCGACCTCTTTCTCCACTCTATCTCTCACTTGTGATCCTTCTCTATCAGAATCTTCTGGTTTTCTTCCCTCAAGCTTCTCTCCTCTACCACCAAGTCGCGAGAGTCCTCTAGGGTTTCCAGTCTCACCACCTCTGCCCGGGCCAAGGCCCTCCTCTCCTCCCGAAGTGCCTGAACCTCCCGATGGAAAGACATCAACATTCGCCTCAAGGCCCTGAGGCTAGATGCCATGTCCCGAGATGCAAAACCACTAGTCGGAACCTCCTGCCACCAAGCGATAACTCGATCCTGGAATCCCTCCTTCAAAAGACGAGCATGCTCAAACCTAAATATACTACGATTGTGGCTAGCCTCTCCAGAGTTCCAACATATAGGAGTATGATCCGAATGTGAGCATGGTAGAGAGATAACTGAAGTCAATGGGAAAGACTCCAAGAGCTCCAACGAACCGAGGAAGCGATCCCGACGAGAGCGAGAAGAGGTATTCCTCCAAGTGTAGTGAGAGTTCGACGCATCTAGCACCTCCAACGCAGAGCCACTCACGAACTCTAGAAAATCTGGGGAGCCAGGTTCCAAACCCCCCTCTCACGAGGCATGTCTGTTGCTAAAAGTGTGACATTGAAGTCTCCACCAATGAGCCAAGGAAGCTCAGGGTGCGTAGACCTCACAGAAGCCAGCTCCTTCCAAAGAGGTGAACCATAACCCGCACCATTAGGGCCATTCACCACTGAGAAAAGAAACCGAGCATTGTCCGCCCTACGATGAAGTACCATGGACAACGAGTAGCATGCATGGACCATGTCAACCACCTCCAGCAAGTTACCATCCCACCCTATCAAGATGCCATCGGAAGCTCTGGTCAATGGGACCGCTCTATACTCTGATAATCTGCCCCCAAAGACCATTCTCCATATGATTGTATCCCATACCTCTAGCTTTGTTTCTTGCAGAAAAACTACATCAGCATGCCACTCGCTAAGGAGTGACCCTGCAACTCTTCTTTTCTCAAGCTGTCCGAGCCCCCGTACATTCCATGAAACAACCTTCATTGAGAAACAGAGGGGGATGACCCTGCCAACTCCACTCCCATGCATCTAACCACCCTCTCTCTTAAAGATCCTAGGCTGTAACATCCGGATCCACACAAAACCGAACCCGATCCGATTTGGGTCCAATTAACCTAATAAAGTTGTTGGTCAATGCTAAACAACCTAGATCGATCAATAGATCGCGAATTAAAAGTCATTCGGGCGAAATCAACCAAAAATCGGTCGCACCGTAATGCATGCCGCGAAAAAGCCGCGACGCAAATTCGGAAACCGCGAAACAAACTGAGACCGCCATGAAATCCGATTCGACGAAACAAGACCAACAGAATCGACCGTTCGTCAATCGGAGGTCGTTTGATATTTATAAATCACAAAATTTAACCTTAAATCAAAACCGTATCTCAAAAATGTCGAGCATGCAAACCCGATCGGAAGTATATCTATATTATACTCATATTGATCGTCATTCAGAGACGATCAAAACGAGATATTTTATGTCAAAATCTGAGGCTCGAGGAGCATATGCGGTCAACATTAAGTTGGTTAAATAAATAGAGTTTAAAAAAATAATATATATATATATATATATTAAAGTTCCAGACAGTGCCGTTAAAAAAATTAATTTTTTTATTAAATCTTAATTTCAGCCATTTGGCTTTCCTAATCACTCCACATGTCAATCACAACCTCCTTTCCTTCTCCTGTATATATATCTCCTAAAAACCCCAAATCTCCTTCAAAATTCCAACGAGCCCTCTCCATTTTCTCCTTCAAATGCTCCCAAATTTGCAACCAAAAGTCCTCCCCTCTCCCATAGCCATTCTGCTGGAATCCTTCTGGAAGTTCTGCTGCTCATCCTTGCTTCAAGACCAGCCATTGTTGTAGGGAGCCCCTGTTGAGGCTTCATTTCAGACTTGCTATAGCCTAGAAGCTTTGGAGCTGCTCCAAATCCAAGGAAGGGTGCTGGAATTTTCAAATCTGCAGCTTCTTTACTCCAATTCCAGCAATTTCATGCAAGTTTCTCTTCAAACTTGAAGAGATATGAGGTGCAATCCTTCTTTCTTTTGCTGCCATGCATGTGAAATTCCACTCCTTTTCTTGTTGCACCCAAATTCTGCTCCTGCATGCAAGTATCTTCTTCATTTTGGAGATCCAAATTGAGGCAATCCTTATGTGCAATTCCATCCCATCTTTTGCTGCCCTACCTGTATGATCTAAATTCTTTCCTTTTGTTATCCCCATATGTATTCTTTCAACTCTTAAGTCTCACTTGAGAAAGATACGTCTATCTACATGTTTTAAATCTCAGTTTTTATTTGATTGGTTGGATGGTAGGTTGGATTGCATGTTAAGATCTTCATTGAAAGTCATGCATTTCAAGTAAGATTCCATATTCTAGCATAAAGTGATGTCACCTATCTCAGGATATTTTGCCTTACTATAATATCATATTCTAAGTATATTTTTTTAGAAATCCATTCAACTTATTGCCACAGAAGGCATCTACACGTTTTCCTTCTCAACAAATTTGAGGCAAATATTTCAGAATGGGTGAAACCTATAGCCTTTTCCACATCTTAATAAATAGCATTTTAAGAGACCGCAAATATAGAGTGTTTGCATTAATTATAGGCCCTCACACATTGTTGAAATCTGCCATTTTTTTAATTCCAGTTGTGTGTAATGTGAAATTTGCAACATTTTCATAGTGGACCTTATGATTATCAATATTTAATCATGGCATCATTCCATTGGATTAACTTTTTGGTCAGAGTAAGAAAATATAAAGGCTGGTTTCAGGTACATATATATAACTTAATGGTTGGGTAAGAAAAAAAATAAAGGTCAACACAACTAGACCTAAAAGCATATGGACCTCGTTAAAAAGGAATCCAAGTCAGCATTGAGCTTAATTCAGTACAATGTGTACGTCTCCCAAGAATAGGTTTGTAGGAAACTTAAACGATAAATTCAATTGGATTTTTTTAGCATTCTTTTATTTATAGAGGGCAACTCCAAAACAAAGTAAGGGGAAACCTTTTAGATTATTGGTTTCTAGAGCTATGGGTGAGGCATCTATAAACTAGCGCCATTCAGAATTGATTAGAATAGTAATTGATGGGTTTTGGTGAATCTTAAGGTCTTGATTGGAACATGGTGTATGAGCGAATGGTTGGTGGCAACTTAGCTGATGATTGTCGAGATAGAAATGTAGGTGTAAAGTTAAAGTTTGCATGTAGATAATTCATCGGATTATAGGTGCCTTTCTGTTATATGTTACTTCTGCAAGAATTTCAATGCGGAAGAAATTGTTGGTATAATAGAGCCAATATATCTTTATCATTAAGTGGAGGAAGGCAACATATGGACGATAAGAAACTTTTTGGATTTTCTCTTTTCTATATGCGATAAGAGGTGGAATATTAGTCTGTTGAGACATCTGATAAAATTGTGAATACTGGGAGTCTAACGACCATTGATCATGGAGGTGGTAGCAGGGTAAAATGCGAGAATCACTTTACATTTGATAACTTCCAGTACTCATACACGGATCACTTTAGACATGTCAGACTGTCAACCCGCGATAATGTGAGTTGCATCAGAAATCAAGTGCATCTATTTGGTGGTATATTAGTGACGCTTGATAATTTGCCGGTCATGGTGACCTTTACACATGACTGTGCGAGGGCGCGGTGATCCTCAACTGGACGGGAGATAGGAAACCCAGTTCGGGCAGCGGTCGCCAAGTGCGCGGGTCTAGGAACCCAGTCCCTTCACGGTTTTTACGCGGGCTCGCAGTGTTTTTACGCCTCGTTGGAATCCGACTTTTGACCAGTTTCGTTGACCCTTTGTTTAGGATACCCAGGCGGGGGATCCTCGATTTTAGTTTTTCGTACGAGCTCGTTTGCCCGTTACCGGTCGGGTCAGTTTCTAGAGTGACTTTTCCAGAGAGTCTCTTTCACCCGACTCTCGGACGTAGTTTTGGAGTAAACCTTTCCCTCTATTGGACCACACTTCTAACTAGAGGGCGAGACGGAAGAGCCCTTTTGTAGGCTACCTCACCGCTTGAGTTTTATTACTTTCGCCAGCAGACTTGGCGATTCCACATTCAAATCATCCATGTCTACATCTAAGTCATCTAGGGTTACTTCTGAGACAGTTACAGTTAGGGTTACCTCTGAGACAGTTACAGTTGAGAGTTGAAGGAATTACATTAAAACTTGAGTTGGTTGGAAGTGACTATAATAAAATTTGTTTTGAAATAATATGACTATAATAATATGAGAATACACACACACACACCCATACACTTATAAACAATCAATTACAATATAAATATGTTATATATGGGAAATGTTGGTATAATGGCTGAGCTTGGGAGGTAAATACAAGCAACTTGAAATCTTTTACATTGCATGTATATGTAAATTTTTGTTGTTTATGACTTTCTACTTGTCTCTTTTGCAACCACTTTAAATGCCATTTTTTTAATATAATAATATGATATATGGGTGTAACAGTGCTCGCTGACGCTCCTTCGTTCCTAACATGTTTTGGCAGGCAAGGAGCCTGCTGCTCAGTGGATGTTGATGACATCTGGTGATCGTATATATACCAGAAGGTATGATGTCTTTTGTTTCAGCTTTTGTACTGTTATATTATAGATGTTATTTCCTCTTCAGTCTGATGTTGGGATATGTGAATGTACCTTCAACTTCATGTACATTTTGTAGATTTATATGTGAAAATTAATGAAAAGAAAAGTTGATGGCTCTTGTTGGTGTGTTGTTTTGTCGTGATACAATGTTGCTTGAATGTGAATGTCATATGTAGCTTCAGCGCGAGAAATTTCCCTAAAATCTCACTTAGTGCGATGTCATGTGAATGAAATAATGCGAATGCGGCGTAAACGGGTACCTGGATCCGAGGGGGTTCACATAGGCCCTGCACATCCTTTTCGATGGGGAGCGCCTCCTCTCCAGCTACTGGGGACCTCTCACACATCAACGTTGATGCGTTCACCAGGCTCATACCTGGAATCCCTTCGTAAGAGAACAAACCGTCTTGCTCCAACCCCTCTCCCAACTCGATATGACGTCTCTTTCGACAAAGAAGACGAAGATCCTCCACTGTGGCATCCATACGAAGACAAGGAACCTCTCATCTCCTCATCAACCCTCCCACCTCCCTTCCTTTCCCCCTTCAAGCGCCTTCGACGAGGGGCTCGACCCACCTCAACGTCACTTTGAAAAGTAAACAACCTCCCTTCAACTACTCCACCCTCTACCACTAAGCTCCCAATGGACTGACGGAGGTCCACCACCAACTCCAAAGCACCCCTTGCTTTCTCTTGGGCGATCGACGTCGTGGCCAAACATGTTGGTGAACCAGGCCCATTTTGGACGGAAGTACTCGCCGCCTCCTTTTGAGTCTCATACGTCCTCGAGTCCCCGACCCCTGAGTTCGATATCAAGTTCTGACACGTCAACAAAGAAATTGGTTGATGTTCCAAGTCTGCCCCTTTAGAAAAAGGTAAGTGACCCACGAAAGGCTCAAGTGGAACGTCGTCATGAAGTCCCATATTCAAATACTGAAAATATCCCCGGTTGAGAATCCCCCCCCTCAAGCCATTTGCATTGATGCCATTGTGACAGGAAATCGTGGGCTCCCCATTTACTCCCATTGATGTCGCCTTGGAGTTTGAATTTTCGAAAAAATCTGTGACGATTAATTGCCTGTCCTTCTCCACCACCACCGTCGTCTATGATGGAGTTGCCATTTCCGCCACGAGGGTATCCGACTCCTCGCCGAAGAAGAATGAGGCAGATCTTCCACCATTTGAAGGCCCAAGATAAATCTTGTGCATCCAACTAATAATATCGTCGTAACTGGCACCACGTACGAAGGGCCAGTGATCTCCGCCAGGCCGTCTCCCCACCATCAAAAAAAGAACAAGATGCTCTCCAAATGACGCTAGCACCTCTCGAATGATTTCAAACTTTGTGCACCTCAAAGGAACACCTGATATCTGCAAGCGTCTCGGCACTGCCTGCGTCATCGTGCTATCTCGAAAACGAGTCCTACGCCATGGTCGAACTCAGGATGGTTCGATTTCACCCTTCATTAACAACTCCTCTTGTTCGTTCGAGAGCTCGCGAACACACAACAAGCCCCCATCAAACGTTATCACGTCACCAGCAAAGTTTGAACCGAACAAAAGCTACAGGTCGCTACACGCCATAATGGTGTCACCTTCGTATGCTTCAGACACCAGAAATCCCTCTTTAGGGACCTCTGGAGATGCAACAACCGGCTCAGCCTTCAGCCTCCAATCACCTAGTCGCGAACAGTCTTTTCTCCGATGCCCAGCCTTGTTAAAATGGAAGCACATGAGATCGTCAGTGCACGACTTTGCAAAGTGGCCGGTCTCACCACAAAGAAAGCAGCGCACCAAAATTGAATACTTCTTCTTTCACTCCCTCCTCGAAACCACTGGAGTCCAAGCGCCCTCCCGAGCGGCCTCAACATCCACCATTTCCGCATCTCCCACTATCTTGGTGGCCCTCAACTCACCCTCCTTGCCCCCGCCTGTCCCCGCCTCGGCCACATCAAGCAGGACTTCTTACCCCTCAAGCTCCTCTTCCCTGCGCTCTCCCGACTCCATCCGCCCAAACTTTCCTAATTATTTTGCATCACGTGAATTGGGTAGTACATTATCAGCGATTCAGTGGTTCACCTCCAAGGTGCAATGGCTAACATTTTATTGCTTGCTCAGTCCCTGAAAACCATTGGGTTTGCTCAGTCATCATAAGCACTGTCACTTTTCCTCACTCTACAAACAATGTACTTTTTGTAGAACCTTAGTTGCAAGCTGAATTCACGTCATAATTTCAATTGGTTCGAACCATAACAATGAATATTAATCTTGCCATAGTGGTCATGCCAGGGATGCAAGAAGGCAGAAATGTATGCTGAGATATAAATGCCGAAATTATTTTTTTTGAGGCTCAAAAAAGAGGGAGACACTCAACGGTGTTCGCCCCAATATCTTATAAAAGAAAAGAAGAAAAGAATATTACAAAGAAGGGGAAGAAGGAGAAAAAAGCAGTAGTACACCCGTCAGAGAAATCGAATAAACAACAGTACACCACCACCCCCCAAAAACAAAACCCGCATCCTACGCCGCACACCAGTCATCCAGAAGGCGCGAGGAATGGATAAGAACATTATCCCGGTAGAACCGTTGGCCTGAGACGAGGGCCTCATTCCTTCCCAGCCAAATGCACCACAACCTTGCAATCGGGGCCAAGATGTCCCTCCTAACCCTGTTCCTGTTGCACAATAATATCTCGCAAAAAGCAGACAATTCATACGATCTCGCCCAATCCAGATCATCCCATATCCCTCGGACCATGTGGCAGCCGAAGAATAAGTGATCAATAGTTTCCACCTCCGAATCACAAAGGATACAATTAGTATCGACGTTAACCAAGAATCTAGCACAACGATCACGCGTCAACAACCTCCGTCTGTGAAGAAGCCATAGGAAGAAGCCAATGCGCTCAAGAAGCCTCAGACTCCAAAAAAATCAACAATCGCGCACAAGGATATCGGCCCCGGCCGGAGGGGGCGGAGCCAACGCCCGATACGCCTTTCTCGTGGAAAAAGTGCCGTCCTTGCAAGTCCAGTGATCCAAGCCCTCATTCGGCCGATCTGAGTCACAGATGGCGTCCATAAGAGAAACAAAATCATCAAGTCGTTGGTCCGAGAAATTCGCGAGAAAACGCGGACACTAGCAACCATCCAACCAGCAAGCTGCAACCGAAGCATCTTTGTTAGCCGCTAATGCAAACAATCATGGAAAGCGCTCCATCAAAGAACCTCTTCCCGACCAATCGTCAATCCAAAATTTAAAAGAATCCCCCTTCCCCAGCACCGGCCTAAAGAGCGAAACATTCCTAGCAAAGGCATCCAGCACATTACGCCAAAATGGAGAATGACGACCGACCTCACCCCCCCGCACCATCCCCAACCTCGCTTCTTCCAGGAACTCCCTGAGAACGGAAATGAAGAAGTTATCACCCTGACCCCAAATTCTACTCACCCATTTGAGTAAAAGAGCATCATTAACAACCTCCAGCCTCCGCACACCCAGGCCACCATCCCGCTTGGCCTTAGTAACCTCATCCCAGGCCACAAGATGCAACCCCCTAACCCCCTCCTCCTTCCTTCCCCACAAGAAACGACGCATACAACGCTCAAGTCGCAAACGAATCCCCACTGGCATGCGACGAATCGAGATGAAGTAAATCGGAATAGAGGAAAGCACCGCCTTGAGCAGAACAAGACGACCCCCTCTAGAAAGCAGCGCAGCGTGCCAACCAGCAAGGCGTACTTCCACTCGCTCAACAATCATACGCCAATCCCAAAGCCTGACCCGGCCCACCACCAAAGGCAAGCCAAGGTAATCAATAGGAAGCTCACCTGGAGGAGACCCCAACAACCCGCCGCACTCCGCCGCCTCATCCTGCGACATCCCGAAGGGGATCACCTTGGATTTAGTGCCATTAATCAACAACCCCGATAATTCGCTGAACAAGTCAAGAGTGATCGCCATACCAGAGACCTCAGAAGGGCCGCCCTCAATGAAGCAAATAGTATCATCCGCGAATTGGATTAAGGGCACGCGCAGGCACCCTTGGAAAACCCATTTGACAGCCCAGCCACGATGACACGGTCCACCATACGCGCCAGGACATCCGAAGCCAACACGAAGAGGAGGGGAGCGAGGGGACACCCCTGGCGCACCCCCCTTCTCGGCTGGAAGAAGCCCCCAACCGCCCGCCCATTGATCAGCACAGTGAGGGATACGGTGGTCACACACCGACGCATCCACGCAATCCAGACCTCAGGGAATCCCCGCCTTTTCAAAACAGACCACAAAAACCGCCACTCCAGGTAGTCGTACGCCTTCGCAAAGTCGATCTTCCAAAGAACCCCCTTCTTGTGATCGTTCTTCCAATCCGCGACCAGCTCAGATGCCACCGCGATGCAATCCGAAATATGCCTGCCCCTAATGAAAGCAGCCTGAGCCGGACTACACGAGCAAGCCGTCTGGCTAGGACTTTAGCAACGATAAGATAAATACCATTAGAGATGGAGATAGGACGGTAGTCCTCGATACGTTGCGCCGCCGTGGATTTCGGGATCAAGACAATGTTGGCCCTATTAATCCTGTCAAACCCAGAGTTCCCAACGCAAAATTCGGACACCACCTCATAACATCATTGGCCACCACCTCCCAAAAATCACGATAAAACACCACCGAAAAACCATCCGGGCCCGGGGAAGACTCAGCGTTTAAGTCCCACACGGCCTCCTTTACCTCCTCCAAAGAAATAGGACTAGTCAAGACCCCAGAGTCCGAGGCCGACAAAGAAGGCGCCCCAAGACCCAGCCAACGCTACCTGTGCGGGGAGCGACTCGCCGAGAAGCGCTTGAAGTGATCGACAATGGCGATCCCCATCTCCCTCTCCCCACAAACATGATCACCATTAATAGAAATAACCCGAATCGTGTTAGCGCGCTTTCTGCTGCTAGCCACACGGTGAAAAAAAGCTGTATTGGCATCACCTTCTTTGATCCATTTCATACGCGACCGCTGGCACCACTCAATGTTCCTTTTCTTGTCCTCCGCCGCAACCTGAATTTGTGCAGCGAGTCGCTCATGAAGTTCCTCAGGCAAAAGGTCCCTATCATTCTCCGCCCGATTATGGAGCGCAATGACTTCCTCCGTCGCCGCCCTGGCGGCACCACGCGCCAACCTCGACTCCTTGAATAATGCAAGAACTTTCCGCAAAGACGCAAGCTTCTGATCAAGTCTATGAGCCACAGACCCCTCGAAAGATGCTTGAGCCCAGTGCTCCGTCACCACCTCCTTGAAATTAGCCTCCTGAAGCCAGCATTTCTCGTAGCGAAAGAGGCCCCGTGCCCGATGGCCCTCATCAGACTCCCACATAATAGGAGTGTGATCAGAGAAGGAGCGGGGGTGAGAAGACACCGAGCAGAGAGGGAAGGCCTCCAACAGCTTCCCAGAGGCCAAGAACCGATCGATCCTAGATCGTGTAGAATTATTCCTCCAAGTGTAGGATATATCATGAGGCACCAAGCCCTCCAGAGCAAGCTCATCCAGAATCTCAACAAAATCAAGCGACCCCGGGTCCTGGCCACCCCTGCCCCGGGGGCGATCCGAAGAGTGAAGCGTAACATTGAAATCTCCCCTCAAGAGCCATGGAAGCCCCACGAACGCAGTAGCCGCATCGCGAAGATCTTCCCACAGGTCCTTCCTCAAAATATGACAACATTGACAAGTTGGGGCATATATACAGGAGAAAACAATAGGCACAAGTGAATCAGCCCGGGTCAACACCACCGAAAGCATGTCTTCCCGCCAGAACAGAGGTGAAAGAGAACACCGCAGAACGCCAAGCAATCAAGAATCCCCCCGCCGCCCCAACCGCATCAACCGCCCGGAACTCGTCCAGAGGACCCGCACCAAAAGAGCGCCAAAGAGTATCGTCCACCCCCCTCAATTTCGTTTCTTGAATAAAAGCAATATCACAACCCCAGTCGGAGAGTCGCGAGCCCAAAGAGCGTCGTTTGTCGGCATCCCCAAGGCCCCTAACGTTCCAGGAGAGAACCTTCATTAAAGACCATCAGAGCTACCCCCAAGGACACTGAGACCAGCCGCCTCCGCCATGGCTTCCCGCAGAGTCGCACAGGAATGCTTCACCAATGTACCCGGCCGAGAGCGGTTACGCCTCCGGTATCTTTTCCCCGAGCGTCTGTCTGAGAGCCCCCCCCATCAGTAGCTGCAGCCTCGTCCGAAGAAGCCCCCAAGGGGCAACCAGAAGGAGTCATCACCGACGAACCCCCCTGGTCCACAATAGTGGGGGGAAGGGGGATCAGTCAACTGACGAAGCCAGCGGAGTTGAGCAAAGCACCTCCATATCCGATTGTGTCCCAATTCTTCCATCTGAATCCGGTGGGCCAAATCCGAATGTGAGTCGGGTAGGGTAATCGGGGCACTGGGCAACCACGTCCTCGGCCAAGATCCGAAATTGAGAGACCCGCCAACGCCCAGTTCCCACGACCCGACACAGGACCCGAGAAGCGAAAATGCAAAGCACTAGCCGACAAAACCGGTCGAGAATGAGGAAACGAATCCTCCTCGGACGCCCCCAAATCAAAGAAACCGTCTCTTGCAGACGATAGGCACAATAATCGATGATGCACCTCGAAGGGACAAGAAGAGTCATGCACGGAGGGCGACGCTTCGGAATATCCCCTGAAACGCGCCACCTGGCAGCCAGAAGACGAGGCGACATCCCCAGCCCCCGAGCCCACCGGACCGGCCAACAAAGCCGCCTGATCAGGATCAGCCACCGGCGCCGGCGACGGGACGACGACCGAAAGCTCCACCGGCCAACTTTCAAGGACCTGAAGAAGATCTTGCCAATCGCGTCGCGGAGGAAGCCCTTGCTGCACTCCATGAGAACCCGAGTAACCCTCCAATCCGCATCCGGCGAGAGACCATCATCCACGATCGCTAAAACTTCCCCCCACCATCGGAATGTCTTGCAAAGGCATGGGACAGTCCTAAAGAGGAAGGGAACACCACGAAGCTCCGCAACACAGACCTCAGTGTCTGAGAAAGCACCATCCGCAACGCGAACCAATCTCCAAACAACATCTTCGGTAGCACCATTCCGAATAAGCCTTTCCCGTTGCTCCGGGGATAGGCCATGAACACAGCAGCGAGAAGAATCTAGAACTTGAATATCCCGATTGAAGAGGGGGCCCAGGAAGCCAAGAAGGTGAGATCTGACAGCATCCCAATCCACGCAACTCCGACGGGCAAGCCCCGCAGCCGCGACGCGCCTGCCCTCGCCATGCACACCCTTCCCATGCACCGCCTTCCCATGCACCGCCTTCCCTTGCACCGCCTTCCCATGCACACCCTCTCCATGCATGCCAACCACCAGCGGCGAATCTTCCCCCACTACGTCCACACCTGCCGTGGCAACATTGCCACCCACCTCGACACCCGTACCACGAAGACCATCGCCAGACGAAATGACGCGAGGTTCCACCACCTGAGCAAACGATCGCACCCCCCTCCTAGCAACAGGAACGGAGCAAGTCGGCCGAGAGGCCATCATGCTCCCCGGTTTCCCCGAGAGGGATTTCATCCCGGAAGGTTGAGTGCCGTGACCAAGAGCGAGCCAACACGATGCTTGCCGATGACCCAGCTTCCCACAAGCATAACAACGAGCGGGTAGACGACAAAACGAAGCCACATGACCAAGTTCACCGCATCGAAAGCACCTCTTCCCAGGCTTCTTGTGAGAGACCTGCACCCACTCGTCCTTCGCCTCCCTCCGCTCCTCGCCACCTTCCCCACGCAGCGGAAACCCGACAGCGACCCCGGAAACCACCCCCTTCCCCTTCGCATCAACCCCACCAGGTAGAACACCACCACCTGCACCCGACCTTTCGGACGTCTCCCCGCCTTTCGCCTTCGCTCTCCACCAACGCTCCATCCTCCTTCCCTTCATAAATGCCGAAATTATAAGCAGCAGTTTAAATGGAGATCAATGGTAATGCACCTTTCAAACATAGCATCTATGGTACTCACTCGCGAACCCAAAGATGCACGTCATCTGAGCTATGTAATCAACTTCCTCAAATGGGAGACTTTCTTTTGATGCAATAAAAGATCTAAATGTTAGGGACTGATCGATAACCTAAAGCATGTGTATGTCAACAAAATCAGGATGACATCCCTTGTTGGGTAGTCATCTTTTGGATTCTAAAAAAATTGTCAACAAGAAGACATTGCATGGAAACGAATGAGGGTTTACATGTATGATATAGGGAGAGCAACCATGAAAGAATTGGGTTTACAGATGATCATATAAAGTTGATGTAAAGACGGGATGCATCTTTAACTCCTCTGAGGATTTTGCTGTCTTGTTTATATTGCATCCGGCTTCAGCATATTATTCAAGCTAAAGGTATAAGATAACTACAGCCTAAGAAAATACCTGCATTATTGTGGTAAATCGTTAATAAGTGACAAGTAAAAGTTTGATTGTTTCTAGTGATTCTAAAAGAAGTGGATTTAATTTTCTAGCATGCATCCATAATAGTTCCTTTTGGTTTGGGTTGAAACCTGTCACCATAAATGGCATTTATTCACAAAATCAGTGACTGAAGTCACATTATCTCTCTCTTGAACAAACATAGGCTGGGAGATACTAAGAACAAGCCACTGCATAGTAACAACGATCAAGTTCACCAGATTCTGTGTACAACCCTCACTACTTGTACATGCATATCCATTATTATATCCACAGATGGCCCTCTAAAAGTACACATGTTGAATCCAACCGAAACTTACCTTGTAAATCATCAAGTGGCTCAATCATCCTTTAGCCTTGTGTATATTATTATAGGTAGTAGGTACTTCTACTTGAGATGATTTTTCTTATTTCTGCTCATAGAACCTTCTTCAGGCATAGTGGTTTTGTGCAGAAAACCATAAGAGCAATATAGGAGGTTATTGATAGGAAATGGACTAACATTTGCTCGAAAAGTCAATCTTTCAGGCACATTCTTATTTTTTTCTTTGGAAACATAAATTAACTAGACAGAGATTCTTCAGAGAAGAATGTAACAGCTTAATATAGTTAAGACTTAAATCCATATTATATTTTGGTGTTGTTTTCATGATTTTCTGATGGCATTTCATAAAAACTTTGTGCAGACATGGTCGACCGCTCCGTCAGCACAGCCATTTACTTTCTGCTACCATCGGGAAGTTCTGCATGCCTGCATCGCATTCCATGTGCCGAAACATTTCATTTTTATTCAGGCGATCCCATCACGGTGTGCCTCCTTCCTTCAATATCCCTTTCCAATGAACAGATTTAGATCCACACTATCATTCATCATATCTCTCCAGTTTGACTGCAAAATCTGAACAGGTGTTCGAGTTGCATGAAGATGGATCGATCAAGTTGACCATCCTGGGCATAGACTTTGAGGCTGGCCAGAGGCCACAATACACTGTGCCACCATACACATGGTTTGGCTCCTTCCCAACAGGCGATGTCGAATCCTATTCGTTAAACAATGGTTCTCTTGTCCTTTCACCAACAAGAGACCCCGAGAAACATTTTTCACTTCTTGGAGTGACTTGTGCCCCGGCATTCCAGTTCGAAGACAATGAGTTAGCTATTGCTTCTGAGCTCATCAATTTGGCACCTCATGCTGAGGCCTTCATTCACTACCTCACTCATAGTGCTAACTGCTAAAGCCGAAAGACTAACGAGCCAGCATCCTCTTCATAACTTATCTTCCACTGTTGCTTGCCACAAAAATTCATGTTGGTGTTCAAGAGCCAGTTTGCACTTCATACAAGGTATAGTGGCTATCCTCTCTTGAGCCACCATGATTCACCAGTCATGTTGATTGTTTTTGGGTTTGCTCACTTCGTTTGTCATTGTGACCAATGTTCTATTCTGGTGCCATGGGTGTTGCACATAGTGATAGTTATGGTTTTAGGAAAAGAAATGAGATTGAACACTATTACACATGAGCACATACAACATCATGTAGCATTCATAAAAAAAATGACAGAGCATTCTCCCACTTTAAGTAGGGTCGGCTATATGGATTCTTGCTCAAATCCATTTTTTACGCCATGGAATAATTACTGAATGATGCTGGGAGAAATGCGCTGCTGATTTCACCAATGTGGGAAGATAGAATAAACTAGTAAATAATGAACTTCAATGCTACAAATCAGTCCATTTTAGATTTGCAAATTTCCATCAAATTATTTACAATTTCAAGATGTTATTGCAACCATTGTTTGATCGACACGGACTGTCAATGCCCATTTACCTAAATAGCCTTCTTACGATCATCCTAATTAAGTATTAATTCATAAATTAGTTCATAACTCCAGTTACATCATAAAGGGAGCTGTTCATCCATACTATTCCATTGCGAATAGTAATGGCTGTTCTACTTCAAGGTCCCTCAAATATGAGGCATGTCTATAACCTATATAGGGTGAGAGATCAAGCACTTTCTCCGTTATCTTGCCATTCTGGTGAATCTTTGTCGCCAGCTTCTCCAAAGATGAAGCACTACCGTGGTAGAAAAATTACCATTTCATAGGGATCTCAGCCTTGTAAAAGAACGCATGAAGAGGTGAGAAAACAATGAAAGAGGAACATACCACGGGCCTCATATAGCCTACAATAGCAAGATGTAGTTCTTCACCATAGAAATCCTATCGAAATCATGTAGTAGCCATGGCTCCTTTTAACAAATGTTGAGTTTTCTTTTAGAGACACAAAAAGGTTTCAACAACCTGAGAATCTGTGACTAATTATGTAGGAGCCATGGCTCCTTCTAACAATTTTCTTAAACGTCGGGGGGCTTTATTAGGGTTCCCAGCGGGGAACCCTTTCTATTCCATCGCCCGCCGCCCCAAAGGAATAAGGGAGGTCGGGATATGCTTGGAGAGGCCCGAACCTCACGCATGCGACACCGCCGCATGGGGCTCGCGCCGTCAGGAGGTAGGGTTTCGCGCGAACCCGCAGCCGCCTGCTACGAGGAAGGAGGGATCGATGTCCACGAGGCGGAAGAGGAGATAGCCGCCAGGGTTGGAGGAGCTCCCGCCTAGGCATGGGCATTGGGCTGGGCCGACCCGACCCAGCCCGAAGCCCGGCCCAAGAAACCCGACCCGACCCAAGCCCGAATGAATAATGGGCCGGGCTTGGGCCAAAAATGTAGGCCCAATTTATATTTGGGCCGGGCCCGGGCTTTCCTCGGCCCAGCCCGGCCTAGCCCGCCGGCCCGACCCGAATGTAGGCCCGAAGGCCCAGCCCGGATCTAGGCCCGCAGGTCCGACCCGAAACCAGGCCCGCAATCAGCCCGAGGCCCGCGTCCCTCCAGCACCTACTTCCCGAACCGAAACGGCGAAACCCTTCCCATTTCCCACGCAAACACAACACACGCACCCCGATCCCTCCCCTTCCCTAATCGCCCGTTCGTGTCCAGCCCTAGCACAGCCGCCGGCTGGCCCGCCGCTCCTCTCGATCTCCTCCACAAGACCACAACACCATCGCCTCCCCTCCGTAGGGACACAACATCATCGCCTCGCCTCCACAGAGCCACAACGCCATCGCCGCTCCGCCTCAGTTCGCCTCCTTTGAACCGCCAGTCCCCCACTGCGTCACAGGCCAACAACCATCGCCAACCACCCACTCTCTCCCCGGCCGCAACCCAGCAGGGCACACGGTATGATGACCTATTTCAAATAGCAAAAATAGGGCTAAGGGCCTAAGGATCTGATTGAGGGATTTATATCTCTTGCATTCGAATTTCTATACAGACTTAGTTTGCTATTTCCAATAGGAAAACCATCAGCATCTTGGAAATTGCTAGTCTCCAGACTTATGATTCTATATTTCTATTGATGCTCACATAAAAGCAATATACAGATCCGTACAATTCTTAAGCTTTAATTTTCTGAATTTTGTTATGTTTCAAAACTTGAGTAAAAAACAATGGCATGATTTTACCAATTGCTTTCAAAAAAGACTACTGATCCTAATGCATAAAACAACCGCAATCTAGAAATAAACTAGGCATAACTCGCATTTATCATCCTAGTAGCAAGTGCTGCTTCCTATCTGGTACCATTGTGATATTAAATGTATGTACATATAAAGATTTTTCTCCTGTCAAAGTGCGTAAAGTGACAGAACTCAGGGCAATGTACCTTGTCCAGGCGGGGTTCATTAAGCTAAAATAATATAAACCATCGAGTTTAGTTAATTTATTTTCGAACCTAATAACAATATAATAAAACAGGGACTTTTATGAATACAACCAGAGATAGCAATGCGGTGGGAGGTGGTAGCTATACAGGCAGGTAATGGGCAAGATGCATGGGTGAACAATAAAATATTTGACTGTGAAGGAAAAATATGGAGACGTCGAGCACCACAATATGTTTTTTGTAACAAAATGTCATACCATACGATGAAGCCCATTGAACATAACAGTGTTCAAAAGTTGGTACAATAACTATAAACAAACTGGGTTACAAGCATGTGTTTTTCTTTGAAGAATATGATTTCATTGTTCTCAAAAGTAATCAAATCACAAAATGTGGATTTCTCGCAAAAGGGAAAAGGCCAGATATTAGTGCCAAAGTAGCTTGGCTTTCCACATATTGCACTTAGCAGGACCGAGTTACAACATGAGTTTTTCTTCAAAGCGTGTGATATCATTCTTCTCAAAATTTACCAAATCACGATTCATAAGAAATAGGTGTCTAGATAAAGGATGAGGGTAAATATTGGTGGTGAAGTAGCTAGGCTTTGTACTTATTGCACTCACTGGACTGGAGATGGGCCGGCCTGGCCCAAGCCCGGCCCGAAGAAGTTGGGCCTGGGCTTGGGCCGAAAGATTACAAAAACTACGGGCCTAGGCCCGGCCCAAGGCCCGGCCCAAGGCCCGAACTATTAAGTTGGGCTTGGGCCCTTCAGGGCCCGGCCCAGCCCGGCCCATGCCCATCCTTACTCCCGCCAAAAACATGCGGCTGGGGCGCACACGCGATGTGCGCCTGGAGATGCGCAGCATGGAATCGCAGAGCTGGAGTGCGCCGCCTGCGCGAGTTTTGGAGGGCGGCAGGAGCATCGAGGTGGTGCGATCTGGAGTGCTCGCTGCCAGGAGGGGAGCCATTGTGCATGATCGCCGCTCGCGCGACCTGGAGGGTCCATGCGAGAAGATTCACCTCCGCTTGCGCCTGAGGTGATGGAGGCAGCCGTTGATGCATCTGGAGGGCGACAAGCATCTGGTCAATGCTGCATCGCTACCTTCTGGATATGTTGCGCCACCGGGGTTGCGCCTGCGAAGAAATGAAGATGACCCATCGGGGGTGAGGCGAAGTAACCCACTAGGGTTCCCAATCGGGGAAACCATCTCGTTACCGCAACCAGGAAAAACACAGATCGTGCACAGCAGGGGCTTTGGATTTTGGGTTCCAGAGATGGAACCCTAATCTTTCTGGAATTGACGATGATGCTTGTTGTCTCAAATCTTGGTCATATATGATCTTCTGAACATGCGTCTAGATGACCAAGAAGGCAGCGCGGGGAGGGAAGAGACTATGAAAAAGGGGGTTGTCAGCTTCCTTAGTCTACATGCGCTTATTCTCTTCCGGGATTCCGAACCTAGATTTGATTAGGGTCAGGACTGGTACTTTCGTAATATATAGAAGGGGCTGCTTTCTTGCGCAGGAAGAAGGCAAATCCAGTCTTAGCAGGGGAATCAGAGATCCGGAGGGGGGTGAGAAAGAGTTCATCCATCGAGGGTAGGCTAAATGTACATCCAAGAGCAAGTCAGAGGGGAAATTGACATCGAAGAAGAAGTCTGGGGCCGAAAGATGATTTGAGCATTCAATCGACCACTAGTTCTTAAGGGCCCAGCTGAGAAAGTGATCGAGCTTATTATATACGTGAGTTAGAGGATCGAAAGATGGAAGTTAGGCGGAAGGAAATGATGTGGGACTAGCTGCTCTTGCCTTAGTTAGGCAGTCCCTCTTTTCCGGAAGCAAAGCTGATATACCTATAGATATAGATCCGGTACCCTGGATGAAGCTGATCCCCCTCTCATTGGCCGACTTTGACCCTGGGTCATATCTAGTAAGAAGACTTTGCCTCGATTTTGTACCGCTCTCGCGGCCCGCACCGAAACAGTGCTTGACTTCAACTGCACGCCTCAACGTCAACTGTTGCGCCTCAACCATTTCGGGGAGAACCAGCTAGCTCTGGGTTCGAGTGTCATTTCACCCCTAACCACAACTCATCCACTGATTCTTAAACATCAGTCGGTTCGGACCTCCACCCAAGCAGAGTTCGTTATTAGGGCAGGATAGATCACCCTGGTTCGGGCAGTGACAACCGCCCCTTAGAAGTAAGCTAGCTCGCTTTCGCTACGGCTCCGGCCCTTAACCAAGCCACTACCTATGAGTCGCCGGCTCATTCTTCAACAGACATGTGGTCAGAGATCACATTCTCCTCCCAGGGAGCAAACGCTTTCACGTTCTATTTCACTCCCGGGGGTTCTTTTCAGCTTTCGCGAATGCTACTAAATTGGGATCAGATTGAAAATGATATCGTCGTGCCTTTCTTGAAGGCGATGTCCCATATATTTTGATACACAAGTTGATTTACGAAATTATCTTTCGAGGCCACGAAAACGATATTGGAACTCCTGATTTGACCGTCCCCTTGCCATTTCCGGATTTTGAGTTTCTGATGGGCGAAATGAAACAACAAACCCATATCAAGGAAGATCTATGGGTGCCACACTTCAATAATTTGGTTAATTTATACGCAGAATATTTAGTGTCTGCGGGCGCAAGAAATGGTGTTCCGACCTGTTGGAAGAATTATGCTTTATTATGTCGGCATTGATCTTTGAATTATTCTGAATTTCAAAGATTATTGGAAAATCAATAAGAAATCGGGTATAATTTATGGTGTTAAAGGGAGAACCGCGAGGAACCAACCGAGGACAGGGTTGGGCCTTGAAACTATTCGACGCCCTGACGTGACGCCTGCTTTTTTTTCGTCCCATCCAAAAAAAGGACGAGAAATAGCATCTCGCCTCTCTTTCCCCTTTTATATAGTTTGAATTTGTATGATACTAATTCTGAGCCTGCTAGGCAGTACAAGTGCTTGGTAGTCAAACTTCTCTATGTAACTATCACACGCCCAGATATTTCTCTCGCAGTGGGCAAGATCAATCAATTCATGGACAAACCTGGAACTATAGAAACGGGGATGCAACAATGATGGTCCTTAGGTAGGTCTCAACCTGCTCCAGGCAATGGCCGTTCCTCCTATAATCCCGAAAGGGAAGTCTCTTGATGTAGTAGCATACACAGATGCAGACTATGCTGGTTGCCCAAAGGACAGGAAGTCCACGACTGGAGACATATTAGTGGGCCTATGTTGTTGGGAATCTTGTCCATATGAATAGCTCGGAGCAAGAAACAAAGAGTTGTTGCCAGGTCTAGTGCAGAGTCAGAATACTGGCGCGTCTATGCCTCGACGGGTCCTGAAATCCTGCCTCTTTCACTAGCTTTCTCTCGACCGATCCTTTCTCACTTCTTCGACGCCTCAGTCCAAGGTCCAAAGCCTAGTTGGCGGATCCCTAACGGAACCTGTGATTCGTCCTATGTTTGACCGCGTGATGATTTGCCCTAATGAACCATCCTATGGATTTGGCCATAGACTTCTTCGACCTCAGTCCCCATTCCGCTCCTACCTCTCTCAAGGAACAGAGCTTCAGACCTAATGTGCCATAGGTGAGTGAAAGCAACATAGTGGCGATCGTGGACTTCTTCAAGAGGGACGATGTATAATGAATGACATAGGGAGGGTTTTTTGAAGCCCAAAACAAAAGTCGGTATTGGATGGATTTCTTCACTCACCACACGAGACATGTGGAAGTCGATGATGCATTCTTGCGGACTTAGGGTTTCCAGGCATGGTTCAAAAAAACGCGCCTCGAGGCGCACGAGGCGTACGCCTCGAGGCGAGGCGGCCTAAAACCGCCCCAGAACGGCCGCCTCAGGGGGGCTCTGAGAGGCGAACGCCTCAGTTGGTCGAGGCGGTCGAGGCGGTCGAGGCGGTCGAGGCGGAGGCGAGGCGGTCCCTGAGGCGTTTTTTTATTTTCAAAATATTTGTTATGTTAATCATTTATCCTATTAGTAATTTCATATGTTTATAAAAGTCTAGTTGTTTAGGATATAAATATACAAGATGAATGCTTAAATTTGGCCACTTTCATGTTCATATTTACCATTAAACATGTCCAATTATGTCAAAAACTCTTAATTTAAGGCAACATACAAATCCGCAAATCCGCAAATATCATTTAAAGCATTACTTGTAAACTTAATTTAAGGAGTTGTTACACAATAAGCTATGCAATATACTGAGAAGGACAAAGAAGATAGAATTCAAGGGGAGGTCATGTACATTCTCATACAAACAAATCCATATATCTGAATAGAAATAAAATCTTTAATAAAAAAATTTCGCCGGGGGCGCTGCCCCCACACCCCCGCAGCGAGACCCCCGTCTTGTTGGGGTATGTTATGGCAGGAGGGGTGCATACACTAGTTCTTCAACTTGGGTTAGAGAGTTAGAATTCTGATGAATACTAACATATGCATTCTCATACATTTGTATATCTTTCTATTTTGGGGTTCTTATCTTTATTATTTCATCATATCTTGTAGTGTAAATTATTATATATTGGGCAGAGAACATATAATACATAAAGAGACATATAATTGTAGTTTTATACATATTTTTCTATATATAACTGAGGCTTACGCCTCGACCGCCTCGAGGCTACGCCTCGCCTCGATTCCAAGGAGACCGCCTCGTTCCGCCTTTCGTTTTTTCAAACCTTGTTTCCAGGAAAACCATGGAAAAATGAATTTCTAATCTTAAACAAATCACGAACATAATAATCTTCAAAAATGCCAAAATCGAGTCTCGAATAAATAACGAAGAATAACTCCTCGAGAATCGGACCCGCTTTGATATCATGTTAGAAAATAGAAATGTGGAAGCGTAATTGATAAACAAAGCATAAAGAACAGAAATATTTAAACATGGAACACAGAGATTGAACGTGGAACCCTACTCCCTAAGGAGCGGGATGAAACCACGAGAGAAGCCCTCAAAGGGGCGGATATTCTATTGAACTTTCTCAATAGATACAGGAGGTCTGGGGCTCCTTATATAGCTTCCATAGAGCCTCCAAGTCCCACCACTGGTAGATGTGGGACTAAACTCATGGATGGTGTACCCATCTCCCATACATGTGACACATACAACGAATACTTCAACACTCAAACTGGAGCATGCAATGCTCAACTTGGACAAACAGAAAGAAACTCAACTCACAATACAATGACACTACATACAATATCAACTCAACGCGCACAACTGTCGGCTGGTGTCGAGGGCGTTGCTTCTCATGTCGTGCAAGTGAGGAGGACGAACGGGCTGGAGTGTTAGTCAACTGAATCTCCTCGTCAGAGAGCATGTGCTCTATACTGCGCCTGTCAGAGTCACTGCAACTGAAGATGAGTCTCCACATGGAGATCTCTGGCCCGCCACAATATGTGGACAACTGCTCCATCTCTGAAAAAAGGGTCGAACTGAAAAGGATGTGGAAGTGCAATCCTCGTCGGAGTCCACAGTCACTGGAGAATGGAGTCTGAAAGAAGTCTCCTCATCGGAGAACTGGGTCTCTCCCATCTGGCTCAGAGAATGATACTCTACTCTGGAGTCCTTATGATACCACATGAAAACCCTTGCCAACATGGCATAGGGAATGGCTCTCTACTCTGGAGTCCCTATGGCTCACATGAAAACTCTGGTCGACAAAATAAGAAGAATGATAGGGACCGCGACAAAAGATGGCATACATGTGCTCATCTGAAAGAAGACCGCATACACGTGTGTGTCTGAACTGCAGACTCTGAAACCACCTGAATGTAGAGTCTGAACTTGCGCATCAAACTGTGGACTCGGAAACTGGGCGTCGAGTCTGAAACCGCGCATCTGAGAAACTGTAGAGTCTGGAATCTAAATGGTCTGGAGAATCTGTATCTGGAGAATCCGTATAAACCCGTGATTCTATATATACTCCCCCTTTCTCCCATACTTGTTGGAAAACAGAGACATCGATAAAGTTGGGAGAAGACAAGATAATGGGGGAAAACATGACCATTATCAAAAATTTCTTGTGGCTTTTCATCATTTTTTTAAAAGTCGCCCATTTTTTCAAAAATATTTTTTTAAGTCGTTCTGTCATTTTCCTTTACGGCTTTTCATCGTCATTTTTTTTGAAACTGCATACGTTTTTTTAATTGTATGCGCCTTTTTTTAATAAATTTTTTTCTGAACAAGCCCCCTCGACGCTTACAATAAACAGAAACCCCCCCTTTTTAAAAAAAACTGACCGAGCCTAAGCAGACTCACTTGGGCCTAAACAAAGTAACCCCCAATTTTTTAAACGTCGGGGGGCTTTTTTTGGGTTCCTAGTGGGGAACCCTTTCTATTCCATCGCCCGTCGCCCCAAAGAAACAAGGGAGGTCGGGATCTGCCTGGAGAGGTCCGAACCTCGCGCGTGCGACGCTGCCGCATGGGGCTCGCGCCGTCAGGAGGTAGGGTTTCGTGCGAACCCGCAACCGCCTGCTGCGAGGAAGGAGGGATCGATGTCCAGGAGGCGGAAGAGGAGATACAACCGCCAGGGTTGGAGGAACTTCGTCTGATAAGATGCGGCTGGGGCGCACACGCGATGTACTCCTGGAGATGTGCGGCATAGAGGAATCGCAGAGCTGGAGCGCGCTGCCTGCACGAGTGTTGGAGGGCGGCAGGAGCATGGAGGTGGTGCGATCTGGAGTGCTCGCCGCCAGGATGGGAGCCACTGTGCATGATCGCCGCTCGCGCAACCTGGAGGGTCCACGCGAGAAGATTCACCTCCGCCTGCACCTAAGGTGATGGAGGCAGCCGCTGATGCATCTGGAGGGCGACAAGCATCTGGTCAATGCGGCGTCGCTGCCTTCTGGATATGTTGCGCCACCGGGGTTGCAGCTGCTAAGAAATGAAGATGACCCATCAGGGGTGAGGTGCAGTGCCCCGCTAGGGTTCCCAATCGGGGAACTCGCCTAGTTACCACAGCCAGGAAAAACACAGATCGTGCGCAGCAGGGGCTTTGGATTTTGGGCTCCAGAAATGGAACCCTAATCTTTCTAGAATAGACGATGATGCTTGTTGCCTCAAATCTTTGTCATATATGATCTTCAGAACGTGCGGAAGTCGATGACGCCTTCTTGCAAAATTAGGGTTTCCAGGAAAACCATGGAAAAATGAATTTCTAATCTTGAACAAATCATGAACATAATAATCTTCAAAAATACTAAAATCGAGCCTCGAACAAATAACGAAGAATAACTCCTCGAGAATCGAACCCGCTCTGATATCATGTTAGAAAATAGAAATGCGGAAGCGTAATTGATAAACATAGCATAAAGAACAGAAATATTTAAATATGAAACACGAAGATTGAACGCGGAACCCTACTCCCTAAGGAGCGGCATGAAACCACGGGAGAAGCCCTCAAAGGGGCAGATATTCTTTTTGTTAGAGATTACCGTAGATTGATGTTTCTTTATTTATCATTGTTTCCTTATGCATTGTTTTCTTATGTATCATTGTTTCCTTATGTATTGTTTCCTTATGTAACCCCACAGGGGTATTTATGTAAGTTCTCCTCTGAGCACCCTAGGGTTTAGTCCTATATAAGGACCCGTAGACCTCACAGAATAAACACACAATATTCTTCTCTTCTTTTCTCCACATGGTATCAGAGCGGCGGTCCTAGACCGGTGTTCTGATCTAATATTCCTCCGCCACCGCCCGCCCCTTCTCCCTCCCTCCCATCCCCTCCACGACGCCCAGCAGGGGCCCCGTGCTAGGCGTGCGCCCCCGCGTCTTGGGCCCCTCACCCTAGGCCCCCTACGCTCCCCCCTGCACTCCTCTGTGCCCCTCGCGCCCCTGCGTGCCCCTCACGCCCCTCGCGACCTTCACGCCCCTGCGCGCCTCTCGTGCCCCTGCGCGCCCCTGTGCGTCCTGCGCCCCCTGCGCGCCTCTCACGCCCCTGCGCTCCCTGCACGCCCTGCGCCCCCTGCGATATGTCGTAACCTCCCTGTGCCCCTAGGCTTCTGCCGCTGCCGCGCTAAGCCCCTTGTTCAACTTCGGTTTAGGGTGTTGAGCCTCCACAACTCTCCAAAAATGTGCAACTAAGGCGGTTCTAAGGATCAACTACAACTTCATCTAGGTCACTTTTTCTTGACCTAGAGACGCTATCATGACGTCCACCGAGACCAAGCCTATGTATCCTCCTTCTTTGATGGTACAAGGCACATCTATCAAGTTGAAATGCTCCGAAAACTATGTTCTATGGTCTTGATCCTTCAAGATATTTATTGGTGGCCAACAAAAGACTGCCATCCTCACGAAGACTCCTCCTGCTACCACTGATGCAGATTATGAAGCATGGTTTGTCGACAATTGCCAGGTAATTACTTGGATGAGAAATAGTGTAGATCCAAATATTGTTGCAAATCTCTTATATAAAGATACTGCTAAATCCATGTGGGAAAATCTTGAGCACACATATTCCCAGAAAACAATCAAGTCTCGTCTTTCTGATATATACACAAGAATCTGGTCTACTAATCAAGAAGAGACCAGTCTAACTGAATACTACCGGACACTTACAAGCCTGTTTGAAGAACTTCTTATCTTTCAACCTGCATGCTGTGATAAACAAATAGGCGAACGTGCTGAGTGGCATGTCTACAGGTTATTCTCAGGGCTTCACCCGAAGTACAAAATTGCAAAAGATCAATTTCTTATGGCAAATAAATTGCCTACGATCGAAACCATTTTCGGTCGACTACAGGAATTGGAGGCTCCAATTCAAAATTCTCTGGCTCATTCTTCTACAGAGACAACAACCCACTATTCATCTGGGTACAGAGGACGACATCCTTATTCTGGAGGCCGAGGTCGTGGCCGCGGACGTGACTCAGGTTGTGGACGTGACCTTGGACGAGGTCGTGGTCATGATTTCTCTACCGGTCATTATCCTGCATGCGTACACTGTGGTCGCATGAATCATCCTTCTGAGCGGTGCTGGGCAACATTTGGCAAGCAACCAAGTGCTCATAACACTTATGACGACGAATCACATGATACGAACAATGATACAACTACTCAGAGTACAGATGGACAACGGACTCCATTCACTACTTCTGAATATACTCGTCTGCGACAACTTCTCAATGATTCGACTTCCTCAACCAAAGACACGACCGCATCTGTTGCTACTGCTAACATTGCCACTACCTCAGGTACAGTAGCCAACTCAGTCTCTGTTACCAAACATGCTTGGATTATTGATTCTGGTGCTTCCACTCATCTAACGGGAGATGCAAGTCTACTCACCTCATCTCAACCCTCTACCACTGTAAAGAGCGTTCGTGTTGCCAATGGGGATCATTCTTCCGTTACTGCTATTGGAACTATTGACTTCTCCAACAAACTTCGACCGACAGATGTGCATTGTGCTCCTGCTTTCCCACTCAGTCTTTTATCTGTTCAGAAGCTATGTCGTGAGATACATTGTCATGTTATTTTTTATGAATTCTGCTGCTATTTTCAGGACATCCGGACAAGGCAGATTTTTGGTGGGGGACATGAGAGGAATGGTCTATATTACCTCAACATCCCGTCTACTTCCAACTTTGCTGGCGCTACCTCCATCTCTGAAGATCCCCTTCTATGGCATCTTCGTCTGGGACAATGTTCTGCCAAAGCTCTCTCTATGATGTTCCCTGAACTATCTAAGCTAAAACCCTTTGAGTGTGAAGCATGTCAGTTCGGAAAACATCATAGAGTTTCCTTTCCTGCTAGAACTGAGCCTCGTCGCACTACTCCTTTCTACCTAATTCATTGTGATATTTGGGGACTCTGTCCGGTCCGAACTATTAGTGGTTGTTGGAGTATAAGTTGTATGCGCCCATTGTGTTGTAGCAGGGTAAATGGATCCTGGAGGAGATCAATTTACCCCATCCAGTGTTTAGTCCCACATCGTCCAGTAGTGGGACTTGGAGGCTCTGGAGAGGCTATATAAGGAGCCCCAGACCTCTTGTATCCATTGAGAAAAAGAAATGCATAGCATGCCCCGTTGAGGGCTTCTCCCGTGGTTTCATCCCGCTCCTCACGGAGTAGGGTTCCACGTAAAAAAATCCCGCTGTTCTTTTCTTTTATTATCTTTATTCCATGTTCGCTTCCGCTTCCGATTTTCTAACATGGTATCAGAGCGAGTCCGATTCTCGAGGTTTTCATGTTCTTTGTTTTTCGAGATCCGATTATTGATTCGGTATGAAGTTATGTTCAAGATCTTTGCGCATCATGTTCAAGTTCTATTATCGGGATTCTTGAAACCCTAAAATATTCGGCGCGCATCACGACTTTCCAGAATCTCCTTGTCTTTGGTTCTTGCTGCAAAGCATCTACAGGGACTCCTTTGTGAACCCTAACATTCCAGGCAGATGGCGCATTCTGCGCGCGTTCCAGAAGCAGCGGCGTATCTTCTCCCCAAGTCCAGGCGCAAGCATCGTGCGAGGTCCAGGCGCGACACGCCCTCATCACCCACAGTGCGAGCGCGCGCGCCTCCATGGTCCCAGCGCGAGCGCGCGTCTCCGCAGGCGCACAACGCCGCTCCATGCAGGCCTCCTCCTCGCGCCATCGAGGGTCCAAACCCTCCAGCGGTGCAAGCCCTCTCCAGAAAGCAACGGTGCCCTCCAGGCGACCACACCGCCCCAGGCGACGCCATCTACCCAGTTCCAGGCTGGGACACCATCGCACGCAGGCAGAGACCCCCCTCCCCCAGCGCACCGAACCGCCTCCTCGCGTTTCTGCTCGTTGCGGTGCTCCCATGTGCGGCGAGCTCCGCAGGTCTCCAGATCCCACGCCAGCGCCGCCGCCTTCCTCTCTGGGATCTCGCTGGCGGCTGACGATCCTCCGTCTCCCCTTCAATCGGTGGCGCCCCTCATCGCCTCCTCCAAGATCCAGCCGAGGCCTCCAATGTTTCTGGCCCTGCGCAAAGCACAAAACTCCAGGAGGAGCTCGTGTTCTCCTTTGGCGGCGACTCTTTCCTTCTTCTGAGGGTTTCCATACGGGGGAACCCTAAAGGGCCGTGATTTTTTAAAAAAAAAGAAGAGAGAGGGAAGCGTTATGTCCAAGTCCAAATGTGGGTTGCATATTTGTAAAAAAAAGGTGCGTGAAAGAAAAAAACCGTACGCAAAAATTCAAAAAAAAAAGAAGAAAAGAAAAATGAAATGAAAAGCCGTAAAAAAAATTGGTTCAACAGCTTAAAAAAATTTGCGAAAAAAAACAGAGCCGTAAAAAAAAATGAAACGACCAAAGCTATCCATGTTTTGAGGAGCCGAAAAAAAATGATGAAATCGTCTAATTAATGATTTGCACCCCCATTTTCATCTTGTCTTCTCCCAACTTTGTCGATGTCTCTGTTTTCCGACAAGTATGGGAGAAGCGGGGAGTATGGTGTAGAGTCACAGGTCTTCTTCCAGATTCAGATACCAGATGCAGATTTCCAGACCAACCAACTTTTTCACTCTACAGATTCAGTTATTCAGACTCGACGTTCAAGAGTTTTCGAGTCTCCAGTTTCAGACACGCACGAGTTTGCAGTCATTGTCAGATGAGCATATGTTGCCATCATTTGTTTGAGGTCCCCGTCATTCTTGTTGTTGTTCGGCCAGGGTTTTCATGTGAGCCATAGGGACTCCAGAGCAGAGGACCATTCCCTTGAGGGCAAGGGTTTTCATGTGGTATCGTAGGTACACCAGAGCAGTGCACCATTCTCTGAGCCAGATGGGAGAGACCCAGTTCTCCGACGAGGAGACTTCAGGCGCAGTTTCAGACTCGATGGTCAGATTCCGAGTCTTCAGTTGACTCACACTTCAGTCCGTTCGTCCTCCTCACCTGCACGGCATGAGAAGCAACGTCCTCGATTGCAACAATGTGCGCGTTGGGTTGATATTGTCCGTAGTGTCCTGTAGCGTTGAGTTGAGTTTCTTTCTGTTTGTCCAAGCTGAGCATTTCATGCTCCAGCTTGAGGGGGAGTGTTGGAGTATAAGTTGTATGCGCCCATTGTGTTGTAGCAGGGTAAATGGATCCTGGAGGAGATCCATTTACCCCATCCAGTGTTTAGTCCCACATCGTCCAGTAGTGGGACTTGGAGGCTCTGGAGAGGCTATATAAGGAGCCCCAGACCTCCTGTATCCATTGAGAAAAAGAAATGCATAGCGTGCCCCGTTGAGGGCTTCTCCCGTGGTTTCATCCCGCTCCTCACGGAGTAGGGTTCCCCGTAAAAAAATCCCGTTGTTCTTTTCTTTTATTATCTTTATTCCATGTTTGCTTCCGCTTCCGATTTTCTAACAGTGGTCATAAGTACTTTGCTGTTTTTGTGGATGACTACAATCGCTTATCTTGGGTTTTCTTGTTAAAAGAACGTTAAGAAATTAATATCGTTATCAATAACTTCTTTCATTATGTCAAATTTTTTTCTCCACTACTATTAAAATCTTTCGTTCTGATAATGCTCTGGAATTTACTTAGAATGACTTGTTAACCTTTTTTGCCTCCCAAGGTACCATACATCAAACTTCTTTCCCATATACATCCCAACAAAATGGGGTTGCTGAAAGAAAACTAAGACACCTTCTTGATATTGCTCGATCCTTACTCACCCATATAAATGTTCCGAAGATATATTTGGGCAATGCTATTCTTACTGTTGTTCATCTTATAAACAGGGTCCCCTCTGCTTCTCGACATGGATCCACTCCTTTCAACTTACTATATCTCAAGGAGAAACCTTTCCCTCTGCCCCTACGAATTTTTGGGTGCACAACCTTTGTCCATAATTTCCATACCACTGACAAATTATCTGCTCGCGCTATCAAATGTGTTTTTCTAGGGTATTCTCAAACTCAAAAAGGATACATATGTTATGATCCTACAGGACATCGTTATTACGTTTCTCTTGATGTCACTTTCTTTGAACAAAACAACTTCTTTACTCAGACAGTGTTCGATATTCCTCTTCAGTTTCCTCCTCCGCCAATTGTGTATAAAAGAAGAAATTGTGTCTAATCCTGTTCATGTTCCTTTACCTATTCCACTGTTGCAGGAAACTGTGCCATCCTCGAGTGCTCCCACCAATACTACCCCGGATAGTCCTCAGGAGCTTCTGATCGCTATACGCAGAACAAAAAGGCAATGTACACTTCATCCAATATCTCATTTCACCTCTACTAATGGGTTATCTTGCTCTGACAAAAGATATGCAGATGCTATAATGGCTATTTCTGTTCTCAAAGATCATCATAGTGCACTACAAGATGAGGGATGGAGAATGGCAATGAATGAAGAAACGGAAGCATTACAGTCTAGAAAACATGAGACCTTGTCAAATGCCCTCCTGGATGTAAACCAGTTGCATGTCGCTGGATCTTCACTACAAAGCAGTCCCCTGACGGTTCTATTGATCATTTAAAGGCAAGACTTGTAGCAAAAGGCTTTACTCAAACATACGGGGTAGACTACTTCGAAACATTCCCCCCTGTGGCTAGAATGGGATCCATACGAACTATCATCTCTGTGGCTGTGAACAAAGGGTGGCCTATGTTTCAGTTAGATGTCAAGAATGCATTTCTATATGGAGAGCTTGACAAAGAAGTCTACATGATACAATTCCCAGGTTACGAAGTCGAGGGGGAGTATGTATGCCGACTTCACAAAGCCATCTACGGACTAAATCAAAGTCCAAGAGCTTGGTTTGATAGACTGAGTACAGAAATTGGCACCATGGGCTTCCAGAGGACTACGTCTGACTATTCGTTTTTTGTCAGGAGACGACAGACTGGTACTGTAATTCTTGCTGTATATGTAGATGATATGATTATTACTGGAGATGATGACCAAGGGATACTAGAAACCAAGGCTTTCTTGCAAAAAGTATTCGCCACCAAGGATCTTGGACAACTTCGCTATTTTCTAGGCATAGAAGCTTTACGTACTAAGAAAGGCTTACATATGTCGCAGACGAAATACTGCCTTGACATACTAACTGAGGCAGGACTACTTGGGTGCAAACCCTCAGGAATTCCAGCAGAGCCTAGAAAACATTCTGCATCCAATGATCCTCTCTTTGAAGACACTACACGATATAGGAGCCTGGTTGGCAAACTTCTATATCTTACAGTTACTAGACCTAATATATCCTATGCTGTAAGCAGAGCCATCCAATATATGGAGAAACTATGCTACAACCATTGGCAAGATGTTCTTCAAATCCTTCGCTACCTAAAAGACTCGCCAGGACGAGGAATCTTCTATGGGACAAATGGTCACACAAATCTCACTGCATATGCCGACGTCGATTATGCAAGCTCTCCTGAAGACCGTCGATCTACAACTGGATATGCCATGATGGTAGGAGGAAACCTGATTAGTTGGAGGAGCAAGAAA